>CM064326.1:139617692-140911859 GCA_032595735.1 Pelochelys cantorii | reverse complement strand
TTTCTAATGTCTAATATGAATTCTGTTTGAACTTAGAAAAATTACTGAACCTCTCTGTACTTTATTTCCCTTTCTGTTTACTCATTAGGGTTTTTATACTGCTTACCTCTGTAACATTTACTCCTGGAAGAATTAAATATTCTTTGCACAATATTTTTCCAAATTGTCCATATTTTATTTGTCAAACAACAACAATATTATCATTCCTATTTCAGTTATTTTGGTAATTTATTTCAAAATAAATATCAAAAAGTATGTCAGCAATGCACACAATAAAAATGATTCTCCCAGGAGTCCAGCATTAAAGAAACCCTGTGACAACCCAGTTCCAGTTGGGGGTGATGGTGTCGGTGTCAGACACCTACACTCTCCTCCCCATAGAGCCCAGTCACTTGCACCCACTTTTCTGAAAGCTCAGATTTGCACGCCCTTCCTCCAGACACCTGCACCCTCCCCCCCCAGGCCTTTTCTTCCCTCCGGCTTCTTTACTGTTCCACCAGGATGTTGTTGCCTTTCTTCTGTGGTTGCCAGAGTGGGGCATCCTGTGCCTTTTCCCATCCCTGCAAGATGAGAATCAAGCCAGGCAGCCAGAGCATCAGCCTCTATTCCTCCAGGGCTGAGCACTCACCTCACTGTCAGGTGGGCTCTCCTAGTGGCAGCTAGAAGCTCTGCAGCCCCAAGTCTGCAGGAGAAATATGGAATTCTGCACAGAGATGCAGAATTCTCTCTGAGAATTCTATTTTCTTTAAGAAAAAATCGGTACAATGTATTATTTATTATTAAATATTGATCCTTAGTCAAGGTTTCATCCACCCAAATGATCCAATTATCTGCATCAGCTATGGTTCCCCAGTCAGTCAAAAGCCCAACCAAAAAGGTAAGTCTTGCACCATGTCAAACTCCAGCAATTGCTGACTCATTAGGAACATATTCAAGAGGTTATGAATCCCTATTGGGACTATCTTGTGGACAGACAGAACTCAAGAACAGAAGCCATCAAAAAGCTACAGTTAAATCTAAAAGGAAGAGAATGAGATCATTGAGTGCTAAGCCATTTCATATTTTACTGGAAGGTGAACAGTTGTTGCTATAAAACATGTCATTAATATTATATCACAGTAATTTAGAGAAAATGGAACCATGTTAATAAATACAGACACCTGTATTTACTGCGCTAAGCTAGCTTATTGCTGTAGCTAAACATTACAAGAGAGTAGCCATCACAGAATTATTGTCAAGGTTTTAAGCACCAGATTTCATTGAACTTTAAAAAAAAAAAAAAAAGTGTTATATTCTGGTTCACTGGATCCTAAATGTCTGAAGCACACTTCTAGAAAGGATAACATAGTCTGGTGGATTATATATTGGACCAGGAATATGGGTTCTATTCCCTGCTCTACCAAAATCTTTTGAGACACCTTGTGCAAATCACCTTCTGCCTATGTTTCTCTTTCCTCTTCCACTCTGTCTTATCTGTCAAGGGCTTGCTTGCACACATTTTTGCACCACTTTCACTGAATCAATTTAGAAACCAATATAAATTTACTCGAATAAGCTGTATATAGGTGTATAAGCACTTTTGACACACTTCATCCTTCTTCCTGCTCACAAGTTTATACTACTCTAACTATATCAATATAAAAATCACACCCCTCTCTGAAGTAAATTGGTATACAAATTGTGTGTAACTCAAGTCTTACACTGTAAATATTTGGGGGACAAGAAAATTTTACTATGTGTTTGTACAGTACCTTGCACAACGGGCTCTCTAAGCACTATCTTCACACACACACACACACACACACACACACACACACACACACACATTGGATATTTAAAAAAAAAAAAAAACCTGTGTCATGGTGTTACTAAAAGAATACTTTCTGTATTGTTCCCTCTGCTCTGTGCAGCATTTTAATCAGTCTATTCCCAGAGTTGTGCCATCATCATAATTGATATTTTGGCATGTCAAGTTTTAGTCTAACTTGAAGTCAGACACTTCAGTGATGTGGGCCCATATAAGTATCTCTATAGGTAGACTACGACAATGAAACTCCAAGCCCCAGAATTCTTGTATGGAAGTGTGGAGATGTAGACATGAGCAGAGACTCAGTTTAAAGGTTACACAATTCTTTTAAAGTCATTGAATGTATTCTGTTTCTCACTGATAGATGATTACTTCCTACAGTAATGTTATATATGTATTCTGATGGAGAATAGTCTGGGAGATTTGAGAAGTATATTGCTCTAAGTAACAGTATGGATAAAGTAACATTTATTTTTCTTTAAACATGTTTTGGATTGCAGACAGAATCTTTCATTTACTAGTTGAAAATCACAACTGATTTGATATTGCAAGAAATCTTACTTGGTTTCTCTGCACGGCACAAATTCCATTCTCATAGAAAAAGGTCAGCTTGGCCAAGTGTATTCTGACTTATAAAGTGTGAAACATTGTGCATCAAGCACTTAATTTTGTTAGAGAATTGCTTGTGTCTTCTGAATAAAAATGTAAATTTTCTGTTTCTCATTCTTGTACCTGCCTTATTGGTGACCTAGACTTTGTTTTCCTGGTCAGTTGTAACAATACTGATGGAAAACATCTCTGTGATGGACTGAGAGTCTCTGGGAGGCTCCAGTTTTGATATTGTGGCTGTTCAGAAAGACAGATTTGAGTGACAGTGGCATATCATATCTGTTATGCAATATTCAAGCATCTGGTTCTAACCAATCCCATCAGTGTGACTACAGCGCAGTTAAATATAGGTAATACTGAGAGATGCCTCCATTTCAGGAAACCAAAGCTTTTTATCACTGGCAACTGAATGTTCATTGTTTTTGTTAACAGGTGTCTGATAATAAAACATCGTTGCCTCCAAAACCAGGGGGCTTGACTAGTGGGAGTAATGTACAAGCATCATTATCTTCCTCATCTTCACCTGCACTTCATTCAGTTTCTGTGGGAACAACAGGCCATAGGTCAAATTCCCCATCTTTGTTCAGTACTGAAGGAAAGCCAAAGACTGAGCACTCAAGCCAGGGTCTGGCAGCCTTGGAGGAACTGAGAACACAAGTGAAGGAGCTAAGAACTATTGTTGAAACAATGAAAGATCAGCAAAAGTAAGCATTAGAAACTACAGCCTCCATTCTAAGTATTTTACTGTGCTTTGTACTAATCTTTCCCATATAATACGTGTGTTTGTGCGTGAAATTCTTTGATCATTTTGTCTCAAAAATTATTTCAGAAAGAACAAATAGATGTTGAGAGAAATGTTAAATCACTGAAATGGTTATTCTGATAGTTTGTTACAGCGTCTCTTACCAAGAGAAGTTGGTTCAATAAAAGATATTTTCTCACCTAGTTTCTAAGATTTATTATGTTCAGAGTACAGGCCTGGCACAGAGCAGGATCTCTCTAGAAAAGAAAAACTCTCCTAAATAATCACATTCCGGCCTTTCAGAGGTCAGAAACGATTCCTTGTCCCTTTACCACAGCCCCTGGACAATAGACCATTATTTGATGACCTTCACTTAGATCTTTCCTAAGTTATGATGAAGTTTAAATAGTGCTGTGTTAAACAGCTTTAAAACAGTTTACACGTGTGATAGTTTGTTACCAGTTCCTGTAACCTGCCAATGGACTGATCCAAATTTTCTATTATCGTATACAAAAAATTTAATTGGGAACTGAGTCAGTGATGATGTTCCTGCCCAGAGCAAGTTTGTGGCCAAAGAACTAAACCTGTAAACACAGAACTTTTATTACAATGGAAACCCTTATTCCTTAAGCATTCCTTGGCTTTTTTGTTATCCATAACCAGTGCTGTTTTTGTCAGTTGAACAAAAATGTTCATCTGCCACACAGCTGTTTTCCAAAAGCATAAGTGAAGTCACTCCTGTCTATTACATGTTTTAAATTAAATAATGCAAAAGGTTTTTAGGATATACATGTTTTGCTAGATCATTATTCAGAAAATACAATAACTGATTGGTGTGCGGGGGTGGGAAATGATTCAGAGGTAATTAACATTTATTTTAATATGAACCTTTTTAATTTTTCCATTTTTTTTATAGAAAAGAGATTAAACAGTTGTTGTCTGAATTAGATGAAGAGAAAAAAATCCGTCTACGATTACAGGTATTTGAATCTTATATGGCTGGAGGAAACTTAACACGAATGTTGGCAGGTCAAATTTAGCCTCAAACTTAGGGCAAGCTAGCTCTTCTAAAAACTTAAAATAAATACATTCTGTTAATGTAAAAAAGAATTCAAATATATGTATATGAACAAACATATATTCCCCTTGCAGAGTTTGCAGTCTAGCTGCTGTTACATTGTGTTATTGCATGAATATATGAAAACTATCTGGAATCTGAATAGTCTGTTTTTGACTAAGCTGAGTGAAATATGAAAAAATAGATAGTTTAGCAGTGAAAAGTGAAATCTGTTTTTAAATGTTTTAACTTTAATCTAAAGGGATATTCATAAAGGGGTGAGGGAATTTTTTAAAATGTGATTTATAATCTGCCAATTACTTTTTAAGAATGAGTCTTACTTTATTTGAAGAGTTAATTTCAGCTAACCAAATTAGGCTCTTTCTCTTGCACACAATTCTACTAGTTCTAAAAAAGTGTCAAGATTAATCAAAAAAAAATTAAATTAAGAATCCAGGTCCTGCTTCTTTAACATTCAGTACTGAGTCATCCTATTAATTTAGTCACTTAAGGAGTGAAGGTAGCAGAACTGAGCCATTATTTGGACCATCAAATATAATGTAACTTTCAAAATGCTTTTCATTATTTAGAGATATAAAGCAAGTTGATCAATGTCATCATTTTGATATTTTTGCTTTTACTTTGAGACCTTTGTTCATTCTGTATGTTATACTGGTGATAGAAAATCAAAACTTAATTTCAATGGGCTGCTCTTACTTAGTAACATACTGCTCAACACTTGTAAGCATGGCAGAACTGGGACCTTCTGAATATTTTTTCTGCATAGAGAAATTTGTCAGATACCATAGTTTTTAATAGTTAATAGCCAATTCAACTAAGGTTTAATCAGTTTTCTGTATAAATTCTTGGATTGGCCTAGCAGTTAGTACCATTTAGAGTTCTGGATTCCAGTTCTCCAGGACATAACTAAGTCTGTCTAAATACAGAGCTGATCTGAAATTACGAAAAGTATGATTTAAAAAAAAATTATAATGTGTGTGGACATTCATATATCAGTTTAATGTAGCTTATATTGGTTGAGCTTGATATTAAACTGATATAATCAGTTGAGCTAACTATGAGAGTCCATTCACACACACAAGTTGCACTGATTTAACTAAACCAGTCTAAGTTAAACCAGTGCAATTTAGGCCTAATCTACATGGGACTTAACCATATTAGGTTAGGTTCATTTTCTAAACAATGAATTCATACCACCCTGCCCATTCCAATGAGTGTAAAGGCTGTTAGTCGATTTCGGTACTCTTTCTTTTCACAAGGAGTAATGGTAAACCTTACATGGTTGACTTTACAGTAGTGCAGATGCAGTGTTAGGCTTGGAGTGATATAAAGGTTCAGTCTCCACGCAATGGAGAAGAATCTGAGGTAGTCAGTTCGTGACATGTTCCAGTGACACTCTCTCTGCCTGGCTCTGGAAGAAGGGAGCCATTTCCCATTCTCTTTAGCAGGAATGAGGGTCATCTGAATGTGTGAGGCCTTTGCTGATGGGAACAACAAGGGCATAACAGGGAAACCTTTACTTTCAAGCACCCTGAGATCAGTTGAACATAGCATCTTAATTTACTGCTGGCACAATGCTTGAATTTGATAAGACACACTGATAAACCTTCTAATCAGATTTTTCTTTGCAGATGGAAGTTAACGACATAAAGAAAGCCCTTCAATCAAAATGAACGCTTGATAGGTGGAACGTTACGTTATTCATCCTGACAGACTCAAATTTATGCCCCAGCCAAAATAACTTTGTGCCAAATGATATAAGAATTGCCTCAATATCCCTTTGTTTGAAGGATCAGCACAAGAGTTTTTGATAGCACAGCACAAATTCCAATGAAGATGAAAATATTCCATGGGATGCAGTCGCTGTAAGGCACTGGTTGTGACTGAAATTGATCTTATTGTGCTAAAATCTCTACTTACAAGATCACAAATGAAATGAAAACTCAGGCAGTTTAGTCCATAGTGGTACTATTTTGATGATATTTTTCCATAAATAAAATGTATTACAGATTATTCGTTTACAAGCTTTATGATTTTGACTTTTTTTGAATTGTCTTTTGTCACAGATTCCTAAAATATTTGTACTGCATATAGCCAGGAATGAATGTTGATGTTTGGGGGGGGGTAGGGGATTATTTTGCTTCAGGTAGAACAGCCTATTTTTTGTGTTGTTTTAAATTCTATTACATATGCAATTTTGTGTCCAAAAATAATCTACAAGATAAATTTAAGTTTGTGTAGAATGGCATATTTAAAAGAAAAAGATAGAAAATCTTGTCTTTAAATGATTTGTGCCTTCTTATTGCCACCCACTGATTAGAGCTGGTTGCAAACCAGATCTCAATAATGTAGCTGCCATGATGACACCCATCACTTAAGTCCACTAGAGGTCACTCTTAACAAATAGCTGCTCAGTCAATGTAGCCAGTTGTGTGGTAAGGAAGCATAAGGTTGGGAGCAGCTGTGTCTTACCAGCTGTGGCTTTTTAGCTTTCCTCTTTAGTAGGACTTTCATTAGAAAAGTTAAACACCTGCCTCCATCCCCATTTTTGCACACTTTGAGAGAACACAATATGCATTACTAAAGCAAAAATAAATAAAATTCACTAAAAAAATCAGTTAGAAGGTTGTATTATTTCATGCACGAGGTTCTTTTTGTTGTGTGATGTTGCTGAAGTTTGATATTTATGTGATGTCATTTGCCACATTCTGTTGTAAGCTTTTTAACATAGATGAAATAGAAGGATTTCTTTATAATACGTTTTAGCAACTGTTCTTCCTTTCCTAGTTTTATGGAAATCATGTTTACTTTATCTGTGAGGGGGAGAGGGTGTTTATAATGAAACATTTCAGCCTTTGAAAGTAATCTGTTTCTTTCCTGTTATTAGAATCTTAAAACAAAGTATTATAAGACTGTTCTGGCTTCACATTTAAATGGTAGCAGGTTTCATTTAGCCTGTGAGAATGGTTTTAATAATGTTTCTCTAATGCCCACTATGTCTGTTTATTGAGTTAACTGAACCAGCTAACTATGGGTATTTTTGCCCAGCTTGTGGAATGAGTGATTGATAATGTTAGTATTAGGGAGCAATAAAACCTCACAAAGGATGTATTTATTCATCATATCAAGTGTTATTAATTGATATCACCCTGAAGTTCCTACATCATAGTTTATTTTTCCTGCTAAGGGTGAATGGGTCTTATTTCCTCAATCTGTCAGTGCCATTCATAAACTCTGAAAGGGTCCTCATTTAGTTAGATGGGGAATTTTTATATCTGTTTAAACACACACAAACATCCCAGTACACATATGTTACCTGAAGGATTCTCACCTGAGTGTTCTGCATGGCATTACAGAACAGTATCCTTGGATTGAATTCCTTTGCTTATGCTTTGTATGGAATTAAGGTGACAGATTTACCATCTTTGATTTAAATTATGGTGTTTTCTTAGTTGTAACTGGAACAAAAGCACTAATTGTGTATTTTGTCAGATGTTTTTATTTAATATTTTTAAACAACTGCATTGTGATTTAAAAAAAATAAATATATAGTCCTATCCTGGTTTTCCAGCAACAAAGATTACTAGGTTATTAATTTTTGTATCATTTATGAGGCTAACAACAGTTTTGGGAAAGTAGGAGGACATAGGATGTATCTCATAAGATTCTGCTGGGGTTCTGAATTGTCTGTATTTGAAACAAGTATACATAATTAACCAGTTTCATAATGCAGTAGATTCCTAACTTCACCCCTGGAGAAAACAGCTATGGGACTAGTGATAAATTATTGTTTCCTGGACTGGACCTTGAATTGTAAGAGGCAACTCTAAAATGTTGCTTTTGTGAAAACCTGTCTGAACTCAGCATGAACTTGCCTGAAATTAGATTTCATCTATTTTTTTTTCTGTTAAGAAACTAACTTGTCATTTTATAAGACTATACTTAAGAGTCCAACATATCATACTTTGCAAAAGAAGATTAAATGAGATTTTATGAAAATATTTTGTTCAAAACTTAATTGTTCTGGGAAGACAATTTCTGGGAAAAAAGTTCTTTCTGCATTTCATGATAATAGAAAATTTTTTTACAAAGAACATGAAAGCCCCCTTTAAAAATGAATGATTCATTAAGACCTGTGGATATTAACTGCTGCTTATAGAAAGGATCATTTTTATATTCAAAGAAATAAAACAAATGTTTGGGAGCTGCAAAGTCATTATGAAGTGATAATGATAAAATGTGTTTGAGGAGTTGTTTAAAATTAATTTCCATTAACCTGCACACACAAACAAGCATTCTGGTTGCAAACATGAAGTTTTGTGATTTAATTTCTCTCATGTGAAAATTGCTGTTAAGTGTCACTTTTATGCCTTGGAGTTAATAGTTCAATTGCTTTTTCTTTCTATAATCACTTGTATCTGGGCCACCATGTTACATATAATTTTATTCATTGATGTTTTGCCTTTGTTGTGTATGGTAATGCTTTATATAATTGAGTGAAAGAAATTATGTATACCTCAGGTGGCAAATCCATAATAAAATAGAGCCCCACAATTTACATATTATTTTAGCAAATGCATTTTGTTATTCATTTTGTATTTATGCAACTGGTAGAAAATATGAAAAATCCTTCAAAATTATGCTTTTATAAAATCACCAATGAGTCTTTGCTAGATGTCTTATTTTTTTGTTAGCATTGATAGAAGAATAAATGTTGAATAAAAATGGAACCCATAAAATAAAAAACAAAAGTATTCAAAGCAGGGATTAAACTCCAAAGTAGAGGAATTTCACTTTTTTGGTCAGCCTTTTTATTCATGTTCCACTTATAAATAAGTTATAAATCAACTGTTAGTTGCTTATAGACCTTAGGGATGTCAACATGTAGACAATTACACAATTAACCGATATGACTGGCTTTATTGGTTAATCCTGTTGATTTACATGCATTCCCCAGTCCCGCCCCACCTTGCTGCCTCTGCAAGGGAAGGAAGGCGGGAACCAGTGAGCACCAGATCTACCTGACACCTCCCCCCTGCCCAGCTGCCTCTGAGAGGCAGCACCATGGACTTTGAAGGGGGCAGGTGGGAGCCAATACATATGGGGAGCTGGCTTTTAAGCCAGCTCTCTGTGCATGCTGGCTCCATGGACCCACCTGCCCCCTTCTTGCTGCCTCCAACAGAGTCACCTCCCCACTTCCCCCACACTGTTGCCCCTATATGAGGCAGCAGCACAGCGGGTCAGGGGAGGCAGTCACAAAGCAGCCCCTGTCTATGGCCACCTTGTGCTGCTCCCTCTGTATCAGAGGCAGCAGTGCAGGGTGGCAGGCGGAAGCCGGACTGCATGAGAGCTGGTTTTTAAACCACCTCCCTTTGCAGACTAGCTCCTGCTTGCCACCCTACACTGCTGCCTCTGATGAGAGGCAGCAGTGCAGTGTGGCAGGGGGCTCCCTGGCAGTGGGGCTGGGAATGCACTGGCTGCTGGTCCCACCCCCAGGGACTATCAAATAGTCACGTAACCAATAACATTGTGCAGTTACACAATTATTCGGTTACTCATGTAACATTTCTATAGATGTGCTTGAAACGATCTGTAATGCATGCTACTCAGACCTGTAACATGTTTGTAACATCTAAACATTATAAACTATTTATGAATGTAATCTAAATATAAAGCATAAGCCACCTTTCTATAAAGATATCAGGGCTTATTTGCTTTGTAAGCATCTACTGTTTGTTTTGATTCTGCAGATGTGTCGCACTATGTTTGGGACATGGGTGGTGTTGCCAACTCTGGTGATTTCAGCCTGACTAGTTCAATTTTGGCACCTCCTGAAATGCCCCTCTTCCTGTGAGAGGTTCCAGTCCTGCTTGGCTGCTCTTTCCCAGGATGTAGGGAATGGGGGAAGCAAAATCAGGGTGGCTGCAGGAAGTCTGCTGAATTCTCCACCCGCCCACCCACAAAAAAGAAACCGGGAGATTATTTTTGGGAGGGGTGGGAAGAGAGGAAGCAGCAAGTAACACTCACAGGAGGGATCAGAGTGCAGCAAGAGAAAGGCAGTTCTGTTCCTTTCCCTTCTCCCACTCTACCCCTGCAACACAGGCCCGGTTGTGTGTAGGGAGTTGAAGGGAAATAACCCATAGAGCAAGCAACAGAGGTGGGGAGAGGGAGAAATGTGGTGGAGGGTTTGAGAGCTAGCAGTGCTGCAGTTACCACACTGGAGATAAGGAGATTCAAAAATAAGACAGACCAAAACCACAGTATAATCAACAAGAAATCATTTCATGATTTTTTGGGGAGTGAGGTGTCTCAAGCTCTTTGAGGTTAGCAGTATGCAATGGGAACTGTCATCTATCATTGTTCAGCAAGAAGAGGAAGCCAGGCCACTTAAGAGATTGTTTTATATCCAAAATAATGTTTAGAATTCCATGAAGTGCATGGAATCACCATATTCATTTTTAGTTACCGGTAGCTAACGATACTAATGAGAAATCAGTTTCTGCTTGGGAGTAGTGGCATGACCCATGAACTGAACAAGTCTGAGCACTGGAGACTTAACTTTGTAAGCCACTGCATTTTCATCCATTTCCTTCCTGCAGTCAATCCCCTTCACCTTTCCACGCACCTGTCACCTCTCTCTCCCCCCCTCTCTTCAGGGATTTGAATGTAAGCTGCTGCTTGAGATGGCATCCTCTGAAAGCAAGGGGATTCCAACACCCTCCACTCAGAAAGGAAGACAAGAACGCATAAGGTACATTTCCTTTCCATTGCCTCGGGTAGCTGCAATGCCACTTTACTAACGTCTAATTGACTGACTGGGCCTGGGTGCACACAAACCTTACTGATTGGTGCTATGTAAAGCCATAAATCAGCAACAGGCCCATATCCACTCAGATTCTGAAAGGGCAGATCTCTGCAATAAGTGGGTAGATATGAAATACTGGTGTCTTGCATGCCCATGAATTGTGTCTGTGTGGAGGAGAGTCCCTTAAGCATACACTTTTCCTAAAGTGAGAAAAGTCTGTCTTTGCAGCACAGTAGTTACAAGATCACAAGAGTGACTCCAGGGCTCTGGGAGTATGGGTGAAGGAGTCTGGAGCACAGGTGGTATTCTCTTCAGTCCTTCCTGTCAAAGGTAGGGGCCCAGGCAGAGACAGGTGCATCCAACAGGTAAATGCCTGGCTGCAAAGATGCTCTCTCCAGGAAGGCTTTGGCTTCCTTGACCACAGGATGCTGTTCCAAGAAGGACTGCTAAGTAGGGATGGGGTTCACTTCGAGGAAGGGTAAGAGCATATTTGGGGACGGACTGGCTAATCTAGTGAGGAGGGTTTTAAACTAAGTTTGATGGGGAAAATGACCAAAGCCCACAGATAAATGAAAAACATGGAGTCTTGGGAGATGGGTCAGAAATGGGAGGGAGCACGGGCTATAATAGCTGAGATAAAGGAAAGACAAGACAGAACCGGGGGGCAAAATCAAATCAGTATATAAATGCAAGAAGTATGGTGAATAAGCAGGAAGAACTTGAAGTGCTAGTAAATAAATACAACTATGAGACAGTCAGTATCACAGAGACTTGGTGGGATAATATACATGAATGGAATATTGGTATAGAAGGGTATAGCTTGCTCAGGATGGATAGGCAGGGAAAAAAAAGAGAGGAGCTGTTGCCTTATATATTAATGTAACCCTTCTACTGGGTAGGCCCGTCAGCAACCAGGGCTGGGTTCGATATCTAGGGGTCCATCTCACACAGAACCGGCTTGAGCCCCCACCCAGTAGCCTGGAAATTCACACACCCGTGTGCACTTCTGAGAGGCAATGCTTCCCTGCTTGCAAGCACAGAGTCTGAGTTTCATTAAAAGCTTCTTTTCTACAAAGAGAGAAGTCACATGGCATTATCTTGGGAAAATACCACAAACAGAGTTAGTAGCTCCCTCCCCCATGAGTAACTGTCCCAGCTCAGAAGGACTAAGCAATGTCTTTTGCCTCTCAGGCTCACCAGTCCAACAAGGTAAGGATTCTGTTCACTTACCCAAACTTTCTCTGTACCCCATGTCAAATGCCCCACTTACAGCTCTGTCCAGTCAGTGCAGACCCTGACACATCATCCTGATGACTCTACTTCTTGAGCCTGGGGCTATGCCACCTTTGTGCTGCTCCTGCCGGTCATTCCCGCCAGCCACTCCACTGGCTGCAATGGGTCTGGCTCCCGGCCAAGTCAGTGATTTCAACTCTTTAGCCACCACCTAGGCTGGCCAAAGATTCCAGCTTCCACTGGGCTAGCAAAAAAGACTCCTCATGGAGTCTGCTTTAGGTCTGTCCTTAAAACCAGGGGGAAAAGGGCAGGTTGAGCCAGTCTTATAGTTCACACCTGGCAAGCATGAAGCAGGCTGACTCAAGCCGCCCCCCCCCCCCCAACTCAGTTCACTCAACTGGCAGGGGGGAGGCTTGTTCCTCTGAGACCTCTTACAATGATGGTGTCTCTCCTGCAAGCACTGGTGTCATTTTACAGTTCCCACATTTAGGAATAGCATGATTTGTGACCCCCACAACAGCCCCAAAATAGTTACAATACACCACATTCCATTCCAACACTGATCCTCCATCAGCCATAGCTGAATTGGATTTACATAGCCACACGTCGGATTCCTTCCCCCTCCTGGCATGAGCTGTATTTACATATCAGTTACTTATCTTGAAGAGCTAAACAATTGGAGTGAGCACACCCACCCCCAGGGCAGCTCTCTCCTTTTAGCTGGCTGATAGCAAGAAGTAATTCGGCCCCAGCTTACATCAAAAATGTATACACTTGAACCGAGGTTGAGATGGATATAGGGGACAGACTTGTTGAGTCCAAGGGTGATGTCATGCTACTACAAACCACCTACTTAGGCAGAAGAGGTGGATGAGGCTATTTTTTAAAACAAAATCATCCAAACAGCAGGATTTGCTGGTGGGACTTCAACTATCCAGACATATGTCAGAAAACTAAAACCAAACAGCAGGATTTGCTGGGGGACTTCAACTATCCAGACATATGTCAGAAAACTAACACAGCATGGCACAGATTATTCAACAAATTCTTGGAGACAATTTGTTATTTCAGAAGATTGAGAAAGCTACTGAGGGAAAGCTGTTCTAGATTTGATTTTAACAAATAGGGAGGAACTGGTTGAAAATTTGACAGTGGAAGGCAGCTTAGGTGAAAGTGATCATGAAATAGAATTTATGATTCTAAGGAATGGAGGAAAGGAGAACAGCAAAATAGAGACAATGGATTTCAGGAAGGCAGATTTTAGTAAACTCAGAGAGCGGTAGGTGAGGTCCCATGGAAAGCAAGACTAAGGAAAAAAACTGAAAAGAGTTGGCAGTTTTTCAAAAGGGACATTAAGGCACAAAAGCAAACTATTCCACTGCATAGGAAAGATAGAAAGTATGGCAAGAGATCACCTTGGCTTAAGGAGTCAGATGAAAGTGGAAACTAAGGGTACATCTATACTTGCACCCTAGTTTGAACTAGGGATGCAAATGTAGGCGACCGAAATTGCTAATGAAGTGGGGATTTAAATATCCTGTGCTTCATTTCCATAATCTCGCCCGCGCGCTATTCTGATCACCAGCTGATTCGAACCAGGAAGTGCGCTCCGGGCTGCATTAGTTTGAATCAAACCCCTTGGTTCAAACTAACGCGGCCCGGAGCGCACTTCCTGGTTCGAATCAACTGGCGATCGGAATAGCACTTGGGCAAGATTATGCAAATGAAGCGCGGGATATTTAAATCCCCGCTTCATTAGCAATTTCAGTCGCCTACATTTGCATCCCTAGTTCAAACTAGGGTGCAAGTATAGATGTACCTAAAGTCAAATTACAAAGGATGAATATAAGAAAATAACACAAGTACATAGGGGCAAGATCAGAAAGGTGAAGGTACAAAACGAGCTCATTCTAGCTAGAGCCATAAAGGGTAACAAGAAAGCATTCTACAAATATATTAGAAGCAAGAGGAAGACCCAGGACAAGGTAGGACCATTGCTCAGTGAAGAGGGGAAAACCATAACAGAAAACTTGGAAACGCAGAGGTGCTTAATGATTTTGTTTCGGTTTTTACCAAGAAGATTGATGGTGAATGGATGCTTAACATAGTGAATGCTGGTAGAAATGGGGAAGAGATTTAGAAATAAAAAATAAATAAATAAATTAACAGTAGGTAGAAGACCCAGAGAGGGCAGTATGGGACCAGGAAGAGAAGTGGCAGCATGTAACTTCTAGAAGGGGAAAAAGGCCAGCACGAGAATCCCCCAATGCTATAGTGGTAAGTAATCGCTTTCAGGCTCTCTCCACAGGCCCTGTGGTGGTGAATGCTTTGGAAGGGACCTCACAAGGAAGAAACCTCAAGGGAACACCATCTACTGGAAGGCATGGGATGTGTAGTCCTAGGGATGGGGGTTCCACAACCCCCACCCCCAAAAGAAGAAGACGGGTGGTGGTGGTCGGGGACTCCCTCCTAAGAGGGACTGAGCCATCCATCTGCCGTCCGGACCTGGAATCTTGAGAGGTGTGCTACTTACCGGGAGCTCAAGTTCAGGATGTGACTGAGAGGCTTACCAAGCTGATCAAACCTTCGGATCGCTACCCCTTCCTGCTTCTCCACGTGGGAACTAACGATACGGCCAAGAATGACCTTGAGCGGGTTACTGCGGATTATGTAGCGCTGGGAAGAAGGACCCAAGAATTCTGAGCGCAAGTGGTGTTCTCGTCCATCCTCCCTGTTGAAGGGAAAGGACTGGGCAGGGATCGTCGAATTGAGGAAGTAAATGCGTGGTTGCGCAGGTGGTGTCGCGGAGAGGGCTTCGGTTTCTTTGACCATGGGACTCTGTTCCGGGCACAAGAATTGTTAGGAAGAGATGGGATCCACCTAACCAAGAGAGGAAGGAACATCTTTGCGGGCAGGCTTGCAAACCTAGGGAGGAGGCTTTAAACTAGGTTCGTTGGGGGACGGTGACCAACACCCTGAGGGGAGTGGGAAAGTTAGATATCGGGAAGGAATGCAAAGAGGAACAAGCAAGAAAGGAGGACCCCTGATTTGAATGGAGAAGATGGGGCGATCAGCTGGTTATTTGAGGTGTTTGTACACTAATGCGAGAAGCCTGGGCAACAAACAGGGAGAACTGGAGGCCCTGGCCCAGTCCAAGAAATATGATTTAATTGGGATAACAGAAACTTGGTGGGATGACTCGCATGACTGGAGCACTGTCATGGAAGGGTATTTCAGGAAGAACAGGCAGGGGAGAAAAGGAGGAGTTGCACTATATGCAAGAGAGCACTATGATTGCTCTGAATTCCAGTATACAGAGGGAGAAAAACCTGTTGAGAGTCTATGGGTTACGTTTAGAGGTGCAAACAGCAGCAGAGATGTTGTGGTTGGTGTCTACTACAGGCCACCGAATCAGGTGGATGAGGTAGATGAGGCTTTCTTCAGACAACTGAGAGAAGCTTCCAGATGGTAGGCCCTGGTTCTCATGGGGGACTTTAATCACCCTGACATCTGTTGGGAAACCAATATGGCAGTACACAGGCAATCCAGGAAGTTTTTGGAGAATGTTGGGGATAACTTCTTGGTACAAGTGCTGAAGGATCCAACCAGGGGCTGTGTGCAGCTTGACCTTGCTCACAAACAGGGAGGCACTAATAGGGGAAGTAGAGGTGGGTGACAACCTGGGAAGCAGTGATCATGAGATGGTAGATTTCAGGAGTAAAATACACACCTTGGACTTCAGAAAAAGCAGATTTTGACTCCCTCAGAGACCTGATGGGCAGAATCCCCTGGGATGCTAACATGAAGGGGAAAGGAGTCCAGGACAGCTGGCAGTATTTTAAAGAAGCCTTATTGAAGGCACAGAAAGAAACTATTCCGATGCGTAGCAAGAGAGGCAAACATGGTAGGAGACTGGATTGGCTTACAGGGGAAATCCTTGAACTTAAGCACAAAAAGGAAGCTTACAAAAAGTGGAAACTTGGACAAATGACCAGGGAGGGGTTTAAATGTATAGCTCGAGAATGCCGGGGCTTATCAGGAAGGCGAAAGTGCAAATGGAATTGCGAGTGGCTAAGGATGTGAAGGATAACAAGAAAGGTTTCTATAGGCATGTTAACATGAAGGTGATCAGAGAGGGTGTGGGGCCCCTACTGGATAAAGGAGGTAACCTAGTGACAGATGATGTGGGGAAAGCTGAAGTACTCAATGCTTTCTTTGCCTCTGTATTCATGGACAAGGTGGGCTCCCGGACTAATGCGCTAAGTGACGCAAGATGGGATGAAGATCGACGGCCCTTAGTGGGTAAAGAACAGGTTAGGAACTATTTAGAAGAGCTAAATGTACACAAATCCTTGGGTCCGGACTTAATGCATCCGAGGGTACTGAGGGAGTTGGCAAATATCATTGAGGAGCCTTTGGCCATTATCTTTGAAAAGTTGTGGAGATCGGGAGAGATCCCGGATGACTGGAAAAAGACAAACGTAGTGCCCATCTTCAAAAAAGGCAAGAAGGACAATCCAGGGAACTATAGGCCGGTCGGTCTTACCTCCGTTCCTGGAAAAATCATGGAAGGGATCCTTAAGGAATCCATTTTGAGGCACTTGGAGGAGAGGAAAGTGATTAGGAATAGTCAGCATGGATTCACAAAGGGCAAGTCGTGCCTAACCAATCTGATTAGCTTCTATGATGGAGGTAACTGGCTCTGTGGACATTGGGAAGTCAGTGGATGTGATACACCTTGACTTTAGCAAGGCTTTTGATATGGTCTCCCACAATATTCTTGCCAGCAAGTTAAAGGAATGTGGATTGGATAAATGGACGGTAAGATGGATAGAAAGCTGGCTAGAAGGCCGGGCCCAGCGTGTAGTGATCAACGGCTCGATGTCAGGATGGTGGTCAGTTTCTAGTGGAGTGCCCCAAGGTTCGGTTCTAGGACCGGTTTTGTTCAATATCTTTATTAATGACCTGGATGAGGGGATGGATTGCACCCTCAGCAAGTTTGCAGATGACACTAAGCTAAGGGGAGAGGTAGATATGCTGGAGGATGGGGATAGAGTCCAGAGTGACTTAGACAAATTGGAGGATTGGGCCACAAGAAATCCGATGAGGTTCAACAAGGACAAGTGCAGAGTCCTGCAGTTGGGACAGAAGAATCCCAAGCATTGTTACAGGCTGGGGAACAACTGGCTAAGTAATAGTTCTACAGAAAAGGACCTGGGGGTTACAGTGGATGAGAAGCTGGATATGAGTCAACAGTGTGCCCTTGTAGCCAAGAAGGCTAATGGCATATTAGGTTGCATTAAGAGCATTGCCAGCAGATCCAGAGATGTCATTATTCCCCTTTATTCGGCTCTGGTGAGGCCACATCTGGAGTATTGTGTCCAGTTCTGGGCCTCCCACTACAAAAAGGATGTGGATGCATTGGAGAGGGTCCAGCAGAGGGCAACCAACATGATTAGGGGGCTGTAGTATATGACCTATGAGGAGAGGCTGAGGGAGTTGGGTCTGTTTAGTCTGCAGAAGCGAAGAGTCAGGGGGGATTTGATAGCAGCCTTCAACTTCCTGAAGGGAGGTTCCAAAGAGGATGGAGGGAGGCTGTTCTCAGTAGTGACAGATGGCAGAACAAGGAGCAATGGTCTCAAGTTGTGGTGGGAGAGGTCCAGGTTGGATATTAGGAAAAACTATTTCACTAAGAGTGGTGAAACACTGGAATGGGTTACCTAGGGAAGTAGTGGAGTCTCCATCCTTAGAGGTGTTTAAGTCTCGGCTTGACAAAGCCCTGACTGGGTTGATCTAGTTGGGATTGGTCCTGCCTGGAGCAGGGGGCTGGACTTGACCTCCTGAGGTCTTTCAGCTCTATGGTTCTATGAATTAAAAGTTACTTAGAAAAGTTTGATGTCTTCAAGTCACCAGGACCTGATGAAATGCCTAGCTTACTCAATGAGCTGATAGGAGGTATTTGAACCAAAAGGTTCTGCACCCCTGCCATAAAGAAAGAAAACATGGGAACCTTTTGTGTTGGACATAAATTAATATTTTACTTCATTTAAAATGAAGTTGATAACTTTCTCATGTTAGTTTAACACACTTAGGCTGGTTCTACATTGGCGTGATCTTGCACCAAAGTGGCCACTTTTGCGCAAAAACATGCTGCCTGTCTACACTGGCGGGGAGTTCTTGTGCAAGAACACTAACATTCTAATGTGTGAAATCAGTGTTTCTTGTGCAAGAGCTATGATGCTCCTGCTCAGGAATAAGCCCTCCTACGCAACTGTTCTTGTGCAAGAGGCCAGTGTAGACAGGCAATATGAATTTCTTGCACAAGAAAGCCCGATGGCTAAAATGGCCATCGGAGCTTTCTTGCACAAGAGAGCGTCTACAGTGGCACGGATGCTCTTGTGCAAAAGCACATCTCTTGCGCAAAGGCATATGCCAGTGTAGACACTCTTTAACGCAAGAGTTCTTGCGTTAAAGTATTTGTATAAGAGTATTTGTGCAAGATCATGCCAATGTAGACACAGCCTCAATCTGTTTAATAATTTAAATTAAGCTGTTCTCCCTAGCTGAAGCACTAGCAAAAGGGCTTGGGCATAATTATGTAATTAATGATGAGTTTCTATTAGGAACTGGTGATCCACAAAAAAGATTTGCATCAGCCCAGGTGGTCCCCGCAGTATGTGGTGGTGAGAGCTTCTCCCCCTTCTAGGAGAGCGGCATAGCCCAGGGTTAAATCTTGGCACATCACTTCAGAAAGGTTGCCAACCCCTGATCTAGATTGTTCTTGGTCCTGCTGTGAGGGCAGGGGACTGGACTTGATGATCTCTCAAGGTCTGTTCCGGTTCTAGTACAGGTCGGACCTCTTTGGTCTGGCACACTTGGGACTTGACTAGTCCTGGATGAAGGATTTTGCCAGATCAAAGGAGGTCATGTCTGGCTCCCCTGCCTCTGGCCTGGCCAGCTGGCTCCCCACCTGCTACAGGTTCCACTGCCTTGCCAACCCCCCAGGCAGCTATGCACAACAGCTCTCAGCTCCCCTAGGCAGCCGCATGCCAGGACTCTCCAACAGCTCTGCACCACCACACTGGGCCCCTGGTAGCTCCTGTGGGGGCTCTTGGCACCCCCATGCTGCTGCTCTAGGCCCAACATGGTTGCTGCTGTGGCAGTGGCTCCTAACATCACTGGGCCGTCACCGCCACTACTGCAGCTCCCAGCCCTGCCAGGCAGTCAGACACTGGGTCTCCCAGCCCTGCTGGGCAGCCCCACTGCCATGCACCAGGTGGCCCCGCTGGCACCTTGCTGCGGGCAGTCTGCTGCCCTGCTGGCCCCACAGGGTTCCGTACTGCTGGCCCTTGACTGGGACTCCATGGTCCAACACAGGTGCTGCAGGACTAGAGATGTTGCCAAACCAGAGTGTCCTGGTTTAGGGAGTTTCAGCCTGTATGATATGATTCTAAGTTCAGAGAGTGCAGCATGCTTCCTGCAGCTGGTTCTACCTTAATTTGTCTCTTGATCCCTGTAGACTTTTAGGATGGAACTACAGCCCTTTTATTTACTGGTTCATCTAAAGTGTGTGTGGAGGTAGTTACTCCAGTATAAGGATAGCTTGTACACAAACATGTTATGTATTGATATCTAAGGGAAAAAAGGAGTTCAGCAGAGCTGTCAGTTTCTCAAAGGGACATTATTAAAGGCACAGAAACAAATTATCCCATTGCAAAGAAAAGATAAGACTGCTAAGAGGCTCTATGGCTCCATCAGTTCTTTAGTTACCTGAAAAACAAAAAGGAAGAGGTTACTTGCTTTGTGCAGTCCATGTGGGTACTCCATCTCAGGTGTACATGCACCTCGAGTCCCTGATTATATATTTTCCACTTACCAGGGTCCATTCAAGCCAAGCATGGGCCCTATGTCTCATCATGCTGGATGCCAAGGATATGCATGGCAAACAGCCATCAATTCCTTGTACACTTAAACATTTCCTAAGGAACAGTCCAAAGCAGAGGAAAGAAGGCAGGCAGTGGAGCACCTCCAGGGACACATCTCAAAGAACCACTTGAGTTTACTGCTCAAGGTGAGTGCCCTCCTCAGAGTCCAGTACTGAAGCCAGCACTGGAGAACCAAGTACCACACTGGATTTGATGGCATGGATCAGGGTGTAACGTTTCAAAAATTTATGTATTGAGGACCTTGTAGCAGCCCAACATAGTTCAGGTAATGGAACAGTCTTCAGTAATGTAGATGTTGGCTTGCAAGCTGACTCAATGTGCCATCACCTTTTTGGGGGGGGGGGGGGGGGGGGGAGGGGGGAGATGAATGCCTGCAGTAGCATCAGTGACAATACGTCCAGATATCCATCTCAATAGTCTGAGTAGAGATTTTGAATGCCATGGATCTAGAGCTGCAAAAACCACTGTAGACATCTTAGAAAAGCCAATGCACTGTGGCTGTGCTTAGGCTGAGATGAAATTGAGGATGGTTCATCTTCACTTCCCTATATAGCTTTGATATCCAGCATGAAGTAGCATGGGCTAAATGGACACTGTTAATTGATGATCGCCAATCAAGGGCTCAAGAGGCACATGCACACCTGAAGTGGAGCACCCATAAAGATTACTACTTGAAGGAATCATGCAAAAAGTGGAAACATGAAAAAATTGCTATGGACAAGTAAAGAGAATTGCAGAACTGTGCATGGACCAAATTAAAAAGACTGAGGCAGAAAATGAGTAATCCATAAAAAGCAAGAGGAAGAAGTTCCATGACTACATAAGGAGCAAGGGAAAGATGAAAGGCGTATAGGTCTGCTACTTAAAGGGGAAGAGGAGCTAATAACAGATGATATCAAGAAGACTAAGGTTTTTCATGCTATTTTGCTTCACTCTTAGTCACAGTTAACCTTTTTAGCTAAGTGCTTAACAATTAATATTGACAAGGGGGAAAGGAACAGAAGCCAGAATAGGGAAAGAACAAGTTAAAGAACAAAGATTTATTGCAGTCGACAAGACCTGATTAAATTCACCCTACCATACCTAAGGAACTAGCTGAAGCAATCTCAGAACCATTAGTGATTACCTTCAGGAACTTGCAGAAGAGTGAGATCTCAGAGGTCTGGAGAAGGACATAGTACCTATCTTTAAAAATGGGAAAGAGGACCCCAGAAATTATAGACCATTCAGTCTAACTTCAATACCTGAAATTGATACTAGTACAAATTATTGAATAATCAATTTGTAAGCACTTAGAGGATAATAGGGTAATAATGAATAGGAAACATGAGTTTGTCAAGAAAAATTAAGCACGACCAACATAATTTCCTCCATTGTTAAGAGAACAGGCCCAGTGGCTGCAGGGAAACATTTTAATAAGCTTTGACACAGTCCCATATGACATTCTTAGACACACTAGTCTTCCAGGGGTCAGTGCAGGGTCCAATACTATTCAATATTTTTATTAATGACATGGATAACAGAGTGGAGAGTATGGTTCTACATTTGTGGATGACACCTATTTGGAAGGGGATGCAAGCACTTCGAAGGATGAAAGTAGAATTCAAAATGGCCATGACAAATCGGAGAATTTATCTGAAATAAACAGGATGAAATTAATAAAGGCAAGTACAAAGTGTGGCACTTCAGGAAGTCAAATGCACAGCTACAGAATGGGGAATAGCTAGCCAGGCAGTAGTAACGCAGAACATGACCTGAGTTTATACTGGACCACAAATTGTTATGCAGCTGCAGACGAGGCCAATACTGTATAATAATGGGGTTTATTATCAACAGTGCGGTAAGACAGACACAGAAGATAAGCATCCTCAGCTGGAATACTATGTCCAGTTTGGGGCACCACACTTTAAGAAAGATGTGGACAAACTAGAGAGAGAAGAGCTACACAAACGATAAAAGGTTTAGAAAACTTTTATCTGTGAGGTAAGGTTTAAAAAAAAAAAAAAACCACCACCACCATCATCATGGGCATGTTTAGTCTTGAGCAAAGGGACCCTGATGACAGTCTTCAAATATGTTAACAGCTGTTATAAAGAGGATAACAATCAATTATTCTCCATTTCCATTGAACGTGGGACAAGCAGTAATTATCTTAATCTGCAGCAAGGGAGATTTAGGTTAGAACTTTCTAACTATAAGGATAGTTAAGCACTGGAATAGGTATCTAAGGAATCCCTCTCACTGGAGGTTTTTTAAAAACAGGGTGGACAACAATCTGTGAAGTCTAGGTATACTTGGTCCTGCCTTAGTACAGGAGGCAGGACTAGATCATCTCTTGCGAGGGGGGGGGGGGGAAGAGGAGAGAGAGAAATATAACAGTGTCCATAGTAGGGGGTTGCATCAACTTGATCTTTTTACAGCCAAATTAGTAAAATAGCTACAAAAACTATATGCATTTACAAGCTGTTGGGGTTTTAAAGATAAAATGCTTAAACAGTCCTTCAGCAGATGGTCCTTGGACTTCCTTTCCCATGTACAGTAAGATTACTCTTGAATCAAGACAGTTGTACGCACAAGTTCAGTTGTGTTGGAGAGCTAAGTATCACTTAAGTTATATGACTTGTTAACAAAATGACAAAGCTAGGAAGCAATGCAAACAGCCTGACAAAATAGCTCTAAAATATCTAGTGAGACTGTGGCGGGCCCCTCCCATCTACCCTGTTAAGTCCCTGTCAGGCCCTCCAGCCTGAGTCCGAAGCACAGTTCAAGTCCAGCCATTTTTGGCCAGGCTGAGACCCTCTGGCTGGAGTCCACAGCACAGTTTAACTCTGGCCCTTTAAGACAAGGCCAAGGCCCTCCAGCCTGAGTCCACAACACAGTTTAGGGTTGTAGCAGGGACACACCCCAGGTAGGGGGACCCAGGCCCACCCTACTCCACCAGGTCCCAGCCCAGGGCCCTGTGAGCAACCAGGTAGCGGGTCACTCCCTTGGCAGGGCAATCCGGCCAAAACATGCCAAGGTTCTCGGGGCAGGAGAGGAGGTTCCCGCTCCTGCCCTGGGCCACTTCCTACCTGGTTCCCTGGGGTTCCTTCCCCTCTACTCACCCAGCTTGCTGCAGCCTCCAGGCTGGTATCTCCTCAGCAGGCAGTCCCTGGGTCACACCAGCTCACCTCCGCATCCCCCCCCCCCCCCCAGCCTCTCCTGGAGTCTCCAGTGACAGCTGTGCAGGCACCCCCTCCTCACAGGTCCTTCTCCTCCAGCTGACTCACCTGACTGAGTCTTTCCCCAGGCTTTTATAGTGGAGCTACAGCCCGGGCATGCTGGGTAGGGCTGCGGGGGAGGGGCCTCTGCAGCCAGGTAACCCTGGCTGGGCCCTGCAGGTTCAGTGTGGGGCTGCCTCACCCCGTCACAGGGATGTAACTTTTTCTTTAAATTTTCATATACATTAAGGCCCATTTTTAAAATTATAATCAAATTAGTTTCTAAAATAACTGTTGACATGACAGTTAAGTATTATTCTAACATAATGTCTTGATAAAAATAAAAAATCAATTCATGAGTCTATAATTAAAGCAAAATCTTCTGTTGTGTTTCTTGCATTTCTCCTTGCTGTAAGTAAAGCATAAAGAGTAATGGTTTTATGGAAAATCAAGATTAGTGTGTAGGTCATGTGTTCTACAAATGTGTGTCAACCATCTTAATATGATCTATACTAAATCAGTTATCTGGCTTTCAATCATTTAGAAGAAAAACAAACTAAGAATGAATTTAAAGTGGACACTGTAGTTTTAAGAGATTCTATATGATAACAATGGTAACATTTCTAAAGGGCTGTTTCTTTCAGGTGAAAACTTGTAGCTCTCAGGAATGGTTAGGAATGGGCTGGAAATGATTGACAGGATGATGATTACCTGTTTCTGTTCACTCCCTCTGGGGCATCTGGGATTGGCCATTGTCAGAAAAGAGGATACTGGGCTAGACGGACCTTTGGTCTGACCCAGTATGGCTATTCTTTATGTTAACTTGAGAGATCAATCAATTAACAGTAAAGAATGACTGGAGTCCATCAGTTAAGGCTGTTGGATTAGCTGAAAGGTTGAAAGAAGTAAAAGGAACATCTGTCATGCCCACCTCCACCAGATCCAAGATCTTTACTACTAGCTTCCAGAATGGGGAAAAGGGTGGGAAGCTGAGTCTTTCTGAGCTCTTCAAAGGAAAGTTGGTAGCAAGATACAATATACTGAGGTTCCCCAGCACCTTGATGAGCAATCCAATGTAACAGACCTGAATGTTTAAAGTTAGAAAGTGTCAGGACCCAGTGTAGGAGTGTCTTGAGTTCTACAATTACAGAGCCACGCCCCTGGAAAAACTAGTTTTGAGGGATGGGAAGAGCAGGCTTGCTGGATTGACCTTAAAAGTTCCTAAGAGAAAGTGGAATAATAGGCCAGTCACCTGTCCCCTTGTGACAGGATAGCACTGTCTCTGTAAGGGAATCTAGAGTTCTTGGGTTTTTTCTCCTTTTCAGATTCAGCTAGCTGTCCTATTTTGGGTTGTCCCATATTGTGGTGTGCATGAGAGCGGGATAGAAATGTAGTGTCAAAGGTCATACCGTCATCTTTTTTTCTTCATCAGCAACTGTCCATGTATCTTTCTATCCTTACCAGAAAACCAGGAGAAAAACAAACAGCCAAATACACAAGCTTTTGTGAAAATAGCTGCAGAGTAGCCCAACAGCAATCCTAAAAGGAAGAGCTAAATTAACTAAACTATTTTGGAGGACAGATGTAGCAGGATAATAAATGAGACCCTGAGGGACAGGAAACACTTTGTAAAAGTCCAGAAATCTCAGGAAATTTATCCAGCAAGTTGTAATTGCATCCCAACACTCCCTAATGACAGGATATGCCTACTATATATGCATAAAATCTTTTACCACAATTTCTCCACCATTTATCCCCATTCAACCTGACTGGTATGAGGTGCCACTGAAAGAGTATAAGGACATTTTCTTTTTTTCTGTGCTACAGCCTTCTGGTCCTAATTTCCAGATGAACATCCCAATTCCCTGGGCTAACTTGTCTATATCCAGGTCCTTTTCCCAGATATGGATATTTTTGTTAGGAAAGTTGCCTGCAAAGATATAATTGATATAAATTAGCTGGTTTCTGGCCAGAAACTGGCCAATGGGATTGTTCTGGGGTGAGGTGGTTCCTGAAACTTCCCCCTCCCCTCCAGTTTTAAAACAGAAATGGAACCCTGCAGCCGCGTTTCTGCACAGGGCTGCAGGGCAAGCAGGGGAGCCTGCCTGGGGCTCCCTGCTGCCTCCACGGGCCGGATTCGGTGGCTTGGCGGGCCGCATTTTGCCCAGGCCTGGTGTTAGGACTCCTGCAGTCTTCTATGGTTGACTTGATTGACAATGTCTAAACTAAGGTCAACTTCACTTCTGAATGTGTCCATACAGGGGTTTAAGATGCCGTATCGGGTATAGGGCAATAGCGTCCTCGCTGGAAGAGTTGGCAACCCTTGTGCTGTAATGTATATGCAGTATCATCACACTTTTAGAGTCACCCCATGTAGACATGCCCGTAATAGGGGAAAGGAATAAGGGAAACAGGGGGGCCTCTGTAAATTCCTTGAGTTTAAAATGCAGTAACTGGTTTCCCATGACAGCCACACAAATGGGGCTGCAGGCATGCAGACGTACCTCAGATGGTGAAGGAGCAGGGTCAGTCACATAATATCAGAGTCGTAAAACTCTGAAGAATAATGGTTTATATAACATGAGTCTGCATTATAGTCTATGCCTTTAGTGTTAGGAAAACGTGTACTTTTATCATGGGACAGATAATATGCATGAGCTATCCCCGTCAGGAAGCAGACTGGAGACAAAAGCTCTATTTCTCAAAAGGCAACTGATTCAAAGGAGTGATTGGATTACTCATAAAATATCCTTGCTATTGGTAGTACTGAAAAAGAAACTTGTCAGACTGAGGAACATCAGTGAAAAGTATCATAAAAAAAATGTAAGCATATGTATAAGGCTATTAAAATATGCAACCAGAAGCATAAACAATGCAGTAGAAAAAAGTCCATATTTATGTAAGCAACAAAAGAAGTAACAGAAATGTGAATTGTTCACTTCAGTGTTTGCAGGATGGGGACTTACAGAAATAAGATTTCAATGGGAGGGATAATGTCAAATGTATAAAGTGGTTATGCCAAAAGACTGAGGGGAAAAAAAGCAGAAGCAAAAACCAAGTATATTTATTTTTATGTTGTGACCTGTGACTAAATCTCATGATTTTTGAACCCCTGGGTACAATTTATCTTGCGCAGGGGTGTACACCTATATTTGGTTAAACTTACAGTGGAAATGTATCTTTCAGAAGGATTTCATATACAGAGATAGTATAACGTTCTTTGGGCCAGATTTTTAAAGGTATTAAGCAACTAGTGGGATTTTTGAAAGTTTCGAGGTGCTTTCACCCTTAAAGAAAACTGGCCTGTAATGAATTTAGGAACCAAGTTCTATGTGCAAGTGGCAACATGTGAAATAACACTATGTTGGATAGAGGCAAAAAACCACAACCCTCCCTCCCCCCCAAAAAAACAAAGGCAATCTTCAGTTGTAGACCAAAGGAAACTGGAGAAGTTTAAATACCAAACCAAGAAACCAGACAGCCTTGAAGTCACGGGATCCCAAAGAATAAATTTGTGTATTAAATAAATGAAAAAGGGCAAAATTAAAAACAAATGTTGCAATACAAAGAGGAAACGCTACACTGCGAAGGCTGAGCGGTACTGCCGCCGTTATTCCAACGATCAGTATTTCCAGGGATCACTTGCTATTAAAACTCCAGCTAAACAGGCCACTGCCGCCCCTTTGCACAAGAGGAAGGAAGGGAAATGATGAAGCGCTCACACAAACATAAATAACTTCCCAAAAGATAACTGGCTGGCAGGCGAGAAAGTGCCCTGCCCGGCGGAGAGACAGGCATGGGCCGGCACAGGCCGTGGGAACAGCCGCTCGGACAAATCGGGGAATCGCGCTGAGCGTGCTGCAGCCCCCTGACCCGAGCGCGGAGCCGTGTAAACCCTCGGATCGTGTCTGACCATGGCGGGGAGGGGACCCCAGGCGCCTTGAGCATCGCGGCACGTGCTTGGGGGGAGGCGGGGAGAGGTAGGGACGCACCCGGCCTTGGCCCGCAGCGCGAGACAAGAGCTGGCCCCCTTCCCCGGGGAGGGGGGCGGCAAAAAGCCCCTCCACCCCCCGCACTGTCACCGCCACTGCTGAGTCTTGTGCCCCCTGGCAGCGCCCGGCCCCTGCTCCCCACCGCAGCTCCTCCTCCTCCTCCCTGCCACTGCCCTGAGCCGAGCCCCGCCCCGCCCCGCCCCGCCCCAGCTGGTTGACCCTCCCGCGCTGTCTTAACGTGCAGACTCCGCCCGCGGAGGGAGCAGCTGGGCGGCCAGCGATTGCCGTAGGAGGGTCCGAGAGCTCGGGGCGCTCAGCCTGGGCAGCCGCCACCGCAGCTCCAGCCTGGCACCGTCCCAGGCGTCCCGGCCCCCCCTGCCGGGGCGGCGGCGCTGCTGCTGCGAAGTTTGCCCAGCTCTGGCCCCGCCGCCGGGCTCGGGCTGAGCTTCCCCCTCGACTCCCCCGGCCCCGCACCTGCCTGCGAGCTCGCGCCCCCCGCCGCCTCCCGGGCCCCGAGACGCGCGCGCTGCCCGGGCCCGGCGGGAGGCAGCGCCCCCATGTAGCGCGGGGCAGCTGGCGGGCCGCATGGAGCACAGCGGGGGCGCCGCGGCGGAGCCGCCGCCCCTCGGCGGGGAAGCGGAGCAGCAGCCCGGGACCGAGGCGGGGGCCGAGGCGACGGCGGGGGAAGGCGGCGCCCCTGCGCCGCGACAGCGCTCCCTGCGGGCCGTGTATGTGCTGAACGACAGCCCGAAAGCCGGGGCGGGGGCGCGCAGCCCGGAGGCCGGGGCGCTGCAGTGCCTGGTGCGAGCCTGCGAGGCCCAGGGCGCCCAGCTCACCACGGTCAACTTCGGGGAGCTGGACTTCGGGGAGACGGAGGTGCTGGACGCCTTCTACGACGCAGGTGAGCGGGGCGGAGAGCAGCGCCGGTTGCCCCCTGCCTGCCCCTCAGTGCCTAGCGCGGGGCGCTAGGGCGGCGGCTGCAGAGCAACGCCGAGTTGCGGAGGAGGGGCTAACAGCGTGGGGTGGGGGGGAGCCTTGTTTAGGGCCCCCATACTAACTGCACTGACTTAGTTCCGCAACCTAAAAGCACTGCCTGACCCAGCACATCTTCAGGCACTGCTTGGAAGAGGCTGTCTCCGTTAAGATGAATGGTCTTAGTCAAAATGATCAGGACAGCAGCCCCACGGAGGATGTCTCCAGCCCAGCGATGGGCTACCATAGTGAGTGGGCTGTATGAGTGGCCCTCCTTCATCTCAGAGGGTGTCGAGACTGTCCTAACCAAGACAGTGCCCTGGAACCAGGGTAGTTTTGCTAATTGCGCTCCTCTATCTAGAGATTGCAGTGAATGCTGATTGAAACTTAGCAGCACTTGGATTGGATGCAGAGGGAGCGTATGGCTCTCACAGTCAATGTTGTATCCAGTCAGCACACCTCTGGCTTCACATGCTCCTGCTTGTCACTTTAGGAATGCCTGTAGGAAAAAATAACTATGCAAATAGAAACCAGCAGAATCTGGCAACCCTTGTATGTGGGCAACAGGAAACAAAATTTCTGGTGGGCCACCCAGAAACTTGATGGATGGTAACTCACCATGCCCTAGCCTTTGACTGCCAAAAGCGGGGACTAGATGACGGGGTGTGGGTCTGTTCTGTCATTTCTTCTGAAGCACCTGGCACTATCCATTGTTGGAAGAGAGAATACTAGCTTAGGTGGACCTTTGGTTTGACCCGGATGGCCATTATTAAGAAAATAAATCAGATGCTTCCCCCTTTGGGTCCCCATGCAATTACTTAGTTTTCTTAGAGGCCTAGTATCTCCCTCTCCTCTAGTCGATGGATTTCCATTCCAAATGGCTAAATGTAGTGCCTTGCATGTAGAATAGTTTTAGCTAGACCAGACTAATATGGCTGCATCTCTCTCACTATTCCCTCTCCTCTGATACTGAGAATGAGTGTTTGACTTTGGGGTTTCAAGTCAGACTTTGCTCCGCTTAGTCTTCATCTTGCTGGCTTACTGGAGGCTGTATGGGCAGTAGAAGGTGATGGTCCCCTTGCATCCCTTGAAATGAGAAGAGGCAGGAACTGAGCCTGCCCTAGGGATATATGAAAACATGAGAATCTATGTTGAGCTGGCTAAAGAGCATGAAAAAAGGAGGTGGGATGGGGTGAGCATGAAGCATGATAATAGCTTTGCTTTATCTGGAGAGGACTGAGTGTTAAAAGCATTCTGGGGCAAAGATAAGAATGGAAGAAAGTGGCTCCCTGCACCATTGAGCTCTTTTATTTCTTCTATAATAGGGGATTTTAGACCTTTCTATTGTGTAAATCTTTCAGAGATTGTCACATGGACAGCTCCCTTCTGATAATCTTGCAGACCTTCCCTCTCTCCATAACTCCCTTCCTCCCGCACCTTTCATGATCCCTAATATCCTTGTGGCAGCTATTGCTTCCATGGCAAAAGGATGTTAGAACTATGTTTAAAATGTGCCTGTAATTGCCTTTTAATGAGCTTTAATACCTGGGAAGAGTAGCTCGAAATATGACTAACTAGCTCTCTGCAGAGTAAAACAGATGCTCCATGAACCACAGTCTGGGAACATATATTCTGTCAGACTAGCACGGGGCTGGTAATTGGACATAAAACAGATGACCTACAGGTAACAGAACAGGGTTAGGCATCTGAGTGGACAAGCCTGTGGATGGGAGGGCAAAAAGTGCAATTGCCAAGGGCCCAGTGATTCAAAAGGGCTTAGGTCTCTAGCAACAGTGGCAGCTGGAGCCCCAGGCCCTTTGAATTGTTGCCAGAGTCCCATGCAGCGTGCTCTGGGTGGCTGTGAGGGCACCGGGGGTGGAGGCAGCAGCAGCGCAGAGGGCTGGCTGCCCCAGCCCTGCTCCTTCCACCTGAAAGCCCTACCCCATCCAGGAGTGCAAAGCTGTCAGCCTTACTGAAACTGGATATTAGAAGGAACAAGTGGATTTACATTTTCAAGGGCTTACTTAGCAGTTGTTGAATTTGTGAATCCATAACACGAGTTTAAAAAATTCTTGTAAAGTTATTTTATTTATTTGATTTAAATGTACTTCACATTTTCTATTTCTGAGAAACCTACCTCCACGTCATTCTGGTTCCTATTGAATGCTGCTGATATTCCAGTTGGAAGTAGCCAGCGCTACTCTTCTTTAACAGGGCAAAGATATTACTCCTGAATGATTCCTGACATCCTAGTCCATTAATGGTCAGAATTCTGTAGCCCATATTGCCAGTGAGGTGAGAATAGGCCTAAACCTCCTTTTTGAACACTATTTAAATTCTAATAACTATTGTGTTTCCCTCAGTTCATAAATACCCACTCATTTTATTTTCAATATCTTTGTTTTCCTGACAGTATGCCTAGGGGAGTCAAACTGCAAACAGATGCTATATCTTTTACATGATTTTTATTCTAAATAGAATATGCAGTGATGTGTATAAGTCATCAAATATTAACTTTCAATGTAACATGCAGAGAAGACAGTGAGCACAAAGAGAAGGTGCAGAATTTTCTGAAAGGTGGGTGGGAAATTTTCCTTGGGTGTTGGAAAGACCTTCATTATGGTGCAAGGGGGTGGGCAAACTTTTTGGCCTGAGGGCCACATTGAGCAGGAAATTGTATGGAGTGCTGGGTAGTGAAAGTTTGGGGAAGCTGTGCCTCCCCAATGTGGCTTGTCTCCTGCCCCCACCCACTCCCTCTGATCTCCATCCCCTGATTGTGCTGCACAGAGCACTGGGGTTGACGGTGTTACCCGGGTGCTGGGGAAGCTGAAGCTGTGGGGGAGGGAGGGCAGAAGAGGAAAGGCTGGGGGCTAGCCAGCCCTGCTTGCTGTGCTGCCTGGGAGCTGGGCTGGCTCCTCTTGGCAAGGCTATCTGGACCCTGCATCCCAGCGAGAGCTTGGGGATTGAACTGAGAGGTCTGACGGGCTGGATGTGGCCCATGGGCCATAGTTTGCCACCCTTCTCAACCCCCTCCTTCCCCCCCCCCCCCCAGCATGATTCTCTCAAATGCTGAGCCATATGAGAGAGTAACTTGCAGGGCAATAGGACCAATTATAACATTTGGAAAGCTTTCTCTTCATTATTTGGAATGCTCAAATGTGTTGAGAACCACTGCTTTATGCCAAGAAACTCTGTTGTCCCCTGGCTGGGCTTTATTTATAATTGAGCCTGGCCCACCCTCCAGTGCCAACGAGCAGGTTAACTGGTCTCTCAGGGTCATATTCATATTCTTCCTTTCCCACCCATATTAACCTTTTCCCTACATATGTGGGATGAGCACCGCATCAGAGGGAAGCCTACAATTCTAACAGTCTGAACTATGCTCATCTGGCCAGTGAATTAAAGAGAGTACTTAAGCTTTTAGGTCCTTTACTTTTGCAGAGACAAATTGTTTACTGTATATATTTTGTAAGTTATGTTGAATATTCCTGTTTGAGATTTAACAGTTCAACCATAAGAAAAGAATTGACTGACTTCATGTTCTATTTTGTTGCATTTCAACTTGGCTAGGGATGTCAGGTAGAGCGTTTGGAAGTAAAGCATCAATGAAGTCTGCAGTCAGTGCCTAATGATGATATAAGCTAATTGTTGTGTTGTCAACACTCATAATTTTAACACTTCTAAATATTTGGTGTTTTTTGGGATCATGTGGCTTGCCCTAATAGTTACAGAGAAAAGCTTGAAAAATTGAATAAAATTTTTCAAGCTCAGAAACCCAAAAGCTAATAAATAGAACCAAAGTGTGTTTTTAATCTAATTCTTTTTAAGCAAATGTCATGGTTTTTGAGTGCTTGAGGTTGGCAATATGTGGATTGCTGTCCATAGTATAGTTTTGCCAATTAACCAGAAATATGAAGGGGGGGGGGGAACACTTTTCCAGCTGCAAAACAGGGACTATATAGCAGGGTATAAAGCTAGTTGTTATAGTTTATAGGAGGAAAACATTCATGAATTTAGTCAGTTTCCCTCAGATAGCCATGGATGTAGGTTTGGGATAAAGCAGTAAGTTAATTATATGACATTATGGTTAATACAGAGAATTTATGATGCAGATAATTTATTAACTTAATAAAAGCTGCAGTTGGATTTATTAGTTTGGAAAAACAACCTCTCGTCCCATACGTGGCAGTTTTGGAGGAAAAAAAAAATTAGGAATCCTAGTGGTGTGTGTGGTTGGTGGGTTTTTTGTTTTGTTTTTGTTTTTATATCTTGTTTGCCTTGCCTGCAAAGAAAATAACAGGCTGAAATGGGAATTTAGAATTTTATGAATGAAAAGAGTTACAGGATTAACTGTGTGGGGGGTCACTTTCAAATAGTGCTAGACTGGTGAGTTCTTCTGCTCTAATCTAAGTTGAAAATGAAAATCTGCAACAGAAGAGCTAATGTTTACAGCAGTATTTACTTCCTGGCACCAGGTTTCCTTGCTGAGCAGAATTGCTATGTGCATTGCTGTGTAATGGGCCAACTGTCTATTTCAGTTACTGGCAGCTTCTCTTGGTGTATTTAGAAGTCTGTGTGTCTGAATTGTTTGCTTCAGGTGTTCTTTTTTTATCTAAATGGATACTGTACATTCATTAAATCTTTTAAAGCAAATTTGAGAAAAGGGTGTAATTATTAAGCTGAAAGGCAAACATAACATCTGTTGTTTTTACTAGTTTTATTCATGCACCACAAGGTACTGACCTTATCAGTCTTAGTCAAGCAGAGAAGATGCAAAATTTATTTGTATGAAGCAGAATGAAAGGAAACTTAAAAATGTCCAACAGCCAGAGTTCTCTAGTTAATGTCAAAAATTGCACCTGACCAAAAGTAAGCATAGACATTGAAAAATTACATCATCTTGATGCAAAAAGTGATGATGGAATTTCTGTGGAAAATAAGGATGGAACAAATCGGCATGGATTTATGGAAGGTATATCAAGTGAACTTGACAGGATCTTTTTGTTTGTTACGGATATCACAGATTTGATAGAGGTAATAGTGTTGATATAATATACTTGGTAATACATGACCTTTTGATTAAGAAACTAAAATAGTATAAAGTCAACATGGCACACAGTAAATGGATTAAAAGCTGGCTACCAGGCTCAATGTAAACTGAATCATCATTGAGCTGGAGTGTTTACAGTGAGATGGCTCAGGTGATGGGTGGCAGATATAAAAGGCCAGGGAAGGCATTGCCTTGCCTGGCACAGCTGCCAACCCGACACTGAACAACTAGGTCACGGTGCCCCCCTCCCCCTTCTGAGAACCCCACTGCCTCCTGCATGCCATCTCCCCCTCCCCCAAAGGTCCCAGCTGCTCACTGCCTCCCTCCTCATGAGGACAAGGGAGTGAGGAACAACACAGAGAGCTGGCAAACTGAGGAGACTCCTCATGGGGGGGTTGGGGCCTTCAGGGTGGGAGGAGCTGGTGCTTGAGGAGGCTGCTGGTTCAGCCGGATGCCAGGAGATTGGAGACTCAGTCTAGTGCGGGGGGAGGAGGGGGAAGTGGTGGCTGGGCTGGATGTGGCTCGGGTGGGCGGGCTGGAGCTCTTCCAGTCAGGAGAGCCTCTCAAGGCTTTTCCTTTTATGGGGGAGGGGTGGACTTCAGGGCTCTCTGGCATGCAGGGGCAGGGCCTTGAGTGAAAGGGGCGGGGCTGATAGCTCTGTATCCTCAACAAAGGAATCTCCTACCATCTATGGTGTCAAGGATTGGTTCTTGGCCATGTGCTATTTAGCATCTATATTATTTCCTGGAAGAAAACATAAAATCATCACTGATAAAGTCTGCAGGTGATACAAAAATTTACCAAAAAGTGGTAAATAATGAAGAGGGCATGTCATGCAAATTTGGATCGCTTGGCACAAGAAAACAATATGCGTTTCAACAGGGTCACGTGCAGTGTTTCTTCTAACACTTTCTAGCCTTAGGCGGGTTGAAATTTCTTATGTGCAACACCAATATTGAGGTAGTGTGTGGCACAGCACCATGCATGCAAACAACATGCGCGCGCGCACACGTTTAAGCAGTCCAAATGTGTGGAAGAATATATATTAAAAAAAAGATAGTTAAGAGCAATGCTTACGATATTTAATATGAAATCAAATATACCCTGTATGTATTAGTAACACAGGATTTTAAAAAATCATTAAGTTCAAAGCTTTAGATATCTGCAACACCCCCCCCCCCCCCAAAAAAAACTGTTAATCTCTTTCTTTCTTACCTTAAGCCATTAACACCTGTGTAAACTTTGTCTGAAATGTAATCATGCAAATGTCCTGGCCCCCCACACATACCCCTTGCAGCCTGCTTCCCTCCCCCAAAGCCAGCTAGCCAGAGAGGACTGCAGCAAGTGAGTCAGGGATACCCTAAACAAATTCCCTCCCCATCTCCACCTCGCTGCACAGATGCCACCACACCCCACCCCCTTTACTCCCACCTATTCCTGTGCAATCTTCTCCCCCCCCAACCCAGGTGTGGGCTGGGATAAAACCTGCTTGTCAAACTAGCAGGCACCAGCAGTCTGCCTTGTCCTAACTCCCACCTAAAGCACAAATAATCCACAGCTCCCCCACCTCACAGCACAAACTCACTCCCCCTCAATGCCAGCAGCTCCCTTCTTTCCCCCACTGACCCCATGCAGTCAGCCTCTTATCTCCCCCTTCCCAGGAGGCTTGAGAGTTCCTACCTCTCTCTCCTCACACAGATAGGAGTCTCCAAACTCCCCTCCCCTCTGACTCCGCCTCAGCCAATCACTCTCTCCTTCCCTCCTCCTGGCCCTCTTCCTCCCCCTAGTCACTTATTGTCCCTTGTTTAGCTGCTCTGGGAGCAGCTTCCTTTAGCTCCTTACTTAGTGAGATGACAGCCTGCCCCTTGCCAGTCAGCTGAACTCCCTGTCCACGCAGGAGCTTTGAACTTCTGAGCAGAGCTCAGAAAACAGCTGCACATTTGCACAGCTCACCAGGAACTTGGGTCACATGCCATCTCTCCCTCCCCCAAAGGTCCCAGCTGTTCAACACGTCCCTCCTCCCGTAGAACAAAGACTTACAGAATGGATGCTAACCTCTGTAAAGAGCTGCCAGCCGACTCCACTGATGTGATCAACAGATTATTTATGGAACTAACTGGGAAAGAAAATTCCACACTGACCACATTGTATACTCTGCCCCGCCACACCTTACTGAGCTTGGCCCCATTGCACGTAAAGATGATCAAGAACCTGTGGGAAGATATTAGTGCTGCAACCTCCAAAACAGATCCTCTGCATGCCTGGCAAGTGAAAGCCAGAGAACAACTGTGACTGCTACTAATGGGAATAGTAAATCCCTCTTCCAGAGGAGCTGTCAGGGACCTACAGGTGAATCCAGACAGATTGGATTCATTAGCTGAGAGAAACAACCTGAAGACTCCAGCAGGCAGCCTTAAACCCTGCAGCAACCCTAGGATCTTGCTGCAGGCATGGAACACTATTGGGCAGCTATGTTTGTGGTTCTGCTTCCTGTTCCTGCTCTTAGCTCCCTTTTTTCTTCTAGCCCTCATTTCAGATCCCTGCTCCTGCTTCCTGCTCCTTGTCTCTGGTTCTTTTCCTGATTTAGCTACATCTGACTCCTAGTCCCCACTCTTGGTTTCTGCCTCCAGCACAGCTGGTAGCCTGGCTCTGATGCCCAGCCCCTGATTCCCAGCACTAGATTGTTTCCTGCACTTGGTATTAGCACTTTGATTGCAGCTTAGCTTCTGATCTCTGGCTCTTGAATCTGGTTCACCTCCAGGACTTGACCAAATGGCCTGGCTACATCTGTTGAGTCCCCTAAGCCAGCCTCTTACCCTGACCATTATGCTAGGTCACCAATACCTTGGTGGTTACAGTTTGAACAGCCTAGGAACCAGGCCTGCTGGAGGTTGTAACTGTGCCTTCTGGGGTCTTCAGCTAATCAGGAAGCTGGATTCATTAGCTGAGGGCAATGAGCAGGGTTTCATGAGGTGTGGAAAAAGTGAATAAAGAGTTATTTACTCGTTCGCATAATAGAAGAACTAGGGATCATCAAATGAAACTAATAGGTAGCAGGTTTAAAACAACCATAAGGAAGTGCTTTTTCTCTCAGTGCACAGTCAACACATGGAACTCCTTTCCAGAGGATATTGTTAAGTCCAAGTCTATAACAGGGTTCAAAAAAGACCTAGTTTAAAGTCATGTGGGTTAGGTGCATCATGGCTGTTAGCTAGGATGGGCAGGGATGGTTTTCCTAGCATCGGTTTGTCAGAAGCTGGGAATGTGCGACAGGAGATGGCTCCCTTAATGATTATACTTGCTCTGTTCGTTCTCTCTGGGGCATTAGCTACTGTCAGAAGACCAGATACTGGGCTAGGTGGACCTTTAGTCTGACCAGTATGGCCATTCTTCTGAGATCAGCTGCAAATCCCTGACACAAGTACACTTGCCATAGTCCTTGGGAGGGGGGGGGAGAAACAGAATGGTTCAGTCAATCCTCAAGAAGCCAACACTCAATCCTTAATATTTGCAGTGACAGTACCATCTTCAAGCTCCCATTCCTGGGCAAAATAATTGAGAAGGATCATAAACACACGACTCCAACATGTTATCAGTCAGCTTCCTGTATTCCTCACAATCTGGGTTCAGATCAGGGTGTAGCAGGGACAGTGGCAGTAAAAGATTTCTCATGGCCTTGGATACAGGTAAGATCTCCATACCTGTACTGCAGGACTTCTCTGCAGCCTATGACACACTGGATCACAGCGATTCATGCTATACCCACTTTTCTTTGATATCTGCCTGTGACCACTGGTGGAGATAGTGAGCTGCTGTGGGTTGTCAAGAAGAAATTATTTCTATACTGTTTGGACTCTTAGAAATTTCTGCCCTTCAAAAATACTTCAATGCCTTACATCTTACAGCAGCTTTTATTTTCTTTTGGAACCTAAAATGGTAAGTGTATTGGCATCCTTTTGTCTGTGAGAGATGGTGGGAATTGCAGCCTATGGTTTGCAATGTCTCCTGTGATTGAATAGTCCAATCCAAGATTCACAGGATCTTTGGCAGTTACTGCCAACGTATGTATCTTGATTGGGAACTACTTGTTCTTGTGGACTATTTTCTCTTCAAGCTATAGGAGCCAGTTTCTGTCTTGGACTTTGATGTCCTAATGGAGACGTTGGCACCATTTATTATGTACAGAAATTTCCCATTGGACACGATCAATTCCAAATCCCTTCATAGGTCCTTGCATGTGTGTGTGTTTTTTTAATAGTGAAGCATGGGATGTCCTGTTCTTGTTCCCCCTGTATAGCAAGTCCTTGGGCATTTGCCTGTTTTCCAGCCTGCTCAGATAGCCCCACTCAAGCAAAGACAACTGTGCTATCACACTTGGTAAATTTGCTCTTTGAAGAACTTCTGCAGTGGTGACTTTACCTTGCCATTTGGCGCTGAATATGCAACGTGACCAATGTAGGTGGAATGAAACTGTTTAACCTTTTCATCTGATAAGCATAAGTTGTCCATGTTTCCCCACCATATATGAGAATGCGGAGGATGCATGCTTGGTGCACTAGCATTTTGGTCTTGAGGATAAGCTTTAAGTCATTCCATGCTCTTTTAAGTACAAAAAGAATACATAATGTAATGGAGTAGCAATCAACAGGTTTATAGATAAAGTAAGACAGTCATTTAACATTTCACTAGTTTTCATGAATTTAGAGCAAATGTAATTAGCAGGGTATACACCATGTAAATGAAATGTGATAACATTCCCTTTTGTTCTGTTCTAACAAGAGAATTGAGTCAAACACAGTATGGCCTTCTAGCAATTCTTTGATTTACACATCAGAGAATTGCCCTATTCATGGACAGCCTGTTACAGCATCACACCTGGATATTAATTTACAGAGAGATTTATAATTTGGTGGGAAAGGGTTGTTTGTGCCTCTTAAGGACAGAAGCCTGAATGACCTGAGCAAATGGCTCTTCTTGTTTGATGCAAACAAGAACCTCTCCCTTAACAGTTCTTTGCCCAGATGTTCGTGAATAAGAAAAATGGTCACCAGTTTAGTTGAATCAAATATCCATTAGAAGCTGTGACTGCTACTTTTGTAGCATTCAGGCAGCTCTAGGCAAGGATAGAACAAGCATGGAAGTTGGACTACTTTTGTTCTTTTTTTAAAAATCAGATTCTGGTGTGTTGGTTTTGGGCATGATCAAGAAGCCCCCTGCAAGTGTTATAACCAGTTCTGTAGATGGAGGACTATGGTTGCTAAGTCTGAGATGTTTCATGAATACTAAACTGGGCATAATCGTGATGGAAGGTAAGAAGGAGTGGTTTCAGCAAGATATTAAGAACAGCTTTTTCTCTCAGACCATTCTTAGATTTGTCCCAAACTACCTTGAAAATAAGGGACTCTAATTTTCAAGGTGCTAAGGACACTTGGTTCTCTTTTACTTTGATTCAAGTTTGAGTATCCTAGCACTTCTGAAAATAGACTCTGAAGACTTGAAAAATATTTTTTTAATAGCTAGTAAATTCAAGAGGCGGTATCCTAGCTGTGATAAAGCCATGGACAAAATTCCGATTAGTTTCAGGGGGAACTGAAAACATCTACTCAGTGTGCAGTGACAGTCAAAAAAGCAAATAGAATTTAGGTATCATTAAAAAAGGAATAGAGAATAAGCCTCTATATAAAACCATGGTACACCCACATCTTGAGTACTGTGTACGGCATACAGTTACACAGTATGTGGTCACCTCATCTCAAAAAAGAGATATTGGCATTGGAAAAGGTTCCAAAAAGGGCAACACAAATGATCCCATATGAAAAGAGATTAAAAAGACTTGGACTGCTCAGCTTAGAAAAGAGGAGACTAAGCAGGAATATGATAGAGGTCTTCAAAATCATGACTGTTGTGTGAAAAATGAATAAGGAAAGTTATTTACTTATTCCCACAGTATAAGAACTAGGGGTCACCAAATGAAATTCATAGGCAGCAGGTTTAAAACAAACAAAAGGAAGTTTTTCTTCACTCAGCACGCAGTCAGCCTGTGGAACTCCTTGCCAGAGGAGGTTGTGAAGACCAGGACTTTAACAGGTTTCAGAAAAGAGCTGATAGATTCATGAGGTTAGGTCCATCAATTTTGTCTGGAAATGGGTGATGGGAGAGAGAGCACATGATAGTTACCTGATGTGTTCCCTCTATATTGGCCATTGCTGGCAGACAGGACACTAGGCTGGATGGGCCTCTGGTCTGACCCAGTATGGCCATTCTTATGGGCTCAGGATTTGACTTCATTTTCAGATTAATGAAGTAGTCTTAACCATTGGTTACAAGGTCCAGGACAATTTAGCAATAGCTGGTGAGCCAATATCTATGACAGGCTTTATATTTGTGAAAAATGCCAGACTTTCTGTCCATCAAGGCTGAAAAACTTTTTTGTTGAACTATTGGATAGGTGTAACATAGAGAAATAGCAGTGTAAACTGCTTCACGTTTCCACCACTTTATCTATTCTAAATCGAAGAGGTAATATGCCTAAAAATAAAGCGTGTGGCCTGCCTAGCCTTTATCCAAACCCTGCACTGAATTAAAAATATAATGAACTAGACGTACATGGCGTTGCTTGGGTCCTTAACTCAATTTTTGTTTTTTGAAAATAAAGTGAAAATGTTCATGCTTCATTTAAATCATTGCTCTGGCATGGGGCTGGAGATGAGGGGTTCAGTATGCAGGCTACCTCAGCCTTCTCTCACCACAGCAGCTTGGGGCAATGGGAGAAGCAACTCACCTCTCCATGGCTGCTACAATTCTACTGAGCACAGATGGGGGAAGGGTCCATGTCCCCAGGCTGGGGTAGGTCCAGGTTCATCTGCCCATTACGCTCTCCAGTCAGAGTGAGGAATGCAGCCAACTGTGCACTTTCCCCTCGTTCCCTGACAAAGAGGAACAGCCAGCAGTGTCCCCATATGCATTGGGAGGAGGGGAATTTCAGCTGCGCCCCCCCCCCCCAAACAAGGGTGCCTGGGGGTGGGGGGGCAGATGGAAGGCTCAGGACTGGGGCAGTCCCAAATGAGGTGGAGGAGTGCCCCCTGCCAGCCAGCCCTCTTTTACCTGACTCATTCTGTCTCTTCTGTATGATTTTTCTGAGAAACAATCCCATTATAGGCACATCCAAGTGCCCTGGCACAAATGCTTACCTTGCTTTAAGTTATGAAAAGAGGAAGCTGTATATCTAATGTGGTGATCCTACCTCTTACCATTTAGGAGGAATTCCTAAACAGCCAAACTCTCTCAAATATAAATTATTTTTCAGGAAAATAATCTACTATATAATGAAAGAGCATACATACATGCCATGAAACCTATAATAACACTAAAAGTTACATTCAACCAATCCCAGAGACTATAAAAGAAGCATTTTTAACAATTAGAAAACTTAAGACCTCAAAAAGTAGAATAATGAAATGACATAAATGAGTAGGGGAGTGTCTAATGGAAACAATAATTCAGCTACTACTCCCTAAACAGATAACCCATACATTTCTGTAAATACATTTAGTATACCGGTCAGTTACAGTTAATGTCCATGTGTATTGAGGGAAAGATGCTAGATCAGGCTTAAGCAAAATGTGGGCTGGATGTGGCCTGCCAAACCCGGCCAATGAAGGCAGCAGGGAGCCCCAGGCAGGCTACCCTGCTTGCCTCGTGCACCATGCACTAGTGCAGCTCTGGGGCTCGGTTTCTGTTTAAAACTGGAGGGGGAGGGGAAGTTTCAGGAGCCACCCTGCCCCCAGCACATTCTCACTGGCTGGTTTCTGGCTAGAAACCAGGTAATGGGAGCTGCTTGTTGGAATAACAGGCAGCCAAGAAGAGCCACACCCCTTCACCTCCACTCAGTTATTAAATGAAGCACATGGCCCGGCAGGCAGGTTGGGAGACATTTTAAGTTCGGCAGGTAGGTAGGCTAGTTTGGCAGCTGGCAGGTAAGTCTCTTGGCTGCAGCCTGCTTCTGACACTCCAGCCCTTTCTTTTTCCAACCCTCTGCACGCCTCTCCCCCATCAACATACCCAAACCCTCTGTCCCCTTCTTACACCCATGCTCCCTCCCAGATCTGGCACCTCAAACTCCTGCCCCAGATCACAATCCCTTCGTACCCTACGTCACATCCCAAACTCCTGCATTCCGGTCCCCTGCCTTAGGTCACAACTGTCTGCTTCATTCCAACTCCCTCCCAGACTCCAGTCGCCCTCCTGCACCCCAATCCCTTACCTCAAGCTCCCTTCTGCACCCAACCTCCATCGGAGAAACCTGCATCTCCTCCATTAATATCATGGAAGAGTGCGGCCCTTGACCACTTTCCAAAATCATAGAGTGGCCCCCCGTCAAAAATTATTGCCCACCCTTGTGCTAGATGATCTTCCATTCCTCCTATCACATTACTCTATCCTTTCCGTATCTCGAAGAGACAGCTATTGGCTCTAGCCAAGACTGAGGGCTTGTCTACAGTTCAATAGCACAGTGGTATTGCTGTAGTCCTTACTGAAGACACTACTGATGCTGACAGACGAGCTCCTCCTGTCATTGCAGGTAATCCACTTCTCTGAGAAGTGGTAGTTATGTTGACAGGAGAAGCCCTCCGATCAACATGATGCTGTCTACAGTGGGGAGTGAAGTCAGTATAACTACATTGCTCAGGATCATGAGCAACGTAGTTATACTGACCAGCAGCTCTTTGTCTGTGTAGATTCTTGCGTTAATACCCTTCCTATCTAATTGCTGTCCTTTGATCCTTATCTGCTTCTTTTAACTATCTAGTCTTCAAGTGCTTATAGATTACCAGTTCTGTCTACTTGTTTTTCCCTTTGATACTTTCATACTCTCTGCTCCTTGTTTCCTGCCCTCTTCCTTTTTTTTCCTTCCCCCACCTCTCCCTTCTCCCCTATTGATTTTGGTTCTGCACATCCTAAACTCAAAACTCCAGTCATCTGAAGAAGTGGGCTGTGCCCACGAAAGCTCATGATACCATCTACATGTTTTGTTAGTCTATAAACGGCTACCAGCCTATTTGTTTTTTAAGTTTATCCTGTACAGACTAACTTGGCTATCCCCTGAAGCATAAGTTCCTAGTATATACCAAGCTTGACTCCAGTTTGTGGTGTGCATTGTCTGTATTTAAAAAGTCAACCACTTTTCTACCTACCTGTCATCATTTGGCCCCAAGAAAAGCAATTTTCCCAACAGAATCTGTCAGATACTAACTAGGAGCTACACTTCAATCTTTCGTGATAAGATGTCTCTGAAACACCACTACAAGGCTTTCTTCTGTCCGGTAGCTAAGAACATCTTGTCACATGGCACAACTCTAGGCACTGATTGCACCCATTGCTTTCAAATATGAGTAGGATCAAGCTTGTAAATTGATGGATAGCCACATTTTGAACCAGATGATTTTAAGTGATGACTAGTAATTTAAAGGAAAGAATACACTGCTCTACAGCCAAAATGCTTCTGAAATAAATGTAGTCAAACGTTACTAATTCTGGGTCACTGAGAACGAAAATGATGCTTAAAATTGTTGATTGGCTCTAGTTTTCAAGATATGCTATTGGGTCAGTATATACGACCCTTGACTTGGGAATGGCGGAGGATAAGTGAGTTATAAAGGGAAGGGATCTCAATTTAAACCAGAAATGACTAAAATACATCTTTGACTGGATCTATGAATAAATCTATGACTGGGTTTGGACAGTACTTACAGAATGAATGATGCAATCTGAAGCTGGTATTGCATCATACATGATATGAATTGCATCATGTTATTCTTAGAAGTCATGGATGATGCAATCATAACGAAGCTTACATCACTCTGCTGAACAAATTGCCCTATATCAGCTCTAGAAATCATAGTGTCGTGCTCTCTTATTTGTCAGTGTTTGATGTTTGCAAAGGGACACATTTCTGTTTACCAAAGTGAACAGAGATGCCTCGTACTTGTGTGAACAGTGCAGATAACTTCTGCTATGTTTGTGGTGAAGTGACTTTTGCATCACAAAAGCGCAGTATAACCACTATGGTTAAGAAAGCCTATCACCTTTATTTTGGCTGCAAAATTGGAGATCAGGACAAGAGGTGGGCCCCACACGTATGCTGCAACACTTGTGCAACAAATCTTCGCCAGTGGCTGAACAGGAAAAGGAAATCTATGCCTTTTGCGGTGTCAATGATTTGGAGAGAGCCAACAGATCATACCGGCAATTGTTACTTCTGCATGGTGCCTCCAGTTGGGAAAGGTGTGTCAAAGAAGAAAAAGTGGACTGTGCATTATCCAAACATTCCATCAGCTATACGCCCAGCACCCCATGGAGAAGGACTGCCGGTTCCTGATGCACCGGAATCATTCTCACTTGAGTCAGACGAGGAAGAGGATGAAACTTCTGGTCCTGAACCGTCAATGTCACAGGACCCACATTTTCTCCCATCCTCCTCCTCTGAACCACACCTCATAACACAAGGTGAACTGAATGACCTTGTCAGGGATTTGGAACTACCCAAGAGTAAGGCAGAGCTGTTGGGCTCCAGACTACAGCAGTGGAATCTCCTGGCAGGTGATGTTAGGGTTTCCATGTTCCGTGACTGTCAAAAGGATCTTGTCCCATTCTTCTTCATGGAAGGTGATCTTGTAGCCTGCAACAACATCGATGGTGCGATGGCAGCCCTCAACATCGTTCACGATCCAGATGAGTGAAGACTGTTCATTGATTCATCGAAGACGAGTCTTAAAGCTGTTTTGCTGCATAATGGCAATGTTTTGCCATCAATTCCAGTTAGTCATGCAGTCCATATGAAGGAAACATATGACAACATGAAACAACTTTTGAGGCGCGTAAACTATGACCAACGTCAGTGGCAGCTTTGTGGAGATTTGAAGGTTGTTGCTCTCTTGCTTGGTCTGCAGACTGGATACGCAAAGTACTGCTGTTTTCTCTGCGAATGGGATAGTCGTGCAAGAGATTCCCACTACTTCAAGATAGATTGGCCACTCTGACAGACATTGGAGCCTGGGAAGAAAAGTGTTCAGCATCCACCACTTGTTGAATCAAGGAAGATTTTGTTACCACCCTTACACATCAAGCTGGGTCTGATGAAGAACTTTGTCAAGGCCGTGGACAAAACACAAGCAGCTTTCAAGTACCTCCGTGGAAAATTTCCAAGGTTAAGTGAAGCTAAGATAAAGGAAGGTGTCTTTGTTGGTCCTCAGATTCGTGGACTTCTTCGAGATGATGCATTTGACCATGCACTGCGTGGCAAGGAAAAGACGGCATGGAAAGCCTTCCAGTTAGTGGCGATAAATTTTCTCGGAAACAACAAGGCGGACAACTACAGGTTGTTGGTGGAAAACCTCCTCAAGGCATACAAAAGCCTTAGTTGCAACATGTCACTAAAGATACATTTTCTGCACTCTCATCTAGATTTTTTTCCACCGAACTGCGGAGCAGTGAGCGACGAGCACGGCGAGCGATTTCACCAGGACATTGCAACAATGGAGGAACGCTATCAGGGCAAATGGAGCCCATCAATGCTTGCAGACTATTGCTGGACAGTGACAAGAGATGCTCCATTTAATGAATACAAGAGACAAGCCAAGAAGCGCCGAGTAGACACTGAATAGGACTAAACTATGTACATAATAGTTTTTTGCCTTTTGTTTCATAATAAATTTTATTTATATAACCCTTTTGCTGATTTTTAAAGTGTTACATAAACAGGACAGGTGAAATATTATCATGTAAAGCAACCATAAACACATGAAAAGATCTAGGTTACAATTTATGATTAAAACTCTACTATCTACACAATATACATAGATGTAAAATGTGAAAACTTAAATATCTTGGAAACAGTAGCCAATCAGTTGTTTTAATTGTCATATTTGAATTCAGCACATCAAAATACATGGCACACTTTCTCTTTGAAGCAGATGACTTCTAAAAATTTGTAGACCAGTGATATTTGAGTAATTAAGTCTTTAAGGCTCAAAAGACTTGCAGAACTGTAGCTTTTTTCAACAACGGGTTCTTAAACAGTGAATACTACATGTCTCTTTTGAAACTACATGTATGTTTGCTTCCACAAGTACTTAATTTAATCTGGCTAGGGATCATGTGAAATACAGAAACTTACTGATTTTACATGGAGACATTTACTCAGAAGTGGTACCATTCATCAATTCAATTTTCATTGTAAACATTTTGCAATAGAGCATGCTCCTGGGATGTTCTATGGTGTTATTGCCTTCAGTGCCTGGTTTGCTTGATTGAATGGCTTCAGAATTACTAAGCACCCATAAATCTCCCTGAAGTCAATAGAAGCTATTGTAGTCCGCATCTTTCAAAAAATCAAGTCTAATAAAAATTTGGGGTTTTGGTGCCTCACAAACTAATAGGCTAATAATATTGATGGTTGTTCCTTTAATTTCAATAATTCTGTGAATATATAGTGTACACCACACAAATATGAATAATACACTGAACTGCAGCATAGGGCTACAGTCATACGTAAATAGAATAACTGCTAAATATATACCAGCAACATAGTGTTTGGTTACAACTAATCCCGAAAGCACCACATCTATAATTGACCTTCTAGTGTATAGAGCACATTAAAAATAGAACTACAGCTTCTATCATGTCTCATAGGAAAAATGGAACACAGTTTATCTTTCAGCTCTGCAGGGCACATTTAAAAGCTAAGGTACAAATTAGAATATTACAAAACCAACATCATTATTTTGCTCCAAAAATTAACCAATAAACTATTCTTAACTCCAAATAAAGAAATGACTGACAAACAGGCTATGAGCATTGCCCACTCCCAGTGTTAAGTATTGGAGTCTTTTTGTTTGCTTTCTGGTTTTATGAGCTTTTTGGATGTGTTTATGTAACCCAAGTTCAAATCCACCTGGTGGCTGTTAAATTTGCATCAGGTTTTCAGACTCTTCTCTACCGCTATTCAAGCTAAAACCTTTAGTTTTAATAAAGGTTGCAGTCTGCTGATTCCAGTTTCTGGAATTTTAATAAACATTACATTTCATGAGACTCACAAAAAAATCATGAGATCTGGGCACACATAATGTGAAGAAATTTACCATTAAATGAAGAATATATTTCTATCCACTTATTTTAAAAAAACCCAAACCCTAAAAGAATTCAGATGTTTCCAGGTATAGATGTTTTACCGCTGATCCTGTCTTGGAATAGCTGAGTAAATAGGGATGAGGTCAGGCAGATATTGTTCTCTAACGTGCTTGAATGGAATATACCAAAATATCAACATGTAGCCTTAAACAATACAATAAAGAACCCTCACAAATATATGAAGTAATGCACTGAACATGCATCGGATAATCTATTACACATACAAAGTAACTGTACAATTTCTTTCAAATATCTAGAGATGAAGAGGTATTGTTATTTGGACAATGAAAGGACTAAATGCCACTTCTCACTATTCAAAAGAAGTGTGAGGTGGTATAGCCATGTTTATTCCAGAATATTAGAGATCAAGTGGGTGATGTATCTTTATTGCAGTGATTCTCAACCAGCACACGTACAAGTATGGACACACTTAGCTGGAGTACATACCATTGTGATCAACTCTGCCTGGGAAAGCACAGCTGAGAGATACTTCTCAGTTCCTAAGGCATGCACCCCCTGTGGAGTGTAAACCCAAAACTGTACCATCTTGAGCTGCATAGCATAAGCTCATGAAATTCATGCCCTCCCTAAAGTGGATAGGGCATATACAACAGTTTTTTGTCCCAAGTTATGACTTCCACAAACTGGCTCTAGTAAAACAAAAACAAGTTTAAGTGATTATAAGGAATTGCCTGGCAAACAAAAATGCAATCTACCTTTAAGATACTGAAGAGTTTGGATACAAGTAGCAAATTCTCACCTTAAATGATTGTCTGCTGCCCTTGCTTTCAGCTTAAAAATACAGATGTTCCTTTCACAAGCTAAAAGTCCTTCTAGCCTGTGTACAACACTTCTCCACAGCTAAGTCTGTTACTTAGGTGTTTCCAAGAATCTTTTTGGGTGGGGAATCAGTAAAGAACCACGCTATCCCTCCTCTGCCTTAAATAGCGTTTATGTATGGCAGGAACCTTGTCTCCAAACTTGGTTCCTATGCCTGTCTGTGGAAAAACATTGGTATTACAGGATGGGGTCCAGTACCAGGTGATATTGTCACATGCCCATGTAGTGTCATCGCAGCTATGACTTGAACACTATTTGTAGCATCCTGAGGAAGGCTCTTTAGGGGGTGATAAACTACTTCTGAGGGTTACTGTTTTCTCTAATGGCCCTTTCCAGCCAGCCCTTTAAAGAGATAGGGTATGCCCACTAGGCAGAATTCAGAGTGTAAACACCTTTGTAATACAGCTATATAAATATTCCTAACTTCATATGCAAAAGTAATATATGCATACATATAGTATTATCCTATTTAGTAAATTATAATCCTCTTCTATATAAAATACATCATAGTTATACCATAATCATAATATGGGATTCAGTATCACAAGTGCCCTGTGATGCTTCTGAATTATGATGTCTGATTTGTAAGCAAGTATTTTTAAGTGATGTGTAACTTAGGAGTACACAAGACAAATTTGACTCCTGAAAGTGGCAATAGTCTGGAAATGTTGAGAGCCACTGTTTTATTGGATCCGCTTCTGCTGGTGAAAGACACAATCTTTCAGTGTTAGAGAGCTCTTCTTCAGGTCTAGGACAGGTATCCACACAGTTTCACAGCTAAATACCAACTCGAACAAATTGTTTAGTATAAGGCATTAACACGTTGTAAGAGACCATTCAAGTGAAGTAGCCTGTTAACACCTCTGCAGTTATAGGACAGAATGGGGGAGAGGAAAGGGGAGGACAATAACTAACCAGGGATCATCATGCTTACGTGCACAGATCCAGGAGCCACCTTAAATACATTAAGAAATCTGTTATCTACAGCCAGTCAGTCAGATACCATGGAATGTGCTCCAAGGAGAAAATCTGGGATGCACACCTTAACATACTTAAAATTGCCGTCACCAAAGTAGTAGGTTGTATAATGGAAAAAGACGCTCGTATATCCCAAGAGAACCTGCTTCAGTATGGAAAACAAAAATCCTCTGCCTGCACACCCCTATTTGTCAGCTGTTGTCCATTATGAAGCTCACATAGGGTATCCTTAAACAAGTATAACCCATACTTGATGGGGACTATAGCCTGTAAGAAGTATTTTTCCAAATCCTCTCTTCTGGCCCTCAGACAATCTCCTAACTTGCCAAGCTCATGATCAGAAGCAAGTTTCCTACATACCAGGACACAGCACCTTAAAGTGGTACCATATCCTGCCACAACAGCAGATGCAAAACCTCCCCTATTATGGCCTCACAAGGAAACTGTAAGAGTCAAGGTTCCTGCACATGACAAAACATGTTGTATATCTCCTCTGGTATGCTAAATGCCCCAAAAGGAGTTATGCGTGTGTAACCCCCAGACAATCACTACACTCTCAGATGAACTCTCACAGAAACATACATTAAAACCAGATACACTGGGTCAGACCATACATCCATCTAGCCCAGTGGCCAATGCCAGGTGCCCAGGGCGAAAGAAAAGAACAGGTAATCAGCAAGTGATCCTTTCCTTGTTGCTCATTCTCAGCTCCTGGTAAATAGAGGCTTAGGATGCTATCTCTGCCCATCATGGCTAATAGCCACTGATGGACTCCTGTCCATGAATTTATCTAGTTCTTTTTTTGCTTTGGGATTTTGTTGTTTTTATCCTTGTTATAATGAAATAAAACCGCCATATAACCTGTGGGAGGACACTTTTCACACAAAATAATCACTCCAAATTTGACCTCTCAGACCTTGTGAAGATTTCCTGTCAGGATAAAATAACCTTGCATGCTTAAATTATGATTTTGTTAGTCACTAATGGCATTTTGCTAGACACTAATGATCTTAATAAAGACACTGGCTTTGTGGTTCATTACAACAATCTGTAACCCACTAATCACACTTTTTTGTCCTATCGCTCAGAAGTGAAAGATTTCCAGCCTATTTTTTATTCTGCAGTTTGGGGAATATAAAAAGGAAAGAAAAAGGGAAAAGCAACTATCCTCATAATAAAAAGCTATGCTGTACAACATACCAAATATTACTCTAGTGGCTAGCCAAAATTGGTGTGTTATAGGTTGTTCCAGTTTGGCAGAGAAACTGTAGAGGCTAGTATTTTCTTTAATACATTTAAAAAAAACCCCAAGGAAATACAAGTTGAACTTTTCTAATCTGGCACTCTCGGGATCTGACTGGTGCCGAAACAGAGAATTTGCCAAACCGTGAGAGGTCGATATTGTTTAGCAGCATTACCAACACTTCTATTGCTTACTGCGTTCTTAGAAGAAATTTGGGGGTAAAATAGGGCTAAGTAACAGCACAGAACACTGAGAGCCAGGACTGGTGCCTGTAAACAAACTTTATGGGACTGCAGGAAACTTGGCCATACCCATGCTATGTGGACATCGAGCCAACTAAAATCATGCCGGACTATGGATGTTGCTGGACCAGTGAGTGCTGGACTAGAGAGGTTCAACCTGCAAAAAAATCTGTTTCCCTGAACACAAGAGGAACCAAAATAACAGGAGATAATTTCTTTGCATATACCCCACGTCTCCGAAACCAGTATAAGACCCCCCCACCACCACTTTTCTCAGGGTCACACACTATGTTTGTCCAGACTGTCTCTTTCTGTGTGCTCACAGACTTTAAGGCCAGAAGGGGCCATCCTGGTCTCTAGTCTTGACTTCCTGCAGGCCATAGAACCTCACCTATCCACTCCTGTAACAGACCCATATCCTCTCCCGGCTCTTGCTTCTCCCACTCTCACTCCCATGCAAGACAATGGGTATTCAAATTTCTGGTTAGCCTTGCATTTGTCTTTGTTTTGGGTGGAAATGTGCCTATACTTTGGGTTTGGAGACTACTGTTATTTCAGTCACTTCTTCACATTCATCCAGAAAGGAAGGCAGTGCTAACATTTAACCTACAAAAACAAGGTGTAATCCAACCCACAACAATATGTTTATTACAAGCTGGACCAATAGGCAAACCTAACAACAGGAATATCTGGATTTAAGGTTTATTTCTATAATCTGTTTTTTCACACATGAGAGAGATAAGTTATACTGACAGAAATACTAGTATACACATAGCCTTAGTCATACTGATAGAAGTGCTGGTGTGGACAGTATTATGTTGGTGGGACAGCGTCTTCTGCCAACATCGCTACTGTGGCACATTGGGGGTGATTTAATTATGTTGATGGGAGAGCTCTCTTCAGCCAGCATCGAGCAGTGGTTCCCAACCTTTTTTATACCAGGGACCAGCAAACCCATTCACAAACTTTTGGCAGATGGGCAACATTTTATTTGCATATTCATAATATGCATAGTGAATGTGCAAATATGCAAATAAAATGTTGCTGGGCTGCCAAAAGCCGCAGCCCCCCCAACCCCTCTCCAGTGTCAGCCCTAACACCTAGAGCCCCCCACCCCTACACTACTCCCCAGTGCCAGCCACTGACCCCAGAGTCCCCTGCACCCAGCCACCCCAGTGGCAGCCTCCCACTCTCAGAGCTCTCCAGTGCCAGCCCCCATCCCAAACACTTCAGTGCCAGCCCCTGCCTCTACCACCAGACTCTCCAGTGCCAGTGTCTATTTCCAGAGCCCTACTGCACTCAACTCCCCAATCTTCCCCAGTGCCAGTCCCCAATATTAGCCCTGCCCCCAGAACTCCCCAGTGCCAGCTTCCCAACCCGGATACCCCAGTGTCAGCCCCCTGCCTCTTAGAGCCCCCACCCCTTAGAGCTCGCCAGGACTAGCCCTGCCCCCAGAGCCCCCACTATTAGCTTTGCCCCCAGAACCCCCCAGTGCCAGCCCCCTGCCTCTTAGAGCCCCCCCACCAGAGTCCCTCAGCACTAGCCCAAGCCCCAGTGCCTGCCCCACCCTTCCTTACCTAGCCCTGTGCTGCTTCCCAGCCGCCAGCTGAGCGCTGCTGCCCAGGTCATGGCTGCTCTAAGGCTGCTATTCCAGGCTCCACGTGGCCCTTCCCCCATGCAATGAACCGCTCTTCTGTGTCCAGGAGGAGACTCTGCCCATGTCCAGTGCTGGCTGGCTGAGAGGCGGGGCAGAACACGCCTCTCCCAACAGCTGCAACAGGAGGGGAGATGCTGGGTGGTATATCCCAGCCCGGGCTCCCAGAGCTGCCATGGCCCAGGCTACTGACTGGTGGTTGGGAACTGCTGGCATAAAGCAGTTACACAGGAGATCTTACAGCAGTGCAGCTGCATTGGTACAGGTTTGCTGTTGTAAGCTCTCTAGGGCAGACATGGCCTAAGTTAGTTTCCCAGACCTGAAAAAGAGTTCTGTGTAAGCTTGTCTGTCTTGCCAACAAAAGTTGGTCCAATATTATCTCACCCACCTTGTTTCTCTAATACTCTAGGATGGACATGGTAGCAACAACACTGCATGTAGGTATAGTTATCACTTTCCATAATAAGACCCTATTTTCACTTGTTTGTAACTTTGCCACATGAATGCTTTAGGCTGAAGTTTTCTGTGCTGGGTGTTTGCCTCAGGCTGACCCTGTCCTCACCCTCCCTGCACCTTCCTCTCTTTAAAGTGTCATTAAAAACAATTCATCTATTTCTGAAAATGAGGTCACAGAAAAGTATTTTGCCCATGTTAAAAAAAAAAAAAAAAGTCTTGTACCTGTTTTAGAGAGTAAGTGCAGGCTTTAGAGCAGGAACTTGAAATTTGGCAGACGGGTCATGCTGGTTGTGTTGGGATTTGGCAGATGGGTCATGCAGGTCATGTGCCTTTTGCTGTCCTGCTCAAATTTGAGCAAGTTAAAATTGTTATTTTCACATGCTTAGTAGAGGCCACTTAGAGCATGGCAGTTCGACAGCTACATTCTTCAAAGATTCCATCTGCACCTAGTGTGCTTCAGTCCACAGCTAAGGTTCACCTCCCAGCTGACAGGTGGCACCAGGGGCTGGAGCTGAGATCAGGGAGTCAGTCTTTCAGTGCTCTCCCTGCTGATGCCCTGGCAATATGGAAGAAGCATCCTGACTCCGGTGTACAGACTCAAAAGTCATAAACTGGGATTTTCCAAAGTGCCTAAGGAAGGTGGGCACATAACTCCAATTGAGTTCAAAGGAAGATAGGAATCCTTCTCCCTTAAACCCCGTGAGATTGCCAGTGTACATTCTAATCTCTAAGAAAGGGAGCAAAAAAGACTTCCTAGGCTAAGGACCGAAACCTAATCAAATGAAACCCCCAAAGAAGTTATAGGACCTAATTCAGATCTGCTGTATGTGGTACAAGTCCATAAATCCATGGAATTCAGACTGGGCTGGAGCTGTGTAATAGATCAGATTCACCACCATGGCGCCTCTTGCTGGTCTCATCAGGAAATAGCTCTTCAGTCTTGGAGCGCCTTCTGCTGGCCAATGTCTTGCCCTCAGTTACCTGTTGTCTTCTGTGCTAGTTCCGGCCCCGTGTCCCTCTTGGCCCACGGTGCCCTTTCCTCAGCCTGGGAGTGGGGTCAGGCCAGAGCTCCCCAGCTCCGCCTGCCTTTTCCCAGCACTGCTCTGTCTCAGGTACTCTCTGTAGCTTCCCAGCAGCCTGCTCCCTCCTGCTCCACAACTGGAGCAAGAGTGTGTTCTTGAGCTTAGCTGCTCCTATTTATACTGCCTTAACTGGGCTCTAATTAGCTGCTACCCACCTTACCTGGTTGCTTCACAGTCCCAGCTTTCTCCTAAGGCTGGTTTAACCCTTGTTTCACCTAGAGCAGGTAACCACCCCACTCCAAGGTGAGTTACAGATTTCACCTGCAGTTTTTGGAATCATCCACACAGTGTCCCACACAGACACACCTCTCAAATGTTTCATCCTATGTCTTTTAAATGTCACACAGAACAAAGTGGTCTTTTGACTGACGCAGCTAACTTAGTGTTTGTCTACACTGGAACTGGTAGTATAATTTCTGGTTCAAGGAGACATACCTGTGCTAGCTCAACTGCACAGAAAATAGAGGTGAAGTTGTGGTTGCACAGGCAGTGAGATGGGCTAGCCACCCTAGTACGATCCCATCTGGAACCTAGGCATGTATTTGGGGTAGGGAAAACTTCCCACCATAGCTACACGTTTGTTTTTAGCTCACTGGCTCTCATCAAGCTAGTGCTGGTATGTCTATATCTTCTAGTTCCACTGTAGAGATATGGTTTTACAAGATATATGAAAGGTTAAGGTACAAAAGAATTGTCATGACTGTCACTGTTACCAAGCTACCTGCACTATTATCCCTTCTAGGGATCTCACTAAGTGCACCCCACATATATCAGGCCTCAGGTTCTCTCCATTCTTGGGGTGGAATTCTGCCACACTTAGATCAGGACCCAGGTTACATCCTTCTAGGTACCAGCCATGACTTCTTCATAGGGTTGTGAAAGGTTAACTGATTAACTGGTAAGCATCACCCTAAATGGGTAATGTTTACCAGTTCTGGTAAACCGGTAGGCAAGGGCTGCACTGGCCGGCTGGAGCAGCCCCTATCTGTGGTAGACTACTGTAGTCACAATTGTAAGCTCTATTGTTCAGGGTCACAGAGACTGGAAACCACCAATCCCTTTTAAGCAGCTGTGTGTCTTCCAAATGCCTTTTCCTGACTGCCATCTTGAGGAGCACACCTCGAAGCTCTCCGTTGTTGTGTGCAGCTGCCCAACAGACCATGCCAGCTCCACACACTAAACACACTCCTGGCTGGAGTATAGTGAAAATACTGGATCTTCTCTGCCTCTGGGAGAAGAGGTGGTGCAAGACAGCCACAGACCATCTATAGGAACATTGACATCTATAAGCAGATTGCATAGGAGTTGCAGGCAAAGGGGCACAGACAGGCGTCAGCAGCAGTTTTGCATGTAGATGAAGGAAGTGTGCACCGGATATAGCACAAGGCCAGGGAGGCCAACAACAGGTCTGATACTGAGCCACACACTTGCTGCTTCTACAATAGCTATACTCTGTGGAGTCCTCAACAGGACTTTGCAGACCTCAAAAGACACCTCAAAGGAGACCCCTTCCATGAACAGAAAGGAGGAGGAGACAGGGCAGTGGTTCTCCAGCCATATTGCATGACAGGAGCTATGGGAGATTCCACTGCAGTTGAAGCCAGTTCTGCCAGGCAAGTATGGATTAGCCCAATGAACTGGAAGAGTCCTATGGAAAGCCCGTGTATTCATTTTTCTTACATTCTTTAAATGTAGAGGTTAGCACCCAGCTCATTTCCTAGTTATTAGTGTTTTACTTGTATGAGAAGAGGCAGTGATTCAACCAAAAGAGCAGAGTTGGTATGTGCTTTTCGTTCCCCTCTTGATTTAGGGAGAGGAGCATGTTGGATATCCCTTGTATCCTCCTGAGATAGCTCAGTGACACTTCCATGGACATATTCTGCAGCATGCCCCCAGATGTTCCTAGGAATGTCTCTCTTATTTCTTCCTCCATGGTAGGACATTCTTCCATACCATTCTCTGATTTCAGCTGGAACCACTCCAGTAAAAAGAAATTATGGGATATGGATGACATAATGGGATGGAGAAAGTTGCATGCTGGGAACTTGACTCCTATCTCTCTGAGAACCCAGTCAAGTAATTTCTACCTCAGAAGACACTGTGAAAATTTCCCATACCAGAAGGCATTGCACCACAGGGCAGCACATTGGGATACCTACCCTTGGCGCACCTCATTTTACATCAACACAAGCACTTCTGGGCTATGTCTACACTACAAGCGTCTTGTGGAAGAGATATTTCACAAAAAGTTATTGCTCAAGAGCGCGTCCACACTGCCATGTGTTTTTACGCAAGAAAGCGTCCACGCTGCCATGGATGCTCTTGCTCAAGAAAGCTCTGATGGCCATTCACAAATGGCCATCAGAGCACCTGTGCTTTTTCCAGTAGGGGTTTCTTGCACAAGAAAGCCCTGTTGTGTGTCCACACACGCCTTTTTGCACAAGAGCTCTTGCACAAAAAGGCTTATTCCTTGTAGAAAGAGAAATAACTCTTGTGCAAAAAGCCCTGTCTTCTGATGATCTACTGTACTTTCTCTTGCGCAAAAATGTGCTTGTAGTGTGGACGCTCCACGAGTTTTTGAGCAAAAACAGCTGTTTTTGTGTAAAAAATCTGCAGTGTAGATGTAGCCCTGGTGAGTATATGCAGCGGTAATTCTAACACACAAATATGCATGCTAGCAGATGTACACCAAGGTAACTTATGTTGAACCAAAGTTTGTAATGCAGAGATGGCCCAAATAAGTAGCAATACCAAACTGAATTGCAAAATAAACACAGAATATTCATAAGAATAATACAGACAACTTCCAGCTCATTGTTATGAGACTTAAAGTAAGATTAAACACATTCCTAAGGCATCGGCTAGAGAGAAAGTTCTCTTTCCCATTAACACCACATCGTCATTCACAAGAATTCTAACCCAACCTCTAAATGTATCTTAAAATGACAGTGTCATCTTCCAAACTTACAGTTTCCATCTGGATCCTGTGCTACTGTGTTTATTACTGCTAATCATGTGAGCATTGCTAGATTATCAGCCTGCCTGCCTCTACTTTAATTACTGGATTACAATGTTGACTTCTATTTCTCTGAGAGAGGAGGATTCTGAGGATTGTTTGAAGATTCTGTATCTTTATAAAGTCTCTTATTTGAAAGTAATCTCTGCTAAATAAAACAAAATTCTTTGAAGTCTTGATGATTTAGAGACATTAAGAAGCTTAAGTGGAAAAAAAATGAAAACTGAAGAACAGGTTTCTCCTGTTTCTTTGAAATAGAAATGTACTTTGTTATGGTGTAATAAAACACTCAGGTATTATAAATGTTAAAAAAAAGTCTGGGCTGAAACTATTTTTACAAGACTAATCATTGATGCTGTATCCACAAGATATGGAATTATATAACTGTAATCTGTACATACAAGTGGGGGCTTACTTGTCTACATAATTACCCATTCCGTGTGTAAAAACATGCATATGCAGGCAGGGCTGGCTTTCGGAAGTACGGGGCTCGATTCATGGGGGCGGGGCCGCACATGCGCCACGTGCTGGGGGTGGGGCTGTGCATGCGCCGCACGCCGGGAGCGGGGCCCTCTTACGCACGGGGCCCCGCTCTTTGGCGCGGGGCCCAATTCGGGGGAATTAGGGGAATCGGCCTAAAGCTGGCCCTGTATGCAGGAATATAAATCATTTACATACATGCAACTTACAGAGCGATTTTTGAAAATGTGTCCAGTATGTCCTCAGCTTCGAAATAATCAGAGTTTAAAAAAAGTTTTAAAAAGTTAATTTACATTTAGCATGTACATAGTATTTTGCATGTTCAAAGAGCTTTACAAATTTTAACTGATTACTGCTACTGGACATTGTGCTTAAGAAATTTAACTATATAGGAGGCTTTTTCACCGCACTACTTGAAATTCTTATGAAGCATGAAGTTTGGAAAGTAAATAATATAACAACTTAGAATATTAAAACAATTTTTTTTTAAATATATCTTAACATGTTTCCCACAAGCTTCCCTGAAATCCACAGAGAGCCCTTAATTTTCCCCCAGTTTCCACCTCTTCAGACTTTTCTCCTTCAGGGTCACTGATAGCAGTGGGTAATGGAGACTTGGATAAATATTCCTTTAGATTCAGAGCCTATCCCTTGTGCTCCTTGATCAGCCTGAAAGAGGCTGTCATTGGTGAATGACAGGCGATACTCTCTTTTATCCTTAGAGCCAAGAGCACTGCCTCCTCTGTACTGACAATATCAATCAAATTGGAAAGAGAGAGAGAGAGAACACATTTTCCTAAATGGCAAACCAAAGCACTAAATGCTTATCTGTTGAGTACAAATACAATAGTACAGGATGTTCTGAGATTGAATCAGGAATGTGTGGTAAAGTGCACTGTTGTCCATAGGACCCATCTCATTTATTGCAGAAGTTGTAAGGTGGGTAGTGAAAGAGGCATGGGACTACAGAAAGAGCAAGATAGGTCTTATGGTTCAGGCATTTAAATGTTACCCCAGAGAACTGGATTCTTGTGCCATAGAGTTCCCATGGGATGCCAGACAAGTCACTTAAACCAAACTTTTCACAGATGGCCACTTATTTCATGTTTCCTCATTTTCTGGGTGTCCAGGGCGAGATCCCTAGGACCAGATATGCAGAAGTACTGATCATTCTTATTGAGTCCTGAAAGTTGGTGGAGTTGTGCTTTGAACATATAAAGTGCAATATAATGCTAAGTACTCTGAAAAAAAATCAGTTCCTAATCATCTCAGGATGGGGACTACAAAGCAGTAGATATCTTTTTACCTTAAATTCTCTGTGCCTCCATTTCTCATCTGTAAAATGGGAACAATATTAGCATGATTCAAAGATGTGTTGTGAAGATAAAATATTTATGAAGTACTGGATACAATGGTGAGAGCACCATAAAAACACCTATTAGACATCTACTATGTATTTCAGAGCATTTCTGTGTCTGTCTGTGTGTTTGTCTGTTCAAGAACTCCTCGTAAATAGTAAGAGCTAAGACCACCAAATTCAGTATACAGCTTCCTCTTATCATAACTTAAAGCAAGGTAAGGGTTTGGTTGTGCCATAATGGGAAGTGACTGAAATGGGATTGCTTCTCTTACAAACCATACAGAAAAGAGACAGAATCACCACTCAGATGAAAGGGGCTGGCTGGGGGGTGCATTTCCTTTCCCTGTCTGGAACTGCCCCAGCCCCAAGCCTCCCGCCACCCGAGGCACCCTTTGTGGGGAGGGCTGGAGCCTACCCTCCACCCTCAATTCATACAGATGCATTGCTGGCTGTTCCCTTTCATCAGGAAATGAGGGGAGGTTCACAGTTTGCTGCATTTCTCACGCTGGCTGGGAAGTGAAAGGGGAAGACAAACTTGGACCTGCCCCAAATGGGCAACATGCACCCTTCCCCCTGCCATGCCTGCTGGAGCTGCAGCGGCCATGGAGAGGTACTTTTCACCTGGCCCTAAGCTGCTGCAGTAAGACAGCTGGTATAGTCCTCCCTGCCCGGTGCAGCCTGCATACTGAACCCTTCAACCCCCTCCCCACCACAGATCAATGATTTAAATGAAGCATGTACATTTTTATTTGGTTTTCCAAAAATCCAAAATTAATTGAGTTAAGGACCTGAGCAATGCCGGGTAAATCTTCTAGTTATATTATAAAACTTTCTCCTAATCACTGGGGAAAAAATAAATAACTTAAAAATGTAGTAGCATATTAGTTTTCAGTTGCTATACAGATGACTTTAGGACTTACTCTTTTTTAAATACATTTTATTAAAAAGGGGAAAATAATAGATAAATGAAAAGATTGCTTTTTAATAAATATCTGTACATCTATTTAAGCATTTAATACTGCTCCCATCATTGTAATAATGGAATGCTTTCCACATAAAATAAGTAGGAATAGTAAAGTCCTCTAGTGGAATTCATGGGAGAAATGTCAGACTCCTTCTCGTGATCAAAACAAAGTTCTCCTTGGGGTATGGCTGTCATGTTTTAAAGATTTTATTAATTTCCCTCTTTGTTAAGGGCCTATTGCTAGAAGAGGTGTCTATTGATGTATGTCATTCTTACGATAGAAAGGCTTTTTTGAAGAGGCAAGTTCTTTGCTCATATCCATTATATATGTACACAGTTGTCAGAGATTTTTCTCTTGGCATCTGTTGGGCTAGCTCTAGCACCTACTGGAACTGCATGCTGTAGTGCCTGTATAAGGGGTGCTGCTGGGCACACACCCACACTGTTTCTTTTTACCTTCTTAGTTTGGCAAAGTTTTCTTTTCAGGTGCTTTTGGACTCTAACTCTTCGTTCTTTCTTACCATAGTTTAGTGTATATTGTTTTTGTAATTAGTATTAATGTGCATATGTAACCACCACCAGGTGCATTGGAACCTGGGCCCTCTGGAGCTGAGTATAGGAGCCTCTACCCTCTGAGCTAAAAGCCAGCTGGCTACTAGCCCATGCTGTAGAGGTTTCTTGATCTTAGCTCTTACTGTGGACTAGGTACCACTTGCATTGCTCAGTAACCACACTAGGTGTATGGGTTACACATAGTTAGTGTCAATGGATAATTTCTCTTGTCAAAGGACTCCTTCAGCTCAGGGGTGGGGTATGTCCCAGTCCTCAAGTTTGAGACTTTAAGCCTCCTGTGGCAAACCTGTGCTCAGGAGTGGACTTTACTCCAGCTGTTTGAAGTACTTGGGGCAAAAATCACATGAAGGATAAGTGTCAGGTCTGTCGAGACTTCAGGCTCAGCACTAAATAAGACAGAGATATTAAGCTGAAGGCTGTTCCCATAGAAGGGGCCCTGAGACCAGCCTCAGAACTGAGCTGTTCTAATTTGGCACCAAATATTATGCCATCGGTGAAAAGTGCTCCCCAGGTACTGAGCTCTTCCTGCCACTGTTCATCAGAAAGAAGCACAAAAAAGTGCACTGGCAGAGGGTGTTTGCAGTGCAGAAGAAAGACAAGCAGGGGGAAGACAGCAAAATGAGGGCAACACCAGGCCAGCCCTAGATCAAATGGTGCCCCAGACGAGGCACCTCTTTAGTGCCCCCCTTCCATTTGTTAAATATCTGAATAACTTTTTAGAAATTGCATTGGTAGCCCATTTCACAACTTTGGTGTACAGCTGAGACTTGGGTTAACTATCCAACTCAGGCCTAGGAGGTCAGAACTTGAGCTCAGGTTGCTGGCCAGTGTCTCAATCAGAGCCTGGGTATCCACACAGCTATTTTTAATATGCTAGTTCAAGTCCCGCTATCATGTGTCTGCCCGGAGTGGGAGGCTCACTCAGAATTACACCACAGATGTACTCTTGATGGCCTCGGAAGTGAGAGACTGAAACTGTAGATCAAACTCAGTTTTCCATCACTGGGCTTGGTGGGAGAACATTGCTTTTCCCGAAAAATATTTTGTTGTTTTGATTTCAATTTGTAAGAACAGCCCACTCTCAAGCCATTTTACAGCTCTTTGTAGACTATTTTACTCATTAATAAATTGTAATATTTTATACAAATATGTGGTAGCCTTCCTTTTTTTAACATATAGGAAATTGGGATCAAGTCCTGACCTAAATAACTAGTTCATTAACTTCAAGATAGTACTGAGTGCTTTTGAAAATGCTATGCCACATAATTAAAGTTCATACAGAAGTATATAACAAGGCAAAATATTATTGCCTGGTTTGTTATATTTTGACTCTGTATATGTGATTGATTTTAATTTGGCAGTATGGCTGGTTAGGAGTAACTCAGTGAAATGATCAGAGTTACATGGTGTATGGCATTACCAAACTAAAGCATTCAACAGTCAGGAGTCAGGCCCAAAGCAATCATCACATTACCTTTAAAATCTTGATGAAAAATACATTTTAGGTTATTAGTTGGCTGTAGCCTTTTGATCCTTTAGCAGAATGGATTGATTTTAATCATGATTTGAATCAGTATGCAGGAAACCTTGATTTAAATAATCCGGTTCTGCCCTTTAATTCTGCTCTGACCACTGGGTTGTACTGCCCACACCATGGTGTGTGACAATGGGAACTGCCTGCTCAAGGTCTTTAAGCGCATACCTATGATAGAGGAGGCTGAGCCTAAGTTTGGAGACGGAAGTCATGGCATTACAGTTGGTGGACAAGCTGTTCTGCCTGCCATGGAGGATATGAATTAGATAAGAACAGCAGATGCATTTAATCTCTACTCCTGTATCATCATTTGCATAGATGTCACTAGAGCTGTGAGGTTTCCCTGTGGATCTCAGGACAGTTGTAAGATAATCCTTGTTCCCCCCCCTGCAGCAATACTAGATCAAAAAATGAGGTTTCAAAGTGCTTCATTTACATCCCTCTGCCGACAGAGAAATGTAGTCTAGACATAGCCAAAGTTTCCACAAAGTTCCCAATTTGCTGAACAATTCAAAAAAATGAGGTTTACAGGGTCTTTCGAAAAAGCGCCCCATTTTCAAGAGAACTGCGTCTAGACTGTGGTTTCAATTTCGAAAGAGCGCCATTACGTGATTATGCAAATGAAGCACGGGATATTAAATCCCGGCTTCATTTGCACTTTTGAAGTGCTTCATTTACATCCCTCTGTCGAAAGAGGGATGTAGTCTAGACACACCCTTTGAGAGGACCAGTTGAATTGGTTGGAAAGTACACCAGTATGGGGTGGAGGGAACTAGTCTGATTTGAATAGTGAGGACAGAAAATTATTTTCCCTACAGCCCTCTTCCTCCTCCCGATTTTTGAAGGATGTCCACAATTAAGGAGTGGGAAAAGGGTTTGGTCTCATGAGGTTGCTTTAGGGATATGGTATCTTGATACATGGTTTTGGTTACTTGTGCATCAGTATGAATCAGTTACTGACCTGGTGGCTGCCTGCCCTGATGTGGTTTGCCAGATTGGGCCCTTGCTAGCTCATGATAAAAAGGCACAGGGGTAGGCACATGGGACTTGCTTTCCCTCACTTTAGCATTCTCCTTTCTGGCATTAGTAGTTACTGATGATAACACTGTAGCAATTTACTACTTTATTTACTGGGTATGTGTCTATCTCTTGCCAAGCTGATGCAAAAGCTTACTTGAAAGCAGACAAAATGCTGTATCGAATGTATGGATTTTGTCTGTCCACATTTAATTACTTTTTTTTTTTAATTTTCAGCAAAAATAAAAATCAGTTTGAAAATGATTTTGATCTTAGCTATTTTTTCCCTCTGCCTCTTATTACAGATGTTGCAGTAGTGGACATGAGTGATGTTTCCAGACAGCCATCACTCTTCTACCACCTTGGAGTGCGTGAAAGCTTTGATATGGCCAATAATGTTATACTTTACCATGATACTGATGCTGACACTGCTCAGTCACTTAAGGTAAGGTCCTCACTTCAAAATCCACTTAAATGCAGATCTATCTTTTCATGATGTTGCAAACATAGAGCTTGATCCTGCGAACACTTGTGCATCTTGGAAACTTTATCCATATTGCCTAGTCTAGGGATGTAAAATGCTGTTTTAATTGGTTAACTGGTTAAATGTTAAGGTTAACCTAACATAAACAGGTGGTGGTGGAGGGAGGTGGAGAGCCACTCCATACCCTACCAGTTAACCATTAACATCCCTATTGCATACTCAACAAAATGGGAGCTTTTGTGTTTCTAAAATGATAGGTAGGGAGGTTATAGGACTCATAATTGTTTTTCTTCAAACTGCCAGACATGGAAACATATGTAATTCAAATTTTCTTTAGCTCAGTGACTGATAAGGTTTGTTACTTTCTCTTGACTATTGTAAGTACACTGTAAAAAGATGTTATGATCTTTGTTTAATGATAACACATTTCATTTTATTTAGGCCCATACATACTTTTATTATGAGTTAGTGTACTCTTCTCTATTATTATAGGTTTGTTGAGTGGGTGAAACTATATGCACGCACACATTATAAAATTCATCTGCAGTGCTGTGGAGTGAAGATAAGAAAGATGTCATCACAAAAGCTTTTTATAAGCTTGTTCTTTAATGTTAAATGAGGAACATAAATATTTATTACACCTTAAGCACTCTGGCCAAGGATAGACTGTTGTGGACACAAATCATAATACCTGGATATTTCTATCTGTTTGAACAGTATAGAGGCAGACATCCTCTTCTGTGCAGCAGATTCCATTCAGACTTCTTTTCCTTACCTCCACATCCTGTAGTCTTTGTCTTAAGACCAGAAGAAGCTACTAGATCATCTACTCTGACCTTCTGTATGTCACAGGCAAGCAACTCCTCCCAGCACCCACACACTTAACCCAACAATGGAAATGAGGCCAAAGTAAATAAGATCCATAGAGGACTGGATTATTATGTGCCACAAGCAGAGAACTAGAGGGTCCAGTTTGCACTAGGGCACAGTAGGGAAATGATTACTTGAGAGATACTCAGATAATCTTGGCTAGTGACACACAATGACATGTTTCAGAAGAAGGAGAAGACCTCATTGTCACTGCAACTCTGATCAGGGGAAAATTCTTTCTGAATCTACATATGTGGAACAGTTAGACCAGTGTTTCTTAAACTTTTTAAGACCAAGGAACACCAAACAATCATTTTTTTTTAATGAGGAACACCAAAGATTTTTTTGTTGAGGAAACAAAAACTTGCCCCTTGAACACTAGATAACACTTTTACTGACAACAACAATATTCGCTCATTGCCCTGTGAAGTGTTCTAGACTTCTGCCTTTTTGATAGGGAAATGTAATTTACTCTGTTTACTCATATTGGTGGAAATTATAAATTCAATATCTTATCAAGCACGGGTTAATGTCAAGCAGCTGACTGACAGCAGCCATAGCAGCCATGCCAGCATTAGGGGCACTCAGGGCCTTACCCTGCCCCCCAATTCACAGCAGGTCCCTTATTGCTTAATGTTTTGTCCTTCAATAGTTCTAGCCCCCGGCTCTGTTATTTTTGACACAGAATACTGAAGGGAAGGGCCTTGTCTGTGCAAGAGGGTGGAAGGTGCTGGCCCCCCTCAGCTATCCTGAGTAACAAGCGAGGGCTAAAGACAGTGGTGCAAAGACCCGGTTGGGGTGGCAGCTTTAGGGCATTTCTTTCTCCTGGCAGGCAGGATCCCCAGACCAGCAGTGGAAACAGCCAGTTAGAGCCAGCCCTGCTGCTGGCCCTGTAATGTTCCTCCCCTCTGGCAAGGGGCGCAACCGAGGCACGGAGCTTTCCCAGGCGGTTGCAAGCCGGGCGCAGAAGCATGTGAGGAATGCATGTAGCCCCGCCTCATTTCCTGCCGTGTCATCACTCACTCACCTCTTCTGCCCTTCGTGCAGAAGCACAGGAGGAGGAACGTGGGTAGCCCCGCCTCACTTCCAGCTGCGTCACCACTCGCTCACCTCTTCGCACCACCCACTGCGTCTCAACAGCTCTCGCAGCCGTTTTTTTTCTTCAAACAGCCGCGGCACACCTGAGAGTTGTCCGTGGAACACCAATGTTCCGCGGAACACAGTTTAAGAAACAAGGAGTTTAGACCCTAAGCACATGAGCAAGAACCAACCAGCCAAATGTCTGAGAGAGAGAGAGAGAGAATGTTGGTGCCTCCTCAGGGCCCTGGCCCACCCTCTGCAATGGCCCATCTCTAGCCTTATGCTTTAGAAGAAGAGTTAAAAAAGAACCCCAGAATACATTGGAGTATTGGAGTGGGAGAGGGTTATAAACGCATTCATGAATTTATCCAGCTTTCTCTGAAAACTAATTAAGTTGTTGACCCTGACAACCTCCTATTAGGAGACTGTCCAGAATCTTACCCATCTCATGGTTAGAAACATTCTGGTAATTTCCAACTTGAATTTGTTCACGACCAATTTATATCTATTCTTGATTCAGCATTGTCCGTTAGCTTAAATGGCTCTTCGTTTTTCCTGATATTTATCTCCCTAATGTATCTTCTGAGGGCATTCAGAATTCCCCCTCAGGCTTCCAGTGTTCTCTGATAAGATAGGCCCTCCATTTTCCTGATCTTCCTAATAGCTCTTCTCTGCACTTGTTCCAGTTTAAACTCATCTTTCTTGAACTGTGGAATGTAACCTGTCACATCAGTCAGCTGGAGATTAGGGATGTAAAAGTGTGGCCGATTAACCGATAAGCAAAAGCTTATAGGTTAATGCTGCAGACTACATGCATCCCCACACTTGCCAGTAAATTATTTAGCAGGCTGGCCAGCAGCCTGGCTCAGTCCTAGCTTGCGATGGGTCCGGGACCTACCTCTGCTGCATCTCTGCATTTAAAGCGTATTAGGAGCCGGCAGGCAGGCAGCCTAGCTCAGTTCCAGTTCACATGGGTCCAGGAGCTCAGACCACCCCCTAGACAGGGGCTGCTGCTACCCTGTGCCAGTGCCTCTTTATCAGAGGCAGCAGCACAGGGCAACAGGCAGCCGGTCCACAAGGGGAGCTCGTTTTTTAAACTGGCTCTCCTCACTGACCAGCTCCCACCAGGCACCCCATGCTGCTGTCTCTGATACACTGGCAGCAGTGCAGAGTGGCAGGGGTCTTCTCGGGAGTGTGGCCGGAACGCAGTGGCTGCTGACCTCACCCTCAGGGACTATAGAATAGTCGACTAACCGATAAGAATTCATGAGGTTACTTGACTATTCGATTAACCGATATTTAACATCCCTACTGGAGATAGCTAATGTCACGACAATATTTTAAAAAGACTCCTGAATTTACAGGCTGGTACAAGTTGGACCTCCCTGGTCCAGCATCCTCAGTACCTGACCAGTCCTGGACAAGGAAGTTTGCTGGACCAAGGGATGTCAGGCCTCCAGTCTCTTGGGTGGGTCCCAGCCATGCTGGCTTTGCTGCCCCACCAGCTCCACTGTCCCACCAGCTCTGCTACCCTTCTGGCCCTGCCAGTAGGCTCCGCTCCTGGCTGTTGGCAACCTCTACTGTTGGGGCTTTCTTGTCCAGGGGTTCTCTGGTCTAGCAACATTCGTGGTCCTATTGGATCCCTTCCTCAAGGCAATGCCCCTACTTCACCTTTGTTCACTCCATCCGCTTTCCCTCCATCACTCGCTCTCCCCCACACTCACTCACTCTCACCAGGCTGGGGCAGGGAGTTGGGGTGCAGGCTCTGAGCTGAGGGTGGGACTGATGGGTTCAGAGTTTGGGAGTGGGACTCATGGCTGGGGCAGGAATTGTGAGGAGGTTTGGGGCATGGGTTCTGATAGGGAGTTTGAGTGCAGGAGGGGCTTACAGCTGTGAGTACAGGAGGGGTGAGGGCTCTGGGTGCAGGTTTTGGGGTGAGAATGGGGATGAGGGGTTTGTGGGGAAGGAGGGGGCTCAGGGCTAAGAAAGAGGACTGAAGAGAGAGTACTGGGAGGGAGTTTTGGTTGTAGGAGGCGCAACACTGGGGATGGGGTTTGGAGTGCAGCAGGGGTTGAGTGCAAGCTTAGACCATGTGGTGCTTATCTTGGGTGGCTCCCAGAAGTGGCTGGTGTGTATGGCTCCCAGACTTAGGGGCATTGCCTCCACTTGTAGGCACCGCCCCCGCAGCTCCCATTTGCTGCGCTTCCCAGACAATGTGAGCTATGTCGGCTCTTAGGGTGGGGACACTGTGCAGAGACCCACTGACTGCCTCTGTGCCTAGAACCCAGAGAGATATGCTGGCTGCTCCTGGGAGCCATGTGGAGCCAGGGCAGGTAGGGAGCCTGCCAGCCCTGCTGTGCCACCCACAGGATTTTTAGTAGCCTAAAATCTCCTGGATGGCATTCAGTAACGACTGGGAAATAGATGCCAACTCTGTGAGACTCCCAGCCAATCTGGGAGGGATGGCATCCCTATCTGTAACTGATTAAAGGACAGGAAACAATGGGTAGGAATAAATGGCCAGTTTTCAGAATGGAGAAAGGTAAGTAATGGTGTCACCCACTGACCTGTCTGGGCACAAGTGCTCTGTTCAACATATTCATAAATGATCTAGAAAAAGAGATAAACAGAGAGGTGGCAAAATTTACAGATGATACAAAATAACTTAAGATAGTAAAGTCCAAAGCGGACTGCAAAGTTACAAAGGAATGTCACAAAACTGGGTTACTGCGCAACAAAATGACAGATGAAATTCAATGCTGATAAATGCAAAGTAACACACATTGCAAAACATAATACCAAGTGTATATATATAAAATTATGCTGTCTAAATCAGTGCTCACCAACCAGTAGATCGGGATCTACCGGTAGATCTTGGAGCCTTTGACAGGTGATCCTGACTGGTTTGGGCAGGAAGATATCAAGCGCTGGCACTTCATTTGCCTCTCCACCCACTGTCATGCTGCTCCTGCCTTCTGCCTTGGAGCTGCCCCCCTGAGAGCCTCCTGCTTGCTGTGCAGAGTGTGGGAGGGAGAAGAAGGGGGTGCTTATGTCAGGGTGTCCCTCCTCTCCCCACCTCTGTACCCCATCTCCACACAGGGAGAAGGGGATGGAGGGAGCTTGGCAATGCAAATCTCTGTCACTCTCACACACTGTGTGTGTGTCTGTCATTCTCACAAACACACACTGTCCTTCACTCTCATCTCCTGACCCAACACATATGTGGGGAGGAGTTGTTACTACTTTTACTGCTTGCAAAGTGGGTTATTTGTAGTTTTGACTGGTCGGTGCATTTCGTAATTTTCATTTCTCTCTTATGCTTAAATTTAATTCATTGAGTAGTGAGTTCTAAAATGCCACACCTGTCATGGCTGGAGTAATTCTCCTTATGGGAATTACTGTTCCTGGCAGTGGCTGGCATGTCCCTGCAGACCCTGAGAGAGGCAGAGCAGGGGGTCTCCACATGCTGTCCTTGCCTGCAGACACCACTCCTGCAGCTCCCATTGATCAATAGCAGGGAACTGTGGCCAGCAGAAGCTGTGGGTTCAGTGCCTGTAAATGAGGGGCAGCGCATGGCATCATGCAGCCATTGCTGTACATACCAGCTGCTTTCAGGAGTGGTGCAGGTCCAGGGCAGGAGTAAGCTGCCTTAACCCCACTGCTGCACCACCCAGAAGCCGTCTCAGTTAAACAGTGCCCAACCAGAGTCTGTCTCCTGAACTTCTGTCCCAGCCCTGAGTCTCCTCCTGCACCCAACCTCCTGCCCCAGAAGTTAGTCCCCCTGAACTCAAACTCCTTCCCAGAGCTTGCATCCTGAAGCCCCTCCTGGAACCCAATCCTCTGCCCTGGGCCAAACTCCTTGGCCCAAGACCAGAGCTTGCTCCTCAACCCTCTACCCCAGCCTGGTGAAAGTGAGCGATGATGGGGAAGAAGAGGGATGGAGTGAACAGAGTGAGGCCTCAGAGAAGGAAAGGAGTAGGGGCCTCAGAGAAGAGGCAGGAAGGAAGCAAGGCACAGTTATCGGGGTTTGAGGTCGATCTTATATTGCACTTAAATTGAGAAAGCAATCTTGTGATTAAAAAGGTTGGAGACCACTGGTCTAAATTATCACTTGAGAATGAGTTCTTGGGTCATTATGAATAGCTCTCTGAAATCATCTACTCTGTGTACAGAGGCAGTGGAAAAAAAAGCTAATGTTGTTAGGAACCACTGGGAAAAAATATATGACACAGAAAATATCATGATGTCACTATTTAAAGCCATGGTACACTCACATCTTGAATCCTGCATGCAGTTCTGGTCATCCCATCTCAAAAAAGATCTATTAGAAATGAAAAAGGTACAGAGAAGGGCAAAAAAGTGATTATGGGCATGGAACATCTTCCATATGAGGAGAGATTGAAAAGGCTTGGACTGTTCAATTTAAAAAAGAGATTTAGGGGATATATGATAGAGTTTTCTAAAATCATGACCAGTGTGGAAAAAGTAAATAAGGAAATGTTATCTACCACTTTGCATAACACAAGAACCAGGGGTCACCTAATGAAATGACTAGGCAACAGGTTTAAAAACAAAACATAAGGAAATATTTCTTCACATGACACGCTGTCAACCTGTAGAACTCATTGCTAGGGAATATTGTGAAGGACAAATAATTAACTGTGTTCAAAAAAGAAATAGGCCAGGTCTACACTACATACTTACTTTAGTATAACTATATCACTCACAAGTATGAAAAATCCACATCCCTGAGCAATGTAGTTATGCCAGCTTTATTCCCTGATGTAGACAGAGCCAGCATAGCTATTGCCTTTTGTGGAAATGGAATTATTAAGCCAGTGTGAATGCTCTTTCCCATTGAACTTAGGGTGTCTTCACCAGAAGCTCTACAAGGGTGCGTCTACACTGCATCGTAGGTCGAAAAAAGATGCGCAATGTGAACTACACAAATTGTGTATCTTATTTTGATGTTATTTCAAAATAGCTTATTTCGAAATTTGGTACTGTCTAAATAGCACTTGTTTTGAAATAAATCGCTATTTTGAAATGTCCCTTACTCCTCGTGGAATGTGGTTTACAGGGACGTCGGTATAGCAACCCCATTATATTTCCAGATAACGGGTGCACTCAAAAGATGCGGAATATTCTGGTATTCTGAAATAGCACTGCAGTGTAGATGTAGCTCAACAGTGCAGTTGCGCTGATGCATGTCTGTAGTGTAGACCTGCCCTCAGATAAGTTTGTGAAGGATAGGTCCATCAGGGGCTATTAGCCAAGATGATCAGAGGTGCAACTCCATGATCTGAGGGTCCTAAGGCTCTGACTGACAGAAGCTGAGACAGAAGAATAGGGCATTTATCAAGAGAGCCATCTTCTGTCCTCCACATTCCCTCTGAATTATTTAGCATTGGTCACTGTCAGAAGACAGGATCCTGGCCTTAGATTGGGGTGGGCTAACTTGTTGCTCCAAGGGCCACATCTAGGTAGGGAAACTGTGTGGTGGGCCATGAATATATGGCTGGGGCAGGCAGTGGGGGTGTGAGGTGCAGAAGTGGGCTTAGGGCAGGGGGTTGAGATGTGGGAGGAGCTTCTGGTAAGGGGGTTGTGTGCAGGAGAGCGTTCAGGGCTGGGGTTGGGAAGTGGGAAGGGGTGAGGAGTGCGGACTCCAGCCAGGCACTGCATACCTCAGGTGGCTCCCAGTTGGCAGTGCAGTGGGGCTGGAGCAGCTGGCATGTCTGGCAGTGGCTCCTGGAGGTGGGAGGGGGACAGGTGGCCCCGTGTGCTGCCCCTGCCTCCAGGCACTATCCCCACAGCTTCCATTGGCCGTGGTTCCCTGGCTAATGAGAGTTGTTGATGAGAGCAACTCACAGAACCCTCTGCCGCTATCCTCCTGGTGCTGCAGGGATGTGCTGGCAGCTTCTGGAAGCAGCACGGGGCCCTGGCAGGCAGGGAGCCTGCCCTAGCCCCACTGTGCTACTGGACTGGAATTCCTTAAGGCTAGATTAAAAGCCCTGACAGTACAGATGCAGTCCGCAGGCTATAGTTTGCCCACCCTGCCTTAGATGGACTTGGACTGACCCACTGTAGCTGTTCTTATGGTAACCAGAATTGTTAATGGTATGCAGATGATGTTTTATCAATGCCTTGTATGATGGCATCAGTATTTCCATGCCTTGTTCTTCTCCTGTACTGATTACTGTATTCTCCTCTTCAGCTGCCCTGCTCTTCACTTCTTCCCACTCCAGTTCTGTCCAAAAAGCCATTACTAAATTCTAATTATTATTGTGGCATTGTAACCATGGTGAGCACCTAAAATGAGGGTCTTACGTTTTCGTTTCTTCTCAAATTCTGTGCCACTGTCCCCTTTTGTTCCCACTCAGACACAGAACTTTTTTTCAGTTCATTTTCATCTTTTTTCTTCACTCTCAACCTGTCCCTTATTCTCTTTCCTTTTGGTTCCTCCTTGAAAACAGTTTCTTCTAAAAAGTTGATTCTCCTCATGGCAGCCTCCCGCATCCAAACTGTTATGCTATTTCTTGTCTATCTTAATTTGTACGTTAACTGAGGCAGGAAATATGACTTTGTCTGTAAAACAGTGTGCACAATGATAGACCTATCTATACTAATTATTTTTATTGAAAATAATAAATCCAGGCATATGTTCCTAAACTTTTCCTTGATCTTTGTTTTCCAGGACATGGTGTCTCAGAAAAACACAGTAAGTATTAAATCTTAATATTTTTAACATAATCTGAGGATGCCACAAATGATTTAACTTCAAGTGACTAACATGAAAAATACCACTCAGTATTGCGTAAGTGGGTATGCAAAGTCATGCAGTAGTTGCTATAAAATAATCAAGAAGGCTGCTTTCTTTAGGTACAGTGTAAATTACAGAAAATCATGCTGACTTCCTTTCTAATATATGTTGCTGGTGATAGTTTCAGAAAGTAGTTTGTCTTTGTGACTGCTGGGAAGATGTACATAATAGATTTTCATTTGACTACATGACCCTAGCGGTCAGTGAAAAAGCTTGAGGCAGATTTTGACGATGATTATATATGGTAGATGGACAACCAAGACTGCTCATTTAAAAAGTTTGGGTTTTTCTGTGTTTGTTTGGTTTTCAGCTGTGATGCATTTTAAATTCCAGGAAACATATATAGAAAGATTCATGGTTCTTACAAAAAGAAATATGGTTCTTAAAACAAAATTGTTAGTATTACATATTCTTAATACCAATTAAGACTAAACAGACCAGAAAACCTAGTCCAATTTAAAACACATTTTTGGTTGTTTTAGTTCTATATTATATGCATTATACATGTAAACTAATGTTAAAGGATGATTAGCTCTTTCTGTGGTTATGTAGCTTATGACATTTTAGATCATATAAGTGGCCATTCCCAATTTAATACAGTATTGTCTAAAGTTGAGAACTAACTGTTACTTAGTAGAGATCCAAAACCTTGCTTTTTTAACACTTTTAGTTTTCATTCGCACATTCACCTAAAACTTTTATTCTATTTTGCATTACAGAGCAAGAATAAAGACACAAACATGTTAATTTTTTCTTTGAAAACAAGCAGTTTTAAAACTTTTTAATCAGAGCTACTGGTTAAATTTGATAGCTATAACGCACAGTGTAGATTTAAAAAACTACTGTGGATACCAATACATATAGGGCTAGATTAAAGTAAGAATATGAGTAAGAGGTATTATGCTCTCAACCCATTTACTTGACCTACCTGGTAAGGCTCATTGTAGCTCCAGATGTAGTATGAAGTGTGCTCACTACTGTCTGTGAATATGCTCCCTGCAAACACAAAGGGTACAGGTGGAACCCTTGTTTCTGCTCTAGCAGGCCTGAGCAGCTGGCTAGGTACTAGAAGGAGAAATAAATTGACCTTTTCAGGAGCTACGCTATTTGTTGCATCCATACCCAGAGCAAGAGAGGAGCAGAGGAAGCATAGTGATTGAATCTCAGTTTCTTCTCCGAGTTGATCTTGATACGGTGCAGTTATGTGTTGCCTCTGAATTCAGGACTGTAACTCCTGATATCTTTGACTGAAGTGTTTACTGACTGTTGTGGTAAAATGCCATCTCAGAGAATAACTAATTTTAAATACCAAGCGTGTATTCTTGACTTTTTGAAAAGAAAAAAAAAAGAATTTGGCTTGCTTGAAATTTGACAGTAAATTATGCTTACATTTATTTTATTAATTTGTTATCTCTGATCAGTTTTGTTTGAAATTACTGTTGTAAAGTTGCTAAATTAACAAACTAATTACACTAGTAGATCAAAGTTGTATAACTAAACTGAAATTACTGTTTCTCTGCATAAACAAGAGTCTGTTTTCTCCCCTCCAGAAGTAACTGCATTCTGTAGACAAGATTGCATGTTATTGCTGTTACAGTATTCTATCAATGATTCATTTGAAGCTTCTGATAAAGAGGGTTACTTCACTCTTTGGATAATTACAGTATCAGTGTAAATGTAAATATAAATCAGATGAAGTGAACTGCTGATTAGCCCTTTAGGTTTAAATGGTGAATATTTTGCTACTGTGGCGTGTGTGTGTGTTTGTTTCTGGTTTAATTGTTCTCCATTGGGGAAATCCTTACCTTAGTGTACAGCACTGACTATGCCTTCTGTCAAGCAGTGGAGATCAGTAGGGGAAGGACTATTTCCCATCTCTGCCTTGAGCTATGGAGAATTCACAGAGTTGCTATTGCAGTTTTCAGGCAGTAGTGTTGCCTGCAACCCCTTTGTGCTTTGCTGGGGGAAGAATTGAAACTGTTCCTAGCTACATTATCTCTTTTTTTCTGGCAGTGCAAAAGCAGACCCTTGTGTATTGTATGCTCAGTACAGAGCCACTGCAGAAATATTAGGGTTGCCAGATGGTTTCAACAAAAATACTGGACACATTTAGGGTTGCGAGATGGTTGAAACAAAAATACCGAACACTCCCCCCCACAAAAACGGGAAAACATTCTGTTAGGGGGAAAAAAAAGGGGGGAGGGAGACCAAAGTTGTTGAGGAAAAAAAAAAGGACTCCAAGGACTTATTAAGCCAAAAAAAATTAAATTAAAACAGCATGTCCCCTTAAGAATGAATGCAGGGATAGGAACAGGGGAGCGGTTGAGCACTAAGATCCAGGGGAAAGCATTGCTTCCCCTAGGTCTTTTGGCCAGCAGCCATTTTGTGCTGGCAGCCTTGGGGAACCAGGTAAGCATGGGGGCTGGGTTGTGGACCTGGGGGTGTTGGAAGCCAGGGGGGAGGCCAGGGTGCTGAGTGTTTGTAGGGTTGCCAGGTGCCTGGCATTTTTGCCTCCTGGCTGGGGGAAAATTCAGAAAATACCGAACATTTTAGGTGTCTGGTATTCTCTGAATTTTTTTACCAGACAGGAGCCGGACTGTCCGGGTGAATACCGGACACCTGGCAACTCTAGCAGCAGAGCCTGCTCTGCAAAGCAGCCACCTGCTACCGAAAGCAGAGAGGCAGACCCCAGGGCAACACAATGGCAGGGTGGAGGGTGGTGTGACCATGGGTAGGAAGGTGACTTCCCCATAGCCAAGTGTTTGGGTGTCCCAGTGGAAAGAAGCGGGAATTCCACCCCAGTCAGTTTTGGCTGAGAGCCCATGGAAAGCGCCTAAACAGCCACAAAGCACCTGTGGGCTTCTGTCCTGGACTATGGCTCCACACCCTGCTTGAACAGCACTCAGGGACAGGGCTTCTCCTTCTCCTCCCCAAGGCGTCACTCCTAGGCAAGAAGCAACCAGCTGAAGGCTCCCAGCCCCCGATCGCGCCCCACCTCCCGGCTACTCCCCCCGCCCCCACCAGGCTTCTGATATGACCAGAGGCTCCCAGCAGCGATCACGGCCCCGCCTCCCAGCCTAGGAGTCCCAGCTGGGAGGCGGGGCCGCGATTGCTGCTGGGAGCCTCTGGTCGTGTCAGAAGCCTGGCAGGGGTGGGGGGAGTGGCTGGGAGTCCCAGCCACTCCTCCCACCCACGTCAGGCTTCCGTCTGGTGCCCAGCCTGAAAAAACAGAGAATACCGGACTCTGCACGTGTCCGGTATTGTCTGATTTTTTTTTTACCGGGCAGAGGGCGCAAATACCGGACTGTCCGGTAGGATACCGGACACCTGGCAACCCTGGACACACTTGCCATTACATCACAATCTATATTACATCTTATTTAGAAAATACCGGACATGTATATTTTCTCAATTTGTTTCCCAAACAGAAAGCTCAAATACTGGACTGTCCAGTTCAAAACTGGACACCTGGCAACTCTATGCAGAATCCTTTCCCTTAAGGCACTAGTAGGCCACCCGTGGCCTGCGGGCCTTTTGTGGGCCCATTGGGGTTATACATTCGGCCGGCGTAACACCCTTCTGCCTCTTCCCTCCATGCAGGCTGGGAGCCCTGCGCTTACCTGCTCCTCCCCTTCCCTCTCAGAAACTTCTGGAATGCAGTGAATAAGCTGATTCATGGCACTCCAGAAATACTGGAATGGAGGGGGATGTGCAGGGATGGGACATACTTGGGGGGAGAAGGCAGGGAAGGAGCCAGATGGGGATTTGAGGGGAGGGGAAGGGTGAAGTGGGGGCATGGCCTGCAGTTGGGGAGGGAGGGCTGAGCAGCCCCTGGCAAAACAAGAAGCCACACACATTTAAACCAAGAGCATGTATGAGATGCATGATGATTGCCCACCACATACAGAGCTATCTGCTTCCTCTACTACTTCTATGTTACTTTTGCCAGCAATTTAATTTGCCCCAATAGTGGATCACTGTGTTGAAAAGGCATGATAAAGAAGGAGAATCAAGTGCAATGTAATTAATCTTATTCTTGAGGTCATAGCTAGTGCCCATGACCAATTGCAGTCTTGTGTCCCACTAAGATGGAGGGCCCCCCTTGCAGCCCATTCATTAGCCTTGGTTGCCCAATGTTGCCATAAGGACTTAATATTTTAGTGTTGTCTTTTATTCTGGAAATCTCAAATCCCATAAAAAAGGGAGAAGAAAATCACAGTGCAAGAACAGTAATTGAAACCGTAAAGATGCAGAGTAGATAGATGTCAAATATTTTCCTTGTAGTGATTGTTTCTTAATCTTAAATAAATAAGTAAACCTGAGGAAATGATTAATGTTTTCCCGTTAAGGAAAATGTAAATCATTATATCAAACTCTGCTTCGGGGAATGAAGGAGTATAGAGAGAAAGTTGAATAGAAATTGAGAACACTATATTGCAAACTGTTCAGCAGTTCATTTGGTATTTGGCCGCTATCTGTAGCTGAAACATGAAAACCACAGAGCAGCTCTGTAAGGCTGAGTAATAAGATTGCAACATAGATTTAACAACCTATTATATGAAAAGTATAAGGGTGGGAAAACTGCAAATATAGCTTCCAACATTCATAATGAAATATTTTGAGATAAGATTGGAATAAGAGTTTGTTCTATTTGACTTCCCCAAAGCAAGCAATTAAAATTCTGCATTTCTAATTTACTGCCCCACTGAGATGTTTAAAGCATGCAGTATGCAATTGGGAGCTCAGTTCCCAAGACAGAATTGCCCTTGCATGTTATTAAAGGTCAAAATTCTCCATCTCCCTTCCATTAGGTAGTTCTTTTTGTGTGGAACTGATTGTAGCCTTAAGGGCAGTCCGCTGCTTATTTCAGTCAGAGATAGGGTAGGCATAGTTCTACTGTTTCTGTCAAATCAGTTATCTAGCAAATAAATCACAAATATACAGCTTTGTAGAATATCTTATTTTCTTTTCGTTGTTACCATGAAGCAGTGATGATCTGTGAGCTGACTTGTGGTTATATTCTTGGACTTGCAGAATGTGTGTATGGGGGTAGTGTATTTATCCTTAGAGGTCAAGGATGAACTTGCCTGTTTTATTAGGTTTCCTACTTTCTCTTTTTCAGATCAAGACCGGTTGGTTGTAGGAGTGTAACTTCAGAAAATCAGAACCAGAGCTGGTCAAAAACTTGACTTTCCACAATTATTTTGTAACATTTGTCAAAGTAAGGGCAAATAAGATAACAAGAAAAAACAAGATGTAGGAAGAAGTGGAATTAATTAAGCTTTTTAAAAGATTGCTAGAATCAAAGGGCAGTATAGATATATTTATGAATGAACAGGTTAAAAATCATCTGTCATTAATGGTCTAGTTATTTCTTAGTCCTTCCTTTATTGTAGCGGACTGCACTACATAATCTCTTGAGGTCCCTTCCAGACTCCAGTCTACGATTCTATGATGTCTATGATTCTATGATAGTGGGATGCATTTGGTTTATTTCAATATAGGCAGTTAAGGGTGGTCAATTAAGTACAGCTCACATGGGAAAGTAATTATAAAAATATTGGGCTAGAGGGGATCTCAAAAGGTAATCAAATCAAGCTCTCTGCTGAGGCAGGACCAAATAAGCCTAGACTATCCCAATAGGCATTTGTCTAATCTTTTATTAAAAATCTCCAGTGATAGGGATTCCACAATCTCCTTTGGAAGTCTATGTCAGAGTTTAATTGCCTTTATAATTAGAAAGTTTTCTTAATATCTAATCTCAGCTTTGTAGCAAGGGTGGGTTGCTCACCCCGGGCGCATCATCAACAGGGGCACAAAGACACAATAAGTAAAAATAATAAGATGTAAAGAATAAAAGTAAAGAGCGTGACGCATGCTAACCTAGGGAGAAGGGGGCGCATAATTAATATTCTGCCCAGACACAAAAATACCTAGTTACTGTGCCGTCTAATCTAAATCTCTCTTCCTGCAGATTAAGCCCATTATTTCTTGCTCTACCTTTAGCAACCATGGGGACCATTGATCGTTGGCCTCTTTATAACAGCTTATAACGTATTGGGTCCCAGCTCAGTTTTCTTTTCTCAAAACTAAACATGCCCAGGGGTTTTTTTTTTTTAAACGTTTCCTCATAGATAGGTAAAGGGTTTTTTAAAGCCTTCTATAATTTTTGTTGCTCTCCTCTGGACTGTCTCCAGTTTGTCCACATCTTTTGTCTGCAACCTTTCCAACTTGGTATCACCCATACTTTGTATAAGCATTCTCTCTATTACTCCATTATTCAAGTCACGAATGAAAATATTAAATTGTTCTATAGCCAGGACTGACCCATGCAAGACCATAGTAGACACACCTTTTCAGTTGGATACTGAACAATTGATAACTATTCTGAGTATAGTCTTTCTAACACATGTGCATCCACTTCATAGTGCATTTCTTTGGTTCTCTTACAAGAATGGCATTTGGGACCGTGTCGAAAGCCTTACTAAAATCAAGATAAATCATGTCTACAACATTGCAGTAGGCTAGTAACTGTTGAAAATGGAAATTAGGTTGGTTTGGCATGATTTGTTCTTGAAAAATCCATACTGACGATTCCTTATAGTACTAGTATCCTCTAGAAGCTTACAAATTGAGAATAACTAGAACTGAGATAGAACATGGAGATAATAGTTGAAAACTGATTTGTCCTTAAATTGGTGGTTTTATAATGATCCAGAATTAACAATCTGTTATACTCTTGTTCTGGTGAAGGTGTTTAAAGAAAAATAGCACAAAGATTTTAAAAGAAATCTATAAATCAAGATGGTTATGTTACTAAATATCTGTGGGCCTGATCCAAAGTCCGGTGAAATCAGTGTGAGACCTTCCATTGACTCAGATGGGATTTGAACCAAACACTGTGGTAGCTCTTTATTACAGACAGTGGATGAAATCCTGCCTCTGTTGAAGTCCATAGCAAGATTTCCACTGAATTCCATGGGAAGGATTTCACCTCGCCCAAGGGTGAGGAACCTCTGGCCCACAGGCTGCATGCAGTTTATCAAGGTTACCCACTGATGGTCTGCCAGACGGTTTGTTTACCTGAGTGTCTGCAGCCATGGCTGTTCACAGCTCCCAGTGGCCACAGTTTGCCATTCCAACCAATAGGAGTGGCGGGAAGCGGTAGCCCGCCCCACATCACTTCCCACAGCTCCCAGGCACTGGAAATGGCGACCCGGGCCACTGGGAGCTGCCAGCAACCATGGCTGCAGATGCTCAAGTAAACAAATTTTCTGGTGGCTTACCAGGGGCTAACCTTGACAAACTGCTTGTAGCTGGTGCACTGGAGGTTATCCACCCCTGAGTTAGTGTCATTGCCACAAGGAATTGTTATGTTGCCATCTAGGTAGGAAATCTGAGAAAAGTTTCAGTAGTTAATTAGATTGTAAATATTACCTGAATTTAGTGAATCTGCAGGAAAGGTAAATATATAGAACCAGATTCTAGCTCCTGTGCTCACACTGTGTAGTGCTTTACACAGTGGTCCCAATCCAAGTGAACCGGGAGCCTAGAGACTACAGCAATCAGTGCTTTCTATATTAATGCAATAAGGATGAGTCAGGATTCTGATAAGTATTTTAAATTAGTAATTTTACATACTCTTTTCTTATTGTAACCTCACTTCATAAAAGTTTGCATGATGTAGTTATTAGTTATTTTTAAAATCAAAATAGTAAGTGTCTATTTAGACAAGCATCTGAAGTAGAACACCTAGCTCAAAGACTTCCCAGCAGGACACACAAATGAAAACTGTTTGACTTATCACTAGAGACTCTTTTAATACAAAGTTTAAAATAAACAACAAACCCTTGCTAGTGGGCTTCTTTGAGGAAAGAAGTATAAAGAAACAAGTAACCTAATGAAATGTAATTAGAAGTGTTTCTGTGCATGAAACATGTCTATATATACCTTTGATTTCAATACTCTATATATTAAATGTGAAAAACATTAATGCAATTTAAGGATACGTATTTAAGACCAAAGAGGTCTATAAATGCAAAAAGTGATGTTTCAATGGACACACTAGTTCACCTCCATTGTATATACGTTATTGTATGTGGTTAATTATTCATGTAATAATTAACGAGTGATTGTAAATAAGACTTCCCTGAAAGCATGTTAGTGATAAAAAAGAACATATGCTGACAAAACTGTAAACTGTCGTTTCTGAAAACTTCTTTGAGCTTAAAAATCATATATAAACTTGTAGTATGCATGTTTATCTTCTATTGTATCTCTCTCTAATAATTTCTTTCTTCATGTGTCCTATGTCTGTCTTTTTATTATTGTATACTCCCATGTCCTTTATTTTTCCATGTTGTTTCATTTCGATTTGGAGTAGGCTGCAGTTGCCAACCATAAAGCTTTTCTTCGGGTCCACGTACCTCCTGAGTACCACAGTGGTTATGTGATAGGCAAAGTATGTATTATTTTCTATTCTGCTTTCTGGCTGAATAAAAGTCATTTTAGAATTATTTTATTACTGTGCCTTTTAATCATATTCATTCAAGGATATATGAAAAATAATATTTTCAGGCAGTTGCTAGTTTGGATTAGTTAATATTTGGAAGTTATATCCCATAACCTAGGAATGCATTGTATTGTGTTAAAAAAGAAATACACATCTTGAATTTTCAAAAAATGTACATTCACATTTTTAAAACGAAGTACTGCATATAAAGTATTTTATTTTTGTTCGGAAATCAGTTGCAAGCAACAATTTTCTACTGTGTCTGTCATTTTTCTGCATTGTTGAAAATTACCTTGATCCTTAAGACAACTGATGAAATGAACTCCCTGTGAATGTTCATGTAGGTAGTGTGTTTAGAACCAATTCTTCTAATCCAGTGATTCTCAGACAGGGGTCTGAGGCCTGCTGGAGGACCATGAGCAGGTTTCAGGGGAGTCTGCCAAACAGGACCAGCTTTAGACTTGTCGAGGTTCGGGGCAGAAAGCTGAAGCCACAACTAAGGGGGCTGAAACCCAAGGCCCTGAGCCTTACCACCTGGGGCTGAAACTGAAGCCTGAGCAGTGTAGCTTTTTGCAAGGGCCCCTGTGGTATGGGGCCCCAGCCATATAACTGCCATGCTTGTGATTCACTAATTCTGGCTTTTATATGCAGAAAACCAGTTATTGTGCACAAGTGGTCTGTGGAGTTCTTATAGAATGTTGGAAAGGCCTCAGAAAGGTTGAAAATCCCTGTTTCAATGAATTGGGTTTGTTCTTTGCTGTCCAATTGTATGGGTTAAACCATATTAAGAGAGTCCTTTATATGAGATCTTAAATACTCGTAGCACTTGGCTACACAGGGAACTCAATTCACATAGCTCTAGCAGCATAATTATACCAGTGTAACATCCCATGTGGATACTCTATTTCAGAATAAAAATAACTTAAGGTGTATGTGGGGGGGGGGGGAGGAGGGGATTGAGCAATTATTTTAAAGTTAGTGGTATGTATTTGCTACTCACTGTTATTACCCTCACCTAGCTCTAAAGACCCAAGGCACTTAGCACAGTATAGAAACAAAGTAAAAGGCAGTCACTCTTCTTAAGAGCTTACAATCCTAGTTTAAGACAAGTCATGACAGATTAGTGACATGTGCAAATGGGGAGAGGGAGACTGGGGTAACAGTAATATAAGCATATTTTTCCATAGACTAGCTGTGCACAAATTGTAGCTGTTAAATATTTTGAATAATGGCGATATGATGATGATGGGTGACCACTCATTGCCGAGTATGACCATCTTCCATGGAAGTTATGGACCCTCAGGTGACTGATAAGGCTGATCTTTGAACCACAAGTTCTGTTACAGTGGGGACAGGTGTTTGCAGGTACAGCAGGAGGCTGTAGACCAGTCATGTCAAACATTCGGCACACGGGCCACTTGCGGCCCGATAGAATTTTTTTGCGGTCCACCACTATGTCTTTAGAAATGATCTAAGTGCGGCCCACCCGGTTACATTGTTTGTAACAGGGGTAGCCAACCCATGGTTCTTGATTAAGGAAACGCGGTTCCTGCTGGTTCTGAGCCACGCGCCAGGACTGCTCACGGCTGACCACTCTGTGCATGCGTCCCAGCGCCTGAGGGAGAAGCGCGTGGTGGCTGCTCCAGGACTCAGGCATTAGGCTAGAGCAGGCGGAGGGGGGGGGGGGGGGCTGGCTCTGGGGGAGAGGAGGGAATTGGGTTAGAGCAGGGGAGGGGGGAGCTGGAGGTGCCTGGCTCTGCGGGAGGGGGAGGGCATTGCGTTAGAGCAGGGGAGGCTGAAGCACCTTAAACTCAAAGTCTTCATGGATGCAAATAACAGTTTTACACATCAAATTATTGTATTATATTCAAACAAGACCTGAAAAAATATTATAAAATATACCTAAAACATAATCTATAATAATAAAAAATTGCAACTTTCCAATAGAAGTACATTTTCTTTGGTGGCCCTGAAAGCTACCAGTTTTTGTTTGTGTGGCCCTCAGTAGGCTTTGAGTTTGACATGCCTGCTGTAGACCATGACTGGAAGCCAGTCTCCCCTTCCTCCTGCTCCTCTTCTCCTCCTCAGCTTGTTGGCGGGCAAATTCAAAATGCAGGGAGTCATTGGGTAGGAGTTGTCTCCATTTTGAGCGATCCTGGGCAAGTGTCACCCAAGTGTCAACGCCAATGTTGCACTTCTTTAAGTTATCCTTTAGCAAGTCCTTAGAATGCTTCCATTGTCCTCCCACCTTACGGTATCCTTCTTTCAGTTGAGAAAACAGGACCTGTTTTGGGAGGTGATGTTCTGGCATCCATACAAAGTGACCAATCCAGCAAAGTTGCTGATGGATGATCGCTGTCTCGATACTGGTGGTCTTTGCCTTCTTTCAGAACACTAGACTCTTCCAGTTACCGTAGTCTGACTACAGCTTGTCTAACCACTATCAGCCCATAGTGTCCTACAAACACAACAGTAAGAAATAGGACAATCAGAGGCCCTATGCATACTGCCTCAGCCCCAGAAGCAATCCTCCCTTTCTGGAGAAACAGAATTGACAGGCAAGGCCCTTCCCTCCAGTACGTACCATAATAGCCAGGATGTGTCTGAGACGGTGGAAGGGTCAGGACTGTTGCACTCTGCTCCTTCTGCCACACTGAATCCTCTACTAGGATGTGTCAGTGGTTCTTCTTTCCCATACCCAAGAGCATGAGGTCTTGGAGATAATAGCCAAGTAAGGTGTTAAACCTTTCTGAGCTACAGGCTTACTGCAGACTTGTGGGTTCATCACGGTGTTTTACATTGAAGTAGGGCAAGGTCCATAACACATTTTTAATGGCCGTAAATTTGTTAGTGTCCTACTTTAATGTAAAACACTGCCTCACAAAAAAACCTGCAAAACCATGATTTAACCTTCTTCATACTCTCTTCTATTCAGCACTGAGGAAAGCGTAGGAACACTAGGCCCATGCTTCAGAGCATCAGCTCCCAGAGTCATGTACTTACACCAGAAAGTTTCTAGCACTTATTGGAAAAAAAAAAAAAGATCTGGACATGTGATCCGAGTGCAACTAATGCAGTGATGGTCAGTGATGCCCAGCCAACAGCCGCCGCTTTCCGACCATCCAGCTCTGAAGGCAGTAAAGATGCGTGCTTTTATACTGTACAGATTTCATAGGGGAAGCCAGCTCAAACTGGAGCTCCTGACCTAAAAGGGAGTTGCAGAGGTATTACATATTGCCACCTTCACATCTTTGCTGCTTTCAGAGCTGGATGGTCAGAAAGCGGTGGCTGTTGGCTGGGCATCCAATTCTGAAGGCAATGCCCCACCAGCAGAAGTAAAGGTGGCAATGCTTTATCAAGCCATCATTACTTCTGCGCTGCTGCCTTGAGAGATAGGTGGCAGGAGGGAGGTGGCTGCTGACCGAGGACCCAGCTCTGCAGATTGCAGTGCAAAAGGGTCGCAGTAATATACCATGTCATCCTTGCTTCTGCGCCACTGCTGGTAGCAGCTCTGTCTTCAGGGTATATGCTTAATGTTAGAAGTGCTTTCCACATCCATCTTGTTTGCATTTTATCTGCTGATATCTTAAAACGGGGATGGGGAACCTCAGGCCCAGGGGCCAGATGCGGCCCACTGCTTGTTGGGATCCGGCCCCTGAGGCTCAGGGCTCCCCGCAGCATTGGGGAGCCCACGCTGGTGCTTCAGCTCTCCCCCTCCCCCACGGGGCTGGAGCATACAAAATCTATTAGCCTGGGTCCTCCTAAGCTCTTGTGTGTGAGGGGAATGTGAGGAGTGTCTCTCTCCTCAATCAGTGAGGGTTTTTCTTTTCTTTGCTTCTCACTTATGTGTAGCCCCCAACCCAAAAAAGGTTCCCCACCCCTATCTTAAAAGATGTATAGCTTCCACTAATCCATATCTTCTTCCCCTCGACTGCAAATAAAATGGTTCTTTGGATCTGTTAACCACTGAATATAGTTCAAATACTTCGAATTTTGAAAGCCTTAAATAATAGAAGACTAATTCAGTGGGAAAGGAAGGGGGCATGTTTTCATCTTGGTTCCTTTATATTAACAGAGATTAGTTGGTTTGGAATTGCTGATTGTCCCAAGGCACATATTTGAGAGGATGGGAGGGAGAGTCAATGTTGTTGAGATCTTGTAGCTTTGGAAAGGTCTTAATCCTTAGCCTACAGGTCATGTTTACACTGGAAAAAATATCGTCTTAACTCTAGTTAAAATCCTGTGAAGGCAAGGCAGGCTTCTTGTGGCTTTAACACTTATGAGCCACCACTATTAAACCCTAAGTTCCCTGTAATCTTTAACTTGACCTGCTAATACAAGTGATAGAAATATGGGTACTGGGAGCGCTGCCACGCCCCCTGGCTCGAATTGGTTCCCTTCATATTCAGGGTTTACAGTTTGGTTCAGTGTCTCTCAGCATCCCCTCTATAAAAATTATTCCAGCCTCTTTGCATGTGATGACTGTGGCTGCCTTGTCTCCATTATGATTTTCATTCTAGGTAGCTAATTTGAATGAGTGAGTTAATAGCACGCCTTTTTGTTCTTTTGTGAAGATACACTCACAGTCTATCAAAATATAACAATGGCATCCTTCCAGGAAAAGATTGTAAAAATTGTTATTGTTTAGAGGTAGATGGTGGAGTTCATGTCACTGATGATTCTGATAGCTCCTTCTTGAGCTTGGGTTTTCTTTGTCTAGATTTTTTAAAAGTTATAGTCTAGTAGGCCACCTGATAGCTCAGTTGAAATAATAAATTTTAATTTCTGTGATTTTTAAGGTTCTATGAAAAATTGATGAATAAATACTAAGAATTATTTCTTAAATCAGTGTATAGGGCTAAAAATGATTTACTTACACTATATTTACACTGTAACTGAATAAAAATTCTGTACTTATTCTTTAACTTCTTTTTACGTTTTTAGAACGTATATTTTGTAACCCTGAATACTTATTTTGCTTGTATTCTAGATTACAAATATTTCAAATTAATTCCGCAACTAATAACTTTAGATTATCTAAATGTTGCTATATAGTCTTACGTGGGCATTAATTTTATTTATCTTGCACAAGTAGAACTGTAAGTGTAGCAGGCAGATATTGGTGCTGTTTGAGTCATGGAGTAACACTTGCATTTGCCTCGCATGTGGCAAAAAAGTTAGATTCACAAGACAGTGTTTTTCTTTTGGACTTTTATTAAGTACTCTCACTGATGCCAGTAAGTGTTCCAGCTGGTGGAACAATCATAAAATATGGCTCCACAATCTGGCAGTATAGCTCTTACACTAGGGAGCACTTACTTATGAATGGCAGTGAAGTGTTTACCTGCATGAATAAAATCTATATATCACAGAGCTGGAAAAGACTACTGGAATCATCTATTTCATGCATCCTTGCCTTTCTTTCTGTCATTTGTTCTACTTTCTTACAGTTTTCTTGAATACTTGTCATCATATTGCTTCCCCTACTAGCTTCAGTTTGCATTTATTTTTTCAATTAATTTTAGGCCATTACAGATAATTTTGCAATACAAATCGGATCTCATAAAATATTTTGCACAATAAACCTCTTACATCATTTTGTTCCTTGCTCTTTCTAAAACATCTTGTTGCTCTTCACTTCCTCGTTGCTAAACAACTTCTGCATTTCACTGACTGGTGAAATGATTATTATTATGCAGAGGGCAGTTTCCTGCTGAAGTTACTAATGCAAGTAATTCTATTAAAATCCATTGGCCTGTTTCTGGGAGAATATTGAGCCTATAGAGGAAAGATTCCCATTGACTTCAATAGGCTTTTGATCAGCCCGATGACTTATAAAGGATAATGGGGGTCATCTGTAGTAAAGGGTCTATGTAATGTAAGTTATTCAACATCATTGCTCTTCTGGTAGCAATGAGAGTAATCAGAGCTTAAAAATAATCTTCCTGATTGGATGTGTCACAAACTTAAGTCCAGTGCTGCAGGATCAGGGTATTTTTTGTCAAGGTGGAAAGTTTCCCTGTGGTTATATGAACATATGACCTGAGTTTGAGTCTAGGTTTTTAATACATATTCTATAGAAACAAAATAAAGTCAAAGAGGGAGTTCTTTCGAAAGAAGAGGAAAGAGGAAAAAGCACAGGTGCTCTGGTGGCCACTCTGTCTATAGTAATCACAGCTGAAATGCGAAATAGTGTCCATTCAGTGTGGATGCTATCTTTCAAAAAAGCAGATCGCTTTTTCAATGCCCTTTTGCCGTGTAGACGCTCTCTTTCAGAAGAAGTTTTTACGATCTCTTCCGGAAAAGCTTCTTCCGAAAGAAACCTGCAGTGTAGACATAGCCATAAAGACTTAATTCTTCCTTCAAGAAAGCTGCTCCTACTGAATTCAGTAAGCGCTGTGGTCTTTGGCATGTCTGAAAAACAGGCCCAAAGTATCTCAAGTTGAGCATGCCAAAGTGGAGGCATGCAAAATTAATGAACATTTGCATAAACTTAGCAGCCCATTATTGCTGATCAATAAACAATTGAGCAATTAATTAAGATTCAGAATGAGATCATTGCATCCAGTTTGAGTGTGTTTAATGCTTCCATTTGCCATCTGAATGTGTCTGCTTTTCCTTCTAGGCTTCCAGTGGGAATTATTATTTTATTCCATACATTGTCACACCTTGTGCTGATTATTTTTGCTGTGAAAGTGATGCCTTGCGGAGAGCTTCCGAGTACATGCAGCCTAACTGGGACAACATCTTGGGTCCTCTTTGTGTTCCACTGATGGACAGGTTTATCGCTCTTCTGAAGGACATTCACGTTACATCATGGTAATATTGCTACATTTATACTTCCTACACCTGGATATCTTTTTCTGTTCTTATGTTCTTAAATAAGGATCAAAGCATTACTGGATATTAAGAGAGAGCTTAATTTCCTCTTCTACACTTAGGACTTCAGAGGAGAGCACTTTCAACTTATCTTGGAAAAGGATTCATATGTTTCTAAGTACCTGTCACAATCTGAATATTAATTAGTAAGCCCTGGGGTTAATAATTGCTCACTACAAGTTACATTTCATATAGACTACATCTTTTTTTTTAATCTTCCCACATTTCAGTGTAAACTTATTTTTAGTATTTAAAAAAAAGACATGACAGTTGTTATTGTGGCTGTTGCTTCTCTCCTATGTAATAGTATGTATTATGTTCACTAAGTGAACTACAGTTAGTCAGATAATGGATGGCTCTGGCTGCTAATCTCCATTAGATATAGATGAGGGATTTTATATCACTGTTGTTGCTTTGTTTAGCATGCCATTTTCTGCTTTCTTCAGAATAAATGGGTAAATTAATGTGTTTATTTGGGGCACTGTTCCTCTTACTTTACTAGGTCTATTTAATAATAAAAAATAGAACTTGTAATTTCATAATGCCTCATATAAAATATTTCTTAAAAGTGTGAACTGAAAAGAATAGTTACCTTAAACCTCATTCCGATAAAGAAATACTAGCGCTGTTTTAACAATGTAGCCAAACCTCCATTTAGAACATTCTAACACTTTCTCTTCATTTTTATTTCTTTTAGTGCATATTGCAAGGAAACACTATTGAATGATATTAGAAAAGCTAGAGAGAAGTATCAAGGAGATGAATTAGCAAAGGAGCTGGCCAGGATTAAGCTCCGTATGGATAATACTGAAGTCCTTACTTCTGACATTGTCATAAACCTGCTTCTTTCTTATCGAGATATCCAGGTATATTATTAATGTGAAAGTAAGGAAGATTCTCTTTCAAGTGGGTTTGTTTATGGCTGTTCTTGTTTGTGGCCTGCCCACTGTATATCTTCTTGAATTTGGAACACTGTATTATTGTAGTTTAAGGGGAGGTTATTTCTTTTTCGTTTTTACCTATAAAAACAAGAAGTTTATTTTGTTTTTAATTTTTAAATCCAAACTTTAAGCAAGTGTAAACTAAGAAAAAGAATTTGTTCTGATTTTCAACATTTGCTACATGAGTCTGGGTTTACTATGTTTCATAACTGGCTTAAAAAGGAATGTTCTTTTTGTTTTAACCCACCATCCTCTTGAAAAAATAGCTTTTTGCGTTTTTGAAAAATCTCTGATTTTGGTAAAAGAGGGCCTCTTGTATAATATTTATAAACTGTCCATTGTTGTGAGTGACATTTCTTTCTCAAGACTTATCTGCTGATATTAGCACTTTTGATTCCTGTGTCCCTCCCTCAGGGTACATCTGCTCTGTAAATGAACATGTGATTGAGTGTGCATTGGCACACCCACTGTAATAGTAATCTAGCTGGCATCAGTACAGTGGTAGTGAGGAAGTGGTGGCACGGGCTTTGGCACCCAAGTACAAGCCGTCTGGGTTGCTGATCCTGCTAGCATCTGTGACTCCATGATTGTTACCTACACTACCTAGTTAACTGAGTTAGGCCTACCCATTCTGCAATAGCCCCTTCACTTTTAGTGCAGATGTACCTAAACTGGGTATTTTTCAATCATTAGCAGATCAAGAGAGAGAGATCATCATATTGTCTTGTCTTATTCAGCTCTCCATTTTATCTATATGTCTGATTGTCTGTGATGAAGTTCCCACCAGTTGGTTTCCCTTTTGATGTGCCTTCCTATTCCTTTAAGTGCGTTCTTCATTAGGAAGTTTAATTACAGACTTTGACTGTTCTTCAAATTGTAAGGAGATGCTGGCCCTCTGGGACCTCGTTAATATATACCTGAATGTGTCAGGGTCAATAATGTGTCAGCAAGATGCTGAGACCAGGGTTGTTTCTTTAAGGTGCTGCACTGTAGGTGTGCTTGCATGCCTATGCTGCTGATCAGAGAATGTTGATAGCAGTGTTGATTAGGCCTGCACATGTGTTGTCCCTCCATGTGCTCCGTCAGGAGGCTAGCCAATGCGTGCGGGCAAATTCCTTCTCAAACGCCCCTGGCTAGAGATGGAGCTATTAGCAGTCTGTTAATGACTATTATCTCAATGTTTGTAGCCTCAACCTTAGTTTTTAGTAATAGTTATTGTAGTATTTTTTCTCTTATTTTCTTTAAATATATCTATAAATAGGGCAGGAAGGGAAAAAAAACAAATAAAATCTTTCTTATTGGGGTCCTTTTCCCCAGCAGAATATGCCTGATTGTCCAGGCATGAAGAAGTGTTTCTCGTGCAACAAAATTATCCCCATTGCGGATATGCACTCTCAGTGCATTTCTTGCATAGGGGAGGGATACAGCCCTGAAAAGTGCACTCCCCAGCTTAGACCTTGGTCACTCAAGGACAGAAAGCTGAGGCCGAAGATTATATTCGTAGAGGCATCCTTCAGGCCCTCTCCAGACTCATGCCATGAGTCACCAGGCAGATGAGTCTTCCTCACAGCACTCGACATCCACAGGATGGGGAGGGGGGGGGAGAAGAAATCAGCAACTGACTCCTCACAGTTCGAAAAATAGAATGGAAAGGCTCCACATTGAGCCATGAGCTACCCACAAACGATCCCCAGCATGCTTGCTATCCTTGGCACTGTCGGTACTGAGGCAGATCAAGCCCAATACCCATCACTTAAGAAAGTCTATAGCAGCAGGTGTCATTGATGTGTCTACAGACCCAAAGGGCACAGGCACCAAGTCAGTGGCACTGAGGGAGAAGACAGGAACAAGCACTTGAAGGTGCTATCAGTACATGATGCCTCATCAGTACAAATGCCCCACCTGGCACCTGAGCATCTAGAGCAGGCAAGATCTCCGTCCTCCTGGGCACTGTCAGTTGGATTAAGCTGGTCAGCACCAGTGGAATTCCAGCAATTGTGGGGCTCTGTATAATCAATATGCCGAAGTCTCCTCTCTTTGGTACTAGAACCTCCATGCTGAGTCTTTGTCTGGCATGGGAGTGTGCCCTGCAGCGCTCCCCTCCTCTCTGGCATAGACTCAGATAACGAACCAATGGGGGAGATATCTCAGTACTCCTCCCAGGCTCCCTACAGTCCACAGTAACGCTAGCACCCCCAGACATATCCTCATATGGCCCAACTCCCATCCCTCCTGCTATGGGCAACCATGGCACCACCACTGGGCTCTATGCCACCTCTACTCCAGTGGCCATGCTGGGATCCCTGGTCTGCATACCACCCCCATCCCTCACAGGCTTCTAGTTCCACCACAAAAACCCCTGTATTCCCTTAGCCCATGGTACCCAGGCCTTTGGAACCTCAAGGAGAAATTGTAGAGGAGTGTGAGGGCGATGTCAAGGAAGAGGAGACTCAAAGACCATCTCCTCTTCCTCCTCCCCAGATGAGGCTGTCGTGCCTCCCCCGCTGTCTCTGGCAAATTACTTTCACCTCTTCCAAGAGCTTATGATGAGAGTATTGGATTCTCTCTAGATATCACTGGAAGAAGTCAAGGACACACACTACAAGCTTTTTCCATTCATTTTCTTCCTCAAAAGTTGCTCTCCCTATTAATGAGGTTCTCCTTGATTCCACAAAAACCATATGGTAGACCCCAGCATAGGTCTCATCAACCTGCCAAGTAAGATGACAAAAAGTATTATATCCCTTCAAGAAAGACAGAATTCTTCTTCTTCCACCTCCCCCCCAACTCCATTGTGGTGGTTTACTGTAAATTATTATGGTTGTCAACACCAGATAAGGTCCATTCCCTGCAATAGGGACTGGAAGTGTCTGGACTTTTTTGGGGAGGAAGGCATATTCCTCGGTCACACTTCAGTTTCAAAACACTAATTTCCAAGCCTTTGTGGAGAAATACGACTCTGCAAACTATTTGAAACTGAATGATTTTATTGATGTGACTCAGGCAGATCAATTTAAGGCCATCATTCAGGAGGGTCAGCAGCAAAGGCAATAGTATAAATGCCCTAGAAGTAGCTGACACTGTGGCTGGATCTGTCTCCATGGCAGAGGTGATGCAGTGTGCCTCTTGGCTCTGTCTGTCAGTCTTCCCAAAGGAGCTACATTCAGCCATTGAAGACTCCATCTCCAATGCCACCTTCAGTGGCACACTGCTGTTATCGGTAAGGGTATGTCTATACTACAGTGTTATTTCAAAATAACTCATTTTAAAATAACAAAGCGGGGCTTGCTAGCGAGGCTGCCCAACAAGACAGCAGGGGCCAGCAAGATGGGGGAGCGGGCTGGGAAGCCAGAGGTGGGGCTAGGTCTGGATAGAGCTGCTGGCAGGGGGGCCAGAAATGACCTCCCCTGATCTGGAAAAATCCTTCATCTGGGATCAGTCAGGTCCCGAGGGTGACGGACCAGGGAGGTCCAATCTGTAGCGCGTCCACATTAAGGGAGCCTGCCTCAGACTAATTTTGATGCTTCCCTGTAGTGTGGACACGCTATTTCAAGATAGTTATTTCGGGAGGTACTATTCCAAAATAACTTATTTTGATATATCCTTGCAGTGCAGACATACCCTGGGCGCATGCCGAAGTCCCAGCCCTCCATTGGGATTACTGCTCTGGAGTCACCTACAGTGGAGCACCCATAGGGACACTGCTCAAAGAAGAAGTTACTCACCTTGTGTAGTAATAATGGTGCTTCAAGATGTGTGTTCTTGTGGGTGATCTGCAACCCCACTCTCTGCCCCTCCAGCCCAGAGTTCTTGTCAATGACTCTGCATTAGAGAAGGAGTTGAGAGGGGGTTAGCTTGCGTGTGCTGACTAGCCTGGTGGTGGGGCATGAGAAGACACAGTGCATGTGCAGGCCTAACAGACCCAATCAGCAGTTCAGGGATGAACACACATTGGCACGCCTAGAAAGGGACATGTTTCAAAGAACTATTGTTACTGCATAAGGTGAGTAACTACTACTTGTGCACAACTAGCTTGCCTGTTGATAAATGTGAGTTGTCCTTGGCCGCACTAACCAGTACAGGTTGGACCTCCCTGGTCCAGCACCCTCAGGAGCTGAGCGGTTCCATCGGAGGGAGTTTGCCGGACCAAGGGAGATCGGCCCCTCTGCTGACAGTCTCCGGGCTCTCCCAGGATCTGTCATCAAATCACCAGGCTTCCTGGCCACTGGGCTTCCAGTTTGTTGGCCTGCCCCAAGGGTGCTGGGGCTCTGTTGCCCCAAGACTGTCAGACTCCCTGTCCCAGGGCCACCGGAGTTTTGCAGCCCTGAGGCTGACCCAGCATGCCAGGACTCCGCTGTTCCAAGCTGTGGCTCTCTGGTCCAGGGGCTCTCTAGTCCAGCAGCATCCATGGTCCTGCCAGACCACAGATGTTGCTGGACCAGAGAGTCCCAAACCAGAGAGGTTCAACCTGTAATTATTATTGTAACTAAATTGGTAAAGTTTTCAAGTGAAGAGCCTGACCCAGCTGGGTATTTAGGTGAGTGATATTTTCTCTGATTGGATTTTTTTTATTGATATCAGGACTACGATGCTATGGTGAAACTTGTGGAAACACTGGAAATGCTGCCTACCTGCGATCTGGCTGATCAGCATAACATTAAATTTCATTATGCATTTGCATTGAATCGGTAAGGATAACTGCTAGGTTTTTTGCATTCTCTACAGCGTATATGTATATTCATAAGCAGGGCTCATAAGAACATAAGAACATAAGAACGGCCGTACCGGGTCAGACCAAAGGTCCATCTAGCCCAGTATCCTGTCTGCCGACAGTGGCCAGCACCAGGTGCCCCAGAGGGGGTGGACCGAAGACAATGATCAAGCGCTTTGTCTCCTGCCATCCCTCTCCAGCCTCTGTCAAACAGAGGCCAAGGACACCATTTTATCCCCTGGCTAATAGCCTTTTATGGACCTAACCTCCATGAAATTATCTAGCTTCTCTTTAAACTCTGTTATAGTCCTAGCCTCACAGCCTCCTCTGGCAAGGAGTTCCACATGCTGACTACACGCTGTGTGAAGAAGAACTTTCTTTTATTAGTTTTAAACCTGCTACCCATTAATTTCATTTGGTGTCCTCTAGTTCTTCTATTTAGGGAACTAATAAATAACTTTTCTTTATCGGCCCTCTCCATACCACTCATGATTTTATACACCTCTATCATATCCCCCCTCAGTCTCCTCTTTTCTAAACTGAAAAGTCCCAGTCGCTTTAACCTCTCCTCATATGGGACCCGTTCCAAACCCCTAATCAATTTAGTTGCCCTTTTCTGAACCCTTTCCAAGGCCAAAATATCTTTTTTGAGGTGAGGAGACCACATCTGTACACAGTATTCAAGATGTGGGCGTACCATAGTTTTATACAGGGGCAGTAAGATATTCCGGGTCTTATTTTCTATCCCTTTCTTAATAATACCTAGCATCCTATTTGCCTTTTTGACCGCCGCTGCACACTGTGTGGAAGTTTTCAGAGAACTGTCCACGATAACTCCAAGATCTCTTTCCTGATTTGTCGTAGCCAAATTAGCCCCCATCATACTGTACGTATAGTTGGGGTTATTTTTCCCAATGTGCATTACTTTACACTTATCCACATTAAATTTCATTTGCCATTTTGTTGCCCAATCACTCAGTTTGGTGAGATCTTCTTGGAGTCCCTTACAGTCTGCTTCTGTCTTGACTATCCTAAACAGTTTGGTATCATCCGCAAACTTTACCACCTCACTGCTTACCCCTTTCTCCAGATCATTTATGAATAAGTTGAACAGGATTGGTCCTAGGACTGACCCTTGGGGGACACCACTAGTTACCCCTCTCCACTCTGAAAATTTACCATTTATTCCTACCCTTTGTTTCCTGTCTTTTAACCAGTTCTCAATCCAAGAAAGGACCTTCCCTCTTATCCCATGGCCATGTAATTTACACAAGAGCCTTTGGTGAGGGACCTTGTCAAAGGCTTTCTGGAAATCTAAGTATACTATATCTACTGGATCCCCCTTGTCCGCATGTTTGTTAACCCCTTCAAAGAACTCTAATAGATTAGTAAGACAGGATTTCCCTTTACAAAACCCATGTTGACTTTTGTCCAACAAATTATGTTCTTCTACATGCTTCACAATTTTATTCTTTACTATTGTTTCGACTAATTTGCCCGGTACTGAAGTTAGACTTACCGGTCTGTAATTGCCCGGATCGCCTCTAGAGCCCTTTTTAAATATTGGTGTCACGTTGGCTACCTTCCAGTCATTAGGTACGGAAGCCGATTTAAGGGATAGGTTACAAACCACAGATAATAGTTCAGCAATTTCCCATTTGAGTTCTTTTAGAACCCTTGGATGAATGCCATCCGGTCCCGGAGATTTGTTAACATTAAGTTTTTCTATTTGTTCCAAAACCTCCTCTAATGACACTTCAATCCGGGACAGTTCCTCAGATTCATCACCCACAAAGGACGGTGCAGATTTGGGAATCTCCCCAACGTCCTCAGCCGTGAAGACTGAAGCAAAGAAATCATTTAGTTTCTCCGCAATGTCTTTATCGTCCTTGATTGCGCCTTTTATAGTTCGATCGTCTAGGGGACCCACAGGTTTTTTAGCAGGCTTCCTGCTTCTAATGTACTTAAAAAACATTTTGTTATTTCTTTTTGAGTTTTTGGCTAGCTGTTCCTCAAAATCTTTTTTTGCTTTTCTTATTACATTTTTACACTTGATTTGACAGTGTTTATGTTCCTTTCTATTTATCTCACTAGGATTGGACTTCCACTTCTTAAAAGATGCCTTTTTGTCCCTCACTGCTTCTTTTACATGGTGGTTAAGCCACGGTGACTCTTTTTTAGGTCTCTTGCTATGTTTTTTAATTTGGGGTATACATTTAAGTTGGGCCTCTATTATGGTGTCTTTAAGAAGTTTCCATGCAGCTTGCAGGGATTTGGCTCTAGTCACTGTGCCTTTTAATTTCTGTTTAACTAACCTCCTCATTTTTGTGTAATTCCCCTTTTTGAAATTAAATGCCAGGGTGCTGGTCTGCTGAGGTGTTCTTCCCACCACAGGAATGTTGAATGTTATTATATTATGGTCACTATTCCCAAGCGGTCCTGTAACGGTTATTTCCTGGACCTGATCCTGCGCTCCACTCAGGACTAAATCGAGAATTGCCTCTCCCCTTGTGGGTTCCTGCACTAGCTGCTCCAAGAAGCAGTCATTTAAGCCATTGAGAAATTTTATCTCCGCTTCTCTTCCTGAGGTGACATGTATCCAGTCAATATGGGGGTAATTAAAATCCCCCATTATTATAGAGTTCTTTGTTTTGGTAGCCTCTCTAATCTCCCTCAGCATTTCAATGTCAGTATCCCTGTCCTGGTCAGGTGGTCGGTAATATATCCCTACTGCTAATTTCTTATTTTTGGAGCATGGAATTACTATCCATAGCGATTCTATTGAACATGTTGATTCATTTAATATTTTTATTTCATTTGATTCTACATTATCTTTCACATACAGTGCCACTCCGCCACCCACCCGGCCTGCTCTATCCTTTCGATATATTTTATATCCCGGTATGATTGTGTCCCACAGATTTTCCTCATTCCACCAGGTTTCAGTGATGCCTATTATGTCAACCTCCTCATTTAATACTAGGTACTCTAGTTCACCCATCTTATTAGTCAGACTCCTAGCATTTGTGTAGAAGCACTTTAAAAATTTGCCACTGCTTATTTGTCTGCCCTTCCCTGATGCATTGGATTCCTTTGTACACGGTTGTTTGTCTGCTCTGGCCCATGGTTTGCCCTCTCCCCTCCTCTCTTTCTGACTACAGCTTAGAGAATCTCTATCAATGGATTCTCCTCTAAGAGTAGTCTCCCTCCGATTTACGTGCATCTCCGCACCAATCGGCTTTCCCCCATCTCTCAGTTTAAAAACTGCTCTACGGCCTTTTTAATGTTTAGTGCCAGCAGTCTGGTTCCACCCTGGTTTAGGTGGAGCCCATCCTTCCTGTATAGGCTCCCCCTCTCCCAAAAGTGTCCCCAGTTCCTAATAAATCCAAACCCCTCTTCCCTACACCATCGTCTCATCCACGCATTGAGATTCTGAATCTCTGCCTGCCTACCCGGCCCTGCGCGTGGAACCGGAAGCATTTCCGAGAACACCACCATAGAGGTCCTGGATTTCAGTCTCTTTCCTAGCAGCCTAAATTTGGCCTCCAGGACATCTCTCCTACCCTTCCCTACGTCATTGGTACCTACATGTACCACGACCACCGGCTCCTCCCCAGCACTACACATAAGTCTATCTAGATGCCTCGAGAGATCCGCAACCTTCGCACCAGGCAGGCAAGTGACCATACGGTTCTCCCGGTCATCACAAACCCAACTATCTATGTTTCTAACGATCGAATCACCCACTACTAACACCTGCCTCTTCCGAACTGGCTTTCCCTCCCCCTCAGAGGTATCCTCAGTGCGAGAGGATACCGCAACATCCTCTGGGAGGAGGGTCCCAACTACGGGATGGTTTCCCTCTGCTCCCATTGAATGCTCTGTTCCCTTGAGACTTTCATCCTCCTTAAGAGCACTGGGGCTCTCAGACTGGAGGTGGGACAGTACTACAGTGTCCCAGAAAGTCTCATCCACAAATCTCTCTACCTCCCTTAGCTCCTCCAGTTCAGCCACCCTGGCCTCCAAAGCCCGAACTCGGTCTCTGAGGGTCAGGAGCTCCTTGCAACGGGTGCACACATACGCCACCCGCCCACAGGGCAGGTAATCATACATGTTACACTCGACGCAATAAACAGGATAGCCCCCACTCTGCTGCTGGGCTTCTGTCTCCATTTTTCTAATGAACAAGTTTAAGTATAAACTGGGATTCTTTTTAAACCTCTGGAATATAGATTACGATAAGAGTTATGTTTTAAAGAAGGCCAGAAGTCACTAGTGCCCTCTAACCTCCCTCTCCAAACTCCCTGTTAGCAATTCCTGTTCGCAAGCTCCCTGGTCGCTGAGTCACAGGCTTATATAGCTCTGGTAGCCCCTCCCCCTGACTGAGGCTTAGCCAATTAACAGAGGCTTCTAGATTTCAAACCTTTTAGAAGCTCCTTCAAGCAATCAAACAATCAAACCAACCAACCAAACAGATAAACACAAGCTCTGCACACAGCAAATAACTCCCCCACACACAAACACACACTCCAGACAGCCACTTACCACAAGGGTCCCGTTTTTACTCCTCTTTCACCTGGAGAACTCCCTCTCCAAACTCCCTGTTAGCAATTCCTGTTCGCAAGCCAACAGGAAGCTGCGGCAAGCCCCGCTCGCCAGCTGCGCGGTTCAGCACGCTGCGCATGCGCTGATTGCGCTGCGGCGCTGTGCCGGGCTATAATCTACTCGCCCATGGTGAGTAGATTACCTTAATTGTCGAGCCCTGTTCATAAGTTTAAAATGTGTGTGCTATATTTTTGTGTGTACGTGTGTGCATATATGGGTAACATCTGTCTCACTCACACCCATACCACTGGAACGATATTCATGAAATAAATTGCTTTTGTTTGCCATAACCATGGGTTGGTCTGTTTGCACCAGGACAACTTTTAACATTTGAAATCTCAGAACAACTTTTAAAAACAGGCACCATTTGGTAAAAGAATAGCCAGCCCACAAGAAAGGATAAAAAAGATTCAAAGTGCACTGAAATACATGAAAAAAGCGTCCCACTGACTGTAGTGGGCTTTGGATCAGGCCCAAATTGCTTAAATGTTTGAGTTCTTGATTACTGTTTATTTAACAGTAAAGGAAACATGGGTGAGTTATTAACGTAATCAACAACAATTGTTAGTTGAACCATAAATTGTATTTCCGACTAAGAAAAGAAAAGCCTATTTAAGCCTGCCTGCTTTTACCCTCTCTATCTTTCCTGGAGTGACAAAGATAAATGTTCTGTTTTCTCCATGTATTCTTCTAGGCTGATTTTTCCATAGTACTTATCTACAACGGCTACTGTATTTTAAAATTATAGTGAGGAAGTATTTAGCTTGTTTCTGTGGAAAATAGGTCTTATCAAATAGGTCTGATTTTGTTCTTTTGACAAAATTACAAGTTTATTTGATAAAGGTAATTGTGTAAGTGTAATATACTTAGATTATTACAAGGTATTTGATTTAGCACAGTACAACATTCTTAAAACTTTGCCCGAATGTAACCTTTTGGCTAAAATTTTCCATTTTTGGTGCCTGTCTCCCTGTATTTTTATGTATGCATGAGAGTTTCAGCAAAAGGGATTCAGGCTGTCTGGGAATGAAGTTTATCAAAACTGCCTTCCCTCCCCCTGTGTAAAATTTTCGCTGACATAATTGAACATTTGTATTGATTTGGGAATTTGTGGTCGGCAGTTGATCAGGGAAGTAGTCCTGAGGTCAGGTAAATAACTTCCATTGTTTCTGTGAAGATTTGTCTAGTTTTGACCAGGTCATGAGCTGCAAAAAGCTTCCATTTGCACATACAAGAGGAATTTATTTAATCATGTTTATTATGGTAATGCCTTAGGGCCAACCTAGAATGGGGCTCCAAGTGCTAGCCACAGTACAAACACAGAGTTCTAGACAACCCCCGCTTCCAGTCTAAATAGACAATGCAGACACAAGGTAGACATCCAAACAAAGTGAACAGCAGGCAGCAGCAAATGTTATGTTAGTTCCATAATGTATTGTATGTATGTGTGTATTTATTTAAGTGAGGATGAGCTAAAGGAAAGAAAGAGGGGACATGGAAAGGAAGGGGGCTGAGGGGTGAAGGACAGGAGAGGAGGAGCATGTGTACAGTGACTCTGAGGTGAAGAGACTGGAGGTATGTCTACGCTTTGAGGTGGAGGTGTCAATTCCAGCTCAAGGAGACGCATGCCAGTGCTAGCTGTGATCAGATGTGAACTCACTGGCATGAACAGTGGGAGGGTCTAACTGCCCTGAGTATGTTCCCATCCGACATGTTAGGCCAGTGGGGCCGACAGCCTCACTGGGCCGCTGGGCTAAGTGGGGAGGGGCTGGCTCCACATGCTCAGAAGGGGTGGGGCCTTGGGTGGCAGGGGACTAAGACAATTAACCCTCAGTGCCACCCGGAGTATGCTTCTTCCCCCGTTCCCCCCAGCCCTTACAGCTGCCCAGAGCGCGCCACTTCGGGACTCCAAGAGTGATTTAAAGGGCCCAGGGCAAGTGTCCCCTTTTTTCCCTCCCCAACATACTTCAGGTGCCTAACCACTCCCACTGTTTTACTACCATGACTAGACTCAATCATAGCTACCACAGCTATGTCACCTCCAGCTTCAAGTGTAGGCATACCCAGGGAGGGAATTGGGGGCAGGATATTGGAGCGATTAGCCATCAGCACAGGGCAGAGTAGCTATTTGTATGATTTGCTATTAGGAGTCATTATTGTTAATTATTAATTCGTTTGTATGATTAGTTATTGTGTGAGTTGTTATATTAGTGCCACGAAATCCCATGCAGCTTTTTGAAGACGTTGATGGAGTTAGAATTCTATAAACTCTGCAAAATTATCTGCTCTTGCACCTGCTCTCCTCATTGACACATGCTGCATTGAGTTACCAGTCTGATTGAGTCTGATGTTCTTTTGGAAATAATAAGGAAATGTATTATGCTAAATAGCTTCCTAAAAAGAACAACTAATTTTCCACCAGCAAGAATGCAAAAAGTACTCTCTGCTGTTTACAGATTTCTGATCCAGTCAGAGTAAATTTTTTTTAAATTACTTCCCTTTAGAAATTTTCAAAATGCATTTGCTACTTGATGCATTATTTTGAATTTGAAAATATTTTTAGATCAGGTCTATTTACATATCTGGTCATTCTAAAAACTTAATAATTTTTTTACCCCACAGGCTGGTTGCAGTATTAACTTTCTGGGTTGTTTTATTCCTGATGTATTGAATTTTGTTAGTATTAACAAGAATACAAAATGATGAGGTTATATCTAAGATACTGATTCTTGCTTTGCAAAACAGGGTAAAGATTACTCATAATGTAAAATAAAGTGTAGCAGGAAAAACATATAGCATAAGTAATAACAGAATAACTGATTTTAGGAACTAGAGCATACCAAATGCCAGACACTGATGAATCTATCTGACATGTCTACACTACAGATAAGATTGAAGCAATCGCAGTCAATCTTTTGGGGTTTGAATTAGTGGGTCTAGTGAAGACACGCTAATTTGAACTGGGGGGGGCGTTCCCATCAATGATAGTAGTCCTGCTTCTATGCGGAGTAAGGGAAGTCAAAAGAAGAGTGTTCTCCCTTTGACTTCCTGCAGCGTGGATGATGCCAGAATTCGAGTTAGGATACTTTGACTTAAGCTACACAATTAACTTAGGTGAAGTGGCATATCTTAATTTGAATTTATTCCCTAGTGTAGACCAGACCTCTAATACTTAATATTTCAGATCAATTATGTCACATTTTTGAACATAATCATCAGAAAATCTCATTCATTAATTTTTTCTGCGTCTGCCTCAGTTAAGTTATTGTTGGCAGTTAATTTAATTTAGTCTTTTCAGTTAGATGGTTGAGCTGTACTATAAAAAGCTAAAGATATGATACATAATTAGAAAGGAATCATTTCTGGCGGATTGAACTCTACAAATTTATGTAGAGAAAGAGCAGAGAGTAGCTACACATTTATGACACTATTTACTACATATTTGAGAGTTTGTGTGCTTGTTTGTTCAAGGCTAAGAACTAGGGCCACCAAATTTAGTATACAGCTTACTCTATTCTTCTCCTAACTAAAAGCAAGAAAATGGTTTGATTGTGCTAGGAAAATGGGATGTGCCTGGAATGGGATTGCTTCTCATAAAATCATAAAGAAAAGAGACAGAATCACCACGTAGGTGAAAGTGGATGGCTGGGGGTATGCCCCCTCCCCATCCTAGGCTGCCCCAGGCCTCCCCACCCGGTCCCCTTTATGCAGAGTAGGGGGCCTGCAGCTCCCCTGCCCCCAGTTTGTACGTTGCTGGCTATTCCCCTTCTCCAGGGAACAAAGGGAAAGTGCACAGTTTGCCGCATTCCTCCCTCTGGCTGGGGAGCGCAGGGAACAGATGAACCTGGACCTGCCCCAGCCAGGGGACATAAACCTTTCCCCAGGTTGTGCCTGCTGGACCTGCAGCAGTCATGGAGAGGCGCTCCTCACCTGGCCCCAAACTGCTCTCTCCCTGGAGCAGCCTGCATACTGAACCCCTCTTCCCCAGCCCCACCCCAGAGCAATGATTTAAATGAAGCATGGGCATTTTCATTTTATTTTCCAAAAAACAAAAATTACTTGAGTTAAGGACCCGAGCAACACTGGGTAAATTGCCTAGTTATAAATAACAGATGATAATTCCTCAAACATAGGTTCTGTGGTAGGAGAGTTTATCTGTGTGACACAGGTCTCGACAGGGGACACAGCTTTGGAGCGTAGAGCACATATTATCAGGGACCCTTCTCCTTGCTTCATTTTATTTAATGTAAGTTCAATGACTAATAAAATGTCTAACAGCTATGATGTAATCAAGGAAGATGTCTGTCTGATGATCAGCAGAGCAGATTCTCATGCTTGCATTTGTCTTAAAATGGATGAGTGAGTGAGTGAGTGATGTCTGGGTCAGAATCTGGAGCATACAGCTTTTACTGTGGCACTTTGTCTGGGTTGGCACTGAAGTTGCCAAGACCTTTTGCATTATGTAATTTCAGTGATCATGTGGATAAGTGCTCTTCATGGCTGACTCAGGATTTCATGGTGTTTTCATGACAAACATGGGTCTGTCTCAAGTAATTTCAAGGCTCTGTGCAGAGAAGGCTGCACACTCTGGACTTTCGTATGGCTTTGTGTTTGGGGAAGGAGAAGATTATATTTGTAATACTCCTGGTGTTTGAGGTCAGGGTTCATATCCTGTTGGGGATAGTCTGCCAAAACACATTTATGAATCCATTTGGATTTCATATTTCTCTGACAACGATGAGAAATATGCCCAGCATTCAATGGCCATAAACTGAATCTGTGATAGTCTAGTACAATATATTATAACTACATTTTGTTCCCTCTGCCCCAATACAATGGTCCTTAAGTATCTTCCCCTTATATGTCCTTATGAGTCATCATTTGTCTACCTCAGGCTGAAATTGTTTGCAGAAACTATCCCAAAATGGTTCAGCCATTTGTGAGAACAAGGCTAGGAAAAACTTAGATTCCTGTTACCCATGTTAAAAAATTCTGTTAATCTTTTCTTTGACAAGCTCTAGCATATCAGCACCTTGGAGCCAGTGACTTAACATTGGCCTTTGTATCAGAAATGTGCCTTTTTTCTGCCCCATGAAATTTCACTCAAATTTGACCAATTTATAAGAAAATCAGTTCCCACATGGCTTGGTGGATTTTTCTTATATTTTATCAACTAAATTCCCCAAAACTCCATCCCCTCCGTGCATGGTGTTGCTTGGGGCTTAGCAGGACTTTCCTTGAAATTGCAGAGCTTTGTGGCTGCAGACTGTACTGAGCCTGGGAACCTGAACTGAGACACTGGAGACTATATCCCCTGTGCTGTCAATGCAGAAGGGACAGGAGCTGATCCTGCGAGGGGACAGTAGATTGAGACAAGGTTGGGAGAAAATAGACTGAAAACTGAGGCTGTCAAGGGAAACTAGAGGACATGGAAAAGTTAGGTCAACCCAGAAAAATCCACATCCCAGAGCTACCTTGTTAATCTGATTTTATGCACAGCGTAAACTGAATTAGGTTGATGGAAGAATTCTTCTGTCAACTGAGCAACTGTTTCTTGGTGAGGGCAGGTGAATTAACTAGTGTAATGGAAAACCCCTCCTATCACTGTAGAAAGCATTTGCACCAAAGCGCTACAATGGTGCTGCCGTGCTTTAAATATAGATATAGCCTGAACCTGGCTGGAGGATGACTGGGGCCATGAGCAGGGCAATCAGGACTGGCTGGACAAGGACACTGGGACTGGGAAATGGGAAGAGGGAGTCTGATATCAGATTAAGAATTGCGGGGCAGGGAGTTTGGGACTGGGAGGGTAAGGAGACTGGGGACTGAGAATCTGTGGGGCGAGGGATAGGAGACTTTATCTATCTATCTATTTATCTATCTATCTATCTCATGGGTTTTGCCCACAAAAGCTCATGATACTATATATTTTTTGTTAGTCTCTAAAATGCCACAGGACTACTCGTTTTTAAAAGTTGTTTTGCCTGTAATTAGATAGTTTAATGCTCAGAGAATAATCAAATGACCCAGTAGATTGACCCTTGGTGGTTTTACTTGCTACATTAGTTTGAATATCAATAGTCTAATTTTTTACTTTCAGCTGGAATTTTACCATGATGGCTGTCCAGAGGTGATTTAGAGTTTAGTAACATGAAACAGGATTTTGATCAACTTAAAAATAATGATTTAAATTATTATTTTGAAGATGTCCTTGCAGTCTAAACCAGGACAGTCCAAATATTACTCAAGTAATGGCTGCATGGGGAGCTTGCCCAGTGCCAAGAGCTACATCTGACTTTTAATAAAGGAGAGCAGATTGCAACTACCTTAAAGCTGACTTCAGCCCTCACATAAGGCCTATGGTATAGATACTACAGCTCCTGCTATTCAACGTTCTGGAGCGTAAGATTTCTGTTTAGTCCCCAGCAGTTCCATCTTGATTCATATTAAAGAAGAGGGAGGCTGCAATCATTACTGGTTATTAACAGTGACTAGAATACTATGAGCAAGCTATTAGAGTGATGGGAATAACACTATGTAATGGATTCATTAGTAAATAACTAGTTATTACAAGTAATAACCATAGGAAATTATTCTTCTTGAAAAGCAATTAGTGTTTTGCAATGTACTTCTGTAAAAAAGGCATCATAGGGGTTCACAATTTATTATATATCAGTGATTGGCACCTAACATATGCAGAATTTCAAGAAAAATGTTTTTTCCCTAACTGGAGCCCTGAAAATTCAACCTACAATCTGAAAGCTGAAAGTCAAGCTGAGTTCTCATAATGCTGGGCTTTATCACCAGTATTAAAGGATCTGCAGGCCAAATTATGACCTTACTGACACACACATAACCCCATTAGCCTTCAGGAGGCTCATTATTATATTTTGAGTGAATTGCATGTCGAGTGCCACTACATTATGTGCTCTAAATTATTCTAGGCCTATTTCTTGCTAAAGATTTTTACTTTTAGTGATATTTTAGTGATCAGTAATTGGAAATTGGGCATGGAGTAACAAATTTGACATGGAGTAACAGAGGGTATGTGTACAGTAGCCCCCTAGTTCGAACTAGGGAGGCTAATGAGGGTGACCAAAATTGCAAATGAAGCACGGGATTTAAATATCCCATGCTTCATTAGCATGTTCCTGGGCGGTCGCCATTTTGGAAATTGACTAGCCCGGAATAACTACCCACGTCTACACGTGGCAGTGAAACGGGAGTTTGAAGTAAAGCCCTTAATTCGAATTAGCTGTTAAACCTCATTCCAGGAGGAATAACAGCTAATTCGAGTTAGGGCTTTACTTCGAACTCCTGTTTCATTGCTGCGTGTAGACGCGGGCAGTTTTTCCGGGCTAGTCAATTTCCAAAATGGCGACCGCCCGGGAACATGCTAATGAAGCGCTGGATATTTAAATCCCGCGCTTCATTTGCAATTTCGGTCGCCCTCATTAGCCTCCCTAGTTCGAACGAGGGGGCTAGTGTAGACATACCCTGAGATACAGTAAATATTGTAATGCTGTGATGCCATTTTTTATCAGTCACCTCATCTTCAGTTTTAGACTTCTTTGATATATATACTGATTCATTTTTATTAATACAAGTAAGTGTTCAAAATGTATTAAGTAACAGTAAACAGTAAGTGTTGCTTTTGAACGTCAATTACTTTTGTAAATGTCTGTATTTATTCTTATTACGGATTATGCTGCCTCGTGTTCTCATTATTCTGCAATATGACACTGAGGTCATGTTTATAAATGATAACATGCATAGTAAACTGTTGATGACAGCTGTTTCAAGGGTGACATCATCGATCTGAATAAAATACTGGCTTGTGTGGATTCAGGGAAAACCTGGTCAACCTAACTGCCAGCCCTGATCTGTGTGGGAAAATATTCTGTTATCTCCTTCCACTGATATTCAGCATGTTTCATGTAGCAACCAAAATGGTGGGGATAAGAAAGATGGAGAAAATATTTTGCGTCCTTTCTGAGCAGACAAATATAGCTAAGATGAAACTCCAGATAAAGGAAACCAACTTTTCTTTTGTTTGAATTAGGGCCCTTCTATAACTGAATCTATCTCAGAATACACAGGATTCTATCAACCTGTCTAGCCATGGTGCAAACAGAAGTCATACAAGGGAAAATACCAACAAAGGTCCAGACAAAAATTGGTAACATTACAGTTTTACAAAGTGTCAAATGCTTCCAATTTGCCTAATCCCAGATGGCCAAATCCTGGCCCCAATGAAGATAATGTTGATTTCAGTGTGGTAAGACTGTGGCTCTGTGAATCGCTCTGGCTTGTTAATTACATTAGTGTTCAGCGGGTTGGGAGGTATAGCAACACTGAAAATGACCAAGGTGGTGTTTCTGGTGATATGGTTAGAGTGATAGCTAGGCCCCTACCAAATTCACAGATTGTAGTCAGTTTCTTATTTCAGCTATTTAAATCTGAAATTTTGTGGTGGTATAATTGTCGGGATGGGGGGGGGAGCAGGTTGCAAGGTTATTGTAGGGAGGTGGTGGTTGTACTCCTACCCTTACTTCTGCACTGCTGCTGGCAACAGTGTTGTCTTCCCAGGCAGGCACTCTTCAGCCATCCAACACTTGAGGCAGCACAGGAGTGACGGTACCGCAAACACTCCCCCCCCAAATAACCTTCCAACCCTCCTTAAGCTCCCTTTTGGGTTGGAACCCCCTGTCTGAGATACACTGGTCTTCCCTGTGAAATCTGTATAGTATCGGGTGAAAGCAAACCAACCACCAGATTTCATAGGAGGAAACAAAATTTTGTGGTCCATGGCATGTTTTTCATGTCCTGAATTTGGTAGGACCTAGTGATAACAACACAGTTACTGGTAAGAAATAAAGAACACAGGGAAAGCTTATGTGAAGAGTGAAGCCTTGAGGGCATAAAAGAAAAATAATAGTGTATACTGAGTGCTTTGCATTTTGCTGTGATGCAGAGGGCAGGATTGTAGATGAGAGGGAATGGGCATGAAAATGATGCTGTGGGAGGGTTTTGAGAGGCTGAAGGGAAGGAGAATTTAAGGAAGTAAAGTTGTAAGAGAATCATATTCTTATGAATGGTGGCTAGCCTTAATGAAAAATCAACAAATTGCTTGTAAGTTTAGAGGACTGTGAATCATTGGTGCCATTAGTAATTATGAGCAAATAATACGAAATCTTCTTATTCCAGATTCATGAATCATCAAAAACCATTTGATATGCATAGGTGGTGAGGGATTCCTGTGCATCACTGAGGCTGTGTCTACACTTGTAGAGTTTTTGTGTTGGCAGTTTCCCCAGTGATAGGGAACTGGTAAATGAAAAGGTCTAGTTTCTGTGAAGGGGCTGTGAAGAGTGTTCACAGACCGTCCTGGGTCCCAGCACAGCCTCCTCTCCCCCAAACACCGATCAGCTCCAGTAGCTCAGCATTCTCCAAGAAGTTTGTTTTGTGGAACAGCCATTGTCACCTGGCTAAATAGTAAGTGAGCACTTATCAAGAAAACAGGAAGGGAAGTTTCAAAGTTGCAGGAAGAAGGGGACACATCTGTTTACCTGGCGTCAGAGCAACAGAGCTGCTGGCCAGAATGGTCACCTAGGCACTGTGAGAAATCCTCCAGAGTGTTAAAGCTGTGTAAACAGAAAGAATGTGACTTCACTGGCACATCACCACAACAGTATTACCAATAAGAATTGTATGCCTCTTGCGGAGGTGGTTTTCTGTATGCAGTGAAACTTCTGAGCTTCACCAAAAAAAGTCATTGGCAAGTGTAGATGCTCCCACATTTTTGCACAAAAAAGGGTTGCGTTTTTTTGGTGCTTTAAATGACAAATGTAGACATGCCTTTAGACCAGAGATGGGGAACCTTTTTTGAGTCGGGGCTGTTGAACCACAGAAAAGTCAGTCAGGGGCCGCGTACAAGTGAGAAGCAAAAAACAAACAAACAAAAAAAAATCAACTCTCACTGACATGGCTCCCAGCTGAGGAGAAAGACATTCCCCCATATTCCCCTCAAACACCAGAACCTAGGGGGGCCCAGGCTAGTAGATTTTGTGTGCTCCAGATTCATGGGGAGGTGGTGGGACACTGGAGTGTCAGCGTGGGCTCCCCAGTGCTGGGAGGAGCCCTGAACCTTGGGGGCCAGATCCAGGCAAGCCAGAAGCCACATCTGGCCCTCGAGCTTTAGGTTCTCCACCCTTGCTTTAGATTTATCCTTGCCAGCTGTATTTGTTCCCCTCACAGAAACAAGAAAACATACCTCAGTTGTACATAAATTACCTTTGGATTTCTAAATCAAAGGAAAAAATTACTTTAGTCAGAGCTGCCAAGTTACAAAACAGGACTACGTGCTTGAGGGAGAAAACACTTTCATTACTTAGCATTAAAAAAAATTCAAAACTTATTTTGGCTTTTTAAAGGAGTCCCATTTATTTAACAATTTATATGTGCGTGTATATAAAGATGTGACAGATCATTGGATGTGATAAATGGGCACCATTTATAGAGAATATTGTGAGTAAGCATTGTCATTTTAATTGTAGCCAGAAGTGATGATCACTACGCAGGAATAGCTTATGAAGGGGATGGTTTGATGGGATAACATGATTTTGGCAATTAATTGACCTTTCACTATCAGTGGTAAATAGGCCAATGGTGGGATGATAGGAGTTACTATAGAGAACTTTTCCTGAGTGTCTGGCTGGTGAGTCTTGCCCACATGCTCAGGCTTCAGCTGATCGCCATATTTGGGGTCGGGAAGGAATTTTCCTCCAGGATAGATTGGCAGGGGCCCTGGAGGTTTTTCGCCTTCCTCTGTAGCATGGGGCACAGATCACTTGCTGGAGGATTCTCTGCATCTTGGGGTCTTTAAACCATTTGAGGACTTCAATATCTGAGATATAAGTGAGAGGATTATTCTAGGAGAGGGTGGGTGAGATTCTGTGGCCTGCATTGTGTAGGGGGTCAGATTAAATGATCATAACGGTCCCTTCTGACCTTAAAGTCTATGAGTCTATGGATCTTATGAAGGGTATGAAATTAAGATCTAAAAATATAAGAGGCTTAGAAGACCTAAAGATACTAAAATGAATGTATTTTAGTTCATTGTCCTCTAAATAGCCAAGCCATTCCAAAGAGCAAATTACTGACAATCCTGTGATTCACGAACCTCCCCCTGGCTGTATAGCCTTCCATTAAAAATTCTAATAGCAGCTTGCGTGTGAATAGGCAGAAGTTTTTTTTTTAAAAAAAGAACAAAATAAGGCACTGAAGTAGGAAGAATTGACAGTAATAGAGAGGGATGGGGGAGTTCAAGCACCATTCCCCTCTCTCATCAGTAAGAAGGTGGAGGAGAGTAGTCCTTTTGACTGTTACTGTTTATAATATGATGTAAGTATATGTTTCCCAACCTGCACACGCATACTAATGCTAACTCACGATGATCTAGTGGGAATTAAAGTAGTAGTGCAGCTGCCGTAGTAGGGACAGTAGCAGAATTCCATTGATTTCGGGTGATTTGTACTGGGTGTGGCTAAGCCATGCAATCATGGCCTCTGCACAGCAACTATGCTACTGTAGGTATTTGTACTTTTGCTAACTCATTGAAAGATAGTGAAAGTATGCTAACTGGGAATCACACTTCTGGCCCTTAGTATAGATGAAGCCTGGGTAAGTGCTAAAGTCACCTTATCAATGCCTTGTTACCATGATATAGACATTACAATATCTATCAAAGTATGTACAAACACAATCCCAAAGGTTTCTAAGTATTTTACAGTTACATTTAAAAGACCCTTCCCACCCCCAAAATACTTCCAATATATGGACCAGATCTAAAGTATGTTGAGTAGTACCTTGTTAGTAATAGGAAAACCTGAGGAGTAGGGCACTCTTCATCATGAATAAGTTAACAGTCTCTCAATCTGTCCCTAAATTAAAACATATGCAGTGAATGAAGAGGCTGGGACTGTAGAATGTATGAGAACAAGGGGTACAAAAGTGAAGTTATATAGTAACTTAGTTTTGCAATGTGTATGAGCTGACTCATCTTTCATATAGGAAGTGTATGTATATATACTTTGTACTTTGATTGATTGTGAATGAAAATACATTTGTTTGTAGGTGGTGTACGGCATGGCAGTGGTAGGAGTGAAGGATCCAGTTAAGGAGAAGGGGATAACTTGGCAGGGATATGGGAGAAGAGGATATTGGGAATGGGCAAGTGGGAGGAAAGCTGAAGGGTGAGGCTCAGGAAGGCAATAGCAGAAGGCTATGGCGTGGCAGGCAGACAAGTAAAATTAGTTGTTGACTAGTGAATTAAACATGCAGTGACAGACTGAGTGAATGGTTTCTGACCATACTGGGGTGTCTGGTGATAGTGAGCAGGAGCTGGATAGAATGCAGCAGGGCTGATGTAGCAGAAGTGCATGGAGGCTGCTAAGGTGTAGTGTTGTTGTGTACAAGCTTCCTGGGAGAGAGGCGGAGCACGCTATTAAAATCCAGTGTTTCCATTGGCCCCGTTTATCCCTGCATTCCCTCTCACAGTGACAGCTGGTGTTGAAGCCTCTGGCTGAAGTTACCATACTCTGGTTACCTCCTACTGGCATATGGTCCCTTGAGAATTGTTGCAAGGTGTCACAAGTGAAAGTTGTTCCCAGTCTGGTTTAACCTATGCAATGGCTGGAGTGGGCCCATATAGTCTTGTTTGATTGTATATTATGATAGTGGCACATAAGGAAAATCAGCTATACTGTAATCACTTATCACTTAATTGATAAGTGACTGGCATATGGATGCCCTGATGCATGTTACTTGTAATGCTGTTACTCAGAACACTATTGCAGAGGTGAAAATAGCAGTTACCAAGGATGCAATCCTTCAAACACTTATGTACATGTTTAGCTGTCAGGCCCATTGACTTCAGTAGTACTGTTTGCATATTGTTATGCATGAATGCAAGTGTTCGCAGTTTGAAGGCGTGAATGATAGCAGTTGACATACACGTGCATTTGTTGTCCCATTCCTGCAGACAAGCCAACCATAACTGGTATAGGTTTACACTCAGAAGGTTGCAAAAGGTTTGATGTTTGTGATGAAGATTAATTTTGGTTTCATAAAAACCTCTAAAATATCCTTATTTGTTTCTACATTATTGCAAGCAGGGAAACGTTTTTTTATTAAAATACTGGTGAAAACTTTCTTTGAAATTCTGTGATTGATTTTCTTCTGGAGCTTTGATTGTTGATCGAAAAAACCCACTCAGTGCAACATGCTTATGTGTTATTTTAAATGATCAGGAATAAATCTTTTATTGCACTGATATGCAAGAGGGTAGGAGATAGGGAACATGAGATAGGATAGGAGATTAGGTTACTTAATCCAAGTAGCCAAGGATATGTTAGGACATATACTTGATTTACATGCATAAACTTGACCCACTGAGAAGAGTGACTATGTAGACCCCAAATTAACTGGTACGTATGCTAGCAGCAAGTGTATTTCATAGCACCTCCATACACAAAATGCATTATGATGTCCTGCTATCTCAAACTTTACTTCTGCCAGTAAGATTTTTAGACAGAGGGTATGCTTAATTTGGCCAATTGATCCTTGTTGTGCTGACTTGCAGGAAAATATGTCATGCTTTCTGTTAGCTCGGCTAGGACATTACAGTACAATGTACTTTTAACTCCCCTGCTCTTCCATCTGCTGTTAGGATGCTGAATGAAAAACATATTCATATCATTGATGCTGGGACAAGGACAATGTTGAACAGAATTGCCATTTAAACAACACAAAAACAAATTAAGCTGATTCAGTTGCTGCAGTGACAACACCAGTGCCTGAAATATATTTTTAGACCTCATCAGGCATTTCAATACCATACAGATGAACAGGATATAAATAGATAGATAAATAAGAGTCCTCTATCGGCAGAGTAGGTATAATAATGTTATGCTAAGTGTGGTACACTATCCTACCAATGTACCTCCATGCTGAGGAGGAGACTCTACCTTCAGGCCTTTTGAGAGTGGCCCCTTTTACCATCCCATTTGTACCTTGGTTTCTTAGCTGAGATAGCCTTATAGGGTGATAGTTTATTCCCAAGATTGATGGTGATATAAATGCTTTCCCCATAGAAACTGGACTCATTTCACTGAGGCCGCAAACAATTATCATATGTTAATAACTTTGTCACTACTTACCTTGCACCTAGTGAACATTGGACACATACTGCGATTTAATATTCTTTAAGTGACTAAGTGGGCAATTAAGTGCCAAAATCTGATGTTCAGGTGACTAACTATGGTTATCCAAGTTCAAAAATTTGGACTAGGTGAATATAGTTAAGATGGGTTATGCCTTGTTTGATAATGTCTCATTAATTTAAATACATACTTAATTGATCTAAAAACGATTTAAGTGCACTCTTCTAAATTCCATTAAAAGTCCCTTCCTTCTCTCACAAGGGAACTGAATAATTCATGGGATTCTTAATGAGATGTGGAGGATTTTACCCAGTAGAATCTGGAGTAGATATTGGATTCACTGTTTATATAGGGCCTGAACCTTGGAAGGCAAAAGGAGTCTTTCTATTGAGTGGGCATTGTTAGGCTTATAATGCCCAGAAAACGTTCAGTAGTGACAGAAAATTATTACCAGCTGTTCAGTAGCCTGTCCTAAGCAAAATAATCTTGTATCACACTGCATATTGTATTCCAGATGGCTTTTTTCTTTAAAGTTGTGCTCTTGCACAGGCCAGAATGGGTCATGGACCACCCACTTATCATCCAGGCCCACTCTCCCCTGTCTCATCTTTGCCCTTGCCCGGCTCTGCCCGCCCAGTCCTCCTGCCGAGGGTCAGTGCGCAGGGCTTGCCCCGCTCTTCTCTGCTGCTGCTCCAGCCATGGAGCCCAGTCGGGGACTTGCTGGAGAGTGGCACTGGGGCCTGAGTCTTGTAAACCCTTGATCCCACTCTCCGGCAGCAGCACGGGGCAAACACCCAAACCCTGCTCCAGGGACCCCTTCCCATCCCATCCGACCCTCTCCAAGGCTGGTTGGTGGGAGGCGGCCCCAATCTTTCCTGCTCCTATCCCCTGCCTCCATGTCCCATCATTGCCCACCCATCTGAAGTTGGGGCCCACCCAAGTGTTCCCATCTGGCTACACTGCTGTCTTGCACAGAAAATGTATAAGGGTGGCTTAATGATGCTAACATACATCAGGTATCTGAGAGTACTGTTAATTATATGCCGGTCGTGAGATGCCTTTTAAAAGCAAGAGTAGTGTGCCAGCAATGTCTTAAACACATCCTTAAATTTCAATATGTGCTTATCATTGGACCTCAAAGGAACCTGTTTTAAGGCCAAATATTGTCCTTGGCTATGCATGTACAACTTTCTTTGTATTTGTGTAAAAAGGGTAGAATTTGGCCATTGTTGTTTAGAGAATGTGAGTAATATGGAACAGTTCTAGTGAATGAATGTGGCACAGGGACTTGTCCTTTCCTCTTTCTAACTTTTTACCCTATAAAGTTCCAAGAGGTCCTTTCATTTGGATCCCATGAGAAATGGCCAGGAGGAACTTCATTTCAAAATTCAATCTGAAGAAACAGTGCTTTCTTTTAAATCTCTCCGGTACTTGCTACTGTACAATTTACTATATGTCCCTGCCTGGCATCTCAGGGTGTTTTTCACGAGGCATAAAGGATCTGACGACAAAGGGTTCTGGGGTCAGCTGATCCCCATCTAGACTACCGCGCTGTGCTGACAATCAGCTGATCGGCACAGCGCGGTGGCCATTTTGATGTAAATGAAGTGGCGATTATTTAAATCGCTATTTCATTTCCCTTTGCCGAGTACACTCATCTACATGGCTCCATCGATGGACCCATGTAGTCTAGACACACTCTCAGGCAGTACAAAATGTAGAGAACTAGTTACAAATCTGTATAGCCATATTACACTTTTCTTTTGCACACAGAAAAACATGTTTTGCTGCAGATATATTCTATGGGCCCTGTTCCATCTGCTGGTTACCCAAGGGAACTGAGCTGCTTTACTGGAATTAAACCGTTTTAGTGGAAAAAATGCTAAAATTACCAGAAGCAGCTATCTGCCCCTGACATTGCTCACAAAGAAAGCATAGATGTTCTTAAGTATAAGTCTGTTTCTGTATAAGTAGAAAGTAGGGGTCAGGAAACCGTAAACAGATCTGAAAATGGGTTAATAAATGGTTTGAATCCTCCTAATTATTAGCAAAATGCTGGTAAGTGGATTTTAAGCTTTAAAACCATGCTTCCTTTTCATTTGCAAATGCGTTTTTGTTTTTTGTTGACACTGATGTGCCTTTTTGATGTAAACAGTGAGAATCCATTTTAAATTTACTGAAAACTACATTGTATATCTAAGTTTAATTAGGCAGGAATTCTGAAGGAACGTTAACAAACATTTGATGAATATATAATATTTTACCTGCCTGTTTTTTGTGATGACTATGAATGTTAAATGTTTTTAATTAGAAACTCTTTACAGCTGTTAATTTTTAGATTTTTAACACCCTTTGTCTTTTATTCCACAAATTAATCAAGGAATAAAAGTAGTTCACTTCCTGACTATTTCTCTCAATATCCATTTCCCCAAAGCTACATGTTGATCTCCCTCAACATGCTGGACAAAAAGAGCTCAACCTGGCTTTCCCCCTCAGCCACTCAATATTACCACAGAACTGGCTGGTGGCAGTCACTTCAGAATTATGGGTCCATCCCTATAAACACTGCAAGGTATAGTGCAGTGAGCAGTCCCATTGACTACCATGGGGGTAGTTGCAAATGTTGGGGAGACTGAGCCTCATGTGAAGGGCTTGTTTTCCATTCCCAGCACTTGTCTGTTCCTGGATGGCAGGACCAGGTGAGAGATGGAGAATCTTTAATAGATCTGAATAGTCTGGACTTTATTCAATTATTCGATTTAACAAGTAGTGCCTCTATGACAAGAGAGTTTTATTTCTACCAGCCAATACACAATTACATTTCAGTGGAGTCAGAGCAAACACTAAATCTACTGTGCATCTCAGACTTGCTGTTTTGAATTTCAACTCATTCATGTAATTTTCTGCATTGATTTTAGAAGGAACAATGCAGGTGACAGAGGGAAGGCATTACAAGTGATGCTTCAAGTCCTGCAGACCTGTGATCACCCTGCTCCAGATATGTTCTGCCTGTGTGGGAGAATCTACAAGGACATATTTCTTGATTCTGACTGTAAAGATACCAGTAGCCGAGACATTGCCATTGAATGGTAACAGAAAAAGCAAACCCATTTAACAGCATTTTCAAAGTTTTACATCTGCCTATAAAAAAAGCATAGCAGAATTTATCTCAGCAAGGCTATGCCAAATTATAAGGCTAACCTCCAAGGGCTTTACTTCCTCACAGTCCTGTTTTTTAAGGAAATTTCTACTGAAGTAAAATTTGTCCTTGGCTTAGTAAGAATTGAGAAAACTTTGAATAAGGACCTCCATTTTGGCTAACTGTATCTATTAGGCCATGTCTACACTACAGATAAAATTGAAGCAGTTGCAGTTGATCTTCTAGGGTTTGAATTAGTGGATTTAGTGAAGACATGCTAATTCGAACTGAGAGTGGCGCTCCGGTCAATGCTGGTAGTCCTGTTTTCACGAGGAGTAAGAGAAGTCGAAGGGAGAGTGCTCCCTTCGACTTCCCACAGTGTGGATGGTGCTAAAATTCGAGTTAAGGTAATTCAACTTAAGCTACGCAATTAACATATCTGAAGTTGCGTATCTTAATTTTAACTTATCCCCTAGCGTAGACCAGGGGTTAATGTTGTTGTTTTTTTAAGGTGAACAAATTCCTGGTCCCTTGCTCTTCTCTATTTACTGATATGCGATGGGAATGCTGCTGCCCAATGAGTGTATTCAGGATGAAATTTGTAAAGACATCACACAAGACCTAGCGCTATTTACATCTCACTTAAACCCCAGAGTAGCTACCCTGTGTCTTTTGAATGCATCCACTGTTTCGAAATATAGCGGACACACTATTTTGCCATCCCTGTAATCCTCATTCTACAAGGAGTAAGGGATGGCTCAAAATAGTGCTTTATTTCAAAATTTGGCACTGTGTAGACAGCGCCAAATTTCGAAATAGCCTGTTTCGCAATAGACTCAAAATAAGGTATGCAAATTGCATATCTTATTTCAAGTTTCAGGTGCTGTGTAGATGCACCCGAAGAAAGAACATTATTGTGCATTTCCTTTTGGTATTAAACGTTAATTTTTTAAAAATAAATATCTCAGATTTTTCTTTCTCCAAATCATGCAAATTTGTGGGACACAAAATTGAATGCAGAAGCTTTCCTTTCCTCTCTGACAGCAGGTTGAATCATGCTTTCTAAAGCATGTCCCTTTCCAGGTGGTGTTGTTACAAAGTAAAAACATGTTACCCTCTCCCTTAAAATACTTTCTTCCCTGGGGGCTTTCAGCCCGAAACACTTTTTTTCCCAGATGTGCCTTGTTTTGTCTTTAAGGTATAGTAATATGTGAGCTCTAGACTTTGTCTCTACAGGTACCGCAAAGGATTTGAGCTCCAGTCAACTCTGTATTCTGGAATTAACCTTGCAGTTTTGCTGATTGTGGCAGGGCAACAGTTTGAAACCTCTATGGAACTAAGAAAAATAGGTAAACAAACAAGAAGTGTGTGTTCTATTTAATGAAGAACAGTTTTATTGTGTAGAACTGGGTCTGAGGGTGCATTCATTATTGCCCCTTTGTCCCTTTATGCTGCCACAGAAGGGGCCTAAATTTACCCCAGGGAACAGACCCCAAATATGATCAGCCTCCATAGTTGCCAGAGAGACAGCTCTGTGCCACCTGTTCAGGTGCCCTGGAAACAATGGGGAATTAGAGCACACAGCAGAGATGGAAGGAGGTGGCTGGCATGAACAGGTTTGGATCGGCAACCCAACTATTCTGCACTACTGCAGTGGTTCAGAATTGGGGTGGTAGCAGAGGTGCAAGTTAGGAGGAGCTGAGGGCCACTGTAGCCACTGAATCATCGAAACCCCCTGTACCAGAGTGCTGAGAGAAATCTGGTTTAAAATGTAGCCCATCACAGAGATAGGAGCCAGTTGCCCAACTAACGTTCAGATTTCCCCAAAGTTCAGGAGCTTGATTGAAACCCACCCTGGGTATAGATAGGTCTCTGAAATAAAATTATTGTATTATAGATTCAGTTGCTTTCTAGGCAGGTGGTAGCCAAAAATCAAAGTTCTGCATTTGGAATTTGATCCTCAGTTGCATCAGAGCAAAGGAGGCCAAGGGATGCCAAAGTGGCTTTAAACCACTTTTACACCTCAATCCTGAGACCAGTGTGCACCAGCCCCTGACCTAGGGACTGTTCCAGCATGTGGAGGTTTCTGGGGCATAGGGACAGCTAGCTACATTCGCTACTCTAGGAGCCAGAAGGGTAGTGTAAGAATTACTACAGTGGCCCTACAAAAAGAAATCCTTTGCTGGCCCAGTACAGCCAGGTTTAAGGCCATGTTTTGCTACCACAGCTGCACAAAGTATGGGGGCCAGTAGGAGTAAATATTCCCCATTCTTTTTTTAATGACAATTCCATCTCTCAATTAATTTGTTATAGTGATAGTATAATATGTAAACTATTCCATTTAAAATAAAAGCTTTCTTTTAATGTGAAATTTCCAAGGTGTGCGGCTCAACAGTTTGCTGGGAAGAAAAGGAAGCTTAGAAAAAATGAATAATTATTGGGATGTGGGACAGTTTTTCAGTGTGAGCATGCTGGCCAGTGATATTGGTAAGGCAGTGCAAGCAGCGGAGAAACTATTTAAACTGAAGCCTCCAGTTTGGTAAGTTGTATGTGCTAATATTAACTGCACTATCATCGGGGTGAAAAGCCCTATTTTTGGGGATTTCCATAACTAGATTGGACTAAATACTAGAAAATGTCCAGTAGGAAACAATCCTATATAAATAGTTGGAAGAACTGGACAATGTAATAGATTTCTAAATCTCAAACTTTTGCAACTCTGCTCTGTGATTTGAACTTGATTCTTCATTGTGATTTTTTTCTGGTAGAAAATAAAATTATCCATCAGCTAAAATAGAGCTGATTGTAGATTCCCCTGAAATGTTTATGGTAAGGGGAGGAGAATGGTGGCGGTGATGCAGACTGAAGTAGGATTCTCTTCTAGGTATTGATAGGTGCAACCCATTCTGTCCCCATGCAATCAGTACATTAGCATCACTACATGGGGGTCCATGTAACAATGTACTTCTCAAATCAGATGTGCATAAAAGCACACTGTCAATTTATGTTCAAGCTCGATATCAGGCCTATAAATTTGTAAAACCAAGTAATATGCAAATGACTATATCCTATAGAATTCATTTTATTTTGTTTGAAATTACATTTGAGTTACTAACTTATTCAAAGCTGTGGGAGTGGAGTGGGATTCTTGATCTTCTTTCTTTTTTCCTTGACTGGCTGTATGTGTTCTAGGTACTTGAGGTCATTAGTCCAGAACCTGTTGTTAATCCAGCGTTTCAGGAAACTCACCATAGAGCATTCTCCCAGACAAGAGAGGCTAAACTTCTGGTTAGATATCATTTTTGAGGCAACAAAAGAAACAACTAATGGACTGAGATTTCCAGTAAGATGCCCAAATAGGTTTTGCCACATATATTTCTTTCTTATGTTTTATTTATTATTAGATTGACAGCAATAGGCATTAGAAGGCTTATAAACACAGGCACTTAATTTCCCAGATATTATTGAATGCCATTTACCAAAATCTAGCCTTTTCTCAATCACTCTTCATTTAAGTGGTCATTTGACCAACCTAAAAACACACCACAATAATTTTGTTTTATTGTAAATAGGAAAACATTGATTTTTATAAAATAAAAAATATATGAAGTGTCTGTTTGAGATTGTTTATTATCCTAGATCATTATCCTTCCTGAGATCTTACAGTATAGGTACTATTACATTTTGCTAAACAAAACTTTGTATTTTTTAGGTTTTAGTGATAGAACCAACCAAGATCTATCAGCCTGCATATGTGTCAATCAACAATGAAGCAGATGAGAGAACTGTCTCTCTGTGGCATGTCTCACCCACTGAAATGGTAAGACAAATCGCAATACACATTTCACATAGCTAATGATGCTTTGTACTGATTATACTTGTATAGCTCCTTTTTTTACCTGTGTATCTTGGAGCACATTATAAACACTTAAGCCTTGCTACATCCCTGCAAAATAAGTTAATTAATACCTCTATTTTACACTTGGGGAAATTGAGATACTGTAGAGAAGGGGAAATTACTTGCAGAACTGGGATTATTCAATGACTGATCACATATTAGAACTCAAATGTATGTGTATCTTGGTCCTAGGCTCATTTCACTAGAACATGGTCCAGAGAAATGGTTTTAAGTAGTGTGATTGATAGTACTTCCCTCTTTAATTTTCTGTTTACATTAGCACCTGTGATTTTTACAGAGCTATAATTCAGAGCTAATCTACATTTATTACTGGTTATTACTAATAAAGCATCATAAAGTGCATGGTGTTATAGAAATTGTAAAGGTTTTCCAAACAGTGGGGGCAACAAGAAAGAAGTTAAAAGGTTGTGAGAGATTAAATGACAATTGGAGTCAATCTTTGATGGGATTTGGGGTTATAAGAGAAGGTGTAGGAAGAGGTTTAGGAGAGAGAGGTGATGGAGACAGTTATGAAGTTGTCCAGACCCTTGAAAGTGAGCAGTAACTTTAATTTGATGGGGAAAGAAGAATAGAAAGTAGGACCAATAAAGGAGGAGGCGCTGTTGGAAATACATGAGAGGAAGACAACTTTTGCGACCTCAGTGAGGTGAGCTATGGAAGAGAGGTATGATCGGCTGAGAGTTTATGATAGTCAGAGCATGAGATGATGAAATAATGGACCCAATGTTTTAAATATTTGTGCTTCCCTGAAATCTAATCTGGCCCTGGTCTAGTGGGACTGTGTACTACTCCCAATGCAAGCCACACATATATTACACAATTTTACCATACAGAGCAGATTCATTGTGGGCTGTTGTTACTTTTGTTAACTGACAAAAGTATCCAAGACACCATTCACAAGCTGGGGATAGGACTTCTGATTGATCTCTCTCTGTCTCTCTCATACTTTCTGTGCAAGAGCTTCTAGAAATAGAGAATTCATAGGAACCAATTAAGCTAGCTCTGTGTCTGCTGAAAATGGAAGTTGTGCTGCATGAAACAGAAGAGCAGGGCAGTGGGTCAGCCCTATGTGGTTTTGGGGGTTTTTTAAATGTTTTTTTTTTAATGTGAAAGGAAAGCTTATTTGGTCAAAAGATGCAAGATTTGGTAAATTAAACTTTAAACTTCAACTTTGCTTTTGAAATGGAATTCTATACTGGAAAATATGTGTCTGAATCCATTGTGATGTTTTTTTAAATTGCTTTTCCTCAAGTAAATAAAAATAGCATTTAATATAGGTCCCACATCTTCATAAACCTATTAGTAGTTTCACATTTTTTTAAAAAATGGAGATGTGGCCAACATCCTATTTATTCTGTGGCTTTGATTTCAGATAACAAGCTGAGCTTAATCTGTGGTTGACTTAGATCTTTGTTCCTTACAGAAACAGATTCATGAATGGAATTTTACAGCTTCCTCCATTAGAGGAATAAGGTTGGTATGTCTGAAAACAATTAATTATGGTTTCACATTTTATGTTTCATTTATGTCAATTGAGCCTGCCTAATGATTTAAGAGAATGAACTCTGCTTTTCATTCCCTGTTAAATCTTATCTTCTTGCTTCAAAACACTGTAATAGGGAAGAGTCTGTTTTTCCTTAAGTCAAGCAGAGCAACGTACTTCTTTTGTAAAGAATCTGACCTAATATGTGCAAGTTCTATTTTGAAAATCAATATTTTGAACTGTACTTATAATTTTCATATTCCGCTAACCCAGGAATTCCTAGTAAAACAAAAGGAAAAAATATGTCGCACTTTAAAGACTAACAAGATAACTAACAAATAAACTATCTTGTTAGTCTTTAAAGTGCTATGTATTTTTTCCTTTTGTTTTACCAAGATAAGACTAACATGGCTACCTCTCTATTACTTTCCAGGAATTCCTAAAATTTTTGCCACCACAATCCTTTTTTCACTAATTATTTACTCTCAAGATCCCAGACAGCATGAGGATACCATTTTGCCCTAGAAAATGATGTGGTCTTTACAGTATGACCTTGTATGTATGGTGCATGTGAAGTCTTGCTCTGTGGAGAATGTCGTTTTGTAGAGTAAAATGGCTTCTTCCAGGTATTATGACCTTGCACACACTTTACACGAGAGGTCACACTGTATGGAGCAAAATGGTGTCTTCTGTGCACCAGGGAACACTACAACTCTATTTACTGATGGTGTGATCCCATTTGGAGTTGTGACCATGGTTTGGGAACCACTGAGCTAAACCCCCTCTCAGTGCCAATCACACTTTGTTAGTTGCACATCACTAGAGTCTAGATTTCTGAGAAATAAATTGTAGTTGCTTTTCCATGATTCCCAGTTCTCTTTTTTAAACAATGGAGGCCAGCTGAAGACGTCTTGTGCATTAGAAGACATTTTTAGAGAAATCTCCAGTCTGCAAGAAAGTACACAGTATAGGTGAAGTATAAAAAAAACCCAATTCTGCATATCACATCAGCAAAGGTGTTTACCCAAGCTAGGTGTAGGAGCTCCTGAGAGAAATGAGTCAAGTGGGGTAAACTCCTTTCCTCTTCTCTTCCTGAAATTTCTTGATCAAGAAACAACTAATAATATTGTCCATAAGCTTCCTTCCTCAGTGTGACAAAGGATTAAATTAAATCCAAGTCTAAATGTAAATAAGACTTGTCCGGGATCTCAACTGGGTCTCCGAAGCTGGGAATGTGCTTCCTCACCTTGCGGGGTGCGGCGGCGGCGAGTATGTAACCCACACGCCTAGTGTGGTTCACTGTCCCATGCAGTGGTACCTAGACCAAAGCAACAGATAAGAACAAGAGACCTCTACAGTAGGGCTGCGAGCCAGGTGGTGTTTAGCTCAAAGAGTAGAGAGGCTGCTATACTAAACTCCAGAGGTCCAAGGTTCAAATCTTCCTGGTGATTGTTACAAGTGGGGGCTCGTCCAGGATCTCAACTGGTTCTCTGTAGCTCGGGACATGCCTCCTCATCTAGGGGAAGTATGTAACCCACACACCTAGTGTGGGACACTGTCCCATGCAATGGCACCTAGACCACAGCAACAGATAAGAACAAGAGACCGCTACAGCATGACCTGAGCGCGAGCTGGCTTTTAGCTCAAAGGGTAGAGGCTCCTATACTAGGTTTCAGAGGTCCAAGGTTCAAATCTGCCCAGTGGCAGTTACATGAGCACAAAACATCAATCCAATAAAGAAAATACATTACAACAAAGCATTCTAAACTCAGAATCTTGGAAAAGTTACAAATAACACTGGTCTACAATTTTTTAGAAGTCATCTGCTTCAGAGATAAATGTGCTATTTATTATGTATTTTGATGTGCTGAATTCAAATATGACAATTAAAACAACTGATTGCTACTGTTTCCAAGATATTTAAGTTTTCACATTTTACATCTATGTATATTGTGTAGATAGTAGAGTTTTAATCATAAATTGTAACCTAGATCTTTTCATGTGTTTATGGTTGCTTTACATGATAATATTTCACCTGTCCTGTTTATGTAACACTTTAAAAATCAGCAAAAGGGTTATATAAATAAAATTTATTATGAAACAAAAGGCAAAAAACTATTATGTACATAGTTTAGTCCTATTCAGTGTCTACTCGGCGCTTCTTGGCTTGTCTCTTGTATTCATTAAATGGAGCATCTCTTGTCACTGTCCAGCAATAGTCTGCAAGCATTGATGGTCTCCATTTGCCCTGATAGCGTTCCTCCATTGTTGCAATGTCCTGGTGAAATCGCTCGCCGTGCTCGTCGCTCACTGCTCCGCAGTTCGGTGGAAAAAAATCTAGATGAGAGTGCAGAAAATGTATCTTTAGTGACATGTTGCAACTAAGGCTTTTGTATGCCTTGAGGAGGTTTTCCACCAACAACCTGTAGTTGTCCGCCTTGTTGTTTCCGAGAAAATTTATCGCCACTAACTGGAAGGCTTTCCATGCTGTCTTTTCCTTGCCACGCAGTGCATGGTCAAATGCATCATCTCGAAGAAGTCCACGAATCTGAGGACCAACAAAGACACCTTCCTTTATCTTAGCTTCACTTAACCTTGGAAATTTTCCACGGAGGTACTTGAAAGCTGCTTGTGTTTTGTCCACGGCCTTGACAAAGTTCTTCATCAGACCCAGCTTGATGTGTAAGGGTGGTAACAAAATCTTCCTTGATTCAACAAGTGGTGGATGCTGAACACTTTTCTTCCCAGGCTCCAATGACTGTCAGAGTGGCCAATCTATCTTGAAGTAGTGGGAATCTCTTGCACGACTATCCCATTCGCAGAGAAAACAGCAGTACTTTGCGTATCCAGTCTGCAGACCAAGCAAGAGAGCAACAACCTTCAAATCTCCACAAAGCTGCCACTGACGTTGGTCATAGTTTACGCGCCTCAAAAGTTGTTTCATGTTGTCATATGTTTCCTTCATATGGACTGCATGACTAACTGGAATTGATGGCAAAACATTGCCATTATGCAGCAAAACAGCTTTAAGACTCGTCTTCGATGAATCAATGAACAGTCTTCACTCATCTGGATCGTGAACGATGTTGAGGGCTGCCATCGCACCATCGATGTTGTTGCAGGCTACAAGATCACCTTCCATGAAGAAGAATGGGACAAGATCCTTTTGACAGTCACGGAACATGGAAACCCTAACATCACCTGCCAGGAGATTCCACTGCTGTAGTCTGGAGCCCAACAGCTCTGCCTTACTCTTGGGTAGTTCCAAATCCCTGACAAGGTCATTCAATTCACCTTGTGTTATGAGGTGTGGTTCAGAGGAGGAGGATGGGAGAAAATGTGGGTCCTGTGACATTGACGGTTCAGGACCAGAAGTTTCATCCTCTTCCTCGTCTGACTCAAGTGAGAATGATTCCGGTGCATCAGGAACCGGCAGTCCTTCTCCGTGGGGTACTGGGCGTATAGCTGATGGAATGTTTGGATAATGCACAGTCCACTTTTTCTTCTTTGACACACCTTTCCCAACTGGAGGCACCATGCAGAAGTAACAATTGCTGGTATGATCTGTTGGCTCTCTCCAAATCATTGACACCGCAAAAGGCATAGATTTCCTTTTCCTGTTCAACCACTGGCGAAGATTTGTTGCACAAGTGTTGCAGCATATGTGTGGGGCCCACCTCTTGTCCTGATCTCCAATTTTGCAGCCAAAATAAAGGTGATAGGCTTTCTTAACCATAGTGGTTATACTGCGCTTTTGTGATGCAAAAGTCACTTCACCACAAACATAGCAGAAGTTATCTGCACTGTTCACACAAGTACGAGGCATCTCTGTTCACTTTGGCTAAACAGAAATGTGTCCCTTTGCAAAATCAAACACTGACAAATAAGAGAGCACGACACTGTATGATTTCTAGAGCTGATATAGGGCAATTTGTTCAGCAGAGTGATGTAAGCTTCGTTATGATTGCATCATCCATGACTTCTAAGAATAACATGATGCAATTCATATCATGTATGATGCAATACCAGCTTCAGATTGCATCATTCATTCTGTAAGTACTGTCCAAACCCAGTCATAGATTTATTCATAGATCCAGTCAAAGATGTATTTTAGTCATTTCTGGTTTAAATTGAGATCCCTTCCCTTTATAACTCACTTATCCTCCACCATTCCCAAGTCAAGGGTCGTATATACTGACCCAATAGCATATCTTGAAAACTAGAGCCAATCAACAATTTTAAGCATAATTTTCGTTCTCAGTGACCCAGAATTAGTAACGTTTGACTGCATTTATTTCAGAAGCATTTTGGCTGTAGAGCAGTGTAATTTGCCCATATAACTGAGCACTTCAGGTAGTCACATAAAAATCATGAATTGCATATTTCCTCTTAATTATAAGCTGTGAGCTCAAAACAGTACCTCTTGGATTAAATAAAAATAATAACTAACCAAGCAACAAAATAATAATTATAACTAACCAAGCAATAATAACTGACCAAGCAAGAACAGTCATCTAAAGAAGTGGGCTGTGCCCATGACATCTCATAGTACCATCTACATATTTTGTTAGTCTTTAAAGTGCTGACAGACTATTTGTTGTTTTTTTAAGTTTTTCCTGATACAGACTAACTCGGCTACCCCTCTGAAGCTTTCAAACAATAAAATAATGTTATGCACTTTTTCTCAAAATTTACAGTAATTAAAGTCCTCAGAGTGAGGAAAGAACAAGCCATGTTTTAAATCCCCAACTAATACATCGTGTTTCCTAACAAATTATACCCTTTTAAGACTAAGTCTTGGTTACCTTATTCAAATGAGTAGGCCGTCTAACAATAGTAGTCTGAATAAAGTGAGCAGGCTTTGGCCTATGAAGACCAAAAGGCCATGAATGACTCCATATGTCCAATATGCACATGTGAAGACAGATTTTGGGTTTAAATTTCTACCTTAAATGAATCCAGTGGGTGAAATCCATTCTGCTACATCCATGCAACACAAATGGATCAGATTCTGCTGTTACTGAAATCAATGAAAGTGCCCCAGTATCACTTAATATCAGAATTTGGCTCTATATTTGAATGAGGCTTTATAACTAATTGGCTACTATGGGGCAAATCCTTTCTGAAGCACAGAGACAAAATAGGTGGGAATTCTGTAGTGGCTCTGGGGAAATAATCCTGCTGTGCACCCATTGCTGCAGCCTCATGCACCTCTGGATCCTGGCCCCTTCCCCACCCAGCTCTGTTGAAGAGCAATGACTAAGGAAGCCACATAGCCTCCTTGCCATGCCCACCCTCCCACAAATATTCAGGTGCAACAGCATGTTGAGAGCCTTCACAGAGTTATTGGTCCCTTGCTGTAAGGATACATGGGTCTCAAACCTGTGTGGTCTGGTTCCTGAGCAACCTCAGCATCCATCCTACCACCTCATTGCTCTGGCACTGTGGTGATGGACACGCTATGAATCTTGTGTGCCCCCAACACCATTGGAAATTCTGACCCCAAAGGATCTGATTGGCAGTGCTGCCAGAGTCCCTGATTGGTCCAGGTGCACTGCTTAAGCTTGGAGAGGGCCTCAGCAATAGGAAGTTGATTGTGGAATTAGGTAGATTCTCAGAGGGTTTCTATGACGGACTCTTTCGCCTTGCTCTTAATTACTGGCATCTGGCTTGTACTCTGGGTTCAGTTCCTGACCCTCAGCTTTGACTCCTGGCTTCCAGCCTTCCAACTCTCATCCTCAGTGCTGGTCCCAGGCTTCCAACTACAGCTTTTACCTTACTCCTGGTGCTGGTTCCTGGCTCCTGACCCTACCCCGACCCTATCCTGGTCACCTGTACCCTGACTGTGACACTTGCACTGAAATCCTGCCTACCCAATCTTCAATACTGCAGAACCAGCACCTATGTGACTGTGATGGTAGCAGCCAGGGTTTGCCCTTTGTTGCATGGAGAAATATTAGGTTATTTTTGGTCCCAACAAGCTTCCAAGACAAATGAAATGATGAATGTTGCTGGCATGCATGGTCACTATGAAAGGAGTCCCCTAAATATGCTAATTTTCTGAAATATGCATTAATTACTTTAATGGGCTTAGTTTGTATAATTAATCATTGCTTAGCATAACTGTAATTAAATTGCTTTGGCTCCTTTCTTAAATATTCCTGTGGGCTCTGAAATCCTGGGAGGTATAGTGCTTTTGAAACTCTCATTATTTAATATAGAATAATACTTTTGATCTTAGTTCACACTTACTTTTGTCTATCATAATTGTTCTCTTTATGGGAGCTGGTAAATCTTAAATTCCTGTGGCATTCCTGTTATATTTAGTGAACTGAAAATCATGTACATGGATACTGATTTGTTCCACCTGTGTATTACCTTTGAAAATTCTCATTTTTTATTTTAGTTTCATCAGGTAGCTTAATCTGCCTCATACATTTGTAACCCTCTGCCAGGTGGAGCCAGCAGCAGAGGTTGTTCTCCATCCATCCAACACAGAACTGGCTTGAGCTCTCACCCAGAAATGTGGAAAATTCCACACTGCCCCTGGGTGCCTCTGAGCGGCAATCCTTCTCCACTCGCAAGTACAGAGTCTGAGCATAGAAAAGAAATTTTAAATAAAAGGGAGGGAAGTAATGCATTAATTTGGGAAGACACCACAAGCAGAGTTCGTAAACAAAACTATGAGTAAAAGTCCTACCCCAAGTAGATTGGGCAATGTCCTTTTCACCTCAGGTTCTTATGTCCAGCAATCTGATTGTCCCCTTCACATGCCAAACCCTTCTCTGCACCCCGCTATTGCTGCCCTTGGTCAGAGTAGACCCAGGGTTCAGAGATGCATTTGCAGAGTTCACCTCCCATCTTGAGTTGGGGGATGGAGCTCTTGATGATGCCTGTTTAGTTCTGTTTGTCAAACAGTGTGGGAGAACAGATCAGACCAGTCCAGGCCAAGGAGGCTATGCAGTTTCCTGAGCAGAATAACTTTCCCTCACTGCCTCTCTCTCATTGAGCTCTGAAAGTCGAGTCCCTGCATTTAATACAAACATAGTTGGTGTTGGGTCACAAATTAAATTAATTACAATGAGCAAAATACCACTCCATTAGTGAATATCTAACCAATCTAAGCAAACCAGGAGCAAATTGTATTTCCATAAACACACCCAGAGTTTCTCTCCCATTCCAGTTAGCTGTAATGGAAGCGTTCCTTCCGATCCTGCTGACACCCACTGCTACACCAGAGATTGCTTCATCAAAGCCAAGTTATGCAATACCATTTAAAATGAAGAGTTTTACCATGTGTTTTATAAGTAAAAGAGCTGGCTGCAAAAATCAAGGGTCCCCCTCACCCATGGTACCACTACGGAGTAGAATAAATACAATTTTATGAAACATTATACACAATGTTTTTTTCTGGTTATGGCAGAATTCTTACTAGGTATTTTAGAATGTTATCATTAAATGTTACAGCAACCCAAAATATTGAGCATATTTCATGTTCTCAGATGAACAATGCTTTTACAAAACAAAGTGCCTTCTATGCATGAGTAAAGTGCTTGTCCAAAATTATTGAATGGGGGAAGAAAATATCATTTAGAGTGAATTTTGCTTAACTGCAGAGGTTCCTTTACAAAGAGGACACATAAAAGGCCTCTGCAAACTCTACACTTGGTTGAACAGGGCTTCATGACAGTTCTGTGCAGTCTAGTGTGTAGGGAGAGCCTGGCGGCTGCTCTGGGAAAAAAGGAAGGGGTTATGGGAGTTTGCAGTTATACGGATCCTCTGGCTATGGGAGGGATGCAAAATGTTTTGCAGTTCAGAAGCTATTCCAATCTAAAAGCTAGTAGCAGTGATGAAGGGACTGTGGGACTTCTGTATGCATTGTGCAAGGACTGAAGGTGAATTCCATTTCTCCCCATTCCTACATAGTTGCTCAGCACCTAGTCATGTCCTTGGGCTCTGTGCAGCAGTGATCAAAGAGAATCATTTTTTCTTCAAAGGGCGTGTCCTCTATGAAAGATGTGGTTGTGCGTTAATCTGACCTTTAAAGGGTTCTAAGAAGCTTACACACTGACGTATATTGCCATTATTCCTTTTTTGAGGGTTATTGCAAATGCACCCGACGTATAAACTAAATTTGTTAACTTAAACAAAGACTGCCCTAGAATCTAAAACAATATTAAATTGGTTCAGTTTCCACTGATGGGCAGTGAAATGTTAGGAAATCATGTAGGTTTATTAAGGAAGGGGGGGAAAAAACCCAACCTGGGATGAGGTTTCTCTCTAACTAAGCCAACATTAGTTTTGCCATTGACTTAATTGTGGCCAGGATTTCACCCTCAATTATATGTGACACCAAAAGACATTTTTATATGTAAAGAGAATAATTATGTGTATTTTTGCATTTGTGAGAGAGTTAACTGTGTCCTTGATAAGAGAAGTCTGAAATTGAATAATGCCTAAAATACTGCTACTTCCTTCTCCATGCTGTCTAATATGAACATCTAGAGTAAAACATTTTTAACAATTTTACAGCATATCCAAGTTTGACGAGCGATGTTGTTTTCTTTATGTCCACGACAACTCTGATGACTTTCAAATCTACTTTTCCACAGAGGACCAGTGTAGTAGGTGAGTTCATTTTATCACTAATAAATCTTATATGGTATGTGACTGACAGGGGCATTGGAGCCTCCCTAAAAGTGTGGGTTGGTTGGGGGCCCAACCTCTCCTCTTCCTCCAGAAGCCCTGGCTCCAGCCAGGCTGGAAGCTAGAGTGGGGCCAGGGAGCCCCTGTCCCTGCTGGGGTCAAAAGCAGCCCTTACCATATCCTGAGGCCCCTTGTCCAGGGCAGGTGGAGGGACCCAAGCTTCCCACAGCTATCTGTGCAGCTCTCACCAACTCGGCTCTGGCCAGAGATTGGAGGCTCAGAGCTGCAGCCTGGCCATGCTCAGAGCCGTGAGGGCAGCTCTGGAGAGCTGCAGTGGATACTCCACTAGCCTTCAGTGTGGGCAGGCCCCACTGAGAGCAGCTCCCATGTCCCCTCTCACTCTTCCCTCCAGACCAGAGCCATTGGGCAGGGATGAGCTGCAGTGATGAGCTGCAGTGATGAGCTGCCGCGGAGTTGGAGACCCTCCATCTCCCTTGGACTGAGCAGGGACGCAAGCCAGGGGCTGCTTTTGGCTCCCTGCCTTGTGGGCAGGTGAAGGGGCCCACACGACATCCAGGCTCCTCAATTAGGCTCCATGCCGGCCTGGCTGGAGGGTGGGGCCTCAGGGGGAAGAGGAGAGGAAGGGGAGTGGCTGGCTGCCGGCAGAGGTTACTGGTGGGAACTGTCAACTGGTTGACTGTTAAGCATACCAGTAAGCTTAACGGTTAACCCTTTTACCATCCCTAAAATGAAGGAAACCTATTACACTTTGTTAGTAAATTTATTGTTTTGTGCTTGGATTAAGAAATTCTAGCTGATCTTTTTCAGAGAGTATTTGCTGATTATGTGATGCCTGTCACTTGCAGGTTCTGTGGTTTGGTTAAGGAGATTTTGACTGATGGTGTGGGTAGTGCTTTGGAATTAGAAGGAGAGATTGACGGGGACACACTGGAAGTAAGTCATGTTTGTGGATAAAATACCTGAAAACCTTAAACCATTTTTCCCCTCTCATATGATTTTGTTTAAGAAACAAGGATCAGGAAGTAACATTTAAATTCTTGAAAATTCATAGAAAATTGCAACACTCCTGTAATTCGTTATATAGAACAATTAACTTTCTTGTGGAAAAAACTACAGGTTTTCATGTAACATGGTGAACCAGCTACTATAGTGGCTGGAGCCATAAAAGTGCACAAGAGTATGAGTTATTGATATTGAAAATTATTGCATATGTGATGATAGTTGGTTGCTATACACCAAAGATCGCAAAATATTCAGATTGTGTCCAGTCCCAGAAGACCAAACGCTTATCCCAGCTCACATTGTACCTTAGCTTTACCACCAAAAACAATGCTTTTAGCCAATATAGTAACTAACTAATGATTTATCAACTACAAAATAGAAGCGAGAGTTATTATAAGGTTAAAGCAGGCAAACATTTATACACAAATGAGTTAGTGTTTTTAAAAAGTGACAGAGTTGTAGTAATATGTCAGCTCTGAATGTCTTTTAGGGGTTGACCCTAGAGATCTCTGCTTCTGTTTCATAACTCCAGTGGTATGAGAGTACAAACAACCAAAGAAAGATGAAACACTTTCATGTCAATTATTTTTATTTCTTTTTTCCCAAATACAAGATGATGGGACAAGCCTTTTTGCACTTAGCCTCTTCATGGGTGTGAAGGGGTAGCTAACAAAGTCTTTGTATTTTGATGTCCCACAAAAGTTCATTTAGGTTCAGGAGCCTTCATGATGTCTGGGAGACAATTCCTCCTGACTGGGTTCACAGTTTCAGAGCAAACATTTTCTACAGTCATAAATCAAAAGCTTAAATATTAACTTATAGCATGTGATAAAGATATTATAACTGAGATTATTGCATGCAACACGTTACAAACATTGCATAGAGTCTAAACACTAAATACATTGTTACAAGTTCAGTGCCCATCTGAACACCCAGATGAAACTGACTGGTTTCTGAAAATAAATTTGTCAGTGGTCAGCTGAAACCTAAAGCCTTGGCAAGAGTTTGCACCCGATTTGCCAACATCTCAGCAACAGCATGAAAAATGCTGAGTGACATATTCTTGACGGACTTGAAGAGCATGTAGAGATTGGAAAGCCTCACCTGGTAACCATACATGGTATTAATGTGAAAAGAAACTTTGGAAGGAAAAAGAAAATGCTGTGTGAATTTTCGGACCTGATCTTGCAGTTTTCAGTCAAAATTTTTGTGATTACCAGGATTGTCTAGGTAAAGAACAGCATGAAGGGGTAATGGTAGCATTTTAAAATGATAGTGACTTGGAGTAAGGGCTACTTTTAACCAGGATTTAGATTTAGAACTAGAGCCAATTTGGGGATTCTTTGAACCAGGTGGTATTTACTTGTATAGCCTTTTATGCATGTCTGGACATTCCTCAAAAACTGAGGAAGTATTTATCCGTTGAAGAGTTGTTACCGAATCCCAAATCCCATTAGCCTGGGAACATCAGACTGCCTTGACCAAGGTCTTAGGAGGAATGCCTGCTTGTTCATAACAGCAATTGAATAACGCACCAACCCGGAGGCTCTGTAGTTGATCATGTGTGCAGATTTTCTACTGTGGCAAATTAGTATGGACTTACTGTCCACCTAAAGAAAACAGAACCAGGACATACCATATTGCATCCGGTACACAGTCTAACAAACCTACCGTACACCTCTTAATGGAATTCACATGTCCTGGAAAACATGTCAGGGAACATGGACTCCTTCTCTAGGCTGAGAATTACATTAGGATTAATCTATGCAGAGCTGCATCCCAACTTCAGACTGCACCATGCAGCTGATGTCTTCTGTATGAACAGTGTAGCATTCCATAGCTGTGAAACCTGAGTGTGCTACTGCTGAAGAACTCAACAAGTTTTACATGTAACACTTCAATCAGTTGTTCATGTCACATTACTGGATAATACTGTGAATTTGGAAGAACTGAAACATTGGAAATGAAACTACATTAAGGCTTTGTTATTTCAAGTACAGATCATAGAATCATAGAACACTAGAACTGGAAGGGGCCTCAAGAGGTCCAGTCCCCTGCCCTCACAGCAGGATCAAGCACTGTCTAGATCATCCCTGATAGATGTCTGTTTAACCTGCTCGTAAATATCTCCAGAAATGGAGATTCCACAACCTCCGTAGGCAATTTATTCCAGTGTTTAACCACCGTTGAGTAGGATATTTTGTTAGGGTTAAATAACAATAGAATATTCCAGTATGTGTTCTGTACAGTAGTGATATGAAGATGGTGTAAATGAATAGAGAGAATTTTGAAGACAATTTGTAACAGCAGTGATCTGACGGGGCATGCTTGAAGAAGGCAGATCTCAATGTTGCAGTCAATATTGCAGCATGACATAGGCATATTTAACATAGCAGACTGTGAAGCTTACACACTGCTTTGTAAAAAAAAAAAAAAAAAAGACTTTTTTGTTTGTGTAAAAGCTTTTAAAATGTACTACACTAATTCCATGCTCTCAAATTTGTATATGAATCAAGAGCGCACTGTTTAACCCATCTCTCAAGTCCCAACAGAGGTTCTTTAGTGTGAGTAAATGTGCTTTTGTCTGGAGGGATCTTTGCAACAGGAGTTCTCTACAGTGAGGCCACAATAGAGAACCAGAACTTCAAATAGTGTAAATCAATGTAGCACTATTGAAGTCAATCAGCTGCACCTATTTATACTAGCTGAGGATATAATCCTGCATGCTCCAACAGAAATGTATACAGCTACATAGTTTTGTATTTTTAATTTTCTTTTAGAAGATCAGCATATTTTTCCTCTTTTACAAACCCTCATAATGAGGAGAAAATGTTGAAAATGAATTAGCTACAGCTGAGCTATGAAATAAGTATAGTATTTTTTTTAAAACAAGACATAGGCGTTATAATGAGATTTTTTTTGTTCCTACTACATGTAGATTTCAAAATACTTGGTGATTTTCCTCTTGTTTTTGTTTACCCTGAATAATCCTTTATAAACTCTTCCTGTGTTGATCTCTTTACGGATAATATCTCCACACCTTCTTGTCACTGAATTTTAGCGCCCAATCCTGCATTCCTTATTCAGGCAAAATTTTTGTTGAGTAAATTATATTTAGCAATTATGTATCTGAACACCTATTAGAAAGGCCACATTTTATAAAGCGAAAAGCAAATAATAAAGGACCAGTGATGTTATTAAAAATTATGTACGAGCGGGTTAGACCAATATATAATTCTGATTAAATCTTATTTGCAATCTAGAAAGTGGTTTCTATTGTAATTATTTGTGTACCCTTATGCATACCTTTCTGCTTTCAGTATGAATATGACTATGAAGAGAATGGTGATCGAGTAATACTAGGGAAAGGTACTTATGGAATAGTTTATGCTGGACGGGATCTTAGCAATCAAGTCCGAATAGCCATCAAGGAAATTCCTGAAAGAGACAGCAGGTGAGTCTTAACATAATAATAAACCTGCATCACCAATGAAAAATGCAGTAGGTTGCTGATAAGACTTTTCTCCTTCTAAAATGTATGTGTATATATAATAGATTGCAGTATAATATTCCAATACATGATAATTGAATTCGTTTATTAAAATATAGTTTTAATTATTCTGTTTAGGGGCAAGTTCAATGTCTTCCTCTTTTTCCAGTACTACCAAACCACACCAAAAGTATATGCTAATTTGATAAAATCTTTTATGAGGATCAGGATTTTTTTAGTTGTTTGAATAAAGAGTCAAACATTGTTTCTTGTAGGAAGCTTTTCTTGTACTCCATTTTTTGAACAGCCAACCAGTCATGTTGCATTTTGAATTTAGCGACAGAAAGTTTTCTAGGGACTTGGATGAGACCTGTAGACTCATTTTATTTGTAAACCAGGAATTAAAACTAGGTCTCCAAAGATGTTAATCCAGTATATTTGCATGCATCTTCAGCTGGTCCTCAACTTACTTCTTCTTGATAGATATTCTCAGCCACTGCATGAAGAGATAGCGCTGCATAAATATCTAAAGCACCGGAACATTGTCCAGTACCTTGGTTCTGTTTCTGAAGACGGGTACATTAAGATCTTTATGGAACAGGTGCCAGGAGGTTTGTATCGTTCTGGGCTGGGATTTTTAAAGGCGCATAAGGAATCCAACTCCCAGAAATAGTCAATAGAAGTGGGGCACTTAATTGCCTTAGGAGCTTCACTAAATCTCAGCATTTACATGTTGCTATGCTCTACCTGACTTTCCTGTTGAGAAGTTAATTGCAAGTGTCATTCTTCTGTTTATAAACAGGTTTTCTGTGTGTAAACGATAGATATGAACTGGTACAGTTGTCAAGATCTTATGAAATCCCTTTCTATAATAATGATACATTCACAAACTGTATTAAAAGAACATTAATAAAGTCTTGCACTCAGAAATTAAGAAATGCCAGACATCGAAAAAGTCATGCGCTTTTGCAAAAGAGAGCGTCGAGACTGCCTGGATGCTCTTTTGCAAATAAGCAGTGATTGCTATGGACAGAATGGCCACCAGGGCACCTGTGCTTTTTCCTCTTCCCTCTTCTTGTGCAAAAAAACTCCTCTTCCGCGTCCACACACGCTTCAAAAAAGCGTTCTTCCCCGTGGAATGAGGATTACCAATTGCACAAAAACCCCTCTGATCTTTCGATTTACTTGCACAAAAATGTGCTTGAGGTGTGGACACGCTGCAAGTTTTTGCAAAAAAATAGCCATTTTTCCACAAAAACTCTGTAGTGTAGACATAGCCTTAATGAATAGCTGTTGAGTATTTGTTTTATACTCACTATTAAATGCGTGGCTGCAGGCCTAATTTACTACACATTATTGCTCGGAAGAGAATTATTAATTTAATCTTGGGCTTTTCAATGGTACTCATAACCATCTGGAGATATCACAAATGTAAATAAATTTGTTCTCACAATAAGGTAGTATTATTATACCCATATTACAGTTGAGAACCCACTGGCACAGAGTTATTAAGGTAAACATTGTCAGCTAATGCTGGCTGCCCAATTTGATTCAAGTGGGATCTGATTTTTCAGAATGCTTTGCATTAGTTGGCATTGTATATATTCAGAGCACAGCTCCTGTTGACATCAGTTGCTACTATGAGTGCTTGGCATTTTGGTAAATCAGAATCTCAGGTATCAAATAGAGCACTTAAAAATGAGGAAAAACCCAGATAATGACCATTCATCAAAGTTTGACTTAAATGTCTTGCCTAGCACTACACAAAGACGCTGCAACCCAGGCAGGGATACAGTCCAGTTCTCCGGAGCCTCATTCCACTACCTTAGCCACAAGACCATCCTTTCCTCTTCCTTCCATCTCCTGCCTCGTTAACTATACACCTTCCAAATTTTGAAATAAATGAGACATGATCCTGTAGACCACAGTTTCTTTGACTGTACATCCTTGATTCGCCCCCACAACAGGTCCAGTCTGTGCCCTATTTGAGGCAGGGATCTTGGGGCCAAATTATCCTCAGATAACTAAAGAATATTATAAATGCATACACATAGGGGGGGACCTTAATTCTGGCATTTCTTATCTTTTGTGTGCTTAATAATGCTGTTTTTAACATTTTTTTCTGGGTGTGCAATTGCCTAGTTTAAAAAAAAGAAACTAAAAAACCAGAAATTCCATCTCTGGTTTCACAGTGATATCCCATTATTATGGTTGTAATCTTTACATTCATCACACAGTCCTCTGCCAATTGAGCTAACAGAGTAAGTGATAGGACTAGTAGGTTGTTATGTTCTCTGTGGACCAGCACTAATGGGGTGTGAGAGACACATTTTGTCTGAGTCTAGCATGGCCAAAAGAAGCTCAGAGTGACAACTGCAAGGGAGGTTCATCTCTCAATCCTGGACTGGATCATTCCCAGTGCATATGTAATAATTGTGGGATTTAAACCACTAGATTAACCAAATTCTTTACTGAGCATGCATGAATTGCAGTTTTTGTTTTCCAAAGGCTTATAAATTGGTGTCAAATTTAGATTAGATTTTTCAAACAGGTGGCTAAAAGTACGTCTGACACCTTTACCACCCCGTGCTAAATTTAAAGTACCTGCTCCAAAAAATGGGGAAGGGGCACAATTGCTCTAAAAAAATTGCCAGAAATTTTAAACATGAGCAAAGCAGCATAACTTCACCAAGCTCCATTTTCTTAAACGGCTGAACTGTTTTACTGATTTTTTTTTTAATTCCGCTTGAAGCAGACACCCAGCATAGTAAATTCAGCCCAAATGGTTACAATTTAGCAAAAAGCTGTGAGCAATCAAAACCAGGGTCTTCTAATGGGAAGAGGGGTAGTGGAGGGCAAAAGACCTAACTAGCTTCATGGCTGAGCTTGATAAATTTATGGAGGGGAGGGGATGGTATGATGAGACTGCCTGCAATGGCACGTAGCTGATCTGTGACTGCTAGCGGCAAATAACTCCAGTGGCTGCTGATGGGACACTAGATCTGGAGAGCTCTGAGTTCCTGCAGAGAATTCTTTCCCAGGTGTCTGGCTGATGGGTCTTGCCCTCGTGGTTGGGGATGGGAAAGAATTTGCCCTCGAGTCATACTAGCAGGGATACAGGATGGGGGTCGCCTTTCTCTGAAGCATGGAGCAAGTTCATTTGCAGCTTCACACAAATGTAAATGGTGGATTCTCTGTAGCTTGATTTGAGGACTTCAGTAATTCATACAGAGTTTATGGGTCTATTATAGGAGTAGGTGGGTGAGGTTCTGTGGCCTGCGATGTACGGGAGGTCAGACTACATGATATGATCTCAGTAACAGGTAATCTTTATGAGTGTGGGATTAGCCTGTCTCTTTCTTAATAATTAATGCTTCATTTAAATGGAGAGTACATATCAATATATTTTGAGGGTAAAAATCTTTGCTCGTAGTTCAGCAAAGCAGCTATTAAAAAAGCAGGAAATTAAAAGTTAAACTTCCAAGATTCAGATTCAAAAAGGGTAATTCAGAGGGTATTTTAAAAATACATGTGAGAGGCATGAGATGATAATCCTGTCTCTATTGTTCTCTCTTTAGAGCCCCACTCAGAGGTGCCAACTACATGGGTGCTTCCCCTCCCCCCAGCGCCTCCTGCCCATTGGTGGGCCCTGTCAATCAGCTCCTCCCACCCCAGTCAAATGTTCAGTGGCATGCAGGAGGCAGTCAGGGAGAGGAGGAGTATGCTCTGGGGGTGGGGGGCACAGATAAATTGAGGAAGAGGCAGAATGGAGCGAGAGCAGGAAGAGATATGGTGAGATTTGGAGGAAGGACTGGAGTGGGGAAGGATCTGAGGTGCAGTGAGGCCAAGCACCTCCAGAGAAATGAGGAAGCTGGTGCCTGTCTCTCATTGTCTCCTAGCCATTCTAGGGTTGCCAACTTTCTAACTGCAGAGAATCAAACATACTTGTCCTGCCGAGCTCCTGCTCCCAGTTCACTCCATTCCCCCTCCTTCTGTTGCTTCTCTCTTCCCCACCTTCACTTCATTTTCACTGCCCTGGGGTAGGCTCTGGCGTGGGTCTGAGGAAGAAGGGTTTGGAAGGTAGGGAGGCAGCTCTGGCTTGGAGTAGGGCTGTAACTCACGAGGTGTCCACCCTGGCAAGGCATTTAGTGAGCACAAACCCCACAGTTGCAGCGCTCTAGAAAAACCATCTTGAGAAGAGGTGCTGAGGTGTTGAGTTTTTTGCACTGGGGCTACAGTGCCGGGATGCTAGTATAAACATTTCAGTTGCTTTCTGCAGAGTAACAGGCCTCCGGAAGTGTCCCATAATCCCTCAAGTGGCCACTCTGGTCATTTTTTTCTAAAATCTGTTGTCTGCCCTGGAGACGTGCATTTTCAAAGCTCAGTTGCTAACAGTCTGCATGCTGTCTGGGACGCAGAGCAAACCATTCAGGTGAAATGCTCATGCTGTTCAACACAGAGGCAGGCGTGTGTGTGTGTGTGTGTGTGTGTGTGAGAGAGAGAGGTTACTGTGCAGAAAGCTTGGGAAGGAGGTGGGGGGGTTGATGTCGGTGTTTCCCTCTCCCTCTGCCTCAGTTTCCTGCTTCTGTCTGAATTTACAAGACAGCATGCTGACGCCCACACTGTCCCACCATACACCCCTCCCTCCCCCGTCACACATTTTCCCTCCCTCCCCCTGCACTTCAGATGAAAAGCAGCTGTCAGTGTAATTCAGTGGGGCTGGGAAACAATGGAATTTGGAAACCTGCATCATGTGACATTACCTGCTCCATGCAGCATTATAAACACTTCCCAGAGCACCCTGTGGCAAGTTGAACTGTGGGGTAGCTACCACAATGCACTGCTCTCTGCACTGTTGCAAGAGCTACTAATGTGGATGCACTCCACCATCACAAGGAGGACAGTGTGAACATGCAACAACAATTTAATTCCAGTGCTTCAATAAAACAGGCATAACTTGCTGCTTAGAAACTTGCCAGTGTAAATAAGGCCTACAGTTTAGTTCTGTCAGGAAACTTCCAACTTAGAAAGCTATAGGCATGGACTGAAATCTCCCTCAACTAAGTTTTCTAGAACTTAAAAAGACCCCATTGTAAATTCTGTGCCTGACTTGTCATAAGCAGAAAATGTTGCAGGAAATGCTTCTGTGTGGGCAATGAACCTGCCCTATTTAAGGAGATTAAATCTGGTTCACTGTCTCCACAAAGTAGGAGAAATAACAGTAAGCCATCTTCCAGTCTGTGTGCATGATGTCTCCAGTCTCTGGTTTCTTTCTGGAACATTCTTTCCTCTACCTCCAGCTATTCCTGGCAGTCATATCCATATTAACAAATCGAAGGGGAAATGTTTTTAGACTGCTTAGCTGTCAGAAGAGATTACCTTCTCTCAAAATAGATATAGTTTGCTCTATTTAATGTGACATACTATGACATTCGCCCAAGTCCATGCGCTTTTCATTAAGTGCCTAATGAATGTGGCTGACCCTAACATGCACACTTACGATTCTAAAGAGGAGTAAAACTAATCCAGTGCTTGTGTGCAGCTTCCTCACCTTCCTCACATCATGGCTTAAAACCTGAGTTATGCATTAGATGCTTCCCGCCCCTCTCATTCAAATAGATGGTGGAAACAAGTAGGGAATGAGTAGACCCTTTGCTCTGCCATTCCTCTGATGTGGCAGCCAGTGGAGCTGAGCTGACGGAAGAAGAAAATACCTGCATTCAGTCAAAGGCTTCAATAAATCACTTCTGGCCTGAAGGAAGTGAGTTCATCCTGGGGTTGCACCCCGCCACTGTGCTCAGGACATTGACCGGAAGTTCAATCTAGCTCTAAATTTATTATTAGTGACCTTCAAAAGTTGACCTCGTGATATTGCCATCTTGAATGTTTTCCTCTTTATCTAACCCAGGAAGCCTCTCTGCTCTTCTAAGATCAAAATGGGGCCCAATGAAAGAACCTACAATAAAATTTTACACCAAGCAGATTCTGGAAGGCCTTAAATATCTCCATGAAAACTTGATTGTACACAGAGACATAAAGGTGAATTTCTCCAAGTTTTGTATTTTGTACAGTAGGGATAGGGGGATTAATTTTAACACCTGTTGCAAGATTGTTACATTGGTTATAAACAGTAGTACTTTCAACAGGAAGGAGCTTTTTAAAAAAACAAAACAAAACACCACTGCCCATGGAAATTTCCTATGTAAAAAGCGTTGGTGTCATCTTTGTTATCGTTCTTGCTCGAATCTTGTTGCCAGTGTGTTGGAATATATTTACATCTATCTGCCTCTTTCTTTTCTCCAGGGAGATAATGTTCTGGTGAATACATATAGTGGGGTAGTAAAAATTTCTGATTTTGGCACTTCCAAGCGACTCGCAGGGATCAATCCATGTACTGAGACATTTGCAGGTAAGAGGAATTGAACACATTTCTCAAGTCTCCCCTTTGGTGATGGTGGTTTGATGCTCTAGTTAGCATTCTTATTTAGGGTTCAGTTTTGAATTCCTCACAGACCCAAAGTTCCTGGGGAAGCCACGGAGAGCTTTGGGTCTGCAAAGAAAGAATCAGAGAGCTTCTGCTTTGAAGAAAACAGAAAGTAAATTGGTGTAGGTTACATGTAAGGACAGGCTTTTTTCTTTTTCTCAGAATCCTATTTGAACCTTCTGATTTAAAACCCAGACCAAAAATGTCTTTGGAAGGTTTTATTGCAAAATGTTGAACTCCTGTACCTCACAAAATACCACAAACTGGAACATAAGGTTTGGTGATAACTTAATTTTGGCTGACAACTCTTTCAAAACTTTATTGTGGTTGGATCATCAATAGATGTTTTCCCCATAGTCAATTAGCATGCTGTGTGTTTAAATCATAAAATAGGGTTGTGCCAATGACCAGTACTTGAAATTTAAGCTGCAATTGAGCCTACATAATTTTATGTATGTCGTCCTTTGTAAGAAAACTGGAGGAATTACATAATTGCTGCCAGAGTGAGTTGATGGAAAAGCTTTTTTTTTTTTATCACTCTGAATGAATATACCCTTGAGAAGCTGGAAACTGTCTTTTGTCTCCCCACCCTCTATGACCAATCACCATGTCTATGTAACTTTTTCCAAACTTGAAAATATTGCTGCTCTTCTGCCGGTAGATAATCTGTACTGTGATTTTTAGGAAACAGATGATAGCTCTAGGGATGTGAAAATATATTATCCTTCCAGTTTTTTGTTCTTCTGACAGACCAAAGAATTGAGTAATTACATAAGCATATTTTCCTTTTCCTGTCTATAGCTTCATTGTTACACAGCAAGTTTTCCTTCCCTCTTGACTTTGCAAGCTTTTATTTCCTTTCTTGTGTAAGAGTTCTTCTTGCTTTTATGCAAATAAGTATCTGGCTAAAAACAACCAGCCTTGTATTTTAAAACAATGTGATCTCTTTTTTACAGTCCATAACAAACAATGGTCAGTCAGTTGGTCTGTTTTGTAATTAACTTCTCATACTAAAGTATTCAACATAAAGACTCATGTCTCATTTATTTGATATTAAACATAGTTTAGGGAACTATCCATTCATGAATTACCAAATGAATAAGAAGGAATTTTAACTAAAATTTACTAGTTTTAGTTACATATTTCCATAGATTTAATGTTTTTCATTAAAGACCAGTACTATTTAATGTAAATATTGAAGTACTTGAAAGAAAAGTTGTAATCGCTTTAGATATTACAATTGCATTCAGTATCTTTGGGGACTATATGTCATTAAGTTTATGAATGGCCTATGTATCACTGGCTTCAGGGGGTAGCTGAGTTAGTCTGTACAGGATAAACTTAAAAAACAACAAATGGTCTGGTAGCACTTTATAGACTAAGAGGAGCCAAAACAATGAAGGGTGATTAAAGTAAATCACTTAGGTTGTAAACACCTCTGGAGAGATATCACCCCCAGCAAGGCTGACATATATTAACTCAAAATGAGTTTTCCAGATGTCAACAGACTAAGAAAAGCCTTTTGATACAAAAAAGGCTGAGTTTTCTTTTTTATATATATATTCAGCAAATGGACAGGACCATCTCCCCAACCCTTGTGAAAGGGCTGGAATGATATTGACTTACTAGGGTCCCTTAAGACTGAGGGCTGATCACTGGTGAGTTTTAACATGTGTTAAGGAATTTTGTTGACTTTTATCTATTTTCTCTGTAATACTTTTACCTTAAGGATAAATGTATTTTGCTTTGTATAAGCTGGTTGATAACTTGTAGACATTGTTGTAATTCCTGGAGAAAAGTAATTGACAGGTGCTGGACCTTAGTCAGACCTGCTGAGGAAATCCCAGTGAAGTTCAGAGGGACTGCAAGCCTAACCCAGTGGTCTCAAAGGAGAGAAATCTGGCTCTGTGGCCAAGAGAGGTGATAGCTGGAAGTGTGAAACCTTAAACATTGATAAATTAAACAGTAATAAATCACCAGGACCAGACAGTATTCACCCAAGAATTCTGATGGATCCTCAAATATGAACTTGCAAGAACTAAAAACTGTGGAATGTAACCTATCACTTAAATCACCTTCTGTACCAGATGACTGAAAGATAGTTAATACAATGCCAATTTAAAAAAAAAGGATCCAGAAGCAATTACGGTCTGGTAGCTTCAGTACCAGGAAAATTACCTGAAACTTCCATAAAGAACAGAGTTATCAAAAACTTCAATGAACACACTGTGTTGGGGGAAGATTCAACACAGCTTTTGTAAAGAAAAATCATGTTTCACCAATCTATTAGAATTCTTTATGAGAGTGAGCAAACATGGACATGGTGAATATAGTGGAAAGCCTCAGCAAAGGCTCTTAAGTAAAGTAAGCTATCATGGGATAAGAGGGAAGGCCTTCTCATGGATCAGTAACTAGTTAAAAGGCAAGAAACCAAAGGTAGGAATAAATAGTCATTTTTCACAATGAAGAGACGAAAATGGTGGTGTCCCAGAGGAATTTGTATGGGATTGTGCTGTTCAATATATTCATAAATGATTTGGAGAAAGGGAAAACGGTAAGGTGGCAAAATTTGCAGAGGATACAAAATAATTCAGTTAAGTCCAAAGCCAATTGCAAAGTTATGAAGGGATGGCAGCCAAATAGCAGATGAAATTCAGTGTTGTTAAATGCAAAGTAAGGCACACTGGAAAATATAATCCTTGTTTAGAGCTTCAGTTCATAGCAAATATCCTCCAGAAGTGAGAAGCAGGATTGAAGACAGAATTGAGGAGCTCCAAGGGCTTTTTATATCCTCGACCATGTGAAGGGAATGCCATTGTGTTTGCTGTGGAAAAGTACAGCTACAAGATGGAGTTTCACATGAGCAAGTCACCTGTCAATGTATTACTAGGTTCTTTAAAGGTAGAAGCCATTGCTCCCAGGACAGTCTGAACAGTCACAGGGAAGCTCATCAGATGTGGATTGGCACCTCCCAAGACCCATTGTCAGTCAAGCACTTCTACTTATCTTGAATAGTTGAAATGCTGGCCAAACCTCTTGTTAGTGTCATCCAGAAATACAAATATAGAGCCAGTACTCGTAACTTCACATACAAAAATGATGCACACATATGAATGGCATAAACATTAACATATATAACATAACACATATGAATGGCATAAACATAATCAGATGCTTTTTATAGACACCTCACCTGCCCCACTTTGTACATGATTTGTTGCAAACATATAATAGCAGTTGCAAAAGTAATCTATATGTTCATATCACAGTCCAATAACATCACACTCCCAATGCAAAATTGATGCAGGAAAAATGCAACAAATGCTACTTACTGCATCCCAGGGACTCCCGTTCTTGGTTCTGTAGTTCTGTCGGTTCTAATTCAATATTAGAAATATCAGTGTATAACTGGAATGGTTTATGAAAACCATGTTTGTCTTAAACAGGCTTCATTGTATGGTTCATTATGGAAACAATAATATCATTGAATCCTTTTACATCCTCATTTTGTTTCCTGTTGTGGAGTCTCCAGCCATCTCAATATGTTCATTTTACTCATTTCCTTTCTTGTGGCTGGCCAAGATAATGCTTCGTTATGTTGGATCAAATTACAGTTTTATACACTCTACCTTTCATTAGCATCTTTTTGTCAGGAGAACTGGAATCTGCTCCCACCATTTGTACCCACCCAACTTAAGTACAATACTAGTCTTCACTTGGAGGCCACCCACTGTCAGCAACCATTGATCCTAGGAATTTAAATACTTCCGTTTTTTTAGGCTCAGTCTTACCAATATTTGGTTTATATGCAGTCTATCCAAAACTATGTTGTCCCTGTTCAAAGTTGGCTTGCAAGGGTTCACTGTCTTCCACATGTATCACTAAGTCATCAGTGAACAGCATGTTCCAAGGTGGCACCCTACATGTCTTCTCACTCACTGCGTTTATGACAATCACAGATAATGTTCAATGCTGATCCATGGTGCAGGCCAATGCTAATTCGAAGTTCTCAACTGTATCCCCATTTAATTTTGACTGTGATAGACACTCCATCATATATGTTCTTGATTAAAGGAATGTATCCTTCTGTCACACCTCTCCATTGCAAACTCAACCAATCTAGTTCTCTTGGAACATGACTCTAAGCCCTTTCTGGTCCACAAAGACCGTTAATTAGTTGCCATCTCTCTTCTCAATGCTTTTCTTTCCCAGCACAAGTCCATACTGAGCATTCCAAATTTCAGCCATTTCACACGTAAGCTTTTCATTAATCCTTTCCTATAACTTCCATTGTGATCTATCTCTGATTAGTATTAAAAAAACAATAGATTTGGGACTGGTGTTCTTCACTGGTGTAAGTTATAAGATAGCTTTCCCTCTGCTGAAAGTGTGTGTTTGTGATCATCAAACCCAATACCAGAGAAGTCCATAGGAACCCCTTCAGAGTTTCTGGTTTCAATGTCATGCCCTCCATGGACTCCTTCATATCCAGTCTTCTCATTTCTAGTGTGTGCATATAAGTCTATTCCCATACTGATCTTCTTGTTGGGTAGTATGTTTTCAGTGAAGCACAACTCCTCCTCAAAAACTTTTTATCTTTGATCCTCTCCTAACTGTTGGTGCATGTCCACTTACTATATAGATAGTTATCTCTTCCTGACACTGTTTAATACTCACCAGTCAATCCAACATTCTGGTAACCTCAGTCACAGGCCTCTGCTGGGTTTCATCAAGAATAACTCCAATAGGAGATTGAACTCCCTAGGTAGTAGATTTTGTGATTCCTCACTACTCTCTTCTCTCTGCAGTTTCTCCGTTTGGTCTTTTGCACACCTGCTGGATTTATATGTCTCCTCTTTAAGATCTCATATAGCTCCAAACTTATGCCAGTTAATATTCCTACCCCAACTTACACATCTGTTTACTCACTGATTTCTTTAACTGTAGCAGACCATGCCCAGTTACAACAGTCTGGCATGACTGTGCTATGTCACTTATGAGGTGCATCCTTGCCTTCTGGGATACACTTTTTAACAAATATCCCAATTTCCTACGATATCCTGGAAAGACCTTAGTGTATTATGTATCTTGTTATTGTGGGCTGAGAGTGTGTGTAACCTCTGTAGGGGAGAAGGTGTGATAGATATAAGACCTGGGAATTCTAAAGATTATACTCAAAATGTACCAGACAAGTATGAACATTTGGAACAATAAGTGTGTAGTGGATTTCCGGGGTAGTTCCAGCGAGAAGTTAATGCAAATTCGCTTGCTCCAACTATGCAAAAATCCAGCCTTTTGAAAGTACTACATGAGGAGAGAGTGACTGCTGGTTACAGAATGCCAAGATCAAAGAGCCAAGCTACGTAAAGAAAGGACTGATCTGCTCAGCCTTGGTTCTGGCTCTAGATCCAAGAGGAATGAACTTGGTAACCAACTTGGTAACCACACAGCAAACCCATATTTGGGTTTTGAAGGACTTAAACCTATCAGAGCCCTAGATTGGAGTTGTGGGTGACCTATTGTAAGCTTTTTAGCAGGTATGTAGGTTCTCTTATTATTTTAATATTCTTTCTCTGTAACATTTTTACCTTTAGTATGAATGTGTGTGCTTAGAAAGAGCTCTCTGATAATTTATGATTGCAGCAATACAATGATTGCAACCTTTGGAGAAAAAAGCAAAGTGCTGGTGCTGGCCTTTTTAGGAAATCTGGCAGGCTGATATCACAGTGTGAGTCAGGGAATCTTATGTCCCTGGTCAAGAGGGGTGATGGCTAGGAAGAGGAAGCTTGAAGTGGGTGGGTGGGGAGGCTTGTCAGCCTTAGCAGACAGCTCACATAGGAGAAGGAATACTCCCATTTCAAGCCCAAGTCCTGGCTCAACCAGACTTATGTAAGGCAATCTTTATTCATCTTTAGTTGTCATCACGGGGTCTCACACCTTGCTGAGAGATGTCACCAGTTCGTCTGTGACTGCTTACTGACTATTTGCAGCTGTCCTGCATACCTGCAGGATGTTCCCCTATCTGCCATCTGGGTGTGCATGTGGTGGCAGTTGGCCATTCCTACACAAGGAAGTAATTCACTTGCAGAAATATTCTGAAATCTATGTTGACTTTCGAACAGTGTGAAAATGATAAGCTGTCACTTTAAATCGTAAAGGCTTTCCTGATTCTATTTGCAGGTTAGGATCATGAATAATAAGATGGCAATAACTGTTCCAGGCTAACTTGCTGCATGTTTTACTACTTTTTTGGATGTTTGTTTCAACAGAATTCCGATCTTCAGTCTCAGTTTTGTAATGAGATCTACACAAAGGCTATGTCTACATTGGCAAGATTTTGCGCAAATACTTTCAACGCAAGAATTTTTGCGTTAGAGTATTTGCTCAAGAGAGTGTCTATATTGGTCTGGGACTCATTGTAAGAACGATGCGCTTTTGCGCAAAAGCGCGTCTACATTGGCCGGACGCTCTTGCGCAAAAGCAGAAGCCCAGAACCATTTTGAAGAGGGCAAAAGGGCACCAGCCCTTTCCGGGGGCAGGGGCTGGAGCTCCTTTGAGACACGTGCTTAAAGGGATCTCCCCGGACAGCCGTTTCTCTCCTGCTGCGTGCTTTAGGACCTCTTGCAGGGACTGACAGCCATAGCAGTTGTATTTGTGGTTGCCCTCTGCCTTATTGGACGCCACTGCCTTGTGCCTTAGTGCCTTTGGCTGATGTTTTGATCTACGCTAGTTTCTTGTGCCATGGAGCCAGGGGTGGCCTTGTGCCTGCTCTGGCCCCTTCCGGCCATTTTGGAGTGGCTGCAGCTGCTGCTCCATACTGCTGCACTTCTTGTCCAGGACCTTGAGGTGCAGGTCGCTCTGGACTCCCTCACCAGGGAGGCCATGGTGTCCCTGTGCCATCCCCACCCCACCGTGGAGAGGCCACTGTGGAGACTGGACACCAGCACCGACTGGTGGGACCGGCTGGTCCTGGGGCAATGGGACAACCAGCAATGGCTCCGGAACTTTCGCATGCGAAAGCAGATGTTCCTGGAGCTATGTGCCTGGCTCGCCCCTGTGCTCCAGAGAAGCATGACCCGGCTGCGGGCACCCATCCCGGTGGACAAGAGGGTCGCCATCGCACTATGGAAGCTGGCCACCCCAGACAGCTACCGGTTGGTGGCACAGCAGCTTGGGGTGGGCAGATCAACCGTCGGTGCTGTCGTCATGCAGGTAAGTCCCAGGGGGAATTGGGGGGGGGGGGGGAAGGGTGCTGCACTCCATGCCCGGGGCAGGCAAGACTCCAGGCTGGGTCACCCAGGGGTTTGGGCCGTCCTTCCCTTGCACAGGCCTGCTGGTGGGGGGGCCCTGGTGCGTGCATGTGTGTGTGAGGACAGAGGGTATCACGGGGGGAGGACCCCCCCCCAAGGGAGCACGCACTCACCCTGCCTTATGTGATGTGTTCCCCTGTGTTTCTCTGCACCCTTCTGCAGGTTGTCCATGCCATCAATGACGTCCTGCTCCAGAGAGTCATCCGCCTGCGCGATGTAGAGGCTACAGTGGCCAGCTTTGCTGCCCTGGGGTTCCCCAACTGCGGGGGAGCCCTGGATACAACCCACATCCCTGTCCGTGCCCCGGAGCATCGAGCGACCCATTTCATAAACAGAAAAGGGTACTTCTCCATCGTACTCCAGGCCCTCATGGACCACCGTGGCCGCTTCCTGGACATTTATGCGGGCTGGTCCGGCAGGGCACATGACGCCCACATTCTAAGAAACTCCGGCCTGTTTGACAGGCTGGAGGCGGGCACATTCTTCCCCAGGCGGGAATTTACTGTCGGGGACGTGCCCATGCCCACGTGTGTTGTGGGGGACGCGGCCTACCCTCTGCTGCCCTGGCTAATGCGGCCCTACACGGGGCGGCCGGACCAAACCGGGCACGGTTCAACGACCGCCTCAACCAGGCCTGCAGCCAAGTGGAGTGTGCCTTCGGGCGGCTGAAAGCCCGGTTCTGCTGTTTGCTTACCCATCTGGAGATGGGTGAGCAGAATGTCCCCGAGGTAGTGGCGTGTGCTGCATGCTCCACAATCTCGTGGAGTGGAAGGGGGAGGCCTTCCTCCCTGCATGGATGGCAGGCGAGGGCCAGGCCTTCGAACAGCTCCACACAGCTGCCATCCGCCAGGTGCACCACGATGGGGTGCGCATCCAGGAGGCCCTGATGGAGATGTTCTCCCAGGCCCCACAGTAGGGTCGCCTCTGTCTCCCTTGACATCTCTCTCCCATCCCCAGCCCTTCCCTCCTCCCCTCCCCTTACCTCCTAATAAACAACCAACACAGTTTTTTTTGGAAAACAAAGTTTGAACTGTTTATTTACAATGGGGAGGGCGCTCTGAACTGGGAGAGGGGAGGAGGCTCGGAACTGGGAGGGGGGAGCTACTGCTGGGAGGGGTGGCCCCTGCGACTGCCTCTGCAGGGGCGGACCTGGACATGGGGGTCAGGCCGCGTCGGGGCAGGCAGCACGGGGAGGTGGGCAGGAGGGGCAGCAGCAGGAGGGGGAATTGCAGGAGCAGGAGGGGCAGGAGGAGGAGGGGGCACGGGTATTGCTATGGGAGGGATGCCAGGTGCATGGGGCACTGCCATGCCGTAGTGGACGGCATGGCCAATGTGAGCGGTGAAGGCAGTGATGGCATCTGCCACTCGCTCACATTGGGCCTGGAAGTGGCCCCAGGCCTGCTGGCGCCACTCCATGTCCGCCTCCATCCGGCGTGTGATGGCCACCTCGATGCCTTCGACGGCCTGGACGTGCCGCCGAAGCAGTTGGTCCCGCTGCCGGACCCACTGGCTTGGGGCTTGGGTGGTTCGGGGTGCTGCCGCTGCTGCAGGGCTGGAGGGTCCCCCGCTCCTGCTCGGTCCTGCTGCAGGGAACAGAGAAAAGGATGGGTCAGTCAGGCAGCCTGGCCACTGTCCCCGCACCGCATGCCCTCCACCCCTGAGGCCAGGTGACACCACGGTACTGTGGCTTGGGCCCACTCTCCCCCTCCCCTCCATGTTGTATGTTTGCATACAGCACTGCCTCCCAAGAAGGGTGCTCCTCCATGTACTGTAACCACCGGTCTGTGTCCTGGCCCCTTGGGGGGGTGCGCGTGTGTTGTGTTAACCTGTGGAACTCCCTGCTGGGGGAGGCTGTGAGGCTTTGGGCTAATCAATGGTGTTTGACAGGGAGCAAGATGAATCCCCACACAGTGCTTGGGAGCACATATGGCAGACGTGGTCTGGGCTCTCAGATCCCCCATCACGTGGCTGTCTCCTGGACGGAACCAGGGGTGACTGGGGAGTGTACCATCCTTGCTGAGAAACTCAGGTGGCCCCAGGGCCGGCCCGAGCGCTTCCCCCTCCCCCTCCCGCTAGCCCTCACATACGGTAGCCCAGGGACATGTGTGGCCGCGGTGGGGACTTCCCTCGGGGGGCCAGCCAAGGCACCGGGAGCAGGCGAGGGGCTCAGTGGGGCCCACGCTCACAGGGCTGTGACGCTGCGGTTTTCCCAGCAGCAGCTGGCTGTGCCTCACAGCCAGGCATGGAACAGTGTGCCGTTCTGTGTGCTGCACCCTTGCGGAGCTGTGGGCTCTGGCCTGAGCCCCTGGGGCCCTGGCTGGTTCCAGCCGGCATCCACCCTTCTCCCTGGTCCGGATGTGAGTGAGCAGCATGGTCCCAGGCGTGCCCTGGAGCTGCCTGCTGCGGTCACGTGCCACTCGGTCAGCAGGCTGCACATGGCTGCACGTGCTACATACTGCTAATGCTACACAGCGTGCAGCTCACGCTGTCTAAGTGACGCTTCCTCCCCCTCCTCCGCCCCCGGGCACCTGGCTCCCCCCCGCCCTTGTGAGTGCAAAGTGCAACACTCACCAGTGGATCCTTCCCGGCCTCCGAGGACGCACAGGAGATGTTGGGGCTGCCGGAGATGACCTCGAGCTGCAGGGTCACGCTGCTGCCCTGGTCCTCCTCCTCATCTGACCCACTGGCTGGCTAGTCTTCCTCCCCCGCCTCGCTGGGCCTGGTGACAGGGGGGCGCCTGCTCGCGTCCATGGGCACGGATGGTCCGTGGGGTGCTGCCTGGCCCAGGATGCGGTGGAGCCGCTGGTAGTGGGGGCAGCTGTCGGCTCCTGCCCCCGGCCCTCGCTGGCCCGGACATAGCCCAGGCGCAGTTCTTTTACCTAAGCCTGGACCTGCTCGAGGGTCCGGGCTGGACGTCCCTGGTGTGAGAGCGCCTGGGCCATGCGGCAGAAGATATCCGCGTTGCGGCGACGGGTGCCCCGGGTGTCGTGGAGGGCCTCCTCTTCAGCCCACAGGTCCAGGAGAGCTTCGAGCTCCCGTGGGGACCAAGATGGGGCTCTCCGTTTCCTGCCCCTTGGGGCCTCCTGCGCTGGGGGTGCGGGTGGCTGTTCCCCCCCTGGAGTGGCCATCCTGGGCTGGTGGTCTGGTGGCTGTTGGGGAAGGCAGCAGAGCTCTTGGCAGAGGCGGCAGAAGGGCTTCTGCCTCGTGGCCTATGCAGGCTGCGTCTGCCTTTAAGGGGGCTCGGGTTACCAGGAAGTCCGGGAGCTGCCTGCAGGTACGGAGCGTCCAAGCGGCCACTAGGGCTTTTTTTTCCATTTAGACTGCTTTTGCGCAAAATGTCTTGGCTGCCTGTCTACACTGGCCTCTTGAGCAAGAATACTTGCGCAAGAGGGCTTATTCCTGAGCGGGAGCGTCATAGTTCTTGCGCAAGAAGCACTGATTTCTTACATTAGATCGTCAGTGTTCTTGCGCAAGAACTCCCCGCCAGTGTAGACAGGCAGCAAGTTTTTGCGCAAAAGCGGTTGCTTTTGCGCAAAATCTTGCCAACGTAGACGTAGCCAAACAGGTTGATGGCCATGGAACTCTGTACAGGCATGCAGAACAGATTGCAAGTTCAGGGCCTTATTTTGTTGACCTGTAGAGTTGCAATTCAGTATTTCAAGAATCATCATTTTGTTGTTATATTTGAATTGATTATTTGCAAATTTTTTTGTAACATGAATCAGCAATAAAATGTGAAACCTACAGTGCTATCTAAAACCAAAAAACCCATATACAAACTGCAGTTTATAATGAAGCAATTTCATACAGCATTTTATACTAAAACACTTTAGTTTTTGCAATCAGCATATAATTGAATTTCTTTTGTGAAGGTAAACCTTTTCATTTAAAAATGTGACTTTTAAAAAAAATTGATTTTCATTTCCTAAGGTTTTAGTTTTTCACACTTTTTGAATTATGTTGCTACTTTCCTTTTAATTGCCCAGCCAATAGCACAACTTGGAACAGTGGCATTGAGGTATTTGTTTCTAGTGGTCTTATGAAAATATTATGTTTTAAATTATGTATGTTGTTTTCCACCTATAAACAAGCTGATCTTTTTGTTAAGTGTACCATCCTAGAATATATATTTTTTACAAAGTGCTCTGAGGTGGGAAACTATTTGAGCATGGTAAATAAGTTGCTAATGTCTATTCTTTAAAAATGTATTGGTGTTATATTATTTTGTAAATCTATTTCTTAATAAATTAATGTTGGATTAGTTAATTAACATTCCAGGCAGAGCCTTATTCACTTTTGTTATTAGCATCTCTTCTGCCTCAGAGGAAATTGTACAATACATGTTACTCTTTCATTAGAGTTCATAAATTTCTTCATAATGTTTTGTACATGTAATATAACAAGTCTGTTAAATCTGTTTCTTGCTCAATAACTTTTGATGATTTAAAATTACTAAGATCCCCTCAGTAGGTTCTGCTTCCTCAATTTATTTCTGCTTGGACTGTCTACTATACTTGTGAAGTTAGGGAAGGTTACTTTTTGAACTTCTTTTTCCTTGAAGCAGTGAGAATGGGCTCTGTTGCAGAGCTGGGAACTGAAAATGACATTTTTTCCATAATGGCAAAAAAATACCACCCTAAAAAAATCTTTAATTTGTATCGGATAATAGAAAATTTCTTTAAAGTGTATGAAACTTACCAGTAAATATAGAGTGTCAAACACACATTGCATCCTAGCCCAGACCCGCCCTTTGGAGGGAACCCAGTCCATTATGATTTGATCCAACTGAGGAATCCCATGTGCTTCTAAGTGCCCTGGGTCGTAATAGTGACTGGTCACTGTTTCTAACAATGGGTCTCTCACACACTCTGAGGTGCAGAACCTGTGTCTGGCCTTCCTTGGGTCTCAGGACCCTTTAGTTAGTTGCATAGACCATGAAACCAGCATCACAGGCCTCTCAAGAATTCAGTTGCTTAGACATGTTTCCCCAGAATTCACCTAGCTGTGGCAGCTCTGATTTCTTTGAGAGAGATGTCCCTGTGGGTGCTCCACAGCAGGTGTCAGTGCGTCCCAGCGCCGCAGACCAGATTCCTTGTAGCAGTGCGTGGGGGGGCCCGCGCTTGCGCAGCAGGGAAGGCACATGGTACTGGTTGATGCGACCGTGCTCTTACCGTCCTCGGCTTGGCAGTGCTCTTCACTCTTCATTAATCTTTGTAGATAAGTAGTTGAATTTTGTTATCTCTTCTTCCTTTACTTTATGCCTTATCCAAGTTCATCTCCCTTAAAAAAAGAAATCCCTCCTTTTTTCTCCAAGTTACAATTCCCACTGTTTGCTCTTCACCCTGTTGATAATGCCGGGGTCACTGGGCTTCAAATATTGTTCAGCCTGCAATGAGGCTATGCCTGTCTCTGACGGACATTCTGTGTGTGTCAAATGCCTCGGCGAGTCCCATGTTCAACAGGACTGACAACACTGTGCCAAACTCAAAGTGTGAACATACAGAGACAGGGACCTCCGCCTGAAAATGATTGTCAGAAAAGGTGCAGCATTCTGCCTTGGATCCTGGCATGCAGATTCCTGATAAGGGAAGACCCAAAAAAGGGAAAATGTCACCAAAGAAATGTGCTTCTTTGTTTCCTCGGAAGCCATAGTTGCCTAAGTGGCGCACAACTGAAAAATTGGTACCGACAGACCATCTCGTCTCAGCACTTACAATGCCCTGGGCATTTCTGGTACTGATATGGCTCTCTCCCGGCACGGCGCCCACATTGAGGTTACAGGCCCTTTCAGGCCTGCCTCTCATCCTCCAGCACCCACTGCTGCGCCAAGTAACCAAACAACTGAATCCTTAGCACTGAGGATTATTGGCATGGCAAGGCACGGCAACAGCCAGTGGCACAGCCCATTGGGACCATTCTGTCACCTAATGGTGCTGCAGCTACCTCAGTGCCACAACCTCTGTCGGTTCCGACCACAACTGCACTAGCTCCAGTACCACTTAACAGTACCAAAAGCCCTGGCACTGTCCACTCCAGCACCTGGGTACTTACATCACAGAAACCTTACAGTGTTGTCTATGTTTAATTCTCCATTTCTCAGTACTAACACGTCACCTCCATCAGTGGCACCAAAACATCTCTCATTGCCTATGCTTTTATCCAGTGATGATGGCAGTGAAGGCTATTTATTATTCTCACCCCCAAGTTATTGCCTGGTACCAAAATGTCTGCACCATCAACTCATCTCAGTTTCAGGCACCCCATTACCTCCAGTGTGCCCCCCTCGGGTTCACACCCATGGATGCCATCGCCCATGCCTTATGCTGCACAATGGCGATATTGGAGCATATGGGTTCATGACTACAAAAAGAGACATTCAAAAAAGAAACATACACAGCCCGCATACTCTCCTCTGCCACAAACCCTGTCGCTGCAGACGAAGCATCAGGAAACCGCAGATCCACAGTCTCATGAGTCGGCCGTGATATATCTGCAGATACAAACTCATCCTCCTCTCCCAATGAGGCAGTCATGCCACCACCCCTAACAACAGCTGGGGACTTTACAGCTTCCCAGGACCTCTTTAAGAGGGTTGCAGTGGAACTGAATATTGCCACAGAGGAAGTGCAGGAGACATAATATGAACTCACCAATATCCTCCAAGCGATGCCATCATCCAAGATTGCACACCCCTGCAACTATCCCCCCGCCCAATTAAGAGGGAGGATAGGAAATATTACATCCCCTCAAAGGGGTCAGAATTCCTCTTCACCCACCCATCCCCATACTCTCTTGTGGTGGATGCTGCCCATCAAAGGAACAAGCAGCATCAACCTCATTCTACCGCAGCTGATAAAGATAGCAGAAGGCTGGATTTGTTTGGCAGGAGAGTCTACACCTCATCCATGTTGCAGTTCAGAATTGCCAATTACGCTTCATTCCTCAGTAAATACGATTTTAACAACTACTCAAAATTCAACACTTTTATTGGGGATATACAAGAAACAATAATTCAGGGTGGTCATTGTGGAAGGACGTGCAATTTTGAGAACAGCTCTACCTCTCAATGCTGCAGGTATTGCCACTAGATCAATATTGACTACAGTTGTTATGAGACAGACCTCTTGATTTAACTCTTCTGTATTTCTACATGAAATTCAGGCAACTGTGGCAGATCTACCATTCAAGGGCAAGAAGCTCTGTTCAACCAAGACCAACATGGTCCTTCATTCCATGAAAGATTCCTGAGCAACACTACGCTCTCTCAGCATCCAGACACTTGCAATCAGGAGGAGGCAGTATCGACGCCAACCATATCCAAGACCAAGGTATTCACTCTACACCTACCAATGCCAGAGACAGGACAAACAGCCGCAACAACAATGTGGTCATGACAGGCAACAGCGTAGATGCAACCAGAGCAGCGCTACCGATCAGCTGCCCCAATTGAATAAGCAAATTTGATCCATCGGTCGAGAGACCGAAAATGATTCTGTCCACTCCAGAGTTGCCAATTAACAATAAACCGTTCACCCATCGCCTTCTGCCAACTGGCAGAACGTAACATCTTACAGGTGGGTACTATAAACAGTCCTATCAGGATACAAAATCCCTTTCCTCTCCATCCCTCCCTCCCATCCTCCTATCCCATCCCTTTTCAGGACCATTCTCATGAGGCCATCCTACAATAGGAAGTCGAGCACCTCCTCCAATTGGGCGCCATAGAAGCAGTCCCACAGGAATACCACAGGAGTGGTTTTTACTCACATTATTTTCTCATACAAAAGAAGACCGGAGGATGGCATCTAATTTTGGATCTGAGAGCCCTTAAGAAATTTGTAAAGAGGCAAAAATTCAAGATGGTAACGTTGACTACTGTTATCCCTTCTCTGGAACTGGACAATTGGTTTTCATCTCTCGACTTACAGGATGCCTATTTTCATGTTACTATTCATCCTGCTCATGGATAGTTTCTCCGTTTCATCTTAGGTACACAACATTACCAATATACGGTCCTCCCCTTTGGACTCTCCACAGTGCCGAGAGTTTTGTCCAAGATGTTGGCAGTGGTTACGGCCCATCTCAGGAAACAGGACATTATTATCTATTCTGAAATAGTGTTGCAGTGTAGATGTACCCTCAAAGAGAACCTGTCAACTCATTTGCTGCTCTCTGTGGCCCTTTTTTTTCACATATCTTTCTAATTCATTGTTTGTAGAGTTGGAGGTAGGGTTAGCTTATATAAGTCAAGAGAGAGCTTTCACATTGTACAGTAAATATATTTTCTCCCAACTAAGACATGGGAAAATACAATCTTATGAGTTAGTGTTGGTGATAGAGTTTTAATTAGAGGGCCAGTCTTTCAGTTATATAAGGTACATTTGAAATGACAGACAGTACATTTGAAGTGACAAAACTGCAAGGGATTAAATGATAATGTTGTATCTGTTTGATAGATAAGAAAAACAAATATATAACTTGTGTGTTCTTCCTTTTTTGTCTTCATTCAGGCACTTTGCAGTATATGGCTCCAGAGATTATAGATAAGGGGCCTCGAGGATATGGTGCACCAGCTGATATCTGGTCACTGGGTTGCACTATCATTGAAATGGCAACAGGAAAACCTCCATTTCATGAGTTGGGGGAGCCGCAAGCAGCTATGTTTAAAGTAAGAATAATTTTATTTGCTGGATAGCTTGTGAAACTTGACATAGTACCCGTTAATTAAATTTTGATACAGTTAATATTTACAAGTTAAATATTCTGGGCAATTTAATCTGCACTGGCAATGTAATTACCTCTTGTTAGAGAAGTTATTCTGCACAGGGTAAAGGTCCAAACTGGGATCTCATTATGCATGTGAATGCTTCAAGATGCAACACTCAGCGAAGTGCCATTTCCAATGGGCAGGATTCAGTGTGCTGCAAAATTAGGATTTCTGAAAATTGCTGTTCCTGACCACACCTCTCACTCCCTATGTTCCTCCAGTCCTCTCGGCACCTTCCTTTTCTACTCTTCCCCTCATGCCTTCTTTCTTGGCACTTCAGAGAGTCCCCCAGTTATTATCTGACAAATGTCCTCTCTGCTCCTTCACATCTGCCTTAAAAGCTTCCCTTCCAGAAAATATGTTTATCTTGTCTTTCCAATGCTCCCATCCTGTCAGATGCCAAGAGTCACCTGGGAGACACTGAGCACTTTCAGCTCCCAATAGTTTCCATGGGGGTTGAGGTCACACTACCCTTTATTCCCTTAGGTTGCAGGGTCTTTGGACTAGGGATGTGTCTTGCACCATTTGGTAATGTGATGTATACATTGGCAGTGCTATGTACCCAGTCAGCAATAAAAAATAAAAAGTCCTTTTAACTAACTTCTAAAATAATCCTATTTTTATAACATCGGATTTATTTTGTTCACTTTATGTTCTGAGTACCAGCTGTGGCACTTGGCAAGATGTGTATGATCTAATTATAAGATATGGAAATGCAGAGTCAGGAAACTCTTCCTGACTCTGCCACTGGCTTCCTTTGTGTCCTCTAACAAGACATTTAACGTCTCACTAGGTGCAGTTTCCCTATCTGTGTAATAAGAAAAATATCATCTCCCTAACCAGGTGTAACACATTTTAATTCATTAATATTTGTAAACTGCTTTGTGATCTTCTAGTAAAAGTCACTGTGGAAGTAGTGTTATAATAATCGCAAAAACTGTCATAATAAAATCAAATATCAACCATTAAACACAGTAAATTAGGCTCCAGTCAGCAAAGCACTTAAACACATGTATTATTTTAAGCACAAGTAGTCCCATTGAACTCAAAAGGAAAGGAAGTGGGAAGAGGGAGGAATTTATAATAGTCTTTTGGTTATGTAGTTACTAAATTTTCAGAGCCATGAAAAGCAAAAGTGATTTCCATGTCACGGTCTATGTCCATTGTGGTCTGTTTCTGTCAGCAAACATCTTTTCTAGTATCTGGCTCTTTGTAGAACTGATCTTCTCTTCATGAGAAGTGTGATGTATCTTTTCTTTAAGATATGCTTCTGAGCCATTATTAAAATATTGGTCAAAATTCTGGATTCCCTGGCAAAGTTCTCGATGCCCTGGTGGGCTGTGCACAACTTCACAGAATGACTAGTGTGGGAGATAAGCAGGGCCTTGCATATTCCCTGCTTTTGCAATTATGGCATTTCTGCTGAATTCTCTTTTGCCGCAAAATGGTATTCCTGAACCACGTCTAATTTTTAATGTTTAAATTAATGTTTAATTGTTTAATGTTCCTTAATTTTTTTTAAGTTGTGTTTCTTGCCTTTCTGTTTGTGACAACAACCTTGGAAAAATGCAGTGAGTAAAATAATGGGCTGTCTGAGTTGGCCAAGAATCTGAAACACTTAAGGGTGTGTCTACACTGCACTCGAAGCTCAAAATAAGTAATGCAATTTGAACTACACAAATTGGGTAGCTTATTTCAAGTCAATTTCAAAATAGCTTAAATAACCACAGAATCAGAGAATACTAGGACTGGAAGGGACCTCGAGAGGTCATCGAGTCCAGTCCCCTGCCCTCATGGCAGGACCAAATACTGTCTAGACCATCCCTGATAGACATTTATCTAACTTACTCTTAAATATCTCCAGAGATGGAGATTCCACAACCTCCCTGGCAATTTATTCCAGTGTTTGACTACCCTGACAGGAACTTTTTCCTAATGTCCAACCTAAACCTCCCTTGCTTCAGTTTAAGCCCATTGCTGCTTGTTCTATCCTCAGAGGCCAAGATGAACAAGTTTTCTCCCTCCTCCTTATGACACCCTTTTAGATACCTGAAAACTGCCATCATTTCCCCCCTCAATCTTCTCTTTTCCAAACTAAACAAATCCTATTCTTTCAGCCTTCCTTCATAGGTCATGTTCTCTAGACCTTTAATCATTCTTGTTGCTCTTCTCTGGACCCTCTCCAATTTCTCCACATCCTTCTTGAAATGCGGTGCCCAGAATTGGACACAATACTCCAACTGAGGCCTAACTAGCGCAGAGTAGAGCGGAAGAATGACTTCTCGTGTCTTGCTCACAACACACCTGTTAATGCATCCCAGAATCATATTTGCTTTTTTTGCAAGAGCATCACACTGCTGACTCATATTCAGCTTGTGGTCCACTCTAACTCCTAGATCCCTTTCTGCCGTACTCCTTCCTAGACAGTCTCTTCCCATTCTGTATGTGTGAAACTGATTGTTCCTTCCTAAGTGGAGCACTTTGCATTTGTCTTTATTAAACTTCATCCTGTTTACCTCAGACCATTTCTCCAATTTGTCCAGATCATTTTGAATTATGACCCTATCCTCCAGATTAGTCGCAACCCCTCCCAGCTTGGTATCATCTGAAAACTTAATAAGCGTACTTTCTATGCCAATATCGAAATCGTTGATGAAGATATTAAACAGAGCCGGTCCCAAAACAGACCCCTGCAGAACCCCACTTGTTATACCTTTCCAGCAGGATTGTGAACCATTAATAACTACTCTCTGAGAACGGTTATCCAGCCAGTTATGCACCCACCTTATAGCGGCCCCATCTAAGTTGTATTTGCCTAGTTTATTGATAAGAATATCATGCGAGACCGTATCAAACGCCTTACTAAAGTCTAGGTATACCACATCCACGGCTTCTTCCTTATCCACAAGACTCGTTATCCTATCAAAGAAAACTATCAGATTGGTTTGACACGATTTGTTCTTTACAAATCCATGCTGGCTGTTCCCTATCACCTTGCCACCTTCCATGTGTTTACAGATGATTTCCTTAATTACCTGCTCCATTATCTTCCCTGGCACAGAAGTTAAACTAACAGATCTGTAGTTTCCTGGGTTGTTCTTATTTCCCTTTTTATAAATGGGCACTATATTTGCCCTTTTCCAGTCTTCTGGAATCTCTCCTGTCTCCCATGATTTTCCAAAGATGCACTATTCTGAAACATCCCTTACTCCTCCTGGAATGAGGTTTACAGGGATGTTAGAATAGCAAGCCCGTTATATTCTGAAATAACAGGCTTCCTATTAAGATGTGGGATAGCTATTTTGGGATACCTCATTTCATGAGGAGTAAGGGAAATCAGAGGAAGAGTGCTCTTCTTCGGACTTCCTGCTGTGTAGTCAGCGCCGAAAGCCGAAATAAGCTATTTCAACTTATGCTATGCAATTGACGTAGCTGAAGTTGTTGTGTAGCTTATTTTGGCTTTAGTCCTGCTGTGTAGATGTGCTCTAACTGTGAGAGGTGTAAACTGTCTCTTTCATCTCGCTCAGGATTCTGTGTACACCATGGAATTTGGCATTTTTCAAAGAATGTCACATAATTTAGCATTTTAATAATTCATTGTGATGTTTTATTGCAGCTGCACATATAGTGTTTTTGATTTTCTGTCTCCTTCCATACTGGAACCTGCCTGCATCTGTGTCTTGCTTGGCACCTTTCCCGAAAGGGGAACAAGCCAATTGGATTATGGTGCATATTCTCCTTGCTGTTCTATAGAACCAGTCAGGAAGGGAGCCAGACTCCAATTTGCAGCCAGGAAGCTGGCAATGAAGGCTGGGTAGATAGGGGGCCTAGGTGAAAAAAAGCCTGTGAATTTGTTGCTTGGAATCTTACACTGTACAGGAAATGTCAGGTCTGGTTTGAAAGGTGGCATACCTTTGGATGTGCATGGAAACATAGCTTGGAAGTAGTTAATGCACTGGCATTTTATGTATACGCTACACTACAATTCAAATACAGGCTCTATTGTTCAGCATTTTGGCTTCAGCCTGCATTGTGAGCAGGCTTTACTGGATCTCACAAAGCTAAATTCCAATGGTAAATGTATAATAGTGCCACAGTGTGTTAATATAGTTATCCAATGTGAATGTTTAGACAATTCTCTATTTCAGCAAGCTGCTGTCACTTGTTTAACCACTTAGCTATCATCTGCCTTGTGGCTAGCATAATTTTCAGGCTCATTTTGCATATTTTCCAGTCTATTTTACATAAATATGTCAAGGCTGAAAAGAATAACTTTGCCAGATTTGTACTGCATGTGCAGAATGTATGGTACAACTGTGTCCTAAAGGATACACCTACTCTACAAAGAACCCCTCTCTCCCCCCCACAGCAAGTAGTCTCAGAACTCCAGTCAACTATGCCAGTTTCCTGCTATGGGACTAAAAGTAATGTGGATATTCAGACTCAGGCTGGTCCCTATCTTCAGAACTGGGACAGGGGTTAGTGCTCAAGGTCAGGGTCCAGCCCTCACCTGAATGTTCACGCTGCTGTGGGTTGCTTGGTTTGTGGTGTTTTATGTTTGTGTGCATTGTAGACATACTCAAAAATAATTATGTACAGTCTGCACTGAGATTAAAAAATCAGTAACTCAAACTGATGCATGCAGAGGGCCCAGGTTACTATAGAGCAGTATTTCTTAAACTATGTTCCGTGGAACACTGGTGTTCCGTGAACAACTCTCAGGTGTGCTGCGACCTCTTCTTTGTTTTTGTTACTTCTTTGTTTTTGTCTTTTTTGGTTTGACAACAATTTTTTTTTTGAGGAAAATTTTCATAGGTGTTCCGGATTTAAAAATATTATTGTTTGGTGTTCTGTGGTCTCAAAAAGTTTAAGAAACACTGCTATAGAGTAACCTTTTGAAATAAATATCTGTCTAATCACATTATCCAAGTGTAGGACCATGTAGATTATGTAATTTCTAGGTGGCTGTCATTGAAGGGTCTTAGCTGACATGCTGCCTTTGCACTGGGTGTAATGAATGCATCTGGCCATGGCTAAGGGCTGGGTGTTTGCCTTTGTGCTGAGCATGGGCACAGGGTAGTTTGGCACCTGCAAAGTAGGGCAGGTCTGGGCACCAAACCAAGGCAATGGGGTATCAAGGAACTCAGCATTACACCTGGAAGTTGGTTTTGATACTTGGGGAGAAGTGTATACTGTGAGAGATGGTGCTGGCTGGCTGGCATAAAAGGAATAGAAGGTCATGGCAGCTAGGAGGGAGAACAGAGTCTGGAGCACTTGTGGTGGGGATGAGCAGACCTAGGTGTTGCACAATGCTTAGATAGTTGGATCTGTTCATGTCTTAGAATCATAGAATACTAGGACTGGAAGGGACCTCGAGAGGTCATCAAGTCCAGTCCCCCGTCCTCATGGCAGGACCCAGTACTGTCTAGACCATCCCTGATAGACATTTATCTAACCTACTCTTAAATATCTCCACAGATGGAGATTCCACAACCTCCCTAGGCAATTTATTCCAGTGTTTAACCACCCTGACAGTTAGGAAGTTTTTCCTAATGTCCAACCTAAACCTCCCTTGCTGCAGTTTAAGTCCATTGCTTCTTGTTCTATCCTCAGAGGCCAAGAAGAACATTTTTTCTTCCTCCTCCTTGTGACACCCTTTTAGGTACTGAAAACTGTTATCATGTCCCCTCTCAATCTTCTCTTTTCCAAACTAAACAAGCCCAATTCTTTCAGTCTTCCTTCATAGGTCATGTTCTCTAGACCTTTAATCATTCTTGTTGCTCTTCTCTGGACCCTCTCCAATTTCTCCACACCTTTCTTAAAATGTGGTGCCCAGAACTGGACACAATACTCCAACTGAGGCCTAACTAGAGCAGAGTAGAGCGGAAGAATGACTTCTCGTGTCTTGCTCACAACACACCTGTTAATGCATCCCAGAATCATGTTTGCTTTTTTTGCAAGAGCATCACACTGCTGACTCATATTCAGCTTGTGGTCCACTCTAACCCCTAGATCCCTTTCTGCCGTACTCCTTCCTAGACAGTCTCTTCCCATTCTGTATGTGTGAAACTGATTGTTCCTTCCTAAGTGGAGCACTTTGCATTTGTCTTTATTAAACTTCATCCTGTTTACCTCAGACCATTTCTCCAATTTGTCCAGATCATTTTGAATTATGACCCTATCCTCCAGATTAGTCGCAACCCCTCCCAACTTGGTATCATCTGAAAACTTAATAAGCGTCCTCTCTATGCCAGTATCTAAATCGTTGATGAAGATATTGAACAGAACTGGTCTCAGAACAGACCCCTGCGGAACCCCACTTGTTATACCTTTCCAGCAGGATTGTGAACCATTAATAACTACTCTCTGAGAACGGTTATCCAGCTAGTTATGCACCCACCTTATAGTGGCCCCTAAGTTGTATTTGCCTAGTTTGTTGATAAGAATATCACGCGAGACCGTATCAAATGCTTTACTAAAGTCTAGGTATACTACTTCCACCACTTCTCCCTTAGCCATAAGACTCGTTTTCCTATCTAAGAAAGCGATCATATTGGCTTGACATGATTTGTTCTTTACAAATCCATGCTGGCTGTTCCCTATCACCTTAAGTCTTGACTTAAGTTGGGCCAGTGTAACCTGTCCGGGTGGTTAAACACTGGAATAAGTTGCCTTGGGAGGTTGTGGAATCTCCATCACTGCAGATATTGAAGAGTAGGTTGGATGGACATCTATCAGGGATGGTCTAGACCACGGGTCAGCAACTTACGGCTTACGAGCCAAATATGGCTCACTAGGGAGCCAGATATGGCTCTTTTGCAGCTGGAGCTCATCCCCTCACAGCAGGAAGCCCGTGCTGGCACTCCAGCCTCAAGCCGCCCTGCAAGATTGGAGCGCCAGCACTGGCTTCCTGTGAAAGAAGGGGGGGCGGGGGAAGCCTCAAGCCTCCCTGCTTGATCCAGCTTGCGGGAAAGAAGCTGGAGCCAGAAGCAGTGGCATGCTGCTGCTCCCCTTCCCCTCCCCCGGCTGGGGGAGCAACAGCACTCGGCTGCACTTCCTGGAGGCTTTCCCCACTGTTCCCATTGGAACAGCGGGGAAAGCCTCTGGTGTCTGGGAGTGGTACATGGTGTGAAAACTAGTAAGTGCCCCACAGCCCCTCATGCCCAGACCCTGCACCCTGTTTCCTGCCAAGACCCTGCACTCCCAGCCTGCTCCTGCATCCTCCCCTGCTCCTGTCCCCTTTCTCCTTGACAGACACCCTGCCCCCAGCCTGCTCCTGTGTTTTGTTTTGATTTTTTTTTGCTTCTCACTTGTGTGGTCCTCAGCTGATTTTTCTGTGGGTCAGTGGCCCTAACCCAAATAGGACTCCCCACACCTGCCATAAAGACAACGTTGAAACCTTTTGAGTTGGACATCATTTTTAAATAAAGTAAAATATTAAGTCTGGCCAACAAGCCCCCAATTGGAGCCCAACCCCCATCTGGCTGCAGCGTCATAACACCCCTCCACCTCCCCACACCCCAGCCCGGAGCCTATCATACACTTGAATCCCCTGCCCTGAGCCTCTCATATTCCCACATCCCCAAACTCCTGCACCCACACATCCTCAGTCTCCTGTCATAGCACTCCTGCACCCACCACACACCCCAACCCTGTGCCCTGAGTCCATCATACACCCAAACCCCCTGCCATGAGCCCCTCATATACCTCAACCCAGACTCCTGCACCCCCATATCCCCAGCCCTCTGCCATAAGATTGACAGAAGACAGCCTGAATGTGCGCATGAAGCTGGATTTGACCAGATATGATGTAAACCTCAAAGAAATGTGCAAAAAGATGCAGCAGCAGAAGTCCCATTAAATAAAGTCTGTGAGTACATAGTTTCATTTATACTATTATTTATCATTATGTCAATTATCAATAATATTAGGTTGTATATTTTCACTCATGCAGATGGACATTCTTATACGGCTCTTTGTAGATCGCTTGTTCTGAATTTTGATGTAGTTTGGCTCTTTGTTTTAAAAAGGCTGCCAACCCCTGATCTAGATGGTACTTGGTCATGCTGTGAGGGCAGGGGACTGGACTCAATGACCTCCCGAGGTCCCTTCCAGTTCTAGTGTTCTATGATTTTAGGATTCTAGAACACACATCTGCAGGAATAAGCATTTGCCAGAGATATATAGCTAGATCCCCAGCTGGGGTAAATGGAGCCTCACTGATCCTCCACTGACTAGTCAAACCCTTCACTTGCAGTAATTGGAGCTATACCAGCTTATGCCAAGCCAGGAGCTGGCTAATGGTCCTTTTGCAGCTACTCATTGGAAGTCAAATAACTTTCTGTCCATATTTTACTTATAGGTTGGGATGTTTAAAATTCATCCTGAAATCCCAGAATCGCTATCTGCTGAAGCAAGGGCTTTTATTCTGCTCTGCTTTGAACCTGATCCAAATAAGCGTGTCACAGCATCTGATTTACTCAAAGACCCCTTCTTAAAGCAGGTGAACAAGGGCAAGAAAAACAGAATTGCATTCAAGCCTTTAGGTAAGAAATGATCAACCAACTGCAAGATAACATCCTTAAGTATTACATAAAAAATTTGAATCATTAGCCAATTCCTCTCTGTTATTCAGGATCTTGAACATGCTAAGAAATCAACTGGCATTAAACAGTAGCAAGTACCTTGTGGTTTATATTTATTTATTTATTTGGCTTGTTGAAATCTCCCCATTGGCTAATGAATGAACTGTTTTTCATAAAAGAAAAGTTCATTCTGTCAAGGTTTTCACAGGTTACTTAAACTTTTGGTTGCACACCAAGAATCACCTCAAAGAGGTCTGATTTTCACAGGATTGGTGCTCAGCACTTTCTGAAATTAATTAAGGACCTGAGCAATGCTGCGTAAATCTCCTTGTAGAACATAAACATACAGTCATTGCAAAGTTCTGTTCTCAGGTTTGTAGCGGTAACATTTATAGACTGCTAACTTATAAAGTTAAAGTCTCTGGTAACTTCCAAAAGATTGGAAGATCCTCAGTCCATAGTCAATACACTTTTTCGCTGTAAATCCACAGTTCAGAGAATCAGAATAGGAAAAGGGCAACATGGAGATATTTCAGACTCCAGGGTCTTTTTTATCCTCTGCCATGTGCTTGCCATTTTAATGTCCCAAACAAAGCACACAGCACATTTTGTGGAAAATTACTGGCACAAAATGGAGTCCAGGGTTACATGAACACATTACATGTCCTTACATGGCTTGATGACTCACAGGGAGTAGGAATTGGCTTGTTGGAGGCTGCAGTGTCAGCAGGATGAGCCATTGAGGCAGAATAAGTTTGTTCTATGGTCCATCCTGAGAGTGAAGTGTCCTTAATGGGCCATTAAGCTTGAACAGTGCCTTCACAAGGTGCTGGCTGGACTAGATGTAAACTCCCTTGTGGGTGTTATCCTAGGAACAAACACAGTGGTGGTCCAGGTATATAGCCAATATTCATAACTTTGATAGATACAAATGAACAGGATAATCATCCTTAGCAAATCATAATTTCTTTGAGTATTTGCTCATATTGATTCCATCCTACATGTGCTCATGCCCATGTGCATGGCTATTACAGATTTTTGCCTTTGCAGTATCCATAGAGGGCTGTGGCACTCTCTAGAGCAGTGGTGACCAACCAGTAGATCGGGATCTACTGGTAGATCTTGGAGCCTTTGACAGGTGATCCTGAGAGGTTTGGGTGGGAGGCTGTCAAGTGCAGGCACGTCATCTGCCCCTCTAAAGCACTGCTGTGCAGCTTCTGGCCTCTGCCTTGGAGTTGCTTCCCACCCATGGGAGCCTCCTGCTTGCTATGCAGGGCATGGGAAGAAGAGGAAGAGGGGGAGGGGTGAGCCTGCCTTAGCCCCCTGCACCACCCCCACCCAGAAGCCACCTGTGATAAGTGGTGCCCAGCTGGAGCCTGCATTCCAAACCCTGGCCCCAGTCCTGAACCTCTCCTGCACCCAAAACTCCTGCCCCCTAGCCTGATAAAAGTGAGTGAGGATGGGGGAGGGAGGATGGAGTGAGCAGGGCGGGGCCTCGGGAAAGGGACGGGAAGAAGGTGGGGCAAGGGTGTTTGGGTTTGAGGTAGATCCTGGATTGCACTTAAATTCAAAAAGTGATCTCATGCTTAGAAAGGTTGGAGACCACTGCCCTAGAGTGCCATGCTCATGCTGTGGTATATCAGGTGCTGCCAGCCCAAGTCCTCTCACTTCTTTCTTACCGCATGTAGTGGTCAGTTGGTGCCCCTCTTTCACTTGACAAGAGCTTTTAGGATGTTTTCTCCCCTTGGACTTAATGCTTTTTGTACATTGTTGTTAGTGTTAAGTAGTTGTTAAATGTAGCTAGTCGATAGTTAGGGTCTCAGCAGAGACATTGCACCAAGTGGGCCATGCCCCAGGTTCATGGATTTAAGCCCTGCTCGGATTGCAGCAGGCTTATGTCTGTGAGTGACCCTGTAACAGCTGCATTAAGTGCTTTGGGAAGTCACACATCAGAACTTTTGTGTCTGCACACCAGAAAGCTGAGGGTTATTTTCCTCAAAGCTCTCATCATTGAATCGGCTCTTACTACATTTAAAAGGCAGAGACACAGCGGGGATAGCGAGTGCCTCCCCCATATTGACTAATCAAGTAGTCAATGGAAATTCCATCAACTACTCGATTAGCTGATTAATCAAAATGTAATATCCCTAGCGCAGTGCAGGCTCCTGCTGCTGGTGCTGGCCCTCCAGCTCACTAGCCTGCCAGCTGCTAGCCAGCCCCTCCCACCTCAGGGGGGCACAGTGCATGTGGCAGCAGAAGTAGCAATGGGAAGGCTTGTCTAACAGTGGCATTATTAATGATATATAGGACCATATTTTGGTCAGACAGCATCACAGGTGCCTAATATGGCGTATCAATATTTTGGCAACTAATGACCTAATTTTTCAGTGACAGCTATTTCCATTGAAAATCTGGCCATGTTGTTAGCAGGATGCATAGTGAGCATTGACCTACTGAAGACCCACATTAGAATGTGAAAAATCTAGCCATACAAAGATCATAGAATGCAAACTGGAAAAGTCCTTATTTTCCCCTCAGCTCATCTGTTCTCTCATTGCTCCCACTCACCCACCCCACATCAGGAAGGGTCTGCAGGTGCCTTCCTCCTATGTTAAGAACTGCTCCATGCCAAGCAATCTTGCTTCGTCTCCTTTTGCCGCAAATGGCGTCTCCTTGTGTGACCAACAGTAGATGGCCTTAGTTCTTCCTAATATGGCCACAGGACAAATTCCTGATGTGGCAAATGAAGATGGGCCTACCTAGCAAACACAAGGCTGTGCATTTATATGTGATGTTTTATTTTGGTGACAATTTAAACTCCTTACTATTTGAAAATGAGCTGTGTCCTAAGAAGCATTACAGAGGTTTACACCCAACCCTCCCTTCCAAAGTAGAAGCAGTTTGGGATGGTGAAGACAAAGACTCCAAAACTTGCCTGAACTTTTAGCTTCCCAGTCTAAATATGTGCTCCCAACCAACAACACCTCTCCTGCCACATATTCTGGTAAATAGGCTTGTAGGGCAATGTGTGTACCTAACTACTCATTTATTTTTTTCCTCATTTCCAGATGAAATGGGAATGATTGTAGGAGCCCATTGGTGTGTCATGAAGGAGATAACAGAAGGCAGGGGATGCAAGAGAGGCAGATAGCTAGAAGGCCAACGAGAGATAAAATCTTGGTCCTGTAGTCATGGCTTTGGCAGGGGTAATTGGATGCACCTGGTGTTACTTATGGCATAGGAGGACAATATTAATTTGAGTTAAAAATGCTGATTCATTATATCCTCATTGAGCAAAACCAAAGAATGATATCCGTTAAGTACCTAGCCAAATTATAGCTTTATAGTAGTCAGTGTGTTTGAGTTCTTTGCTTTTCAAAGCCCTACCCTCTCACACTATGGTTGATGTGCTTTATTTAATGATGGGTGTGGCTTGCTTGTTTGCTCTCGCTTGTTAGACTATAATCGCAGTACATCCCTCCCATTGCCCGTCCATGGGGAGCAGGCTGGCAGTAGCAGTAGTGAACATGGCTCTGTGTCACCGGATTCTGATGTACAGCATGATGTGTTCTTTGAAAAGACAAAGCGATCTGTTTCAGAGATCCCAACAAAGCATCCTATTTCCCACTTACTGAGGTACAGCTGTCTAATTGTTTCTGTCCTAGCCTCCACAAAGCTTATGCTGGTTAGAGTCACATCACGTTTTATCCAAGGTAATTTGTGCATGGAACTAATAGATAACTAGATGTGTTCAGTAATTAAATCTATTGCTTAACCAGAAAATCTAACATGAGACTGGCCATACTGGGTCAGACCAAAGGTCCATCTAGCCCAGTATCCTGTCTTATGACAGTGATCAATGCCAGGTACCCCCAGAGGGAGTGAACAGAATAGGTAATCATCAAGTGATCCATCCCATCACCCATTCCTAGCTTCTGATAAACAGAGGCTAGGGACACCATCCCTGCCCATCCTGACTAATAGCCATTGATGAATGTATCTAGCTCTTTTTTTAACCCTGTTATAGTCTTGGCCTTCACAATGTCCTCTGGTAAAAAGTTCCAGTGGCCTAAAGCCTTGAGTGGATACAAAATTTGTATCTGTATCTGCAAAAATGAACCACAGATATCCACATCCATAACTGCGGATGTAATTACCCATGAATAAAATGTGGATTTGCACAGATCTGCAGGGTTCCAGTTACAAAATTTGTATCTGTGTCCACATCTACAAAAATGAGTCACAAATATCCACATCCATGGCTGTGGATACCTGTGGATGTCCACTGATTTGCAGGGCTCAACGGTGGCCCAGTTGGTTGTTTAGCAGGCTTCCTGCTTCTGATGCAGTTAAACATTTTTACTACTGGTTTTCAAATCTTTGGGCAGCTGTTCTTCAAATTCCTTTTTTTTACTTTCCCAATTATATATTTATACTTTGTTTGCCAAAGTTTATGCTTCCTTTCTCTCTTCCTCGCTAGGATTAAATTTCCACTTTCTAAACAACGCCTGTGTGCCTCACTGCTTCTTTTACTTTTGTTGTTTGGACACAGCGACACTTCTTTGGGGGTTTTTTTTATGTTTTTTAATTTGGGGTATACATTTAAGTTGAGCCTCTATTATGGTGACTGTAAAAAGTTTCCATGCAACTTTTGGTATTGTATGCTTTAATTTCTGCTGAACTAACCTCCTCATTTTTGTGCAGTTCCCTGTTTTGAAATTAAACAATACGCTGTTGGGCTGCTGTGGTGCTTTTCCTGCCACATGGACGCTAAATCTAATTATATTATGGTTGCTATTACCCAGTGGTCCGACTATATTCATCTCTTGGAGCAAATCCTGTGCTCCACTTAGAACTAAATCAAGAATTACCTCTCCTGCAATAGTCAGTTAAAGTGTCAAGAAATTTTATCTCTGCATCCCATCCTGAGGTGACATGTAACCAGTCAATATGGGGAGAGTTGAAATTCCCCATTATATATTATTTTTTTGTTTTAATAACCTCTCTGATCTCTCTGGGCATTTCACAATCACTATGATCATCTGGTCAGGTGGCTGGTAATATATCTATTTGCTGTTGTTTATTTTTGTTGTTGGTGGTGGGGGGGGTTGTTGAAATTCTGTGGTATAGTTGGATTCATTTTAAAATTTTGATCTCATTTGATTTTATGCTTTCTTTCACATATAGTGCACCTCCCCCACTAGCACAACCTGTTCTGTACTTCTGGTGTATTTTATATCCTGGTATTAGTGTGTCCCATTGATTATTCTCATTCCACCAAGTTTCTGTGATTCCTATTATATCACTATCTTCTTTTAATACAAAGCACTCTAGTTACCCATCTTATTATTTAGACTTGTAGTACTGATATATAAGCATTTTAAAAACTTGTTACTTTTTAGCTGCTGCCATTACATGTTGTAACTGAATGAGACTCTTTTATGTTTGACTCTTTCTCATCAGATCCTGCCTGTAATTTATCATCTTCCCTCTTCTCCTTACTAGGACATAGAGAATCCCTGTTCTCTAAGGGATGTCCCTGTCTGAACCACATGCTCTTCTGCACCCGTCAGCTTTCCACCAGCTCTTATTTTAAAAACTGTTTTATGTCCTTTTTAATTGTAAGTTCCAGCAATCTGGTCCCATTTAGGTTTAGATGGGGCCCATCCTTCCTGTATAGTCTCCCCTTTTCTCAAAAGTTTCCCCAGTTCCTAATAAATCTAAACCCCTCTTCCCTACACCATCATTTGATCCATGCAGTTCTGATAGTATAACTGGCCCTGCACATGGAACTGGAAGCATTTCAGAGAATGCTAGCATCGAAGTCCTGGACTTCAATCTGTTACCTAGCAGCCTAAATTTGGTTTCCAGGACCCCTCTCCTATCCTTCCCTATGTCACTAGTACCTACGTGTACCACTGACTCCTTTCCACACTGCACATAAGTAAGGATGTAAAAGAGTAGTGACTAGTCGACTACCTGATAAGGAGGAGTTATCAGGTAGCACTGTCGACCACTTGCTCATTCCCTCCCCCTCTCCTGCATTTTTAAAGGGAAGCTGACAGGAGATGACGCTGGCTGAATTCCTGGCCCTGGGTCTCAGCACACACACACACACCCCCGCTCGCTGCCACTCTGCATTTTTAAAAGGAAGCCAGCATGAGTGCTGAGACCTAGGACCAGGGATTCAGCCAGTGCCCTCTCTAGCCGGCTTCCCTGTAAAAATGCAAAGTGGCAGGTGGGGGTTGTACTGAGACACGGCATGAGCCAGGAGTGAGCACTGATGCTGCCCTTCCTTATCGACTAATCGAGTAGTCGATGGAAATTCCATCAACTACTCGATTAGCCAGTTAACCACTACTTAACATCCCAACACACAAGTCTATTTAGATGCACTGAGAGATCTGCAACCATTGTACCTGTCGAGCAAGTCACCATGCAGTTCTCCCAGTCATTGTAAACCTAGCTATCTATGTTTCTAATAACCAAACTCCCCCATAACTTTTGCCTGTTTCCTCATAGAAATGAATTCCTTCCCCTGGAGAGGTATCCTTAGTGCAAGGGGATACTAAAACATCATCTGAAAGGAGCGTCCCAAGATGGTTTCCCTCTGCTCCAGTGGGAAGTTCTCCTTCCCTGAGATTTTCATTCTCCTCAACAGCACAGAGGCTGTCAGAGCACTGCTGGGACCATTCTAGTGTGTCCCAGACAGTCTCACCTGTGTGCCTCTCTGTCTCCCTTTGCTTCTCCAGTTTAGCTATTCTGGTCTCCAAAGCTATTGCAGGGTCTCTGAAGGCCAGGAGCTCCTTGCACCGAATGCACACATATGCCACCTGCCCATAGGGCAGGTAATCATACAAGTTATATTGGGTGCAATAAACTGGACAGCCCCCACTCAGTTGATTTAAACATTGATTGTATTTAACTGATTCATGGAGATTTCTGCCAAATGTGTCCAAGAATTATGCAGGTTTATAACAATAGATAAAGCATGGGCCATATGGAGGCTCCAAAGCTCATTGGAGTCAATGGCAGTGTTTTTTGTTGATTTCAACAGGATTTGATTCAGGCCCTTGAACAGTAACTGCAAGTGTTTCTTCTATTAAATACACTTGATGAAGCCTGGGAAGAATATAGTTTCCTGATCAGAGGAGAACATGAAACATGACACCTTCAGATACATTTGTTTCAATGTTCGATCAGATTGAAATTCAGTGTTATGCTCATTCTGTTTTATTTTCATTTCTTGTTATCGACTGACTTGGTGCAGCAAACAGGGCCAGACTAAGTTGAAATAAACTGGTGTAGTTCCATTGGCTTGAGTGGAGTTAGATGAATTATTCTGAAATGAACATTGCAGTGACAGAAATAAGATGAGATTAGTACTGATTATTATTTATTCATCTATATAAATATCCCTACTCACTCCTGGCTGTTTGATATTTCTAATGCTTAGTTATGTCTTCAGCATCTTGTCTTGCCTCTGGTCTAGCATTCCTGATGAGAATTCTGCCTCAGAAGACCGGAGTGCTTCTCCTTCTCTTGAGGATAGAGATTCTGGACTCTTCCTGCTCCGGAAGGACAGTGAACGCCGAGCAATTCTCTATAAAATTCTTAAAGAGGAACAAAATAAAGTTGCTTCAAACTTACAGGAGTGTCTTGCCCAGGTAATATCATTTAAACTCTGTGTTTTGTGTTTAAGAAGGAAAATAAAAATCTAGTCGTAAGTAGAATTCCTCTTTTTTATGACAGATGAAGGAGGGTACCTGTAGATTTTACCATTCACAGCAACTCACCCTTCCACATTCCAGGTTTATACCATGCCCCTTTTTGATGTGTACTAACTGGCAATCACACCTGACTTTCTGTTTCTTACACTGTCTTCTTACTAGAAGACAGTGTAATGGAATGCTGAACTGATATTATAATATGCATAACATTCCTTATTTGAGTGTGTAACAACTATAGGGGGCAGTGCATTTAAGGATCTTGTAGAACACACATCTCATGTACCTGTCTGTATGGTGGAAGCTCTATAGCTGGTCCATATCTGGGTCAGGACACTGACCTGCTAGTAGCAGTCTGAAATCTGTTGTGTTCAAGGATTACATGACATGGTGTCAGAAGTGATTTCCATGACAAGTACTTTCTCATTTAAGCACAAGAGAGTCTTAGGCAGGCAGAATGTAATTATCCAAACTGGACAGGAAACTCTTGGGCTTGTGAACTTATTTGTATGAGAAGCTCAAAGGATGGTATACACTGTATCAGGGTTTTGATTCAGTGTTCAATCAAAAAGAAGAGAACCACCTTCTGAATCATCAACATATAAACCTCAGATAACCAAATGTTTAGCGAAGCACTTGAACAACCAAGGGTAAAAATGCCTTCCTCTCAGGGACAAAACCTACCTGAGGAACTAGACTGTGTGAGCTAGAGATCTCTACAGTTGCTGGAGGGAAAGAGTTCTTCACTTCAAGCCACAGTGATTATGTTCACCGCAAATACAAATCCATGACTGGCCTGTGCCCGCTGTCTTGGGCTGAGGAGCTCATACTGAGGGGTGGAGTCCCAGAGCTTGTGCTGCTGTGTGAGCCCAAATGTCTACACCACAATTAAACAGTCCCTTAGCCCAAGCCTGAATCAGGTTATATGGGCCAGCCACGGGTTTTTAATTGCAGTGTAGACATACTGATTGTGAGTGTGAAGTCACTATGTCGTGCCTTTGCTCAATGGAGAACAGTGGGTGTAGAGGTAGTTCAGCCTTCACCTTGCCTCATTCTCAGCCCATAAGCCATTGTTTGCATAACAAAAAGCACAGAGCCTACCCTAACTGTGCTGAGTCGAATAGGCTTCCAAGAGAACTGCAACTATCCTGTTATGTTTGAGGACCTATAGTGATAGGGGCAGAAATATCCTTTTAATGCAGAAAATCTCCAGTAATATGAGAGCATTAATGGTTGCATAAAGGTAAATGAATTAGACTTAGATGAGAAGCCAATTCTGATTTTTTAAAAAAAAAATAGACATTTTTGAGGCTTTCTTTGGTTGTTTTCAAGTTAAAATTTTGCCAAAAACACGCCAAATATGTTGAAGAGCTCTTAACATAAGCAGCAGGTGAGTTCTTTACATAATTTTTCTATTCTGAACCAATGCAATTAAGCTGCAAGCAAGAGAACAGAAGTAAAATTTATTATCAGATATGTATGAAAATGATGGTTTGTTTGTCCCTTTCTTGTGCATTTTTGTGTTGTATAAACCTCCCCCACCCAAAAGTGGTGATGAATGAATTGGTTTAAAGTTCTGCCTTCTATTGCACCTGAAAGCATATGACATCTTTGAAAACTGCAAATGCTTATCGGATAGTCGACAGGATAGTTGACTAGTCGCTTCATTCCCCCCCCCCCCCCCCCGGCTGCCTCTATCAGAAAGAAGCAGCAAGGAGCGGGGGGAAAGAGATGGGGGTGCTTCAAAGCGGCAGCACTGTGTGGAGCCCGGGCTCAGCTGGGGACTCCCCTGCTGACCTTGGGCTCCATGCAGCACTGCTGCTTTGAAATGCTGCGGGAACCAGTGGGGGACTTCTTGAGTCCTCTGCTGGCCCTGTGCTCCCCACAGCACTTTCGCCTCTGAAGTATAGCCACAGCCCTGGGGTTGTTGCTAGACGTCAAAGGCGGAAGCGCCCTTATTGACTATTCGATTAGCCAAATAATCAAAATTTTACATCCCTATTCATTTCACTGGTCAATGTAGCTCTCCCTGGTCATCTACATTTTTCTCTGATACAGATCCATCTAAATTCTATTAGAGCAGCACAGAGTGAATCCAGGTAAAATGCTGAGTGGTGTCATGCCCTGCATCCTTTCTAGTGCACAGGCCTATTCCACAGTACTAAACATCGTTGACATGACAACAGTGGTTTGGTCTGACTTGTTGATCCAAGTTCAGCCCTACTGTATGCAGGTGTAACTCTATTGCTCTGTGGCTGAATTTAGCTCATTCTGTGTCCTGCCTTAACAGTCAACTTAGTCATGCAGTGCAACACTGACTGCATGTCTAGCAGATGCAGTTGCAGTTGCAGTGAATCAGTAGAATTAAAGGAGAAGCCTATTGTAATGGAAATGAAGCAAAAACCCATATTATGCTAAACTTTCATGTGTTTCTCATTCTCTCTGTATACACAGAGAGAAGCAAATATAAAGAGTACTGACTAAACAATTAAGTATCCTCTCTCTTTGCATTACAACCCTTGATTTTGTTCTCACATATTACCGTTACAGTATATATGATTCTTAAGGCTTGGCAAGGGCAGAGAATACAAGTTTAGTAAACCTAGCAGATGTGTGATTAAAGCTCCATCACTTGTGTGTGGTTGTGTGAGAAAATATAAACTTTAACGCTGTAACGTTGGCTCTGCTAAACAGTTAGGTTCTTAGATGCAGGGGATTTATTGTTTCCTTGTGTAAGTCTTGACATAATGCATTGAATGCCTTTGCACCAGAACGCTGAGGAACTACTACTTTCAGTCAATCACATCAAGCAGATAATTGGCATTTTAAGGGACTTCATACGCTCTCCGGAACACAGAGTGATGGCATCCACAATATCCAAGCTAAAAATGGATTTGGACTTTGACAGCACTTCCATCCATCAGACTCACCTGGTGCTGTTTGGATTTCAGGACGCAGTAAGTCCTCCATTTGTCAGCAGAAACTAGAAGCAGAGGGAGAGGCATTCCACTCAACTATGTATTCCTTGTATTCCACTTCCTACTCCCAGGGCTCTTCTGGCTGAACCACTGCTGTGTCCTTCTGCTTTCCCTGTTCCCCATCCTTGCTTGTTCCTAATGGTCCCCTCTGGACAGCTATTCACTCCTTTAGCTACTCTGGGGCCTTATGTGTGATGTGTTAGAAGAGCTGGGGGTGTTGGGTGAGTGAGTGAGGTAACTGGGGTTGGCGAGCCGGAAGGTAAGAAGGGGTGTGTGGTCGGTGTTGTTGGGGTTGAGGGAGAAGAGTCTGTTTGTAGGAGACCCAGGTAGTGAGGAGCACAGCTGTGTGGACAGCCTGGGTGAGGAGGAAGCCCAGTGCTTCTGTGCTGAACAGTCAATGCTAATGGTCTCTCTTGAGGCAGCAGCAGCCATTGCTACCTGGCATACTGAGCACTAGGCAGAGCCCTGGGTGCATAGAAATTAGGAATGTCAGGATGTAGTTGACTATGCAACCGATAAGCCTCAGCTTATCGGTTAATCCTATCAGCTATCTGCACTCCCCTCCCCCTTGCTGCCTCTGTATCAGACTAAACTGGAGAGAGTTCAAGCAACTTGTGTTCTAAACCAAGAGCATATTGTTAGTCTTACATAATATTAATTTTATTTATTATGGCTACAAATGCATGAGATACCTTAGCAGTTGCTGAGAGCACTGCATTTTATTGGCAGATGGAAAATTTGGAAGTTGTTGTCCATGGGCTGTTGGAGTCTGAACTCAGTGTATAATAATTTTAGTCTCAAAGAGGAGAGGGCTGTGCTGGATTATACAATACAGATTCCCATTAATTTATAGCGCTTTATCCGAATCTTTACAAAACAAAGTTTGGTCAGTGCTGTCTAAGTCCTTTGCTGATGCTTTTGCTTATTTCTATATTCATAGGTGAACAAAGTATTACGGAATCATTTAATTAGGCCTCACTGGATGTTTGCAATGGATAACATAATTCGCCGCGCAGTCCAAGCAGCAGTCACTATTCTTATCCCAGGTAAATCAAAACAAGTCAGTTCTAGTTTCTAAATGAAATGCTTCCAAAGTGCATCATACATGGTTTCACTTTCTTTCCAGCTGACTGATCCATCTCATTACTGAAGTTTGTTAATAGGAGGAAAATAGGGTCTGGAGTGATTACGCTTCAGCTGGAGGCGGGGCGGTGGACAGGGGCTACGTCTCTAGACTATGAGGTATCCCGGAAAAACTCTGCTGCATCCAGGGAACGAGTCTCCTCTTCTGCTTTTTTCTGCGGAAGAGCAGACGCGCTCTTTCAGAAGCCCTGTCTTCCTCCTTCCACGAGGAAGGGCTCTTCCAAAAGAGGAGGTTTTTCCAAAATTTGGCCCAGTGTAGATGGGCCAAATTTTGGAAAAGCCTCTTCCGACAAAACTATCGGAAAAATTGCAGCGCGCAATTTGCGTACCTTTTTCCGATAAAGCATTGTAGTCTAGACGTAGCCAGGGACGGCAGTTTTTGAAGTTACTAGTGAACTAGGCTGGATGGAGTGAATTGGATTTACTCATTTGTACTCTGCAGTTTTATAACTGGGGAAACCTAATTCTTTTGGAGCTAGGCCATAATTTAAACCAAAGGGGGGAGTGCTTCATTTTATGGTCTCTGTGGGTATTCCATTTGAGGTGCACATGTGCTCCCTATGCTTGAGACCGACTTTATTATTAGTGTCCATTGGTCCAATCTGCTTTCTCCTTGTGCTCCCAACTGAGAGTATAAGTGACAGGGTAGATCAGCTACCTCTCTAGTTCATTTCTATAACCTGTGATCTGAGGCGGAGCTCCTCCAGCGTCCGCTGCTTTAAGTGCTCTTTGTTTTAGTGTAAAGAGTTGTGAATAGTGTGTCATACACATTTCTTCTAGAGTTAGCTAGTTTTAGGAGCCATTGTTTGGGGGTACCTCTGCACTCCCCATGCCAATGTAGGTTATCCCTAACGTCTGAAATGCCAGGATTCAAGATCTCCATGGTCTGCTTCCAGGCCTTCCTGGTCAGTGACAAGTACAACATTTGTCTGTATTACCTCAGGGAAGCTCACATCTACTCCAAACGTGAAGGCAATATCCTCCAAATAACTCTCAGCAGGCCCACTGATGGGGGTGGGGAAAAGGGGGCAACTGCTCCGGGCCCTTTAAATTGTTGCCAGAGACAATGTAGCATGCCCTAGATGGCACTGAGGGCTGCCTGGGGGAGGCTGGCCCCAGCCCTATCCTCATCTGGGGGCACAGAACGATATCTCCCAGCTTCACTGTTTGTCAGTCTTTCCCTCACTCAACCCACCAATCCAATAAGTTCTGACTTCAAAATTGCTGATGGATTCCTCAAAAAAGCCACAGTCCAACCTTGGCCCATCAGACCCCTATGTACATTGGGATGAGGCAGCGAGGAGCACTCTTTGAGTGTGGTTGTGTCTGCACTAGGAGCAGAATTAAGGCAGACATGAGAAGTGTAAGAGTAAACAATCTTACAATGAGCTGCGAAAGAAATCCCCCTCTGAGTCCTCATCGAAGGAAAGGACTTCTTCTCCGATGCAGTCTGCATTGAATGAGATTCTGCACCCCAATACTGATGTGTTGGGTGGTCTTAAAGGAGCACAGTACCAGTTCTGTGTCTCCAAGAGGCAGAAGTGATGCAAGGCCATCAACCTCTGAAGGAGTAGGAGCATACTGTGTACCCATGAGCAAAAGGTGTGAGTGAACAACTCCTACGCCAGTGCTGACTTACATGGGGAAGGATTCATTGGTTACTGAAAACCACTGTCTGCTCAAAACTGGCACCACCAGCATCACCAAGAGACAAAAGTCCACCAGCATCAGTGGTCAGATATGCTATCCTGGAGACTTTTACAGTCTGTGCAGATCACTAATACTGCCTCCATGCCATTGTTTTGTCACTCATTGGTACCATCTACCAGTGGAAGCATAGTATGACCATCACTGCTACCAATAGACCTGCCTACAGACGCACAGGCCTTGTGCTCCTCCAACAAGCCTAGGATCAGTGGAGAAGAGCTGACCATTCTTATCAAAACAGGAAGTCAGCTTCAGCAGAGGGTCTAAAATCTCATGGGCTGGGCACCTTCTCACTCCCACAAGACCTGGCTTGAGACTAGTAGTACCCTTCTCCCTGGAGACCACTCCATTATCTCTGTAATCCCGCCCAGTGTCTTTATTGAAATCCCAGGAATCCATATATGAGACACCCTGAATACAGACAGACAAGAATGTAGGTTGAGGATGTATCCCTGAATTGGGACGAAGTCCAACCCACGTAGGAATGCTCTGAGGAAAAGAAACAACTGAACAAGGCAGAGCCCCACAAGCCATTTTGGGGTTATCATTGTTCTCAATAAATGAGGCAGTAACACCAGTCTCACCAACTGATGACTAGACACAATTTCTAGAACTCCTAAGGAGAACTGCTGAGACACTGCCTATCCCTCTGGAAGAAGCATAGGACCCTTCCTAAACTACTCAATATCCTTCAAAGTGCAGATCTTAGAAATGTGGCATTGCCAACCAGTGGGGCTATATTAGGACCAGCCAAGTTGGCCTGATGTATTCCAGCCTCTGGGTTCCCACTCTGAAAAGAACAAAGGGGAAATATTGTATACTGTTTAAAGGGGCAGAATATTTATTCTTGCATCCCACTTTGAACTTCTAGTGGTGCAGGCTGTCACTGAAAGTAACAAGCACCATCAATCTAGATCTACACCCAAGAAATAAGGTGGCCGTATGTCTAGACTTCATGGGGAGAAAGAACTTCACTTTCACCAGTTTACAGATTTGCATAGCAAACTACCAAGCTTTAATGGCGAAGTATGAGTTTATAATCTAAGTTTGCCAACAGGCTGCCTCAAACACACAGACTTCCGTTCCAAGCAATCATCAGAGAAGGTAAATTGTTAGCCAGGTCTGCCCTCCAAGTCTTTATAGATGCAGCAGGCACAGCCTCTCCCTCAGTGCACCATGTGTAGTCATGAGATGGGCTTTGTGACCCCAGTCCTACCGATTTCCCAATGAAGCTAAATCAACCCTGGAAGATCTGCCTTTTAAGGGAAAAACCCTATTTATTGAGAAGATGAACGAACCATTATACATTCTCAAATATTCAGGAGTGACACTCTCTCCCTTCTCTGCTCACAGAGACTTCCTAAATAGATTTTAGCCTGCATTCTGCTTTGCTATGAGTTGACTGCAAACTCCTCTATACCATGAGAGAACACTTCTAACCAGAGCCTGTTGTACATTTCTAACTTCACTCTGAGTCCCTCTTCTAGAGATTTATAGAGCAGCGACATGGGGCTCTGTGCATATCTTTAAAATATTTTGCCTTGGTACAAGCTTCTACAGAAGACATATCCTTCAATTTGTGGTACAACAGGGTTCCTCACACCCTTCCCCATCCTGCTTGTGAGTCATCTCAGAAGGAAGACATGTAGAGATCATCATTCAAACAACAGTCTGGTTGCCTGCCTTGTACAGTAACTGGAGACCTTTGTGATGTGTGTGTCTGTGTATTCCACTACCCACCTTTCTTCCCCTCTGCTTCAGATACTTATCCTTAAAGTTGTTTGGGATAGAAAAGAAACTAGAGATATGGTCCGTCCACATCACCCCTTATGCCCTTGGTTTGGCACAGAAGGGTGCATGAGCCAATTCACACGGCTAGTGAAAAATTTTCTGGTCTCAGGCACATGGAGCTCATGTGCAGCTCAAGAGGCATACAGAGAGGTACATCTTGAAGAATGTCAGTTACTGCACAAAGTAAGTAATCAGACTTTACTGGAATTCTCCTTCCTCTAAAAGCAGCTCTGTCTCCATTTCCCCATTATATAAACATAATCCTGAGTATCTACCCACCTGTCCATGCTATTTATTACTTTTGCTACATCACCAGTGCACCTGTCATATTATAGACAAGTAAGATTGTGAGTGAACGCCACGCTAACAGGGACCTATCCACAGATGAGTGCACTACTCCTCTCACTGGTGTTATTTAACCCTATTTAAAAATGGTACCACAGAGTCTGTGGTCCAGTTAATACAAGAAACAAATGCTATCTTGTGCTAATGCTTGTCAGGGTTACATTTTACTCCCCGCTACTGGTATCTGCCTTATTAAATTCCACATGAAAGTGCACTCCACATAGGAAACTTCAGGATAAAATCTCATTGCTACTTTATTCAGCTGAGGCAGCTTTTTTCAGTTAAAGAGGAAAATGCCACCCATTTAGCCGTCCAGAAAAGGCGTTGCTTTCTTGTGGTTTCTACTTCGCTGCCTCCAAAAAAAAAGCCAGGGTGTGTGATACTGTATTGACTTTTTCATTGGTCTGTGCAGAGCTTCAAGCTCACTTTGAGCCAGCTTCAGAGACTGAAGCAGTGGAAAAAGATGCTGATGAAATGGAAGATGATTACCAGCCAATGGAGCAAAATGGAAATGAGGAGCCAGTTGTCACGTCTGGAGTGAGCACACTCAGTTCTGTGGTGTCACATGAATCACAGCAACAACAGCTTAATCTGCAGCTAGCCAAGCTTAAACAAGAAACAAACAGGTAACTTCTATGTTTATGTTTAAATAAATGCCTAGGGATCTGTTTATTCCTAAACATATTTTCCTCCAACCACAGCATTCTCTATTCAGAGTAGAATTTGCAGGAGTTCACATAGTCCCCGAAGGGTACTCAGTAATATATCTAAGCACTTGTATAACTTTAACCAAATCCTGCTTACAGTTTACAGAAAAAACACAGAAAAAATGTTGGGAGTCCCCATTAAGCCAGGAGTCTCACATTCCCAGCCTGCAGGCCAGTCCTGGCCAGAATGATTACACAATCTGGCTTGGGACTCCCAGTGGGCTGGGGGAGGGCGGTCCATTAGTGGCCCCCAAACCCTGCACCTTCCCACCATTGCCCTACCCTCTTCCCCCCATGGCATCCTGTCCCCCAAGCACACGACTTGGGGGATCAGTGGGGAGCCTGGTTGTGGCACGACAGCAGCGGTCACACTCCAGGGCCCCGCAGCGGTAGGCGTGTGCCCATCTAGTGCCCGCTGTTTCCCCTTGGCTATTGCTGCTGTGGAGAGTGAGGGCAAGAGGGGTAGGCAAGACCATGGCCACCAGGCCACAGCAGGCCTCCCCATTGATCCCCAGCATCCCCATGCTCAGGGGATGGAGAGCCATGGGGAGGAGAGGGCGGAATGATGGTGGGAAGGGACAGGACTTGGCACCAGTAACAGACAGGGATCCCCTTTCCCCCGAGTTCACCAGAGATTGCACAATTGCTCTGGCCAAGACTGGCCTGTAGGTCAGGAGTTTGAGACCCCTGCACTAAGTATTGACACATGCTTTTTATTTTAAATACGTGTTCTCAAGTAAGGGTGCCAGACACTGGATATTAAATATAAGTACAGGATTCCCATTGTGATCTGAACTTCAGTTTTCTCACTGCACTGTGGAGTAGTGGGACATAAAATGAAAATTCCCCATTCACCAAGTGTCTCTAAATTTTACATCAGAAAATTCCAGATAATTACATACAATTATTAGTCTAAGAACTCTGGTTCCCCGCCACTACACTGTGTGTTATATCTTACCTGCATTAAACCACTCAGACCGTTTTGTATATCCATATATAGTAGGACTCACTTCAGTCTCTTGGCCCCAATAATGATTTCCAGTTCTTTCAGGAATTCTTGTCTGATTAAAAAAGATTGAGAAAAATCTGATATCTTGATAGTAGTTGACACTATAAAAGCTGCAGTGGGGTCACCGTAGGCTTAATAGGGGATTACACAGTAAGTAATTCAATAACAGTGCATTCCTTATTTTAAACTTTGGGATCTCTGGGGACCAGCATAATAAAAAAAAATCAGTCAGGATTTGATCCAGTCAACCTGGTGCTGTTGCAAACATAAATAGATAGTCCTTCATGGAGGGAAAAACTCAGTATTGATGTCGAAATTGATATAGATAAAAGAATGATTCTTTACCCCATAGTCACTGTGGTTACTATAGAGGAGAGACCTGTGGTTCTTTGCGATTTGTTGTATGTATATATTCCACTTCAGATGCACTCATGTGCATGAGATTGGACTCTGAGTAGCAACATCTGTTGAAGCTGTATATGTGTCCTCTGCTTCATAGCTGTGTGTAAAGAATGTGACAGTTGCCACTGCTTTACAATTCCTTCACTAATCCTAAATTCAATGGAGCAAGGGCAGTAGAAGTTACTGGGAAAGAGGGTGGGCCAAGAAATGCATGTGGACAATATATCCCAAGGAAAAGAGTTACCAGTTTTGTGACTAGTGTTCTTCTTCGAGTGATTGGTCACGTGCATTCCGATTAGGTGTGTGCGCGCGGCGTGCACGCATCATCGGAAGTTTTTCCCTCAGCAGTACCCTTAGGCCAGCGGGGAGCCCCCTGGAGTGGCGCCGGTATATTGACCCATATATACCCCTACTGGCCCCCTCACCCACTCAGTTCCTTCTTACTGCCGTGACAGTCGTTGGAACAACCCTCAGCTCGTCTAAGCAATAGTTGTCTTCAGTATTGTTCTTTGTTTCTTCAGTTAGCTTAAGTACCTGTAGTTAAGTTAAAGACTCTTTTGTTGTTTGCTGTTTTTGTTGCTGTTCCCCGCCGCGGCGCGCATGCCCGGCCCGCAAGGCTTTAAGTCCTGCAAAAAGTGCCATAAGCCTGTGCCCCGTGGCGACCCTCATTCCTTGTGTTTAAAGTGCTTGGGGGAGACGCACCTCACGGAAGCCCCGGAGACTGGTATGCTGCCCTCGACTTAAAAGATGCTTACTTCCACATTCCCATCGCCCCCCACCACCGCAAATTCCTCAGATTTACTGTGGGCCTGGACCACTACCAATTCATGGCCCTCCTATTTGGTATTTCCAGGGCCCCTCAGGTCTTCACCAAATGTATGGCGGTGGTAGCCGCTGCGCTCAGAAAAAGGGGTATCCAGGTGTTTCCCTATCTAGACGACTGGCTCCTGAGGGAGGACTCAGAGTTGTATGTGTGAACCCGCATCACTGTAGTGTGTGCACTTTTCAACAATCTAGGTCTTTTGTTAAACTTGGACAAGTCAATCCTAGCGCCCACTCCGATAATAGAGTTCGTGGGAGCCACCCTGGACTCTACCTCGGCGAGAGTCTCCCTACCCAGCTCCCGGTTTCTCATGATAGAGGTGGCAGTCAGGGAACTCCAGAACTTTCCAGTGACCACCGCCCAGACATGCATGCGCCTCATGGGTCTCATGGCTGCCTGCACTTATGTAGTGCAACACACCAGGCTGCGCATGCGCCCACTACAGATGTGGCTATTGCGAATCCACAAACCGGTCGTCCATTCATGGGACAGGGTGGTGACGGTCCCCGCACCCATCCTTCTTGCGCTGAACTGGTGAACCAACCAGGCAGAGGTCTCCGCGGGGGTTACCATTTTCCAGGCCAGTACCGTCCACCCGCCTTGTCATGGACGCTTCGGACACCGGCTGGGGAGCCCACCTGGGAGACCTTCACATGCAAGGTATGTGGTCTGTGGACGAGATCTCCCTGCATATCAACCTCAGGGAGTTCCGGGCAGTCCAATTGGCTTGTGCGGTTTTCCTTCCCCACCTCAGGTGCAAGTCTGTCCTCATCCTATCAAACAACATGACAGCAGTGGCGTATATAAACAAGCAAGGCAGGGCTTGTTCCCCTCGCCTGTGCTTGGAGGAGATTCACCTGTGGGAAGTTTGCATTGAGGGCGGATATCTACCCGACAGCCTCGTACCTCCCGGGCTCCCAAAACGTCCTAGCGGACAAACTGAGCAGGTCCTTTTCAGGACACGAATGGTCTTTGAGGTAGATGTAGCCCAATCTATCTTCCATGCGTGAGAGTCTCCCCAGCTGGACCTCTTCGCCACAGGGCAGAACAGGAAGTGCCACTGATTCTGCTCCCTCATGGGACAGGGACAGGGCTCACTGGGAGATGCTCTCCTTCTCCCCTGACTGCAGGGCCTACTATATGCCTTCCCACCATTCCCGCTAATCCACAAGGTCTTACTCAGGGTGCGGGAGTTCAGGGTGTCCCTGATTTTAATCTCCCCGGCATGACCCAGGCAGCACTGGTTCTCAACCCTCCTCAACCTGTCATGTGAGAGACCCATGACCCTCCCACTGCTCCTGGACCTGATTATTCAGGACTCGGGCAGGCTCCGCCACCCGGACCTGCACTCGCTGCATTTGACAGCGTGGAAGCGCCGTGGCTAATGGCTGAGGAACTTCAGTGCTCGGAACAGGTCCAGGAAGTCCTACTGGGTAGCAGGAAGCCCTCCACTAGGACCACATACCTGGCTAAGTGGAAATGGTTCTCTATCTGGGCTGCCTAGAAGGGGGTACACCCAAGGCGAACTGCGATCCCCTTGATCCTGGATTACCTGTTAGACCTCAGGCTCCAGGACCTCTCTTCCTCCTCCATCAAGGTTCACTTGGTGGCCATTTTGGCCCTCCACCTGGGGGAAGGGGGGAAAACTCTGTTTGCTAACCCAATGGTCAGCAGGTTTCTGAAAGGATTGGACAGGCTCTACCCACACGTCTGTCAGCCCGTCCTCCAGTGGGACCTAACCCTGGTCCTTTCCAAACTTATGGGACCCCTGTTCGAACCTTTAGCGACGTGTTCCCTTCTATACCTGTCATATAAGGTGTCTCCTGGTGGCACTCACATCCGCCAGGCGGGTATCCGAACTCAGGGCGCTCACCTCAGATGCCCCCTACATGGTGTTTTTCAAAGACAAGGTTAGGCTCTGCCCCCACCCAGCTTTTCTGCCCAAGGTGATGTCTTCTTTCCACACCTCCCAGGATATTTTCCTGCCGTTTTTTTACCCCAAGCTACACGCATCTGGGAAAGAACAGGCTTTACACACTGTTCGCAGGGCATGTGCGCAGAATGTTAGCTTTTTACTTAGACAGGACAAAACCATTCAGCAAGTCACTGCAATTCTTTGTGGCCATCGCCGAACAGGAGAAGGGTCAACCCGTGTCCTCCCAGCGGATCGTCTCCTGGATAACCACTTGTATCAAGGAGTGCTATGCCCTAGCGGGGGTACCGGCTCCACCCCTTAGCACGCACGCCACGAGAGCTGTGGCAGCCTCCACGGCGCAGGTTTCCATCCTGGACATCTGCAGAGCCGCGACACAGTCCTCTGTCCATACCTTCACCAATCACTATGCGCTAACACATGAAGCCAGGGAAGACGCTGCCCTGGGCAGGGCGGTCCTCCACTCCTCTGTAGCTTCACCATCCTGCCCTCCTCCAGAGGTTCTGCTTTGGAGTCACCTAATTGGAATGCATGAGTAATCACTTGAAGAAGAAAGAACAGTTACTTACCTTGTAACTGTGATTCTTCAAGATGTGTTGCTCGTGTCCATTCCAAATCCCCGCCCGCCGCCCTTTCTCCAGAATATTCCGGTAAGAAGGAACTGAGTGGGTGCGGGGGCCAGCAGGGGTATATATGGGCCGATATACTGGCATCACTCCAGGGGGCTCCCCACTCGCCCTAAGGGTACTGCTGAGGGAAAAACTTCTGACGACGCGTGCACACACCTAATAATTGGAATAGACATGAGCAACATGTCTCGAAGAATCACAGTTCTGAGGTAAGTAACCGTTCTTTCTTTGATATATGTTGCACATGTCCAGTCCTTGTTAGGTGTATGTGCTCACCCATGCATGGTGCGGGAAGGTTTTCCCTCAGTGGTATTAGTAGACCACCAGCTCTGGTGCTCACTGGAGTGGTGCCAATATGGTGTGGTATAAGGGACACCATCAGCTTCCCCCACCCTTTGTTCCATCTTGCCGGAAACTCTGACAGCAAAGGAGAAAGGCAGGTCCTGAAATGGACATGAGCAACATATCTCGAAGAACACCAGTTACAAAACAGGTAACTGTTGTTTCTGAATGCTTGTGCATGTTCATTCTTTAAGGCTTTGTCTACATTGCAGGGTTTTTGCACAAGCTTTTTGCGGAAGAGATCTTCCATAAAAACATTTTGCGCAAAAGCATGTCCACACCTCAAAAGCGATGTGCTTTTGCGCAAGAGAGCATCCACGCTGCATGGATGCTCTTGCACAAAATAGCTGATTGCCATTAACAGAATGGCCATCAGAGCACCTGCGCTTTTTCTGGTAGGCTCTTTTTGCACAAGAAACCCCTGCGGAGCATCCACACACGCCTTTTTGCGCAAGAGCTGTAGCGCAAAAAGGAGTTATTCATCGTGGGGAGAGGAATAACTCTGCTGGCAAAAGCCCTCTGTCCTGTCCATTTACTGTTGTTGGTTTTTGTGCAAAAACCTTGTGTAGACATAAAGTGACTCCCAGCGGCATCAGTGGAAGTGAGTAGGAGTTCATAGATGTGAAACGTGTAGCACCAGTGTCTTTTCTGGCCTGCTGAGTGATGGCATAATGTGCTGTGAATGTGTGAACCAAGGACCATATCATGGTTCTACTTATGTCCTGGATGGGCACTTTTGGGGGAATTAGAATCATTGGTCCAGATAGCCCAGTAGCACTGCCCCTCTTACTATGGGCAAGTCTGTCACTAGACTATTTGACTACATTTACCGTATCTGTATGCTTACAGGAAAAGATGTCAGCTCTGGGTTAGGAGTTAGACTGCATTTTGCTTGCTGTGTTTGTGTATGAAAAAATCATTTGGAGGGGGAATTAACTCAGCAATATGTATATATAGCTCATGTAAATGCTGGTGTTTAACATAACTCTTACTTTTGGAAGTATGTAAGATACTCTCAGTAAAGGTGAATATAGACTTTATTCTCAACTTGACTAGCTCCGGCTTTGGTCATGTTTGACAGGCTTCTGGAAGTCTTGGTTCAGAAGGAGAGAGAGTATCAAAACCTCTTACGGCAAACTCTACAGCAGAAAACTGAAGAGTTACACCGGCTTCAATTACAGTCCAAGTCTGGAGGTAGGAGGGTTTACATTTGCTTCACGCTCAGTTCCAAATGCTTATCAAAGCTTCTTCTCAAATCAGATTTTTATTAAATAGAACTCACTAATTTTGCATGGTTGCATTTTTAGCCTTGGAATAGTCCAGCAGTTTAAGCTATGGGTCAGGACCCCAAAGTGGTTTTAGACCCCATTTTAAAATGGAGTCACTAGGTCTGACGTTAAACTTGCTGGGCCCCAGACTTCAGCTTTGTGCTACTTCCCCACCCAGGGGTGGCAGAGCTCGTTTGAGCTTTCGGTTCTCTCCTTGGGGCTAAGGCACACTCCAGCTTCAGTCTCCCCTCCTGTGGTTGTGAAATAACTTGTGTTGTCAGAAGAGGGTCATGGTGCAATGAAGGACCTTAGGAATAGTCTAAGAAGAAACCTGTGGCCCACAGCAAGGCTTCCCTCAATGGGAGGAAATCATCAGGTTGCTGATGCAGAATTGTACAGCTGTCTCAATATTTTCTAGAGCAGAAATAGCATGTTGTTGGCCTGTTAACGTACATTTAAATTATTACAGAATTTCAAAACCTTCCGAGAGCTCCTGTACAGAATGTAGACCAAGAGCTCCTAGACTGGTTAAGACAACAAGGAGCTGACTCGGATGCAATTGAGAGGGTAAAACATACAAATTAACACTGTTTATTGTTAGTGCTAATTTGATTCAATGAAATAATTTAGGAACAACTCTGCCTTTCAGTTTACTGAAGAGGATTACACACTGGATGATGTCCTTAATGATATCACTAAGGATGATTTGAGATATCTTAGATTACGGTAAGACAATGTTTAAATACCAACATTGCCCAGAGTACCTGCTTGCCATTCTATTGTCTTAACATAAAAATGTCAGAGATTACTGTAGTGGCCCTTACTTAAAAAAAAAAAAACACAGCTTGATTGCGCAAACTTTGTTTTTTTTAAATAGAAAATCTTTAGAAAGGGTTCTTGCTATTGTAATAAACTTAAAAGAAGATTTCAACATTTAGGTGTAAGGCCTAAGCCCTAAGATACACTGGGGCAAGTTTAAGTGTGTAGTAGCCCAAGTCTTTTAGATAAGATTAATCTTAAATCAAGTTTTCATTACATGATCATCCTTGCTTTGTGAGGGTCATCAGGGATGGCTTTTCTGTCATTCTAGAAAGTTCATACTCACTGAATTCCTTACTGGTTTTGATAGAGTACCTTTGTGCATAATTACATTTTTTTTTTAAATTAAGAATTCTTTTACAATCAAAGGCTGTAATTTTTGGAAAAAAGCAGATTATTCTTACTCAACAATATTAATCTCTGGCTGCAATGGAAAAGCAGTTTGTATCTAGTGATAGATCCCAGCTTGCTTTGGTCAGCTGTCCCCTACTTGATATCACAGAGGCACTTCAAAAAATTCTTCAGTGCTGTCCAGGAGTACAGTTACTAATGTTTTGAATTTTAAATACAATTTCTAATTCTGTTTTCATTTCATCTTTGTAGTGGTGGTCTTCTCTGCAGAATCTGGAATGCAATATTAAACCACAGAAAAATGGCCAATAAGCCCTCAGAAACTAACAGTTGAATCTCACACAGTACAGCACATTCCAAGTATTTCTTAAATTAGATTTTTGCATTTTGCACAGCTAAAAGGCCTATTTATCAATGTAATAATTTAACTTCAAAATGTAAGCACAGTCAACTATAGCACAGCTTTAAGACTGCTCCTAATTTTTTAAAAATTTGTAAAATATAAGTATATTAATGTACTTCACCTGCCAATGTAAATATAACTGCAGCTGAAGAAGAGCTTGCTGTTTTTAGTAAAACACATGCCATATACTTAGAGCTGTCTGAAAAGTCATTTAAAATGCATTCTAATTTTAGATGTGTCTGATTTTTAGCATGTATAATTCTATTACCTGCACTGAATAAATATCAACCAAATGTATATAAAGGATGGAGAACTTGTATGTGGCTACAAAGGTATCTAGAGTGTCGCTATAGCTTTTTTTTTTTTTACATTAAATGTTTGCCTTGTGTTGCTATTTTCATTTCCTTAAGTAGTAAATCCAATTTAATAAAAATCAAAACACTAGTTTGTATAAGTCCCTTCTACAGACTTCTGAATTCCAAAGTAAGAAGTTGAAACAGTAGGGGCCTAACATCTGTTAAGTCCTTACAAGAGCAGTAAACAAAAAGTTATACCACAGGTATCTTAAAAATGCTTTCATACCCAAAGCAAATATGCAGAGAGACCACATTAGTGTGACAATTAATATATTTATATACTGTACATAACATGATTTATTTATTCAAAACACAAAGGAGTAACTTTCATAAGTAAAGCAATCCAAAACCACCCATTAAGCAAATTTATAGCAATTGCTTTATCCTAATTCAGCTCCTCACTTACAGGCATCCATGGTCTCCTGCATTCTTCTACATAATGTTTAGCTCTCTTTAGCTGAAAGCAATTTTACTTTTCCAAACAAACTTTAAATATGAACAGTTCATTCTTACAACAAGTACAAAATGTAATGGTTCCCTCCAAAAAAGGCCATAAGGTAACAGGCTGCTGGAGTAAACTGCATTCATTTTAGCCAATGGACTTGTATTTGATCCACTGACTGGGGCCACGCACTTCAAAAGGGGGCTCATTTTTGTAGATATTATTGCCTAATTCTTCCAATGATGGTTCTGGATCAGTGGTAGCAAACTGAGCAGCCTCCTCAATTTCCTTCCTTACTTCCACATCAATCTCCTAAAACACAGAAGACCAAGTAAACTTTGATTGAGAAGCAATGTTAGTCTGTTCCTATAAAAGAGGGTAGCAGATGGAATGGTCACTGGCTATTGCTGCATTTCTTCCTTTCAGCAAGTAATGCAGAGCGAGAGAAGGTCACATCAGAAGATCCATAATCAGACAAACATCTAGTGGCATTCAATAACAGCAAGATTTGGTTGTAATAAAAACATGGGAATTTCAAATGCCTCACAAGATAACAGTGGGTTTGAAGTGTAATTTTAGCCTATCATACTACAGGGATCATGATCTCACACTCCCTTTCCATTACAGCTGCTAACTGCCAGACACATGGGGAAATCTTTTGCAAACTTTACCTGTTTAGTTGTTGCAGGCAGTTCACTAACTCCTTAGGAAATGGTTTATTCCATCATGAGTGTGTTTAACTAACTCCTCCCCACAGCACCAAAGGCTGTATTACAGTCATTAATTGCTTCTTAGGTCAATTACTCTTTCGGCATGTTCAGGATACAATGGGTACATCTACACAGCAAGCCATTATTTCAAAATAATGTCAAGTCTGGAGGACTTCTTACTCTGACACCTGTAACCTTCATTTTACAAGTAAGGGAAGTTGAAAGAAGAGTGTTCTTCCTTTGACTACCTGCTGTGTAGACCGTGCCAAAATCCTAATTAAGCTATTTTAACTTCAGCTACCCAATTGACATAGCTGAAGTTGCGTCACTTACTTCAACTTTTGCCTGGCTGTGTAAACATGCCCTCAGACATCTGGTAGTTTTATTAATTCTAACTTTTTTCTAGATTTAACTGCTAATTGTGTTCCAGTGATTTGTTTAGTATGACGATTGGCAGACTCACTCGATGAGCTTGGCAGAATTATTTTTTTTAGTGTAGTGTACAAAAAAACCATTAACTTCAACTTTTAGAGTTATGGAGAGGTCAGACAATTATATAATGACAATTAACTCTGAGTAAATTGTGAAATCAAAATATATAAAGTAAATATCCTTAAGTTCTTAAGCAGCATTTTTTTCTCACTTTGCCTTTCTGTAAATTTCAATGGAAATATTTTTTCCTTGGGTTTGTGTGTAAGGGTTAAATAGATGATCATCAACATCTAATCCCTCCATGTTTATTTAAAGAACACAATTTAAAAATAAACCGCCCTCAACAGGAAATGTATAGTGCACCTCAAAATATACCAAGTAGTAGGTTTTTTTAAAATACAAAAACACCCCTTCCCTTCTCCTCTACCCCCATCCAAGAGCTGTCACTCACCTCAAAGTTTGCAAGGGGCTATACTGTACCCAATTCTGTTTCTCGGAAACAAAATACATGCAGTAAAATGTAACCTCACTTACATGTAGTTTTTTCTCAGTTAAAGTTATAAGACTCCTTTTGTTTAAATAAGAAAACAATTAATATTTTCATTAATCTCTTATTTCTCACCAATAGCACTGTTAAGCAGGCTGAGGGGGAGAACTGTTGGCAGCACCATCACAGGGCCACTGACTACAATGTCACAGTCCATCACCAAAAGTTGTCTGAAAAATAAACTTAATACCTTCAATTCTTCAATATTAGAAAGATTGTTGTTAACCATTCTGTCCTTCAGCAGAGTAATAGGGTCACTTTTGCTTCTGACTTCTTGAATTTCTTCCCTAGTACGATAGCTATGAGAGAAGCAAAGACATGCATTATATAAGTTCCATACACTATCACCAATTCATTCAATTAATGAATACACTTAAACTGCTACTGAAGTAACATGAAAAAAGTAATTATTGGAGCGAAGGCTAATAAAATGATTGTGTTGGGATTGAAGATATGGGTCCAACTCCCACTCTGCTAGACTTTCAGTGTGATTGGGCAAATGACTTATTTCCTCTAAAGCCTCATCTAAGTTGACCTAAGTTATGCTACTCCAGCTACATGGATAACATAGCTGACGTCGACATACTGCATGCAGTGTCTACACTCTGCGTTGATGGAAGACTCTGTTGACTTACCTTATCCTCTTGTTCCAGTGGGGTACTAGAATTGATTGGAGAACGCTCTGCAGTTGAACTACTAAATCAACCCTTGCTGCATCAATTGTTGATCCTCAGTAAGTGTAGACAAAGGTTACTTCTTTATCTCATGAGGGATGTGTTAATGAAGATTAATTCATCTCTGTCAGATGATGGGGGATTTAAGTACTTAGAATATACTTGTATTTTTAAGACTAATGTCCACATAAGGTACTGCCTAAAGTTAGAAAAGTATTTAAAGCTATCTTGTGCCCTAGCCACTAGGGCTGCTCCCTATAGTGTTATCTCTCTTCTAGGTAGACATGACCACACTTACAAGCTTCCATGACTTCCCTTTCAGGTTAAATAGAGCTTTCCGTAAATTTAGACCACCACCATCCTTTTTTTCCCCTCTATACTTTCTCCCTCCTGCATAATTGAAACTTCAAGTACCTACATCCAAAGACATTTTGCCCAATCTATATTTAAGTCTTTCTCTTTTGTGGCAATCATTCCAGACTTCTACAGGATAGGTCTGCTCCCAGAAGGGATTCTCTAAAATTGGTGATGGCTCCAGGTATGTTGCTCAGTTTAAAATTAAAAAAAAATATCCAGCTGTCTTCACTGGTCCCTTATTCTGAGTCTTTTTCTCACATCACAACCAGCAAAAACAATCTTTAGTAAAACTAGTTTCCCACTGATATGTGCAACTCTGTTATTTTCAAATTATGGTCTGAGATCTCACAGGTATAACTGGTTAAAACTAAAAACACCCCCCCAAAAAAAAAAACAACAACAAAGAACCCTTAAAGAGGAAGCACAAGAAGGAAAAGAATTCTGCTTTTACACTAAGCTGTGATTAAGAAAATTCTTTGATCACTGAAGAAATTATCAGCCATCTTTCAGCGACTAAAATCAAATATAATCATCTACACATGGAAGGAATAGCATATCAGGATCACCTCTTCCTAGACATTCTTGTCACCTGACTTTGTTTTTCAGTAGCTAGAAAATATTCTTCCTGAAATAAATAATCCACATGGAAACTCTGGCACAGTGATCAGTCGTCAGTGTATTTAAAAATGCATGAAGTAGCTAGTGTTTTAGGAGTAAGATGGCATTTTTCATTCCAAATTAAAGTACTGATACTTAATTTATTTACCAAAGGATAATCAGCAGCCTTCCTTGAAAGCATGTATTAGAGAGGTATAAAAAGCAAGCTGTTTTTCAGTTAAAAGCCTTCATAAAATTGTGGAAAAAGGAATTTGTTGGTGCAGAATAAACAAGGCCTTACTGCACATAACATTTTGAAAAATATATCAGGACTTATGCCACTTTGAAGTATTATAAAGCAATTGAGAGAGAGATTACTGTGATGCTTGCAATATAAATCTATGAAGAGACACAAGAGAGCATTACTGCCTGGTGATGTGTTATTAGGCAATGGGATATGAGTGATCAAGTTGACTCTCATAAGCAGCAAGATTTCAATTTTAATTTTTTTACATGCCTAAATGTGGATTTCAGAAGGTACCATTTAAAAAGTGTGGTGGGTGGCATTAATTTTTGGATTGATTGTGCAGGTACAGGGAGAAAGAGGGAAAATTACTACCAACTTTTCTAGCACTCACTAGGCCTAGTGTATAGATTAACCAGTAGAGTAAGTTCTCACAATCCTTTTTACTGTACCTGATTCCAGGGTCGCTCATACTGTGTCCATGATAGCGATATGTCTGTAACTCCATCAGCATAGGACCCTGCAAAAATAGTTCATGGATGTTTTCATGAGCCTGAAGAGCAACAATATCATATACTACAGCCCCAAGCATCAGACCATTCTGTGAATAAAACACCACCAATGCTCCTGTAAACCATCTTTCCAAGTTCTCTCTATGCTTTACATATGATCTCTTGCAACACAGACAAGAAATATTTCATTATCCTTAAACAATTCCTAGATGGCTCTCAAGAACTTTGGATATATATGCTGTGAAGGCAATTCAGTAACCTCACTTTGCAGCTTGTTCTTACTATCTGGTTCTTAAGTAATTAAACAATATAACTCCTCAGCTTCAGAAGTCAGTCCTCCATTATTCAGCAAATTTCAGCTTTATAATATTGTCCTTTCTTTTCAAGATTGTAATAGAGTTGTCCTGGCTCTATCAGTACTAATTATGTCTCTTGTGCTTCTTTCATGCCAGTACACTTCTGGTGTCAAAAACAGTGTTAAAAATTAGTTCATCCATTTCACCTGCTTCTTTAGAACCCAAAGAAGTGGAACACACACTCCAATACAGAAGATCTTCATTGTGATGTTATCCATGTGTGAGTTTGTGTAAGTTACAACCTGTACCATACCTCCTAAGTCTGACACCCTTGGAACCTGACCAGTCCTGAACCAGGGAATTTGCCAGAGGTCAATGCCGGTTGCCACTGGCTGCCGGGTTCCACTTTGGTGGCAGCAGAAGGGCTGATATTGACCAAGCAGGGACTGAAGAGGTGGAGGGTGCACTAGGAGGAAGAGGCAGGGTGGCTGCAGAGCCCCATGGCTAGGGGCAACCAAGCCCTGTGCTAGTCAAACTACGCTTCTGGACCTCAGTGGCGAGACTCCACAGCCACCCTGTCTCCAAGTATCCCCATCCAGTCCCTGCTCGGTCAGTGCTAGCACTCCTTTGCCACAGGCTGCAGGGCCCCACTCCAGTGGCAGCAGAGGGCCGCTGTTGACTGAGGCGGAGGAGTGCGGGGGAGGCACTCAGGGGAAGAGGCAAGATGGATGCAGAGCCCCAGGAGCACAACCCCACAGGAGCATACATATGGCAGCTGGGCTGCACTGCAGCCCCCTTCCCCCGAGTGTCATCTGTCCCTGCTTCTCCCCATCCCTGAGCTTATGGCATACTGGAAGCTCTGGAAGGGCAGGAAAGGAATTGCTGAGCGGGGAGGCCAGCTTTTCCTCATGAGTCCTCCAAACCACAAAGTTCTCACAGGGATGCTGAACCAGAGATAGCAGTCTGGACCATAGAGATTGAACCTGTTTTACTCTTCCTTGGTGCCCATCTCACAAAAATTTACTTCAGTTATTTTATATTTGTTGCAAATATAACAGTATTGTTACCTCTCCCGCCCACACACACTGACCTTTTAATTGGTATATACAATGTTTAAAATGTACTGGAAATATTCTAAGCAGAAGACATACAATGGATGAAAATACATGCTTTTCAGTTGTAATATGATTTTTTTACTTTTACCATTATTAATTGACTTAAAGTGTTTAGACAGTCTATTTCTGGAAAACAGAAAAAAATCTGATCAAATAGTTATATAAACATGTTTGATACTATAAGTTTCCTTAATTGTGAAGAGATGCAAAGAGAATTTTAAAACGTAATTTAAATGGAGAGTACTGGCTAAGGATGAAATTTTGTATGTGGGAATAATATAGCACAAAATAATCCATAGTAAAGGATTGATACTGGGTAACTTACTTTTCCAGATCTACAATAATCAGCTGCAAACTTTGTTGCTTCCCTCACACAAAGAATATCCATGCCATCTACCTGTTAAAAGAAAAGTTTTTAAATTAAATAATAACAAAAAAGACATCAGAAGGTGAACCAAAAATCTAAATGCCTAGACGCAGTATGAATTCATGATCTCTAATGATCTGCTCCATTATAAATATGGAAAAGACGGAAATCGTTCTTACTCTTATCCCTGAAATGAAGTCTCCTCTTTTGTAGTAGTCAGTGCTGGCTGCAGCTCTCTCTACTGAAGTACCCATTCCATACCTGTTGTTCTCACAAATGAAAATGCATGGCAGCTTCCACAGAGCTGCCATATTATATGTTTCAAATATCTGACCCTGAAAGAAAAACAGTTGATATGTAAGTTGGGTCCCTCTTTGGATTCTTTGATCTTTAAGCATCAAGGTCTACAAGGGTTCTTTCACTTCCAACAAAGGTCTGATAGTGAACTTAAATTCTGAATCAGTTCAGTCTAGGAAGAAGAAAATCATAGAATCTAAGATCTACATTTCATCTTAATCTGTATGTAATAAAACACTATTAAAAAAAGAAGTATCCCAAGCCCATAGATAGCCACCATCAGGATAAACTGGTACATCAAAGAAGTCAAAACCCTAAAATATTTTCAATAGAAAATTACATCACTAAAAGCAAAGTTGGACTATACATGTAAAGTGATACTGTTCCACTTTAACTAAAGTCCCAACAATCCTGTTGTATTAACTACTGTATGCAAGTAAAGGTCACAGAAAGGGTCATCACTTGAGAATCTCCATTTACCAGTGGAAACTGGGATGGCTTCCACAGCTGTGGGGAGAGGAGATACTAAAGCACAGACTTTTGTATAAATTGCTACAGTTAAGTTTCTAGCCATTATTGCAAAAAAATAACCTTTCATACATGAATCAAGTGTAAACTAGTGAATTGCTATGCCCAATCCCAGGTCTTGAGGAAGACTGATCTATTATAAATGTTACTGCTCATGGATTTTTCCCAAGCACCAACAGAGCAATGTCAGAAGGAAATTAACTAGGGCTGTCAAATGATTTTAAAATTGCCATTAATTGTGCTATTAAACAATAGAATACTATGTATTTAAATATTTTTAATGCTTTCTATATTTCCAAAAATATGTATTTTAATTACAGGTTGTACCTCCCAAAGGTGCCGGACCAGGGACTTCACCAGTCCTGAATGAGGGAATTTGCCAGACCAGGGAGGTCCCTTGCTGCTGGCTTCCTAGTTCACTGCTGGCTCTGCTTCCAGTCCCAGTCGAGCTGCCTGCCAGTGGTCCCAGCCCAGCTCCTCTGCCGGACTGCTCCCTCTCCCCCAGCATACTGTCAAGTCCCTGGCTTCAGCCCCAGCTCCCCTGCTCACCCGGCCCTGCCTCCCCTGCCAGGCTGCTGATAGCCCCACCAGCCTCCTAGCCCAGCAGGGCTTCCAGCCACCAGCCCTCTTGCTCTGTGACTCCTGGCTACCAGGGCTCTCTGGCCTGGGAACACATTGCTGGACCAGAGAGTCCCAGTTTAGGGAAGTGCAATCTGTACACAGAATACAAAGTGCACATATTTATTACAAAGATTTGCACATTAAACAATGGTATTTCTCAATTCCCCCACTTTAAATATTGTATTGCAATCTCTATCATGAATTTACAAATGTAGAATTATGTAAAAAACCTTGCATTCACAAATAAAAATGTAGAACTTTTAAAGCCCATAAGTCCACTCAGTCCTATTTCTTGTTCAGCCAATTGCTCAAACAAGTTTGTTTACATTTATAGGAGATAATGTCCACTTCTTGTTTATAATAATCACCTTAAAGTGAAAAATAGGTTTTTGCATAGCACTGTTTTAGCCAGCATCACAAGATATTTGCAGGTCCAATGCCCTAAAGATTCATGTCCCTTCATGTTTTAACCACCATTCCATGTCCATGCTGATGACAGGTTCTGCCTGATAACGATCCAAAGCAGCGAAGCCCAACACACATTCATTTTCATCATCTGAGTTAGATGTTACCAGCAGAAGATTAATTTTCTTTTTTGGTGGTTAAGGTTCTGTAGTTTCTACATTGGAGTGTTCCTCTTTTAAGACTTCTAAAACCTTCTCCATACCTACTGCCACTCAGATTTTGAAAGGCACTTCATATTCTTAAACCTTGGGTTGAATGCTGCAGCTATCTTTAGAAATCTCGCATTGGTACCTCCTTTGCGTTTTGTCAAATCTGCTATGAAAGTTTTTTTAAAACAAATCTTCTGAGTCATAATTAAAGACATCTATAACGTGAAATATGGCAGAATGGTGGTAACACAGATCAGAAGATATACAATTCTCCCTCAAGGATTTCAGTCACAAATTTATTTTATGCTTTTTTTTTTTTTTAAATAAGCATCATCAGCATGGAAGTATTTCCTCTGGAATGGTGGCTGAAGCATGAAGGGACAAACAAAAGTTTAGCATATCTATCTCGGAAATAACTACAAATGTCATGTGAATGCCTGTTTCCACATTCAGATGACATTATAAATAAGCAGCAGACAGCATTATGTCCTGTAAACAAACAAACTTGTTTGTCTTGGTTACTGTCTGAATAGTAAGTAGGATTTGCAGGCACTAAAGTTTTACTGTGTTTTGTTTTTGAGTGCAGTTATGTAACAAAAAAAAAAAATGTTTACATTTATAAGTTGCACTTTACGATAAAGAGACTGCACTGCAATACTTATATGAAGTGAATTGAAAAATACAGCTCATTTTTAGAATGCAAATATTTATCAAAAATAAAGTGAACAGTGTTGTAACTGAAATCAATATATGTGAAAATATAGAAAAAATCCAAAAGATTTAACAAATTTCAATTGGTTTTCTATTGTTTAACTGTGCGATTAAACATGTCATTAATCACAATTTTTTTAAGTTAACTGTGATTAATCGACAGCCCTAAAAGTAACACTTCAGAACTCTGGATGGCAGAGAAACTCAAGAATCATGTCAACGTCATGCTTCTCCTACTTAGAAAAGTCATTAGCAACAGCAGAAGCAGGTACTGAGAACTGTTTATTGAGTAAGTCTAGTGTATGCAAAGACATCTTCCCTTGCAGGCTGAGACAGGGAATGGTAAAGACCCAACCCCACTCCCTCACAGCTTCCTGGAGGGGAGGAGAGAGCTTCAGTAGAGGGAGTGGTGGAGAATATGGCACTTCAAAATTATAAGAAAGCACCTATTAGCAATAAGTTTAAGTGAAATATGTGCTCCCAAACAGGTTCAACACCCTGCTAGGAATTCCAGGATCCTTTGCACTTCCAATATGCGAAGAACCATTAAGATGAAGACTTCCATCACCACCACCACTTCCCTTGCCCCTTAAATATATAGTAGATTTCAGAATTTGGAAATTTTAAGTTTGGAAAATTTGTAAGTTGAGAGAGTTTGTCTATGCCTCTGTGCACGTATCTGTTTGTTTCAGAACTCCTTCTAAACAGTAAGAGCTAGGACCACCAAATTTGGTACATAGCTTCATCTTATAACGTAAAGCAAGGTCAGGGTTTGGTTGTGCCAAGAAAACAGGATGTGCCCAAAATGGGATTGCTTCTCATAAAACCATACAGAAAAACAAAACAATCAGCAGGCTTCCTACATGTACCAGCTCCGGCGCCTCCCTCCCCACCTGTGCTGTTGCCTCGGATACAGAGGTAGCAGTGCTGGAAAAAGGGGGGGAAAGAAAGACAGCTCAGTGGGAGCTGGTATGCTTGGGGGGTGGGGGGAGGCAGTGCTGGGGGGAGGCACATGTACATGGCCTCCTGCCTCTCTCTTCTCCCCCTCCTCCCCGCTGCCTCTGTATCAGAGGAGGGGGTGGTGGTGTGTAACTATGAGGGTTAACCAATGAGCCCAGATTTCAGTTAACCGTGTATACAGGTACACATTAACTTCCCTACTTCTCACCTGGCCCAAGGTGCTACAGTGAGAGAGGCCTGGGGCAGCTTGAATACTGAACCTCTTTTCCCCAGCCCCACCCCAGAGAAATGATTTAAATGAAGAGAAACAAAAAACTACGTTAAAGATCCAAGCAACGGTGATCTTATTTTGTGAAGTAGGGAGCTACCTGCTGGCAAAAGCTCATGACATCTCTTTTGTGTATTGAGAGAGTAAAACAAAAATTAATTCAGTTAAGCACCCGAGCAATGCCGGGTCAATCTAGTATTTACAGGCAGTCCCCGACTTACGAATGGGTTACGTTCCGAACACCTGGTCGTAACTCGATTTGGTCGTAAGTCGGAAATACCCTTAAACGCGCTGTTCGAAAAACTTGATGTACTTGGTTCTCAACTCAAAAATATTATAATGGGGTTAATGGGAGGTTGGTCATAAGTACAGATGGTCATAAGTCGGTGTGTTCGTAAGTCGGGGAGTGGCTGTATATAATTCAGTGTGAATGCCTGAAAGTGGGCAGACAAAGCAGCAGCCTGGTAGTGACCAAAATGTATCTGATAACTGCTCAGCAATTTACACAACATGACTTTGGCTCTTAACTAGTTACCAGTAGGCAACTGTCTAAATTATAAAATCCACAAAGCTGCCAAACTTACTGACTTCTACATACAAGTCACCAAGTGACTGAAAATGTCAGAGTATACAGAGAATTACTCTTACTATACACATTTAAATCAAGAAAGCTCACCTGATTGGCAGCACCATCTCCATATAAAGTCAAACAAATCTCATCTTTGCCAAAATAGTTACAGGCCAAGGCAATCCCAGCTCCAAGAGGAACCTATAGTGAATTATACAACACAGATTTAACAGGTCAAATTGGTATTTTCAGAGCTACGTTTGGAAAAGTTGGAGACAGACAGCTGTGAACTATAAAAATTAACTGTTTAAATGTATGCAACTGATGATGAAAATTATAACTACAAAGGCTGTTAACTTATTTCCATTAGATTTGATTCCTATTACAATCAAAATCTAAACTCAGGTTTTCACATAGCATTAAATAATATCAATAGTTTAATCTCTGTCTGTTCAGCAATATGTTTCAGTTTGTGAAGAATTAAGTGGAAATGAATTTAGAATATGGTCATGTCCAGCAATAACTGTTGCAGGCAGATTCATAGTAAGAAAAGTGATGCTGGCACAAAGTATTTAAGTGAGATATAATTTGATTTTTAAATGTTAGCATATTGTATCATTTACTATACCTGAGCGCCAACAATGCCATTGCCACCATAGAAGTTCTTGGCATACATATGCATTGATCCTCCTTTTCCCTTAGCACATCCTCCTTTTCTACCTAAAAAGTGTAGGCATGTAATGAAAAGACAGACCCTTTTCCAAAGAGGCTGCATTTTAAGTATCTGACAAGACAATAGGGAGCTACAAACAGATGGAGAACATAAAAAAATACTGCAACAATTACAGCTATTAAACACTAAATGAGATTAGTGAGAGAAATGAAAAACATCTACTGGAACAGTCCCATTCATTCTATAACATCTTAGTATTTTCTAGCAAGAAAGATCTTATTTGTGTTCAGACAACCCCTGCTATAGCAAACAACATGTGTTAGTCACAACCTAGTGTAAATATGGTTCCTGAGAGAAAGGTTCTAACATGGGTTTTTCTGACTAGTCTAATTTATTATCCCAGCTTCACTGTAGCAATAACCATAGAAAGAGTACCATCTTATAACCAAGTTATCCCTGATAATTCCTTTGTGCATTATAGATAAAGCCATGCTATGCTACAGCTCCTGCAAAGACAAAAGCAGTAGTACAGCTCAGGGCCTGAACCATCCTAACTGCAGGACTGGAGGGTGTCAAACCCTATCATGAATAAATAAGGTCTACCAAAAGCACAGTTTAGACGGGATCTATTGCACAAATAATAATAAAGCTACTGCAGCAAGACATGCTTCTAGATAATGCTTGTGCATTGAGTCTATGATATCAAGCTTCCAGGTTAACTGAAAAGAATAGTATTTTGTATTTCTTACTCCAAGTCAGAAGGAGAATCTGAGTATTAGTTACCCTGTGACTTTCCTGAGTGGCATCAGAAGAAGTCACAGAATGTTGATGATTCACTTTGCCGTATTACTTGTGACATCCCATGTCCAAATTTATTTAGTATGTCAGACAGTTTAGATCAGTAGCTTCAGGGGGTAGCCGAGTTAGTCTTTTACAGAAAAAACAACAAATGGTCTGGTAGCACTTTATAGACTAACAAAACATGTAGATGGTATCATGAGCTTTTGCGGGCACAGCCCACTTCTTCAGATGACCGGAGTGCCCACGAAAGCTCATCTACATGTTCCGTTAGTCTATAAAGTGCTACCAGACCATTTGTTGTTTAGATCGGTGATAATCAAGATCTCAGTGGCTCAGGAGCCACTGTACAGCAATATGGCTGGGTACAGCAATAGTTATTGCAGGCAAGTTCATAGTAAGAAAAGTGATGCAGGCACAGAGCATCTAAGTAAGATATTATTTGATTTTAAAATGTTAGAACTTTGCATACTGTATCATTTACCTTACCTGAGCACCCAAAAAAGCCACAGTTGTGTGAATTCATGCTTTCATTTACTCTAGTACCATATATTCATATGTAAACAGTATGGCAGGGGAAATATTTATTTGTACATATATTATTCTCACAGCAAAATGACCAAGCAATATTTTATCAACTACAATTGGTTAACAATGTAGTAAAAGCATCTTGATTGGTTAATAATTAAATCACGCTGTGTTTTAATATCAAGTGCTGCCACTTGTGGCTCGCGAACCTAAGTCTGAGTATCACTGGTTTAGATGTTATCCCTCAGTGCCGATGCAAGCTAAGTACAGCAGTGCCCAGATCCCCATTTATCTTTATACAGCCTGAACCTGTAAGCTCAGCTAGGATCTCTCGGATGGGAGTTCCACGTGTGTAGGCATAGCCATGAGCCCGATATGCTGTGATCAAGTGATCTGTTGGTTTTATGGCAGCTTCGAGTCCAACACAGCATGCTTCCTGTTGTAAAGGAAAAATAAGACTGACAATGGGACAAAACATCAGATTCCTCTACTCAGCTCTTGAGGCTGGGAGCCAACGTCCCTATTCCATAGTTAGAAGACCTGTAGCAATGGAGGGCACCACATACACTCAGCTGCCCTGCATCCCAAAGAAACATATCCCTGACAAATGAGACTGACGCTAGGTCCTTTGAGTGTCCACAGACTACAACAGTCTGCAGCTCCAAAATAATCAAAACCAGAACAGGACGAAACTGATGATTAGGTCAAGGAAGGTGAGAAACTGGGAATGCTTGTGGACCATTGGCACTGCCTGTATAATCAACCACTTAAGCACTGCTCTTCCCATGCTCCCCAAGACTGACCTTTTCCATTGCCCATAATTAAGGCAAAGATTTTGTCTCACATATTTTTAGTAAAAGTCAGGGACAGGTCACAGACAATAAAGAAAAATTCACAGAAGCCCATGACCTATCTGTGACTTTTACTAAAAATATGCAAGACAAAATGAGGAGTGGAAGGCTCCCCAAATCACCCAAAGGGACCTGGCTTAGAGCTGCAGGGTCACCCCACCACTGGCCGCTCCAAGTCCTGGGCTCCCCACCCATTCAGATCACCCACACTGCCTGCAGCAGCTGAGAGTTCAGGGTCTACTCACTGCTTGAGAGCTCTGGGGTACCTCTGCCCTCCACCCTGACTGGAAGCTGTTGGGTGCCCTTTATGACTGAGAACTTAGGCCCCTGCAGCTCCCAGCCCCCAAGAGTAGCAGCAGTAGGGATACTATGACCCCCAGGCTCAAGTCACAGAGGTCTCTGGAAGTCACCGATTCCACAACCTCCGTAACAAAGTCATAGCTCTACCCATGATTGACAAGGAGTGGAGACAGGTATCGACCAACTCCCAGAAAATGGGATTTTACTCCTCACACCCAAAAGCAGGGAAAGGACACATAGCAAAATTAGCCGCCAGCCATCTCTAAAGTTCCTTCTTTGCTGACTGATGCTGTTTTAGAGGCCAGAGGTTTTTTGATTCGGCCTTCCCAGGGGCCATTTGGAAGCTTTATGAGTTTATGTGAAGGAAGCAGGCAACCTCAGCTCTGCCTTCGCCTCCAGATAAATTATAAACTGAACATTGTAGATGTTGGTTTCCTGTGCCCATCTTCAGCAGCCTCCAGCTTTCTCCCTCTCTGCTGCCGCCCCAAGGAAGCTACAGGCAGATCTTCCTACATCATTAGCTGGGGCACATATGATCTAAAGTGCTTTTTTTAGGTCTTTTTAAATAAGGACAAAAAGTTCAAGTTTTGGTTTATACATATGTAGAATGAGAAGGGGCATCCGTGATCCGACTATACTTTAAAAAAAAAAAAAGATATTTTCCATTAATATATGCTTCTAAATTTAGCTTTTCAGTCAAACCCATACATTAAATAAAGCAACACACAAAGAATCAACACTTCGTTATGAACTCTTTGGATTTATCTCTTACCTGACCATCATATAAGTGGCAGAAGCCACGAATAATCTTCTGTTTATATAGCTGGTCTGCCTTCAGTTCCATGCGCCGAATGGTCTGCATAGTCCTGTAATAACGGAGTCCCTCTTCCCGAGTAAGTACTGTTGTGACAGGAGGACCCTCTTCCAGGCGATGGAGATCGCATTTCTACAGAAACAGTCATGGAGTTACTTCAGTAACATATGTTCCTGTTTGTCATCTCAGCACTAAAAATCCAATATATTAATTCATTATGTTCACGTTCCACTTGGTTTTTTGAACAGGAAAACCTGAATATACAGATCTAAACCAGTGGGTCTCAACCTTTCCAGATTAGTGTGCTTGTTTCAGGAGTCTGTTTTGTCTTGCATAATGCCAAGTTTCTTAAAAGCTACTTAAAAGATATAAAAATACAAAAGTACAGGTTGGACCTCCCTGGTCCGGCACTTTCGGGACCTGAGCTGTCCCAAACCAGGGAGTTTGCTGGACCTGGGAAGGTCGGTGCTTCCCTGCTGACTGCCCCCCTCCCGGGCCCCTCTTCCTGGGGCTCCCCATGTTGCTGTCTGCATGCTGCCCCAGTGTCCCCCAGGATTCCCAGCTGGGACCACCTGGAGGGTGAGACCCTGCTACTGCAGGGGGTTCCCCAGGGTTCTGTGGCAGGAACCGACTAGCAACCTTGCACCATTGCTAGGGATGGCCCCGCCCCCTGGGGTTCCCCGGTAGGGCTGCCCGCCTCCACCAGCCCCACTTCAGCTGGGGAGTTCCTTGGCTGGTGCTGCCCAGCCACCCCCCACCTCACTGCCACCTGGAGTTTCCCGGCCAGTGTTCCCACCAGCAGCAGCCCTGCTGCAGCAGGGGATTCCCTGACTGGGGCCAGGATTCCCTGCTGGGGGGGGTTCCCCTGACAGGGCAGAGGCTCCCCAGCCACACCTGGCCCCATTGACACTGGGGGTTCCCCAGCCAGGTCGTGGGCTCTGTAGCTGCTGCTGGCCCAGCCTGGGCACCCCAGCCCCCACATTTTCTCAGCTGGCTCCCGCTCCTGCCTCCGTTGTTCTTTGATCAAGCAACATCTGTGGCCCTGCCAAACCATGGATGATGCTGGATCAGAAAGTCCTGGATCTGGGAGGTTCAACCTGTACCACAGCATACTATTGATGAAAAATTGTTTACTGTCTCATTTTTACCATATAATTATAAATCAATTGGAATATAGTGTACCTGCATTTCAGTGTATGCTATGTAGAGCAGTATAAGCAAGTCACTGTCTGTATGAAATTTTAATTTATATCAACTTCACTAATGCTTTTAATGTAGCCTGTTGTAAAATTAGACACATATCTATAGGAGCTGATGTACTTCCTTGAAGATCCTGGTATACTCTTATTTGAAAACCACCAAATTAAACAAATAAAACTGAAGTTTTCATGTTGCTTCAAATCTCATGGCACGTCTACACAGCCGGGCTAAAGCCGAAATAAACTACGCAACTTGAGCTACGTCAACCGCTTATTTCAGCTTTTGGCACTGTTTATGCAGCAAGAAGTCCGAATTAGAGCATTCTTTCTCTGACTTCCTTTACTCCACATAAAATGAGGGTTACAGAAGCCGGAGAAAGAAGTCCACCAGCTCGACATTATGTCAAAATAACTTCTTTCTGTGTAGACATGGACTATGTTATTTTGGAATAACATCAGTTTCAGAATCCAACCAGATCAGGCTACTGCCTGCCCCTTGGATGCGTTGGTGTTATGCAACTATGGTTCAGATCTCTGACACCAAGAGCCAGCCCATAAGAATAAGGTTTCATCCTGGCTCTTACCAGTCCAATTACTCTTTGCACAGTAATACCAGCCTTTCCAGTCCCATGTCTTCTTAACTATGTCTGGTCCCAAGTTCTTAACAACCACGTACATTTTTCATTTCTGCTCAGTCATCCCTGAAGACTGTCCCCCAGATACCAGCTTATTTTGGTGCACACTCCACACAATTTTCACAAAAGAAACCTGATTGGTATGAAAATAGACAGCCAGAGGCTTTGCACTTTCTTATTAAAGCCCCTTTTCTAATAAGGGTTGGTAACCTATTGATTTAAAAGGTTCTCAGCTTACCCCTTAGCTATAAGGGGGATCGAGTATTTAACAGGCACCAGTTTCTTCCTTGTCACCTCTACCCTTTTTCCCAATACCCCAGCCTAGCATGCCTCTTCCCACCCTCGCTACATAAGAAAAGCTGATTGAAGCAGGCAGGAGATGCTTGGAGGGAGAAGAGTGTGTTGACTGACGGTGGGTGCTAAGCACCCACTAATTTTTTTCATGTTGGAAAACTTTCAGAGAGATGGCACCTATGCCAGTATTTATTCACAGTCCCCTGCCTTGACATTGTCCCCCCCCCAAGTTCTGGATGCACTTCCATTTTAAAATGGCTTGCCTCTTTCCTTCCTCCTCAGTCACTATTCACAATAGATATTTCAAACATTCGTTTTTCAGTTTCAAAACATCCCTATTTGCTTTGATGGTTCCTCATTGTTTTTTCCTGGGCTAGCCAATGGCTACATGTTTGAGGCTAGTCTCCGCTGGCTGGGGATGTAGTTCATCTCTGCTTCATTGCTTCACCACCCTGTTGTGAGGTGACGCTACAATTTTCTATACATACCCACATACATAGATTCACAACTATAAACTGTATACGTCTCATAATGGCTATTAAGGTCTGTGTACGACAAGCGTTCATAGAAAATTTCACTCAGGATAATTTTACAATATAAAAACATAACATATAATCAATGGAGGTGCTTATTTTGGGGGGTTATGCTTTCCGTTCTCTCTTTGGGATATCTGGACCCTGATTGCCACACATGGGGAGCAGCAAATGCCACCCCTCTGACAGAAGACTGTCAGGAAAAACCAAATAGGAGAGAATGATTGAGCTCCTTAAAATAACCTACTGACTTCAAACTTTAGATTCTGCAGAAACTAATGGGGCCAAAAGATGAACAATGTATTACTACTAAAAGCCAGGTCTCTCCGGTGCCTACAAGCAAGCTGGGCATGAAGACAGACTTTCATCCTCATGAGTCCATGCAGATGATTAGCTTAACTAGCTCTCAAGACACATACTAAAGGACAAAACTAGCACAACAAATGGGTATAAACTAGTCATGAATAAATGTAGATGGGAAATTACAAGGCTTCTAGCCATCAGAGGAGTGAGGTTCTGGAGCTGCCTTCCAATAGGATTAGTGGGTGTATATAACCTACCTAATTTTCAGATAGATCTTGAAGTGCTTATGAATAGGATTATATACGATAGTTGCCTCAACAGCAAGAAACTAGGCTTCATGACTCAGGAAGTTTCTGCCAGTCCTGAGTTCTGGATATTTCAGTTTTTCACCTCAATAATTTATGCAATTTCCTGGGCTTTTTGGTTATTTCAGAATCTTACTTTAGCATTTTAAATATTACCAATGGCAATAATTTTTATTCTTGTCATGTAACTTGACTTTTTTCATGCACTGAAGAAATATCAGTTGTGAACTCCTGCCAGGTGCAGACAGATAAGGAAATGTTTGGTTCTGAACATTCAAAATGATGTTTCTTTTTTTTAAAACAGAGAATCAATATATGAAATCCACAGTGGCAATAGCTACAACAATACTTCTATTTAATGCTAATTCTCAAAAATGAACTCTTCCACTTCCTTACCTTAATATCAAATGTAGCCTCACTTGCAAAGTCTGCATAGTTACGAGATGCCACCACCACACGGGAAACCTAAAAAAAGGCATATGTATTATGTAAGTTTAGAAGTCAAGAACAATCCCAAGGAAAAAGAACATTTCCCCAGTCACTTAAACAATCAGTCACCATTATACTTAATGGAAAGTGCTTTACTCAAAAATTATTTTTACCCTCCCACAGCACTAGAGTAATTTGGAATTCAAATTGTACCTCTATCTAAATATTAGAGCTCCTTTTCTAACTTGATCTTAGATAGCCTCCATCCTGGGAGAGGCCAGGGAGGGAGGGAAGGGGAGAGAGAGTCCTTGCTGGCCGCTGTCAGGCGGAGTGCATGTCCCCGCTACCCTGGGCCACCCTCAGGGAGAAGACAGCAGCCATCCCTACCCACTGCTCTGAGCCCCTCCTCACCTCCTGCCCTGACTCCTGCACCCTCCCATGCCCCCAGTCTCCTGCCCTGAAGGACCAGGCAATGCTGAGTAAGTTTTCGAGTGCAATGGTTTTCAAACTACGGGTTGCCACCCAGTACTGGGTCATAGAATGTCAGGCACTGGGTCTTGTTGCTCAGGGTGATCAGGTGACCAGTGGGGGTGCTAAGGCAGCTACCTGCCTGTCCTGGCACCGTAGACTGAGCTGTGCCCCATAAATGGCCGGAAGCAGGCCTGGCTCCTGTGCACTGCTCCTGCCCCAAGCACTACCTCTGCACTCCCATTGGCCGAGAACCTGCTGCTAGCTACTTCCGGGGTGCAGCATGGTCTGTGGTGCCAGGAGAGGCAGGAAACCTGCCGTAGCACCCCCGCTGCACCACTGACTGGGAGTCACTCAAGGTAAGTCCCTCCTGTCCCATACCTGATCCCCCCCAAAGCCAGAGCCCTCTCCAACACTCCAAAGCTCTCATACTCAGCCCCACCCTGGAGCCTGCACTCTAGAATCATAGAAAACTAGAACTGGAAGGGACCTCGAGAGGTCATTGAGTCCAGTCCCCTGCCCTCATGACAGGACCCAGTACTGTCTAGAGTAGCTGTTCTCAAACTTTTTGGGCTCCGGAGCCCTTTACATGCGTAAAAATTTATGCGGCGCCCCAGCAGTCCACTGATTGTGCGTGTTGTACCTATCGATGTTTCCAGTTTGTCAACCTCACGGAGCCCCTGGAGATGTCTCGCGGAGCCCTTGGGGCTCCGCGGAGCACAGTTTGAGAAACACTGGTCGAGACCATCCCTGATAGATGTCTCTAGACAAACTATATTGGGTCAAAGGCATCAACAATTTTCTTCAACTGGATCATGACAAAAAAAGTTTGAAAACCACTGTTCTCGTGAAAACATAAGGGTTATGAACAGTTCCTAAGACCCTGCAAGAATCAAGACCATCACAATCAAAGGATGGTCTTTTTGTGTTAAATTTACCGAGAACATAGCTTGAATGGGACATAGGCTTTATCCTGACGCCCTGCATAGGGGTGAATTTCACCTATATTAGAATAGCAAGAAAAATATGAGTTTTCTGAAATTTAGGCTGCTCTGGCCATTTCAATTTAAGCACTAGTCTTTTTCCCTAGACCTGTTCTCATGACTTGGCTGGATTTTTAGATTAAATTATTCACTTCTAGGTCCAACCCAGGTGCATTTTAGAATAGGGATGTTATCAGTTAATTGAATAGTTGAGTAACCTCATGAATTCTTATTGGTTAGTTGACTATTCTATAGTCAGGGCCTGCAACCGTGCGCTGCTGCTTCTGTATCAGAGGCAGCAGAGCGGGTGCCGGGGGAAGCTGGTCTGTGAGGGGAGCCAGCTTAAAAAACAGCTCCCCTTGCAGACGGGTTGTTTGTCGCACCGTGCTGCTGCCTCTGATACAGAAGCAGAAGCATGGGGTGGCAGCAGCCCCTGTCCAGGAGGGGTCTGAGCTACTGGGCCTGACATAAGCCAGAACTGAGCTGGGTTGCCTCCCTGCCCGGGTCCTAATACACTTTAAATGCAGAGCCGCAAGGGGGGTAGGCCCCCAGACCCATCATGACCCAAGACTGAGCTGGGCTGCTGGCCAGCCCACTAAAAAATTTACTGGCAGGGGAGGGGGGGAAATGTGTATAGTCTACAGCATTAACCTATAAGCTTTTGCTTATTGGTTAATTGACTATACTATTACATCCCTAGCACAGAATGACCCAGAGAAACACAGTCATAGCTTGGAAACAGTGTGAAAACTAGGGATGTTAAGTAGTGATTAATTTGATAGTTGAGCAGTTGATGGAATGGCACTTAAAGTGCTCACTTCCAGCTCATGCTGGGTCTCAGCACAACTCCCGGCTGCGGTCTGCACTCTTAAAGGGACAGAGAGGAGGCTGGCTCACTCTCTGCTTCCCCGCGGGGTCTCAGGACAACCCTTCCCAGCGCTGCCACTCTGCATTCTTTAAGGGACTGAGCAGCCAGTCCGGCAAGACTCAGCATAAGCCTCCCCTCCCTTCCCCACAGCCCCTCCCCGCTGCCACTTCGCATTCTGAAAGGGACAGAGCAGCCAGTCCCACGGGTCTCCGCACAAGCCCCTCTCCATCTCCCCGCTGCCACTCTGCATTATTAGGGACAGGGGAGCCGGCAGCAAGAGCATGCTGGCTCAGTGTGTTGGACCCACACATTGCAAATGCTGCAGACCAGAGCCCTGCGGAAAAAGGCAAACCTTTCTTGGTTTCACTGTATTTCACTAAGACAGACAGGGTAGGCTTACCAGGTAACCCTTCCCTCCCCCCAAAGGAAACAGAGCACTTTAACACACTGCTGGGAAGACTGCTTCCAGGCTTGAAAGACCTTGTCATGTAAATAAGGTCTTCATCCTGCAAATGCTAATCCCTGTTGCGCTTGTGAGGCACTCTGAAGAATCAAGAAGCTACACTAGAAAACAAAGACCTGGCATCCACCCTTAATGACTTCCAAAGCTTGGCTCTGTCCCCAAGCAAATTGTAAAACCTAATGGCAGTCACTTATCTGGAACCCATAGAAATTGTTTGGGAACAGGCAACTCTAGTCACAGTAAGGAGGAGGAGTCCTGTGGCACCTTATAGACTAACAGATTTATTGGAGCATAAGCTTTTGTGGGCAAAGACCCACTTCATCATGATCTGACGAAGTGGGTCTTTGCCCACGAAAGCTTATGCTCCAATAAATCTGTTAGTCTATAAGGTGCCACAGGACTCCTCGTTGCTTTTGCAGATTCAGACTAACACGGCTACCCCTCTGATTCTAGTCCCAGTGTCACTGCAGCCCCTGAGCTAGGGCTCAGAGTCAGGCATGACAGGTTACAAATACTTAAGATTCCTTTTAAAAAAAAGACACTCTGGTTACTGGAGTTCTTGTCCAGCCAGAACTTGCTTCTCTTCTTCCAGCCCCCTCCCCAGCAGCCCTCTGAGGCTCAAAGGGAATCCCACTCCCTTCTCATGCTGCCCAGTGCAGTTGGAGATCAGACTTTCTCTGTCTTTCCCAGCCCCCTTCCCCACCACTCATGGGCTGACACTGAGGTGGACTGTCCTCTACCTGACTACTCCTTCACATCCTTAGTGAAAACACAAGAGCAAGGGGCCTAAGACACAGAAAGCTTCAAGAAGGATATGTAACAGAACAAGCAGTACATTTTAAAACAAAGTGTGCATGAATTAGGGGACTATTCTACACTCAACACTACCTTGTAACTCTCACAAATGATAGTTATGCTGCAAAATAATGTAGCAGATTCCCCCCTGTACACATGACATGGACATCAGGATTATCCATCCATTCACTGTCTATTCAGCATAGTGAATACAACATTTAACTCTGTTTCCAAAAGCTCAAGCTGCTATCTAGCTCTACAAAAGAGCAATTCCAGTAACTCATTCAGCCAAGCAGCTGACATACTCCAAAAAGGAGATCATGAAGTTCCCCTCTCACCCCATATATATTTTTTAAAAGTAAGTCCTTACAGATGGATATGTAAAATCCTGTTTAATTGGTTAATGATTAAACATGTTTAATCCATTCATTAAAGGGGGCACGGGCGAGGGCAAATTATAAGGAAAAATCTAAGATTAAAGATGTTCAAGAAAAATTCTGCAATTATATTAAATTATTAAAATGCAGCAATACTACTAGTGCTCTCCAGCCATTTTATGTGTGAAGTTAAAATGAGCAAGTATAGGTGCATATAAAAAGGCTAGAAAGTTCATAAAGCAGATTATGTATGTATACAATTTTAACCGGCCAAAACCAAATTTTTACAGAAGTGATGAGGGCCTTACCTCACTAACAGCGCCCTAAAATAGCAGCAATTGGAGGAAACAAAAGAGAGAAGAGTCAGCAGCTGTAATAAAGCATTTCAGGGAATAAATAATCAATAGACTAGTAGCAAAATAAAAGATAGTGCTACAATTTATTTTGCTTACGGATGCACTTTGGGGACTCATGGCTTGATTCTTCCCTGCTCTGGACTTCATACCTGTGCATATGGCATACAAACTATAGGTAAAACATTACCTTATGAAGTGGATGTAAGTGCTACTCAGGGGTGGCCCTAGACTAGCTGCCAGCAACTGGCGCCCTAGGTGAACCATGCAATCGGCGCCCTCACCTCCAAACCCCTCAATGATATTGTGCCACCATTTGGCACCCCATTTAACTTGGTGCCCTAGGTGACTGCCTAGTTTGCCTATATGGATGGGCCACCCCGGTGCTACTCTTGACAGACGGTATATTAACACTGACTCTGAACCAATATAAGTAACAAAATCCAGGGAAAAGAATCAAACCCAAAATTTTCAAACCAGGAAGCCTAAAATTGGGTTTCTAAATCTATATTAAATAGAACTAACTTGGGCACTCAAATATACAACACTAAAGAAAGCCCAGGCCATTTCTAATTGGGTGCCTCAATGTAGACTTAGGAGCTAGTTATCAGCAACTGCATTTTATATTTAAAAGATCACAGGTAGTAAATAAGCTACATTAGAGGGGACATATCCACTGAAAGATTATATCCTGATCTCCACAAAGGGTACTCTGCTACTTCCTTCTGTAGGGGCTATCATTGTGAAAGTAAAGTTTAAATGCTTTAAATCGGGGATGTAGCCTCATAATACTAAGTGTCCTGAAATGTATTTAAAATATCAGTTCTTGATGAAAATGACCTTCACAAAAGCAGTGACAACATGTATTGTCAGGAACTAAAACCAGCAGTATAAAAAGCCACTGTAAGATTTACAAGAGTTCATAATCTGAGGGGGGAAATAGTTTGTCAAGTATTTAATATTTTAACATTTCATTACTAAAACTACTTTACAGATCTCTTAAAGGCTTTTTTCCTCTTCAAGGAGGCTCCCTCCCTTCTGCAGAGTTCCTTATTTCTGCAAGGGTACATCTACACTAGGAAATTATTTCAAAATAACTAAATTCTAAATAACTCCCGAAACAGTGTCCCCCCACTATGAGGGATCCTCGAAATTAATCCAAAACAGGCTCCATTATTGTGAATATACTCCCATGACTCAGCCCCAGAAAGTACTGGGGAGTAATTACTTCAAATTACTCTGGGGAGTTATTTCAAAAGAGCAGCAGCAAAGCATCCACACTAATGCTATTTCGAAATAAGTGTTATCTCTGAGGAAAGCAAAAGTACAGATATTGAAATAACCAGCCCGTTATTTCAAAATAACTTCCTAGTGTAGACCAGGGCCAAGAGAGCTTTCTGCCCTTTCTGAGGTAGCCCTCTACGGCTGTAGTGTCTGTTTATACAGCTGTAATTTATAAAATACAATCAGGTCAAGAGAATTTATTTCTGAGGAGTTTGGGGGGTTTTGAGTTATCTGCTTCACCCAAAGATGTTCTCAAAATGAAAATGTAATAGAAATCCATTTATAAACTGCTTCATGGAGTTAAATTTAATACATTTTACTTTGCTGAAAGCATACTGAATATGAAGTTGAGCAGCAGGCAAAAAAATCCTAAGCATAAGAATAGGGTGGAGGGTGTACCAGAATATACAATGAAAGGAGAATGGAAAAAAATACATAAGAATTGTGTTGCAAAAGACATCAAGTGTATAGAAAAGGAAAGGCCACTGACAATTGAAAGAATCGTCTCTGCTTCTATTCATGCCCTCATTCCATAATCTTGGAAGTAGATGATTGGGCATTCAAATATACAACTCTAAAGAAAGCCCAGGCAATTTCTAACTGGGTACCTCAATGTAGACTTAGGAGCTAGTTATCAGCACCTGAATTTTATGATTTAAAAGCTCATAAAAGTAGATGTTTGGTCTATCAGCCTGGCACGTTTAAAGAAAAGACAAAAAAAACCCACTCATGAGTCCAAGCCCAGGATGTTAAATTGCGTTTACTCAGCTAATTGAGTAGTTGATGGAATTACCATCAACTACTTGATTAGCTGACAAGGGGGGAAACTGCAGAGCTGCAGCGGGGTTGGCTCCCAACCCTGGGAGCTAACCCCACTGCAGTTCTGCCTTTTAAATGTAGTAAGAGCTTGGCGGATGCTGGGGGGGGAACTGGCTGATAGAGGCAGCAGTGGGAGGAGAAGTGACTTGTTGAGTAGTGATTTGACTGCCGGATAAGCCTACGCTTATTGGGTAGTCGACTACTTGACTAGTCACTTATATCCTTAGTCCAAGCTGCAGAACAAGCAGGAGAACAAACCTAACTCAGAAAAAGCAACCTTTTTAATACAGTTCTCAAAAGTGTATTTGCTGTTTTACAGAACTGTAGTAAGACACTCTAGGAAATAAAAGGACAAATGGGTGTATGTTGTAGCATAAGGAGGAGGGAGTAAAATGATACACTAATCAGCTCATTTGTCTATTCGTATTCAACCCTCAAATTTGCCAATTTTCATTTACAGAAATTGTTTATTACTATTCTCCTTAAAATGCTGCCCATTCATTCACTTTGCCTACTGGATAACTTTAGGCAAGTCCCTTCACCTCTGTGTCTCAGTTTCCTTCTTTTGTAAAAGGGAGAAAACTCCTCTAAAGCACTTTGAGATCTTAGGATAAAAAAAATACTGTTTTAGAACTAGGTATTACTAACCACTTTTACTTTCTATTTTTAACCCACCAAATCCTTTGTCAAAGTAGTTCCTACCCATAGCAATGCCCCCTTATGTCCTTTCTCCACACAGCAAACCTTATTCTGGTTTCAAACCAGAATTAATTCTGCTAAAGTCAGAGCTACACTAATATAAAACCAATGTAAGAAATAAAAGCTCCATTAATTTTTAGCTTCTCTTCCAAAGTCTACTCCACATTAGCCCCTATGAGGCTAAGATGAGCAATTCATCCTATTGGTCTCAGGGCTTATCTACATTTACCATGCTGCAGCAGCACCTCGATAGCACTTAGTGAAGGTATTTCCTATACCAGAGGTTGGCAACGCCGGGCATGTGTCACAAGTGGCACACAAACCGATTTTCACTGGAATGCGGGGTGGTAGCTTAGCCCCACCGCTGCCCCCACGCGCGGAGAGCTCATGCTGTGGCTCCAGCCTCACCTGCACAGAAACAGCTGCTCAGGTGGGGAGCAGGAGAGGCATGCACGCGTCCCTGGGGCTGCCCTGCCCAGCCTGGGCATACAGCTCCTGGGAGCGAAGGGGTTAACCTCCCCCTTCCCATGCTACAGGCTCTGATTCCTGCTTCAGGAGGGGACGGGGCTGGGCCTGCTCAGCTGGGCGGTCTGTCGCATGTGGCATGCCAGAGCCCGGGGTGTGCTGCACTGCTCCCCGCAGGCTGTGTGCAGGAACAGGATGCCCCTTCCCCAGCCCCCTGCTGTGTGCCAGGCTGGGCTGGAGCCAGCCTGGGCTCTGCCTGCCTCAGCCCCGGAGCCACAGCCTTCAGGCACATGGCTGGGCTCAGTAGGGAAGAGACTCTGCCCTTCCCGCCTCCAGCCTCTCCTCATCCCAGCACTTGTGCCCTCCCGGTGAATGCGCTGGGGGCACAGGGAAGTAGGGGCAGGAGGGCAGGGTGAAAGAAGGATGAGAGGAGGCAGGAGTTGCACTGAGGGGCATGGGGCATTGCAGGGTGTCAGGCTGGGGGACTCATGGGGCTGAGGCTGGAGCAGAAGGAAGATGTGAGGGAAGATACAATTTTACTTCGCAGAAGCTGCACTCTCCTTTACTCCCCACTTCTTTGCCTCCCTCCCCAACTAGCTATTTGGCTGCATTCTCACCCTCTCACCTTTTCTGTGTTACTCCCCCAAACTCCTTCTCATACCCCTACTCACACCCTCTCCTGCCGCCAAACTCCCTTCCAGACCCTGCCCTCCTCACCCGTCCTGCACCCCACCTCTTGTCCAGATCCTGCATCCCTGTCCCACTTGCTGGCAGCCCTGTCCTGCACATTGAACCCCTAATTTTTGTTCCCACCCCAGAGCCTAAGGGGGTTCACAAAATCCACTAACTCTAGAACCCCCAGAAAAGTAAATCTGACTTATGGGAAGTCCTGAACCTCAGTCCTCCCTGTCCCTTACCCTCACCCTATGGGGCTGGCGTGCCAGAAAAGTGAGGTATCTCGCTTGGGGGCCACATCAGTGAGGGTTGGGGGTTTGAGGAGGAGTTTTTTTGCTTGTGTGGCCCCCAACTGATTTTTCTGTGGGTCAGTGGCCCCAGCGCAGAATCATAGAATCCTAGGGCTGGAAGAGACCTCAGGAGGTCACTGAGTCCAGCCCGCTGCCCAAAGAAAAGGTTCCCCATCCCTGCAATAAATAAAGAAAACATTGAAACCTTTTGTCTTGGATATAATATTTTACTTTATTTAAAATGAAATTTGATAAACATGAGACATTTAAAATGCTTAATCTGTTTAATAATTTAAATTAAACTGTTCTCCCCAGCTGCAGCACTAGCAAAAGGGCTTGGGCTTAATTATGTAATTAATGGTGAATTTCCATTAGCAACTGGTAGACTGGGGAAAGGTTTATGCTGTGAAGAGAGCCCCTCCCCCACTGGGAGAGAGGCACAGCCCAGGTCAGGAGGGTTAAATCTTGGCACACCACTTTGGAAAGGTTGCTGACCTCTGACTTACACCAACAGGAGCTTTTTTGTCAGTGTACGTACACCACTTTCCCAATAGTTGGGGTAGCTATGTCAACTGGAGAAGCTCTTCTACCAACACAATGCTGCCTACACTGGGAGTTAGGTCAGTATATTATTAAGGGTTGTGGAAAATACATACCCTTGAGTGACACAGTTATACCCACATAAGCTCCTAGTTTAGACCACGCCTCAGAGTTCTGTACTGAGGCACCTAGCACCGCAAAGCACACTGCTGCACAAGTTGGCTTCACAACCCCCTTTCTACCAGCTGTAAGATCCATGTGCAAGTAGTAACTGGGGAAGCTTTTTTCCCCATGTGATATTGAAGAAGGTCAGTGGCATACTGGAAAAGAACTCAAAGTCAGTTCTCCTCAATTAGCGTGGGCTGATCCCAGGCCCATGATCACTAAAGTTAGCAGTCAGGAAAAGAGTCCCCTTTAACTTCCCAAAACATTTACCTTTCACTAACACATTCAGTACTGAATGTCTCTGCGTATTTCTCTACTAATGTTTTAAGTTGATATTCTATTTAAATGTATACATCATTGTTCCGTTAAATACATTTAGCAAAAGATGCACTGAAGACAATTGAAGCCTTCAAACACTCAGGCTGCTTCCTGCCCTTCTTATCCCTCTCAATCCATTTTTGCTCCTTACTTTCCCTTCACTATCAAGAGCGTACCCAAGTTTGGTGAAGGAAAGATTGGACTGACCTAAGTAGGATAGCAAAGAGCACTCTGCAATCCTGTCAAAAACAAATAAAACGGTTTTCCTATCAACTATAGGAAGTTGCTAAATAAATAGTGTCAAACAGCACACTTTTCCAACTCCTAGTGAGCCAAAACCAGAAAAGATTGTACTTCCACGAGAACACAGAGCCAACTCCTACTATCCAGTTTTAATTGCATATCATGTGATAATATTTATACCACTGCAAAGTTATACTGCACTTTACAAACCCGTATTTGTTACACTGCACTTTACAAACCTGCACCATCCCTGAACTATTTGCAAAATAAATTAAACAAGACTGACACAAGATATGACAAGCTGTTACAAGGAGAGGTGTAGAACTGATATGGAAACGGAGAAAAAGGATTTCTAGACGAGAGTTTTGATGAAAGATCTAAGGAGGAAGCAAGATTTGGCAGATGAAAAGAGGGAGACTGTTTCAAATCTACCAGCAGTATGTGGGGAGGCACATAAAATAATTAGGACAAACACAGAAACTGACAGAACCAGGAGAGTCTGCAACGCTGCATTCCCATCCCCAACCCTAACTCCTGTACCCCCCCCCCAACCCGAACCCTGTGCCCTGAGCCCCCTGCACTCCACCCCACACTTGAATTTCTTACAGGTACTGTGGCCTCTCCAGCCCGCTCCCCGCATTCAGCCCCCCTCCCCCCAGGGGGGCAGGCTGTGATAAGTCCGTACCTGTAGGGAACGGAAGTTACTTTCACCCCTGGCAGTAAGGCCAGAGGCGACGGAGGCGGGGGATAAACAGCAACAGGCAGGAACTGGCCGGTGACCGCAAGGCGATCTATTTAACGTGCAGCGGATTTAAATGAGCCCCCCCCTGCGATCCAGTCTGCCAGGTGCGGGCGCGCAGGGAGAACCCCTGGCAGGCGAATCCCCCGGCTGCAACACTCCCGCTCGAGCAGCGTGACTGGGGGGGCCCCTCCCGACCGACACCCACCCCCGCGCGCCGGGAAGGAGCAGCAAACCCGCAGCCACTCCGCAGCGCGGGGCACTTAACCCCCCCCCCCTCGCCCCGCCCCCCAGGCTGAGCGGGCGCCCGCGGCCGGGTTTCGGTTCGCGACAAAAGGGGGCATCGGGGGGCGGCTCCTGCCTCCACCTCCCGCTTCTGAAGCGGCCGCTCCCCGGTTGGCGCAACGGCCGCTCCCCCCTCCCCCCCCCGCCAAACGCACATCGATCGCCCCCCTCACCGGTCTCGCGGCGGGGCCCTGCAGCACTCGGGAGAGCGCGGCCAGCAGCATCTTGCGCATGGGGGAGGGGGAGAAGCGGCGGCGGCGCCTGCACGAGCGGCCTCCTGCCCTCGAATCTCCTTCAGCCAGCGCCGCTGGGCCGACCCTAAGCGGCCCGCAGTGACGGCGGCGGCGCAGCGTTCCGGCCCGCGCAGCGGCCGAACGACGCCTTTCCCGGAGTTCCCGCGCGGTGCACAGCCCCTCCCCCCCCAGCGCTGGGCGCGCCCGCAGTACTAAGTGAGGGGCGCACGTGTCCTGATCTCTGGTGCCTGAATGAAGCGGGCGGATAACGGGGGGGTGGCCCGCTCCCAGGCCCGAAGTGTGCAGCGCTGCAGCCTCTGCTGCAGGTGCGCCAGCCCCCGAGTCCTGTGCATGACCCCTACCCCCAGCACATGAGCACCCCAGCTTGGGGGAGTGGGTTAAAATGTGCGTTTCTATCCTTCCTGGTCGCTGGGAAATGTGACCTCTCAGTAGTCAAAGGGCGGAAGACCCAATAGCAAAGTCAACATTTATTATTTTAAATTGCTTTTTAAAAATCTCACATTTGGGGATGGAGGAGAGCTTGGCACATGATCGCTCAGTGCTTGTGGTTAGCAGTAAACATGTTAAATATCGGTTAATTTACTAGTTGAGTAGTCAATGGAATTTTCATCTACTACTACTTGACTAGTCCATAGGCACTTCCACATTCCTCCTTTGAAATGTACAACAGCCTCCCTGGGGTTCTTGTCGATTGCAAAGGAAGCGTTTGGAACTCCAAGTACAGCTGGGGCCAGCGGAAGTCCCGCTGACTCTAGGCTGCTCACCAGTGCCAGCTTTGAAATGTATAAGAGTTCCCAGTGGGGGCTCTTGTGCATTTCAAAGCGGAAGTGCTCTTGTGGAGCCTGGGGTCAGCGGGAGACTCAGAGTCCCTCACTGACCTGGGCTCCATGCTGCACTGCCACTTTGAAATGCCACATAGAGACCAGGATCCCAGGCTCTGTGCAGCATTTCCGTGGAACCCAGGATCAGCTAGGGACACCCCAGCTGACCCCTGGCTCTGCTGTGCTGGAACCCGGGATCAGCTGGGGAGTCCCCAGCTGACCCTGGGCTCCACACAAATGCTGCAGCATTTCAAAGTGGCAGCCCCACACAGCTGAGCCTGAGGCAGAGGCTGCTCCAGCAGCAGCCCCTGTTCATGTCGGGTCCCAGTTTAAATGTAGTAGGAGCCAGGCTGCCTGGTTCTTACAATATTTAAACTGCAGAGGTGCAGCAGGGGTAGCTCCTGGACCGGGCATGAGCCGGGACTGAGGACACCCTCCCTTATTGACTAATCATGTAGTTGATAAAAATGTTATAGACTACACCATTAGTAGATTACCCACCTCTTAACATCCTTAGAAGGGACCACAAGGGTCAGCTGACCTAACTTCCTGCAGAGATGCAGGATTTGTTGTGTTTAAACCATCCAAGAAAGATGGCTATCCAGACTCTTTTTGAAAACTTCTAGTGAAGGAGCTTCCACAGTCTCTCTATTCTAGGCAATCTGTTCCATTGTCCTACTGTTCTTACAATTAGGATGTTTTTCCTGAGATTTAATTTAAACTTTCTGTGTTGTAGTTTGAATTCATTACCTCTTGTCCTGCCCTCTGTGGCAAGAGAAAACTTTTCTCCATCTTTATGGCAGCCTGTCAAGTATTTAAAGCTATTATAGGCTCCCTTAATCTCCTCTTTTCCAAACTAAATGTACCCAATTCCTTGAGTCATTGCTCGTATGACTTGCATGCCCTCCCTTTGTTCATCTTTATTGCTCAGTTCTGGATCTTTTCCAGTTTCTCTACATCCTTTCTCAGGGATGACTGGTGAAGGAGGACACAGGGCAGTACCGGCCACATGATCGCCTCCACATGTGACTCCTCCTCACACCACCCCGGGCCCAGGGGAGCAATAGGACAACTGCCCTTGCCCTGCTTCTTCCCAGCTCCCCCTTGCTTGCTCTGCCCCTCCTCTGCCTTTTCCCCCAAACTCCTCACCCCTGAAGTTATGTAGTCTGGGGGACTACCAGGGGTTTGGTGTCAGTAGCAGGGGTTGCCCCTCCTCTCCCACAGTCACGGGTGGTGGTGGGGGGAAGCAAAGCAACATGGCCCCAGCCCACAGCATTCCTGGCCCCACCACTCTGCTTCCTGCTATCGGTGAGTGTGAGGGGTGCCCAACCCCTGCTGCAAATGCCAGCTCCTCCCATTAGTCCCCTGGGACACCCACAGACTCTGGCCCCTTGCCCCTCCTGCTCATGGTATTGGGGGGTCACATGTTCCGCATGAGTTGCCATTGTCCTTCCTATATGTTGGACCAAAATTGGATACGGTACTCCAGCTGACGCATCAAGCACCAAGTAGAGCAGTATTATCACCTCCTGTGACTTGAATGCTATGCCTCCATTAATGCAAGCTGAAATTGCATTTGCTTATTTTGCAATCGCTTCACATTGCTGACTCATGTTGAGGTTGTGATCTGTGATGTTCTCCCCCACAACTCCCAGGTCCAAGCCAGTTATCTCTCATTCTGTATTTGTGCCTTTGGTTTTCCTTCTCTAAGGCTACGTCTACACTGCAGGCTTCTTGAACAAAAACTGTTTTGCGCAAGAGTTCTTGCGCAAAAGTTCTTGCACAAAAGAGTGTCCACACTGCCATGTGCTTTTGCGCAAGCACGTCCATGGCACTGTGCATGCTCTCTTGCGCAAGAAAGCTCTGATCGCCATTTTAGCCATAGGGGTTTCTTGCACAAGAAACCCCTGTTGCCCTCCACACTGCCTTCTTGCAAAAGAGCTCTTGTGCAAGAGGGCTTATTCCTCATGGGGAGAGAAAGCAGGGGCGGCCCATGGTTATAGGCGGACTCGGGCGCCGCCCGGGTCACCCGATGATGACATCACGGGGGCGCCCGGGGCACCCGCCGATTACGTCAGGCCATTGACGGCCCTGCAGGCGGGGGCACCGATTGCACGCTCCACATGGGGTGACAGCTGCCGCAGCCGGCCTCGGGCCGCTCCTGAGAGGAAGCCCTCTTTTCTAATGCTTTACTGTAAATTTGCTTATGAAAGAACGCGCGTGCAGTGTAGACGCTCTGCAAGTTTTTATGCAAGAACACCTGCTCTTGCGCAAAAAGCCTGCAGTGTAGATGTAGCCTGTGTGTAGGCCTTTATATTTCATAGAATCATAGAATACTGGATTGGAAGGGACCTCAAGAGGTCATAGAGTCCAGCCCCCTGCCCTCATGGCAGGACCAAATACTGTCTAGACCATCCCCGATAGACATTTATCTCACCTACTCTCAAATATCTCCAGAGATGGAGATTCCACAACCTCCCTGGCAATTTATTCCAGTGTTTGACTACCCTGACAGGAACTTTTTCCTAATGTTCAAACTAAACATCCCTTGCTGCAGTTTAAGCCCATTGCTGCTTGTTCTATCCTCAGAGGCCAAGATGAACAAGTTTTCTCCCTCCTCCTTATGACACCCTTTTAGATACCTGAAAACTGCTATCATGTCCCCCCTCAATCTTCTCTTTTCCAAACTAAACAAACCCAATTCTTTCAGCCTTCCTTCATAGGTCATGTTCTCTAGACCTTTAATGATTCTTGTTGCTCTTCTCTGGACCCTCTCCAATTTCTCCACATCCTTCTTGAAATGTGGCGCCCAGAACATGGACACAATACTCCAATTGAGGCCTAACTAGCGCAGAGTAGAGCGGAAGAATTACTTCTCGTGTCTTGCTCACAACACACCTGTTAATGCCTCCCAGAATCATGTTTGCTTTTTTTGCAACAGCATCACACTGCTGACTCATATTCAGCTTGTGGTCCACTCTAACCCTAGATCCCTTTCTGCCGTACTCCTTCCTAGACAGTCTCTTCCCATTCTGTATGTGTGAAACTGATTGTTCCTTCCTCAGTGGAGCACTTTGCACTTGTCTTTATTAAACTTCATCCTGTTTACCTCAGACCACTTCTCCAATTTGTGCAGATCATTTTGAATTATGACCCTATCCTTCAGATTAGTCGCAACCCCTCCCAGCTTGGTATCATCTGAAAACTTAATAAGCGTACTTTCTATGCCAATATCTAAATCGTTGATGAAGATATTGAAGAGAGCCGGTCCCAAAACAGACCCCTGCGGAACCCCACTTGTTATACCTTTCCAGCAGGATTGTGAACCATTAATAACTACTCTCTGAGTACGGTTATCCAGCCAGTTATGCACCCACATTATAGTAGCCCCATCTAAGTTGTATTTGCCTAGTTTATTGATAAGAATATCATGCGAGACCGTATCAAACGCCTTTCTAAAGTCTAGGTATACCACATCCACCGCTTCTCCCTTATCCACAAGACTCGTTATCCTATCAAAGAAAGCTATCAGATTGGTTTGACATGTTTTGTTCTTTACAAATCCATGCTGGCTGTTCCCTATCACCTTGCCACCTTCCAAGTGTTTACAGATGATTTCCTTAATTACTTGCTCCATTATCTTCCCTGGCACAGAAGTTAAACTAACTGGTCTGTAGTTTCCTGGGTTGTTCTTATTTCCCTTTTTATAAATGGGCACTATATTTGCCCTTTTCCAGTCTTCTGGAATCTCTCCTGTCTCCCATGATTTTCCAGAGATGATAGCTAGATTTGTCTTTGTTGAATTTAATTTTGTTGTCTATAGTCCAGTGTTCCAATTTATCAAGATCCCTCTGAATTTTAACTCTGTCCTCCAAAGTGCTCCCCTCCCAGCTTTGTGTCCTCTGCAAATTTGATCAGTATGCTCTCTATTCTCACATCCAAGTAATTAATAAAGATATTAAGCAACACCTGACTCAGAACAGATCCTTGTGGAACCCCAGGTGAGATCTCCCTCCAATCTGGCATCCTCACATTAATAATTACTCTTTGTTGCAGTTGTTTAACCAATTATGTAACCAATTAATGGTAGTTCCGCCAAACCTGCATTTATCAGAATATTTTGTGGGAATGTGTCAAAAGCCTGGGGAAGTCCAGGTGCATTATATCCACCACATTTTCCTTATCCATGAAACCAGTAGCCATGTCAAAAAAGGAACTCAAGGTGGTTTGATATGATTTGTTCTTGGTAAATCCATGCTGAATACTAGTGATTTACCCCCTTCATCCTCCAGGTATTTGCAAATTGAATGTTTTATACATTGCTTTAGTAGTTTCCCAGGTATCAAAGTCAGGCTAACTTTTTAAAGGTGGGCACTATGTTAACTCTTCTCCAGTCTTTGGGACTTATCCTGCCATGTCTTCCTGGAGTTTGCATATTGTATTTCCAGTGCTTCTGAAATTTCTTCAGTATCAAAAGGCAACACTATGATACTACCTTCTGCTTGACTTAAAATTTAGGACTCTTTAATATCCTGCAGAATGCAGGTTAGACTACTGAAAATCTGCAATGTAAGAGATAGGGACCCTAAGTTTATGAGGGTCGCAGTTACCATGGTATCTCTCCTGCTCAAATAGAAAATGTCAGGATTAATTTAAAAATATAAATTGGGACCATTACTCTTTCCCACCCCCTTTAAAAATCATATTACTTTCCATAGTGATATTTTGATACAGTGGCATATTATGAATATTTTAACAATTATGGAAATGCAAGATATTTCTGACTGGAAAGTGACCCATTTTCTCTCTCTTGAAAAATAATAAAGCAGTACTCGAAAGCCCCTGTGGCTCCCAAACTCACCCCAAGCCAGGAGCTGCAGGGAACTCTACTCAGTTGCCAGGAGAAATGAGGAACTCACCACAGCTCCTGGCAACCATGAGGAACTCCTCGCGGCTCTGGGTAGCTGAGGGATGCTCACCGTGGGGGCCAAAAGCTGCAGTGAGCTCCCAAGGCTCCCGCAGTTCCCCCCACCCAGGACATGAGACCTCTGTGAATACACAGAACCATGAATAACGATTCCACAAATCACAAGGGTTTCCTGTTTCTCATCTTATAAAACTGAAAAACTTGTCATTTTTAATATTCTGTAATAATTAACTTCTGTGTCTTTCAGTTGATTTAATACAGAAAACTAACACTTGAATGAGGTAAAAGGAGGCTACAATAAAATTAACAGTAGAAAACAGAGAAAATAACCCTTTTGTAGAAAGCAACAGTTTTATATAACCTCTCAAACAAACAATGACATATTTAGAATTATTTATCATTTTGATCTATAATATTTTAAACATTTTATTTTTGCAGGAAATTATGGAAGGGGTCAGGTAATATGGTGTTCACATAATATTTAATGACAGTAGATGTTGAGATTCAAGAAGTTAAAGCTTTATAACCATTAAAACAAATTGTCAACATTTCATGTCAAAATGTACAAAACAGTAAATAGCTTTAAATAAAACTGCTGAGAGTTCTCAAGCATTTTTCTTATTTTGTATATCTGTATATATCAGTGTATTTGTATATCTGTAAATTTCAGTTATTGTCAATGGAAATATTTTTGTGGTGTGTATTTATGTTTAAATTTATGTTTAGTGATAAAAATCTAGTCCTTTGAAGCCTATATGCAGTGGATGTTTTCACCATTACTGAAACAGTCAAATTTCGTTTATCTGAACCTCATGTATACAAAATTTGAATATTATCCATAAGGTTTGACTTAAGCTCATAAAAATTACTTCCCCCTATGAACCAAACCTATGATTATCTCAAGAGTTAGGTGTTCGCAAAGGCTATGTCTACATTACGTCTATACCGCATCTTAAGAGCAAGCCCGTTATATCAAAATATAATGGGCTTGCTATTCCAATGTCCCTGTAAACCTCATTGCATGAGGGATAAGGGATGTTTTGGAATAGTGCTTTATTTAAAAATAAAATTGAAATAAGCTGTGTAATTTGCCTAGAGCAAATTGCATAGCTTATTTCGAGGTAAGGGTGCTGTGTAACACCCAAAGCTTTTAGATTACAGATTGTACTATATCTTACATGTTTGATTGAAACAACTAGAAACCTTTCAAGGATAAAAACTGGGTAACATAAAGATAAAAAAAGCATAGCATTGTAGCAAAAATGCCATAAGGTGTCACTATGACATAGGGAAAAGCTACCTTCCCCATTTTCAAATACTGAAATCAGGTAGCTATTGAGAGTCACAGTAGTGGCTCAATTCATTGTAGAAGAAAAGCACTGTATGTTGCTTGGTTACTTGGAAGACAATATTAAGGAGGTGAAAGTAAAATTGTTTCAATGAAAGGGGCATGCCTGCTTGTTGTACTTCCCTGTTTCACATATAGGCTATTTCTTCCCTATGCCTGAGTGCAAGAATTTATTATTTTAGTACCAAAGTTCTCAACATTGCCACAATTGCCACTGCTTTAATCTTCCCCAATTATTTGCAGTTTAGTTTTGTGTCTCATGTGTGTGCTACACATTTGCTTTTAATGTAATTTTCAAATTTGATCACAAGTAGTATTTATAAGAGTGGAACCCACAACAAATAAAAACAGGAAAGGGTTGTGCATAGTAAAAAGGTTTTGGAGTTCCTGCAAAAGTCCTGAGTGGCTCCACAGTGAACAGAAAATGTCATTTCTTAAAGGCTGTAGGATAGACACCTTGAATATTTTAAATAGAAAGACAGGGTAAAAATATTTAAATAAATAAATATATAATCAGCGGTGTGGCAAAAGTACCTCCATGCACTACCAGACATCCATGCTCTGCTGACCTCGGTTTAAGATCCAGGGCACTGAACCATGCTCTCTGTCAATACTGTCAGGCTACGTCTACACTGCAGGCTTCTTGCACAAGAACATTTTGCGCAAGAGTGCGTCCTCACTGCCATGTGCTTTTGCACAAGAGATGTGATTTTGTGCAAAAGCGTCCATGGCAGTGTGGACGCTCTCTTGAGCAAGAAAGCTCTGATGGCCATTTTAGCCATAGGCGTTTCTTGCGCAAGAAACCCCTGTTCCCATCCACACTGCCTTCTTGCGCAAGAGTTCTTGCTTTACTGATGCTTTACTGTAAATTTACTTGCTCAAGAACACACGTGCAATGTAGATGTAGCCTTAGTGGGTCTGACTTGCCACTGGGTTACTCCATTTTTATGCTGATATAATTTCATGATTGTTTCTCCCTTTCTCTGTAAAACATATACAAAATGATGTGAAATAATGTGTAGATTGCAAAATCAAGCTTTCAAAGGTCAGAATGAAGGTTGCTTGTACAACCTTCATTATAATAAACTTTAAAAACAACAAAAAGTCTAGTAGCACTTTAAAGACTAACAAAATATGTAGATGGTATCATGAGCTTTTGTGGGCACAGCCCATTTCTTCAGATGACCGGAGCTGAAGAAGAGGGCTGTGCCCACGAAAGCTCATGATACCATCTACATGTTTTGTTAATCTTTAAAGTGCTACCAGACTTTTTGTTGTTTTTTAAGTTTATCCTGTACAGACTAACTCGGCTGCCCCTCTGAAGCTTTCATTATAATGCATTAATGTATTTTAATAAAATCTTGCCTACGCGGAAAGTTTATGGCAGAACCAGAAATAGAATCTCACTTTTTTCTTTAAGTGCTTGTTCATGTCAATTCCAATCAGGTGCATGCACACACACATGCATGACAGCTGGAAGATTTTTCCCTTAGCAGTATCCATCATGTCAGTTCAAGTGCCCCCTAGAGTGGCTATTTTATGGCTGACCCACCACCTTCTCAGTTCAGTCTTTCTGCCTGCAACAGTTAGATGGAACTTTCCCTTGCTCTCACAGTGACAAGTACATTTGGCAGTCAATATATAGTAATTCATTAGTTTTGTAGTTACTAGTGTTAAGTGATTAGTTCTTAATTTTCCTTTGGTGGGGTTTCCTCTCCAGTGTTGTGCTCTCTGGGCTTAAAAGCCTGTGAAATTTGTGACAAGTGTATGCCCAGACGCGAGCCTCACTCTTTGTGTTTGTAGGAGAGCCATCAAAAAGTTTGCTGTAGGATCTGCAGGGGTTTCCCCACCCCCAGGATGTTAAAAGATAGAGAAGAGCGCCTGAAGAGCCTACTAATGAAAGCTGCACTCTGATCCCAGGTCGGCAGAGCCTTTGCTGAGTACTTCTTCCCTGGTGTCAAAGACAAGGACTCTCAACACGGTCTTGCTTCCACTCATGGCTCAGGTGTCACATGCAAGCACTGATTTAAATCACCAGTGCCACAGAAAAAGAAGACACCAGAAGGGTGGTATTCTGCCCTGGCAAAGCTCCAGGAGCTGGCTGTTGTGAGGCCCAAGTTGGGCCACAATAGTTCAACCCCCGTCTGCCAGTGACGGTTGCATTGACTCTTGCCCTCGTGCAAGGGGTTTGAATCCAGACTTTTCTTGCTTGCCACGGCCGAATCGAAACCTGTACCTCCTTTTGACTCCAAAGGCATTTGAGGCAGCCCAACCTGCTGGATACTGCTAGTGATAAAATCTGCCAGCTGCTGTTCATGCACGTGCACACACCTGATTGGAATGAACATTGTAATGTAACAGTGAGGGTGAGGCACCACTGTGAGTGTCAAATCAGGGAAAATTGCTTAGAATCAGGACTACTTAAAACCTCAGTAGTGGGGGCCCTTCTCTATATGGCACCAAACCAGCTACAAAGAACACTTCAGCTGCAATTCTGGCCCACACGAAGTCACACTAGCAATCTCCTCAGACCACTGGTTCTTACTCTCTTTGGCACTGTTACCCCTTAAGCTTAACCAATAAATCAAAATTACCCCTCCTCCTTTTTAAAATGGCCATAGACAAGAAGAAAATTACAATAAAAATGATTAATTGCATTTTGTTTTCTCATACATTATGTTGAACAAAATTGAACTCCTATTGTACTTTAAACTTTTTACCCCCTGAAATATGCCAAATTATCCCTTGAGGGGTAATTACCCCCAGGTTAAGAACCACTGCCTTAGTCAGTCAAGCTTTATCTGTGCTACAACCAGCCCCACTCCTTACACAAGTGAGAGATTATGAAAATCAGTCTCACCAACTCCGAACATATTCTGCCAATGCTAAAGGACCAGACACATTACCGGGTCAATTTATACTTCCGATCTTACCCAAAAGAGCATGCTGTGCCAGTCCTTTAGAATCTAAAATCTAAAGACTTATTAATAAAAGAAAGAAAATGTTGAGAGTAGAATTGTTAAAAAAAGCACATTACATACATCAATCACCAAGTTCTTAATGTGGGCTCTTAGCAGAGATATAATAAACTGCTATCTTAAAAGTCTCTGGAGTACATTCTTTGTTAAGTTGGGACAACATTCCTTCCCGGCTCTGTGTTTACCACAAAGGTGCTTCTAAAATGAAGAGCAGGAGTGAAGACAAAAATGGAGGAATCATAGAACCATAGAGCTGGAAAAGACCTAAGAAGGTCATCAAGTCCAGCCCCCCGCCCAAGGAAGGACCAACCCCAACTAAATCAACCCAGCCAGGGCTTTGTCAAGCCGAGACTTAAACACCGCTAGGGATGGAGACTCCACTACCTCCCTAAGCAACCCATTCCAGTGCTTCACCACTCTCCAAGTGAAATAGTATTTCCTAATATCCAACCTGGACCTCTCCCACCACAACTTAAGACCATTGCTCCTGTTCTGCCATCTGTCACTACTGAGAACAGCCTTTCTCCATCCTCTTTGGAACCTCCCTTCAGGAAGTTGAAGGCTGTTATCAAATCCCCCCTCACTCTTCACTTCTGCAGACTAAACAGACCCAACTCCATCAGCCTCTCCTCATAGGTTATATTCTCCAGCCCCCTAATCATTTTGGTTGCCCTCCGCTGGACCCTCTCCAATGTGTCCATATCCTTTTTGTAGTGGGGGGCCCAGAACTGGACACAGTACTCCAGATGTGGCCTCACCAGAGCCAAATAAAGGGGAATAATGACATCTCTGGATCTGCTGGCAATGCTCTTCTTAATGCAACCTAATATGCCATTAGCCTTCTTGGCTACAAGGGCACACTGTTGACTCATATCCAGCTTCTCATCCACTGTAACCCCCAGGTCCTTTTCTGCAGAACTACTACTTAGCCAGTTGGTCCCCAGCCTGTAACAATGCTTGGGATTCTTCCGTCCCAAGTGCAGGACTCTGCACTTGTCCTTGTTGAACCTCATCAGATTTCTTGTGGCCCAATCCTCCAATTTGTCTAAGTCACTCTGGACCCTATCTCTGCCCTCAAGTGTATCTACCTCTCCCCCGAGCTTAGTGTCATCTGCAAACTTGCTGAGGGTGCAATCCATCCCCTCATCCAGGTCATTAATAAAAACATTGAAAAAAACTGGTCCTAGAACCGAACCTTGGGGCACTCCACTAGAAACCAACTGCCATCCTGACATTGAGCCATTGATCACCACCCACTGGGCCTGGCCTTCTAGCCAGCTTTCTATCATCTTACCGTCCATTTATCCAATCCACATTCCCTTAACTTGCTGGCAAGAATTTTGTGGGAGACCATATCAAAAGCCTTGCTAAAGTCAAGGTATATCACATCCCATGTCCACAGAGCCAGTTACCTCATCATAGAAGCTAATCAGATTGGTCAGGCACGACTTGCCCTTTGTGAATCCATGCTGACTATTCCTAATCACTTTCCTCTCTTCCAAGTGCCTCAAAATAGATTCCTTAAGGATCCCTTCCACGATTTTTCCAGGAACCAAGGTAAGACTGACCGGCCTATAGTTCCCTGGATCGTCCTTCTTCCCTTTTTTGAAGATGGGCACTACATTTGCCTTTTTCCAATCATCCGGGATCTCTCCTGATCTCCACGGACTTTTCAAAGATAATGGCCAAAAGCTCCTCAATGACATTTGCCAACTCCCTCAGTACCCTCGGATGCGTTAAGTCCGGACCCATGGATTTGTGTACGTTTAGCTTTTCTAAATAGTTCCTAACCTGTTCTTTACCCACCAAGGGCTGTCCATCTTCTTCCCATCTTGCGTCACTTAGCGCATTAGTCCAGGAGCCAACCTTGTCCATGAATACAGAAGCAAAGAAAGCACTGAGTACTTCAGCTTTCCCCACATCATCTGTCACTAGGTTACTTCCTTCATCCAGTAGGGGCCCCACACCCTCTCTGATCACCTTCTTCTTGTTAACATGCCTGTAGAAACCTTTCTTGTTATCCTTCACATCCTTTGCCAGTCGCAATTCCAATTGCACTTTCGCCTTCCTGATAACCCCCCGGCATTCTCGAGCTATATATTTAAACCCCTCCCTGGTCATTTGTCCAAGTTTCCACTTTTTGTAAGCTTCCTTTTTGTGCTTAAGTTCACCAAGGATTTCCCCTGTAAGCCAATCCAGTCTCCTACCATGTTTGCCTCTCTTGCTACGCATCGGAATGGTTTCTTTCTGTGCCTTCAATAAGGCTTCTTTAAAATACTGCCAGCTGTCCTGGACTCCTTTCCCCTTCATGTTAGCATCCCAGGGGATTCTGCCCATCAGGTTTCTGAGGGAGTCAAAATCTGCTTTTCTGAAGTCCAAGGTGTGTATTTTACTACTCTCTTTTCTTCCTTTGGTCAGGATCCTGAAATCTACCATCTCATGATCTCTGCTTCCCAGGTTGTCACCCACCTCTACTTCCCCTATTAGTTCCTCCCTGTTTGTGAGCAGAAGGTCAAGCTGCGCACGGCCCCTGGTCGGATCCTTCAGCACTTGTACCAAGAAGTTATCCCCAACATTCTTCAAAAACTTCCTGGATTGCCTGTGAATCCCCAGGATCCTTTTATAATCTTGCCCATGTGGAGGGAAATCCATTGTTCTTCTATGTTATGGTACCTTACAAAATGGAGCTGATCATACGACTAAGAAACTTGTTCATGTCCTTTTTAGGCAAACAGCCATGGGCCCATGGGGTACCTGCTGTTTTGCAGGCTCCCAGCAGAATTCCTCAGGTGTTTATTGCTATTCACTGAGTAACCACCCCTCACAATAAGTGGTTGATGCCTGCTGTGGTCTCCCAGACAAAAAAAAAAAAAAAAAAACATTTAAAATACAAGTACAGAGCCCATATTCATAACTTTACATGCTATATATGAGCAGCACAAACAGATTCAGCATAGCATAAGCTTTCATTAGACACCTCACATAGCCCACTTTGCACAGAATTTGGGGCAAACCCACAACAGAGGGTGCAACAATGAACTGCATTTTCCTATTAAAATCCAATAATGTTACAGACATGAACACATCTTGAAGAACAACTATTATGAGACAGTGAGTAACTGTTTTTTTCTTGGATTACAGTCCTGTGCCACAAATGTAAAAGAACCTTCCTTCTCTTTTTGCCACCGTGAGGAAGGACGTCGTTCAACATATAGCATCTGATCATATAGTTAAAGACTACAGCATAATGCATGCTCATAAAGGGACCAAATTAAAGTTGTGCAGATTCCTCTAGAACCCCTTTACAGCTTGCAGGTTCCACAGGATTTTAAGTCCCAGAATAATACTTTAATATATTTTTGAAAAACTTAAGGGCCAGATTGTGCTACACCCTTGTGGAACAGGAGTTGTCATAATTGCAATCTATGCCAGTGGAGCTCAGGGGCTGTTTACTCCCTGTTTTCCCAGACGCAAAATCCATCCCAAATTGGCCTCGAACAAATAAAAATATGGGTTTTGGTTTTTGTTGTTGTTGTTTTGAAATGACTTTTCCTTTTGAATAATACACAAAAGAGGTCAAAATCAAATTGAAGTGTCTCTGTTTTGTCAAAACAAATGTTTCATCTGACCTCTCCCACCTTCTTTCTCCCTATTTTTTAATTTTTCTTTGTGGAAACTTTCCAAATGTTCAGTTTTTGTTCCAAGTTGGAACAAAGCCAAATTGCAAAATCTCATGATCCTTTGCAAAATGGAACTTGCATCCTCTGAACAGCTCTATTGATAGGAATGGGTTTAGGTTTTGGTAAACATTATCCTTCATCTCTTTTATTGCTCTCATATATGGGCGGTTATAATTTTTGGCTTAGAGATTTAGGAGAAGCTTCTTGACCATATCACTTAGTTACATTAGATTTAAAATGTCTGCTCAGTTCAGTACTTGAAATTATACCCTAAAAAGCTATCAGTAAAATCCCAAACAACTGCCAATGTACAAATGCATATTTCACATAGATTACTGTTGTTGCTGTGCAGCTCCCACAGGGTTTCCCAATTGTCTGTGAACATCAATAGTCTTTCCTGTAGAGCCTATTTAGAACAGTGACTCCAGGACAAAAAGTTGCTCACAAAGCCTGCTGAGTGGAGCTTTGGCTTTGTCTCCAGTTGCCATAGCAACAAGATCTCACCTGTCAACATCTGATAGAGACAGGGGAAGGTCCTATGGATCTTCACCATCTTGATGAGAAAAACATTTACAATACTAGGTTTCAGACTAGGGCCTGTTCAAAGACCCACTGAATGGATGGAAAGTCTCCAAGTCTTGCATTAGTTTTCAAATACTGTATATCGATAAATATGGATATTTGTGGTCATGCCTATCTGAGCACCTAGTATTTTTACATAATGCTAGGGAGCTGCACCCCCTGCTTGCTATGTTCACTATCCCCCCCTCTCTCTGGGGGTAGGCAGCCCCAGCTCTCTGCCCCACCCTCCAGCCCCTGGGGAAGGCCAGGCTGAGGTGTGGCAGCCCTGGGCCTGCCCCCCCCCAGCCCTGGCCATTGGGCCAAGGCTGGCTCAGCCCTGGCTCTCTCCCCCTGGCCACTGGAGGGGGCCAAGGCCAGACCAGACCCAGCTCTCCCCCATCCCTCCCCCAGCCACAGGGCAGGGCTGAGGTTGCGCCAGTCCTGCCTCTCCCCCACCTCCAGGCCACTGAGAAGGACCGAGGCTTTGCCAGCCCCAGCTCTTTCCCGTCATATGCTGGGGAGGGGGGCAGGTTGAGGCCTTACCAGGCCTGGATCTCTCCCTCTGGCCAGCAGGGGGACCAAGGCTGCAGCGCAGCAGCCCTGGCTCCCCGAGAGCACTGAGGGGAAAGGAGGAGGCCCTGGTGCGGCAGCCCTGGCTCCAAAGCACTGGGGAAAGGGGAGGGGCAGGAGAGAAGGAGGGAGGAGGCAGGCGGGACACAGAGTGACTTCATGATGTCATTCTCTTGTCCCACAGGAAACATTTTTTATATAGAGAAAGAAATACAAATCAGCAAAAGATATTAGTGTGTGTAATGCTCTTATCTTTAAGTGTGAAAGAGATGAATTACATTGGGTATATTGACTCATGGTACCTAAACATTTAGTTCCATATGCTGCAATTTACCGCCACTTTGGATAAAAGAATATGCTGCATTTGTTGACAAACTAGTTTGTTTAAGGCGTAGTTTCTGTGCCATTATCTCTTTTGCCTCACTAGTTTTAGTTGTTCTTGAACAATGACTATTTTTTATTAGGATTATGCCTGTGATTTTTTACCATGTGAAACTGTGTCCCTTGAATCTGCTTTTTCTCCAGCATATGTCTCCTATTTTGTGTGACAAACTGTAGGGATAACATATTAAAGTATTAAAAATGATTCCCCAAATGGAAGTGACTCCCCATAATTTGTTCCCCACAACTGAAAGTCTAAATAGTGTAAGTTTGTTAAGTAGAAGAAGCATATAAGTGTTTAGATTTATTCTTGTTAAAGTGTTTAGATTTAGTGTTATCAAGCTTGATAAGTGTTTAGATTTATTATTATTATTATTAGTTAAGATTGTTAAATGTTTAGATTTATAATTATTGCCCCTCTAGAATATAATTTGTTAGGAATGTAATATTAGGTCATGTAACTTAAAACTGTTAAGAATATAATACTATGTAGCCAGAAACAGCTCCCCTCTCTGTGTCCCAGGGCACACTCAAACTTTTGCAAGTGGCTGTTTGTCAAGCCACTAACTCTGCTCTGGGAGCCAAGCCCTGTAATTGATTAAGGGCATTGTTACACAATTGACCCCTGTTCTCTTCAAAGCATTGTGAACCAATTAACCCTAATCGCAAAGTGAAACATTGTAACTATAACAGTAACTAACTCAGCACTCAGAGAGAGAATGTTTTAAGAAATGCCACCCAGAAACTTTTGTAACTGTTTGTAACTACAACTCTTGTATATGTAAAATTATTATTATACAAAATACTGTATGTGAAACATTAATTAGGGAATGTATGTAAGAGAGAGAGTGCTTGGACAATGAATGAATGGTTTGAGAGGTGCCAGCCTGAGAATATAGTATCAAAGGGCTGAAGAAGGCGTCAGGTGCCAGTGCAACCAAAAGGTGTCAAGTGGAGAAAAACTGGAGACTGGAGGTCCACCCTATGAGAACACTGACAAGCACCTGGCAGCCACCCTGTAGACATCAGCATGACGCAGCAATTCCCATAGACTGGCATAGGAAGAAATTCCTATAAAGACTGGACCAAAAGACTATGGAGTCAGAGTCCAAGGTTCTGCTGCCAGCCTACTAGGAGCTTCAGATGCGCATCTAATCAGGACTTCGCTCTCCACTACCATCACTTCTAAACAGAATACCTGGCCAGTACTCTGTCACAAGCAACTTCCAGGCTGGTAACTATAACAACTACACAGACCCTGAATGATTATATATATATATATATATATATATATATATATATATATATATATATGTGTGTGTGTGTGTATAAGGGTTAAGTAGTGATAGGAATAAGTAGTTAAACAATGTTGTTTGCTTCTATCTTTTCTTTATTCTTTGTTATCTTTACAATAAATGTGGCTTTTTGCCTTATCCCCCTCATAAGATCCTGCTTGCTTTTATTGGTACAACAAAACAATGCTCTCCTTCATGCTTCTTCCCCTCTCACAAGCTAGACTCCAAAGCTATGTCTACACTGCCCCCTCTTGCACACAAAAAAATGCAAATGAGGCGAAGCGTGGAATATCGCTGCGCCTCATTTGTATAATTAATGAGGCTCTGTTTTTGTGCAAGAGGCTTTTGTGCAAGAGCCGTTCTTCCGCATTTTTTTTCAGGAAGAACGGCTCCTGTGCAATACCGGGGTTTTACGCAAAAACGGAGCTGTGTAGACGGTTCCTTTTTTGCGCAAAAGCCTCTTGCACAAAAATGGAGCCTCATTAATTATGCAAATGAGGCGTGGCAATATTCTGCGCTTCACCTCATTTGCATATATTTTTGCACAAGAGGGGGCAGTGTAGACATAGCCCAATAGTTTTGCTGTGGTATCATAAAAAGTAGCTCAGGGTCAGCTGCCATTCTAATTATCATTAACTAGTTTGCTTTAAATGACATTGGGTGGAACTTTTTCATATTTGGTCATTCAAATTACTTTATTCTCTAATACAAAATGTTATTTACATTATTTTTCATTAAAAGATTGGCTACATAAAATAACCTTGCAAAATGGCCCATTCAGCCACATGCCCATCTTGGATGGGACAATCATGTGTGGGAGAGGGCAGCAGGGAAAATTCTTGGGCTAGATTCTTCCACTGCAGGATGGAAGTAAGTCCCAAAACAGCTGGAGGGAGTTTCCCTTTTCCTGCTGGAGACATGGGCCCATTAGTATTTTCCATCATCAACTTTATAGCAAGGGTGGGTGAGTAGATTGCGCATCTGGCCTAGTAGTTTCCATGATGAATCTGCAAGGCTGAAATACAGAAACTTGTTTAGATTTTCGATTTTAAGGATTATAGGGTTTTCTTGCCAACCGCTAGGTCACAAATAAATTAACTTCTAAAAAGAAACTGTTTTAAGCTGTTACTAGTTGCAGTGCACAGAGATTTATATTTGAGAAATAGTTAAAGCCTACTGTAGAGCACTTCATGAAGGCACATCAATTTCCAATTGCGTTTCATCCTGCAAGTATTTAGTATGTCAGACTTCAATAATTGTTAATGGAAATCTGTGAAGAATAGATACCATTGAGATCAGGCATGTAAACACAATCATTTTTACTTAATGGTCCAGTCAAGAAGGTTACAGGAACTTATGAAATAGATGAAGACACAATCTTTATTTTCAGATGTTTTATATGGGATCCTTGTAATGCAAATGTTTTTAAATTAAAAACAACAACAACAACAATTGGTAATGCAGAAAGTGAAAACGTGAAGAAATGATGGTGGGAAAAGTTTATTAGATGTGATCCAGCTGGCTGCTAAGGATTGTGCTTATTTGCAGTGTGAACATAAGAACATAAGAATGGCCATACTGGGTCAGACCAAAGGTCCATCGAGCCCAGCATCCCATCTGCCGACGGTGGCCAATGCCAGGTGCCCCAGAGAAGGAGAACAGAAGACAATGATCAAGTGATTTATCTCCTGCCATCCATCTCCTGCCCTTGTTATGAAGGCTAGGGCACCATACTTTATCCCTGGCTAATAGCCATTTATGGACCTAACCTGCAAAAATTTATCAAGCTCTTTTTTAAACCCTAATAGAGTCCTGGCCTTCACAGCCTCCTCGGGCAAGGAGTTCCACAGGTTGACTGTGCGCTGTGTGAAGAAAAATTTCCTTTTATTAGTTTTGAACCTACTACCCATCAATTTCATTTGGTGTCCCCTAGTTCTTGTATTATGGGAAAAGGTAAATAATTTTTCTATAATCACTTTCTCCACACCATTCATGATTTTATATACCTCTATCATATCGCCCCTCAATCGCCTTTTTTCCAAACTGAAAAGTCCCAGTCTCTCTAGCCTCTCCCCATATGGGACCCTTTCCAAGCCCCTAATCATCTTAGTCGCCCTTTTCTGAACCTTTTCTAATGCCAATATATCTTTTTTGAGGTGAGGAGACCACATCTGCACGCAGTACTCGAGATGTGGGCGTACCATAGTTTTATATAGGGGAAGTATGATATCTTTTGTCTTATTATCTATCCCTTTTTTAATAATTCCTAACATCCTATTTGCCTTACTAACTGCCGCTGCACACTGTGTGGATGTCTTCATAGAACTATCCACTATAACTCCAAGATCCCTTTCCTGATCTGTCGTAGCTAAATTTGACCCCATCATGTAGTACGTGTAATTTGGGTTATTTTTTCCAACATGCATTACCTTACACTTACCCACATTAAATTTCATTTGCCATTTTGCTGCCCAATCACTCAGTTTGCTGAGATCTTTTTGTAGTTCTTCACAATCCCTTTTGCTTTTGACTGTCCTGAACAACTTTGTGTCATCTGCAAACTTGGCCACCTCACTGCTTACCTCATTTTCTAGATCATTGATGAACAAGTTGAACAGGATTGGTCCCAGTACTGACCCCTGGGGAACACCACTGGTTACCCTCCTCCATTGTGAAAATTTACCATTTATTCCCACCCTTTGTTTTCTGTCTTTTAACCAATTCTTGATCCATGAAAGGACCTTTCCTCCTATCCCATGACCACCTAATTTACGTAAAAGCCTTTGGTGTGGGACCGTGTCAAAGGCTTTCTGGAAATCTAGGTATATTATATCCACTGGGTGCCCCTTGTCCGCATGTTTATTAACCCCTTCAAAGAATTCTAACAGATTAGTTAGACACGACTTCCCTCTGCAGAAACCATGCTGACTTTTGCCCAACAATTCGTGCTCTTCTATGTGCCTTGCAATTTTACTCTTTACTAGTGTTTCTACTAATTTGCCTGGTACTGATGTTAAACTTATCGGTCTATAATTGCCAGGATCTCCTCTAGAGCCTTTTTTAAATATTGGTGTTATATTGGCCATCTTCCAGTCATTTGGCACCAAAGTGGATTTAAAGTGTGAATTTTTGATGGCTCTTGTTGGAGAAGTTTATGCTGAAAAGCAATTCTGAAAACATGAGCAAGATTAGATTTCCTGTTATGCAGCCAAATTTTACATAACACAGGAAACTTGATATCCCAGTGGCAGAATTAGCTTAAATTCACACTAAATCGTGAAACTGCATATATGATCGGCATTATTAAAGTTCATATGAAGACTGAACTTTGTAATATATGACAGTGGTTTTCAAACTTAGGGTTGTGTCCCAGTACTTGATTGTGGAATGTCAGGCACTGGGTCTCGATGCAGCATGGGGATCAAGTGACCAGTGGGGGTGCTAAGGCAGCTACCTGCCTGTCCTGGCATTGCAGACTGAGCTGTGCCCCAGAAGTGGCCAGCAGCAGGCCCGGCTTCTAGGTATGGGAGGGAAGGAAGAGAGCTCATAGGGCTCCATGTACTGCCCCTGCCCTGAGCACTAGCTCCACACTCCCATTGTCAGGAACCTGCTGCAGGCTGCTTCTGGGGCACAGCATGGTCTGCGGTGCCAGGAGAGACAGGAAGCCTGCCTTAGCACCCCCGCTGCACCACTTACTGGGAGCCGCTGAAGTTGAGCCTCTCCTGCCCCAACCCTGACCCCCCCAAAGACAGAGCTTCCTCTTACACCCAAAAGCTCTCATCCTCAACCCTATCCCGGAGCCCACACTCCGGTCAAATGATGTTGGGTCACAGGCATCAACAACTGAATCATGACAAAAAAGTTTGAAAACTACTGGTAAATGGGGGCATGTTTGGGTGTTCACCCCACAATAGAAAGGAAAGGGTTAAAAGGAACTGAGGGAGTCTGTGTAGTGTAGAGGGTTCACTCACTTTTATGCATGGCTTCTTCCCTCAGGGTGGCTTGTGGGGAAGTCACCGGCTGCTCCGACGCCAACACACCCCCTTTGGGTGAGATGTTCTCTTCAGCTCACTGCCCTCTGGCAGTGACCACTCCCTTCTTGGTCCGCACCCCCTTCCAGGGGCACGGGGGGGGGGAAATCATTGTTCTTCCTTCAGTCCTCCTTCCAGGGTCCCCCCTACTCCCTAGGACCCCTAGTTCATCCCAGGAACACCCAGCTCCCTCCTGGAAGACCCCGTTCCTCAGCGCCCTCCCGGCCTCAGTGGCCCACTGCCAGTCCCTCACTAGCCCCTCCGGGCAGACTGCAGTTTCTCCAGGCCCCTCCTCCCTGGTAGGGTTATCAGGTAGACCCCCCCCAAAATACCAGACACACTTGATCGTGGGCGGGGGGGGGGAGAGGCACTGGCTGGGGGGGGGGGTGGGGCTGACTGGGAGGAAGGGGGGCCAGGAGGAAGGGAGGGGGGCAGGAAGCAGAGCTGGGGAGGAGGATCGGGGCCTGGATGGGAGGAGGGGGAGCCGGAGGAAGGGGGGCAGGAAGCAGAGCTGGCGGGGGTGGAGGGTGTGCAGTCACGGGCCGCAGCCCAAGTCCAACAGGCTGCGCCCCCGGAAGGCACTCCCTCTAGTTGCTAGTAGAAGCCAGGCGGGGGCGGGAGGAGTGGCTAGGAGCCACTCCCCCCGCCCTGCTTCTGCACGCAACCAGAGGCTCCCAGCTACGAGGCGGGGCTGCGATTGGCGCTGGGAGCCTCTGGTTGTGTGCAGAAGCTGGGCAGGGGGAGTGGCTGGGAGTCCCAGCCACTGCCCTGCCTCACCTGGCTTTTGCACGTGACCACAGGACTCCCAGCACCAATCGCAGCCCGCCTCCCAGTCGCTCCCCCACCCTCACCAGGCTTCCATACGGCACCCAGCCGGAAATTCAGAAAATACTGGACATTGCACGTGTCCAGTATTTTCTGAATTTTTCTACCAGACAGAGGGCATAAATACCAGACTGTCTGGTAGAAAACTGGACACCTGGCAACCCTATTCCCTGGCCACGGGCATGCTTCTGTCTGCTCGGCTGCCTCCTGCAACCCTGCCTGGCAGTCTTATGGCCTGGGGCTTCCCTGGCTCAAACTCCCCCAGCCGCCTCCGTGCACACCACAACTGCCACCAGGTAGCCTGGGTTTGTTAGGCCAAAGCCTCTCTCACTGCAGGCAGGCAGGCTGATCTCTCCCTGCCTCCCAGGAGTTGCTCTTATAGCCCTCAGCTGGGCCCTCCTTATCTGCCTCAGCTGGGCTTCCCTTGCTCCAGCTCCCAGCCCCTTAAAGAGCCAGTGCAGGGCAACACCCTGCCACAGTAGGAAGCACCCTGGTAACTTGAGTTCCTGACCTCTCATTTGAATCTTGACTCTGGCTCCTGATTTTTGGCTCTGGCTTGACCTTTGTCTCTGATATCCAGTGCCCTTCAGTGTGAGCTAGGGCTATTGATACCCTCTATGACCACTGTACCTGATGTCTGCTCTGACCAGGAGGCCAGACTGCACTTGGTCAAGTCAGCTGACACCAGATTATCACTCCTGTCTCAGCACAGGAAATGCCCTAAATCAATTAATTTTTTTCACCCTTAGCTGTCATTTCTTTAAATGCCAAAAGGCCTTTAACTAGATAGTTGGTAGGAAAATTTCAATTTGATAACCTATTTATTTCTTGGATAAAGCTTTTGTTCACTTCCAGGTTAGTTACCAATGCTAGTCTTTCTGCTCCATGTCCATTCAGAAAGGTACAAGGCAATAGAAATACTTGAATTTTTGTGATGAAATGAGTAAGAGGATCAATTTGTTATTGAATGTTATTCTGGAGCATTCCCCAATAAGTTTCATTCTTGGATATATTCCCGATATATTTGGTAATAAGGCAGCATGTTCTGATGTGCAGATTTGGTTGCTAAAAAATTAATCCTGCAAAAATGGAAAAGTCAATCCCCACCAAATATTGATGCCTGGCTCAATGATTTGGTTGACATCACAGATAACCAACTACTGGCATTTCACAGACACAGAATCCCCAAAACATTCAAAACAATTTAGGATAACTTTTTATAGGTCTATGATTATTGTGTCCCCTGAAGATAGTAATCTAACCCTCTTTATTTACTTTGAATCTGGTATTTTGATATATTTGTTGTATACAGAAACATTAATAAAAATATAAATGTAAAAAAAATCTGAACTCAAACTTGTTTGCATGGTTTCACAGCAGGAGAGAGACTGGTGTTACAGTCACAAAATTTGGGATGATGGATTTTCTGAATCTGGAATCCATACTTATATTCCATTAAAGACTTCTTTAATTTGCCACTGATTATTAATTAATTTAAGGTTCTAAATCCTTCAGGAACAGTCCTGAATCTACATAATGGCTCTAATTCTGTATTTGGCATCAATATAGTTAAAAGATTTATAAACATTCATGTAGCAAGACAGATCCCAATTGGACACACATCTAAGGAAATTCAAGAGCATAAATTATTCCAGGAAGGATCTGGAAGAAGTTACTGAACAAATTGCCTCCAGGTCCTCCTTTTTCCAGACAGAAGAATAGGAATAACTTATTCATTCACCTATTTTTAGCCAAACCATGCATTATTCCATATCTTCTTTTTATGCTGGCCATCATGACTACATAGGACATGAAGATAGAGGACCCACACATTTTGAAGGAGTGGAAAATAACATTGGTCAGACAAAATGCTTGGAATGAAGAATTCTGTCAGATCCCTAAAAGCACATTTTAATCTCAGAGCCATGCAGAAGTCATTAAATTTGAAAAATTATTGAAGAAGTCAAAGGAGATTATGCATACCTAACATTATTCCATATCTTCTCTCAGTGGGTTAGTGACACCCACTGATGATTTATCGCGTAGGCTGCTACTGTTCTAGTTCAGAATTTCTTATTGTGCATATTACTTACCATACTTAAATACTAGATGATCTAATGATAGAAATGGAGGTTCCTTGAGCAACTGTTTAGTTCAGTTTGCAGCACTGAGTCTGAGGCAGAACCAGTAAGTCCAGACCATCCCTGAAAGATGTTTGTCTAACTTGTTCTTAAAAATCTTCAGTGACAGGGATTCCACAATCTTCATGAAAGCCTATTCCAAAGCTTAACTGTCCTTATAGTTACAAGATTTTTCCTATTAGCTAACCTAAATTTCCCTTGCTGCAGATAAAACCTTTTATTTCTTGTCCTACTTTCAGACTATGTCTACACTGTAAGAATTTGTCAGCAGAGGCAATGCAAATGAAGTGCTCATTAGCATTTCTTGTGCTCTCATTTGCATAGTCTCTTCCGATCCTTTTGGCAGAAGAGGTTTTTGCACAAAAACAAGCAGTGTAGACGGGGCTATTTTGTGCAAAAAAACCCTTTTGCGCAAGATCCTGTATACCTCCTCTTTTGAGGCATAAGGGATCTTGCTCAAAAGGGTTTTTTTGTGCAAAATGACCCCGTCTACACTGCTTTTTTTGCACAAAAACCTCTTCCGCAAAAAGGATGGGACGAGACTATGCAAATGAAAGCGCGAGAAATGCTAATGAGTGCTTCATTTGCATTGCCTCTGCCGACAAATTCCTGCAGTGTAAACGTAGCCTCAATGGACCTGGAGAACAGCTGATCATTGTCCTTTTTATAATAGGCCTTTACATATCTGAAGTCTGTTATCAGGTCCCCCCCGAATATTATTTTTCTTAGATTAAGATGCCCACTTTTATAAATCTTTCCTTATAGGTCAGGCTTTCTAAACCCTTTATCATTTCTGTTGTTTTCCTCTGGCCTCTCTCCAATTTGTCTGCATCTTTCCCAGAACCGGACACAGTGCTCTAGGTCAGGCCTCCTCAGGGCAAAGCAGAGTGGAACAATTACTTCCTGTGTCTTATATATGACATTCTTGTTAATGCATCCCACAATGATATTTGCCTTTTTTGCAACTGCATCAGAATGTTAGTACATATTCAATTTGAAACCCAATATAACTCCCAGATCCTTGTCTGCAATACTACTGCCTAGTCAGTGACTCATCATTTTGTACTTGTGCTTTTGATTTTTTTTCCTTCCTAAGTGTAATACTTTATACTTGTCTTTACTGAATTTCATCTTCTTGATTTCAAACCAGACTCAGGACAGACCCCTGCAAGACACCACGATAAATGTCCTTCCAGCTTGACAGCAAACTTAATATACTATAAATATAAAGTATAAATGTATGCTGATGCTGACAACATTCCTCCCACCCCAAGCCACTTCTACTGATATCTGCAATATTCTTGATTAGACAACGATCTCTAACTCCTGAAAACAAACTAAAGACCCAACCCTGTATTCACATGCAGAAAATTTCCATTGTTGTCAATGGGAGATTTATGAACGTCAAAACTGATGGATCAGGCTCTAAAATGGGAACTTAGGTTTCTTCAAGTAATCTTTAGACAGACATCTTAATGGGCTACAGAATATCTGAGGTTGCTAAACTGAATTTTAATACTACCCAGAGGATAGTAAAAATGTGTGTGCTTCTTTTCCTGCAATCCCCAGTCATGCGGTAATCCTTACACAGACAGTCTTTCTCTCTGATGCCTATAGAGTTATGATATCAGTGGGTCTAGTTACATAAGCAAAGATTGCTCAGGTAAGTAAAGACTACATATTTGGGGAAATATTTTGGGTCTTGGGAAGAACTAGATCTTGAGTTATAGTGAAAATGCATCTTGATCTTGAATCCATTTTCAGAAAAGCAATTAAAAACACCGCGTAAAAACATCAAGCCTGATCTACCTCTCACACTATTTTTATACCAGTGCAACTGCACTGATTTAAAAGGATTTCTGACTTATTTTCATGTGTCACACAGCAGAATAGGGTCATATGAGATGACATGCTGGGGATACCATGTAAGATTCATTACATCAGTTGTGATAACTTAAATATTAACTGGTACTGACATTGACTAACAAAGAAAATATACATTTTACAAAAGTCCAGAATTTAATCTCCCGTACATATCATCATGTACAAATAAAAAAAATCAGCTTCTGTGTTACGGGTTCAGAGCAATGTTTTACAACACTCTAAGGATGGTGTATGTTAGGTGGGGTATATGCCTACCAGCCATGTCTCATTGATGTATTTGTACTACTCCTGTGAGGACATGGTTAAAAATGAAGAAGCAGCATATTTTTCTTTTAGTGCAATCTTCATTGTCACCAAAAGGATTTTTAGTCTTTAACTATTTTACATTACTACACATATTTGTTAAAATTCTTTTTCCGAAAGAAAAAAAATTGACATAAGAATCACGAAAAGAATATGGGGGTTCTGTGCTTCTATCAGCAGTTTTGGCTTCCTGTATCCATTACTTCTGTCTCTTCTTTCAAAGTTCCAGTAAAACAATCAAAAACTACAACAGCTCTTTAACAACAGTGCTCCAGGTGACTTGGAGCAGGTTTTTCCCCTTCTATCTGGCTAGAATTAAAGCAGGGCAGACACTGCAGTTGATTTTTAAAATCATATTAAAAATCTCAGAAATTTTGCCAACTGCATGCTTGCTGACCAAGCCAAATGCTATAGTGGGTAGAAATTTACAGATCAGATTGGCTTGGCTTGGTCAGCAAACAGATGGTAAAGTTGGTTTGTTTTGGGGTTTTTTATTAAAAAATCTTAGTGTGCCTGTTCTGCTTCATCACCCGCCAGTGATGGAAAATAAATCAAGGGGAAGTCTATGCTAAGGACTGTGCACAGCTCTTCAGATTTTCTATATACTAATAACATTATTTTAATGATGTGCCTAGTCTCCAAGTTCAAAGCCAGAAGTGTCAACTTGCATCATTTCTTGACCAGGTGTTGTTCACTGGGAAAACAAAGTGTCAAAGTTATTTTTTAAATTCTTCTTTTGGCAGTCTGTTTTATTCTTCCAACCTGTATTTTATTAAGGAGGGTTACACTACACAATTTAACAAGAGACTGCAGTCTACGGGCACAACTATACAACAGAGTTATTTCAAAATAACTTATGTGAGCATCTCCATAGCAAGCCCATTATTTTGAAATAATTTAAAAATAACGGGCTTCTTATTTCAAAATCTGTAACCCTCATTTCACGAGGAATAACACCTATTTTGAAATAGCTATTTTGAAACAGGGCCTGCGTAGATGGGGCAGCTGAGGTTATTTCAAAATAACTGAATTTCGCCTCTCGTGGGAAATAATTGGCTGCTTTTAGTGTGACAGTTACAAGACTCAGTGCTGCCACAGTCACACTGGATCCAACAGGAGCTGAAGACACAGATCCTCAAAGGTATTTACGTACCTAATTTTCACTGAAATCAATGGGAGTTGTTAGTGCTTGGACATCTTTGAGAATCTGGGCCAAGATGCTTTGGACCATACAGAAGTGGGACTACTGATCCATCAAAACAAAGTGTAAATAGTATACTAATAATTATACATATGTGAAAGAGTGAGAAGCTTGATTCTGAACAATTTCTTATTTCCACTTTGAACAGAGCACACCAGCTTAGAATTTATTTCCATAACAGTGTGCTTCCTTTGCAGCAAAGGCATTGACTCATTCTAAGGAATGTATTCCATTACAGCTCTGCTGGCTTGTACTATAACTTTATGTAGAACCAGTTAGTTGCCATGGTAACTTTGACCTACAAACAAAAAAAATCATGAACTCTTTCAGGACTGGTTGGAGTACTTTTAATGACAACGTAAGGCTAGTTGCATTTTGTTTTTTAAAGGAAGGGCCAGCCTCTCCTGCAAACATATATCTCCCTGAGGCAATCTATGTTCATTTCAGAGAAATCCTAGCTGGCTATATTATATATAGTTCTTAGAGACAGATGAAAAATGTAAACTAAAACCATTACTCTATTTCTAATTAATCTGAAGCAAGTGTAACTGATCCACAAAGTGGACCACCCTTGATGTAACTCCCAGGTTTGAAACTGGGTTAGTTTCATGGTTATAGTAGTTGTCATTTGGTATTTAGAGCAATAGAATGCCGTTATATAACCCTTTGGAGATTGTAATACTCCAGACAGGTGAGAAGGAAAGCAAAATTGTCATGGACAATTCTTAAGACAAGTATGATTTATTAGTAATAACTCATACACACTGCTGGAAAACCTCACATTTCTGGGTGATCAGTTCTGTAGGTTTTGTTGCTACATAAATATTGTAATCACCTGTAGACAGATACAGTGTAGAAGAGGATGTTTGAAAATATGGTAATTTCTCCTTGTTAATGAGAAAATGCTCAAAAATGCCCCTGATTCAACTTTGAACTTGGTATTAGCTCACTCTGCCATCTTAACAGTCTAAGGCTACGTCTAGACTGCACTGCTTTTCCGGGATATCGGAGGTATCCTGGAAAAGCAATGCTGTGTCCAAGGAATGCATCTGCTTTTCTCAAAAAAAAATCGAAAAAGTGGATGCACTCTTTCGCCATCTCTGTAAAATTCGTTCTACGAGGAATAAAGCATGTGTCGAAAGAGCACTTTTTTCCAAAGTTTGATGCCTTGTAGACGTGCCAAATTTCGGAAGAGCCTCTTCCGAAAGTAAATCAAAAAAAGATACGCAATTTGCATACTGCAAATTACATTTCTTTTTCTGATTTAACATTGCAGTGTAGACCTAGCCTAAGAGAGGTAGCCGTATTAGTCTGTAACTTTAAAAACAAGTAGTCCTGTGGTGCTTTAGAGACTAACAAAAATATATATAGTATCATGAGCTTTTGTGGGCAAAACCCACTTTTTCAGACACTCATCAACCCACATGTGTTGATCATATGAAGTAAATTAACTAATAATGTGATTGATAGGATGTAGGATTGTTCTTGGCTCCCTGGTGAATGAGGCATCTCAGCTTCCCACTCTGGTTTAACAGGCACTCTAGAGAAGAGCTATAAATTAGCTGCTTAGGTGCTAGAGTGCATAAATGGCTTAGGAAGCTTTGGCTCCACATGTAGGGATGTAAGGCTTGGTTGAATTCCAAACTGGGAACTGAGGATTTTGGGGGGTTCATTTTTTCCCTGATTTTATTTTCTTGCTGTGAACATTATTCTGCTTGGTAAAAGACCTTGCTGAAAGTAACTGTTATTGTTCTGGCTGTCATTTCACCATTTTAGAGTGACTGTAAAGAGTGTGGTAGCAGTTGTGAGGAGAGAGAAAGGGGTCTTGCTTGCTCTCTCTGAATTATATAGCAGATGGATATATTTGGTTAAAATAACAGTGAAAAGCAGTGATTTTAGTACAACACCTGCATATGCTGTAAAAGTATCAGCTTCAGAAACTACTTCATGAAAACTTAATGGATATTTAAATTGAAAAAGCTCAGTGTAAAACTATGCAATTTCACAGTTTTGTGCAGCCAAGTTTTTGCATAGGCACAGATTTGAACTTGTGAGCACAAACTGTATTGTCATACATCTACCCAAGACAGTATTTTTCTTGGCTGAAAACTTGTCCATGAAAAACAGCACATGCAAAAACGTAGTTGGTTTTATTTGATTCTCCAGTGGTCTCATATAGCAGCCTCATTTAAATTAAAAATGAAATACAAAATCAAATAAATGCAGTAACCCATCACTTGTTTTCATATCAAATGTATTTAATTTTAGCCTGTTCTTATATTTCAAGGTGCTGCAGATCTTTGCTTCTGATACTGCATAATCCTATCAAAGAAAGTCTCCAGGGGACATCAGCCAATCAGGGAGCAGTTGGTGCTTTCTGGCACCTGGAGAGACAGTTTAGGATTGTGGGATTGTGGCTGGTAGTTTCTGTTAACGTGAGCAGAAGTGAATTAGTTCAGAGTACAGTTTGCCTCTTTCAAAGTAATTGTTTCAGGCTGCCTGTAGACTCATGAAGGCAATGCTGCATCAGTTTACACTCAAAAGTATATATATATGAGGGTTTTTTCCCCCATAACTATATGTGACTGAAATATATATATATATATATATATATATTCTACCTACCTATCAGTCAGGGGAATTTATGCTGCTAATCCTCACGGTAGTATTTGAGCACATTCCACTTAAAATTAATAGCAATTGTGAAGCCTCTAGTGGGGACTCTGAAGGAAAGGAGAGATTATTCATCTTGTGCAGTAACTGGAGTTCCTTGAGATATGTCCCTGTGCATATTCTTCTGTAGGTGTACCTGCACCTTTCATTGGAGAGTTTTTGCAGCAGTGCCCATTCAGCCCACACATGTACCCCACACATCCTCATGCCCACACTGAGGCTATGTGGGGCTGTGCAGGCAAACCCTGTCTTCTGTTTGTTCTCAACCACTAAGTCCCACAATGAAGTCTCCAAACAGTCGGGAAGGAGGGTGGGTAGCAGAGCACTCACAGGGACACCCCTCTCAAAGAACTCCAGTTACTGCACAGGGTAAATAATCTCTTTTTCTTTGAGTAGTGTCTCTCTGGCTGCTCCAGTTCTAGTGACTCCTGAGCATACCCTCCCTAAGGAGGTGGGAGGTTCAGAACAGAGTCAATATAGAAGAGAAAATTGCACTGCCTGCAGCAGCATCTGGTCCAGCCACAGGAACCAACACATAATGCTTAGAAAAAATGTGAATAGAGGACCAAGTTGCTACTCTATAGATCTCTGCAATTGGTATAGCCTTTAGTCAGATGCAGATTAGTGGTCTGTGGGGCCCTGAGCCAAAGCAAGTGGAGGCTCCCACCCACTCCTTCCAGATGCAGTCTCCCCAGTCTCTCCCCTGGTGATCTTGCTGGGGAGCAGAGTTGGAGTGTAGGAGCTTTCCTGCTCCCCAGCAGGCTCACTAGCCACGCAGAGTAAAGCAAGCTCCTCACCCTGACTCCGCTCCCTAGCAGGAGCACCAGGTGGGCAGAGCGGGGCATCCCCAGCGCCCCAACTCCACTCCACTCCACAGCAGGAGTGCTGAGTTGGTGGAGTGAGTTGGGTTGGGTGCAGGGGCAACCTAATTGGCTGGGACCCCGGGTATGGGTCTCATTGGCCAAGTGACTAATCCACCATTGCCATTAGTAAGGCTACAGTAATAGGTGATGCACTTGTAGAATGTACCATCACCCTTGAAGGAATTGGATATAAGTTTGGTTATAACAGATCATAATGCACCTGGAGATCCACTTTGACACTCTAGCTACGTCTACACTGCAGGCTTCTTGCTCAAGAAGCCTTTTGCACAAGAGTTTTTGCACAAAAACTTCTTGTGCAAGAGCACATCCACACCTCAAAGCGCATCGCAAAATTGATGTGCTTTTGTGCAAGAGAGCATCCACACTACGTGGATGCTTTTGTGCAAGAAAGCTCTGATGTCCATTCACAGAATGGCCATCAGAGCACCTGTGCTTTTTCCCTTTTTCTCTGGAGCATCCACACTTGCCTTTTTGTGCAGTAGCTGTAGCTCAAAAGGGAGTTATGCCTCATAGAAGGAGGTTTACCTACACTGGCAAAAGCCCTCTGTTCTGCCATTTTACTGCTGGTTTACTTGCACAAACATGCATTTGAGGTGTGGACACTCCACAGGTTTTTGCGCAAAAACAGCTATTTTTGCGCAAAAACCTTGCAGTGTAGACATAGCCTCTCTGTTTTGAAATTGATGAATCCTTGTTTCTGCAACGGGGACAAATAAAGGAGGTGATCTTCTAAATGCTTTGGTTGTCTCTAGATAAAAGGCAAACACCATCCTTACATTGAGGGCATAGAATATGAGTTCATGAATTATTCAGTGTGGGTTTTGGGAAAATATAGAATAAGACAATGGTTTGATTAATATGAATTTATGAGGACATCTTAGGAGTCTTGGATGGGCCCACAGCAATACCTTCTCTCTAATGAATATTGTAAACGGGAGGGAAGGGTCTGCCATGGAAGCCCCAGTTCTCCAACCCTTTGGGCAGAAGTGATGGCTACCAAGAAGTGTCTTCACAGATAAATCTAATAAACAACATATAGAAAGTGGCTCAAGGGATTTTTCATAAGGCAATTAAAGTCTAGATGGAAGTCCCAATGAGGAGGAAGATCTCTGATATTTTTGACAAACCTCCTAGGAATTGTATTGTGACAGGGTGAGCAAAGAGTGAAACATCCCTAGTGGGCATGTGAAAAGTTGTTATTGCTGTTAAGTGTACCTTATGGCTTTAACACAGGCTTGGGCAAAACATGGCCCACGGGCTGGATCCGGCCCACCAAGCCACCAGATCTGGCCCCAGGTAGGCTCCCCAGCTTGCCCCGCAGGCCTGCGCGCCATGCAGAAATGCAGCTACTGGACTCCATTTCTGTTTTAAAACTGGAGGGGAGGGGGGAAGTTTTAGGAGCCACCCCACCCCCAGCATATTCCCATTGGTCAGTTTCTGGCAGAAACCAGCCAATGCGAACTGCTTGTTGGAGTAACAGGGAGCCAAGAAGAACCAAGTCCCCTCTCCTCAGCTCAGTAATTCATGAAGCACATGGCCAGGCAGGCAGGCAGGCTGGGAAACATTTTGAGCTCTGCAGGCAGGCAGGCTAGTTTAGCAGGTGGCAAGTAAGTCTCTTGGCCACAGCCTGCTTCTGGCACCCCAGCCCTTTCCTGCCCCAACTCTCTGCTCCTCCCCCGCTCCCACTCAACATACCCAAACTCTCTGTCCCCCTCTTACACTCATAGCCCCTCCCAGATCTGGCACCCCAATCTCCTATCCCAGATCACAATCCCCTCCTACCCTAGGTCACATCCCAAACTATAGCTATAGCCTCCCTATAGCTACTCAGGAACAAATCCACACAGAAACACCTTCTGACCCCTGACCAGGATTGTTCTATCTGCTTCCCAAAATCCATAAACCCGGACACCTCAGACATCCCATCATCTCTGGTATCGGCACGCTCACTACTGGTTTATCCACTATGTAGACTCTCTTCTCAAACCCTACACAACCAACACCCCCAGCTATCTCCGAGATACTACTGACTTCCTAAGGAAACTACAAAACAGCGATAACCTCCCCGGTAACACCATCCTTGCCACCATGGATGTAGAAGCTCTATACACCAACATCCCACATGAAGACGGATTACAAGCAATTAGAAACACTATCCCAGAGGACACCACTGCTAATCTGATAGCAGACCTATGTAACTTTGTTCTCACCCACAATTATTTCCAGTTTGAGAACAACTTATACCTCCAGATCAGCGGCACAGCCATGGGTACACGCATGGCCCCACAGTATGCTAATATCTTTATGGCTGACCTAGTACAACATTTCCTCAGCTCCCGTCCCCTTTTACCCTTCTCTACTTACGCTACATCGATGACATCTTTATGATCTGGACGCATGGCCAAGAAACACTGGAGACATTCCACAGACTCATACAGTTACCTACATGCTTCCAGCTCCCATCCAGAACACACCATACGATCCATCATCTATAGCCAAGCCCTTCGATACAACCGCATCTGCTCTAATCCCACTGACAGAGACCAGAAACTTCAGGATCTCTACCAAGCATTTATAAACCTCAACTACCCACCCAGAGAAATAAAAAAAGCAAATTGAAAGAGCCAGACGAATACCTAGAAACCATCTACTTCAATACAGACCCAAGAAAACCAACAATAGAACACCACTTGTCATCACCTACAACTCCCAACTCAAACCTGTCCAACACATTATCAATAAACTACAGCCTATACTGGAACAGGATACTAAACTCCAAGAGGCTCTGGGAGACAGACCCATAGTCTCCTATAGACAACCACCTAACCTCAAGATGATTCTTACCAACAACCACAGGACATACCACACTAATACCAGCCCTGGTACCTTCCCTTTCAATAAACCCCGTTGCCAGCTTTGTCCACATATTCACTCTGCTGATACCATTATTGGACCTAACCAAGTGAGTTATAAGATCAAGAACACATATTCCTGCGCATCCAGAAATATAATTTATGCTATCATGTGCCGAAAGTGTCCGTCTGCTATGTACATTGGACAAACGTCTCAGACACTTCGCCAAAGGATCAATACCCACAAAACAGATATTAGACGGGATCACAAAGAAAAAACAGTTTCTTGCCATTGCAACCAGAAAGGACATTGTCTCAACGACTTGATTACCTGCATCCTGCTTCAAAGGCCTTTTAAGACTACACTTGAAAGAGAATCCTCTGAACTGTCATTCATGCTTAAATTCGACACTTTACACCTAAGTTTGAATAAAGACTCTAATTATCTCACCCATTACAAAGATAGCTTCCCCAATTATCACCTCTAATAACATTAGCTCACAGACATTTACCTCCCCCCCATCCCCCTTCTGTTCTGAAATTTGATTTGTCCTTTTCATATGTGTTCATTTTTTTAATTGTATCCTTTGGTATATATGGTTGTGACAATTTTCTTCCACTATTTGATCTGAGGAAGTGGGTCTGGCCCACGAAAGTGCATCACCTAATAAACCATCTTGTTAGTCTTTAAAGTGCTACATAGTCCTGTTTTTTATCCCAAATCCCTGCACTCTAGTCCCCTGCCCTAGGTCACAACTGCCTGCTTCATCCCAGCTCCCTCCCAGACTCCAGTCTCCCTCCAGTCTCTCTCCTGTACCCCAATCCCTTACCCCAAGCTCCCTTCTGCACCCAACCTCCATTCCAGACCCTTCATCTCCATTAATATCATAGAAAAGTGCGGCCCCCGACCACTTTCCAAAATCTTGGAGTGGCCCCCTATCAAAAATTATTGCCCACCCCTGTATTAACAGCAAGACCCAATGTTCTTGATTTTAACAGATGATCCAATACACTGGGAACAAGAGACTGAGTCAACAGAATCTGAATGACTGAATGACCCTTGAAGGAAATGCAGAACTTTCACTTATTGGGGACAGGAGAGTCTCCTAAACAGTGGAGGCATTCTGGAATCTCTGCCATTGATAAGAATTGCCTCATAACAGGAGAGGCACCTTTTGAATCCCATTCATGAGAGATATCACAAAAAATTACCCCCAAAAGTGGGGGACATTCTAATAACTATCTAACTATATCTAGTATTTTTTCCATTTATTTATTTTATTTTTAGAAAAGGAAAAAGAACACCTTTCTAACAACTATACCCTCTATAAGGTAACTAACTATCTGCCAACTAACTATTTATAGCATATTATAACAAAACAGCATGGTACACTCTTATCTCCTGCCAAAGGCAGTTGAGAAGGTACTGAAGCTGGTTTGCACACACAAGCCTGTACACTTTTGGTGCGGGGCATAGGGATGTGTGGGATGCACACGTCGGCTGAAAGCGCTATTAAAAGCGTGCTATTAAAACTCTCTAATCAAAGGTGCTGAGCTCAGGTACGCCTGAAATGGTGCAGCCACAGAGATGTTATTCAAAGAAAAAAGTTTCAGTTCTTGAGAACTGTTCTGCATCGAGATACAAGCAAACTGTTGTATGCTTCTATTGAAGATTCAGCAGAGCTTTGTCTTTGTCTCTAAAAATAATTTTTGCAGTGCAGGTCACTGGTTGGCTTGCAATACAAAGAGTTTGGGACCTGTGTCTCTCCTGGTATGTACCATGACAATGGAGGCCAGCTGAAGTGCTTGAGCTGACAGTTCTCCAGTTTGAATGGGAATGGGCTGGGGATAGTGCATTGTCAGTACTGGGGATCCCTCTCCATAGGGAGCCAAATTCTTCTCTTAGTCGAACAGGAGTTGAGCCTGTTGGACATCAGGGCATTCTGAGAAGTCTTTCTCTTTTCTCGGCCTTGACGGAGAGGGTAGGGTTTAAAATGGATCCAAGAGCCTGCATCTGGGTGAGGAAGAACTTGGTAACTGTCAATCATTGTAGCTGGAAGAATTTAGTTTGATATCCTTTCTTAAATGTTTGTTTTTACTATCCTTTTGATTTAGTTTAGCATCCTTCTTTGTTATTATACGTTTATCAAGATTAACAGTTAATCCAAATATGTAAAAGCTGTAATACACTTACTGGACTGCCCATGTCAATAATAACAGTGCTCTCCTTAATAACATTAATCTATAAAACATCACAACCCATCAGCTAGCCAACAGCCTCCTTACTGAATCAGTCCTCTCTCCTTCTCACAAATGCTCATGAAAAAATATGGACTTTGTGGCATTCTTGGAAAGTGCCCAAACTAAACTTTAGGTGCATTTTTAAAAATGGAAAATAAACAGAATCATCTGCCGGGTAACATTTAGGCTTTGCTGCTTTCCTTTCCAGTCCCCTGAAATTAAATCTGAACTTGCTTTGAATCTGAATTCTTCAGGTTTTGTCACTAACATAGTTCTCTTTTATAGGTTATTCATTTTGTTCTTGTCTTTATGATCCAAAGTGAAGTCTGAAATTTTCCTGGACTGCTCTAATCTTGAAATAGCTCTACTGAAAGATTTAGTTTGGTTCAGGGAAAAATTAAATATATAGTGGAGACAGCTAAAGCTGTGTTAGCATTTCCTACCTTAACCAATATTTTAAGCACCTGCAGTTTTGATTAAGTTCATTGGATGGATTCCATTCATAACCTAAGTATGAATCAGAAACTGATTACAGAATCTTCTGGATAAGACAGGTAACTCGTGGTAGCACTCGGGAAGTGCACTGCTCCCCTGTGCCTGCACCAAAATCTTAATTGCTAAACAGGTACATCCTTATGCCCCCTCTGTGTTCCCCTGGGTAGCTCTCCCTGCACCTCCTCCCCCACAGGCACCTGTTCAGGATATACTCAGCTGCACTTCAAGAAAAAGTCTTACCATACGTTTCCAAAGTGAATTCTGGGAAACATAGTGGCATGCTTAAGATGGGGTGAAGGGAGAGAAAAAAGTCTTATTACTTTCGATCTTGTATAAAGCTTTCAAATACCTGAAATGTAGCATATTGAGAAGAGAACATCCTTGTCGTTGGTTGTTCCAGTTTCCTGGTACTTATGACAGTATTGGTAACCTCAAGAGATTACGAAAAATCATGAGACTGGCCTCAAAATCATGACATTGAAAAAAGAGACTATACTGTGGTTTTTTAGTCTGTCTTTTCATCACATTTGAACTCCCTCTGCCCACCCACAATGTGTGTATGAGAGAGAATTAGTTTTGCCAAATGTCAACTCTTCCAAATTGACTAGAGAAGGATATTTTAGCTCCTGATTCAGCAGCTCTCATTCCCATTGCTGCATATCCCTTGTCCAATCATTAGCATTGTTCCCCCATCCCATATTTAGTTCAGTGCTGCCCCTACTCCCTGGGAAGGGGAGAGGGTTGAGACTCCCTAGCTTCACTTTTTCCATAAAGGGGTATGCTGCAGCCAATTCCATTGTCTCCCTTCCCAGATAGATAGCGCAGTTCTAAAGGCTTTGCGTGTCCCTCTCCCCTTCCCAAGCCAAGCACTGAAGGGAGGGAGTGGGGAGGAGCAGAGGGATTATCATGTCTGCATTTCTCAGGGGAATAATAATGTGGCAAACAGATCTACACTGAGGGACAAAATCGAACTAAAATATGCAATTCCAGCTACATGACTGGGGAGCTAGAGTCAACATAACTTAGTTCTAATTTCTGTGGCATCCCCACTGCAGGAGGTTGATGGGAGAAACTCTCCTGTTGATTTCCCTTACTCCTCATGACTTGGTGGAGTACTGGAGTCGATGGGGGTGCCATCAGTGGTTGATTTAGTGGGTCCTTATTAAACCCGCTAAATCAAACTGGCAGATCAATCTCCACAGCATTGATCTCCTAGTAAGTGGAGACAAGGCCTGAAGTGCAGAGGTTTTTTTGGTTCCCTTCTCTCTGCCCTCCTCATGTGAGAATGGTGAGTTAGGGAGAGAGACCCTGACAACTTCTGCAGGATCAAACTTCACAAGAGGGTGGGAGCTTCTCCCATCATCACTAAAGGAGCTCCAGACCCATCACTCATGAAAAAAAACCCAATGAGAATTGGCAAGAGTGATATTGGGCCAGGTTGCTTCCTACATCAGCTCAGTCGCATTAGGGTAAGAGAATGCAAGAAGACGCCCCTGCCACTTATACTGTTCCTGCACTTCTGTAACATTAAAGCACAGTTGTAGTCTTTGTCTTCACTTATGTGCGAAGATAATGTGGCGCTGGTGGTGCTAGCCAAGCTACCCTAAAACAGAGTATGGAAAAAGCGGAAATATGACCCCTTTACCTCTTCTGAACTGGTCTGGAAAGATGGCTGGGCATCAAAAGGAGTACTTATTACACCTTTTTCTGGTGTACCATTGTAATCACACTCCCTCTGACATGCTGGAGAGCTTTGGAAAATATTGTGTCCTTGACGTACAATGTCTTCTGGGTAGGACAGTACCTATAGCACACAATCCACACCTTTATATTTATATAACCTTAAATCAATGCCAGCATTAAATGCTCAGAGATAATCCTCTTGATAATCTTCAGTGGAACCAATGTACATACCTGAAAATGCCATGCACAATGATGAATAGCAGAGCTCAGAAAAACAAAGAACCCCCTACCACTGTAGATTAACACTCATTTCTTCCTCAAAGCATACCAAGGCTAAACTACCCTAAGTAACAAGTGCTGTCACGCCCCTATTAAATAGAGCCAGTTTTTACATACAGCCAATTCCTCCAGGGCTTTGTTTTTCTGAACTGTTTTGTTTATTTAAACGCTAAGTTTCATGGCTCTCCCTTTTAGTTTTGCATAGTACTGTCACAGTTTCATCACGGATCGGACACACAAAGGGCCTGAGCCTGTGAGAGATTATCCATAGGAAATTCTTATTTGGTCAGGCTAATCTATCTGATTTTGAACACATCAAGTTCGGGGTACATCAACACTGCAGTAAAAACCCTATGGTATAGAGTCTCAGAACTCAGCTCAGGCTATGTCTAGACTGCAGGCTTCTTTTGGAAGAACCTTTTTTTGGAAGAGATCTTCTGAAAAAACTTCTTCTGAAAGAGAGCGTCTACAAACAAAAGCGCATTGAAAAAGAGATCTGCTTTTTTGAAAGATAGCATCCATTCAGTGTGGATGCTATCTCACATTTAAGCTGTGTTTACTATGGACAGAGTGGCCACCAGGGCACCTGTCCTTTTTCCTCTTTTGAAAGAACTCCCTCTTCTCCGTCCATACACGCCTTTTTCCGAAAGAGCTCTTTTGGAAAAAGGCTTCTTCCTCGTAGAAAGAGGATTACCAATGCCAGAAAAACCTCTCTGTTCTTTTGATTTTCTTTCGGAAGAACATGATTGCTGTGTGGACATAACTTAGGTTTTGTCAGAAAAATGGCCAGTTTTCCGACAAAACTCTGTAGTGTAGACATATGCTCAATTGACTCAGGCTCTCAGGCCTTAGGCTGAGGGGATAAAATAGATGGACTCTGAGACCCAGCCTTCTCCTAGGATTTCAGAGCTGGGCTCCAAAGTTCCAGGTTTACAATGGTGCCAGCCCCACACTCAGAAGGGGCCCTAGCGCATGGTCTCATCTCCCTGCTCCACCTGTGTTCCTCTCTGAGTCCCTGCCCCCACTTCACCTCTTCCCCCTGAGGCCCTGCCAATCACTTGCTACTCTCCACACCCTTTTGCCCCTTTCCCCCAGGCTCTGCTCGCTCCTCTCCACTCTCACCCCTCACCCCCCACCCACTGCTTGCCTCTCTCCACACTTTCCTCTCTGCTGCCCACCCACTACTTGCCCCTCTCCACTCCCTCCTCCTGTGCAAACCATGGGTGGGGCCTCAAGAGGAAAAAGCAGAGTGGGGGTGGGACCTTGGGACAGAGCATTAGTGGAGGGCAGGGCCTTGGGGTGCTGTGTGGGCAAAGTGGTCCTTGGGGTGGAGGATCTCTAAGCCTGTGTTTCTCAATTCTCTCACATCTTTAGCTCTATAATGTTGATATTATCTCAGTCACTCCAGCCTCTCTCCATCCTCCCTTCCTCTCTTTGTTCTGTGTTCTCACCTGGCCTGTTTTCTTCATCCTTCTCCCTTCAAAGTCCTCTCTCCCTTTGTCTTTTCATTAAGCAAGTCCTCTTCTAATTAACCCCCCCCCCCGACCTACTGGACCCCATGAATTGTGGCACCAGTCTGATGTTTGCAAAGCACCTGCTTGAGCTTGTATATTCTGTCTCTTTCCCATCCTTTGTCTGTCTTTTCTATTTAGTCTGTAAGCTTTAGGGGGCAGGGACTGTCTTCAACTCTCTGTTTCTACACTGCCTAGGTGTGAAGCTATATTCTCACTCTGTCAGAAGGGACTATTGCAATTGTTAGCACAACGCAAACAGAAATACTCCTAAACCAAGAGATGTGTTTAATTTTCACTGTTTAGAGTAGGGGTTCTCAATTTTTTTTTCTTTCTGACCCCCTCCCCAGCATGCTATAAAAAAAACTCCATAGCCCACTTGTGCCATAACAACTGTTTTTCTGCATAGCTGTATTAGATTGTAGTTAAAGAGTAACACACACACACACACACACACACACTATAAAAAAGGAAAGAATAATAAAAGATACAAAAATAAAAAAACCCTGAATATTATTTTATTTATCCACATTGTGAAACTTGTTGCTGGTGCTGATCCAGTGGCTGGGTGTGCTGCTGAGGTGAATTAGAAGGTAGAAGTGGTGCTATTTCCCTGTGTCCCATTATCCAGGGCTAAGGCCTGAACCCACATCCTTTTAGTTAGGCCTGAAGCCTGAGACCTGGCACTTGGGGCTGCTGAAGCCCCATTTATTTTGGCAGACTTTCTGAAACCCACTCATGGCCTGCTGGTTGATAATGGCTGGTTTAGACTGTGTTTTAGCTTTGTTGTTTCATTGCTTCACAAATGATCACATTGTACAAATACAGGCCAGTTAAGGCGTCTGTTCATCTAGTCACTGACCTAATGTAGGAAAAAGTTGGGGACAGCATAAATTTGCTATGAAATATAATTTCCTTTGGAAAATTACAAACTTAGCCGCTGCTGTCTCATTTGTAGTCACAGGATGGAACGAACCCCATCTGTAGCCAGAAATGAACTAGAAGGGATTCACCTTAGCAAACAAAGTAAGCTTGTCAAGACCAGAGGAGATCTGCATCAGATTGCATCTGATAAAGTGTTTTTGACCCACAAAAGCTTATACTCAAATAAATCAGTTTGTCTTTAAGGTGCCATAGGATTCCTTGTTGTTTTTCCAGGAGAGATAGACTTACCTTAGTTGGCCTTCCCTTTCATGTCAAAGCTTTTACCTTATTCACTTGAACCGAAAGGACTGAAACATCTGTATGCTACAGATTTTGCTTCATTCATACTATTTGGCTGTTCTACAATTTTTTCTAACCAGCTAAAACTATTTGACACTAAATATAATCAGATTTGATCAGTTAACAGTGTAATAGTTGCTTTAATAAACTATGTTTGGATAGTCGCCAATACATTCTGGGTATGGATATTATCCTCTATGGATTACACCAGAATTTAGCATGCCCCATTTTCTCTGTGTTATCTGGCACTTCCTTTGTCAGCCTATCTGGTCTTGCCTTGGCATCTTATATAACAACCAGTTTGCCTATTAAAAAAAAATGAGCTTTGTACAATTGGTGAGGCTATTATTACCTATTTTTCATTTTACAAGGAAAGGAAATATGTGCATGTGGAAATGAGAGAGATGTTTTCCACACTGGAGTAAATTTGACAAGAGAACATTTGTAGGAAACAGTATTTCCATATGTCCAGTCTATGTTTTTTAAAAATACAATTGTGGTTCTTTGTGTCTTTTGGTTATGCAGCCTTTACAGTATACTTGGGTCACATTTGCAAGCTTTTCTCTGCATTCATGAGGCTAGAAAAAAAATGTTGTATGAAAGTGCGCTTCTCACAAAACCAAAGGGTCCCAGGAAATGGGACTCCATGAAAAACACCAGATATTACAACACTTGCAATAATATTGTCAGTGTTTGCAACAATCAGGACAAATTATGGTACATCATTCTTCTGCATTCCCTCAGCTTTTATTTTAGATATTTACATTTTAGTGAGCAGCCTCTATCAGCCTCTTATTCTTAATATTGCACAGAAGAGCCTCATAAATGGTGTTTTACAAGGCAGACTGTAGCTATAGAAATGTGTGATATTGCAAATTTAACATTATGATTTCAAAGAAGTCTTACATCTGAGAGGATGGGATAAAAGAGAGCAAGCTATTTGGAACACAAATCACGCTGAAAAAATTAGAAAACGTGTAAACAAAGTTATGAAAAAATGAATGTAAATGGGCTTATTTTAAAATCTGCTTCAAAGTCTGGACAGTTATTTTTAAAGAAATATTATCAGCTCAGATTTACTATTTTAAAATATTTAGACTCTGTCCCAGGAATAGTAGACAACCTATGTTTACTTTAGCTTTGCTCCTAAATGCGCTTTAGTTGGCAAGTAAATATGTCAGGCTAGTGTTCGGAAGACCCTTGCAAATGTTAGCCTAGGAATGCATAAGCACAAGAAGCCTAAGGCACTGAAACACCATTTCTGAAGACACCAAGCTGGACTGCAATCAGGGATTCCTCCAGAAGGGTCACAAGAGGAGCAACTCCTGGAAAAGTCATGGAGAATAAAGAGACGTTTGAGATTGACATAAGCAAGTATGGCTGCTCCCTGTTTCCTAAAATCTTGTAACAGCCCACCTTCCCACATGTCAGGCCTCTGTCCTCACCCAAAGCATCCTGTGTGTCACAGAAGGACTGGCCACGCCCTGTAGGCATGGTGTATTCTTGGCATCTTTTCAGGGAAATGTGGGTGGATTATGTGAAGAGAGAAGACACATATCTGTTAACACTGCCCCTCCTATTCACTCTCACGCACACTCAGGCCAGCTTCTGCTGGAAGCCTTTTTTTTTTTTTAAGTAGGATGGTGATTGCTATGGGGGTTGGAGGACAGTCAGGATAGTGTGGTGAGATAGAAATAAATTTAAAAAAACATTCAGGAAATCCTTTACAAAGATTTTACAGTGATATCATGAAACAATCCAATATGGTATTTACACACATTCAATTCTCTCTAATCAGAAGAGCTGGATTCTGCCACCTATTATCTTACTTCAGAGAGCCGGAGGCTCTTCATGGGGCAAGGCGCTACTCAATGTGGGCTACGGTGGCTCATGGGGAAGAGCGCAAGTGGCTTCCATAGGAACTCAGGAGCTTGATGATGGCCCCATGCTGGGGCACATGATCAGGAGGCACCAGGCTGTGTCAGTAGTCTTCACCTTTACAAGAATAAGCAGGTGAAAACAGGTACAAATGGAGAATTACAAGCCCATTTGAAGGCAAGTTGTACTTTGAGGTTTCTAAGTCTAATTATCAATTAACTAAGGATAACAATTATGAATATTATTCTGAAATTGATAATGTCCATTTAAATGTATTTTATCTGATGCCTGTCACATGGCCACCATTAAAAATAAGTGACCATTTGCCAGCTATTCATAAGATAGGAAATAACTGTGGCGTCTGTGTGGTAACTCTTGATTTTAATGGCAGCCACTTTAAACATTAACCAAATTCAAAGGGAAAACTGGAACAGTCGGTTGTTTAAGTAGGAAGCAAAAAATGCTTTTCTTTGAATAAAGTACACTACGTCCAGGCCCGTGCACAGGAATTTCTGGGGGGGAGTGTTTTGTAAATGTGAACCGCAAGGGTGCAAATGCACCCCCCTCATGGTCCCCCAAGTAAGTGTGCTCCAGCCGACCAGGGGAAGGCAGGAGTGGTGCGTTGCCCGAGATGCCCTTCCCCATGCTCTGGTTGGTTGGGTAGTGGAAGGCTGGGGCTAATTTCCACGCCCCTCCCCTCCCCTCAAGAGCAAGGCCCAGCTCCAGCCCAGAGCTTGCTCCTGATATATTTTTAATGTGGTGGGCAGCAAGGGAAGCTGGCCTGATTGTGTGTCAGAGTGACTCAGAGGGGCAGTGTTAACAGATATGTGTATGTGAGGGTGGGGAGCAGAGTTGAGAGGAGAGCAGGTACATGAGAGAGACAGTGTTAAAGGGCGAGTAAAGGTGTTGAGAGAGAGAGGGTCCGGGTTAAGATGCAGGCAGAAGTTTGTGTATGATTGTGTATGTGCAGTGTGGCAGGATAAAGGGGTAAGTAAATGTGTGTGTGAGAGAAGGGGGCAGGGCCGGATTAAGGCATGGGCTAGCTGGTCAGCTGCCCAGGTCACCAACCTATGGGGGGCGCCTGATGGCAGCTGTAAGGGGCACGCAGCGCCCCTTATAGCTGCCATCAGGCACCATGTGCCCGGCTCCTGGATCGTGGGCTGCAGCAGCTCCCAGCGGTCACCCTGCAGAGGCCGCCCGGGGTGCAGGCCGTGTTAACCCCTGCAGCGCCGGCCAGCAATGACCTTCCCCCCACGGCCACGGGGCCCTGCATGGCTAGGCTCGGCCCGCCCTGGGCAGTCCCGGGCTGCGTGCCAGCGGCGGGAGCCGGGCTGGGGCGGGCCGGGCACGTGCGTCCTGCCGCCGCCAGCTCCGCATGCCCTCCCCCACGTGCTGGCACAGGGGCAGGGCTGCGCATGCGTCCTCCCCCACCCCGGGGTGCAATTAAACTGTCTGCCTGGGGCGCCGGAATGGCTTGGTCCAGCCCTGGAAGGGGGTGTTTATCTGAGGGGCAAAAGTGAAAGGTGAGTGAGTAGATAGGGGTGGGCATGACTGGGGAAGGATTAAGCTGATAAGTGATGCTGTGCAGAGCCGCAGTGGGGGTAGCTCCAAGAGCTGACTCCAGCTGAGAATGAGCAGTCCTGGTTCATTCAGGCTCTGGAGCCACCTGTGCAGTGGCTTTGCCTTTTAAATGTAGTAAGAGCTGCTGGGCTCTTACTACATTTAAAATGCAGAGGTGCAGTGATCAGTGCTAGCTGGGACTGCTCAGTCTTGGCTCACGCTGAGTCCAACAGCCCCTGTTCATGGCTTAAAGCTGGTTCCCTCCAGCACTGGCTCCAGCTCCTGCTCCCCGTCCCCGATAGAGGCAGTAAAGGTTGGGGGGGAAGCGAGTAGTCAAGTTGCTACTTGACTATCCGATAAGCATTTGCTTATCAGATAGTCAACTAGTTGACTAGTCGCTAACATCTCTAGGGATATCCCAAAATTATTGAGACCGTCTTGTATACATTTATCTTGCTGCAGCCACCCCCTTCTGAGGTGCTGCTCCCTTCTGGTGAGATCCAGGAGCCAGGCAGGAGGTGGCTGAGCCACGGGAGCCAGAGCCTGGCAGCAGGTGGTAGAGTGGAAAGCCGGGGCCCTGGGGAGCCTGGAGTGCAGTGAGGAGCCACTGCTGCCCCCTGACCCTCCCCGTGGAGGCACGTGTACTGCACCACGTATTGTGTGGAGAACTTAAAAAACAACAAGTAGTCTAGCACAGTGGTCTCCAACCTTTTTAAGCACAAGATCACTTTTCTGAATTTAAGTACAATCCATGATCTACCTCAAACCTAAATATCCTGCCCCGCCTCCTTTGTGGCCCTTCTGTGAGGCCCTGCCTATGTTCACTCTGTCCTCTCTCCCTTTCCCATTCTCCCTCCCTTTCACCAAGCAGGAGCAGAGGTTTGGGGCACAGGATCTGTTCTTGGGCTAAGGGATTTGGAATGTGAGAGGGGCTCTGAGCTGAGCCTGGGGCAAAGAGTTGAGGAGCAGGAGGGGGTTCAGGGTACAGGCTCTGTAAGGGAGTTTGGGTCCAGGGGGCTGGAGCAGCAGCTTGGGGTACCAGAGGGGGTTCATGACTAAGGCAGGGGTTTGGAGCTGGCTCCAGCTGGGCACTGCTTACCTCAGGTGGCTCCTGGGTGGTGGTGAAGTGGGGCTAAGGCAGGGTCATCCCTACCCTGACCCTGCACCACTCCAAAAGCAGCCAGCAAATTCTCTCCATCCCAAGCCCTGTTGTGCTCTTCTGTGGAGACAGAATACAGGGTGGGGGGGCACCCTGACATAAGCACCCCATTGTCTTCCTCCCCTGCACAGCAAGCAGGAGGCTGGTGGGGGGGGGTGTGACAAGGAGGAGGCAGCTCTAAGGCAAAGGGCAGTAGGTTTGCCGCAGTGAGGGGACAGGCAGCTGAAATGCTGTGCTTGGTAGCCTCTTGGCCAAACCTGTCAGGATCACCTGTCAGAGGCTCCAAGAGCTACCAGTAGATCCCAATCTACTGGTTGGTCACCACTGGTCTAGCAGTAGCTTAAAGACTAACAAAACATATAGCTGGTATCGTGAGCTTTTGTGGGTACAACCCACTTCTTCAGATGAATAGCCATCTGAAGAAGTGGGCTGTGCCCACAAAAGCTCATGATACCATCTACATGTTTTGTTAGTCTCTAAGGTGCTGCTAGACTATTTGTTGTTTTTTAAGTTTTTCCAGTTACAGACTAACTCGGCTACCCCTCTGAGGTTTACAGGATCTTTCGAAAAAGGCTTCTATTTTCGAAAGAACCGCATCTAGACTGCTGTTTCAATTTCGAAATGGCGCTCTTTCGAAAGAGCGCCATTACATGATTATGCAAATGAAGCGTGGGATATTTAAATCCTGGCTTCATTTGCACTTTCAAAGTGCTTAATTTACATCCCTCTGGGATGTAGTCTAGACACATCCTAAGTGGTGATGAGCGGAATCTGCATACCATATTTGGTGCTCCTAGTTCTTACGTTTAGGAGTTCTTGAACAGACTCTCAGACAGACAGACACCGACAGACAGATAGATGCACAAACTCTCTGAAATATATAGTAGATTATAGCAGTCTTAGATGATAACCCAGCACATGTTTAAGAATGCTTTCACTACAGATTTGACAAGACAAAAAAAGAAGGTACAAAGCTAAGATTTCGAAAGATAGCTACAGCACTCAACCCAAGGTTTAAGAATCTGACATGCCTTCCAAAACAGTTGATGGATGCGGTGTGAAAAATGCTTTCAGAAGTCTTAAAAGAGCAACACTCCAATGAGGAAACTACAGAATCCGAACCACCAGAAAAGAAAATCAACATTCTGCTGGTGGCATCTGACTCAATGGATAAAAATTAACATGTATCGTTCTGCTCTACTTTGGACCACTATCTAGCAAAAACCAACACTGACATGAAAGCACATCCTCTGGATATAGGAATCTTAGCACATCAGGCACATAAATATTTTGTGATGCCGGCTTACAACAGTGCTATGCGAACACCTGTTCTTACTTTCAGGTTACAATGTGAACAAGAAATGGGTAGCATTATCTCCTGTAAATGTAAACAAACTTGTTTGTATGAGCAATTGGCTGAGCAAGAACAAGATTGATTGGACTTGTAGGATCTGAAGTTTTACTTTTTTTAATTTTTGAATGCTGGAATTTGTGTACATAATTCTACATTTGTAAATTCAACTTTCATGATAAAGAGATTGCACTACAGTACTTGTAAGGGGCAATTTATTTTATTTTTTTACATTGCAAATACTTATAATAATAAATAAACATAAAGTGAGTACTGTACACTTTGTATTCTGTTGTAATTTAAATAAATATTTATATGAAAATTTAGAAAACATCCAAAATATTTAAATATATTATATGATATTATAGTTTATTAATATTTTAATCATGTGATCAATCATTATTAATATTTTTCATCACTTGGCAGCCCTAATTTAAATCAATCCACCCTGAATATGTCTATTGTATTGTTATCAAGTTGTATTCATTAATAATACAATTTGATAAGCAGTGTTATGTATTCATTTCCTGAGGGTACACATAACACTTTAAATGCCAAATCTGATGATCTGATCTGCCTATCATCTATTTTCTTGCTCCTAAATCTGCCAAGGAGAAGTTTATCTCTGGGCACATGCTTCTATATATGTTTCAGTTTTCTTCAAATCAGTTAAGAGACCAAATGGTGAATACATTTGAAATTGCCTATAGACATTTCTGCAGTGCTTATCGACATAGCATCTAGAAGCTGGAATGGGAAAACTTGCTCAGCTAACTGCTCCCAACAAAAACATTTATCGCCCAGAACTTAGATTCATTTCTTGGTTATGTGAAGGTCAATATTTTTACTCCAGCTGAGATCAGAAGCAGTAGTGCTTAAACACAAGGACAGCTGTTCTTGGTATTTCTTATCTGGTCAGGAGCGCTGGGAATCTCATACCAGCCTGTCCTCATGGAATTTCCAATCCAATTTTATAGGCCCCAGTGTTTCGGATAATTCTCATTACAGCTCATTGAGCAGTTAAAATATTTTAAATAAATCATCACCACAATACACAGATTCACATCGTTAGTCACAAATATCTGTACAGCTGCCAAGTATCGTTGAAAACATTTGTTAATCTGGAAAGTTTCACAATTTTTAGCATGAAGATAAATTGGCTGAAGATTTCAACCATAAATGCTTTATTTACTGATCTTGTCTTTAAACTATTTCAGGCCAAGTAGAAACAATGCTGTAATGACCTCTTTAGAGAAAATAGTTCATAATCAAGGCACACGGATTACAAAAAACTCAAAATTATTTGTCCAGAGTACAGATTAAAAACATATGAACTCATTATTGCCCCCAAAAAATCAGGATCCGTTCACAAAAAATAATCACTCTACAAAAGGGTTGCTCAGTTAAGAATAAAATATGTTTTATAATAAATAGGCCACTCAACTCTGATCCTGGTAACCTTCTAAACAGAGTCTGAGGTCCAAATCTTGATGTCTTTATTCAGGGCCAGATTCTGATCTCTTTTTCATACTAAGTAATACCCTACTTCATAAGTCATTTACTTTGGTCATCTGAAGAAGTGGGCTGTGCCCACGAAAGCTCATGATACCATCTACATGTTTTGTTAGTCTATAAAGTGCTACCAGACCATTTGTTGTTTTTTAGTTTAAACCAGAATGAATTCTTCTTGTATATACTCAGTCATTGCTCTCTGGCTTCAACTTGTTCCTCTTCCAGATCCTCAGCTGGTGTAAATTAGTATTGATGGTGCTATGCCAATTTACACCGTAACATACAATCCTTTCAAATCCTTTATATATTGCATACCATCTTCCCTGCTAAAGACAAAATCATCATCATTTGAGCATACCCTGTGATTCCTACCAGTTGATCCCTAGCTCAGGGTGAAGATTTTAATTCTTCCTCTGTCAAATTCAGGACAATCTCTGTCCTACATAGCCTCAACTTTGTCAGACTTTTTGTAGAAAGAGATGCTCAGAGCTCCAAGTAATGAAACGGTTGGTGTTTAAGAGCTAATATTCATGTTTCCTTTACAGATCTGGATCAACCAAATGGGATCCTCATTTCCCAGCTTTGCTACTTGAGGAAAATATCATTGCACTGCCCCCAGAATGTTTATTTCCCTCCATGATCTTGATCACTTTATTAAGACTGTTTTGCTGCAGGATAGGTAGCTACAAGGACTTTCAGCCAGCCTCAGATTCTGCTTTATCTTACTAACCACACCAGCTGCCAACTGCCACATTTTTTTCTGGCCAGTGAGTTGCTCTGGGGGTTCCACTGCTGCTACTTCTTCTCTTCCCTGGTTAGAACACATGCAGTGAGCTAGGGAGGGCTCTGGTTTTCTTTCTTCTTTCAAGGGGAGCTACAGCAGGCACTGTGATAGGGAAGTGGAGGGCATGTTGTTCCTTTAGAATAGTGGTCGTCAAACTTTTTGGCCCATGGACCACATGGCTCAATACAGATCCTTCCGTGGATGACCAGTTATTAATGAAAACTCACTGCTAATTACATAATTACTCTTGAGCCATTTTGCTAGTGCTGCAGCTTGAGAGAATGGTTTAATTTAAATTATTAAACAAATTAAGTGTTTTAACTTTTTCATGTTAGTTTATCAAACTTCGTTTTAAAATATTAATTTATGTCCAAAACAAAAGGTTTTAATGTTTTCTTTATTTATGGGTGGGGGTGGGCAATCTTTGGTTGGGGGCCACTGACCTACAGAAAAATCAGGTCCATACAAGTGACACCTCATGCCTCTGGTGCTCCAGCTCTGCAGGGTGAGGGGAAGGGACAGGGAGGACTGAGGTTCAGGGCTTCCCATCAGCCAGATTTATTTTTCTGGGGTTCTGGAGTTAGTGGATTTTGTGGACTCCCTCAGGTTCTGGGGTGGGAACAAAAATGAGATGTTCAGTGTGCAGGACAGGGCTGCCAGCGGGTGGGGTAGGGATGGGGTTTCTGCCCAGGAGGGAAGGTGCAGGAGCAAATGGAGGGTGTAGGACCAAGTTGGGGGTGCGGGTTGTTGGCAGGGAGAGGGGGTAAGTGAAGGGAATTGGGGTGTGGGGTTCTGGGCATGAGGGGGGATGCTTATCTGGCTTTGCACGCCCGTTGCTCCCATTGGCCAGTGTTTTGTAGAGAGCTGCTCCCTTGTAAGATTGTGCTACTGGTAGTAGAAATTGCTCCTATTATATATTGCTACTAGAAATAGCACAATCCTACAGGCTATTGTTTCAAAACAGAAAAACCAAATGTTTAGAATTGCTACCCGTTTCAGTGCTGGAGGGCTCCTCTATTGTCCTCTGCACTGGCTTTTTGTTTATGGCAACCCAAATGGTACCTTGTCAGCACAGGAAATCTTGATATTCCAGATAGTTTTTCATAGTTGTACAGAGCACGCCAGGGGCTGGGGTGCACTGGGCACAATGCAATATAGAAGCATTTCTTGGTTTACACCAGCTCTTCGGTGAGGGGTGAAGGTGGGGGACAGAGTTCCCTAGTGACTCCGCTCCTTCTGGCTGCACCCCCCCAGACCTACTGAGGAGACAGGCAAGCCCCCTCCCTGGCTTCTGGAGAAGCCCTGCTCTGCGTGGCTGCCCTACAGAGCAGACCCCCCCGCCTCAGAAATGCAGTTGCATCACCGCTGAGCAGAAGGCAGGATGGGCAGGTCCCGAGGGGGAAAGGCCTTCAGGCCCCTCTGGATGTTTCCCCAGCCCTGCAGCGTGACAGCGACAGCCCTGCCGCTTCCAGGACTTCTCCAGCAGCCAACGTGGTGCCTCCTCCAGGGAGTATCTGGAGGCATCAGAGCCACGGCACAGCACAGGGAGGCGGATGCCAATCTCCTGTCTAGCAGAGCTGGCTCCCCACAAGCAGGGCTGGATGCTGGGCTGTGGCAGTGCTGGAGGGCTCCTGGTGGATGTGCGGCGTGTGGGCTGCTACTTCCCTATTGGGCACTGCTGAGACCGCTGCCCAGGTAGCACCGGCCAATGGCAGTAGCTGGGAAACCCTCTCTGCTGTTCCCATGGGGGAGGAGGGGAAGCTCAGCCCCTCCTCCTCTTCCACTCAGCGAGGAGGCAGCGCTAGTAGTCCATGGACCACACTTTGAGAACCACTGCTTTAGAAGGTCACATGGTGTGCTTCCTTCCACATCTGGCTGGTGTGGAAAGAAGTTATGTCCATGGCCCTTCTCCTCCCTGATCCTCTATGGCCCTTTTTGGAATGACTAGTGCCTCCCAGGGTGTTGGCAGGGAGTAACCCCTGTGTTCAGGAGAGAGCCTGGGCCACAGCAGTGTCTGGCTCCTATCTGTAGGATGTGCAAAGGAAGAAAGGCTGAGCTGGGATTATCCAAGGAGCCTCAGGTAACTAGGTGCCAACTGCCATTTGCTTTCAATGGGAGTTGGGCACCTAAATCTCTTATTTCTTTGGAAATCCCAGCCAAGGTCCTGGCACTGATTTTCTCTGCCTTGACTTCTGCACACCCACCTCAAATCCAAGCACAAAATAAAAAAATAATTCAAAATATTTTTTAAAGCAAAGGGAAATCTATTCTGAAGAACAGGAAAAAATTCATAACACTGAATTGGATTATGTAATATTCTTCCAGAGGAAATAGGGGAAGCCTAATTAATTGCTAGAGTAATTTAAAACAAGACTGGACAAAAAATTAAATAATAATATACCACAGAAAAAAATTCTGCACTGGCCAAAGATGGAGTAGATGACCTAATAGGTCTTTTCCATCTCCCTTTTCTATTATTTTGTGATTTATTACCGCAGAAGGATAGCACTTCAGAGACAAGTCAACAGTGCCTGTTAATGATGCGTGGTTTACTCCCTCCCATCTTCATGCTGTAGACCCATGCACACCGATATTGCAGTTATTTCATGAGATTACCATTTGGTAGAGGAAAGGCGTGTTCAGAGAAAATAAGAATTCTGCATTTGCATTTAACCTTTTACATTCAAAGAAGAAATGTTAACCTGTGAGGATAAGATTACTTCATAAAAAACACATTAATTTACTGCACCAATATTTTTCCTTAAAAAACAACGAAGGAAATTTTAAATAAAAATTCATAGGAGAAGTTTACTCTAAAAGAGGTATGAGGAAGCTCCTTTGTGGGTTTATAAGGATAAAGTTTCATCAATATAAAGAACAGAATCTGACATTAGAGCACTTAAGGAATTTGGCAACTAAAATACCGGTGATGAAACTAGTTGATACTGCATTGCAGAAAAACTCAAGCTCTACTGTGCAAGTTTATCTTAGCCCAGATTAAAATGAAAGCCAGAAAATGACAGACTAAAATAAAGTACTTAAATACATTGACTGAATTACTGCCTATGGAACACACTGATTCTTAGAAACAATGGTAGGCTTCGGACCATTTTTACTGTGAGGCTCTATTTAAATACACTAAACCCCAGGTCCACAAAAGGACTAAAAATCATAATGAACAGGATTAAATCATAGTACAGGTTGACTTCCCTGGTCCAGCACCCATGGGACCTGACTGGTCCCAGATGAAGGATTTTGCGGGAATAAAGGGGTCATTTCTGGCCCCTCTGCTGCTGGCCCTACCCCCTGCCCTGCCACCCCGCCAGGCTTCTTGGCTCCCCAGCAGTGCAGCTGGGTCACGCTCTGGGCTTCCTGTCCCCCTTCCGTCCACCCCCAAGCCCAGCTGGGCCATGCACTGACCTTCCCATCCCCCCCCCATCTCAGCTGAGCCACACGACGGACTCTTTGGCTCCCCTGAGCAGTCCAGTTGGGTTGCATGCACCAGGCTTCCCCCTGCCTCTGCTGCCCAGCTGAGCCACGTGCTGGGCTCTCACCCCCCTTCCTCATATTGGATTGGGCTCTCCCCACCCCCTGCTGTATCGTGCCAGGCTTCTGGGCCCCTTCACCTCCCACAGTGTGCCAAGACTCTCTGATCCTGAAACATCCATGGTCCTGCCAAACTACAGATGTCGTTGGACCAGAGAGTCCTGGTTTATAGAGGTGCAACCTGTAATACCAAATATCATTGTTTGGGAAAAGTCCAGTTTCTAGAAATGGTCCTGTTAGACTGGTTTGAAAAGGGCTTTTCCATCATTCTAAATTACTTGTTCTTACTGATAATATGTATGAACCTAAAAAGGTTCAGATCAGGATTGAGACCCGAAACAAAACACTGAAAAACCTTCAGAGGGGTAGCCAAGTTACTCTGTAACTGGAAAAACTTAAAAAACAATGAATAGTCTAGTAGCACCTTAAAGACTAACAAAACATGTAGATGGTATCATGCGCTTTCGTGGGCAAAACCCACTTCCTCAGATGACCGGAGTATTAAAAGTAAGGTGCTACTGAAATACCTGTCTCTGTGAAAATTGTTAAACTCTGAAAAAAAATAGGGTCAAAATCTAAGACTCACTTCTAGTTCAAGGGCTTACTTTGGATAAGGCAAACTGCTTATCTAACTTTCAAGGACCCTCGTGTTTCATAGATTTTGCATCATCAGTTCTCTTTAAATACTTGGAGGCCAAGGACCAATACATATAATTATTTTTCAAGCTCTCTCCCATGTGCAGCAACAAAGATTTTTCCCAATATTCTTCTTCTACATTAATGAGTTTTGGCCTGCAGCACTAGCTACATTCCAGGCACAAATTGTCTTCTAATATCTGGGTTACCACATGGAAAAGTTACCTCAACCGTTCAGTTATTTCTGCACCATAAATCTCTAATACAGCTTTAGGTTAGGTAAGATAAATAGAAAGGAACATAAACACTGTCAAATCAAGTGTAAAAATGTAATAAGAAAAGCAAAAAAAGATTTTGAGGAACAGCTAGCCAAAAACTCAAAAAGAAATAACAAAATGTTTTTTAAGTACATTAGAAGCAGGAAGCCTGCTAAAAAACCTGTGGGTCCCCTAGACGATCGAACTATAAAAGGCGCAATCAAGGACGATAAAGCCATTGCGGAGAAACTAAATGATTTCTTTGCTTCAGTCTTCACGGCTGAGGACGTTGGGGAGATTCCCAAATCTGCACCGTCCTTTGTGGGTAATGAATCTGAGGAACTGTCCCGGATTGAAGTGTCATTAGAGGAGGTTTTGGAACAAATAGAAAAACTTAATGTTAACAAATCTCCGGGACCGGATGGCATTCATCCAAGGGTTCTAAAAGAACTCAAATGGGAAATTGCTGAACTATTATCTGTGGTTTGTAACCTATCCCTTAAATCGGCTTCCGTACCTAATGACTGGAAGGTAGCCAACGTGACACCAATATTTAAAAAGGGCTCTAGAGGCGATCCGGGCAATTACAGACCGGTAAGTCTAACTTCAGTACCGGGCAAATTAGTCGAAACAATAGTAAAGAATAAAATTGTGAAGCATGTAGAAGAACATAATTTGTTGGACAAAAGTCAACATGGGTTTTGTAAAGGGAAATCCTGTCTTACTAATCTATTAGAGTTCTTTGAAGGGGTTAACAAACATGCGGACAAGGGGGATCCAGTAGATATAGTATACTTAGATTTCCAGAAAGCCTTTGACAAGGTCCCTCACCAAAGGCTCTTGTGTAAATTACATGGCCATGGGATAAGAGGGAAGGTCCTTTCTTGGATTGAGAACTGGTTAAAAGACAGGAAACAAAGGGTAGGAATAAATGGTAAATTTTCAGAGTGGAGAGGGGTAACTAGTGGTGTCCCCCAAGGGTCAGTCCTAGGACCAATCCTGTTCAACTTATTCATAAATGATCTGGAGAAAGGGGTAAGCAGTGAGGTGGTAAAGTTTGCGGATGATACCAAACTGTTTAGGATAGTCAAGACAGAAGCAGACTGTAAGGGACTCCAAGAAGATCTCACCAAACTGAGTGATTGGGCAACAAAATGGCAAATGAAATTTAATGTGGATAAGTGTAAAGTAATGCACATTGGGAAAAATAACCCCAACTATACGTACAGTATGATGGGGGCTAATTTGGCTACGACAAATCAGGAAAGAGATCTTGGAGTTATCGTGGACAGTTCTCTGAAAACTTCCACACAGTGTGCAGCGGCGGTCAAAAAGGCAAATAGGATGCTAGGTATTATTAAGAAAGGGATAGAAAATAAGACCCGGAATATCTTACTGCCCCTGTATAAAACTATGGTACGCCCACATCTTGAATACTGTGTACAGATGTGGTCTCCTCACCTCAAAAAAGATATTTTGGCCTTGGAAAGGGTTCAGAAAAGGGCAACTAAATTGATTAGGGGTTTGGAACGGGTCCCATATGAGGAGAGGTTAAAGCGACTGGGACTTTTCAGTTTAGAAAAGAGGAGACTGAGGGGGGATATGTTAGAGGTGTATAAAATCATGAGTGGTATGGAGAGGGCCGATAAAGAAAAGTTATTTATTAGTTCCCTAAATAGAAGAACTAGAGGACACCAAATGAAATTAATGGGTAGCAGGTTTAAAACTAATAAAAGAAAGTTCTTCTTCACACAGCGTGTAGTCAGCATGTGGAACTCCTTGCCAGAGGAGGCTGTGAAGGCTAGGACTATAACAGAGTTTAAAGAGAAGCTAGATAATTTCATGGAGGTTAGGTCCATAAAAGGCTATTAGCCAGGGGATAAAATGGTGTCCTTGGCCTCTGTTTGACAGAGGCTGGAGAGGGATGGCAGGAGACAAAGCGCTTGATCATTGTCTTCGGTCCACCCCCTCTGGGGCACCTGGTGCTGGCCACTGTCGGCAGACAGGATACTGGGCTAGATGGACCTTTGGTCTGACCCGGTACGGCCGTTCTTATGTTCTTATGTTCTTATGTTCTAAGATCTGCATTCATTAACATCTGAAAATTGGCTGAATATTTTTTCTACCAAATATGTCTTGGATCTCTATGCCATTCAGTCATGTTTTAAAACATTTGCAGGTAAAAGATCCAAAAAACAAATGTGATTGACAGGCAAAATATTAGCTATGTTCTATGACAGTAAATTTGAATATGCTTTTATTGCTATATTTAGCTTATTTTTGAAAATTTTCTTTTCTACACTGGTGAAGATTAATTGGTGGAAGATTATCACCTATAAAAGGAAGTGTGGTATAATTTTTTATTGTGTGACTGTTCACTCTTTCCTTCTATATTGAGAAATTCACTTTTTTACTTTTCTCATTTTCAGATTATGTTCTCTCTTTTTATTTCTCTCCTTCTACTAGCTTTTGCTATGTTATTCCTGGAATTAATACCATAAATTGCTGAATACAAGCTCTTCACTCACTATAGCCATCACTCTCTATCAGTCACCAACAGTCACAATTTCCACAACAAGGGACTTCATAAAATAAAAGGAAAATATCCCCAAGCTTCTACCATGCCAAGAGTCTGTAGGTCATGGTTCCCTGCAAAGATGTTTCAGCAGTATCACTTGCCAAGGATCAGCTACTTGGAGAGCTCCGTGAGCAAAATAAAGCTGTTAGTGGTACAAACAGACAGCTTGGAATGTTGTTGCTCTTATTTCCCAGTTCTCTCTTATTTTTTCCCATATCCACCCACCAATGTCATGATAATTTTAACCTTTTTTTAAAAACTGCACTCTACAAAATAATTTGGATAGGCATGCTATAAGCCCAATCCAAGGCCCAAATGAAAGCCTTTCATTTGACTTCAGTGGTTGGATCAGGCTCAACCATTTTCATGGATTGTTTGTTTTACCCCCAACACTTCCATTTGAAAACTTTTCTAGTTGAAGAATGGCAACTATACCGAATCTGTGGGACACAAAACCAGTCACAATAGATGGTTAAAGGTATGCTAATTCAATAGGGTGATTAGATGTGGTTAGGTATCTTGAAGGGAACATAAAAAGTTATCTATATTGTGGGTGAGGTAATGCAGGTGTAATCAATTATTTTTTTATCAAGGTCCACATTTCTTGGTCAAGATATAGTCAAGGTTCAGACTCCAGAAATGTTTTTACACTACAATAGCAATAATAATAACAACAAGTAAATAAAATGATTTCACGGTCCATTCAAAAGCATCTGGCAATCTGAATTTGGACTGTGGTGCACCTATTGACTACCTCTGAGGTAATTCTTTTATTGGACCAACTTCTTTTGGTGAAAAAGACAATAATTTGAGCCTACACAGGGCTCTTCTTGAAAAAAAGAGCTTGAAAGTTTGTCTCTTTCACCAGCAGAAGTTGGTCCAATAAAACATATTACCTCACCACCTCTCTCTAATGTCCTGGGACCAACATGGCTACAACATAGCATAATATCTATATAGTAACAGGCACTGATAATTTCTTCTAGAGCGGGGGTGGGCAAATACTGGCCCCTGGGCTGGATCTGGTCTGCCAGGGTTAAACCCTGGCGGGCCCCCACACTGCTGAATTTACCTGCGCTTTTGCAGGTACGAGGTATCACAGCTCCTGTTGGTCACGGATTGCCATTCCCGGCCAATGGCAACTGCAATCACCTGTAGCTATGGCAGTGCAGGTAAATATAGTGGCAGTGGGCCACCTGGGGCTAACACTGGTGAACCACCACTGTTTTATTGCCCACCACTGTTCTAGAATTTAGATTCCTAGATACCAAGTTTAGAAGAGATAATTTCTTAATGGCCAGATTTCTGGAGTTGAGAATCTAGGTTTTCATTTTAAAAAAATCTAATTCTCATGGCTGAAGAGAAATGACTGAAAATGTGAATTAACTGTGCTGTAAATAACGAGACGCCTAAAAGCCAAATAAACAGTATTCACAATTGAGTGCTTTTAAAAATCTCTTGCTTTTTAAGCTAATCTCATTACTTTGGAAGACTTAATGTGTGTTTTGAGTACTTGACTGCAGCCACCCTGCAGTCTAGAAACCATCTGCACAACAGGTCAGGGAGTTCCTCCCTTCACTGAGAGAAAATATCTTCAATCCCACAATTCATCCCATATTCTTTATGTAATGCCATAAAATACTACACATTGTGGGAGAGTGTAATGTAGATGAGTTAATGTTGCTATGGGAACTTTAAACTTTTGTCTTCCTTAGGTTTTTGTTATTTTAATTGCATTATCTGAATGTTGCATTAACATAGTAATTTGAATGTAATTAGATTTGAAAGCTTGAAAAGCATAAGTGTCAATTATAATAGGGGTGTGTATGAAAGAGATGAGTTGGATCAGAATTCTCTAAGTGATGTTTTCTTGGTGTAACCATGGCCAATAAAGTATTTCTCCAACTGTCCTACAGTGATTAAACTTTCCAACAATACAGAGTGGATCTTTCCTCACTGAAGTTTCCAAGGGATTTTAAGAGAACATTTAAATAGAAATCCTTCTTCCACTTCTTTCATCATTTCCTAAATAAGACAACAAATGTTCCCTAGTTTCTTTCACTGCACTTAATTTAGGAGTATGAAAAGTCTGCTTATGTTGCAAATTGGTTAGCTACAAATGGCACATTTCTTTTTCCTTTTTCATACATTGAGTAATCAGATTTATTTCAGTTGCCTATTTAAAATTAAATAATTAAGACATAACAGTGCTTAATACTCATCAACACATTGTCTCAATTTCATAGGAAGACCCCAACCCTACAACTGATAGCTTGCAGGTGGGCTAATGCTCCGACATGCAGTTCTATTGACTTTTGTAACTTGTTTTGTAACTTGTTTTATATGGTCTGCGAGGGCAGAAGAATGCTATTTGCACACTGAAACATGTGAATCAGATATTAGCAAGTACAATAAGTGCTCAGAGTGTTAGGAAAAGAGAAGGGCTGAAATCCTGGACCCATCAAACTCAATGGGAGTTTTGTCATTGACTTCAGCGTAGCCTGGGGATTTCACCCAAGATCTCCCAAGGGCAGAATATAAATTCAGCATTGGTTTTGTTTACAGGTTGTGGGATTACTAAGGTATTGATCTGCTTTTTACTTTTATGATATCAGACTCTCGAGTTCTCACATTATTTATATAGATATTTTTTACCAATTTCAGATTTATAATTTATACCACAGACTCACGCACGCATGCACTAGTGACTTCCTAATGCAAAATAAAGAGCATGCCCCCTAACGCAAGCAGTTAACAAATCAACAACCTGACCCTGGGGAAGCGTATATGGCAGGGCTGCTCTGGGCTGTGTTGTCCTGGAGCTACAGATCCAGGATGATATGGGGTCCTCCCTGGGCCGGATTAAGACCTTTAGAGGCCCTAAGCACTGAAAAGATTATGGTGCCCCCCATATGTAATTCAAAATGAAAACAATGCTATACCGTAAAATCTCTTTTTTTTTTTTTTTTTTGGTGCCCCTGCTTTGCTGGTGCCCTAAGCACATGCTTAGTCTGCCTATTGGGTAATCAGCCCTGGGGTCCCCAGCAGCCTGCTGAGCCAAGCCATCAGGACACCATGCAAGTTTTCAAGAAAAACCTGTGTGGGGTTCACTGAAAGTTTTATGAAACAGGTATCTTGCCACAAAATATTTAGGTTTATTTGGATGAGTATTTTCTGATGATAATGTGTTTCATTATACAATTCTCAACTAACTGTAATAGTTGAACTGGTCTTATGAGGTAACGGTATGTATTGTGTAGTACAGTAACCCAGTCTCCCGACCATGGCAAGGTTCTTTTCCACATGACTAATGCAGAGTATCAGACGCAGCACTGACTCTATAAATAGGAATGTTGCAAATATCATGGCCTTCTTCTACTGGGTTGGAATCCCAAACTTGAAAACCTCCTATTTTATATTGCACTTCTTTTTCCTAATCAATCATTCCAGCCACAAAACTTCAAGATGGAAGTCTTTGAGATTAAAACAGCCATTGGTTTAGATCCAAAAACCCTATACATTTGTTAAACTTTACAAATATGAGTCATTCCATTGAGTTCAAGGGGACTATTTAAATCAGTAAAATTTTGCACAAGTGTGTTTGCAGGACTGGGACATGGATGGCTGTTAATGAATTCAGATCAATTACAGCACATGATAAATTGGGCGCAACACATTGTAGTGTACGCATACTATCACCATCACTATTATGGATTCATGTACAAATGTAAAGTGAGTGGGGTAAAGATCTCATCTAAATTAACCAAACAAGAAATTTTACAGCAGAAGCAGCAGATTAGGGCAAATGATACCAATTTAATAGAAATGTTTTAAAAAAGCTTCATTTTAAACTACAAAAATACAATATGCAAAGGAAATACTTTGCATTTATCTTATGTGTCCAAACTGAGGCTGTGATATTGTAAAATAATCATGAGCTGAGCATCTGGATTTGCTGTGCTACATTTCTGGAATTTCCATTTAAAATTTGTTTCCTTCAAATCCCTTTTCAACACCTACTTTTCTCCACTGCCTCTGGAATAACTGTTCCACAACTCTTTGTACATAAGACTACAGCAGGGTTGTGGTAATGGGGGCAAAAATGGGTAGCACACATAATGTGTGACTCTTGGTAAGTATTCATTTTTAAAAAGGCATCTGTTGTTCTTTTTAATCAACCATTCCCTTTTTTCCACTCATATTTTTCAGTGTCTCTGATCAGATTAATGCACATTCTCCTCTTATAAGCATAGACATCCAATTAATTTCCAAAAATGACACATCCATTCAGATCATTCCAAATGAAATAACATAGTGGAATTCACTAGGTCTAACACGATTATAATGTGTTAAATCTAACACTAAAATTGCAGACTCGGGTAGCTAATGTTTTCATTGCTGATAATTGTGAGGTAATCCTAGACTAGGTATTGTACATACAACCATGTGATGTGCCCCTCTTAACTCTCAAACTATAAAAGCAGCCTTCTGGTCTACCAGAGAAAACTTAATTTTTTGAAATGTAGAGCATAAGGATACACTTAGTCCCCACTTTCCTTGGCAGCCAGCAGAAACAACTGAACCCAAACTTGAAGATATATGCTGGAATAACAGAATATAGGCAGAGTGAGCAACTAGCAACCTTTGGGTAAAGAAATGAAGGCTTGACAAAATAAAACAAAGCAAAGCTACACACATGCTATCGGTACAGTTGGTTCCACTGACTTTAGTTAGGGTTCACCGACACGTCACTGTAAGACATTATTTGCGATTGCTCATAACTTTGCCAAAGTTTAACTCTTTTTGCTGTCATTTGCCATGTGAGGTGTCTGCCTCACTTTTTGGGGGGGGGGGGCAGGAGTAGGGGAGTGCAGAAAGTTTTTAGATAAAATGGCTCAGTGATTTCCAGCTTAGAGAAACTCTAACACATTTTGTCCATATTAAAAAATTCTTACAACCATTCTGTAGTGGCACTGTGATTTGGAGGAAGGGCTTGAAATTTGGCAATCCCTGTGGTGTCAGGGATGTGTCGTTTATTAGCCCTGTTTTATACCAAACCAAATGCTCCGGATCTCATTAGCCCTGTGCCAATTCATTAAAATTTGGCTCTACTAGGAGCCTCTGAAAAATCTGTGTGGACATACTCAGTAAAGACGCCTTAAAGTTTGGCAGCTAAATTCCCCAGAACCCATCTGTACTGAGCCTGCTCCATCCCCTCACAACACCTTCATGTGACTGTTCTGCACAGGTGTCATTCCCACATAAGCAACTGAGCACATTCTACTCTAGCATTGCAGGGGCTGAACAGGCTTTCCCAGCAGTTGCTCTTCCTAATCACCAGCAGCCACTGTGGCACCACATAAAAAAAATTGAAAGCAACAAGTCTGGGGGCTCAGTGGTTTGAGTATTGGTCTGCTTAAACCCAGGGTTGTGAGTTCAATTGTTGAGGAGGCTGTTTAAAGATCTGGGGCAAATCTGCCAAAGACGGTACTTGGTCTTGCTGTGAAGGCAGGGGACTGCACTCAATGACTTTTCTAGGTCCCTTCCAGCTCTATGAGAAGGCATATATCTTCTTCTAGGCTCTCAACATTCCCCAATCAGAGCCCTGGAAATATGAAGCAGGAGGAGGAAACAGCCGGAGTATAGTAGAGGGGTGAATAAAAGAAGAGGGGACCCAGCAATATTCTCACTAATCTATTTATTTGGGCAGAATAATTTTCACGTGCACCAGGGCATGTGTGAAAGTGCACCACATGTAGAAACAAAAAAGCTAGCTGTTAATCATCTGGGCAGCATCTGAATCTCTCCTGTGTGGCTGCACAAGAGCACATCTTATAGGCAACTCTGGGGCCCAGGCCAGGTGACTGAGCCAAGCCTAAGAAATCTACATTCTTCTACTGTCAACAAATAGCTTTGAATTCCACTGGTAGGGGATAAGACAATGAGGAGTCCTATGGTACCTTAAAGACTAGCAAATGTATTTGGACATAAGCTTTCATGGACTGGAGCCCACTTTGTCAGATGCATGAAGTGGAAACTTCAGTTTGGCAGAGACATATACACATGCAAAGAGGGGAGTTTTACGTGACTATGAAGAGGACCAGTGCTAAGAAGACCAGTTTAATCAGTGTGGATGTGGCCCACTCCCAAAAATTGATGAGAAGGTGAGAATACGAAAAAGGGAGAAATGACTTGTGAGCTAGCCACTCCCAGTCTCTCTTGAGAACCAGTCTGATCGTGTCAAGTTTGCATATGAATTCCAGCTCTGCAGTTTCATGCTGCTGTCTGTTATAGGAAGTTTTCTTGCTCAAGTATGGCAACTTCCAAATTTGTTACTGAGTGTTCAGGGACACTGAAGTGCTTTCCTACTGAGTGTTGAATTTTACCATTCTCAATGTCTGATTTGTATCCATTTATTCTTTTGCCTAGAGATAGTCCAGTTTGGCCAATGTATATGGCAGAGGGGCATTGCTGGTACATGGTGGCATATATCACATTAGTAGACGTGCAGGTAAACTAGTCCCTGATGGCTGGTGTGGTTAGGTCCTGTGATGGTGTCAATAGGGTAGATGTGTGGACACAATGGGCAATGGGGTTTACTGCAAAGATTTATTTGTTCCTGGGTCAGTGTTTCTGTTGTATGTGTGTAGTTAGTGGTGAGTATTTGCTTCAGGTTGGGAGGCTATCTGTACCTGAGGACTGGCCTACCTTGCAAGGTCTGTGAGAGTGAGGGATCATTTTCCAGGATAGGTTGTAGTCCCTTGATGGTGTGCTAGAGGGGTTTTAGCTGGGGATTGCAGGTTAGTCAGTCACGTTCTATTGCTTTTTCTTTTTGTTGGGTTTGTCTTGCAGTAGGTGACTTCTGGGTACCCACCTGGCTCTGTCAATTTGTTTTTTCACTTTCCCAGGTGAGTGCTGTAGTTTTAAGAATGTCTGATAGAGATTCTGCAGGTGTTTGTCTCTGTCTGAGGGATTGTGGTTGTGTGGTTGTGGGATCTGTCTCATCCGCATCTAATGGCTGCTCCCTACTTCTGTTACCACTAGTAATTCTGTTAGCCCAAGCTGCAGATAGATCTATGCTGTGAATCTAAAGGTCTGAACCCTGTTGATGACTCAAATCGGGGGGTCAGTGTGGTTCCCCATTAAAAAAAATTAGGAATCAATATCCTGTTAATCATAATGTTTTGGATGTAAAGATTACAAATTCAAGCACTCAGATTTTGGGAAATGGTGCCTATGCTTAACTCAGACTCTGTTTATGTGTGAATTATGATGCAGTCTTTAATTATATGATACAAACATACTTTTTATCCATTGGATGCTTTTCCAAGGAATCCCTCATTATCTGGAATTCTAAATACATTTGCATTGGAGTAGATTTGTGCAGGCTTTGGATATGAGTAAGGGAGCTGTGTTATTTATTCTTTAGAGCTTTCTTGAAATTAACGATTACATTTCAAGGCAGCTTCTAAGGTTTCAAAATTTGTTTTTGAGCCACATTGGAACAAAATCAAAAGCTTTTGAATGTTTTTGCAAAAATGGAAAGGTGTCAAAAGTTCGTTTGCAGATGAAAATTGAAGCTTTGGATTTAGGAAGATTTTAGCAAGCAAGAGACTCATGTGTTGTGGCTTAGTAGTTGAGGCACTGGCGTACCATGTGGAAAAAAATCAAGCTTCAAGTTTCTGTGCTGGCTGATTCAGAGCAGAGTTCATAACACCAGATCACCCTGAAGTTTTCATTGAAACTGATATGTCTCCAATAAAAATTTCAGCTTTGTTGAAATGAACTAGCTCTATTCTTTATGCATTGTAGTCCTTGGAATAAATAGTGTGTGGTTTGAAGAGTAAACAGATTTCATGTGGTTTCTTAAATAATTATTTTGTAACAATTTCAAGTTATTTTAGGTGCTTTTAAAATCTCCCTTTGGATATTCATTTGGTGTTCAGTAGCACTGAAATACTTATAACTAATTAATGAGCCTTTCATGCTGTTAAATGTGAATTCTCTGTAATAAAAGTTGTTGTGTCTCATTTTATGGCCAAGAAATGTTATGTATTTAATTAGACGATCTGGTTTTCTAAGGAAACAATTTTCTCTTTGACCGGATGTTCCGCCTCTTCAATGTTTAGAGTAAATATAGTGCCAAAATTTACATCAGAGGCATCTGGTTGCATTAGGAAACTTTTGGTAAAAATATAAATGGACCAACATAGGCTTGCTCAGCAGAGCCATGTAAAGCTACTGAAGGCAACTGAGAATGCTTCAGCCAATATAATTTCATACTCTTGATTTTGGATTGAAATTATCATGGATAGTAGTTTTTGCTTTAAGGGTAGCATAAGTGTTTTCTGAGGTAGGTGTTCAGTCACACAACTTATTGTGTTTACATACTGTTTGTATCATCTTTTATCAGATACTCTTCTATTTTAGTAGCCTTCCTTTAGCTATACTAACAGTCATCTCCTACATTGTGGGGTATTTCTGATAAAAATTACAAGTACTGAACATGCCTGAAAAGTATACACTGTCGGTTAGTTTATATTATATACAAATATTCTCTCACACAAAAACTTCATTAAGATGCTTTTAAGTTACAGATATATATATATTATTAGTCTTAAGGCCAAAGAAACCTCTCTAGACCAGTGTTTCCCAACCAGGGTACGTGGAACCCTGGGGTTCCGCAGACCATCGTCAGGGGTTCCACGAGAAATCGTGGAATATTTTGATATTTGAAAAAAAAGAGTTTATAATACAAAAAAAAGACAGGAAAAATGCTCCAATTTTTTTCTTACAATGAAAGCTGACAGATATATATACTATATATATATATATATATATATATATATAAAACAGCTCTTTACAAATACATTTTCTTGACAGTAATTGAATTGCTCTCGCCTCTGTCAACTTTTTCTGGCCAAGCAAACATTTTCATAGGTAGGGGTTCCTCGGGATATGAAAAATTATTTTAGGGGTTCCTCCATGGGAAAAAGGTTGGGAATCACTGCTCTAGACTGCTGCAGTTTTAAAAACCAACAATAAAATGAGCCATTTAATCTCAGAAAAATAAGAGTTAAGATTTATCTTTAAAGAAATCTAAACATTTGAAAACATGGGTATGCACAATTAAAGCATTCAAATAACTGACACCCTTCTGCTGCCCCTGTTCCTTTAGTGACATTAATTCTCCAAACTTTCCTTTATTTTTTCATATTCATGGTCTGATACTGAATACTCTTACTCATACAAATGATGGTTTGCCGAATCAGCTTCCTACTTCATTAGATGTGTTTTATTTGGACCAAGTACATTCACTGAGGGATTTAAGAAGTTACAGACTATGGCTCAAATTCTGAGTAATCTCAGCACAGTTTAAAAGTAGGAGCAAAGTCTGAATTCCACCGATTTTGGAAATTCCCTCTATGGCTTTACAGATTTTGGAGCTGGCTTGCAATCATTATGGTCCCAAAGTAAGCTTGAACAATTTACTCCAAGTAGCTGAGAACAGGCAGAATGTGGAGGAGTTTTGGCCTTATTCCTCTCTCCCAGATATGCAGGTAATCTGTAGCTCAGCATCTAGACTGGCATGATTTTGTGGAAATACTTTTAACGGAAAAGTTGTCCGTTAAAAGCATTTCCGCAAAAGAGCGTCTAGATTGGCACGGATGCTTTTGTGCAAAAAGTGCTTTTGCGCAAAAGCATCTGTGGCCAGTATAGACGTGATTTTGCGCAAGAAAGCTCCGGTGGCCATTTTCGCCACTGGGGCTTTCTTACGCAAAAAATTCCTTCCATGTCTACACTGGCCCTCTTGCACAAGAACACTTGCGCAAGAGGGCTTTTTCCCGAGCGGGAGCGTCAAAGTATTTGCGCAAGAACACTGACAATCTTACATTAGATCGTCAGTGTTCTTGCACAAATTCAAGCGGCCAGTGTAGACAGCTGGCAAGTTTTTGCGCAAAAGCAGTTGCTTTTGCGCAAAATCTTGCCAGTCTAGACGCATCCAAGGATTGCAGAAATCAGTATGGATCAACACAGTTTCAACTGTCTTTGGAATATAATAACGATGCTTCTGCAAAGGTATTAAGCAATAATAGATCCGATCTGGTGTTGTAGTTAGGGCTTAAAATATTATCCCACTTGAGCCAAATAACTTCTCCTGTGGTAAAGTGGTCTATCTTCGATTCTTGATGTTTTTTAAGCTTCATATCCAGATTAAAAAAAAATCAGATTGCTTTTACTGGACTATGTAAAGATTTTTTCTGCTAAAGGAGAAACACTTGGTCTATCAGATTCATATGCGGTATGTTTTATAACTTGTGATCTAGCCATTTATAATACACCCTATAAAATATTCTTGGCAATAAATTTAGATTAATTACTCTTATCAGTTATTGCAGGTTTACTGTACCCAATTTCTCACCATAAATGCAGGATTTGTCAGCCTACACTTAGAAAAGGTACACAAGTTTTTTTAAAACAATAAGTATCTGGGTTTTACAATGCTACTTTACATTTCCAAGTAAGAATCCTATGAAAACTGAATAGTGCGGCGTTTCCCAAACTATGGGCCGCAGCCTGGTACCGGGCCTTGGGAAAAAAATACCGGGCTTCAGCATGGCTGCCAGGAAGGGAGCAGAGTGGGGTGGGCTGGGAGGAGGTGTGTGTGGGGGGGGGGAAACCGGACGCCGGGAAGCAGAGTTGGGGGCAGCAGGGCTGTCCCATGGAGATGGGGGAGGCGAGCTGGCGGCTGGTGGAAGTAGGGTTGGGGGTAGCGGGGCTGTCCCGCGGAGATCAGGGCAGGTGGGCGGGTGGCGGAAGCAGGGTTGGGGGTAGTGGGGCTGTCCCGTGGAGATCGGGGAGGGCAGGCGGCGGAACCAGGGCTGGCCAAGGGAGATCAGCAGGAGGAGGACGGAAGAACCAGCTGCCGGAAGCAGGGCTGGATGGGGGCAGCAGGGCTGGACTGGGGAGATTGGGAGGAGAAGGGGGGGGGGGAGCGGGACTGACCCGGGCACACGCAGACCCTGGCACAGGAGTGAGTCCGGCCCCGGGGATTCCATTTTGCCCCCCCTCCCATACCCTGCCTCAAGTAGTTGCGAACTGCCTGGCAGGTAGACACACTCATGCAGCGTGAGCACATCTACCAGCCAGGCAGTTCCCAGCTAAGGACTGATACACCTAATTATAATAAAACTTACCTAATTAGAAAATACAAGGCATTTTATACATCTGGTAATTTCTCAATTTGTTTCCCGGACAAAACCGTCAAATACTAGACTGTCCGGTACAAAACCGGACACCTGGCAACCCTACCTTTCCTTGCACCCTCCCTTCTAGCCAGATACCCTACCCCCAATCTGCTCCTGCTCCCGCCTCCTGGAGTGCCCATGCGGCGCCGGGTCCCCCAAGTCCTGGCCCAGGCTGGGCGGAGGATGTAGCTGGGTGAAACACTGAAAATTTATTCGTTTTTCATTCTTTTTTATATGTGTTTATATTTTTGGGCTGCAAAAAACAGTACTGAAAAAAAAAACGGGTTCCAACTAAAGTAAAAAGTTTGGGAAACCCTGATCTAGCCAGCTTTCTATCCATCTTACAGTCCATTTATCCAAGCCATATCCCTTAACTTGCTGGCAAGAATATTGTGGGTGACTGTATCAAAAGCTTTGCTAAGGCTGGCACTGGGGGCTTTGGGAGGACCAGAAACAATTTAGTTGAATATTCATCATCTGCTTAATGAATATGCAAATATGCAAATGAATGTTACCAGTCCTCCAAAAGCTCATGAATGGATTTACTGGTCCCCATGTCAAAAAGTTTGGGAACCCCTGGAATAGTGTATATCAGAGGGTCTCACACTCCCAGCCCTCAGGCCAGTCCAGGCAGGAGAGATTGTATAAACCAGCCTGGGACTCCCAGCGGACTATGTGTGGAGAGGGAGTGGGGGGAGGTTGTCTGTTACTGGTGTGCATGGCATATACTATCTGTGGGGACTGCAACAATTCCTTGTATTTATTCAGTAGGACTTTGAAGCAAAATGTGTTATTAAATCATCTTTCCGTGGTGTTTTCTAGTATGGTGTTGTTCATAAAATCACAATTAACACTGAAGGATGCATGATGTTTCCTGATGCAAGCCAATTGTCTGGCAATATTGGTTGTTTTTTCAAGAGTACTAATTCTATGACAGGCTCTCTTCATATTTTATAAAGCAGATTTTTTTCCATTTTTCTTACTTAAATGCGTTATCCAGGAAGTTACAGTATCATAGAATCACAGGGTTGGAAGAGACCTTAGGAGGTCATTGAGTCCAACCCTATGCCCAAAGCAGGACCAATCCTAACTAAATCATCCCAGCCAGGGCTTTGTCAAGCCAGGACTTAAAAACCTAAATAATAACTATTTGAATGACTAAGACTATGGGGAAAATTGAGATAACTTACTGCACTATGTACTGGAAAAAAGGTTTAGAAAATATTTCTCCTGGATCACCATTCTCTGATTCCATTCTCTGCCCTCTTTCCTTTTGTCTCTGCAGCAGAGGTTTTCCATGCAGGAGTTATTACATATTCAGGATACATTTTCAGCCAATCACAGTTCTATACTCAAAGTTCCAGAGCTTCTCTACAGAGCCAAAGATGGCCTCATGAGAACATTAGGAGTTGTTTCCTTCTAGTTCTTGTAAGTGTATTTTTAGTTAAATAAAGATTTAAACACAATTTTCCCATCATTTCTTTTGTATTCCACTTGGAGCTGTGAAAATGTATTCCAGACAAGTATCATTATAAGGCTATTTTAGGAGGAAGTCCTGATTTATGTCCAACTGAGGTGAGACTCATCAGAGCCCTGCAAATGTCTATGCTTCTAATGTTCCGAGTTATATTCCCCCTCTGTTGTTGACTTGCCCTCTTTCCAGTGTGAACTTTGCAACATTTAGTTCCTCTGTCACTCACTCTGGGTTTTCTGAAGTCCCTATAATTGTATTATCATTCTAAGCACTGTTTCAACAACAGGAACACTAAAATCAGAACTTATACAGTACAACTTGAGGATTTCAAAGCTTCACAAATATTCATTAAGCCTCAAAATATCCATGTTTAATAGCAATGGGTTAGTAAATTGCCTTTTTGCAGATGGAGAAATTGAGACACAAAAACGTTAAGTCACTTGTTCAAAGTGTTATGCTTGTAGAAATAGAACTAGCAGAATCTTGTTAGGGGATAAGGCAATGTGCCATGTTTATTGTGAAGGCAGAACTCATTTACTAATGCTAGCTACTAAAATTACCCACCCCACATACATACACTCAAACATATGGGTGGGGTGATGTGATATGAATCTCAGGAAGTGTTATGAACTTCAAAGGACTGTACTGAACAATGTGCCAGTCAAGAATGGACTCTTGGGACAAACAGTCATGTGGTTTTTCTAATGAATCTCTATAGGGAGGAGAATGTAAATGCCACACTTCTACCTACAACCCCACCACCCCAGCCTTTTAAAACCAGGCCCTTTCTCTGCTGTTTGCCTGTTCCAGGACTCTCAAGATCAAAGGCCCAAACTATGTAAAAGAAAGACTGAAATATTCATGTGTGTGCTAATTCTGAGCTAAGGTGGTTATGAACTGACACCCACAGACATACGCCTTGGTGGAGTTTGAAGGACTAATGCCTGCAAGAACCTTTATTGGAACTGGGGATGACCTTTAATAAGCTTTTTAGTATGTATGTACATTTTGCTATTGTTTGTAATGGGCTTTCTCTATAATGCTGTTACCTTAAGAATAAATGTGCTTACTTGGAAAGTGCTGTGACTGCTGAGAAATCACACTATCTTTGAAGCCACACATGTTGCTACCTTATATGTCACAATTCAGGGCAACTGCACTTGCATTCCTTCTCTGTGATTCCTTGAGAACATGCTAGGCTCTTGGCTCTTCAACCATTCCTGTCTTGGGTAGAGGCCCATGTCTCTCTCCTTCCATATCAGTATATTTGCAGTCCACACAGTTCCCTATTTATACGGTGATATCCCCAGCAAGCCAGACTGTGTAAAAAGGCCAGTGCCTGTGCTTTGCTTTCACCTGAAAGGTTATAAACAGCTGTGTCCAGTTTTAGGCACCATACTTTCAGAAAGGTGTGGACAAATTGCAAAGAATCCAGAGGACAGCAACAAAAGGATAAAATGTTTATAAACCCTGGCCCATGAGGAAATGTTTCAAAAACTGAGCATAGTTTGTCTTCAGAAAAGACGACTGAGGGAGGCTCTGATAACAGAAACATTCAGATCAGAGGGAATGTATATTCAAGCCTGCTCCAAAGCCCACTGAAGTCAATGGAAAGACTCAAATTACTTCACAGGGCTTTAGATAAGGCCCTAGTTGCTTTGTTACTTTTAGTGAAATGCATTTGTTTGTACCTAACAATCCAATTGAAGTATTTCCTGTGACTCACTGAAAAGTACACAAGTATTTTAATGCAATTACTCTGCTAGTTTTAATGGCAGCAATCTAACACCAGTCCAATGTACAGGCAGTGTTACACAAAGCAGTAAAATTCTCTTAAGTTACTGATATGTTGAAAAGGGAATAATAATTAAAACACAATTAGCAAGAAAGCAATCCCTGGGGATTGATTTATGTAAAAAGGAGTGTTTGATTAAAGATCACTTAACTTGCAGTATGAATTGATTTGTGAAATCCTGCTCTTTATTATTAGCTACATAATTAAACTACTGAGCTCCTGTATTAGTTTTCTTTTACCATAGGAAAAAAAATTTAGCTTAGTAATTTATAGCTAAGTAAATGCATTGAGATATTATTAATTACCATAGTAACTTTCCTATCTTACTATTATTGAAAATGGAATGTTTTGAAGACAAAAGTACTTGTATTCACATTTCATAAACTTCAGCAAAACTGTAAGGAACATGGGGAAAGGAAATATAAAATCCCAAATTTAAAACAAACTAACATGAAAAGGGAACCAAGATTGGTAATTATTTATTTGCCTAATATTTTGAAGGCCCCTTTTTTTCTCCACTCAAGCTCATCTGAGGAAGTGGGTTTTTCCCAGAAAAGCTCATGATACAAGATCGATAGATAGATAGTCTCTAAGGTGCCAGAGGACTACTTGTTTTTAACATTTTGAAATTATTTTCTATTGCAATGTAGCTGTGACACACAAGTAACTACGTAAGGTACATGATTACTTGGCTCTCCTATTACATACATCAAGACCAGGACTATCCAGAGCCATCTAATCCAGGTTATGTTATATTAGGAGCAACAGAATTGTCTTCTGGCTCAACAATAACCGTGCACCTGAGAATCTTAAAATGTAAGAGGATTTTAAATCAGCTGAAAACTCTTCCTCTGCTTGCTAATTCAAGTGAAACATGAGCCATTCTAAAAACCTAGAAAAATGTCAAGGTCATTGCCAATAGCTTGGATAAGCAATAAAAAGGGACATAGAACAGGCTAATGGTATAAGGACATTAAAAATTAAAAAGGAGCTATTGATTTAAAGGTGCTCTCTCAAAGGCTAAATAGCCCTAACTAATGACTAAATGGTGGCTCATATATTTCTGACAATGTGTGTACCAACCTATTAGTGTTTATCAGGCTTTTGCAGTTGCCTTGTAAATGTTACCCATTCTGTATTTTATCTGGACAGTTTGCACGTAGTTTTTAAAAAACATAATAAAGAAAGAAAATGGGCATTCCAGCCTTTTCACAAATCATTACAAACACTAATTTGAGCTTCTATATTTAGAAAAAAATTAGGAACAGTAGTAAATAACAGAGATTATTTTACGGACATTGTAGGCCCCATGAAAAGGTTTCGCATTGTGGCACAAATCTCTCTGAGCACTACACTCATGTATCTTGACTGAGCATTTGGGATCTCTGCTGATGGAGCAGGGGAATCCTCTCTGGAAGATGGAACATCCTTTTTCATTATGCATGAAGGGTGGGGCTGCAGAGACATGATTAAAGAACTGGTGAAATGGTAAATGGCTGGACCTGGCTTCTTCCCTGGGCATCACCAGCCCTGTCCCCAAACAACCCTTGTATACCCTGCAGAGTTGGCCTATGCACTGTATACACTGTGCATATCTCTTGTCCAATTCTCCAAAATCATGCTCTCATCTTGTGCAAGAGAACCACACTGCCAGGAATATTTCCACATACCCAGAAGAGAGGTAGGATTTGTCCATAGGTGTTCAAATTCTAAATGTAGGCTTTACCAACAATGTGAGTCACTTAATTGTGCGATTTTTCCGTTGGGTGTGATCCCTACAGTATACTTGCCATTAAATCTCCAGAAACCGGCTTTTGTGGTAGTTACCCATAAGAATATTACATGCTTGGGATGCATGCTGCCTCAGAACCTGCTACCTCTGGAGCCAGAGTTCCTGCCCTGTCTCCTTCCTTACTCTGAGGGGGGGAGCAAACTACTTTACCTTCTTTGGGAGTGCAACTTACTCTTCCTTTGCTCTAGGGCAGAGGGGCTGACAGTCACCAAGGGCCCCGAGGCAAGGTGTGATGGGCCTGTGTGGTGAGCTGGATCCATGCCCCTGGAAGGGGCGGGGCCTTGGGCAGAAGGGACGGGACCAAGGCAGTCAGCTCTCATCACCACCCAGACTGTGGCACAAACCCCCAGACCTCAGAACTAGGGATGTTAAATTTAGATTAATCAACTAATTGAATAGTCAATGGAATTTCCATTGACTCCTTGATTAGTCGATAAGGGCGCCTCCGCCTTTGAAATGTAGCAACCCGCGCACTTTCGGGACCTGGCACGCAGCTGCAGAACTGCCCCCACACCCCGCAGGAAGCCCACACTACCTCCATTGTCAGCACAGGGTTCATCTTGGGGATGGGGGACAGTGAGGAGGGGCCCCAAAAGCCTCGCGATCGACTGGTCGAGCCCCCAGTATCGACCAGTCAATCGCAATCGACGGGTTGGTGACCACGGCTCTAGACAGTTGCAATGGTTGGAGAGGTGATGGAAGCCAGTTCCAAAAACAATGAGACCTGTTATGTAGACTCATTGAAAGAAATTTGGACATATGGATGGCCTTGGGAGTCAGCAGAAAGTGCCTGCTTTTGGAAGCCCCCCTTTGGAAATGAATGTGGCAGCATTGAGACATCACCCAGAAGAAGGTGCCACAGACGACTAACTGCATATGCATATGATGACTCTCACAGATTTTGCATATGCATAAGATGATAGATTTGCATAGAGGGGAGCTACTATAAATCAAAGGTATCTTGCAGAAGGACCCCAGGTTTCATCTTGTGAACAGGGGACTGATCTGGATCAGCAGAAACCCAACTCCACCCCTCCGCCACCTAACTCACCTGGCCAGTGCAGTTAGGGGGAGCAACTATTGGTAACAACAACAAGACAGAGTATGCTTGTATGTGTATAATATATCATATGCATATGACAAGTATTGATTGCTATATATATTACCAATAAATGTGGCATTTTGCCTTATCGCGCTGAAAAGATCCCATGCAATACTTTAAGTACAACACTCACCATCCCTTGCAGAACAACTGGAAATGTTAGCCATTATCTTCCTCACCTCATCACCATCCATATCTTCAGCCAATGACTGGGATTTCAATCCTCAGAGCTGAATGGCTAAACTTTCCCCTGTATGAAACCTAAGCAGGTCTAAGACCAAAAAGAATCCTTTCCAAGGGACTTTATACCTTTGCAGCAACCACTTGGCCTGGGAGAACACAATAAGCTTTTGATGTAACTTTCTGTCACCCAAATGTTGTCGCAATTAGCATGAGATCATTTAACCATTAAACAGTTCCTACGTAGTTTACCACAACCTTCAAAGAGACATATACACAATCTGCTTCAATCAAGTTTCACTATAAATGTTCATAATCCATTCTGATCTTGAATCAAAGCTATAGTAACAGACATGGATTCTTTACTCACATCACAAGACCTGAGCAAATGCCTGCCATTTCAGTGCTCTAACAATGCACACTTGCATTTTAAAGTTCTACTCTAACCTAATGTGATAACCCAGCTATCACTTACACATCTTCCTAATAAGCCTTTAAAGGTTGACCCTGGGTCATTCCGGCTATGAGCCTCTTAACTCTTTCTGGCCATGTGACACAATTTAATCAGATGTCTAATACTTCAATCAGATAACATCAGAACCTATATGATTATATATTTGCCAAATTCAAGGTAGAAGCAATTTTCTTTGACTACTTCCCCTTTCTCTCCCATGCACTGAATGTAAAAGCACTTCCTCTTTCCAGTAACATTTTAGCTGCTGGTCAAAGCCTCAGTGATTTTAGCTTGGTAGATTACGTGGGATGGACTAACTGCAAAGTTACAAGGTTTATTAAGCCCCATGGGGAAATAAAACTTTGATACTTTCTGTCAGGTAAAGTTCCTTGTTCCTCTGATATCTCTTAGTCAACCATTTTTATATATTATTATTTAATTTAGTCTCCTAGAATTTTTAACACTCTGCTTTGGTGGAAATTGGGATTATACTTACAGCTGTGCTTAGACTTCTCATTTTCTTCCCCATTTGAATCATTATCCACTGACAAGCATTAGTTGTTATATTACCATAGACATATGATCATATGATTAAATCACTGATTAGGATGATTGAAAATACCCTATGTTTTATTCTACAAAGCCTTCTCCATGATCTTTTATATGTTTGTATGTTATGTTTTGGTTAATCACAAACAGAATTTTCAGCTGATTACTCCACTTCCTCCAACTTCTACTCCAAGGCTATGTCTACATTTGCAGTTTCTTGCACAAGTACGGCCGTTCTTGCGCAAGAATCTGCAGAGCGTCCACACTGCCTGCCCGCTCTTGTGCAAGGAAATTTACAGTATGGCGTGGTAAGAGAGGGCTCCTTGCGCAAGAGCTATGCTCTTTTTTATCAGGTGTAAGCCCTCTTGCGCAAGAGGGCAATGTGGACGCTCGGCAGGGGCCATCAGAGCTTTCTTGTGCAAGAGAGCGTCCACACTGCCATGGGCGCTCTTGCGCAAAAGCACAGCTCGCACATGGCAGTGTGGACGTTTTCTTGCGCAAGACTTCTTGCACAAGAACACTTGCGCAAGATGTTCTTGAGCAAGAAGCTGCCAGTGTAGACAAAGCCCAAATGAGCTCAGTTAAATCTTACTCTCTAGCTTTACTCTAAATCTACACAAAAAGCCTTTGACACTATTCATATGTAGAGGCATCCCTCCTTAAATAAATAACCACTTGACGGATTTCAACACTTACTTTTAAACAAGACTGAAGAAAAACAGAGAGAAGGGGGATTCTGCACCATCTTTCTTCCCTCAATTGCTGATGTGCTCTTAGCTGACTGAGAAGTTATTACAAAGTCAGGACGTATCAAGCAGCAAGGGGGGAGCTCAGGAAGACAGAGCTGGACACAGCCCAGGAAGGTTGAGAGGACCGAAATTAAGGTAGCTCAAACCGTACAAGTTCTCAGTTACTGAGGCCCCTTAAATGGCAACTAAAACATAAATTAATCAACTCCCTGCCACCTCAAAGTGTGTGTCATCAGTCTCTGTGGAACTGCTATTTTTAACTGTTGTTGGTACCTCAAAATTACAACCAGAAACCCCCTTAACATGTGTAGAAACCCCAGTAACTAGTTAATAATACCCAGCGAGGAGAGCAATCAGGCTGATGTCCCACATCACACTGCTTCTATCCTCCCACTGGCATGCCAAGTAAATCTGATGATCAAGAACTCAAGTGCTCCTTTCTTTGGTGTGTATCTGTGCACTTTCCCCTACATGGGCTTATCACGCCCTTTTTTGCTAAGAAAAGCAGAAGCAATATACTATAGGCAAAGAACCAGAAAAGTGGAACAACAGGTGAGGGAAAATGAGGGAGTCCCTGGTGAGTTACAATGAGTGTTTCTGACAGGTTGAGGTTACCTGTATTTACATTTAGATTTTTACCAAAGGTGATTTTACCTACCCCAGGTAGAGAAGTTACTCCTCTGTGTGCCTCTGGGTCCTTCTTCAGACACCAAATCTGCAGTGTAGCCTGATCTAAAGACTCCCAGTTATCACTTTGAGGGTTAACTGCTAAAACCAATGTCTTACAGGTTCTCATCCTGCAGCCCATTTTAAGAAACACTGCGCTAAAGGCTTGTGTTAAAACTTCCAAAGGTCACATATTCCTTGGTCTTGGGTTGGTATTGCTGCCACCACCCAAATTTGAGATCCCAGGAAGGTGCATTGGGAATTCCTTCTTGTGAGGTACCCTCAAGCTCTTTTAACCTTCTCTGTGGAGAGATTGTGAAAACTTAGCTGTTGCAATCAGCTGAAAAGGGAAATTTAATTTCTCTTAGTAGCTTGGCTGTGCAGTCTTAGGGCATGTGCACATAGGACCTTTTCCCTTCTAGGACACAGGAATTATATCATGGTCTTAAAGGAATTATTTTTATTAAAAAAAGAAAGGAAACACACTTGGTGAAACATAACTTGGTTGCTAGGTGCAATGGAGCAACTAAAAAAGGGATCAAAACACAGAGAATTGCTTCCTTGGGATTCTGTTTGGAAAGTTACAGTGTAAGGGGATAGTTACATGTGCTCAGCACAGAGAAATCCAACAAACTCAAAAATAAAGAAAATAACCTGAACGCATCTGACTAAACATTCCTTCTTCTAGTCACATATCTGTAGTTTCAAGACTTAGTCCTTCCCTAGGCATGGATGTCGCTGGATTCTCCGTGCCTGGCTCCTCACCGGTCCTTCCAGGGGCTCTGCTCTGGCCACACTGCAGGAACAGGAGGGACCCCTGATTCCAGTTCCAAAGCCCATACTCTGTTTCCATTGGCTCTCCTGGTCTCCTGCCAACTCACTTGCTTCCCTTCCATTCTTGCAAGCTACGTGTAGACTGCATCCCTCTGTTTGGAATGTGAGCATCCATGCTCACACGTCCTAAAAAAATGAGGTTTGCAGGATCTGTCGAAAAAGGGTTTATTTTCGACAGATCTGTGTCTAGACTGCCTTTTTTTTTTGAAAAAGCTCCATTTCGAAAAAAAGTGGCAGCCATGTTTATGCTAATGAAGCGTGGGATATTTATATCCCTGCGTCATTAGCAATTTCGATGTGCCTAATCTACATCTCTCTGTCGACAGAGAGGCGTAGTCTAGACACAGCCGTGGACTCTCTAGGACCCACTGTCTATTGTTTTAAACCTTAAAGGCAAGGCATATAGGTTAGGTCTAAAGAGTTAACTACGGAGAAAAGATTTAGTTAACTGAATGAATGTCCAGAAAATGGTGTTACCGCCCGTATTCACCACAGAGATAATACGGAAAGTACATATGAGCATCCATGCTCACACTCTCCCTTGCAGAACAACTTGAAATGTTAGCCATTACTTTCCTCATCACTGTCACCTTTCTCATATTCACCAGTGGCCATCATCCTGGGCTCTCCCAAGGTCTATATCTCTCCCTTTTGCTGCTCTGGGATGCCACTTTGCTTATATGCTATGCTGATGTAACCATGTCTGATGTATATTCAATAAGGGTTTTCTCCCTCTTCCTTATTTGTATTTCCTCCTCATACCAATGTTAAGGTGTGTTTTTTATATAGGTTAGTATATATATGATTTCACCTCATTATCATAGAGATCAATTTGTTGACATGGCATCTTTGTGGTTGGCTGTTCCATCCAGAACCTTCCAGAAGCTGGTGTCTGTTCATTTTCATGGTCAGCTGATGTCATTATGAACAAATTCCCACTTACATCCTACTTTCCAGCTCCCCATAATTTATATGTTTCCTAAGTTTATCTATGCCAAGGTTCGTAGGCCTCAAGTCTCATGCTAACTGCTAAAGCCAATGTCCTACAGGATACAAACCTGTAGGTTCCTTGAATTTCTGCTGAATACAATAAAGCAGAAGATAATTCAAAGCAGTGAATATAATAGGGGTAACTTGGTCAGCTGGGTTACACTGTTCTACAGGACATTATTAAGTTGTGAAGCTTATCTCTGCACACAGAAGGACAATACATTTCATTTGCATTAAAATAAATATTTAGATTGTAGGAGATTTGGTAGTATCCCTTTGAGACGGCTGAATTCTGAGACTGCATACTTTTATAATTAAATCACATAATGCAGTTTGTCTAACCATCAACTTTCAAATACTATGATGAGTGATGTTTATGTTGCTATTAAAGCAGGTGGTTCTCTTTCACTATAGAATCTGAAGAATCTTTGCACGTGTATTGTGCGGGGCTCTGTAGAGAATACACAATCCCTGCCAGTGTTGCCTAGTGGTCAAGCAAGGGTTGACGGGTGTCAGCCGGTGGTCAGGGCAGTGAGTGGTGTGTGTGTATTATACACCCGAGACTTCAACTGCTAGGACTGGGGTCCCTTAGCAGCGGGCAAACTGGAGGAGGTTGACGGGCGCCCCAAGAAGTTTACAGGGAGAGCTTATTACACCTCAGATTTTGACTGCTAGGATACACGATCCCTTCACAGCGGGCAGCCTGGGGAGGCTGAGAGATGCCCCAATGGATCTGTCCCCTGGAAGTGACATGATCCAACGCTCAAGCTCTCCCTATATCTGTCCCTTATGACCGGCTGGAGTTCTTTTAAAATTGTGCTTGGTTCTGTTACAGCAACTGAAGGAGTCAGGTCACAGCTTAAACAGTTACTATTTTATTGTTACAGGGTAAACTTAGCTGTTAAATGCTACTACTGTGTTACAGATAACACAGCCACTACAAAGAACAGGACAGAAATTACACTAATAAGTCACTTACAGGTACCATGAAACCCTTTTGGTTCTCTGAGCTCTTATTAAATGCATGCAAAATAGACACCTAGCAGGTATATATTCTCACCCCTGCGTTCCAGACTTGGCGTGGTCAGCGTCTTTCTCTCAATCCCTCGGGAAGAAGTAGGGCGAGGTTGGGCGTCCCACAGACCTCGGGAGTCCATCAATACCTGCCAGCAGGTGTAGATTATTGGAGCTCAAATGGGGTGGGCTACTAAACCCCTCTTTATACCCCTTGGGTCACGTAGGCTTCTTCCTGGTCTCAAGTGGCCAATTAGGGAAAATGGCTTTGAATGCCAAGTTTCCCATGAAGGGTGCAAAGTATAATTCACACCTGGGAAAATGCAGACAATGGGCACCTCTGGTATGTGATGGGCGAAGATTCCTCTCCTGGGACAGTGCAGGCATGTCAGTTACTGGTACTAGCCATCAGGGTGACGGGAGGCCCCCGGGTCGTCAGCTAGCCCATTTACTGTCTGGTTTCTGTTTATTAGAGTCAGGGACAGGCAGCACACCTGCGTTCCCAGGGCATCAAAGGCTGACTGCCTTTCTCTTGCTCTCTGGGGGTGGGGGGGGAAACAAGATGGGGTTCATGTCTGGCTACAACGGGTCATCTCCCTTTGGAAACACAGTCCTATCCTTCCTTGCACTTCTCTAAGGCTATGTCTACACTCGCGGCTTCTTGCGCCAGAAATATGCAAATGAAGCTAAGTGTGGAATATCACTGAGCCTCATTTGCATACCTAATGAGACGCCATTTTTGCAGAAGAGGCTCTTGTGTCAGAAGGAGCTGTCTACGCTGCCCCTTCTTGCTCAAGAAAAACCCTCTTGTGCAATGCCGTTATTCTTGAAAATAATCAGTGTAGCAGCATTGTGCAAGAGGTTTTTTCTTGAGCAAGAAGGGGCAGTATAGACAGCTCCTTCTGATGCAAGAGCCTCTTCTGCAAAAATGGCATCTCATTAACATTTTATTCGCAGATTTGCATATTCATTATGCAAATAGCAAATATGTAAATATGCAAATAGAATGTTACCGATCCACAAAAAGGCCCAGCCCCCAGAGTCCCCCTGTGCCAACCCTAACTTGTAGAGCCCCCAACCCCTCCACTATCCCCTAGGGTCAGCCACTGATCCCAGAGTCCCATGCACCCAATCCCCCTCAGTGCCAGCCTCCCACCTGCAGAGCTCCCCATGCCCACACTAGTCCCACCCCTGGAGCCCCCAGTGCCTGCCCCACTCCCCTCACCTACGCCTGCACTGCCTCCTAGCCACCAGGTGACTGCTGCCACCTGGGTCGTGACTGCTCTAAGGCTGCCATGCTGGGCTCTGCTTGGCCCTCTCACCATGCAGCTAAGCGCTCTTCCACATCTGGGAGGAGACCTGCCCTTGCCAGGTGTTGGCTGGCTGAGAGGTGGGGCGGGACACGCCTCTCCCAACAACTGTGGCGCCAACCCCAGCCCTTCAGAGCTGCTGGGCCGCAGACTGGCAGTTGGGAACCACTGACCTAGGTGAAGGCTCTTATTGTAATGTCCTTTTGGAGCAGGTAGGGGAGCCCTGGTTCACACTCTCCACCAGGCTCTGATCCAGGGCTCAGTGGTGAGCAGCTCCAATTGGCTCCTTTGGATGCTAAACAGCCACTTCCTGGACCACTTCTGACTCCAGCCTCCTTTAGATTCCCTGAGTAAATCACTTCAGCCTACTCACTCTGTCACTGTCTTCTCCTTGAAATGTGTATACAGGTCTGCGGTGTCAGATCTCAGGCAATGAGCTTCAGGACAGTGCTTCCCCCATGGAGCAGCTGTCTGCTCCCTTCCATTGCCCTTCTCACCCCCCCCCCCCCCCGGCCCACTCCAAGCTGCTCTGCTCTTCTTTTTAAAGCCTGTCTGAGAAGACTTTGCAGTGTGCAGGTGGGGCTACCTGGGCCCAGAGCTGTTCCTTGTTTTCCAGTGTGGGTTTGTATACACAATCATAGGCTCAAAAAGATTACATTGTACTATTTGTGACTGCCAAATCTGGAGATTAGAGGTACAGCTACTTCAGTGATCGTGGGGCTGGGATTACTTGAAATTTATGGTATAGGTTGAACTTCTCTAGTCCAGCACCCTCGGGACCTGACCAGTGTTGAACCAGAGAATTTGCCAAACGATCGGAGGTCAGTATTGTCTAGCAGCAGCATCAACACTTCCACTGTTTAGTGGGCTCCTGGAAGACATTTAGGGGTAAATTAGAGATAAATAACAGCACAGAACACTGAGAGCCAGGACTGGTGTCTGTAAACAAACTTTATGGGACTGTGGGAAACTTGCCCATGAAAAGTGAACATCCGGCAACTAAAATCATGCCTGACCATGGATGTTGCTGTACCAGAGAGTGCCAGACTAGAGAGGTTCAACCTGTACTAATAATATAATTGACCCCTGAGGACATTCAGGTAAATATTGAAGCTGTCTACTTTTTTTTCACCCAGGTCAGTAGCTTTTGGGTACAGGTCAAATGTGTGGTGTTGCTCATGTTTGTGCTAGGTAATCTGAAAAGCTCTTTGTGTCTTATCTCTGACACTATTTGCTAAAATTATTGTTGTTCTTAGTAATTAAATTAGAAACACATAAAGGACTTGTTTCTATCAAGATAAATCCTGTTTTCATAACTAGAGTTACCAATAAGGCAATGACTTTTGATTCATATTGTGAAAATGCAGATATTACGTTCAAAGCCACTGATGCTGGTTGATAAAAGAAGATGATACCTGCTATGATTATGCTATGGTTGTGTTCATTCTCATTGAATAAATGGAAAAGGAAATATTTTTCAACATTACTGATCTTTTCATCCTCATGAGTAAAAATATGTCTAAAAAAAAATGAATGAGAGCTGGTGGAACAGAACTGTCAGAGAGGAAGGGGAAATTGAAATCCCTTTTTGGTTGCCGCATATGAGCCAAGGAGATGTTACACAAAGTTCTAACCATTGTTTTCCTCAACTAAATAACCTACAACAACATTATTCTGATTGACAGTGATCTAAAGCATTCTGTGGCCACACTTCGGAAGTGACAATATATCCCATTCACTTCTCACAATACCAACACCCATGACTATTAAGTTCATTCTGCAGACTCGTAGAAAGAAGGACCTTAAGAGCCACTAATGATCCATGCACCCTACTCTGGCTATTTCTACACTATGAGGTTTTTCTGGGATTCCAGAGGTATCCTGGAAAAACTTGGTCGCATCCAGGGAACGTGTCTGCTCTTCCGCTTTTTTTGTGTAAGAGCAGACGCGCTCTTTCGGAAGCCCTGTCTTCCTCATGAGGAAGAAGGGCTCTTCCAAAAGAGGAGGCTTTTTCCAAATTTGGCCCAGTTTAGATGGGCCAAATTTTGGAAAAGTCTCTTCCGAGAAAACGATCAGAAAAAGGTACGCAAATTGCGGAGCACAATTTGCATACCTTTTTCTGATAAATCATTGTAGTCTAGACATAGCCTCTGAGAATCATTGCTGCATGAGGGATAAAAAGTCAGGAACCTCCTCTCATGATGAGCAACAAAAGCTACTGCAGTGAAGTTTTGCTGTAAAATCATTTTCTTCCTGTTTAATAAAGGTCATGCATATGCTCTTTATAGTATAGTGACTGACATGCACATCCAAGTTTTTCATCTCTCATTTATGTGGAACTTTAAACCAAATAATAACAGTATAACAACACAGGTTCACATACAAGTATCAGAAATGGGGCCTCAGGAAGATAAATACTTTTGGTTTATGAGCTCACTGAAAACATTGAAGCAGCCTCATAAAACACAAGTAAAATGTGTGTAGGCAGGGAACAGGTTTTTCTTCTGACATTAAACAAAAGCTTTACCTTCCTGTATAATTTCTACATGCCTCCGGCACCGAAAGAGAAAAACCCTGCAAATCAGATGGCTTTGTCATCCAAAAACCTCAGTAGTTCTCAAGGAATACGTAGCATACAATCAGACATTCTTGCTACATTCACGAGAAAAAAAATAGAGAAATACAGATTTCTACTTTTTGTGAGTTTGAAACTATGAGTGTCCTTTATATTGTGGATGAAATTGACCTAGGTACAAAATGCCAGCACAAGGACCATTGAACCACTTGTATGGATGCCAGGCCTGCCAAGGGGAGGCAAAAGGGGTAACTGCCCCATTGCCTGGCAGTTCAAAAGGGCTTGTCTGCTCCTGAGGCAGCAGCAGCAGCAGCCAGAGCCCCAGGCTCTTGAAATTGCCATTGGCGCTCTGGGAAGCACTAAGGGCTGGTCGGAGGATAGGGAGGAGGTGCAGCCTGGTCTGAGTGGCACTGGGAGCTGGCTGCACCCAGTCCCACCCTTTCTACCCAAGTACCTGCCCCCCTTCTGGAGTGTGGAGCTGGTTCTCCCCCTACCTTGCCCAGGGACTCAGCAATTCTGTCTCCTCCCCTGGGGGTGGTAAGGAATGCACAAATCTGACCCACTGCACAGGGATGAATTTCATCCTGTATGAAAGGGTAGGATATCACGCCTGACCTTTCAGAAAGTTTTTGTGTTTCTACTTCTCAAAATGGCAGCACATTTAAAGAAAAATTTGCTGACAAGTTAGCAAAGACAAATATCAGGATGATTTAAGGCTTAGTCCTGTGAACACTTACACACAGGAATAATCTTATTTACAAGAGCAGTGCTTCTGCATTTAGTGACACTACTGATGTGCATAAAGACAAGCATGTTTTTAAGTGTTTTCAGGATCAGGACCTTACCTTGTAACCTTTCTAACATAAGGACTGTCTTCCTATGTGTTTGTGTAGTGCTTAGTACAATGTTTCCTAATCCAGATTGGAATCTTTATGTGCTACTGAAAAACAAAATAAACGTAGTTCACTTAGGGAATAAAGATAAATGCCATGTGCTGATATAAATAAAATTTACACAGGACTGGACAAAGCACTAGAAAATATAATTCTATATTGGCACTTGGGATCAACTGGACTTACCTAGCACAGGGGTTCTCAGACTTCATGGCACCACAACCCTTTCTGACAATAAAAATTACTAAAGGAGGGGAGACCAAAGCCTGAGCCCACCTGAGCCCCAATGCCCTTGGTAGGAGTCAAAAGCCCAAGAGCTTCACCTCCAGGCAGGGGGCCTGTAACCTGAGCCCCGTCATCCAGGGTTAATGCCCTCAGATTTTGGTTTTGGTCCTAGGGAAATCTAATGCCAGCCCTGGAAACCCCATTAAAAGAGGGTTGTGACTCACTTTGGGGTCCCGAGCTACAGTTGGAGAACCATTGACCTTGCATGTCTTTTTTATTCTCTTAAGTCTATTACTGTGAGTCAGTTGTGGTGATACCCTACAACTCTACTGAGTGATGTGAGTCTTTTCTACTTTACTAATTATAGCTCTAAAGTAATGATTTTGGGATTGTTTTTAACTTCTGTTTATTTTGTGCCTATCCATACCAGCTAATGTGACAGAGGAATGCTAATAACTCACAAGCATCAGAGCAGCAATGTACTAAATGCAGATTTACAGCCCCACCTTTTCCTTTGCTCTCTATGTGCCCAGCCTACCCACGGAAGCTGCTGTACAGAAGGTAAGTGATGATTGACTTGCTTAAGAATTTGATAAAAGGTGGCTTTGGGTGTGTGTGCTGCAAGTGCATAGCTGTTTTTCTGCTCTCATTTTAGCCACACCTTCTAAACTAACTTCTAAAACAAAGGTTTTGTTGGTGGACAGAGCAGAGGTGGGTTTTGGAATTTTTTTTAATGTTAAGACCTCCATTCAGGAAGACACTTAATTTGTTTTCATTGATTTCGATACACCATTTCATTTGACGTTTGTTCATGCTTTCACTGTTGCATCCAGATACTGTGCTTGTGATGATAGTGGCACAAACACAGCTAGGCCAAATCCCAATGTGAATACTTGTTGTTTATTCAGGCAAAGTATCAGTGAAGTCAATGGCATTTGCTTTCATGGGAACTGAGGAATGCAGGATTTAGACCTGTATTCAGAGGCGTAGCGAAGGGGGGGGGGGACATTTGCCCCCAGGCGCCACTCCAGGGGGGCACCGAGCTGGGCTGGGAGCGAAGCGCATGTTGCTCTGGCCCACATGATGCTTTTTTGAACAGAGACCGGGAGTTGGCTAAGTTCTCCCGGCTCTCTACACGCTGAGAGCTGAGGCAGCAAGGCCGGGTGGCAGCAGCGGCGGCCACCCTAAAGGTTAGAATCCCTCACCCAGCTGTTCCGTTCCTCCCGTGCCTGGTTCTGGGGGGAGGATTTGATGGGGGGGGCTCGTTCAGGAGGAGGGGTGAGTTCATTCGGATGGGGGTTCTGGAGGGGTCTGGCTCAGGGGGAGAGGTGAGTGCTTTAGGATGGGCCACTGGGGGGGCTGGCTCTGTGTGAGTGCATTGGGATGGGAGGCTGGCTCTGTGGGAGGTGTGAGTGCATTGGGATGGGGGGATGCTGGTGAGGGGCTGGCTCTGGGGGGGGGGAGGTGGGTGCATTAGGGTTACTTATAATTTTTTTAAATAAAAGATACTTTATACCAAAAGGAAAAACTTAAAAAAATAATAATCTGGTTACATTTTAAAGACTAAAAACATATAGGTCAGGCATGTCAAACTTGAAGCCCACTGAGGGCCACAAATGAAAACTGATAGCTTTCAGGAACACCAAAGAAAATGTACTTCCATTGGAAAGTTGTAATTATTTATTATTATAGATTATGTTTTAGGTATATTTTATAATATTTTTATAATTATAATATAATTAATATATTTTATAATCTAATATTATAGATTATGTTTTAGGTATATTTTATATTTTTCAGGTCTTGTTTTAATATAGTACAATAATTTGATGTGTAAAATTGTTATTTACTCATAAAATAATTTTTAATTTAAATATAAATTTAAGGTACTTTTAAATTTTGTATATGATACATAACTTGTTTTGTTGAAATAAAAACAAGTATAGACCATGGTTAATCAAATAGAACAGGCTCTGTAAAAATTTCAGATACTTTGTAAGTTTGAGATTTTGCATAAACATATAATTATTTGAGCAACTGCAAAAAATTGACATATATTTGATAAAAAATTAATATACATTTTGTGATTTTATTTGGAAATAAATAAATAAAAACCAAAACATTAACAAAATATCCCCCTCCACTGCCCCAGAGCCAGGCACTCCCATATCCCCGTTCTAACCCAATTCCCCTCTGTGCCCCCAAAGAACCCCCCTCAAACCCAATGCCTCCTCCCTCCCCCAGACCCAGGCACTCCCAGCCCCTCCTCCCCATACCTAATGCCTGGGTCCCAGAGCCAGTGTCGCTGCCGCCACACATTTCTTCCTCAGGTGCTGGGGAGGTGTGAGCACAGCAGCCAGCTGTGAGCAGGCACTTGATGCCTGCGCAGAGCAGCCCAGCCAGCCGTGATCTGCACTCGGCCACGTGCTCTGAGTGGCCAGTGGGCCACACTTTATTCTTTTATAAAATCTTGTGGCAGGCCACAACAAATTTTGATTGGGCCACATGCAGCCTGCCAGAAGCCTGTTTGACATGCCTGATGTAGATGGTATTTTGTGGGCACAACCCACTTCCACCCACGAAAGCTCATGATACCATCTACATAAAGGGTGGGCAATAATTTTTGCCCAGGGGCCACTTCAAAAATGTTTGAAGTAGCCCTGGGTCACCACAGAAGGGGTGGGGCTACCCAGACCATAATTGGTCTGGCGTGGGGGAGCCCCTTTGCTTCCTCCTTCCCACCAGGCACCCATGTCTCTGGTAGGGCAGGAGGAGGCTTTGTGCGCTCCCCCACCCTCAGGCCAATCAAGGCTTGAGGGCAGGGGAGCGCGGGAAGCCTCCTCCTGCCTTGCAAGGAGTACGTGGTGCTTGGAAGTGCCGTGTGCTGCTTGCTGGGTGGGGGCAGAGCAGAGAGAGCTTCACGTGCTCTCCCAACCCAAGCCCTAATTGGCCTGGGGGTGGGGGGAGCAGCAGGGCCTCCGCAGACCAGATCCGACCAATGGAGGCCCTTTTGTCTACTTCTGATCTACATGTTTTGTTAGTCTTTAAAGTACTACTAGACTGTTTTGTTGTTTTTTAAGTTTTTCCTGTTACAGACTAACTCAGCTACCCCTCTGAAGCTTATAAAAAAGGTTCTGTACTATTCCATTCCTTTCTGCCTCCCTGTTTCCTTTCTCCTTTGGTGAGTTGGGCAGGCAGGAGTTTTGGTAAAAATGTATCAGACATGCACACAGTGCCCGCTCTACCTCAGCTGGTGCTGGATAATCAGAGCCTCAGTTCTAAAGGAGTTGGCATACTGAAGTGATAGATCACCGCACGTTTTGTTGCCGATTTGTCATCTCCCAGTCATAGCAGAGACTTGGGATTAACGTGGCTTTCTCAACTAAAAGTCTTATACATGTTTGGATGTTGTGATTGTGAACACCTGGAGAGGCAGTCTGCTCAAGGCAAAGTTGGCCTTGAATCTTGATATCTATGGCTTCAGTTGAATGGCTTGTGTGAAATTTGGAAGAGCTGCTCACAGAGACCTCTCTCCTTTACTTAAGGATAGAATCTCATGGCAGCCTGAAGGAAAAAGTCCTCATGGCAGACAGAAAGCCACGCTTGCAGGGTATCTTCAGCCTTAGGTTACTTATTGCTTCAAGTGCCTTCAAGAAAGCGAGGGTGTGGGTTATGTGTTAGTTTTATTTAAAAGTTTTTCGGAGTGTTATTTTAACAGGTAAGTTAATCTCTTACATTGATAACTCTCGTGTAGTTTTTTGCTGTGCGATAATGTGAAAAACAATTAGGTTAACTAGGTAAGTAAATGGGCAGTTAGGAAACATTACAGATTGCTTATAATAAATGTATTAGGTATCTTGTTAGTCTTTAAGTGCTACTTAACTTTTTTTCTTTTTGTTTTACCAAGATTCGACTAACACGGCTAGCTCTCTATTACAATAAATTTGATATGCTCAAAATCTTTTTTGCTTTTATTTATTAAAGCAATGTGTTACTCATTTGCTATAACAGTGGTTTTAAAAGCTTGAATGAAATATAGTGATGAAATTCATATTTAGGTTGTATAACATTAACTTCTCATGTTTTATAAAACTTACATATTTAAGAATTTGACATTTTTTATGTAAAAGACATGAACCTAATTAGAATGGGATATGAACAAATTAAAGAGAAAAAAATATTTAACAGAATGTAAACCACAAAACTATATAATTTATATGTCTGTAGTTAGTAAAATAAGTAATTCATTAAACAATAAATATCCTAAGAGGTGGATTATCTACAGTGGTGTAGTGAGGAGGGCGCGGGGAGGGGGAAAGGGGAGGGGAAGTGGCCCCTGGGTGCCACTCTAGTGAGGTGCCTGTATAGTCCCCCTACACTCCCCCTGTCATCCCTCTGCTCACCTGCTCCTCCTCTGCCTGCCACCACCGGCTGGAGCTATTTCCTCCCCGCCTTTCTGCCCCCAGCCCAACTCCCTCCACTTCTGCCAAAGGATTAGTGCATGCGGGACCCAGCCCCAAACTGGAGGGGGTCGGGTAAGACTCTGTACAAGCTCCCCCTACTCCTCCCAGGGTCGAGCTCAGCTATGCGCCAGGTTTGGGGCCCCACCATTTGGCGGGGGGGGAGGGGGAGCACCAATTTTGCCTTCGCCCCCTGTCAGCCAGTGGTCAGGGCAGTGAGTGGTGTGTGTGTATTATACACCCGAGACTTCAACTGCTAGGACTGGGGTCCCTTAGCAGCAGGCAACCTGGAAGAGGTTGACGCCCAAGAAGTTTTACGCCCAAGCAGTTTTACGTCCGTGCCTTTACCGCTAGGATTGGGATCCCTTCGCGGTGGGCAGCCAACAGGCCGACAGACTCCCCAGAGTTTACAGGGAGAGCTTATTACACCTCAGATTTTGACTGGTAGGATACACGATCCCTTCGCAGCGGGCAGCCTGGGGAGGCTGAGAGATGCCCCAATGGATCTGTCCCCTGGAAGCGACATGATCCAACACTCAAGCTCTCCCTATATCTGTCCCTTATGACCGGCTGGAGTTCTTTTAAAATTGTGCTTGGTTCTGTTACAGCAACTGAAGGAGTCAGGTCACAGCTTAAACAGTTACTATTTTATTGTTACAGGGTAAACTTAGCTGTTAAATGCTACTACTGTGTTACAGATAACACAGCAACTACAAAGGACAGGACAGAAATTACACTAATAAGTCACTTACAGGTACCATGAAACCTTTTTGGTTCTCTGAGCTCTTATTAAATGCATACAAAATAGACACCTAGCAGGTATATATTCTCACCCCTGCGTTCCAGACTTGGCGTGGCCAGCGTCTTTCTCTCAATCCCTCGGGAAGAAGTAGGGCGAGGTTGGGCGTTCCACAGACCTCGGGAGACAATCAATACCTGCCAGCAGGTGTAGATGATTGGAGCTCAAATGGGGTGGGCTACTAAACCCCTCTTTATACCCCTTGGGTCACGTAGGCTTCTTCCTAGTCTCAAGTGGCCAATTAGGAAAAATGGCTTTGAATGCCAAGTTTCCCACAAAGGGTGCAAAGCATAATTCACCCCTGGGAAAATGCAGACAATGGGCACCTCTGGTATGTGATGGGCGAAGATTCCTCTCCTGTGACAGTGCAGGTGTGTCAATTACTGGTACTAGCCATCAGGGTGGCGGGAGGCCCCGGGTCGTCAGCTAGCCCATTTACTGTCTGGTTTCTGTTTATGGTAGAGTCAGGGACAGGCAGCACACCTGCGTTCCCAGGGCATCAAAGGCTGACTGCCTTTCTCTTGCTCTCTGGCGGGGGGGGAGGAAACAAGATGGGGTTCATGTCTGGCTACACCCCCGGGCGCATAACACCCTCGCTATGCCTCTGCCTGTAGTTGGATAAAAAAGGCCACTTACCACTTAACTTAAAATATGTTCTTTTAAATAGCAGTTGTCTTCTTTTACAGAATTGTAGTTTCATATGAGCAGGCAGAGAATATGGCCCAGTGATTTCAATACATCTTTCCAGATCTGGAGCATGTGTACAGAGGCCCAGTAACAATTTTTTGGGGCCTGCACATCCCTCCTGGCAAAATGGCTCCTTCAAGAGATGTGCTTCCATTTTTCCACTTCTGCACTTGCTCCTAATTTATCTCTCCAAGGAGCATGGGATCTCACATAAGGTCATAGGTAACAGAAGGGAATGCTGCTGAAGACCAGTCTTCTTCTTTCACCACTAATTCATACCCTCAAGGGCTGATCAAAAACTTGCCTTTGAAGCTGTTTTTCTTTTTTATGAGACAGAAATTTGTGTTTTTGAATAAATAAATGTTGGCAGATAGTGTCTATTTTCCTGGAGATTTTTCTAATTTTTGCTGGAAACCTGAAATCATGGAAAAATTTGCCAAAACCTGAAATAGTCATTTTCATTGAAGTTGGCAGCAAATATTTTTTTACTCTTCGTCAAAAAGCCAAAAAGCCTGAAGCTGTTTTGGCTGAACATTTTTAGGTTTCCAGGTTTTTGGCTTTTTTGACTAATAGACAAAAAAAAATGTCACTGCCAATTTCAATGAAAATGAAATTGTTAAAAGGTTGTCAATATTTTCATTGATTCAAAAAGCTGTTTTTGATTAACTACAACCTAGCCCAAAGTAATTGAATTATTGATAATCCCCCTGCACAACAGTTTCAAATCATACAACTGTATAAGTAATAGATTGAACTAATAATATAGCAGAAGAATGTAATAAGTAAATATTTAGTCACTAGCATAATAATGGCATTTGTAATATGTAGAGCAAACAGAGTTATGTACCAATGGCTATTTCCTTGCGATGGAAAAGAATTGGAAATACCATTAAAAGATGCTGGTTTTACTGAACAGTAGAGTGACTATGGATTTTTCATACCGTCTTTTGAGTTAATAGACAAAATACTTGTCCATCAGTGAATATTTTATGCGGTCTATGATATTGATTAATGTTAAAAATAATCTTATGGAATTACCATGGAAAAGAAGGTGACTTGCACTGATTTCATTTCATTTCTTATGTATGGTTAATAATTTAACCACAGGTTTCATGTTATCTGCAGATCATCAGGAAAAACAGAGCAGTAAGAAGCAGATGTTAACCCCTACCCCCAATAATATCTGTGAAATTATGAAATTGTCATTATGCAATCAGCATGCGCAAGACACTGAGGTGAAACTGGGAACGCCCAGACTGGCCATGCATATTCTAATGAAGGAGACAGAGTACTGGTACTGATGTGTTATAAAGCACTCATGTATGATCATTTAAAAATATGAATCTTGTAAGCCATTTCCTCTTCCAATAGTTATAATGAATGTAACTTTAGATGCTCTCTTTCACAAACTGGTGGAGGTTTTTTATACAAGATGTGTTCACATGTTCAGTTGGTACCATGTGAGGTTGTTTTAAAAATGTTGTATTGGTGGTTTATTCATTATTTGCTATTTGTCATTCATTATTCTCTTGTTTAAAATGTTTTGGTTGTTCAGTAAGAAAGTTGGGGCAATACCATGAGACAGAAGAGACTAATCACATACCATGAATAGTGAACAGACAGTAATCAATTATTCTGAAAAAATGTGGTGAAATGAATTTGCATCAACTATTGGATGTATATTTAATGATAACAAACATTTGTGGAGATTAGGATCAGTTTGTGTATTAACCACAAATGGAAAGAAGTTTCATTTGCAATAAATAATCCAACTAGCTCTAATAACAGTAATGACTATTTGCAAAAGTTAATTAGATATAAGTAGTTTTAGAACATAATCTCTCAGGGCTTTGTTTTTACTGCAACTCAATGTACTGCACTTGAGCTAGTCTGTCTCCAGTGAAAGCAGCAGCCCAGCCAAACAATACCAGGTGCAGTGATTGGATTAGCAACACAGAGTGACTGGAGAGCAGGTGATGAGTTGTGCTGACTGGCTGTATCTGCATCCCCAGTATATTGTTAGCTCTAGCATTCATCAGTGCTTGAGCTTTAAACCAGACCTGAGTGACCAGCAAGCTTGAGTTTAAAACTCCATTTAACTTGAGCTAGTGATTTGTGCATATGAGCAGGAGTTAGGTGAGGTGGGAAGGGATAGCTGAGTGGTTTGAACTATTGCCTTGCTAAACTAAAGGTTGTGAGTTCAATCCTTCAGAAGGCCATTTAGGAGTTGGGGCAAATCTGTCAGGGCTAGTCCTGTCCTGAGGACTAGACTCAATGGCCTCTTAAGGTCCCTTCCAGCTCTATGAGATAGGTATATCTCCATATATTAACACTTGAGGTATTCCTTAAACAAATACTTGTGTGGTTCAACTTTTTTTAGATCCAAGGGAAACCAGTACACTTCAAGGCTACTTAACCACTTTCTTATTTATTGCAAGCTTTAAGCACTTAATATAATTTAAGTTTTACAAGCCTTAAGAACAATTACTGTACAATATAAACCTTAAATACTATAAATTCTAAAGCAATTAATACAATACAAAGCAATGCAAAAGCAATTACTAAAAGATCGACTATATACAATGATAAAGCCTAATTCACTTACACTTCACCCGTACGCTACTGTCAGCTGGTGGTCAGGGCAGTGAGTGGTGTGTGTGAGCTATACACCCGAGACTTTAACTGCTAGGAGTGGGGTCCCTTAGCAGTGGGCAACCTGGAGGAGGTTGACGGGTGCCCCAAAGAGTTTAACGTCCGTGTCTTTACTGCTAGGATCGGGATCCTTTGCAGTGGGCAGCCAACAGGCTGACAGACGCCCCAGAGTTTAACAGGGAGAGCTTTACACCTCAGACTTTGACTGCTAGGACACAAAGTCCCGTCGCAGTGGGCAGCCTGGGGAGGCTGAGAGGTGCCCCAACGGATCTGTCCCCTGGAAGCGACACGATCCAACGCTCAAGCTCTCCCTATATCTGTCCCTTATGACCAGCTGGAGTTCTTTTGTTTGTGTTCGGTTCGGGTACAGCAGCACGGGTTCAAGTCAGAAACTCAAACCACACTTGCTTATTTGTAGGAGAAAGAAAAGAAAGAAGAAAGAAAACTTGGTTCAATATATATATTTAAACTTATAAAGTGAATGAGGGCACAATCTTATTTTCTTGTTTACAATAGAAGTGAAACAGGTTGATTAGAGAAACTTATAATAGAGTAACTAAATTAAAGTGTACACATAAGAAACACATTGCAGGTATAATTCTCACCCCTGCGTTCCAGACTTGGCGTGGCCAGCTTCTTTCTCTCAATCCCTCGGGAAGAAGTAGGGCGAGGCTGGGTGTCCCACAGACCTCGGGAGACAACATATACCTGCCAGCAGGTATAGATTGGAGCTCAAATGGGGTGGGCTACTAAACCCCTCTTTATACCCCTTGGGTCACGTAGGCTTCTTCCTGGTCTCAAGTGGCCAATTAGGAAAAATGGCTTTGAATGCCAAGTTTCCCACGGAAGGGTGCAAAGCATAATTCACACCTGGGAAACTGCAGACAATGGGCACTCTAGTATATGATGGGCGAAGATTCCTCTCCTGGGACAGTGTAGGCGTGTCAATTACTGGTGCTAGCCATCAGGGCAGCAGGAGGGGGGCCCCTCCGGTTATCAGCTAGCCCATTTACTGTCTGGTTTCTGTTTATTAGAGTCAGGGACAAGCAGCACACCTGCATTCCCAGGGCATCAAAGGCTGACTGCCTTTCTCTTGCTCTCTGGGGGGGGGGGGGGAAACAAGATGGGGTTCATGTCTGGCTACAGCTACCTACTACAGTGCCAGGCAGGAGGTCATGGTTCCGTCTTTTCCCACCCATAGGAATGCCACCACTGACGTAGCAGGTGTGAAGGGCCTAATCACTTCTAGTTACATCAAGCAGGATGTGTGGGTCAGTCCTGCCCATTCCCTCCCATCGATTGTTCTTACTAAACCCAATTTACAGAATAGAGAGACATGGTTGTTCTAATAATATTTACCAAATGATTACGTATTGTGCAGGATACGTAAAATGCCCAATGTCCCTATTTGGGATACATCTTGCTGCTCAGGATGTTACTGCTATGTGTGCAGTTAACAGTTTCATGGCTGCATCTGTACTTTTTGCTTATCAGAACAAAAGTACCAGTACAAGGCTGCTTGTCTTGTGTTCTTTATGGCTTAATCTGCATTGTTATGCAAAACATTTCCTGACTCTCACAGCTTTCTTTATCAACCCAGCCTTGCCTGCGTGCTTTGTTACACCAGACTTGAGACAGGCCAGAAATCCATACTTTGGACAAGGCAGACATCACCATTTATTGCCAAGGCAGGGTAGTCCAGGCTCCCCTACAATACTGCATTGAAATGAGGCCAGGAGACTTGGAAGAGATGGGTCTATTATTCTGTTTAGACATGTTTAAAGTGTACAAAATCTGTAAATGGCTTTTGAGCTCTCCTTCAACCAAAATTTAATTCAGCACCCCAGAAACTCTTGTAGGCAGGATAGTAGCCATTAATCTCCTTATCTTGATTTTAAAAAAAAGAGAGAAGAGGTAATTAACTTTCCTTCAAATTGTTATCTGTATATACATGTTAATGGGCTATTAGCATCACAGGCTCAAGATTATTTATAAATAGGAGTGATTGGATTTTCTGCAATATGTCTTCTTGATATTGCTGAAGTTAAGTGCAATCCATTTATATTGCCTCCCAGTGAGTTATACTCTGCCATAATTGTCTGAACAGATTGACAGAGATAAGAAAGGTATGGTCCATTTTTAAAAGCTCCCCAATTGGAAAAATGGGGATCTCTGCTTAATAATGAATGACATGACAGGGTCAATTACTTCAGCATCAAGTTTAGTTTACAAATGAAAATTTAAAAAATGTTTTGTCTTTACCTTCAAAAGTCAGAATGGGATCTGAATGTCCAATTGGAATCTTTTTGGCTTGCACAACAATAGCTGTAAGAATTCTGCAACTGGAATATATTTGAAAACACTGCTGATATTAAGATTAACTGAACAGAAAATCTTGTCCAATATGCATATTGTTTCCCTCTTACCTTATTTTTATTTTAAAAAAATTACTACAGATGAATGTAGTAATTCCTGATGCTTAGTTTTCACTCAAAGCATTAGCCCAAGTTGGAACTTGAACAGTAACAATCTCGGAAATGCTCACTCTTCTACAGCTGAATTGGCCCTAACAGGAATATAGTGCTAATAACTTATGTTTGCAAGTAATGTAAGCAGATCTAACTTGGTACAGATACAGGGGGGAGATCTTTCGAAAAGATACAATTTTTGTCCACAGCAGTTATTGTGACAGTGTCAACATTTGCCCATAGTTACCATGCTGTGATATTTATGGTACCAGTGCATTTTCTTTAGATGAGATTCTGTTAGCTTTACTCATATTGAGTAGTACTTTAGTCTACAAGCAGTCTCACTTGATGCCACTTCTGGGGGAGTAAAATTAATATACAATGTGTTCAAGACTATCAGAAGAATCTGATCCATTTTTGTGTCTCAGAGCTAATCTACACTATGAAGGGAGATCTATCTAATTTACGCAACTTTAGCTATGTGAATAATATAGCTGAAGTCAAAATACTTGGATCTTCTTATTGCAGTGTCTTTACTGTAGAATGTTGACAGGAGATGCCCTTCCATCAGCTCCCCTTGTTTCTTGTTCTGGTGGTGTACTGGAGTAGATGCAAGAGCGATTGGTGGTTGTTTTATCGTGTTTGTACTAGTGATTTATTATACTAATAAGTTATGAGTTTTCAGATGATAACTCAAAAGACAGATTTTGTACAATGATTATTACAGAGTTGCATAGGATTTGGTGGTTAAATAGTGTAATGGTTATCATATCTGCTTTTTATGTGCATAAAGTCCTGAGTTTGAACCTCAGTGGAACCTAAGCTTGAGTGATTGTTTTTTAATAGTCAGCAGGTTTAAAACAAATAAATGGAAGTATATTTCACACAACGCACAGTCATCCTGTGGAATGGGCAACAGGGAATGAATCACTTGATGACTAGCTGTTCTGTCCATTCCCTCTGGGGCACCTGGCATTGGCCACCGTTGGAAGACAGAATGCTGTGCTAGGTGGACTTTTGGTCTGACCTGGTATGGCTGTACTTGTGGTCATATGTTTGTTTCTCTTCAGAAATATTTCTGTTAATTTTGTGGATCCGGTCACTTATTAAAAGAAAGTATAGCTAGCTTTTGTCTGTTTGTTTTTTTAGCAAAGAGAATCAGAAAAAAACATTGAATTTCTTCACCACAGAATAGGAAAGCCTAGCTGCTAGAAAAACAAAACCCATATTTCCAAAGCAGGGACCATGTTTGATCCTGCAAAACTCTGAGCATTTTGATCCTAATCCAATAAGCACATGATCACATTTTAAACTTTAAGCTTGTTAGTATTTCCATTGACTTGAATGGAATTAATCACGTGATTAAATTCTTTGATGAATTGGGGTCAGAATTCAACATCTCAATGGACTGAGCTCTAAATTGTGATTTAGCTAGGAAAACTGCAAAAATCTCGAATATCTGAACAAAATCATAGAATCACAGAAATGTGGAACTGGAAGGGACCTTGTCTAGTTCTCTTCACTATTACTGATACCGTCCCTACCAGGTGTTTGTCTAACATGCTCTTTAAAATCTCCAGTGAAATTCCACAACTTCCATAGGCAATTTATTCCAATGCTTAACTATCCTGAATTTTAGCAAGTTTTTCCAACGATCAAACTAAACTTCCCTTGCTGCAATTTAAGCCCATTGCTTCTTGTCCTATCATCAGTGGTCGAGAACAATTTATCACCTTCCTCTTTATGACAACTTTTTATATATTTGAAAACCATGTCTCCGCTCAATCTTCTCTTCTCCAAACCATACAAACTGACTTTTTAAATCTTTCCGCATACGTCATGTTTTCTAGACCTTTAATCATTTTTGTTGCTCTTCTCTGGACTTCCTCCAGTTTGTGCACATCTTTCCCAAAGTGCGGTACTGAGAACTGGACACAGTAAAGGGCCTTTCTAATAAAGGCTTTGTGACAGGGTGTATCAGCCTCGCACTGAACTAACAGGGTTTAGCCAGGTTACCCTGGCTAAAGGAGACCTGCCCCTCAGCCCTGCTGGGCATGATCAGACTGTAGCCCAGCTATAAAAGCCTGGGGAGAGGCTCAGTCTGGACTGACTGCCAGTGGAGAAGGACCTCAGGCTAGAGCTCCTGATCAGCAGCAGCCAGCCACCCAATGGGAGAACAGCAGAGGCCCTAGTGCTGCTTGGGACGTAACCACCGCAGACTATCAGGGAGGCGCAGCCCCAGAGGAACCAGAGGACCCTGCGACCATGTGGGAAGACAGCCCGTTGGAGCAGGGAGGATGCAGGAGCAGCCTCTCCCACCCAGAGATCCTCAGCGTGTTTCGGTTGGATTCCCCACCGAGGGAGTGGTAGACCTTTCTGACACTCATAGGACCCTGGGCCGGGACCTGGTGGAGTAGGGAGGGCCCAGGTCCCCTTACCAGGGTGCAGCCCCAATCGCATGACTTGGCTCAGTGGCCACCCAGCCCTGCCTTAAAGGGGTGGTGATTGACTCTAATAGTGACTCTGGCCAATGGGCCATCCAGTCCTGCCTTAAAGGGCCAGTGATTGACTTGGATAGTGTCTCTGGACATTGGGCCATCCAGTGCAGCTTTAAAGGGCCAGCAAGCAACTTTTATTGCCTCTGGCAGTTGGGCCATCCAGCCCCGAGGGGAGGGGCCAGACTACAGATTGTTGGGCACGCGGGGCAGGCTGCGGACTCAGATAGCCCCGGGACATGGATCCCTACCTCCTGGGGAGGGGGAAGGAAGGACTGCCCCACAACAGGCCTTTTCAGCATGGAGTGGAGTGGAAGAATTATTTCTCATGTCTTGCTTACAACACATCTGCTAATATGTGAATGGTATTTGCTTTTTTTTTTTTATTGCAACATTGTTGACTCACATCAGCTTGTGATTTACTATAATCCCCTGAACCTTTTCAGCAACATTCCCTCATTCCTAGACAGTCACATCCCATTTTGTATTTGTCTGGTTAATGATTCCCTCATAAGTGTGGTGCTTTGCCTTTGTACTTGTTCAGTTTCATCCTATTTAATTCAGACTATTTCCCCAGCTTGCCAAAATCATTTTTGAAGCCTAATGCTGTCCTACATACTTGCAGGTTGGAATCATCCACAAACTTTATAAGTATACTCTCTATGCCATTATCCAACTCATTTCTGAAGATATCGAATAGAACCAGACACAGGACAGATACTTGTAGAACCTCACTTGATATGCTCCTCCAGCTCATTTGTGAACTAGCAGTAACTACTCTGAGGCTATGTCTACACTACAGGGTTTTTCTGGGATACCGGAGGTATCCCGGAAAAACTCCTCCACATCCAGGGAACGTGTCTGCTCTTCCACTTTTTTTCGTGGAAGAGCAGACGTGCTCTTTCGGAAGCTCGGTCTTCCTTCTCCCATGAGGAAGAAGGGCTATTCCAAAAGAAGGCTTTTCCCAAATTTGGCCTAGTGTAGACAGGCCAAATTTAGGAAAAGCCTCTTCTGAAAAAACTATTGGAAAAAGGTACGCAAATTGCGGAGCACAATTTGTAGTGTAGACATAGCCTGAGTATGGTTTTCCATTCAGTTGTGCCCCCAGCTTAGAGTAAGTTCATCTCTAGGCTTTATTTCTCTAGTTGATTTATGAGATTGTCACATGAGACTGTACAATGCAGATGTTCAGTTTGTTCTATCCTGCCGTGCCTCTCCCAAATGTATGTGATTTATCCAGAGATTGAAATGGGTCTGGATTTATCCAAAGATTGGAAAGGTATTTAGGCACTGCTGCACTGGATGTGGGCATTCAACTGTTGATGGGATTTTGGCTCCTAAATGCCTAAATCCCCTTTGAAAATGAGATTTAGGCTCTTAAATCTATGAGGTTTTGCAACGGTGAGTACAGCTATGCCTAAACACCTTTAAAATCTGGGTTTGAATGTTTTTCCCCCAGCGGTTACATATGGATGCTGATCTCTTATTTTGGGCATAATTGACTGAAAATGTTTTTAATTATGAAATCATTTTCGTTCTGCATTTTTACAGCAGCTAGTGCAAAGTCATCCTGATCCACTACTATGTCTTCCAGAATACAAATTATAAATAATACAAATATTGAATATTAGGTTGCTGTCCTTTTTCTTGAAACACTAGGTGATAGTATAGATTAAGAATTTCAAGCACTCTTAAACAACATCACTTTTAAGGTAATCAAATGGGGAAAAAATAGAAAGCACAGACTTTTTGTATATGTATTTCATAATGTAAATAGGATACATTTTTACATGTTTAAAAAAAAGAGAAATCACTCAGGGGATAATAGTTTCCCTGGCAAATTTTACAGCTTAGTAATAAGCACCTGACAGCACAGGGCCAGAATGGAACTGCTGACACAAATGAAACTTACAGTGTTGTAGTTTTTGCTGTTATAATACGTAACTCATATATCTTTCTAAAAGAAATAATTTCCTAAAAATTATGAAAGTAAACATCAAATGTATTTTTCCTCGAAATGTTTTTGGCATAAGTTTGACACATCAATACCAGGGCTGAAATGCTCAACTGGTGTAAATTTGAATAGCTCCACTGAAGTCAATGGCTGTGTGCTTGGTTACATCATGCAAGGATATGGCCCAAGAAATCTGAATAACTTTAGGCTAACAAGAACCATATGCTGATTGAAAATGTAAATATGATTTAATCATTATAACTAATAAAACCCCATGAAATAGACTTCTCATACATCCTGTGACTGGATGCATCTACCCAATACTGGCCCAGCTAGGACTGATCATGCAATGTGGGCTAGAGGCCACGCCCCTTCTTTGCCCCATATGGGCATGCTTCCATTGAAGATAGGATACAGAAGGGAACAACTCTCTTCAGTTGGGGCTGACTGAGGAGGAAAGCAGATTCACGCTACAGGCTCCTGCAAGTGATGGGCTGGGTCACACAGATCCCTTTGAAACCAGTGTTCCCTCTAAAATTCTCCATCCATGAGTGGAGTGAGCTTTGTCTTGTGCACTAATATTGAGGTCATGTGTGCTTGTTTGGATGTGCCACCATGGCACCCAACTTATTAACAAATATCTTATAAATATTTTAAAAAGTGTTATGGAAGAAAGAATACTAAAACAAGGGATAATTAACAAGGTGCATGACTTTAAATGTTTATTTAATATGAAGTGAAATAAAAAGAAGATTAATACTGAAAAATGTCCAGTAGCCAACTTCCTCTGTTTATAGCCCTCTCCCAGACCCTACCCCAGCTGGGCTTCCTCCTCAATTAAAATCTGTCTCTCCTTTCAGGGAACTATGTTAATTGGCCTTTCAGACTAACATTTAGAATTTTAGTCACTGTCAACTTTTTTGGGAACCATTAACTTAAAACCCCCAGCTTGATTGCACACTTCAAATTTTAGGTAATTAATTACCTCTCATTATAAAGAATAATCAATAACTAATATATTTACAAAAATGGGACTTACTGTCTGACACAGTAATGCTCCCTTTATAAAGTGTGCATGGACTGATGGGTATGTTATAAAAATCTATGCATGGCAAGGAGAGTAAGGAGAGCTTTACAGACAATTCCTGAATGACCAAATTGAAGATGCTGCCTGACCTGGTCCTAAGTGTATTTACATTTATCAACAAACTCAAGCTGTTCAAGGCACAACTTCAAAGGGAGGAACTGACACATTTTCCTTCATTGTTAAATGTAGGTCAACAAGCAGCTGAAGCCTTGAAAGAAAGCACAGCACAGTACGCAACACTGGTTGAAAAACATCAGGATAGTTTAGTGGAAAGATTCCATGATCTACAATTGAAAAGGCCACAGATTACATTCTTGGTCAACCCTTTCACTGTGGAGGCTGACTGTTTGAAAGCCCCGTTAGTCACAGATGAAACAGCTTCGCAGATTGAGATGACTGAACTGTCAGAAGACAATAGATTGAAGTTTTTGCTAAAGGAAAACACACTTGAGTTTCCAGTGGGATGACAGAGTGATGTCAACACATCATAGCATCCACAGGCTAAGGGGGCAGGTATGGATGGGAAAAAGTTAGGAGTGGGGATGTGAAGAGAAAGGGCTGGAGCCTTTCGCCAGTGGCTGGGGGAAAGTTGGGGTAGCCTACCCCCCGAGAGAGGCGGGTTGGTGAGTGTAGCGAGCAGGGGGCACAGCCACTTAGCTTAAGAAAAGGCTGGCATTTTTATATTCTGAGAAATACTTTAATTGCTAAATAATGAAAAACAAAGCAGAGAATTTAATAATCCTGTAGATTCCCAAGGCTCTGTACTGGGACCAGTCCTAGCCAACCTATTTATAAATGATCTGGAAAAAGGGGTAAACAGCGAGGTGGCAAAATTGGACGATGATACTAAACTGCTCAAGGTAGTTAAGACCAAAGCAGTCTGTGAAGAACTCAAAATTATCTCACAAAACTAAGACTATGTATAGACTGCAGGCTTCTTTCAGAAGAAGCTTTTCTGAAAGAGATCTTCCGAAAAAAATTCTTCCGAAAGACAGTGTCCACACTGCCAAAGCGCATCGAAAAAGCGATCTGCTTTTTCGAAAGATAGCGTCCAGACTGAATGGACGCTATCTCACATGTAAGCTGTGATTACTATGGGCGGGATGGCCACCAGGGCACCTGTGCTTTTTCCTCTTTCCTCTTCTTGCGAAAGAACTCCCTCTTCCCCGTCCACACACGCCTTTTTCCAGAAGAGCTCTTTTGGAAAAAGGCTGCTTCCTCGCAGAAAGAGGTTTATTAATGTCAGAACTCCCTACCCCCCCAGGTTTTCGATTTTCTTTCGAAAGAACGTGATTGCAGTGTGGACATAATTGAAGTTTTTTCAGAAAAATGGATGCTTTTTCCGAAATAAACTCTGTAGTGTAGACATACCCTAAGTGATTGGGCAACAAAATGGCAAATGAAATTTAATGTTGATAAATGTAAAGTAATGCACATTGGAAAAAATAATCCCAACTATACATACAATATGATGGGGACTAATTTAGCTATACTCAAGAGAGAGATCTTGGAGTCATTGTGGATAGTTCTTTGAAAACATCCATTCAGTGTGCAGTGGCAGTCAAAAAAGCAAACAGAATGTTAGGAATCATTAAAAAAGGGATAAAGAATAAGACAGAGAACATCTTATTGCCTCTATATAAAACCATGTACACCCACATCTTGAATACTGTGTACAGATGTGGTCGCCTCATCTGAAAAAAGATACCTTGGCATTGGAAAAGGTTCAGAAAAGGGCAAGAAAATGATTAGGGGTTTGGAATGGGTCCCAAATGAAGAGAAATTAAAAAGACCAGAACTTTTCAGCTTTGAAAAGAGGAGACTAAGAAGGGATATGATAGAGGTCTATAAAATCATGACTGGTGTGGAAAAAGTGAAAAAGGAAAAATTATTTACTTGTTCCCATAATGTAAGAGATCACCAAATGAAATTAATAGGTAGCAGGTTTAAAACAAACAAAAGGAAGTTTTTCTTCACATAGCTCACGGTCAGCCTGTGGAACTCCTTGCCAGAGGTTTTTGTGAAGACCAGGACTTTAACAGGGTTCAGGAAAGAACTAGATAAATTCATGGAGGTTAGGTCCATCAATGGCTATTAGCCACGATGGGTAGGAATGGTGTCCCCTAGCCTCTGTCAGTGGCTGGGAATGGGTGACAGGAGAGGGGTTACTTGAAGATTCCCTGTTCTGTTCAATCCCTCTGGGGAACCTGGCATTGGCCACTGTTGGAAGACTAGATACTGGGCTAGATGGACCTTTGGTCTGACCCAGTATGGCCATTTTTATGTTCTTATTCATTAATACTGTACATGTTTACACATATATATCTTCATTATAATCACACATGTTGTGAACCAAACATACAGTTAACACAAAATGAATGATTGACCACTCATGCTTGTGTAAATCAGGAGAAAGTTCAGTGACGTCAGTGCAGTTACACTAGCATAAAAATAAAGTGAGAGCAGAATCAGGGGGTTGGAATATTTACTGAACAGTGTAAATATATGTATTTTGAGAGCTATAAGGCTCCCTTATGATTTGATCAACTGTTAATGAAAAAATACATAGATACACAGTTTAAAAGTGTTATTTCTTTACTCAAGATAATTAAACGATAAAATGTTACAATCTCAGAATGTAAAATTGAAAGCAAAGTCCAGGAAGCAAGTTCCTGTATTTCTGCACTATAATCACTTCTCATGTTGCTAAGTTTACTAAATCTTAAGACTGGAGCTTTTGGGTTTTTTTTTTTCCAATTATCAAGCGTGAAAGTAAACTCTTAAACTTGAAAGTTTCTTTTGGTCACTTCAATCATATAACAATAGCAAAAGAAAAGGAGCTGAAACATCTGCTACCGGGATTAGCAGAGTTACCAGGACCTAAAAAAGTTTCTTCTATTATGCTCTCCGTAATCCAGTTACTATAATCAAGTTCCTTCAGACTTCAATGGATATCTAATGTCTTTTAAACTTCTATTATATTTCTAAATAGCACTATAGAAATCCAGTGCAAGTAAAAGAAACCACTTGCATGAACAAACTTAAAAAGACCGATTAAACTAGAGAACAATACCCTGAGATTAAAGTAAGAGGTTCATGCATTCTAGCTGGTTTTATTAAAAGAAAACAGTTTTTCAGTTTTGAATAAAAATAAAAGGAGATTTTTGTTGATAAAATGCAACAATTTTGCTTTGAAAAATGATTTTCCAGCAAAATAACAAAGTTTAGGTGTGAAAATAAAGACTTTTCACCTGGGGCAAGGTGGAAAAATGTGATTAATTGTAGGATCGTTAGGGAAGTATCTAAAACTGATTTGAATATTAATATACACATTTTCTCAAATATCCTGTGGCTTGTTTTTTAATCAGTAGGGCAGTTCTCTGCCCTGGTTAGGGTTCCAGATTGTATATAATATCAAACATATAATAGTATCTGTTTTCTTTACAATATATTATCACTTCTTTAATCATTTCTTTGTGAATTTGGGGAAGAGGGGCACCTTTGGCCACAGTTCTCTCTTCACCGTGGCACTCCATTATGAGTTTAATGGGAGTGCACTGGCATAAGTGAGAGAAATGTGCAAGGCCACTAATCACGACATTTTTGAAGCACTGTGAAGAGTTTAAGGTTGTGTCCCTCACAAAAGTCGGTATCAGTTGTATGCAACTAAACCCCACACCATACTTTTTGAAACTTTAAGGATACCAGAAATTCCTTTTAAAAAGTTTTCAAAGAAACTGGAATTAAAATATTAATATATTGAAAGAAAGAATCCTTGAATTTGTGACCTTACTAAATTACCATTTAAACAAACAAACAAACAAACAGACAAACAAACATTAATTTAATATGATTGGTTATTTTGAACTGGAAGCACATTTCCCAACCAACATCTCAGCATATTTTATAGGAAATAAACCACAAAGAACAAAGAAACCACAGCTAATGCACAGAAGCTTTAACAAGTACTATGACTATTTTTCTAATTATGTATTATTCCCTATTTTTACCTTCCATAAAACAATACTCATTAAAGTACAAAAGGTGCACATAAAAATTTGATGAATCATGACTAAAATTACACAGTAAGAGTTTACAAATATGATTCTCCTGAAGTTAATCACTGGAGTAAATAAGGTACTCTTGTGCAATGGGAGGTGAATAGGGGAAATGGGCAATGAAGGACATTTGATATAGCTGTATCTTCACATCAAGGTCACATATAACCTATGGAAAACCAGGGGGTATGTCTACACAGCAAAGTTATTTCAAAATAACAGCCCTTATTTTGAAATAACTTTCCTAGCGTCTACACAGCCAAACCGCTATTTTGAAATAAATTTGAAATAGCGGAGCGCTTATTTCGAATTTGGTAAACCTCATTCTACAAGGAATAACACCAAATTCAAAATAGCTATTTCGAAATAAGTGCTGTGTGGACACTTATTTCGAAATAGGGGGCCTCCAGCCTTCCCAGGGTGCCCTGGTGGCCACTCTAGCCTCAACCAAGAACACTTCTCTCCCTCTCTTCGCCCCCAGAGTCCTTAAAGGGGTAGACACTGGCCACAGTGCCTGTGCCAGCTCCAAGCCTGCCAGCCCAGAGCCAGCAGTCACTGTCCCTGACCCAGTGGCCCCAAAACATGAGCCAGCAAGCCACTGGCAGCCAGCCCTTCACTGCTCCCCAGGAGCAGTCTGCCAGCTCCCAGGAGCCTGCCAGGGCCCAGAAAAGGTGGGCGCCTTCCTGGTCCAGGGTGGAGATCATGGACCTTATTCAGGTTTGGGGGGGATGCCCCCCAACGTCCACGATCTCCACACTAGATGGAGGAATGCGGCAGTCTATGGCAGGATAGCTGCCAGCCTGGCCACCAAAGGCCACATGCGAATCCAGGAGCAGGTTTGCCTGAAAATCAAGTTGGTCTGGCGAGACCCCCAAACCTGAGCCCTGAGCTTCCCCTTCCCCTTCTTCCCCTTGCTTCCCCCTTCCAGCTCCTTCCTCCCGGGTTTCCCCCTCCCCTCTCCCACCCTCTCTTCTCCCCTCTCCCACCTCCTTTTCCCAGTCTCACCAGAGTTTCATTCCCTCCCCCCAGTTTTGTTAAATAAAGAGAGTTTGTGTTCATGAAAATACGTGTATTTTATTTGACATCAGGAAGGAGGGTTAGGGAGGGGTAAGTGGAAGGACGTGAGGGAAGAGGAATGAGGCACAAACCCCCAGTGGGGCAGACCAGGGAGGCTCTTAGTGCTCCTCAGGGTGGAAGCTCTCCTGCAGGGCCTCCTGGATACTGACAGCCCCCCGATGGACCTCCCAGATGGCAGCCTGCAGAAAGTGCAGCCAGGCTCACAGCAACACGTCCAAGAGAAGCACCACAGTGCCCAGGGGCAGCTCTGGCTCCATGTTGCAGAGTGCTGTGGTGTCCCGAGTGAGGGCAACAGGAGCATGCAGAGACAAAATGCTTTGCTGTCCCTCATTGAGGTAGACAAACAAGCAGGGAAACCTGAGAACTGGCTGTCCAGGGGGTCCCTTTAAGCACGGACCTCAGATAACCTCAGGCAGCAGCCTCACACAGTAAGTCCTGACCTGATGCCCTGATGGAACTGGGCCAGCCTTAAGTGTGATTCAGAGTCCACTCAGTGTGGACGCGCTATTTCAAAATAGCAAAATGCTATTTCGAAATGCATTTTGTGTAGATGCATTATTTCGAAATAAGATATTTCGAAATAACACTGTTGTGTAGACATACCCAGGAGGAAGAAGAGGCAGAGTACCATGATGTTAGAACACAGTCACTAAACATAAAAGCTTTATTTCAATTGTCTCTTGTTATTCCCTGCAAATTCCTAGGCTCATATTTATTTCTATCACTTTAATGACTACCCATTTGTGTCTTGTCTTAAAATAGGAAGGCCACATCCCTCTCTTCTTTTTGCAGTTTAAATCACTATCCATGGCATAAGGTGTCCAGATAGCAGGTGTGAAAAATCAGACCAGAGTGTGGGAGGTTACAGGCACCTTTCTAAGACAAAGCCCTGAATATCAGGTCAGTTTCTATATAATTGGGGCATCTGCTTCCCCTATCTTGGAGCCTCATGTCATATCCAACAGAGCCACTCCTAACTATATGCATGCACCAAGGGGCACTGCTGGGTTTCAGATACACACTGTATTAGCAATTTTTCCTGTCTCACTACTCCATGCTCCTAAGGAACTGGGCAGGAGTATTTTGCCATGCCTGGAACCTAGCACAATCAATAGTCATCTCTCCTGCTTGTCCATAATATTAGTTTATATCTTTCTAAAGAAGGACTGTACAACACTTCTCTTAGAACCTAGACACACTGTTGCTTACTCAGCCTGAGGAGTAGATGCTAAGTGGCCTAAGGAATTCCCTCCACAGAAATCTGAGACCTGAGGGGAAATGAGCTCCGAATTACAGCTAAGTGGGAACAAAACAATACGTTGACCAAGAAAAAACAGTGAAAAACAGTATTGTTTTTCAAACAAGCAAGCAAGCAAGCAAGCAAGCAAACAAACAAATAAACAATGCTTTAGTGTTTTTACCTCAAAGTTGTCACTAGCCAAATAAAAGCTGGATATACTGTGCATACCTCCTGCATATTATCAAAACTAAGAAACTCAAACTGGGACACTCAGTCCAAATATAACAACTCAACCAGGAAGGTAAAAGGAATTCTTTCTTTTCAGAATTTGGTAGGAATCTACTAACATTGATTTCTTCATATCTAACTATGGTAGCCATGTAAGCTGTTTGCTATTAATGCTGTAGCTGTTTGCTATTAATACTTCAGCTGTAAATTAATGCTGTAGCTTGTAACGGAACACCTTTAGAGGTAATGTTCGAAACGGAATTCATAAGAATTCTTCTCATCTTTGAAAGGCTACCCCACAGATGCACTATGAAGCATTTCTTTTGCATGACTTACACAAAAATTTCTTTGTAAATATGTAACTTCAACGTATTAACCACAGTGCAGGAGTTACAATAGGCTGATTGGTTTCAAAGTTACAATGCTAAGCTGGGGCTCAATGTAAAATACTAAATTGTTAAGAGACCTACATTTTAAACAGGCCTATTTGGGAGCAATATGTGGCAATATTTGTGCTGCATGCAATTATGAACTATTACATCTTTGTGTTAAAATCAGTGGCCCTTTGACTTCAGTGAATGTGTTTGACAGAACAAGGATTATATCAGATTATCTATTTCCAGACTCAGTGGCAAAGTGAAGTCCATTTAAACAATGTTCCTTTAAAACTGTTTGCCATAGAGTAAATAAATGTCAGAATTCATGATCTTCCTATAGCTCATCAATCAAATTTTAGCAGTTCTTATGAACAGCAACATTGGAAGTGGGAGAAAGTGGTGGTGGCACTGGGTCTGCGAGGTGTAATCAGGAAATACAGGTTGGACCTCCCTGGTCTGGCACCCTGGGAGGGAGTTTACTGGACCAAAGGAGGTCGGCCGCTCTGCTGACAGGCTCTGGGCTCTCCCAGGATCTGTCAGCAAATCACCCAGGCTCTGCTGTCCTGCGGCCACAGGGCTCCGCTGCTCCAAAGTCACTGGGGCTTTGTTGTCCTGGGGCTGTGGGGATCCACTGCTCCAGAGTCACCAGGGCTCCACTGTCTTGGAGCCACCAGGGCTCCACTGCTCTGGAGTTGCTGGGGTTCCACTGTCCAGGGCCATGGGACTCCACTGGTCCAGAATTGCCAAGACTCTGCTATCCCAGGGCTGCAAGGTTCCACTGTTCTAGAGTCACTGGGGCTCCACTGTCCCGGGGCCGGGGTCTCTGCTGCTCTGAGGCCACTGGAGCTCCATGGCCAGTCATTTTTGAGAAACAGTTCTAATGGTAAAGTGATGAAGCCTGGAACAGGAAAAGAGAAAGCCAGTACAGCCACTCCCCGACTTACGAACACACCGACTTACCACCATCCGTACTTACGACCAACCTCTCATTAACCCCATTATAATATTTTCGAGTTGAGAACCATGTACGTCAAGTTTTTCGAACAGCGTGGGCAGAGTGTTTAAGGGTATTTCCAATTTACGACCAAATCGAGTTACGACCAGGTGTTCGGAACGTAACCCATTCGTAAGTTGGGGACTGCCTGTAATTATCTTCCAATGACACAAAATGTATTGGTAATTATAACAACAATATTTTATTAAGCTGAGTCATTTCTGTTGGAAAAAGATAGGCTTCTGTAAAATAACATTTTATGAAAATTCTACAGCTTTTTAAAGATGTTCCAAAGTATTTTAGGCAACAGACACACTGGAAAAAATGAAATGTTATTTTTCTTGCATTTGAGGAATAATCTTTTTCTTTTTTTTTTTTCAATCTCAATCACAAGTACTAGGTACTGTCAGGGCTATTCCCCACCCTGGCTCTCTGAGTGCAGAAGGTGGGTGCCTGCAAAAGACCTTAAATAACTTGCCTCCATAGGCTCTGCTTAAAAAAAACCAACAAAAAAACCAAAAACAACAACTCCCCAGAATTACAGATGCATTGACTCTGGAACGTAGGCTGCCACCATCAAGTGATTTTTAAGAACCCTGAAAAACCAGGAAGGAACATTTGAATTCCTTTCCCAGGGTACCCCAAGCTCTTCTGCCACAAATGAGCTTGAAAAAAGAAATAAAAGAAAGCACAGAAAACAAAGTGTGTCTTTGATAGCTGACCTCTCGGGCTAGGCAGGCACCCACATAGACCTGTTACCATCCAGGACACAAGAATCAAATAATTGCCTAAAAAAGATTATTTTATTAACAAAAAACAAAAATATATCCTTAATAAAGCATACTTGGCTGCTAGGTGTTACAGAGAAACTGAGAAAAACAAATTAAAACACAGAGAAAATAGTATCTCTGGGTACAGCTTAAATATAGTGAATGGGGTTGGGGAGAGCACGTGGATTTTACTCAGAGACGCTCAAACAACCAACCAAAACAAAGAAAAAAATACCCTGATCGTGACTAAACATACATTCCTCACTCTGCTCATGATCTGTGCTGGTCTATACTTCAAGACCCAGTTTACTTCCATGTCCAATATTCCTTGGAGGCATGGTAATTCTGATTACTGCATGTTGCTCCCTCCAGCTCTTAACTTACAACTCACACAAAGAAAGAAGCAGCTAGGTATCTATGTACATTCAAGTTTCAACAGTCTTTTCCACTGCCTTTCCTGTCATTCTGTCAACCTCCCTGCTCCCAGGTACCTGAGTTTAACCCTTTAGTCACCAGCTGTTGGCCAGCACCCCTCCTATCCATCACAGCTACTATTTAAAAATCAGAATAGATATTCAATAAATATTTAGAACTTGGCAGAAACAGGGATTCCACACCTGGTTTTTCATAATTTATCATTCAACCAGATCATCTTAGGTAGCTTTAAGTTGCCATTCATCATGAAGTCTGCATAGGACATTGGTCAGATGACAGCTAATGTGCAGCACTTAGGTTTATTAAAATTCCTGTGGTTCACTTACCCAAAGTGCTTTCTGGTATCACAGGAAATGACACATTATGACTTTCAGTTAGGACCAACATCACTTCAACACTTTAAATAATAAAAGTCCAAAAATGTTGAAAAATTATCTTTAGATAGTAAGCAGTAGATAAATGACAAAATCATATTTAATATGAGAAACTTGCTCTTTTTTCTCTACCAGATAATAGAAATGTCACTGGCAGCCCTGACCCCTCGCACTCTAACACTGCTTGCAATATCTCATGCCAATATGATGGTTCACACAAAGCACATGGTTTGCATCCACTTAGATTTAGGGGCACGAGAGCATTGCTGGAAACTCAGCCAACTTCAAAGTCCTACAATAGGCTCTCCAGCCATACACAGCCTCACTGAACAAAACCTGCTCAGGAAGTAACCAGGTAAAATGCCAGTCTCCATTGTAAAGAGCTTTTAGTTTTTAAATCTATACTAAATTATATAAAAAGCTAGATCTTTCTTTCACACTAGCTCATACACAAGGTAGCAATACAGCTAATGGGGCTCTGTTGCCTCTCCTTCACTCCCTCAGGGCCATCCCTAAGAGGATTCAAGGCCTGGGACATAGGTGCCAAGTTTTTAATCTGTGAGGAGGTGCTTTCCTCCACCCTGCTCTGCCAAAGCCCCACCCCTACCCTGCCTCTTCCTGTCCCTGCCTCACTTATTCCCAACCCATTTCTGCCCCCTTCCCCATGTGCACTGTGCCTTCAGTCCTATCCCTTCCCCCATCACAAAACATTTGATCCATATCAGGCAGTAGGTGCTGAGAGGGAGGGGGAGGCACTAACCAGAGGGCTGGAGGTGCCGGGGGTAGAGGGAGGTTCTTGTAGGGGGCTGCCAGTGGCTGCTGGGTGTGGGGCCCTGGGCAGCTGTCCCAATTCACCATTACCTGTCTCTGAGTAGAGATTGTCTTTCTCCTTAGATTTATCTGAATAAATGGATTCAATGCAACTTAGGTCCTAATTAAGGGCTCTTTTTACATCTAAACTAAGCATCTCACCGTTCATTGTTAAAACAGTGTGATGTAGGGAAAATACAGATAATGGATTTGTTTAAATAGAATATCATTGACTGCTTAGTAATGAATTGAGGATGTGGAGTTTTAACCTCCTTATCCTTATGGGATACTATACTAGAAGGCTCAACAATTATAGCATAGATTTCACTGACTATCAGTCATTATTATGAATGCAGTCTCCACAGATGTTTAGCATAATAAACAATCTCAGAAAAGTTCAGAGAGAGAGAGTATAATAACTTGGTAAAAATGAAATTCAAGTCCCAAAAAGATTATGGTTCATATGTGGAAAGATTATCCTTTTCCTCCTCTGCAGCTTTTGATAGTCTACTTTATTACAAATTAGTCTATTTGAGGTGTTCCCAATATGCTAGGAATTGTGTGGTTAGCGATCATCCATATAGGACACTGTAATGCCTGTCTATTTTCTTCTTCCTGTCATTCTTTAGAAGCTGAACAACCAGAAATCTAATGAGAAGATCTATCACATTAAAAACTGAATTTCTTTCTGCCATACAAGATTGGACAAAGTTCTACCCTGACAACTGATGCAATAAATCCAGGGGTTGAACTGGAAAATCAACAGTAATGGTAGGTCCTAACTCCTCCCACGGAGTGCCAGGTATCTGAGAAACCATTCACAGTAGATCTTCATAATATGATAGAGCCCTCTTTTCTCTCTGCACACCATTTTTTACCTCATCTATAGTACAGCAGGGTATCACATAATTTGTTTGAAGAATGTTGCAAAAAACTGCAGCAATAAAGCTCAATAGGGACAGCCATTTACCCCAGGTTTTTTTCCCCACAAAAACAGAGGAAATGTTGGTGCTTCTAGATGGACAAGATATTCCAAAAGGATAGTGAGTGGAGCCAGGGCCGGCTCTAGGTTTTTTGCTGCCCCAAGCAAAAGAATTTTTGGCCGCTCCCCTCCCCTTTTTTTGTTGGCTTTTACACATGTTTGCACTTCGCAATTTTTTTTGTTTTGTTTTGGGTTTTTTTTTGACTGTTTAAAATTAAAAAAAAATGAAAACAGAAAATGTGTAGTTCGTGAAATAAATAAACTAGTGTACTCATTTAATTTTAACAAAATGACAATTACAAACAATTTGGGTTCAACTATACACTGTAATGAAAAATGTTAGTGTCTTCCGGTGCGCTCAGTTTCTCATAAATTAAAAGAATTTATATGAACTGTATTTTTCTGGTTTTTATAATTGCATAGCCTTTTAATAATTCAGTAAAATCTAATTTTTTTTGCAATGGTACTTTCAATTGAAATTAATGCGAGTCCTGACAAATGATTTTGAGACATGGTGGACCTCAGATAATTTTTTAGTAATTTCAGTTTTGAGAAACTACGCTCACCAGAAGCCACTGATACTGGTAATGTTAAAAGAATGCGTAATGCTATAGCAGTGTTTGCAGTGAAAAAATCATTTCTTGCTATAAATTCTAATACTTTTAGAGGAGAAGTTTTAGGACTTATTAGCTCAGATAAAGCTATTAATTCATCATGGCCTTGGCTGGAGGGAAGACTGAGCTTTCTGAATGGGGACATCCCCCCGCAAACCCGCCCCAGCCCCCCGCGGGCAGGGCTGATGATCCAAAGTAGGAGGCAGAGCTGGGTAGCAGCAAGAGGCAGAGGGCGGCCAGCAGGCTCCGGGTGTGCATGGTGCTAGCGCTGCGCAGCGGGTAGCGGCGTCTCCCGCAGCCCTTTAAAATCGGCGGGATGGGGCGGGGCCAGGTATTGCTGGGGGCGGTTGCTTACCTGGAAATGCCGCCCCTGGAAATGTGCCGCCCCCAAGCACGTGCTTGATTTGCTTGTGCCTAGAGCTGGCTCTGAGTGGAGCCACAGCTGCAACCCCTTTCATACTCTCTAGCTAGAAGAATGAAATAGGCACAATGGAGAGCATACATTATATACTGAAAAAGTACTCACCAGTGAATACGCATTTGCCTGACAGGGGCACTCTGCAACCCACATATATCTATGAACTACCAGTGGTGTATTGACCTCTATGACCTTGTTCCACAGCTTGATTCTGACACTTAATGTTATGATAAAGCCCTTGTTTGAGATAGACAAACAGTCCTTGTGATCAGTTTGTGTACATTTTTGGACCTTAATTTTTTTTGTAAATTTTATATAAAAGAAACCAACAATCCACAACCCTCCAAATGTTTCCAAGATGAGAAGTTGCATGTTAAGATGCACTTTGAGTAGATTTTTTATGGACAAGTTAAGAATTCCTTGAAAATATGTTTGTACAATGGAAATATAAGTGGTGATAGAATTTAAAGAGAACTAATGCCCTCAGTAGGGACTTGAAATATTTTATCGCACGTCTACACAGCAGGGCTAATGCTGAAATAAGCTACACAACTTGAGCTACATCAATTGTATAGCTTAAGTCGAAATAGCTTATTTTGGCTTTTGGCACTATCTACACAGCAGGAAGTCCAAGTAAGAGCATTCTCTCTCCGACTTCCCTTACTCCTCATAAAATGAGGGTTATAGGAGTCAGAGTAAGAAGTCCTCCGGCTTGACATTATTTCAATATTTGGTTGAAATAACTGCTTGATGTGTAGACACAGAATATGTTATTTAGGAATAATGCCAGTTATTCCAAAATAACGCTGCTGTGTAGACATAACCTCACAGTGCTTCCATGGTCTTGCCTTCAGAACTGCTTCTATCCTTGGAAACTCTTCTTTTTAGTTTTCTTCAATTTTAATTTACACCTTATTTGGGGCTTTGGTTGATATCAGTCTTTTACCACCTCAGCAGTTGTACAGTTTTAGGAGTGTGCAATCTACCTAGGAGAGAGCAGATCGATGCACATTCATTTTGGGGTGACGGAGAATTTAGCAGAAAATTATTTTAACTCCTAAGGTTATCTTCTCAAAGACAGTGTCTAAGGATTAAATTCTGTTGGACAGAGCACATCTGTAGAGCAGCTTGGGTACTGACAGTTTGATCACTCAATGACAAATGCAAACAAACATCGTCTGTAGAAAGTCTAAAGACGTTTTGTCAAAGATAACAGCGCTGAAGAATTCGATTTTGAAAGCCCAGTACTATAAGAAATAGCATCTTTATCCCTCTGTGGTATCTGCATTTAACTGGGGCACTGAGCCTAATTGATCCCAGAATTAACTCATTGTGAGTCTGAGCAGATGGTGCTTCAGAGTACACTTGTCTGTGACACTTAATAATGTCAGCGATCAGGGTGAACCCAAATCTTGCCATTTTAAGAACACAACATAAGATTCATTTCTCTGAACAATACTTCTCCCAAAACTAGTGAAATATGCATTTCCTTGTTAAGCTGGTACTTAGGAATAAGCCACCTAGATATAATATGAACCTATCTTTTATTGCTTTTGCAGAGGATGGGATCTCTGTTAGTTTTTCATGAGGAAACTGATATAGTAATGTACTACTAAGGCAGATCCTTCCCCTGAGTGCAGGATTTTGCATTTGTATCTCTGTGCCAGTAGACATGTAAAATCACACATAAGCAGATAATAATCTAAGGAAGCTCATTTGTATTGTTGGTTTCAGCTAATAGTTGACAAATATTATGCTCAAAATGGACTCGTATATGCCAGCTTCTGATTTGAGAATATTAATAATTATCTGGTATTAATTGGGTGAAACTCTGACTTGTACAGCAGTCTCTGAGTATAGAAGCATTTGGTGTCTTCTGTAGGACACCAATTTTCTGGACAGGCAACTGCTTCCTCTTGTTACTCATACCAGCTCTGATTCAACTTTCTGGTGCTCAGTATACATGCTTTTAAAATCAGACTTGAGGCCTTACAGTTCAGTTCCTTCCTCTCTTAATGCATTTAACTTCTGCCTACTTTAGTAGGAGTTACACACACTCATAAAAGAACAGATCCTTTATGCTGTGCATTCCTATAACTCCAGTTAGCAGGGCTAAAATAACAACTTCTCATCTCATTAGTTTTAATCTTCAAGAGTCACCATCAAATAAAAATCACACTTCTGCCTGATTTTTTTTACCTACTATCACTGTAAGTAAAACCTAAGATAGTTATAACTTTTCTCTATTTTAATTTGCTACATGTATGCATTTGACAGTGCCTTGTATCTAGCCAGTTTCATTGTTTCTTCTGATAGTCATTTGCAGTGTTGTAGCCATATTGGTCCCAGAATATGTGAGAGTCAAAATGGATGAGGTATTATCTTTTACTGGACCAACTTCTGGCAATGAAAGGTACAAGCTTGCAAGCTACAAAAAGCTCTTCTTCAGGTGGGAAGAAAGAAACAGACCTGTCTGAGGAGGTCACTTGAAATTAAGTGAGTAATTGGGGATTAGATTATTATGTGAACAATATTATATTCAGTCCATTTGCTGCATTGTTTACATGGGAGGAAAAAAGGAAGAAAAAGAAGAAAAAGAAAAACATTAAAAGTGTCAAACTGCATAAAATGTCAGGAGGACTTATGTTTAATTTTTAATTAGCTATTTTTAAAGAAAACAGATTCCTTTATCTTTTGACTGTAATGCTTTTTAAGGAAATAAAGAGCTGGGTGCCACAATACATTATTTTTTCTGCTTTTTATATTTGATATAGCTAGGGGTGTTGCAAGCAGTGATTATACTGCTTTGAAACAGAAACACTTGGAGGAACTAGCTTGTTGTATCACCCACACTAATTCTAAAACAGGTATTCAGCATATACCTCAACAATTAAATGAGGAACAAAAAAGCCTCCTTCACACTTTTTTGTCTCTACTCCCTGTCCTCCCTGAGGCTTGTACAGGCGACCCCCAGCTTACGACTGCCCGACTTATGACCCCTCCGCCGCATTTATGACCACCCTGCTCCAGCCCAGCCTCTCAAGCCCACCTGCAAAGCGAGCCACAGGGTCAGCCAGTCACCCGCAGTCCCAGCCGGTTCTGGGCGCAGCTTGTGCTGCTGGCTCCGGGATACGCCAGGAGCCACCTCCCCCCGGCACAGCCCCTGACTGGCTCTGGGAGCAGCTCGTTCCATGCCGCCTCCACCCGGCACAGCCCCCGGCCAGCTCTGGGTCCAGCATGCTGAGGACTACAACTCCCAGGAGGCAAAGCGGGCCAGAAATGGAACCCCCATTTATAGCATTGCGCCTATGGAAAATAAGGGTTCGACTTATGATAGCTTGACTTACAACGGTTCTCCAGGAACCAATTAGGTCATAAATGCGGAGGTCGCCTGTATTTCATTGCTGGAATCTGCCACATTTGAATGCACTGTTTGTAATTGTGAAATGAACGCTGTAATTTCATGTATCATAGACACATGTCTGGTTGGGAAATATAAAAAAAGACATTTTTTAAAGAACTGTAGTTTAAGAAGTGACTTAAAACCTGTGAAAATAAATGTTGTGACCATTTATTACTTCCCTCCTTTGATATCACTGTTAAGCATGAATGTATGATTTGTTGTTCCTAAGGACCAATATCTAGCATTGCACACACAATAAAGAAGCAAAAGAGCAATTTTTAGCTTATGAAACCAAATAAACATTTTTGGTGTTTTCTAGGAAAAGTATAAAACCAAATGGAGTGAAAACTTGTTCATTATTACTTTATCTATGCCTGTGTATCAGAACCAGTGTGTTCAATAAGATAAGCCTTTTCAGACTCAGCCTTTGGCTTGTATGTGATAGTGACCAGCTCTGGAAGTGATCTTAAATCTGTACAGATTAATAGCAAATGCACATACATGCAAGGTCATTTTCACAAATACATTTTGGGGCTGACTTTTTTTTTTAATGTAGTCCAGTATTTCAGCTTCTCAGTAATGATCAACTAGGAAACCCTGCTCAGCTTCTACTTCTGGTTATGTTAGCGGTTATTGTACAGTATTTCATAATATGTTGGACAACTGCAAACACGAATGAAGTAAATATTTTTGTCTTTTGTCTTGGAAATAATGCAATACTTTCCCTTCCACTCCTGTCTTTATGGTTAATGCTTTCATAGTCAGAGTCACTCCAACTTGATGTTTTTCTCCTAATAGCTTGCTCCAAGAGAAGGTAAGGAAGGATAGAATTTCCCTGGTTGCAGATAGATTTAAATGTTTGAAACTTTATCAGTTGGCTTGGTTTTCAGAGCTTTTAATGTATTTATCCAGAAGAAAGTATTGCTTGTGAAAGGTGCTGGACTGACAGCTCTAGAAATGCAGCCTTTTTATGTAATAGTTTCTACCCACACAGATATCAACACTGTAAGTGGCACAGTACAGTCTTGTCACATTGCCGTTAAACTCATTCTTCAGTTTCCTTGGTGTTTTAGTCACTGACCTGTCTGCTGAGATTGCCAACAAAGGGGTAATTGTTAAGTGGCACAGCTATCCCCTAGGGACAGAGATTACTATTCTGTTCATACTCTCTGGGGCAGCTGCCATTGGCCACTGTTGGAAGACTGGATACTGGGCTAGATGGACCTTTGAGCTGATCCGGTATGGTTATGTGAACAGACACCCAGTTTGGGTTCTCTGCCTTCTGGACAGTCTATCTTGAAGTTGGTATTCATAGTGGTGAGCCACCCCAGACAGCATGACACCCAAAAACAGCTGGCCCGCCACTGCAGGAATGAAATGTTGCTTTTTTTCCACCTGTTCATCCCAGCATCTACAATTTGAGTTGAGGTGCGAGAGAAGTGCCAATTTAATTTATTGTGGCTCCTGTCCATCTGACCACAAGTTGCATCATTGCAATTTTGTACTGTTGTGATAGACCTTATGCAAGTTGCAGCAGTGGAATGCATAGTGGCATGAAGCTCACCATGTTCATGTACAGTACTTTCTGCAATTGTTGCAGACTATGTAGAGTGTTGCATATATCTCACAATTTCCAGCACAGATTCCAAAGACAGAGGCAGATTGTATATGTTATATAATTCATATTTTTATTTCACTGACAGGATTAATTGTACCACTGCAGGTGCACAACTTTCATTTCCTGTTCACGGTAAACTGGTCCTGCAACAATGCGAGGTGATATAATAGTGCTTAAACTTGCTCATTTTATAAGTATTACAAGCATGCCAGGATGTTGCAACAGCTATATGTTAGATCTAGCGCGCACAAGCCGGCAGAAGCATTGACTGCACACACCCCCTAGAAGCAGGTGAAAAAGTCACACTTCTGCCTGTGCTTACCACCTGGCAGCCTCTCTGCAAAGAATTGTTTGGGAGTCTGTGACACTCCTTCCAGTACTCTGCGAATCAGTCTCTTTTCTCCTAAGCGCCTTGGCCCAACTTGCTATCCAGCCCACAAATGACTTTCTAAAACAAATGTGGATATCCATTGCCTTAGTGCATTTCCATCAATCTCCTGTCTTCCAACAGTAGCCAGTGCCAGATGCCCCAGAGGGAGTGAACAGAACAAGTTGTTGTCAAGTAATCTACCTCCAGTTGCCCATTCCTAGCTTCTGACAAACAGAAGCTAGGACACCATTCTTGCCCATCCTAGCTAATAGCCATTGTTGTACCTATCTTCCATTAATTTATTTAGTTCTTTTTAAAACCTTGTTAAAGTCCTGGCCTTCGCAACATCCTCTCGGAAGGAGTTCCAGAAGTTGACTATGCATTGTGTGAAGTACTTCCTTTTGTTTGTTTTAAACCTGCAACCTTATTAATTTCACTTAGTGACTCCCCCCCTCCCGCCCCCAGATCCAGTGTTATGGGAAGGAATAAATAACTTTATTGTTCCCTTTTTCTACACCTGCCATGATTATATAGACCTCTATAAACAGAGAGTAGTTATTAATGGTTCACAATCCTGCTGGAAGGGCATAACAAGTGGGGTTCAGCAGGGAACTGTTTTGGGACAAATTGTGTTCAATATCTTCATCAATGATTTAGATGGTGGCATAGAGAGTACTATTATTAAGTTTGCAGATGATACTGCTAGGAGGGGTTGCAAGTACTTTGGAGGATAGGGTCAAAATTCAAAATGATCTGGACAAACCAGAGAAATGGTCGGAGGTAAACAGGATGAAGTTTAATAAGGACGAATGCAAAGTACTCCACTTAGGAAGGAACAATCAGTTCGCACATACAGAATGGGAGGTGATTGTCTAGGAAGGAGTTCTGCTGAAAGAGATCTAGGGGTCGCAGTGGATGACAAGTTAAACATGAGCCAACTGTGTGACACTTGGAAAAAAAAAGCAAACATGATTCTGGGATGCATTAACAGGAGTATTGTGAGAAAGACACGAGAAGTCATTCTTCCGCTCCACTCTGCACTGATTAGGCCTCAGTTGTAGTATTGTGTCCAGTTCTGGGCATCACATTTCAAGAAAGATGTGGAGACATTGGAAAAGGTTCAGAGAAGAGCAACAAAAATGATTAAAGGACTAGAGAACATGAGCTATGAGGAATGACTGAAAGAATTGGGCTTGTTTAATTTGGAAAGGAGAAGACTGAGAAGGGACATGATAGCAGTTTTCAAGTCTCTAAAAGGGTGTTACAAGGAGGAGGGAGAAAAATTGTTCTCCTTAGCTTCTGAGGATAGAACAAGAAACAATGGACTTAAACTGCAGCAAGGAAGGTTTAGGTTGGACTTTAGGAAAAACTTCCTAACTGTCAGGGTGGTTAATCACTGGAATAAATTGCCTAGGGGGGTTGTAGAATCTCCACCACAGCAGATATGTAAGAGCAGGTTAAACAGACATCTATCAGGGATGATCAGATGGTGCTTGGCCCTGCTGTGAGGGCGGGGGACTGGACTCAATGACCTCTTGAGGTCTCTTCCAGTTCTAGGATTCTATGATTCTATCATATTTTCCCCCCTTACTCATCTCTTTTCTAATCTGAAAAGTTCAATTTTATTAATCTGTCCTCATATTTCAGCTGTTCCATACCCCTAATTTTTTTTGCCCTTTTTTGAACTTTTCCCAATGCCAAGATACCTTTTTTTGAGACGAGACAATAACATCTGCACACAGTATTCAAGATGTGAGTATACTATGGATTTATATAAAGGCAATAAGATATTCTCTGTCTTATTCTCTACCCTTTCTTAATTATCCCTAACATTCCATTTGCTTTTTTGATTGTTGCTGTACATTGAGTGGGTGTTTTCAGAGAACTATCCACAGTGACGACAAGATCTCTCTCTTGAGTGGTGGTAGCCAGTTTAGTCCAAATCGTTTTATATGTGTAGCTGGGATTATGTATGCATTACTTTGCATTTATCAACATTAAAATGCATTGGCCATTTTGTTGCCCTGTTACCTAGTTTTGTGAGATCCTTTTGAAGCTCTTCACAGTATGCTTTGGATTTAACTGTCTTGAATAATAACCTTAATTTGCAACAAGAGAGATTTAGGTTAGATATTAGAGAAAATGTTTAATTATAAGGATAGCTAAGCAATGGAACAGATTACCAAGGAGATTATGGAATCCTCATCATTAAAGGTTTTAAAGAATTGTTGAGGGAAACATATCAGGTATTCTTAGTCCTGCCATAGCATATGGTAGCTGGATCCATCAAGGTCCCTTACAATCTTATATTTCTATGACATGTCAGAATATCATCTCATTTTGGAGGATGGATTTTTCAGCACCTTTTTAAATTACCAGGTCCTCTTTATACAAAATCACACCTTACATAGCTCTTAACCTCCCTGCATATCAAAGATAACATTCGCCTTACCCCTTAAACTAATTTCTGAGCTACACAAATACTATAATACCATAAATTATGGAAACATAGATTTAATAAACTGACCTTGTTTCCTTGTGACTGTAGACTTTTTTTTCATTTTTTAAAATTTTCATATGAACCCGACCCATTTATTTCATTATGCTGATATGATTTATATGTGTGAGTCTAGTTTGGATAGTTTGGTATAGTCAAAACATCCGGTGATTCAACTAAATAATATTTATGGAACAGATTTTCCAACATAATTTTCTTCCCTTACAACAACAACAAAACTAAGGCTTACAGATGAGACTGCCTTTATTTAGAAATGTTTATTAACATTAATATTCATGTTTTATAAGATACATATAACCTAACTCAGTCTAAAATTGGTGCTTTTGAACAACTAAGATATTTGCATGTTCATTACTTTGGCTGACAGTAAAGCACACATACATTCAGTAAATTGCATTGTATCCTCTCTGGTTTATTTGTAAGGATATTTCAGTGTTCTAAATTAAACATTTTCAGTTAACCCTGCCTTAATTTTTAATTGGATCATCCAGGCTCTATTGGCTCTAGAGGTTTTTATTACTGCCTAGAGCAAACTGACCTGCCAGTTTCAGTGCTATTGTAGTCATGTGAATCCTAGGATATTAAACAGACACTAGGTGGGTGAGGTAATATATCTTTTATTACTCCAATTCCCTTGGTGAGAGAGAGAAGTGAACTTACAAGAGCATTTTCCAGACCTGAAGAAGAGCTCTGTGTAAGCTGGAAAGCTTGTCTCTCTCACCAACAGGAGTTGATCGGTCCAATGAAAGATAGGGTCCCTTCACCCATCTTGTCCCACCAATAGAAGTTACTTCTGGTGCAGTGTTTGTTTCCTGTCAGTTGAGTGCTTGGTTGGCCACCCAAAGACATTCAAATGCCACCCAGCTGATTAGCAGAGTGCCCGCAGCAGGCAGCATGTATTTATTTTGGTGGTGCACAGCCACACAAGCCTCAGTTCACATAATAATATTTATTCCTCGCATAAATGGAAAAAATTAGCGTGAACAGTGTAGGAGGGGGGAGATTGGAAAGGGGTTATACAGACAAATGCTGTTCTTGCTGCGCTGCTGTCAGTGTTGTTTCCTGGCAGCATCTTGCCACTTAAGACCCACCAATGAGTTAGGAGACCCCTGAGCAAATGCCCTCAGAAATAAGCAGGCTTCTGCCTCGCTCGATCTGCCCCCCCGGACAATTCGGCCCTAAATCATTAGCACGATGATGAATTGTTCCTGGTGGGCGCTACGGAAATCAAGGGCGCAAGGCTCCTTTGGGGGGGCGTTGTAGCCCAGCTGGGAAAGCCACCCACCCCCTTTCCCAGTGCCGTGGCTCTGCCCCTCACGCCGCTGCCCCCCGGCCCTCAGCTGGACGCTCCGGCGGTTTGGCAGCCGCTGGCCGCCCATGAGTTGTGCGTCCTCGGCAGCCTTCCCAGCCAGCTAGGTGCGGGAGTAGCCGCGCGAGGGGCGGGCTCGCTGCCCTGGGGACAGACACAGGGGCAGGGCAGCAGGGGCGCGCCCGGGCGGGGGTGCGGGCCGAAGGGCAGCGCCGGGAGGGAACCCGCACGCGGCCACCGCGGCAGCATCTGGCGCCCGCCTCGCGGCGTTTCCTCCTCCCACAGGCGGCGGCGGCGGCTCCAGCTGGCGGGACTGGCCACGCCGCGCTCTGCCCCCTGGCTCAGAAGCGGCCCGGGCGGCAGAGCAGCAGCTGCAGCGGCGGGCGGAGCGGGCCGCCGCCTCTGGGGCCAAGTGAGCGCCTGTCTCGCGGGGCTTTAGGAGGAGAGGCGGAGAAGGCGCTGGGCTGGGGGTTGCCCGAAGGCGGGAATCTCCCTCCCGCCGGCAGCTGGGCTCAGGTGAGCGAATGGGGCTGGGGGGAAGGGACCTGTTCTCCCCCCCCGCCCAGCCTTCCAGGAGCTTCTGCCCTGTCCCGTGCTAGGGCCGGGAGGGGAAAGAGGGGCCCCGCTGGGTGGGGAGCGAAGTACCTGGGGGAAAGTGGCCTGCTCAGGCTGGTATTTGTAAAGGGAAGGGGCTGGACGGGCTGCAGGGCATCTTGTTTAGCAGCCCGGCTTTCTCCGAGGTAAATGGGGCGATCTGCACCCCCTACCAGCAGGCTGGATGTACTGCACACCTCTTCACCTGAACGGGGAGGGAGCCTAATTATAATCATTACGGCCAAAGGCAGAGCTGCCTTGCCTCTTCAGTTTTTTCCCTCACTCATTGCTTGGGGAAATGTGGCTTTTGTCGGGCTAAAGGACCCAGTCACGTTTCGTTTAGCCATTGTTCTGGGGTTGTGGTTTTGATATCAGGAATCAAGTTTCCTTAGGCTTGAACATAAATATTGGCTTGAAACTGAGTGGTTCCTCCATGTCATTGTGTATGGAGAGGCACTGCTACAAGGGGCTCTTTCTGACTTTCCAGGGTGAGAAAATGATTAACTTTTCTGAAGGAGCCAGTATATTACTCAAATAACACAATTGTGCTCAACCAGAGGTCTGGGACAAGCAAGTGTTGGGGGGGGGGTGTCAAGCAGGGCTAGCATTAGACTCACTGGGGTTCTGGGCACAAAGTTGCAGCTACAGGGTATGGGGTTATAGCCAAGAACTCTGAGCATCACCACCTTGGGCTGAAACTGAAGACTGAGCAAATTAGCTTTGTGGGGGTACCCTGCTTGCAACCCCCTTACACTGGCCCAGACTTTTATATTTAGAAAATCAATTGTTGTGGCACAAGTGGATTGGATGATGGAGTTTTTATAGCATGTTCAGCAGAGGGGTTGAGGGAAGACTCAGAAAAGAAAAGGTTGAGGACCCCTTCAGTAGTGAATACCCTATTTCTGTAAAGTGTTGACTGACAGGTTTTTAATGTTTGGATAGCAAGCTGTTTAGCACCTGCATCCTGACCATGTTTCTGTATTAATTACAGTAGGCCAGTTTTGCTCAGTTACACCTGTACTTGCTCATTGTTTTTATGGGATGAATTGGTGTGAGTGAGTGCTGAATTTAGGCCAGTGTTTTTAACTGCTTATCTTTTACTGTTATACTCTGAAACAAAAATGGTGAAACAGATGCATCTTAAACAAGGTATTTTGAAAATCATCTGTATATGCTAAACCATTTGAAACTGTGTATATTGTAGTCTATTCTCTTGTATTGCTTTTCAGGAGGAACAATGTGCATGAAAATTACTAAAAGCTGCATTTTACTGTCTTTAGAGAGAAAAGGTGGGTGTGGTACAAGTTTTCAAACTTACATCGGTCTTGACAAAGAGCTTTTCAAAAGTTTGTCTCTTTAACTGGCAGAAGTTTGTGCAATAAAAAATATTACCTCGCCCACCTTGTCCCTCTAATATCCTGAGAAGAACACAGCAGCATCACTACTGCATATCCCTAACTGTCATTTTGTTACACTGAATTCAACAAAATGTGTATCTCTTTCATCAATTAGAGTTATTATTTATAAGTGGCTTTTATATACAATATTTTTCTTTAACCTTTTATATTGCGCAGTTTTACATTAGTTGTTTACAGCTGCTGCCTGCTGTATGTGTGAGGATATTATGATTTGTTCAAAGAATATCAAGCAAAACAACTGTAAATTATTTCTTAGCTTTCTATATGTCATCTTGTGTAATGTTACACAAGTGGCACATGTGCTTAGCTTTCCTTGACTGTTTTATACCCTAAAATTATGGTCCAAATCCTTCTTGTCTTCCTTGCCTTTAATGTCATCACTAGTAAGGTACGTAGGGTTTGGTCCTATGCAAAATAACACCGGTGGTGTTTCTGTTTATTTTAAAAAATTGGTCATTAAAGGGTTGGAAACAGTAATTTAATTAAACCAAAGAACAGAAACAACCACCTTTGCCATGTTGTCATTAAAATACTGTACACAGGAAAAGCACACATATTGTAATTTGTGGCTGAAAATAGTTTAAAGGGTGAAACATTTGAGAGATGACATACTATAAATCATGTATAAATCAAGTTTGCTTAGGTGTGAATTGGAGCCAATAAAATCTTTTCACATAGGTGAAGTGGCACTTTGATTCTAATATTAGTATTTTAACTGGATCTCCATAGGCCAGATGGAACCTGTGAGCAAATTTTTCCTCCTTAGTATCTTCCAAATTGAATTTCAGGATTTAGTATTTAATACCTCAATATATGTGGCTCTGGTTGGGTGAGTGGGATGAAGAAGGGACTTGATTTCTGCTATTAAATTAATTGGTTTCATATGCCATCTGTATATGAGGGGAGGTTGTATGCAGAGCTCCCCTTGAATGCAGTAGTAATTTTGCCTGACAAAGAATAAAATGGCACAAGAGGAAACAAGAGAAAATATAGGAAGAAGAGTTACTTTTAAGTTCTGATAGTTTCAGCTCTTAGTATGAGACATGAGTAGCAGCCTCAACAGTTATGTTGCTTTTAATATTAAACACCATATTTGAGTTATCAGTGTTGTATTTTCAGCTAACTGCTAGAGCAGAATGTGTTTGAAGGGCAAAATCTTAATGAATAACTCAAAAATATTGTTTATTTTGTAAAATCAATGTTGCGTACACATCAAGAGATTGATTTTTAATAAAATATACAATAATGTCTTAGATGAATTTATTGAGCTATGTCAGTTGCCTGGCTTATTTCAAAATATCTTATTTCGAAGTTGGGAGCATCTTCACAGCACTTATTTTGAAATAGAGCACTCTTCCTCTGACTTCTTTTACTCTTCGTACAATGAGGGTTACAGGAGTTGGAGTAAGAAGTCCTCCAGCTTGACAGTTTCTCAACATTATTTCGAAATTACTGCCTGCTGTGTAGATGCGGACTAAGTTATTTTGAAATATCATTGCTGTGTAAACGTACCCTTAGAGATAAGGTGAATGAAGTCATATCTTTTATTGGACTAACTTCTGTTTGTGAACAAGACAAGCTACAACAATTTGAAGTACATTCTGGGTGCACAAGGAATATAGGATTAAACCCTTTTCATAAAAATCAAGGGACAAATCCTGCCTGCATTCATGAATAGTATCATTCATGTCAGTGGCTGATCAGAATTTGTCTCCAAATGTAAAGTGAGGACCAGTTCTGAAATTCTGCAGGACTTCAATGTGAGTGTGCATCAGGACTATGGGATCAGGACCAAGTTTTTCAGTCACTGTATGTAAAATTTGTTGGCATTTAAAATGTTGAGAGATATTAGACTTTTCATGTGTTAGTTTTAGTCCCCCACTTCAGGCTTTTCCACACTTAATGGGTATGTCAGCAGTAACTACACAGACAGCTCAGATATCTGGTACATGAGCAACGTTGTGGCCATTGTTGTTCATGCTTTGTTCTAAGAGGTGAGACTCACAATGGTAAATTTATGTTATTAAAGTGGTGGCGATCTTTTCTGTTCTGATGGCCCTCTTGTGTTTTCGGAGATAACTACTCAGTTGCAGCCTATTGACTATTACAGAAATAATCCTATCATCGCAATAGTTAGGATAATTTTGCAACTTATAAAATATAAGCAAACCACATGTAGATGAAAGAGCGGAAGGGAAAAACACACTAGCATTTTGGAAAAGACTGGAAAGTTAAAATACTTATTTACTTCATGATCTGCAGAAGAAGTTACTAGAATTTGTACTTAATATTTATATTTTGTAAAATTAGAGAGGCAACGCTAGTTAATTTCTTAGTCACCAAAACATTAACCACAAATGCAGCATTCTTATTTATAAAGTTCTTTAGAGGGTATTCATTGAAGTAGTAATCCTGCAAGATGTTATGATGGGCATACCTAAAGTTATCACACAAGATCAAACATAAGGGTTTAGAAGCAAGTACAGACTGACTGCATGTACCAGGAAAGTGAATAATGTATGTACACTGATTGGGAATACAGTATTGTGGACTCATTTAAAAATATTATACTGTTACTGGTTTCTATGGATATTTTAAATATTAAAATACTCCACTTGTACTCTGTAGAGAATAGTTTAGGCTGGCTCTCTGCCTGGATTTTAGACTTCTGGGCATGCTGGCTTATGGGTATTGCCAAATTCTCCTTTTTAATTTGTCTTTCAACCATTAGATTTTGGATTGTTTTTTGTAGGTTTTTCACCAAATGAATTCCAGGTGTTATTGCTGATTTCAGTGGAGTTAAGAATAAATCTGGCCCATTATGTCTGTGATTTCTGAGGTTTTGTTCTGTGATTACAATAGTTATTCTATGCATACACCAGTTTTTCACAATGAAATGAAAAGTGAGCAGATTATAATTTTTTTCTCATTCCTCCTTAAAACACTGTTTTAGGTATTTGAAAGCTGTAATCATGTCCCCTCTGAGTCTTCTCTTTTCCAAATTAAACAAACCCAGTTCTTTCAATGTTCCCTCATAGGCCATGTATTCTAGAGCTTTAATAATTTTTTTTGCTCTTCTCTGAACCTTCTACAATTTCTCCACATCTTTCCTGAAATGTGTGCCCAGTATGGGACAAAATACTTCACTTGAGGCCTAATCAGTGTAGTGTAGAGCAGAAGAATTACTTCTCATGTCTTGCTTACAACACTCCTGTTAATGCATCCAGAATCATATTTGTTTTTTTTGCAGCTGTGTCACACTATTCATTCATATTTAGCTTGTAGTCCACAATGACTCCTAGATCCCTTTTTGCAGTCCTAGACAGTCAACTCCCATTTTGTATGTATGGAAGTGATTGTACCTCCCCAAGGGCACATCTACATAGCAGTATTATTTTTGGAATAACTGATGTTATTCCAAAATAACATAGTCTGCCTCTACACTACAAGCAGTTATTTTGACATAATATCGAAATAATGTTGAGCTGGAGGACTTCTTACTCTGACTCCTGTAACCCTCATTTTATGAGGAGTAAGGGAAGTCAGAGGAAGAGTGTTCTTCCTCGGACTTCCTGCTGTATAGATAGCACCAAAAGCCAAAATAAACTATTTCAACTTAAGCTATGTGATTGACGTAGCTGAAGTTGCCTAGCTTATTTCGTCTTTAGTCCTGCTGTGCAGACATGCCCTAAATAGAGTACTTTGCATTTTTCCTTATTGAATTTTATCCTATTTACCTCAGACAATTTCTCCTAACCTCCAATGATAAGACAAGAAGCAATGGGCTTAAATTGCAGCAAGGGAGGTTTGGGTTGGACATTAGGAAAAAATTCCTAACTGTCAGGGTGGTTAAGCACTGGAATAAATTGTTGGGGGAGATTGCAGAATCATCTCCATCACTGGAGATAATTAAGAGCAGGTTATACAAACATCTGGCAGGGATGATGATAATGCTTGCTCCTGCCGTGAGTGCAGGGAACTGGACTTAATGACTTTTTGAGGTCCCTTCCAGTTATAATATTCTATGATTCCAGGTTAAACTAAGTCACTGCTTTCCTCAGTGTGGCTCATTACTGAGGAAGCTAATCACTTTATGACTGCAGGGGGTAGCCGAGTTAGTCTGTACAGGATAAACTTAAAAAACAACAAATGGTCTGGTAGCACTTTATAGACTAACAAAACATATATCACTTTATAACTGTTGATTATAAGTAGGAACGAAAGAACCTAGATTGAGTGTTAGGTTCCAGATTGAGTTTGCCAGCCTGACACTTATGCCTGGTCTACACACAGAAATTGAATTGGATTTATGTAAATTATATTCTAAATCAGTGGTGCGGAACCTTTCTAGACTACTGTACCCCTTTCAGCTGTCTGATTTGTCTTGTGTACATCATTTGTCTTGTGTACCAGTTTCACTTCATTTAAAAAATTCAGACATAAATGCTTACAAAGTCAGACACACAAGTGTCATAGCATACTACTATTGAAAAATTGCTTACTTTCTCATTACTACCATATAATTATAAAATAAATCAAATTGAATATAAATACTGTACTTAAATTTCAGTGTATAATATATAGAGAAGTATAAACAAGTCATTGTATGAAATTTTAGTTTGTACTGACTTCACTAGTGATTTTTGTAAAACTAAGCAAAGAGTTCATGTACCCCTGGATGACCACTGTTCTGTGTACCCCTGGGGATATCCGTACCCCTGGCTGAGAAACACTGTTCTAAAGTGAGTTAGTTAAAGTACCCTAATCTTCTTGTGTGTACACTCAGATTAATTTTAAAAGTGATTAATATTGATTTAGCTTAATTGAATTATACTAGCCCAATGTCAAATCCTGGTTTTGCTTGACCTTTGCATCTATCTTTCTCAGACAGCTTTTTGTGGAGACTCTCTATTGTGTATTCCATCTGCTCTGTAGTTTTGCAGGGCTGCTACTAACAGGCAAAGCTGCAGTGCTATATGGGTATATAGGATATGCCTAGCCTACATCCCTCTGTAGTCTAGGCATATCCTATATGAACTGGCTTCAGATTTCTGTCCCAGGGAGGTACACCAGATGCATTCCCTATAACAGTGTTTCCCAATTTTATTTTCCATGGAACCCTTTGAAACTGGGAAGAATTTCAAGGAACCCCTACAGCCAGGGAGAAAATATGTTGATCAAAAAAAAAAAATTGGAAAACACTGCCCTATAAGATCCTTTAATACACTTTCAAGAAGGGCTGTTGTGAGCTTAAATATATTATACACAGCACCACTTAGGGGTTAAACACCAGGGCTACACCAGGGCTATGTCTAGACTACGCTGTAGTTTCGAAAGACGATATGCACGGGAATTTGCATATCTTCTTCCAATCTCACTTTCAAAGCGGAGCTTTCGAAAGTGAAAGTAGTCAGGATGTGGTTTTTTTGGCAACCCCTCCCCCTTTTTCAAAAAGCCGCTCTTTCTCAAAAAATGAGATTTACACGGCTTTTTTGAAAAAGGGTTGGGGTTTGCCCAAAAAAACCACATGAGCTTGGGTAGACAAACTCATGCTAGTGGGGCATGAGCTCGTGAACTAAAAATAGCAGCATGAACATTGTGGCTTAGGCTCTAAGGCCTTGGAGGTCTGGTGGACTTGAGAGTCTGAACTCCCGCCTCAGCCACAACATCCAGACTGCTGCTTTTTGCATAATAGCTCAAGTCCCGCTAGCATGAGTCCATCTACCTTGGCAAGGTAGCTTATTTCCAGCTACTATATAGACATGCCCTTAATGGTTCCTCTTGCCTTCCACATCAGATTCAAACCCTGTAGCTGAATTTCAAGACTTTGTAAAACTTTGCTTTTCTTTATTGCCACGTCTTTGTCCCTTCTGCTGGATGTAGACTACATGCTTAACTGGTTCCTTTGTCTCCATCTTCCACTTATCTCCTTGACAGCTTACCGGAGGTCCTATATGTTTGGAATTTCAATCCTGACTTTGTGTGCCATGCCTTCACACTTTTCATGAAACCTACAGCACTACTTAAAGTTTAACAACCTCCCACCCCTGAGGCACTGAGACATAAAAGCAAACATAGCTACTTTGCTGCTTATGGCAACCCTTCCTCCTCATCCTCATCTATATTTTGTCTATTTAGTTTGAAAACACTTTGAAGCAGAGATCCTATTCCCAATTGTATGTTGCCTTAAGGCTTTTATGTTGATCCAGTCTTTAGAACTCTTAATAGATTTCTCCCACAGAGATACCCCATGTGTAAGGTGATTTCTTGGTCAATGTAGAGGTAGCAAAACAGCTGTAAGAAGCCCCTTTTCTAAACACAGCGCATGGTGTATGCAAGGTAGGGTGAAAGGAGAGAGTAAGGCTGTATGCCTGCTCTCACAAGAGATGGAACCATTTCCAGAGTGGCCTTGGAATAAAAGGAGTCACAAAGGTGATGTAAGGCTGTACAAAACTGCCCCATTTCTGTACTAAATACAGACAAGGGTGCCATTTATGGCTGTCTAAGGAAATCAGTAGCCCCCCGAAAGTTTGAATCCCTGGCTAATACAAGAATTCATAATTGGTGTCTTTGTCTCTGGAAAACCACTAACTTCACTTCTAGTGTTATATAAAAAAGTTAAAATAATGTAAAATCCTACCTTAGTCCCATATTAAGATTATAATTTACACGATCCCAGGGTCAAGAATTACAAAAGTTAGAACTGAATGTACAGTCTTTTGAATTCAAATGAAATAGCCCTTGTGTTTCATTATTTTTTTATTGTGTCTGACAGCAGTCACTCAGATTGACACTAAATTTAGGTTCATGAGAGTCTTGGTCACTGAATAGAGGCTTATTGGAAAAGCACTCATGACACTCCATATATGAATTATATATGAATTTGTTTACATCAAATCTCAGTAGAGTAACATGGGTGTAACTCAGGCAGAACTTAGTCCACTATGCTTGACTTCTTTGCATTTATAAGAGACCATGCAATACCATATACTAGAATAAGTCAAATGAGATTATTTCCCAAGCTTTTTCCCCAATTATCACTGTCTGTTGGGCTGTGTTGTACATACATTTTGCTCACTGTGCTCTGGTGTTAGAATATAGCTTTCTTAGAAATGAAGTATTAAACATTTTGTGAACTATTAAACATTACTTATTGCTTTTAGCCAGTCACAAAAAGCCCACAAAAGCTTAAAAATGAAGAAAAATGCATTGTAATGGTACACAAATTGAAACAGAAAATATCAGTTCAATTAAGCTTTACTTGATACATGTTGGATAGACTTGCTGAAACACACATTCAAGGATATATAAACACTTGTAGCAGCCAAAGGAAAAAGATACCAGAAGATAAATTGATTTTTACAGACTACTTGAATGTCTCAGTTTGTGGTCTTAGAAAACAACATGCAGCGTATCATTCAGTTACTCCTTGTACTGTCTTCTGGGGAAAAAAATGACACCCCTCCAATTAGGACAACATTTTAAAAAGGATGGTGCTATTTTTGCTATTAAGTCAGTGGATGGTTCAGGGCCAGATTTAACAGTGACATAAGACTTTCCAACATAAGCATCCTCCCCATTACATCTATCTTGCTTCAGCCAAAGGTTAAAAATAAACTAGAAACTTTACTACTTTCTGATGCCAATCTGGAAAATAAAGGAGTGGAACTGATGGAAGAAGTTGATAGTCTTTTTTTTTTTATCCTGGAGAAAGCAATGGGAAGCACTGAGAGAGACATATCTGGGCAGTCCCAGCCATCCTTTATGTGTCTTGCTCCTTCCTTCTTGCAGCTGTTGTAACATAAGCTGTCAACACAAAAACGCAACAGAAAATACTATTCCGACATTTCCAGCTTCAGAAAAGAAAAGATATCAAATTGCAATATAGCTCCGGAAGAATGAGAAAAATACCCTCCGGTGTAAGAAAGTGCTAAGTATGTGTGAGTGATCTTTTGGAGACACACTGAGGTACAATATAGTTACTAAGCTTAAATCTTGGTCACAGTGACTTCAGTGAGCCAGGATTTCACTTCAGGTCCTTTTCATATCATTGCTGATGTTCCGCTTTTATTTTGAAACTGTGTTGAATTAATATAATACCACTATCTGCATGTGGCCCCTTTTTGCTCCCATTATGTTTTTTAAAACCTAATAAAATTATTAGAATAATAACAGAAAAATAAATAAACATTTTACATTAACACATTTTATATTAACATTATTTGCTAGCAGGACCTACAAACTTTGAAAATATTTGTATTAAACCCCAAGGTCTTTAATGGGGCTTTCTCTAAGTAATGGAAGCAGGATAATTACAAAATAGATTAAAGTGCAACAGTAGACAACATGATAAGGTATGAGTGACTGACCATTAAAAATGTCTGAAGTTCAAGTGTTTGCAATGAGTGAAAATGGGGAATAATTATTCTGGATAAAACTGGACATAGTACAAGTTGCACCTCTGAGATCCGGCACTCTCTGGTCTGGTCGGACCACGGATGCTCCTGGATCAGGGAGCCTGGGAACCTAATGGCAGGAAGACTAGTACCCTGGCAAGGGCTCAACAGTGCTGGGGTTGGGGCTGTAGAACCCCGGCAGCCTGCGGCGGTGTGGGGCTGGGGAATCTTGGCCACCCATGGCAGCACTGGGCTGGGGGCCAGAGAAGCCTGGCAGCATAGGGCCAGGGGCTGGAGAACCACCGCAGCCCATGGTAGTGTGGGGTTGGGGGCTGGAGAAGTCCAGCAGCACGTAGTAATGTAGAGCTGGGGGCTAGGGAAACCGGGCTGTCTGCGGTAGCATGAGGCCAGTGGCAGGGCTGGAGAACCCCAGCCACCCATGACAGCCCGGAGCCAGAGGGTGGGGACAGCAGTAGCTTGGCTGGGGAGGGAGTAGAGGGGATCAGAGGCAGGAGGCCAGGTGGCTCGGGGCAGGTGACAGGGACACCTCCCCTGGTCTGGCAAGTTCTCTTGTTCAGCACTGGTCAGGTCCCAATGGTGGTGGACCAGGGAGGTTCAACCTGTATAAGAGGATCCCAATAGTTTATTTTTTAAACTGTAAAGAGTACATAAAAGAGAAATACTTACTAATTTTCATATTCTTTTTACTTACAGTTAGATTCAAAAAAGAACTGTGAAGGCTTTATGGAAATTTTTAAATTCAACTTCACAAAAATTCCAATTCGGTGCATGACAGTAATATTCATCGTAAATACCATCTGTTTAATCTAGAGCTATTGAATTGATCTTAAACCACTGCAAAAGTACTTTTATCAAAAAAAGCAAAACCTCTTTAGAAAATTCCAATTCTATTTAAAAAGTGCTTGTGCAATGTGGTACTGGTACATGATTTGGAAAAATAGTGGATGGTACTATTACACTATAATAAGGCAATAACTAATAAAGATCTTCTTTAATTCAAACAACTAGCACATTATAAGTAATACTAATAATAATCTGAAATGTTATTACTTGAAAACACCAGTGAGCTGAATTTTAAATATATTCAGCTGTATCTCTAATGATCCTTCCTGAGTTCTTTAGCTCTAGTTGTTGCAGCACTTACAGAATGTAGCGTTCTCTAACACATTTGGACTGTTCTGCAACTGTGCATAAAAAATGTGGGAAAGTTCACACACAGCAGGCCAGATATGCATTGCTAGCAGATGTTTTCCCCCCTCCCTGCTCCACCCTCTGTGGTCTGCTTCTTCTTGTTATGCATCCCTCTAGTTATGTTACGTTTAGTCCCACCCCTTCTGCGGTAACAGAATGCAACGAAAGCAAGCATCTGATCCATCCATTAATTCTCTTGCTCTCAATTCAGGGTTCAGATATCCGTATGCCCTTTTATCAGGGCTTGAGTAGACCATCTTCTACACTGAGTTCCAGTCCTGAGACTCTAGTACAGGCAGTCAAAGTTCACACTGCCTGCAGACTCCCTGCTGCCTGCCTGCTCCTTGGATTTCTTCCCACCAAGACTTTCCCTTGGTGCTCTTCTCATCCTACAAAGAGTCTTCCTGTTCCCTACAGGTTTCTAAACTTCCTGCTGCCCCAAGAGGGACAGCAGAGTTTTTCCCTCTCTTCTTGCGCAGCGTCACAAACTTCAGTCCAAATGCCGCATAGACTTCACTGTTACTTACTGTCTTCAGCTGCCTCTGAGTTCCAGACAGCCCACTTCTGGACACCTTTCAATGTCCCCAGGTTTCTTCCTGGCTCAAGACCTACAAGTTCTGACTCCAGACCTCCTGGGTTCCCACTGTCTTTAGCATAAGAGAGGAAACCTCTCTATTAATAAGTTGTGACTTTTCCCGGGCCTCCTTTTTCCATTACCTTGTGCTCCATTCTTTGTAAAGATCCAGACCCTCCGTAGCTGGGCTTGATTACTAATTATGTTTAATACCAGTCCAGGTCCCGAACACTATCTTCTACTTTTTAATGACTTAAACAACCAACCAAACAATGGAGGTGCTAATGGTTCTTAGCAGCCTCTTGTAACTATTTGCACTATCTACTCACTGTCTCTCTTTTTCTTCCTCCCCTCCCCTTTTTCCTCCTCCCCTTCCCTTATTTATTCTTGGATCTGGACTTATTATATCTCCGGTCATCTGAAGAAGTGGGTTTTGCCCATGAAAGCTAATGATACCATCTGCATGTTTTGTTAGTCTTTAAGGTGCTACTAGGGTTGCCAGATGGTTTCAACAAAAATACCAGACACACTTGACATTACATCACAATCTACATTACATCATATTTAGAAAATACTGGACATTTATATTTTCTCAGTTTGTTTCTTGAACAGAAAGCTCAAATACTGGACTGTCCGGTTCAACCCCGGACACCTGGCAACCCTAGCTGCTACTAGACTATTTGTTGTTTTTTAAGTTTTTCCTGTTACAGACTAGCTTGGCTATCCCTCTGAACCAGTGCAGGAGCCATCCTATCACCTAATTGAACTCAGGCTCCTGTTAACTCATGGTTAATCACTGTAGAGTTTTTATGTCCCATCATGAGAAGATTCTGTTTAGTGATTTCGTATCATTTGTGCTCCATTTACATATGAAAATATGCTGCTGTTCTAACTGCCAACTCTGCAAATTCATCCTGGGTGCTGAGAGTGAAGCTGACTTCTTTTTCTTTCATGATCACAAATACGAAACTACAAGCCAGATTTATATTCTGTATTCACTTATTACGGGCAATCCTGGTATCTCCAAATTATGTCCTCAGTTACACCTTTGCAATTCCATTATCTTTTAGAATCTTTATTACTAGTAACTAAGTGCAAGTCAGCACCTGTTTATGTCCTCAGGCTGCAAATGTATTCTTATTACTAGAAAACATGGTTTCCAAGTGATTGAATTATCATATTACTGTACACATTGTTTTTCAGTGGTTACGCATAGCTATTGGAATATAATTTGTACAATAGTGTTGTGTTCAGATAGTAATAAACACGTCTTGGTATGTTATCATAGGTGTCTAGTTTCTTGTATTCAGAAATGAATGTAAGGAAGGAATTGAATGTGGATAAAGTAGAAGCCTTGTGCATCAGTATTTTATGTGACATACAATAAGAAATTTCCTCCAATACTGTTGAGGGGTTCTGATGAAACTGAGGGGTTCTGACGGATGCCACTTGAGACATTTCCTAGAGTTCAGGGAAGTTCACAAATCAATTGTTGGGTGCTAGGTAGAACAATCTGTATGTGTTGTGTTTGTTGTCTGAAGATACCAGTATGGGCAAATCTCTTGCCTTACATATGAAGGGATTTACCTGTAAAACCAGATAATTGGTTTACAGCTTGATTTTTGTTTGAGGAAGACAAAGGGTGAGGTCTGGGGAAATTCCCAAGGTTATGGCTGTATATCTATACCTTTTGAATGCACACCTATTTTATTTACAAATCCAAATAAATAATAAAAATAATAAAATATATTATGGCATCAAGAACCTTCATAGTTTAACAACTGATATCATTCCTAGGTTATACACACAAAAAACATGTAAGCACAATGGTCTTCATAATCAGTCTTGGGACAATTAAAGTAATTCTGCAGTTCAGTCAAATGAAAATATATAGTTTTATTTTTAGAAATTGTGACAGAGGTGGGCTGGAGAGTGACTTGCAATACTTTTCCTGTGAATCTCTGCAGTGCTTGTTTGCCTTTAGGTTCTGGTGTTTCTTGAATTGCTTATTTTTTTTATATTACAACTCATTCTTGCTAAGATTCATAATTTTATGTTAGCTAACTCCGCCATTCTAATGATTTTTTTTTCTTCAGTTTTAGGCACTTATTCTTTGGGCAACTGAGTTTTCCTTTAAAGGCTATTTCTTTTTGCTCTTTAATATCTAAAGAACATAAAAATGCCCAGACTGGGTCAGACCAAAGGTTCATCTGGCCCCACTGTCCTCCATCAGTGACCAATGTCAGGTGCCCCAAAGGGAATGAACAGAACAGATAATCAACAAGTGATCCCTCCCCTGTCATCCATTCCCAGACTAGGGGCACCATTCCTGCCCATCTGGCTAATAGCCATTGCTGGACCAATCCTCCATGAATTTATCTAGTTCTTTTTTGAACCCTGTTAAGGTGGTCTTCACAACATCCTCTGGCAAGGAGGTCCACAGGCTGACTGTGGATTGCATGACGAAATTATTCCTTTTGTTTGTTTTAATCTGCTACCTATTAATTTCATTTGGTTAGCCCTAGTTCTTGTGTTATGGGAACAAGTAAATAACTTTTCCTTATTCACTTTTTCCACACCAATCATTACTTTATAGACCTCTATCATATCTCCCCTTACTCTCCTCTTTTCTAAGCTGAAAAGTCCCAGTCTTTTTCAATTTTTCCTGATATGGCAACCATTCCAAACCCCTAATAATTTTTGTTGCTCTTTTCTGAATGTTTTCCAATACCAAGATATCTTTTTTTGAGATTAGGTGACCATATCTGCATGCTGTATTGGAGATGTGGGTGTACCATGGATTTATATGGAGGCATAAGATATTCTCTGTCTTATTCTCTATTCCTATTTAAATTATTCCTAACATTCTGTTTGCTTTTTGACTGCTGCTGCACACTGAGTCGATGTTTTCAGAGAACTATCTGCAATAACTCCAAGATCTCTGTCTTGAGTGGTAATAGCTAATTTAGTCCCTATAATTTTGTACATATAGTTGGGATTATGTTTTCCAGTGTGCATTGCTTTGCATTTATCTACATTAAAATTCATTTTCCGTTTTGTCATCTAGTTTTGTGAGATCCTTTTGAAGCTCTTCACAGTCTGGTTTGGACTTAGTATCTGAAGCACATATGACAACGCTGAAATGCACTACTTCTCATTAATAAACAATATTGGGACATTTCTTCCATAAGAAGATTTCAGGGTGATTGTACAGTGTTCCAAACGATAGGCTGCATTCAGTGTCTCCAAAATGCCTATAATATACTACTGTCATCTTCTCTATCCGTCTACCTAAACCAACTGTTCCCAGCTACCATGGTATTTCTTTTGTACTAGAAACACAGGTTACCATATAGCTATTGGAAGCTCAGGCTGATTTTCATGTTATATTGCTCTAATTAAAGTATTTCAGGCTACTATTTTATGTACTTGACTTCACCATGCATTTGAGTGATAAAAACAGATTGCTTCTACACTTTCCAACCACTTTTTTCCTGCTCATTTCTTCTGCTTGGTCCAATCCTTTACAGCGCAGTTGGCCCTTTCCAAAGTGGACACATTTGATCTTTACCTCTCAGATAATAATCCCAATAACTCATCCTGATAGACCTTTTAATATCAATGCCTTCTTACAAGTAATTGTAAAGTGGAATACATAGTCACTGGACAAGATTTTAAGAAATAAGTGCCTAAAGTTTTAAACATCTAAATAGATTTTCTTTATTTTCAAAAGTGCTGAGCACCCAACAATTCTCATTGTTTTGTATGGCTTTGTACTGCTCCCATCTCCTCCCATCAGCACTTGTCTGTCATGGTTTATGTGTGGTAACTATTCAACTTGTACTAATAAAATGTTTTCATAAATGTGAATGCTTGTAATGGCCTATTTTTCAGCTTTAACCTAAATATAAGTTTACAAGGAAGATCTTCTTGCAAATAGGAGGGATCCTTTTACAGCCTAAAATACTGTGTGCAGAAATAGTGTATTTTGAAGTAATATATAATATAAGTGTGATAGTGGGGTGCCAAGGTCTGTAGAATATTTGATCTATATATTACAGAGACATATTATATGTATTAAAGTCTGTGGGGTTTATTCTACATTGTAATAGAATCCCTCCAGTTCGCAACAAGTACACATCTGTAAACTTAATATTTAGTTATAGCAAAAAAAGACACACTTCAGAATTTCTGGGCCATGGCAAATTCTAATAGAAAGACTGTAAGCCCCATTTATGTAGAAATAGCAGAGATGAAAAGATATACATCCATGTCTGGGAAGTATCATTTAATGTAATGTATGCAATTCTGTTCTTTTGCTGATCTTTGTTATAGAATATGATTTTTCCCCCTTGTGTGTTCTAGAATGATTGCCTGTGGAGTGCAGTACTGCTGTGTTGGCAAAGTGCAGGACCTTTTACTGAAATTCAAGATTTCTCTAGCTATCATTTTACTTCACGTGTTTTTGGCTACATCGGACACATGTAAGATATCTTTTTCCTTACTCTCTAAACATAGTGTGCGTGTGTGTGTTTGTGGAGAGAGAGAGAGAGAGAGAGAGATACTGTTAATCAATGTTAATTTTATGTTTTTTTTTCCCACGTATGCTCATGATTGGCCAAATTCTGCTACCATTGAAATTTATGGTAGCATTCCCATAGCATCAAAAGGAGTAGTTAGGTCAAAGCTGAGCACTTTTGGAATATCAAACGCTACATCTACATTCTTTCTTTGTTGCTGATAAGGACATCATCTATAAGTCATTTCTTATTAGCTATAGGTGAGAAAAAATAAAAATGCAACTTCTTTAATAACAATACACCATAGAGATAGTGTAATAGCTTCTGTGCCACTCCTGCTCTTTGACTATTGAGTGTGGCTTGGAAAAAAGTGGTGAGGTCCAAAGTGTGGAACAAAATCATGTTCCAGAATTGACAATTTTATGTTGTTTCTGTGATAATGAACTAATGTATGGATGTTCTCTACAGAGTTATTTTATTTCTAATAAAAATAAGGGAAATAGTATTGTTTTGTGTATGTGGTCCAAGTGATATAGGAGATCACTGATTGGAATTTTATTTCTATCTCCGTCACTAACTGGCTCTTTGACTTTGAACTAGTAATTTAATTTCTCTGTGCCTCAGTTTCCTTTTCTAATGCTGCTTGTGCTCTTTGTAAAGCATTTTTACATCTGAGGTGATACATATATTTATGTGTTTCATATATCATATATTTTATAAGGCCTTACACTTAATTTTAGAAACAGACTCTTATGTTCTGTCATGTATTTACACAACATGTATTTAGTAGTTATACTAGAGTCTAGTAACTAGACTCTAGTATAACCCTCCGTAATCAATTGTGTCACATAATTTGGTGTGTTTGCTAAATGTGTTTAAATGTCTAAAAACTCTGACTTCCTGGAGTGTAAATACATGACAGAACATAGGAGTCCGTTTCTAAAATTAAGTGTAAGGCGTTATAAAATACACAATATATGAAACATATGCATATACATATATGTATCACTAGAAGGTTGGACTTAGGTACAATGGATGAGTTCTGAACAGATTGAAGTTCTCCAGGTGTCTTTTACTCATATGTACACCAGAGAGAGGTGCCTTGAACTATTATCTCTATAAAAGGTATAATATTTTAGAGCTCTGGAAGAGCAGGGGGAGGGATGTCTCTTCCCACATCTACACAAAAGCTATAGCCAGCGCTCTCTCTAATGTACCTAACCTGGTAAATAAGCTCCTCAATGGCTTTAGTTTCACCCCACCCTGAATTTTTGTCTTTTTGACTGTAGCTATTCTTCCTCACCTCACTATGCCTGTTTCTTGGTTATATACACTAGAAAGAGAAGGTTGAGAAGGACTTCTTGCACTGTCTCTGATTTCTAGCATACCCATACCAGGTGGCATAATTTATCCCCAAATAAACAAGTAGATCTGAGGGTAAAAAGGAGGGACAAAAATAATAGTAAGCAAGTAAGTTTTATTTTCAAACTTCCCAGGCATTCAAGATGAATGTATGTGAACCATTTAAAAATATCTTATATACTTTCTTAAATTTTAATGAAACAAAATTACAAAATGTGGAAGGTATTTAATGATTAGTTATAATGGCTCTTGTAAGTCAGATGTGTTAATAATTGACAAGCACTTATAGGTAAATTAATAACTTACCCTGCTGCTTATGTGCCAGATCCTGGCAACATATAAATACCTGGTCAGCTTTACTCATGGGAGTAGTCAGTACTAGTGCAGCCTTACTAATGTAAATAACTCATGTGCTTAAGTATTTACAGGATTTGCTTCTGTGTTTGTTGTTTCTAATTACTTACTAATGAAAATTTGTATTTGCTTATTGATGCCAGTTATTATGCACTTGATTATCTTTGCAGGAGCACAAAGAGTACACGTGTTTAATATATAACACTATTCTTTCACTTAACTAGTGAGACATTTAAATATTATATTCCTTTGAAAATAACTGCATGTATCCAGTTGTTGTAGTAATGCTTGGGACTTATATTTAAGTGTCTGACTGGATTCTCTTCCAACTTTCCTAAAGTTCACTTTTTAAATGAAGGCCAAACAAAAAAAGCTTCAGTCCATAAAGACAGTGATGGGTATGTGAAAACTTTATAATAGTCATAATAGAGTTATATTAGAGTTGTATTAGAAATAAGAACATATTCTCAACTATCCTGAAGAGAAAGATCTGAAGGGAAGAGAAGTTTGAATCTGTTAATGTTCATAGTGTACCTTTGAAAAGAAAAATATTGTGTGATATCTTACAATCTGTATCATCACACAATTGGCTTATATTGAATCTGTGATTCAGTATTACCCCCAGACCCTTTTCAGAAATACTATTGCTTAGCAAGTTATTCCCCATTTTGTATTTGTACATTTGGTTTTTTTGTTCCTAAGTCTAGTACTTTGCATTTATATTTACTGAATTTCATCTTGTTCATTTCCAAACAATTCTCCAATTTTTCAAAGTAATTTTGAATTTTAACCCTGTCTTCCAAAGTGCTTACAACCTTCTCAGCTTGGTGTCTGCAAATTTTATAAATATACTCTTCAGTCTGTTTTCCATGTCATTAGTGAAAATATTTCATAGTACTGGAGCCAGGAAAGACCCCTTGTAGATACATACTCCCAGTATGACAATGAAGTATTAATAACTATTCTTTGTGAGTATGTCTTTTCAACTAGTTGCTTACCCACTTCACCATAATTTCATCTAGACCATCTAGACTAGACCTTGTCTAGTTTGCTTATAAACACAATGAAAAATTGCCACCTGAAATTGACATTTCAACATAAAATGTCATTGTATTTAGCTTTTATTTTTAACCCAACCCCAAAACCCCTCAAAATATATTTTATTTCTGTTTGAAATAATATTTTTCATGGCAGTTCTTGCTGGCAAATAGAATTATTTTATTGGAATTGACATTTTTCCACAACAAATACTTGAATTTTGATTAAACTGTATTTTTCAGTGGAAAGACTGTTAGCACAATTTTTTTGATCTAAGATCAGTCTATATTTGTGTTAATGTGATTGCATAATGCACCTGTGAGTGAAAATGACCTAACACTCGACCTGTCTTCAGGAATTGGTTCTTGGCCATGCGCTATTTAACATTTTTTCCTCGATGACCTGATCTCAGCATAAAATCATCACTGTTAAAGTTTGCAGATGACACATAATTGGGGAGTGAAAAATAAAAAAAAAAAAGACAGGTCAAAGTTATAGAGCAATCTGGATTGCTTAGTAAGCTGGGTGCAAGCAAACATGCATCTTATATGGCAAAATGTATACATGTAAGAACAATGAATGCAAGCTATATTTATAGCTCTATCCTGGGACGCAGTGATCTGAAAAAGAGTTGGGATACATGGCAGATAAACAGAACATGAGATCCCAGTACTACACTGTGGCCAAAAAAGATAACAAGCTTTGGATGCATAAACAGGAATCTCAAGTAGGAGTAGGGAGGTTGTACTACCTCTGTAATTGACAGTGTTGTAACTATTACTGAATACTGTGTCCAGTTCTGATGGCCACAATTCAAGATGAGTGTTGATATATTGTAGAAGGGACAGAGAACTGACATGAGAACTCCCATTAGGAAGGAACACTCAGTTTCATACATGGAGCATGGGAAGCAACTGTCTAGGAAGGAGTACTGCGGAAAGGGATCTAGGGGTGTTAGTGAACGACAAGCTAAATATGAGTCAATTGTGTGACACTGTTTGAAAAAAAGCAAACATGATTCTGGGATGCATTAGCAGGAGTGTTGTGAGCAAGACACAAGTAGTAATTCCTCCGCTCTACTCTGCTCCAGTTAGGCCTCAGTTGGAGTATTGTGTCCAGTTCTGGGCACCACATTTCAAGAAAGATGTGGAGACACTGGAGAAGGTTCAGAGAAGAGCAACAAGAATGATTAAAGGTCTAGAAAACATGACCTATGAGGGAAGACTGAAAGAGCTGGGTTTGTTTAGTTTGGAAAAGAGAAGAGTGAGAGTGGACATGAAAGCAATTTTCAAGTATCTAAAAGGGTGTTGCAAGGAGGAGGGATAAAAATTGTTCTCCTTGGCCTCTGATGATAGGACAAGAAGCAATGGGCTTAAATTGCAGCAAGGGAGATTTAGACTGGACATTAGAAAAAACTTCCTAACTGTCAGGGTGGTTAAACACTGGAATAAATGGCTTAGGGGGGTTGTGGAATCTCCATCACAGCAGATATTTAAGAGCAGGTTGGGTAGACATCTATCAGGGATGATCTACACAGTGCTGGGTCCTGCCATAAGGGCAGAGGTGGGGACTTGATGACCTCTTGAAGTCCTTTCCAGTTCTAGTGTTCTATGATTCTATGAGGCTGATTGAAGAACTGGAAAACAAGCCTATTAATTTGGCTTAACAAAGAGATGGTTAAAGAGTGACTTGATTACAGATTGTAAGTCTCTACATGGTGAACAAATATTTGATAATGGGATCTTCAGTCTAACAGAGAAAGGTATAACAAGTGGCTTGAAGTTGAGGCTAGACAAATTCAGACAGGAAATAAGTCATACATTTTTAACAAAGAGAATAATTAATTTCCCCAAGGTTGCAGTGGATTCATCACCACTGGCAATTTTAAAATCAAGATTTTTTTTCTAAAAAATACGCTTTAATTGAAATACAAATTATTTCAGGGAAATTCTACAGCCTATGCTATATGGGAGATTGGACTAGATCCCACAAATGGCATTCTGTGGCATTGGCCAAATATGAGTCACAGGAGACTGTTCTCTATTTAGTTGCCAAGTTGTACCTTGGAATACTTCCAATCAAATAGTGCCTTAGTCTAATTTGTAAAATATAACATGAGCAGAGTGATGTAGCTGACGTACTCCTGCACAGTAAACCATTCTATTCAAGCTCTATTCCAAATTAGAAATGTTGTGTAGTTATCTTTTTGGATATGGACTTTTGCAGTAGAAATTTGAAATTTTTCAGTTTTGTGGAGCTAGAAGATATCTGACTTGGAAGGTCAAACTCGGAAGTTAGAGCTATGAAGACGATTTCATTTTCTTCAATTAAAATGAATAGGAAGCAAAATGAGAGGGGACAAAAGCCTTTATTATGCCATTATCTAGGTACTACATACCTCATCATTATTAACAAATTTATCTTCCCTACAACTCATAATTGCTCTAAATTATGTTTAACATTTGCTTAAAGGGACCATTATAAGAAATGGGTGTTGGTGTGGTGCAAGAAATCTTATTTTCCAGATAAACCTTATATAGTGGCATTATGAAATGTAGTGGTGTAAAAACTGCTAAGATGGATTTACACCTCAGAAAGACTTCTCCCTGCCCTTGCACATGGAGGTAATTCTCCTGGAGCAGGTACTGTGGCTTTAGGTTTAGGGCCTATTTGTTGAGCTCTTCAAATCCGCGGCTATCTGTTTTATATCCGTGGGTATCCGCATCTCTGGATGCGGATATCTGTAGCTCATTTTTGCAGATACAGATGTGGATGCGGATACAAATGTTGTATTTAGAATCCTGTACATTTGAAGATATCTGCTTTATATCAATGGGCATCCACTTATGTGGATATCTGCAGATCTTTTTTGCAGATTCAGATGTATCCACATAGGACTCTATTTTTGCTGGATCAGTGTGAAGTGGTACCGTCACAGGCTAGGAGTCATTGCTTTTGTTGTTTTAATAAGGAATGTTATTGTCCATAACTCCATCTCAACTCAGTTTGTGGTATTGACTCTTCTTTATAAATATTTCCTGGAAATATGCTGCATTCTCTCACAGAAGGAGAGACATACCAATCTGAAGAATGTTATTTTCTCTTCAGATTACACACAGCTGATGAGATCCTCATATAACAATCTCTGCTTGTTGAAAATACTGGAAACCACCATTGTAAATTCATATTGTGGTGTTCAAGGTGACTTTTTACTGTAGAAAAAGATGAGAGGAGATGGTGACATCAGTTATTTATACAAAGATTTTCTCTTTCTTTATCTCAACAAACTAATAACCTGAGACAAAAATCCCCCCTACTTGGTATTAGTACAGATTTTGCGTTAAAAAAAACTGTGTGTGTCAGACATCGGAAAATCTTAGACTAGACTTTTTTAGCTCTCTCAAAATAAACCCTGGCTACTTCTTTGTCTAGAACTTAGGTCCAACAACATGGGAGATTTTGAAAGTTTTAAGAGAGTTGAATAATACATAGATTTTATTTTATTTTACTTTTTTTACACAGTCTTAAACTGATATTCACAAATCTGGTAATGTAAGAAGTATTATTTATATTTATCCAGAAAGATCTGTTTGTTTTATTTCTGAGAGATGGTAAACACCTGAATAACAAAGAAACTGTTTTGCATCTAATGATTATGTGGCAAATTAGTGTAGAAAATAATAACTATGGGCCTGAGTCTGCTCTTTGCCAAATAAAAAAAACCCATTCCCAGTAATAATTCCTAGCCATACTCCCCACCCTTCTGCCAGAGATGTGCAGGTAGGTTTGTGATCTGGAAGAAGAGGCTCTCCCTCCCTTTGAATGTAGTGCCTCTAGATCTGCAACTGGTTTCTAGTTTATTACTCCATGTATAACTGGCTCTGCGTGTATTCTAATGTATTCAGTGATCAGTGGGGCATGATCTGATAAACACTACAAAATTCACACAGAGGGCTGAATGAGGAAAGGTGAAAGAAATTTGTTTATATGATTTCTGTTAATGTGACCTGAGTAGGGGACTTTAGTCCTAGAAAATATGAATAAGTAGCATATGTGGGTTTTTAAATAAAAAGGATGTTGCCGCTCATTTTTTTGCTCCTTCCAAGCATGTCCCCTTCACATAGCTGTTTTCACGATAGCACAACTATTGTAAGGAGCAAAAGAGGTGTGGGTTCCATGGGCCCTACTCTGCAAGATGCTGACCAGTTCAAGATGCAGGATGCTGTAAGGAGCCTAGTACAGATTGAATCTCTCTTGTTGCTGGACCAGAGAGCACCTGGACCAAAGAGCTGGGTGGCCATAGGGTTGGCCGTGGCAGCCTAGGATAGCAGAGCCGCCCGCGGCAGCCCTTGCGGCCCTGAGTGGTGGATCCTGGGTGGCTCCAGAGCAGCTGAGCCACAACAGCTCCAGCGGCCCCAGGTTAGTGAAGCTGAGGAAACTCTGGCGGCCCCAAGGAGCAGAGACCTTGCAGCTCTGGGGAGTGGAGCCATGGCTGCCGTTGCAGCCCCAATGCCCCAAGCCCTGACAGCGCTGGAGCCAGGAAGCTGCAGTGGCCCTGGGGAGCGGAGCCCTGGCAGCCCCAAAGTCATAGCAGCCTTGGCACCCTGGAGCTGTGGCAGTGCCAGTGCCTGAGAGCAGCGGCAGCCCAGAGACATTGGGTATTGGAGCTGTGGCAGCCCTAGGGTGAGCGGAGCCTGATGGCCCCAAGGCAGCAGAGCTGTGGCAGCGGGGACTGGTCAACGGAGCTGGGAGCTGGGGGCAAGGGAGCTCCACTAAGTCTGCTGATGGCCCCTGGGAGAGCCTCGAGTCCCATCAGCAGAGGGATGGAATTGACCTACCCTGGTCCGACAAACTCCCTCATTTGGGACCAGTCAGGTCCCGAGGGTGCTACATCAGGGAGGTCCAACCTGTACAGTTAATTCCCATTCATTTAATTGGAACTGGGGAGCTCAGCAAGAAGTATTCAGCACTTAACAAGGCTGGGCCTGCGGTGAGCAAGCCTGTGCCATAGGTGGATGTTACTTTTCACGCTAGCTTGTGTGCACACTGGAGCATAATTCTCCTTCTCACTCACTTTGACCCTGCAGGTTGATCCTAATAATGCTTAATTAACTGTTTCCATCTTAATAATTAATTTACATATTTTAGAATTGTATATTGTACGTGAGTAGTTGATGGAAAGGAGATGTGTCATGTTCTGTGTCCACAGGAAAAGATAGACACAGACGGCAGCAAATGAGTTGGATTTAGATTGCAAACTTTTCCATGTGGGTGACAAAAGGGTGGTGGAAGAGGTTTATGGATGATACAGATACGGAAAAAGCAGGGAATGAAGGGAGTGGTGACGGATCAATGATAAGCAATGCAGCAATCAGAAGAAAGAAAATGGTGTGTAAAGAAAACGAAATAAATCAATTGAAAGTAAATGAAAATAAATACAAAGAAGCCAGTTGAGCTGCCACACAGGCAGTAAAGAAGACTAAAAAGCTCCCAAGATGATTTGTATACCCACCTTTAAAATGACCCCTGGTGGCTGACAAAAAGACCTATAGCATTATAAAAACAAGTCGCAGAGGGAAAAAGGATGGCAGTGTAACACCACTGGTAAATGATAAGAGGAGACTGTTAGAAGTTGTGGCAAAAGACTTTGAGAGTCTCTTAAATGAGGCTAACACTTTTACAGAGTTGCCAACATGTGGTATGTGAACTTAGCATAAGCAGAGGAGATGAAAAATGCTGACCAGGAAATGAAAACCAGTACGCTGGTGGGAACTGATGAAGTGGGCCTGGCAAAAGTCTGCGGGGAGAGAGAGATCTCAGATGGTTGAGCAGAGAGTCATTAAAGCTGCATGGCGAGAAAAGAGCGGAAAAGCATCCCTGAATGCTATATGCAATGAGACAGAATGAAGGGCACTCTTAAATCAAAGAAGATTTATCAGAAATAGCAAGCCCGTGGTATGACCATCTAAACTGGCATGGCATGAAAATGAACATGAATAATATTGAGGACCTTGGAGTCAGTAGGGGTGCCCCACAGAAATGAACATAGTGAGTGAGACTAAATCAGATTGATCAATTCCAGTGCTTTAGCAGTTTGGCCACAGAGGATGATGAGTTTGAACATGAGTGGGGAGTGCTGTCAGAGTGTGGAAAGACATCTCAAGGGTTGTATGTGACTAGCATATGCCACTGGGACTAAAAACACAACTATATAGAACGATGCTGCACCCTGCAATATTTATGGCACAGAAGCATGGGCAATAAAGAGATCATGGGTTCAATGCCTACAGGTATTTTGAGAAAAGTTACACAAACAGACGTTTAAAATTGAAAGTATTAGGATGGAAGTCAAAGTCCATGAGGGGGCTGACAAAATCCAGGAAGTGGGACTTCACTGGTTTGGACTCAAGCAGAGGGGCTATGTCTACACTACAAAGAAAAGTCAGACAAACATACACAATATGCAATTTGCGTATCTTTTTCCGCTTTTCTTTCAGAAGAGGCTTTTCCGAAATTTGGCACTAAATTTCGGAAAAACATCCTCTTTCGAGACATCACTTCTTCCTTGTGAAACGAAGTTTACAGAAATGGCGAAAGAGTGCATCCGCTTTTCCGAATTTTTTTTTCGGAAAAGCGGATGCTTTCCTTGGACGCAGCGTAGCTTTTCCGGGTACCTCTGCAGTCTAGACGTAGCCAGGATGAGTGAAGGAGACCTGCAGAAATAGCCTGGTAGGTGTGGGTAGAAAGAAAGACACTGAGGAAAGTTGAGAAAACTGGTTGGATTGCATTAAAGAAGATGGAAAGCAGGTGAATTTTAGTGCTGCCTTGGACAGATGAAGTGGGATGCTTGCATGAAGGTAACCCCAGTGGATGGAACAAGCAGAAGATAGTATGCAATACAATATAAATTACTTCAAAAACAGCTGTTTTGTTTAGCATCTCATCGCTATTATTTCCCCAAAGTTAATTGAACATATTACTTAAATAATATTACATCTCAAGAAACCTCCATAAACACCAATGTGAAGCTAGAAAGAGTTTTATAGATGGTATCATACCTGATTATAATGGGTACGTCTACACAGCAGCGTTATTTCAGAATAACTGAAGATCTTTCGAAATAACAAAGTGTGCATATACACTACAAGCCATTATTTCTAAATAATGTTGAGATGGAGGACTTCTTTCTTTGAATTCTGTAACTCTCTTTTCACAACGAGTAACAGAAGTCGAAGGAAGAGTGCTCTTCCTTCAACTTCTTGTTGTGTAGGCAGCACCAAAAGCCAAATTAAGCTATTTTGACTTCAGCTACGCAACTGATGTAGCTGAAGTTGCGTAGCTTAATTCAACTTCTACCCTGCAGTAGAAGTGCTCAATAATATTAACTTCCCAAAACATTTTTACAGAACACCAACGGCTAGAACTCACTTCTTATGGGATTAAATATTGTGATTCGACTTTGATTATATCCTTTTTAGGACTTAAAAAGTATCTGCTTTTTTTTTTTTTTTTGCACTCAGGAATATTATGGGCTGCTTGTTCTTAATGTAAATAAATAGTAATTCTGCATACTTGATATTGGATCATAACAACTTGACTTACAAGGCAATTTTCACAATGCCCTTTTCATGATCAGCAAACTGGAGGCTAGATCCTGATTATCTCACCTAGGGCACATATCCATAGAGGGCTTAACTCTCAATAAGCTATGCAAATTGAGCTACATCAATTGCGAAGCTTATTTTGAAATAACTTATTTCGAGTTTAGTGCTGTCTACACAGCATTTATTTCGAAATAGAGCACTCTTCCTCTGACTTCCCCTACTCTTCTTAAAACAAGGTTTACACACGTCAGAGTAAGAAGTCCTCCAGCTTGACAGTATTTTGACATTGTCAAAATAACTTCCAGCTGTGTAGATGCAGACTATGTTATTTCAAAATAATTAATATTATTTTGAAATAAAGTTGCTATGTAGACATAGCTCTAGAGTCCTACTGATAAAACTGATTGGTGTAATTTCAGTTGAATCAATGACTCCACTGAAGTCCATTTGACTTCAATAGGACTACTGTATTTGTGAGACTAAAGAGATTTGGCACTTCTGTTGGAATTTTTCATTGAGAAAAATCCTTTCCTTTATCAATAGGGCAGAATACTAGCTCAAATTCACAAGTAAAGTGGCGGAAAACTAACATAAAGCATACATGGATAATTTAAGATCTGAGAATATTTTCTATCTAGACATATTTAATTACTGCCTTTAGTTTAGCTCAACATTTCATGTGCAGCAAAAATGAGCTGAGGTTTCTTTATATTTTGTAATGAAGATTGTCTAATTTCCATAGAAAAGAGACACTCTTTATTAATATGAGAGTCTCACAGTGATCTTCCTATTGGTTTCGATTGTGTTGGTATTCCAAAAGCGATGTTGTATCTCTCTCCTCTCTTGGAATTTACAAGGTTCTGCTAACATCCCTTTAGGAGGTAGTCATTGCCCTCTACTGGCAAGTACTGCAAGTAATCACTAATGAATGGAAGACCAATAAAAATGCTTATATTTTTATTTGAATAGATTCAGCTTCCTCCAACAAATTGTGTTACATTTTTTCTTTTCTTCAGCAAATATTGTAACATCCAGATCAACAGTTGAAAAATCTTCAGGAACAATTTCTGGTAAGCAAATCACTAACTCTAACATTCTGTTTATTGCAAATTCATGGCAAACAAGCATGGACCTCGTGTTAACTGAAGTAATGCAGAGACCCTACTGTGTAAATAAGCTGCAATATTTCATCACTCTAGTTTTACTTTTTCATAAGAATAAAATTATCTGCACCATCTAGAAAAATACTTTTCTTAGTGGAATCATTCCAGTTTAGTGCTAACTGTTGAGAATGGAATGATTCATGTTGCCTGGCCAGTAGCCTTTGACAGCCTACTAAATACTGAGTAATTAATGGAGGAAGGAAAGAATGGTGAAAACAATGTGTAGGTTCCCCCCCACCTTCCACCCCACAAACACACCTGGTAGAAATACCTGATATTTGATGCTGTGCAAAAACAGAGACTGAACAAGCCTGTCTCATCTACAGGTAGTCCCACAAGAAAAACGAAAGCGCTAATTTTATGCCTCTTCCCTAACCTTCTCTCCTTTTGCAAATAAATGTAGCAGTGTATTTGTTTTGGGAATACAGAGAGGACTTCACGTACCTTGACCAGCAACACACAGTTCTGCCAAATACCAAACAAATGTAAAAATAATCCCATCATAGTCACACTTGTAATGGATAGTACCTAACCCTAGCTAGAGCACAGTGAGATGCCTTTTGCATAACCAGTAGCTATTAGTTTAACATCACAGGATCATTTTGTCAGATGTCTGTCCCATTTTGAGACCTAATGAAGAAGACTGTGTCATTCAAAAGTTTGCCTCTCTCACTAACAGAAGGTGGTCCAGTCAAAGATATTATCTCACCCACTTTGTATCTCTGTTTTGTACTGTGGATTTTGCCTCTACCTCCCCCCTTTTACAAGAGGGTAATAAAGGCCAGAATTTTTTGACATTAGTTAGCTAAAGAAACAAAGTTTAGGGAGCTCTGTTTTTATGGTGGCGACTCTATATTGTAAATATTTTAGGAAAAATGGGGAACAAAAATATTTACCATCCTGGCTACGTCTAGACTGCAAGCCTCTTTTGAAAGAGGCTTTTTCCAAAGATACTTTTGAAAAAGCCTCTTTTGAAAAAGAGTGTCTAGACTACAATTAGTACTTTTGAAAAAAGCAAGCCGCTTTTTCGAAAGAGAGCACCCAGGCAGTCTGAATGCTCTCTTTCGAAAAGGCACAGTTTGCATTACATAGAGCCTTTTTTCGAAAGAGCACTTTTGAAAAAAGGCGTTCTTCCTCACAAAACGAGGTTTTCTGCGGTTGAAAAAATTGCCACGTTCTTTTGATTTACTTTTGAAAGACTGCAGCAGCAGTCTAGACGCAGGGGAAGATTTTTCAAAAAAAGGCCACTTTTTTCAAAAAATCCCTGTAGTCTAGACACACCCCCAGAGTTATACAATTATTTCATTTTAGATTTGTGCTCCACTGCCAGATGACATTAGAGGAAACTTTGAGGGAAGAAGCAAAGGTGGAAGTGTGCCTTTAGATGCAGATATAGGATTATCTTCCCCAGATATCAGCAAAACATAATATCTGAAAAAGAATATTTGACCTACTTTGACCTACAGTTTAATGCATAAGGGATATTTTGCCCTTTCCAGCAGATTGCAGAACAATTCCCATTTAGTGTATAAAATTTTCTTTTGATAGAAATGACATTCTATGCAATTACTATCATCATCCATAGAAAAAAATTGTTACCTAACATGAAATATCTGGACTTGAAATAAGGTACCAAAGATGCCTGCAAAAGTGCATTTGTTGTAATACTAAATTATTATTCTGTTAAAAGAAAGCAAAACTAATTTTCATCCAGAACTTAAACTGTCTCATGCCTATATTCACATACAATTTTTTTTATTTCTTAATTTGTATTAGAAAATAGATGTTTTTCTTTCTTTTGTAATTTTTGAATGTAGGTGATGTAGGGCCTGATTTCCTCCCTTTTGCATCTCTTTTAACTCTATAACTTCATTGTAATTTTACACTGATGTAAAGGTAGAGTCAAGCCTAAAATGTCTAAGATGGAAAATAGACTAAACAGTAGCCAAGAATCTCTTAAGAGAATGAAAATATCGGAGAATTCTTATGCGTTGAGAGTTAGCCCTGGACAAATATAGAGCAAAACAAGTGTTCTCCGTGATCGTGTTAAGGTGACTCGTATAAAGACTATATTACAGAGTATTTGCATTGTATTGTTAGCATTGAGAGGCCTTTCCTTTTCTTTGAATTTCAGGTTATAATGACGAAGAACCTGACCCACACCTCTATTTCATAGTTAAATGCCATGAGTAATAGAGTAGGAATTTTTCTGGCCATAATTCAAGTACAAGTATCATGACTCACTGGTTCCATCTCTGACAGGAAAGAACTGTAAAGGTTTTTTCCTTTGTAAATTAAAATTAAAAATCACAGTCAAATACAATGCTTATTAAATTAATATATAAGTGCCCTAGAAGTCGAACCTGACTTGCAAATTTGAAGCGCGCTCTCCACTCTTGTGGTATACCCCGACAAGGCTTTTAGGGTGTATTTGTTAATAGTTCTGTAATAGATCTTGTAGTAGTTTCACGGGTCTTTCCAGTAATCAGTATTAAAGTTCGATGGTACTAGAGGTCTGCTGATATGTTGGCAAGCACTTGCCTAGGGCCCTTCAAAGTAGTCATTAAGATATCACAACTTCTATGTATGCTACGTTGTTCCCTGAGCTAAACTGCCCATTGAACACGACTTATTCTTGTAGTCAGACATTAAAGTAAGCTGGTGCGCCCTGTTGTGCAGCTCCAGCAAGAGCAAAAATCAAGGGTGCATGGGGCAAATAGCCAGCTGGGAGCTATTTAAAGAGCTGGCAGGGACCTGGGTTGTAATAGGACAGTACCTGTAAGAAATGATATTTTCATCGCTGCTTGTACTGCAATGTGGGGAAAAGCATTTTAACTGTGTACATTGCGGTATACGTTGCTGCACGCACCCTTGATTTTTCCTACAATTCTGTTCCTGCATGTATTGGCATAATTTTCTTTCATTTAAGGTATGTAGTTGAAACATTTATTTTACATCCTTTTTCTTTTTTTGCAGAACCAGCTAATTTGAGACAAAGCAGATAATTCATAGTATTTAGTTTTCTATATTTTAATAAAATTGTGATCTTTGTTCAACAAAGTCATAGGACTAGACTGGGAGGATTGTCACAGCTCATGGTTGAGTTGAAACAGAAAAAAGGTGGGGAGACCATTCCTGATGGCCAAACAGTACCAATCTAATCTCTGTCTTTCATGAATACCAAAATCACCAAGGACAACATTTTTAGAAGAACTCAGTTACCAGCAGCTCCCATATAATCCCATACATTCAGATTTTAAAATATTTGACACCCTGAATGTATACTCAGTATTTTTGAAAATTTAGCCACTTTTTATAGGTGCTTAGGTCGGAGTTTTAGCTTTTTTGAAATTCTGTCCCTATTAGTCTTGAGAACTTGAAACTCTGGTCCTGACATTCTAAGAAAAATATAAATGAATAAAGCACTAATTTTATGTTTATTTTCTTTTTTTTCCAGAAGAATCCCCTATTTTTACTCTTATCACCTACCCAATTAATGCTTCAGGCAAGACATTAATATTTCTCACATCTAGATTTATTTAGCTAAGCTTTACTTTTTATTTTGTCACGTTTATAATTTTTGTATATTCTTATTCTGTTTTTCAGCTACAACTTCAGATACAAGCTCTGCAGGTGAGAATTATATGTATTACACTAATACAAACTAGCATTAAGGCCAAATTCAGCTGTGATATAACCGAACAATATTCCTTTGTGTTCAATAGGCTTGTGCTTGTTCAAATCATGGCTGAATTTGGCCAACTACTTTGAAAAAAGATTTATAACACTAGCTGCTTAGCTACTCCATAGTTAACATTTCATTGGTAGAGGTTTTTTTAAAATGTTAAATAAATATTTTACAATTATCCAAAATATACTCCTTTCTTTTTCAGAAAGAACTTTAAGTGCACTGACAAAGCCAAACCATACAGGTACATGTTTATTTTATGACATTTTTAAAAATTAATCTGCATTTTAGAAAATATTTAGGGATAATGGTTCTGTTTGAAAAGTGAATTCAGTGAGATTGCTAAAACTACTTAAAATATTTTTGAATTATTATTAAATATCCACCACATTCATTATTCACATTTGTATTGGGTCCATTACTGTGGTATATGGGCACATATTTTATGGCTTAAATTGTTTCAATAATGTTCCATACAAGAGAGACATAACAAACCCACTTTCCTGATCTGTGAACTTATGACCTAACTCTCCTTTCACTTGCAAAAGCTTTAATCTGAAGTAACTCAGTTATCTTTTACAAGAAGTTATTAGGGATTAAGGCTAGTGCAAACAGGCGAAGAGTCTGAACTAAAAAATAATAGAGACCTGGCAGCTCATTTAAGTGAACAGTATTCATGGGCTTTTATCAGAAATTCTTATATTTAATTTTTCCTGCAGAAACTACTAATAACCCTGAATTTAACTTCTCCACAACAGTAGGTAAGGCTTTATATTCCTGTTAATTTTGTTCCAAGTGGCATAAAAGCATGAGCTTCATGAGCTGTGGGAGTCTGTTCTAATATTTTGAATATTATATTTTTATTATTGTGTTTCACATTAGCAATTCTTACTTTGGGCTGAGTTCATATGATTCATTGTAAGCATACATGAGAACTGAGATCGTAAACTTACAAGGCCCTGTCACAAAACATTCTATAACTAAAAGAAATTAGTTTAATGTTACAGTTTCATCTGAATTTCCCAACTTGTGTTTGATTAAAATTTTTACCTCAGCATTGGCTTTTTCTGGTCCTGCTTTTACAAATGTATTTGATCTATTTTGTGCATATGGCTGAAGCAATTATATGAATCCTTTTGTCAATCTTTAGCAAATATGGCTGTATGTAGGGACAATAGAGAACATAATATACCAGAACAACTGGTAATCTTTGCAAGAGAGTCGCAGAGCTACAATGGAAAGGCAATCACAGAAGAATGGAGGGGAAGTTCATAGCTACTGGGCAGAATGTACCAGACTAATCTATATCATTCATGAGTACTGAAGAAAAAAAAATCCTAAGGGCAAAATTTTCAAAAATGCTCAGTTACCAGCAATTCCCATTCAAGCGCTCATTCAGATTTTCAAAAGTATTCAGCACCTCTTGATCTAAGTATTTTTGAAAATCTGGTCACTTTTTTCAGATGCCTAAACGGGGCGGGGGGATCTTAAGTTCTTGAAATGCTGCCCCCAGTTGTGGGTGTAGTGACTGTGCGCTTTAAATCTTACGCCATTTTTTACAAACAAACATTAAGCACTAATGTTTTGCTTCTCTATTTTTATTTATTTATTTATTCAGCAGAATCTTCTATCGTCACTTTTATCACCTACCCCATTAATGCTTCAGGCAAGATTTTATAACATTTCTCATATTTTGATGTATTTAGCTTATATCTAATCCAGTGGTCTCCAACCTTTTTAACCACAAGATCACTTTTTCAATTTAAGTGAAATGTAAGATCTACCTCAGACCCAAACCCTTGCCCCACCGCCTTCCCGCCCCTTCTCCGAAGCTTCACCCTGCTCACTCCATCCCTCTTCCTTCCCGAACCTCATTCGCTTTCACCAGGCTGGGATAGAAGTTGCGGTACAGGGTCTGGTCTTGGGCTAAAGGGTTCAGAGTGTGGGAGAGGGTACAGAAGTGGGAGGAGTAGGGACACACTGATATCAGTACCTCCCCTTCTCCCTTCCACACCCTGCACAGCAAGCAGGAGGCTTCTGGGGGGCAGCTGCAAGGCACAGGACAGCAGCAGCATGACAGTGGGGCAGGGGAAGGGGGGAGCAACTGAAGTGCTGGTGCTTAATAGCTTCCTGGCCAAACCAGTCAGAATCACCTGTCAGAGGCTCCAAGATCTACTAGTAGATCCCTGTGGTAGTTGGTGACCACTGATCTAACCTTTTTTATTGTGTATGTTTTTACTGTTTTCTATTTTTGTTCTATTACTCAGATACAACATCATTAGAAAGAACAAGTCCTGAAGGTGAGAATTATTTGTGCACAAATACAAAATTTAGAATGAGAGCCAAATTCAGATTTGGTATGAGAGATAAAACTCTCTTGTATTAAGTAGAGTTTTAGTTGTTTAAACTAGTGTTAAATTTGGCCTTAGATCATTATTTTCACAACTTTAAAATGTTTATCATATTGGCTGGTTAGCCAGCCCCTTCATTACATTTGCATTGATAGAGTTTTGAAAATATAAACTTCATATGGTATTGTTAATAAAAAAAAATTCCTTTCCTTTTTAGATAGAACTTTAAGTATATGGCCAGAGGCAAACCAGACAGGTACATGTTTATCTTTATATAGTAGTTTTCTCCTTTTTTTGTATTTTAGAAAATATGTAGGAATGCCAGTTTTGTATTGAACAGTGAATTCAGTAACATTCAAAATACTTTGAGTAGTTTTAACAAACAATTTTAAATATCCATCTGCTTCATTACACACATTTTTATGATATCCATCATGTTGGAATATGGGAATATGATCCATTGCTTAAATTGTGTCAGTTGTATTCTAGTTGTCATGTAGTAAGAGGGAAAGTACCATCATTGATTAGACAGAAACAGAAAACACAGCTGTTCCCCTGGTTTAGAGCTGCCCCAAAGATACTATAGCAAGCTGTATATAATGAGCCTTGAGTGGTGCATAGCCAATGGAATGACTCATATGACTCACTCCCAATGGCTAGGGCAGTCCAGTAAATCATGGCTAGTCTAACAGTCTGTAAAGCCATTGACTGATGGTTTTAAATTAGAGTAGCCAGACTGCTTCTTTCCTTTCAGCCTCATCCCTTTATCTAGTCACATGCAGGAGAGTTGTATAGGAGTCACTATATCATGTGTATGCCACCAGAAGATTCCACCTATGCTAGCCTGAAACATATAGAGCAGATTAAAATTGAGAAAGCAATATAAAACAGTCTTCATCCAGATCAAAGTCTGGGTCACTGTTGGTGATCTAGTTTTTCTATTTTGAAAATAATACAGGAGAAATATAAGGAGTTCAGAGAAAATAAAGATATTAGGAATATTTAGTTAGGAGAGAGGAAATGAATAAGCATGACAAAAGAATATAGAATGATACAGTGACGGTAGACTGAATTAAGAACATAAGAACGGCCATATTGGATCAGACCAAAGGTCCATCATGCCCAGTATCCTGTCTTCCGACAGCGGCCAATGCCAGATGCCCCAGAGGGAGTGAACAGAACAGGGAATCTTCAAGCAAACCCTCTCCCATCACCCATTCTCAGCCACAGGCTAGGGACACCATTCCTTCCCATCCTGGCGAATAGCCATTGACGGACCTAACTTCTGTGAATGTATCTAGTTCTTTCTTGAACCTTGTTAAAAGTCCTGTTTTCACAACCTCCTCTGTCAAGGAGTTCCACAGGTTGACCGGGTGTTGTGTGAAGAAAAACTTCCTTTTGTTTGTTTTAAACCTGCTACCTATTAATTTCATTTGGTGACCCATAGTTCTTATGTTATGGGAACAAGTAAATAATTTTTCCTTATTCAGTTTTCTTCACCAGTCATGATTTTATAGACCTCTATCATATCCCCCGTTAGTCTCTTCTTTTCTAAGATGAAAAGTCCCAGTCTTTTTAATTTCTCTTCATATGGGACCCATTCCAAACCCCTAATAGTTTTTGTTGTCCTTTTCTGAACCTTTTCCAATGCCAATATATCTTTTTTGAGATGAGGCGACCACATATGTACATAGTTGTCAAGGGGCTCATCCCTCCCTCAGCTTTGCCACAAAGTCAACGCCCCTCTATCAGGGTAAATACAGCTAGTAGCCTAGTCCCCAAAGTCATTGCCCCTCTATCAGGGTAAATATGGCTTTTGAGGCCTAGCCTCCCGGAGAAGCCTTTCCTGGATCAGGGGTTGATTGCCCAGGGCAGGGAAAAGGGTGCTAGGGGGACCCGGGCCCTCCCTCTCCACCAGGTCCCAGCCCAGGGCCCTTGAGGCAGGGACTATAGCTCCTGCCCGCTCGGCGGGGAATCGGGCCGATACACACCGAGCCCTGGGCTGCTTCCTACCACACCCTGGTTCCCCTGTAGTCTCTGGCCTCCCAGGCTGGTCCTTACCGGGGCTGGCCTTGCAGCTGTGGGTGCTCTTGCCTCCCTGGGGATGGCGGCGGCTGGCTCTGCTCCAGGGGCGGCCACAGGCAGCGATTCAGGTCTCAGCTGCTGCAGAAACACCGGCACAGCCTGGACTCCTCCTTCCCCCTGCGGCCTCCCTTGCTGCAGGGCTCTCTTTGCTTTTATACCCTGGTTCTGCTGGGAGCATGCCCAGCAGGGCTGGAGGGGCGGGGCCTTCTCAGCCAGCTGGGCTTGGGCTACACCCTGCCCTTCAGTGCAGGGCCTGTCTGCCCCGTCACAACAGTATTCAAGATGTGGGCGTACCATGGTTTTATATAGAGGCAATAAGATGTTCTCTGTCTTATTCTTTATCCCTTTTTTAATGATTCCTAACATTCTGTTTGCTTTTTTGACTGCAGCTGCACGTTGAGTGGATGTTTTCAGAGAACTATCCACAATGACTCCAAGATCTCTCTTTTGAGTAGTTATAGCTAAATTCGTCCCCATCATATTGTACGTATAGTTGGGATTATTTTTTCCAATGTGCATTACTTTACATTTATCAACATTAAATTTCATCTGCCATTTTGTTGCCCAATCACTTAGTTTGGTGAGATCTTTTTGAAGCTCTTCACAGACTGCTTTGGTCTTAATTATCTTAAGCAGTTTAGTATCATCTCCCAATTTTACCACCTCACTGTTTATCCCTTTCTCCAGATCATTTATAAATAGGTTGAATAGGCTTGGTCCCAGTATGGACCCTTGGGGGACACCACTAGTTATCTCTCTTCATTCTGAAAACTTACCATTTATTCCTACCCTTTGTTACCTGTCTTTTAGCCAGTTATCAGTCCATGAGAGGACCTTCCCTCTTATCCCATGACAGCTCACTTTGCTTAAGAACCTTTGATGAGAGAATTTGTCAAAGGCTTTCTTGAAATCTAAGTACACTATATCTACTGGATCCCCCTTGTCCACATGTTTGTTGAACCCCCCTTAAGGAACTTATGTTTTTATGTTATTTTATTACTTTATACAAAACAAGTGAAATTATAATTCTCAAAATGGTTATAAATCGAGCAGTTAACCATAAACTTTATTATTAATATTGTTTATCTTTTTGTATTTAGTTTGCTACACGGGCTCTGTAAAATTTAATTACAGTGAAAAAAGCAACAATGCTTCAGGAAATGTTGTAAGAGTAAGTCCTAAGAATTTTTTATCCATTATCCATTCTGCCCGTTTAAGTTAATCCTATCCTAATGCAATTTTAAAATGTTCTGTAAACCGTTAATTCTTATATCACAATTTGTATTAAAATAAATATTTAATGGAGCAATATATGGTGATTCTGTCACAGTCAGGACATAGCTTTAGGTATGTTCTGTTTCCATAGTTGTTTGGTTCAGGTTGAACCTCTCTCGTCCAGGACTCTCTGGTCCAGCGACATCCGTGGTCCAGCAGGACCACAGATGTTGTTAGACCAGAGAGTCCTGGCCCCAAAGACTAAGATGAGTAAGATGTGCATTGTTGGTTTAAAAAAATCATATAAGAATTATAATTTTTGCTTATTTTTGGAATCTTTGTTTCTAACAGATTGATGATGTAACCACCAGTGATAAATTTACAAAATTTATTCCATTTACAACACCTACTCTACAAGAATCAAAGTACGTAACCTATAATTACCATATAAATTGACTCTTCCAATTCTGCTGAATACTGGTTATATTTAAGAGTAAGTGAGAACTGTTACATCAGCAGATTTTTTACATCTCATTTCTGAATTCTAGAATGAATAATATTTTAAGGAATATAGAAGGAATTTCACTAGTTTCTCACGGGTAAAATTTACATTGCTTAGACCCATGGTATCCCAACACGCTAGCCACTAGCCACATGTGGCTATTTGGCCAGTTGAGTGTAGCTCGTTGGCTTAAACAATGCGGCTATTTGTCTGGTTAAGTGTGGCTAGTTCGCTATAGCAGTAGCCGTTATACCCTGGTCTACACTAGGGCGTTATTTGGAAATAATCCCCCTTAGGTTGAATTTATAAGTGGAGCATCCACACTGCCACACCTGTTATTTTGAAATAACGGGCTGCTATTTCAGAATCTGTACTCCTACTTTCCTTGGGGAATAATGCTAATTTTGAAATAGTTATTTTAAAATAGCATTAGTGTGGATGCTCCAGTTCCACTATTTTGAAATAACTACTCCCCAGAGTAGTTCGAACGAATTACTCTCCAGTGCTTACTTGGGGTCTAAATCGAGGTAGCACGTCCACGTTAACAATTTCTAATTTCTAATTTCAAGGAACATATTTGATTTTTGTAAAATTTGGAGTTATTAAATTGAATTTAGTTATTTTGAAATTATTGCCTAGTGTAGACATGCCCTATAGTGGCTACTGCTTCAGAACTGGTTGGACACCATGGGCTTAGATGTATTGATTTTTTAATATTTTACAAATAGTCTTATTTACAGTCCTCATTTAGGGTACGTCTAGATTACATGCCTCTGCCAACAGAGGCATGTAAAATAGGCCACCCGACATAGTCAGTGAAGCTGGGATTTCAGTATCCCCGGCTTCATTAAAATAAAAATGGCCGCCGCGCTGTGCCGGCTCAGCTGATTGTCAGCACAGCACGCAAGTCAAGATGCGGATCGGTCGACAAGGGAAGCCTTTGTCGACCACTCCTGTAAACCTCATTTCACGTCTACACTTGCCCCCTAGTGCAATGAGGAGTAACAGTTAAATCGAGGGAAGGGTTTTGGATCGGACTACCGCATCTACATGCGGCGAGTTAATTCGGGCTACTGGCTTTTTAAAATGGCGACCGGCCGCGAATATGCTAATCAAGTGCGGGATATTTAAATCCCGCGCTTCATTAGCAACTTCAGTATGCTTCATTTGACTCCCTAGTTCGAACTAGGGGGCAAGTGTAGACATACCCATAATGTCCAAAGAGATGTATGTTTGTTTCTTTGCAAACATCCATAACTCTCAGTTGGGCAAAACAAAACTGCTAAGATCATTTTCCTAGCTCATTTTTCGGGTCAAATTACACTTTTTGATTCCCTCTACTGGCTTTTCCTGTTTCCTTGAATCAAATTCAAAGTTGGTGTGGTATGGGTCTGAACAAAGTTGAAGTGGTAAGCTATACGTTAGAATGAAAAAAAAATCCCTTTTAAGTCAGTGCTTATTTTATAATTGAAGTACAGACCATGTTTACAAGAGTCTATATATCCCTTCTGCTTCCATGCCCAGACTTCATTTACAAGTTCTAATTGTATTTCCCATACTTACTTATTAGCAGAACACAATTCAGAAATTGTTTATGCTCCATATTAAATTACTTTGAACTAAGTGAACTGACAATAAAATAAGTTTATATGAGTGATAACAGTTAAATTTAAGTTCCTCTAACATTTTCACCCAAAATGCTAACCAATTCTTTTGTTAACAAAAGTTGTTTACTCTAATAATAGAAATTTGCCCTTTTAAAGTAATTATATAATTTAATATGATTTCAAGTTAGCAGGTTAAGAAATCATTTCTAAGTAGACTTCAAAGAACATTTGAAGAAATAATATATATTTAAAGTTTAATTCCTATCATTTTAACTTTTGTGAATATCTTCTTTATAAACATTTGTAGAATAAACCACTTATAGTTAACCTTTGATTTTAAAGAATTTCAGAATTCAACAAAACATTGCAAGAAGAAAGTAAGGTAAGCACTTTTATTTGTGTGCTTATTGGTTATTATATTTATTTGGAAACATGTACTTCCTATTTATTTCTCAGTATCTGGTGACCAAACTTGTTTTCTGTGGACAGAATAATTTAGTTTTATTTTATTTTTCCTTACAGTCTTCTGTTATGGAGTGTGCTGCAGAAAACCAAAGGTCTGCCATGTTACATTTTTAAATAAAAATTTTACCCCCCTAAAATCCTGTACTGTATTGTGTACTTGTAGTATAACTGAGCCAAGCTAGGAAATCAAATGTGGGGATGATCTTGCTTCAATTGAAGTAAATGGAAACAGGACCAAGGCCCCGTGTATACAAACATAGGGGCAGACATAGTCCATGGGTTAACTCCTAGTCCCATTGAAGTCTGCTTGGATTTGCCCAAATGTGTCAGAAAAGGGAGGAAGATTGACCAGAGTACATCTTTAGGGACCACTGCCAGTTAGTGTAGGTTAAAACAGCTGCCAGGGTACTCTAATCTGCAACATGGTGGGTAATAGGGTGGAGGATCAAGGGAATGTAACTAATTCCTTGCCAATCTCACCTCTGCACCCTCGCAGCATTGCTGCATGCAACATAAAATACTCCCCCCTTTCTCAGCAGGGAAGAGGTTTGGACCAGGCTAGCGGTGAAGAAGAACAAAGGGGATGGTGCTGGCAATGGAGCAGGGCATTTGTCCCTCCTCCAATTCCCACTTTGCAAGGGGATAGCTGAGGATAGCTGATCATTTTTGGTCAGCCACACATACCCGCAGCCTTGGGTTATAATGCCTCTTTCCTGGGTATGGACACCTTCGCTGCTGACACATAAGCACTTTCCAGCCTCCCTCCTCTTGAAGACGACATATTTTTGACTCGTGGTGTGCTGGGGCCTAGCCAGAATGCCCCTCTGTAGGTATGTCTACACTACAGCATTATTTTGAAATATCTAATTTCAAAATAGTTAATTCAAAATAGCTTATTTCGAAATAACGCATCTACACACAAAATGCATTTTGAAATAGCATTTTTCTATTTCGAAATAGCGCGTCCACACTGAGTGGACATTGAATCGCATTTAAAGCAGGTTGGAACCAGTTCCGACAGGGCATCAGGTCAGAAGTTACCTTGTGGCCAGGGCAGCCAGCAGGGTACCCTGGGAAGGGCTAGAGGCCCCCTATTTCGAAACAAGCGTGTACACAGTGCTTATTTCGAAATAGCAATTTCGAAATTGGCACTATTCCTTGTGGAATGAGGTTTACCAATTTTGAAATAAGCCTTCTGCTATTTCGAATTAATTTCAAAATAACGGAATGGCTGTGCAGACACTAGGAATGTTATTTTGAAATAACTGCTGTTATTTTTAAATAACTTTGCTGTGTAGACATACTCTGTGGGGTCTGGGCAGAAGTTGCTGATATACTGAGGGTATTTTGACTTCTTCACATCTTCTGGGAAGCCCAGGTTGGGAGGAAGGACATTCTAATTGTTTCCATTGCTGCTCAACATGAGAAAGGGTAGTTGCTGGCTGGCTTGCTCTGGGGATTGGAAAGGAAGTCTCCTTTATTTGCATGAGGGAGGCAGCTGGCTGGATCCCACAGGTGATAGCAAGGTCAGGAAGTGGCAGGCTGATTCCTTGTTTGTGGTTATGGTGTAAAGCCAGGGCTCTTGCACTGGCCCCTTATTTTACGTGGTAAGTTTTGGGATAACTCATCTCCTCAGTATTACATTATTTAAACAGAGGTTTCAGCCTGTCACAAACTCATTCACTGTGTTGTATTTTCATTCACCTACTTTTCTGGCTTAACTGAGTGCAGTGTGGAATCTGGCATTTCTGCGGAGCCAGGAGAGGCTAAACAAGCACAACATGATACTTTCATTCTGTTTTTAAATGGAAAAGTGTAGGTTATTAGCATAAAGATATTCCTCAAATCTGAAAATAGGTTGGGAAAATGGTATGTTAATTCACATTTTGCTGGTATTTCAGTATACAGCATCTAAAGGTAAATCTGTTTCTTGTTTACAATTTATTTTCTTCTGATTGCAGTATATCAATCTGCAAGTTTATACTGGCCAACACTGCAAATATAAGCAATATAATAGCATATTTAAAAGACAGAGCAGAAATAGTCCAAATTGGTAAGTTGTCTTTAATATTGTTTTATTACAGATCCCTGTTCAGTCTAAGGATAATAATTTTAAAGATGACCTGTAAATGTTTTAACAGGAAAGAAGCAAATGTATTTTAAAAATACAAGGGTTAATTAGAGTTGGCTGTAGGTACAGTAAATGTGAAGTGTGTCTCTGCCATGTTTTATATTTGGATAGTCAGATATGGAGATGTATATAGTGTTTGTCTTTATTGGGGACATTTTGTGTTGAAAAACTGCTGAGTATGTTTGTATAATAAATTAATGAAGTATCAGCTGCCACACTATTTGATATGGTACAGGTATTTTTGTGTTAGTGGATCATGCTATTTTTTGTTCAATTATAAGTCATGAAGTTGTGCATTCTATACTCCATTTGTTTGCAATAGCCAAAAAGAGCCATTTCCACTATCTATATCAGCTAGTACCTCACCCTGCAAAGATGTGAGGGTGCAGTAATATTTATTTTATTTTATTGATACAAACAATATCTCAAAATGCTTTATGGAATTAAAATTGTCAAATATATTATTTTCAACAATTTTGTATAATGGTTATGAAGAAATTCCATGCTACTGGACAGATCAGGATAATACTTTTTTGTTTGTCACCATAGAACAGTGCTTCTGTTCAGCTCTACAGTCTTCGTCCACAACTGCTAAAGAGTTACAAAAATTGCAATGGTAAGTATAAATAGCAAAGGCTTGCTTTCCTAACTAAGTAATATTCTGTTTTTAGCTTGGGATGCATTGGAAAACACCTCAACCACACCATAATAATAAGGAAGAGATTCTCCACGAGTAAAACGCAATGACGCTTTCCCACATGGGTTTTCACATACTATAAGGTCCAAAGTCTGGATATCATCCACAAAGTAGGCAGCCAAAGTAGTGTTACTATTATAGTACATGAATTACTGATGAGCATTTGTATCCTCAAAATGTGACCAAAATCAATAGTATATGTTGCTAGTACAGTCATCTAATCTGACGTAGTATTTTAATTACAATAATGTGCCCTTCATGTAAAGGTTCCCTTTACTGAAATCTTATTAAATTGTGTTCATTATTATATAAAGAATGCTAAACTTACCACAACTTTCATACCATTTTCTTTTATGTTTTCTATAGTGATGGAAAAGACACAGTTATATATACTACCCCTAGCAAACTTGGACCTCCACCTTTTCCTGGTGCTTCATCCACTAAAATTTCTAATGACTTTTCTGGTCATGCTTTTCACCCCCCAAAACATACCCCTATTTTTCCTCCTCATTTTCCAGACGAACCTAGTATTATACCCACAGTTCCCCCTGCTATCCCTTTTACCTCTATAATTACCCAGGCTGCTTCTCCTCCACTTACCACTACAATTCCTCCTGCTACATCTTCTCCTGCCCATACCACTAGAATTTCCCCTGCTATGCCTTTCACCAAATCCACCACCATTTCTCTTCCTACATCTCCACCCAAACTTGCAGTTCCTTCTACTGTTTCTTCAACGGAAACTTCGAGCATGGCTCCTGTTTCCTCCACTGAACCTACCATCACTACTCCTCCTGGTATTCATTCTACCAGTGCTAGCCAAGCTACTGGAGCCAACAGCACAACAGGTAAATATGACAAGGCGATAAGCTAGCATCTTCTGAGGGAGTTTTTTCCCCTCACAGAACTGAGATATTACCTGTTTATTACCTGTTTAAGAAAATTTGAAAACTTATTAAAGTAATATAGCATACCTAATAAAGTACATTATCTTTAATTGGATCAGCTTGGACAAAGACACTAGTTTTTGAGCTTACATAGAACAGTCTTTCTGACCTAAAGAAGAAATCTGTGTGAGCTTGGGAGCTTGTCTCTGTACCAGAGAAGATGCTGCAACAAATGATATTACCTCATCCACCAACACAGTTTCAAAAAAAATGCAAGCTGATTTTGTGGAGCATATTTTGGTGAAAAAGTCAACTCCTGTCCCTTTCACTATTGGATTTTGGAAGAAAAAATTATTGTGCCATGGTATGGGATATTGTAACAAAGTTTATTTTTATTTTTAAATAAAAAATATTAAAATTTGTAATATTGTTAGAGCCTACAGATGCTTACGTGTGTGGGCAAATGACTAATGAGCTTGGAGGGTTGATTCCTGATTAATAACCTATTGTGAAACCTCCTTGTTGTGTAATTGTAACTATAAAGGGGTCAGCACTTGCCTCTCACAAGCAACCCCTGGTCAAGTGTTTTTGCTTGCAGTCTCTGTTTGTGGAACAGGGTTGGCACCTGCCTCTTGAGAGCGCCCTGCTGCGTCGATGGTTTCTTCATTGGGTCACATGTCTGTAGGTGGAACAGAGCAAAGCCATTCCAGGGTAAACAGTCTTTAAATTGTCCCAGTCCTGGTATGGGGCCATATCCTGAGGACTTCCTCCCCAGCAGCAGTGTCTTCCTGGAGCCCTCTCTGGGCTCAGTTCTTGCTCATTCCTTGCTGCCAGCCAGGAACCTTTCTATTTCCCCCATTCCCTGTCCAAATTGAGTTGTCCATGGTCCTGCTGCTCTTTCAGTCAGCTAGAAATATGATCAGCTCTCTTCCAACTCCAGACAGTAACTGGAGCATTTTATATGGTCCTCCTGGCCTCTGACCATTGCTCCAACAGCCCCTCTGCATGGCTGGCTTCCCTGCAACCACTGTATGCTGCTTGGAGGACTTCTCCTCTGCTCTTTCTTCAGGGTGAGTAAGGCAGGGTCATGTGGCCTCCAGCAGGCTTAGTCCTTCACAGTAACCCACTCAGTAAGTGGGTTTGCCTTTTAGTTCTGGAGGTCCATGAGTTCAATTCTTGGGATATCAGCCTAGATGGTAGCCATCACATAATGTCTTGTTTTTTCCCCCTTAGGTTTGTTTCATTTGATATACACAGCATGGATGATTTCCAACTAATGTACACTATTTTTCTTGTGTCATAGGAAACATTTTGGATAATTTGTCAAACATCACACATGCCACCAGTAATTCCTCTGAAGTTGAGAGCATCATATCCAAATTAGAGAGTGCTCTGTTGGACCGGAGCATAGAGCCAAAAGTCGCAAGAGGGATGGTCGACATAATAAGCAATCTCTTAAATGTTCCATATTCAGTACTATCCCCTATGTCTAAAAGGTAAGCATTTTTGTAAGTGGATGAACTGAATGCTTTGCTTGTCACCTTGGTAAAGTGATACATTATAGGCAAACTATCAGCCTGCACTTCCTTTTTTCTTACCAAAACTGAAACTTTGTGTCAGAGGCATGATTCTGATTCCTCGAGTTTCACACTGATGTAGCTGCATGGCCTTCAGTGGAGTTCCTTCTTATTTACGCTGGCATAAGATTGACCAAAGCAGAATCTCAATTGTTATCTGAATATGCTTGGCTTATTGTTTCACAGCCTATTTAAAAGTGAAGAGATAGGCCCATTTTAATACTAAGCATATTTTGTCTTAACAGAATAATAAAAATAGTGGATGCCATTGGCTTAAAACTGAACTTTTCAACAGAGTCCATTAATTTTACCTCCCCGGCGTTGGCTCTGGCAGTCACCAAAGTCAACAGCAGCAGCTTCAGCAAAATGTCATTCACTGTCCAAGATTCATCAGATCTTCAGGTAAAACTACTTACGATTTTACTAATTAAAAATGTAAATCCTGACTCTTTCTGGATAAAGAGCTTTTATTATAATAAAAATGAGAGATTTAATCAAGAGAATCTGAAATCCAGATCTGGTTATGGGGAGGAAGAAAAAAGGGCAAATGCATATAATTTTGCTTGTTTAATTTTTATTTAATATTATATGACACGTGATGTTTTCTGTCGGTGTCTGCTATAATCACAGGATCTTTATTAATAATATTTTAGTTATAAACACCCTCTCCAGCAGCCTAAAATTGTGAATCCTTTCATCAACTATCACTAGAGCATTGAAGAATTTCAGATTTGCCAGATGGCCTGACCTGTCAGAAGTGGTATTAGAATTGCATTGGGTGTCTGTAAAAGAGTTATTAAGTTGCTTAGTTGATAAGTTTCATATATATTTGCCACTTATTGCCCATGGGCCTTGCCAAGAGAAAAGTGCTTGGAAAGGTTTAACACCACTTTCTCACTTAAAAGTTTTTCCACTCCTGATTTTGGGATAATTCTAAAGGGCATGACACAAGCCTTTAAGCTTTTGTCTGTGAGAGATGGAAAATTGTCAGCAAATATTAGAGCACTGTTTGTCTTCCCAGGCAAGTTGGTAACAGTTTGATTTGAGCAATAAGTGGTGCTTGTATCGTTCTAGAATATTACAAATAATGTGAAATAATAGCAGTTTTATTTTCCTAAGAATATGTGAAGAACAAGTATGTGGTGAGACCAGGAAGGAGGTAGTAATGGAAACTTAACATTTGCTACTCCTTGGGGAATTCTGCCCCACAGAGCCTGCACAGAATTCATATCTGCCACATATTTCTTTGCTTCCCCACAGAAAATGATGTGGAAGCAAAGGAAGCCACAAGAATAATTATATGCCCCTCCCCAGTAATGCAAATGCATCATTTCAGGTATCTGGAGCAGCTGGCAGAGAGGTAAATCACAAAGAGAAGGGGGGGACTGGGATGCCCCAGCCAATCGTTCCTACCCTGTGCCAAGCTCAGCTTCTAGTTCTGGCTGGGCTGAGGAGGATGGGACTTTCTCTTCCCCTGCAAAGAGTAGCCAGTTCTGGGTCAGACCCAGAACTGCAAGAAGCTCTGCATCCCCTTCCACTTTTTGTCCCCATTGCTCCTCAGCCACAGAGCGAGCGGCACTGTACAGGCAGATGCTTCCCTGTCTAATCAATCTCTGTGGAGCCAGATCCCCTCTGCACGCAGATTCCCCCTCACACACACTGGCACCCAGACCTCCCCTACTGAGCCCCCATAATCAACTTTCCAGACCAATGGGCCCCACCTCCTCCCTGCATCTGAACCATCCCAACAAGTCCTCCACACCAGACCTCCAAACCATTGAGCTCCAACCAGCTACACCCAGAAACCTACTGCACCAAGCCCTGCTCCCCCAGGATTTGGACTCCCCCACTGAACCCTGCATCCTCACTCCCTGCTGAGCCCTAACAACATTCACCTGGACCCCTCTGCCAAGTCCCATTCCCCCTACACTAGAACCCCTTAACGAGCCGTTGTGCATCCAGATTCACCCTGCACCTGGACTGCCCACCAAGCCAGTCACACCCAGACTGCCCCACACAGAATCTTCTCGCTCCATGCTAAGTTTTTCCATGCTGCTAGGCTGAGTGTGCCTGCCTCACACCTGCATCGGGGCCCATGGTGGGGCATGAGTATGAGATTCCGTCCCTCTTGCTTGCTATGTTTGTGTACCTGGCATATAGGGGAATTGCCCTGGGTTTTTCTGGGGACAGGCCCGGACCATGTGTTGTATCAGGGTCAGGTGTAGCTTTACTGCTGAATCTGTATCTGGAGGAGTGAGTGGGCGTGGCAGGGTGATCTACCTCCTTGCGGCCAGTGGCCCCTGCTCCCCACTGCCATGCTGGAGCCTCCATATATATTTATTGACAAATAAAATATACAGCATTTTAGAATGTAGTGTGAAGAATTTTTAATGTTTTGGTGCAGAATTTCCTCAGGACTGATTTCCTAAGTAAATTTCATGGTGCACTGGAAGATTTGGAAGACTGGCAGAGCTTTTCAAGAAATTTGTGGCTAGGCCAGATTAGAGTGATGGAAATGCCTTTTGTAAACTTAATTTGGAGTCAGTGCTGATGAGGGATGTTAAAATTAGATTAATCATCTAATCGAATAGTCGATGGAATTTCTATTGACTATTTGATTAGTCGATAAGGCGCTTCTGCTTTGAAATATAGCAAGAGCCCACCCGGCTGTTGCTACATTTCAAAGGTGGAAGTGCCACACGGCATTCCGCTTTTGAAATGCTGCATGGAGTCTGGGGCCAGTGGGGGACTCTGCTGGCGCCAGGTTCCATGTGGTACTTCTACTTTGAAATGTACAAGAGCCCCAGCAAGGGATCTTGTGCATTTCAAAGGTGGAATGCTGCCGCTGCTCCCATACCCCCCTCCCACGGAGCTGGAGCTGGGGGGAACTGGCTTTTAAGCCGGCTCTCCCCAGCACCCCTTCTTTCCCTCCCTTGCTGCCTCTTTCTGATAGAAACAGCAAGGGGGGTGGGAGCGACTAGTCAACTAGTGTGTCGACTATCCGATAAGTTTTTGCTTATCAGATAGTTGACTAGTTGATTAGTTGTTTTGCTAACAGCCTGAGAGGTGAGAGACTGGATTCTGGAGCTTGAACTACCCTTGCACACTCCCTGACCTCCAGAGCAGGATTGATGCACGTTGTTAGGGTGTTGTTGGGAAGCTTGCACTGAAGTTTCTGGGCTGAGACAGTTCTTTAGATATACAGAGACTTTTCTCTTGAGTTCTGAGGGTCTTTCGTACCTTTTGGGAGCTCTAACCTGTTACTGTTTTTTTAAGTTGTGTAACTACAGTATTTTAGCTACACTGGTTACCTCAGAAAGTTAAAGAGAATAAAACATACTTCATCTTAAAAGTGTACCCTCAAAAGCTTAGCTAAAAGTCAATATCTTGTCTGTATGACATTGCATCTTTAAAGTCTTGAGAAAACTGAATTACAGTTTATCTGGTTCATCTGCCAGAATTAATGACTCACCAGTACTGTAAACAAGGGAATTAAAATAAACAGTTTAAGAAGAATAATTATTTTAAACCTTTGCTTTGTAGTAATCATAAATAAAGGTGGGTCCGCATGCACATCCTAGCTCTGAAGACACCAAAATGTTGAAGGTGTTCAAGTTATGATACCAGATTTAAACCTAAATATTACAAAATATCCTTAGTTATATAATAGGCCAAATCAAAATTCTGCATCTTTAATTTAGGGCTTGATCTCATTTCCTAGCTATGGTATCAGATATCTGGCAGGAAATAATGTTAAATTTGGGATAAACATCTTAAGTTCTGTTTAAGATGCACTATTAAATTTCACTTTCAAACAATGGCTCTGTACAGCGGTTTGGAGTCATAGAAAAATGGTTTGAGGAATTCTTTTTACAACTAAAAACCATTTTGCAGTAAACTATTAGTAACATTGCCATTATTGCCACTTTCTCCCTGTAGTCTAAAATTTAAGTAATTAAATACTTCTGTAAAATTCTGCGCTACAAAATACCAACTTTGGATAAGATAAAATACATGCAGAACTATATATCTGTTTCCCAACTCCCTACTCTTTACCATTTCAGTGTTTCTTCTAAAAGCATACATTATTTCCCCCTCTTCTCTCAGCCCCTGGAACGACTCCTTAAGGGTTAAATTGTTGCTAGCCACAGTGCAGCCAGCCGTACAATGCCCTACCTCCTGTATAGTTGCATCAGAGTTACTAACAATGCTGATGCTCTGTCCTCATGAGCAGATGAGTGGAGCAAGGTTAGCACTATAGCTGAGTGCAAGAGCTACAGCCTTTTCAGGGCTGAGGTAAATTATTTCTCCCCTGGCGACAAAGAAGAGCAAGGGACAAAATGGCAGAGCTAATAGAGAGACAAGGGGGACAGCCACCACCGTGTCAGCCTGTAGATGCATGTGTGGTGCCTTTTCAAGCATATTATGCAGCTGACAACAGGAGGTATGCAACGTGAATTTTTACATGGGGCTGGAGAATGAGCTTGTTGCATATTCAGCCAGCAGCTCCTCACCCACAGGGCTGGACCTCCTCCCTGTGCTGCGCATTACAATGTGACCCCATGGGGTGGTTTTAGTGCTGCAACCTCATGTACTATATCATAATGCCATTCACTCAAATTTGGCTTAGCCACCCTTCCATCATGATAGATGGCTGGCTGGGCCAAAGCCCTGCAACCACATACTCCCAGGCTCAGTGTCAAGAATGGGGAAGTGGGCCCAGCCCTGTGGGACATGAACCAAATTTAGGGTTGCCAGGTGTCCGGTTTTCTACCGGACAGTCTGGTATTTGCACCGTCTGTCCGGTAGAAAAATTCAGAAAATACTGGACATGTGCAATGTCCGGTATTTTCTGAATCCCCGGCTAGGTGCCAGAGGGAAGCCTGGCGGGGCCGGGAGAGTGACTGGGAGGTGGGGCCGCGATTGGCACTGGGAGCCCTGTGGTCGCGTGCAAAAGCCGGGTGGGGCGGGGCGGGGGCCGGGACTCCCAGCCACTCCCCCCGCCCGGCTTTTGCATGCGACCAGAGGCTCCCAGCGCCAATCACGGCCCCACCTCCCAGCTGGGAGCCTCTGGTTGCGTGCAGAAGCCGGGCGGAGGGAGTGACTCCCAGCCCCTCCCCCGCCCCCACCCGGCTTCTGCTTGCAACGAAAGAGCGTGCCTGTTGGGGGCGCAGCCTGAAAGACTCCGGCTGCAACCAGTGGCTGCACCCCCCGCCCCCCCCCGGCCAGGTCTGCTTCCCGCCCCCCTTCCTCCAGGTCCCCCTCTCCTCCTGTCCAGCCGCGCGGCCCCCGACCCCCCAGCTCTGCTTCCCAGCCCCCCCTTCCTGCTGGCCAGCCCGCGGCCGCCAACCCCTCCCCCAGCTCTGCTTCCCGGCCCCCCTTCCTCCCGGCCAGCCCTGCAGCCCCCAGACACCCTCCTCCCCCGCCAGCTCTGCTTCCCGCCCCGTCTACCTCCCGGCCAGCCCCGCCCCCCTCCCAGCCGGTTCTCCCCCCAACCCCGCCCACAATCAAGTGTGTCCGGTTTTTTGGCGGGGTCTACCTGGCAGCCGTATGAACCATTACTGCTGGGGATGTGTGGCCTGGCTTTCTCTCCAACCCACAACCAATGGTCCATCAACTCCTCCTTAAGTTGCAAAAACTGACTCTGCCACTGAGAGGAAATATGATTCTGAGTCATGATTCCTTCCCAATGACACTTTTGGGATGCTTTAGCTATGTATATGCTGTTCCTATATTCAGACTTGAGCCTAAAGCACAATCTAATCTTCCAATAGCAACAAAAATTATTGTACCTTTTTATGTTTAATTTTCAGATTTCTCTCGGTGCCCAAGCACCTATAAATAGTGTTGGAGCTATTGCACTGCCTTCATCATTGTTGACAAACTTACCTTCTGAACATAAGCCTCTGGCGTCTAGAATTACATTCAACTTTTTTGAAAAGACAACTCCATTTCAGGTAACTTTTTGGGACCCTGTACACGTATATTTTACTCTGTATTAAAACTGATCAAAAATGGACAGTGAGAAGGGAAAATGAACATACATTTTCACACAAAAACATTCCTTTTTTCATCAGATTTTCACATTTCAAACATTTTTGCCCAGCTCTAATCTGTGTAATAACTGAAATAGTGTGCATGTATGTGTGTGTGTCCCTTGTTGTATTTAACATTTTTCCTTTTACTTTTTTGTTACTCTTCGTTACCTTTTTGTTATTTCAGGATCCTTCATTGAAGAATATCTCTTTAATCAGCAATGTCATTTCATCAAGTGTAGCTAACCTCACGCTTAGTGACTTGAAGGCAAATGTTACTGTCACTCTACAGAACACCAGGCCTAATTTGGTATGTCTTACACTTTAGCAGTTTACAAAATTGCTATTTTATGGACTTGCTTAGAATTGTTTTAGACTTGCTTAGAATTGTTTTATGCAAAATATGCAGACTCCTTCATTTGCTCTGTGGTATTTTGGTGGTTTTCCATCTAAGTTCATTGGTGTCAAGGCTTCAAACATATCCAATATTTGCCTAATGCTAATTAATAAATATTATTTATTCATAATTGAGTGCTGTTATTTTGTGATTTCTCTCTGTTATATCAAATTTCTATCCAACTAGCATTATTTTATGTTGTTTCCCTTTAGATAAATGAATTTCTCATGGATGGGATTTAGGCAGTTATGACCAAGAGGGAAGCACTGGAATTATGGCTTTTAGAGGCAACTCAGCAAGGAAACAGTATACAGCATATAGCCGTAACCTGTGTAATTGTGCTTAGAGCCACACAGCTTTGGGTAATCTATACATTTTGGGGGCTAATACTCCATGCTTGTTCATGGATGTCTCCCAAGAAACATTCTATGTTGAAACAGGACAAGATTCTAGTCCCTATGTGGAATTTCCCCAAAACTAGGTCTTTGTAATCAGAATATGTTGTTCATAATATTATATATCAATTACTACCCTTCTTCCGAAATAACCGGTAAACCTCGTTGTATGAGAAATAAGGGTTGTTTTGGAAAAAGGGCTTTCTCCCGAAATAAACGCGTCTACACAGCATTTGTTATTTTGAAATAGGGTATTTCGAAATAGCGGTGGTCTGCAATTATGCAAATGAAGCATGGGAAATTCAAATCCGCGCTTCATTTGCAATTTCACTCAGCTGCATTTGCATCCCTCTCTCGAAAGAGGGTGCAAGTGTAGACATACTCTTAGGCAATTCACACTCTGTCAAATGGTCCAAGCAGTTAAGATAATATAAGGGATGTGAGAAACTTGGAAAGATTAAAATAAAACCTTACATTCAAAACCAAACAGCAGGTAGCTAGGAATAATAATAATTCTGCAGAAGCTGAAGGCTCTAATAGATTTCATATAGCCCAACTTCAGTTTGTTGTGCATATTAGGGATGTGAAAGTGTAAACGTGTAAATGGTAAACAGATGAGCCTTCATGGTTACACACAGGCCCCCACCCGCACGCTGCTGCCTCTCTTAAGCTGGCTCCCGGTGAGCCCTGGCTTCTGGGGAGCCGCTTGCCCACCTTGCCCACCTGTATCAGAGGCAGCAGCACGGGGAGAGAGGCGCGTGTAAACATATAACCACTGAAATTTTCAGCAGTTACACATTTACCTGAATAAACACATTTTAACATCCCTACTGTATATTGGCATTTGTAGCTGTCTTCATCCATCCTCAGTCTGGTACATCTTGGTTAACATAGAAGTTACCTTTTCCTTTTTATTTTGTATTGCTATAAATAGACAGTACTTGCTTCTCTGTCCATTTTATACTCAGAGCTGTCTAGCTCATCAACTTATTATTCAGTAAAATGTGTGGGTTTTTTTTTCCATACAGGACAATTTAACAGTTAGATGTGCATTTTGGGACTTGAATGAAAATGGTGAGTATTTGATATCACCCTTTATACATGCCATGCCCTCTCAGCTGTGTTAAATTTTGGTAACAGTTTTAAGAGAGACTGTATATAGCATCATAATAGAATCTTGTTATCTGTAATAGGTGGCAAAGGAGGCTGGTCATATGAAGGATGCATGGTTAAAGAAAGGAGAGCAAATGAAACCGTTTGTACATGCAACCATCTCACAAGCTTTGGAGTTTTGCTGGTAATTAGTTATAAATAATATTCAAAATGAGTGCATTTGGGTCCCTGATTCAGGAAAGTGCTCTTGCACTTGCTTAATTTTAATCAAATGAGGTTATTAAACTCATGAGTAGAACCCTGTGCAGGTAGAAATTCTACCTGCAGATGTGGATATCCACAGATAGACTTTGGGATCCACAGATTTGCAGAGCTCTACCTGTAAGAGCCACTGCGGCCAACAGAGAAAAACGTGGTCCCATTGTGCCTGAGAACCAGCACTCCGTGCCAGCAGCAACTCCTGGCAACACGGCCGCACTGCCCCAGTCCTGCCACAAGCGGGCTGCACAACCCCAGACCGGAGATGCCGCAGGTGGGCGGTGCAACTGTGTTGCCGGGAAGAGCTGCCAGTACAGGGCACTGGCTTCCAGGCACGATGTGGTAATGCTACTCTCTGTTGGCTGCAGTGGCTCTTGGGAGTAGAGCCCTCTGGGTCCCTATGTCTATTTATGGATATCTGCAGCTGCACATAGACATTTCTGTCCACACAGGGCTCTACTCATGAATTGTCCCATTGAAGTCTAAGAGTGTGTCCACACTGCAGTTACCACACCTGCAGCTGCCCTTCACCAGCTGATTTGGACAGTTTAGCTATGGAGTAGATGTTTGGGCTCAGGCTGCAGTTTAGACTCTGCGTTCTCCCCCATCACAGCCCCAAAAGCTACACTACAATTAAATAGCCCCAAAAGCCTGAGCCAGCTAGCATGGGACTTACATGCCTTGCTAAATCCGGGACCTGAATTTTAAACAGTGATTGTTCTTCAAGAGAGAAGCTGGGGATAAATCAATACTAAGAGAATGCTCTTGAGGCAAGTTTTAAAATTTTTTAAAATCTGGATTTTATATATCTAACATGAACAGAAATGTTTCTCTGATTATTTTTTAAAAATACAGTGGAATGGGTTATTGTTCATTTGTTTATTTCAAAGAAGCATACCCCTTAAAGATCATTTCTCTTTTACTTTTTAGGACTTGTCTCGAAATACTACTTTGCCACCTATCCAAGCACTGATTCTGACATTTATCACCTATATAGGCTGTGGCCTTTCTGCAATTTTTCTTTCTATTACTCTTGTAACCTACATAGCCTTTGAGTAAGTACCTGCACAGATAAACTGACATTGTAATCTTGATCATGCTTGTCCCTAATCACTGCCGTGAAGGACAATGGATCAGTCCTTTCTACACTGAGTGATTGCACACATCCATTCCAATGTAGGTATGTTTGTGCCCTAAGCACAATTACCAGAATTTTTTCTCTAAGGCTACATCTATACTGCAAACCTCTTGCAGAAGAGCAAATGTAAATAGAGCACTCATTTGCATATGCAGCACTCTCATTTGCATTTCCTCTTCCTTTCCCTTTTGTGCAAGAGGTTTTTGCACAAAAAAGTACTGTGTAGATGGCGCCTTTTTGCGCAAAACCCCCCTTTTGCACAAGAGCCATTCTTGCTCAAAAAATGAGTACCAAATTTGGGTACCAAATTTGCAGGGACTTCCTGTACCAAGAAGGATCAGGAGGCTAGACTGAAGTTTTCCCTTATGGAAGTGGCGCTGAGTCCTTTCTCCAAGCCAAACTGGTGGGACTAGCACTGAGTACCGTGGCATCACTGACGAGTGCTCCTCCTATGACGAGGGAGCCTCAGCAATGTTTGCCATTCCCGGTGATGAGGAGAAGGCGCAATGGAAAAGCTAGCCAAGAAGGGATGTTCCCCAACTTCTCAGAAGTCCAGGCATGAAGTGTAGAACAGAGTGAGACCTAAATCAGGCCACTCCTCTATCTCGGCATCACAGTTGGCACCATTGACTTATGTGGGCCCTTATGTGGGGACTTTTGTGTCCAGTACTGGACGAACTGTCAGCCCTGGAGGGACCGGCACCACTGAAATGCTGTCTACAGCAGAGGTGTTTGCTGCTGCCGCCATTCTGTAAGTCCACCCAGCTCTTCATAGTGATTGTTGAAAGGAAGAAAGATCTCTCTATCTCAGCTCCGAGACAGTTGTCAGGGATTATATCCATTTGTACATCTTTATGGTTGTCAGTGCATTCATTCTCTAGTCATTACACCATTATTTAACAGACTGGGGATAATGCCTGTTTCGGTCCATCAGCTCCAATCTCACCCCTCCTGTGCAAATGCTTGGAATTCATCTCCATTGGAATGGAGATATGCAATCACTTGAAGAAGATGATAAAGCATTTACTAACCTTCCTGTAAATGTTGGTCTTCAAGATATGTTGCACATGTCCATTCCACAACCCACCATCCTACCCTTCTTTTTTGGAGTTGGTTGGAAAGAAGGAACTGAGGACATACCAGGTTGTCTGGACCCTTTATACTGGCACTACAAACACAAAGCACCAGAGGGCACCAGAACCACTCTGTCAGGTGCCACTGCGGGAAAAATTTCTCATGACACTGTTTGTGGTTTACACACCCCTATATTGGAATGGACACTTGTGACACATCTCAAAGAACAGTTATGGAAAGGTTAGTATTCATTTTTTTCGAGTAGGTATTATTTCTACCTCCATAGTAGTAAACAGAATGAGTGTACTTTAAGGGGTGTATATCAAGATTTGAGTCTCACCAGGGGGAGAGTATCTTATAAATAAAATAATTATCATGAAGTTTTGTATAGCTGGAAGCCAAGGACTGGGAAAGGGTTACTACAAACTGTCCAAATAAAGTAGAACAAGGAATCTTTTAAGAATAAGATACATATATTCCCAGTACATTTCTGAAATACCAACACGTTGTTAGACTGTGTTGCTCTTGTGCAATAAAATACAGTTACAGCACATTAGCTTTCCCTGTAAGTTGTAGGTTTCCCTATACATAAATAGAGTCTCAGTTATTTAGTCCTTTAGGCTAATTTTACATCATCCAGGAGAACCCCTGGGCATGATTTAAGAGCATCCTTTTACTGTTCTACTCACGTATCATTAGATTTTTATTTGCCACAGTCAAGGTTTCTATATACACCTTTAAAAGGATTTCAGGCCTAGCTTAACCTCTTAATTGTAGTGTGATGAGTGTTGGTGTGGTGAAGTACTCCAGCAATAAGAAACCTAATATACAAATAGAAAAATAATAGACAGAAGAAATAAAATATTTAAACAATATTAAACTAAGACAACTGGAATTTAAGTAACAATGTTGTATTTATAAGAGTTTAGAACATAGTTGCAACAAAAATAGTGATGTCAGAAATATTAACTTGTCTTTCATATATATTTTACATAGCCATATGTAGAATGTGTTATCTTAGTGGTTCTTCTGCATTAAGGACCAAAGAACACTGGATCAGTGTGGGATCTATAGTAATGTTCATAAAATGATGAAAGCTTATACTATTTCACAACTTTTCTTTTCTTTTTTTTTTTTTTTAGGAAAATCCGGAGAGACTACCCTTCCAAAATCCTTATTCAGCTATGTGCTGCTTTACTTTTACTCAACATAGTTTTCCTCCTTGATTCATGGATTGCTCTGTATAACATACAAGGCCTATGCATCACAGTTGCTGTATTTCTTCATTATTTCCTCTTGGTTTCCTTCACTTGGATGGGCCTTGAAGCATTCCACATGTATCTTGCCCTTGTCAAAGTGTTTAATACCTATGTACGGAAATACATCCTTAAGTTTTGTATTGTTGGCTGGGGTATGTATGTTTTTCTGGTTTTTTAATCTAAAATATAGTTTCTTTACAACAATTTCAGTGGATGGAAGGCCATTTGAAAGTAACAAAGCAAGTATCAAATACCTGTTTCCTGTTGGAAACCTCACATGCATTGTCAATAAACAGGGTTCTATTTACTTCACTGTTCTATGACTTTAGAATGTTGCAGAATTCATCCCCTTGCTGCAAAGTTTTTCAGATTATAATTTATTTTGGGGCATACACTATGTATTGTGGGTACTATTACAATTCAAATGAATAAGAACTTGTTCCATTTGAAACTACAGTACTAATGGAGAGCCAATTACACATTTGACTATTTACATGTCCAGCCCCCAAAGCAGATGGTATCTCTTCCATCAAGGAAATTAATGTTAGTGCTTCAGAATATTATCTGCATATTCTACCTCTAGACTAATTTCAAAGGGATAGCTGTGTTAATCTGTTTCAGCAAAAACAATGAGGAGTCCTGTGGAACCCTTGAAGACTAACATATTTATTTGGGAATAAGCTTTTGTGGAGTGGAGCCCATTTAGTCAGACGCATGATGAAGTGGGTTTCAGCCCACAAAAGCTTATGCCCAAATAAATGTGTTAGTCTGTAAGGTGCCACAGAACTCCTTGTTTTTACCTCTAGACTGCTACTGTTTCTAACAAAAGGTACCAACACAGTGCCTATGACTTCAGTGATGAGAAAAATCCTAGGCCTAGTTCTCATCTCGTATCCATTCTTCTAAATCAAAAGTAACTGCACTGAAAACAATGGAGTGTAAAACAGGTCTGAGAGGCAAAATCAAGACCATTGTGTTTCATGTCTTAAAATCCATGATATTAATGAGTATGTACAACACATGTTGCTAGTTTATCTTAAGTTACAAATGATGTAACTGGATCAAATCACATAGAATATGTTGTCTTGTTCAGAAAAAAAATTGTGTTTTACAAAATAAGCTATCATGATATAACAGTCTCCTATATTATAACTTCCTCTTGGATTGTAAAAATCTGGCAACACAATAGGTTTCATAGGAAAATAATTTTATTTCATCACATAACTTTCATTCAGAATTAAAACTATTGTCTAATCTTTCAGGTGTACCACTTATAGTGGTAGTCATTGTATTGGCCATAACACCAAATAACTATGGGCTTGGATCATATGGAAAGTTTCCTAATGGCTCACCGGATGAATTGTAAGTTCAAAGATAGGCATATTTTAAGAGTGAATGCTAACAGAATGGTTATGTGAGAGTTTGTATGTGAGCTTCTTTCCTGAAAGTGACACTTCTGTGAATAAATCTCTGCAGGATATATTAAGTTAATTTTCTTCCTAAATTGTTTGCAAGGCTTAGATCAAGTCACAAAAGGCTTAGATCCAGTCACAAAATGCTGGCATGGAGCTAGAACATGAAAATGAGGTAAACACAAGAAAAGAGAAAGAAAGGAGTTGGGGAATGGAGAGAGAGTGTAGAAGAAAGCAAGCCTAAATGTAATACAAGACAAAACACACATGCACCATATTGCCTAAGGAAACAGGATACCTAAACCCAATCCATTACTGTGGGTTTTTTTCATTACCCTTGGGATTCACTTAGGATGATAATGGACAAATTTATAAAAACCTAGAGAGATGAAAACTTGAGCCAGTGTATGTAGCCTTAAATATTGCAGGATGAAGTGTTTTTAACAAAATATAGCCATACCTAATGCTATTTGTACTTAATTTTTTATTATTAATAATTAGTGTCTGACAGTATGACCTTTCCTCTTTGGTTTCTGTATTCTAGCTGCTGGATCAACAACAATATTGTTTTCTACATTACTGTTGTGGGATACTTCTGCATGATATTCCTGTTGAACATCAGCATGTTTATAGTGGTACTGATTCAGCTTTGTCGAATCAAAAAGAAGAAACAACTTGGAACCCAGAGAAAAACCAGCATTCATGACCTCAGAAGTGTTGCAGGCCTCACATTCTTATTGGGAATTACTTGGGGATTTGCCTTTTTTGCATGGGGGCCAGTAAATCTGGTATTTATGTACCTCTTTGCCATCTTTAACACTTTACAAGGTAAATTAAGCTTTGTTAAGGCCTTTTGTATAAAGATGTAATGAATAATTCAGTTTTAAGAAATGCTTTATTATGCACAAGAATTTACACAAAATTATCTTTACTGTTATATAATATAAAAGATAAAACTACTGAATATGACCCTTCTTAATTGTTGCATTACATTTAAAGAAAATTAATACAAACACTTTCAGAAGTGACATAATGATGTAACAGTTAAATAGTAATAGTTAGTTTATTACTAATTAGTTAATGGTCAGATGCAAATTTATGGATGTGTCATTTGTAATGAAAATTATACTCTTAAGGTCCATTCACAGAATCACAAAAGCTACAGGACCAAAGATCTATTGGCTCATTTAGGCTCTGTTGTCATTATTTGCTTTTGAAAGTTTTTTACCCTAAATTGATTTTCAAATGTAAGTTAGGCATTTAGGGCCCAATGGTGTTCCACTCAGAACTATAAGGCATATGTGGCTTACATGGCAGAGCCCCATTTTCAAAAGTAACTTAGGCACTTAGGAGATTGAGTTCCATTGACTTTTATTGTAACTTACACTTTTCAGTGCCTAAGGACAGGTCTACAGTAGACCTGGCAGCTCAGCTTAAGGTTCACAACTCTAGCTACGTAGCTGGAGTCAGTTTACATTAAGCTGAGCTTGGTGGCATCCCCACAGCAGGAGGCTGACAGGAGAAAACACTCCCGTCAGCTTCCCTTATTCCTTGCAAAAGGAGTACCAGACGCCGGTGGGGGTGCCCTCTGAGTTCAATTTAGTGAGTCTTAACTTTTGAGGAGGTGACTTAGCTGTATGTCACTTAGGCCCAGATCTGCAAAGGTATACAGAATTTAACTCCCATGGAAATCATCTGCACCAATTTCTATGGGAGTTAAGTGTCTAAGTATCTTTGAGGATGTGGGCCTGAGGTCTTACAACAATGAGCAGAGCAGCATCTAAATGCCATTAAAAATCTGAGCATGGGGACAAATTTAAATGCCCAAAGATGCTGACTTTTAAAAGCATCTATGTGCCTGACTCCTGTTGAAGACAATGGGACTTAGGTGTTTAACTTATCCTGCGAATTGTTCCAAAAATGCTAATCTCAGTCTTCTCCAGTGAAGACTTGTAGCTTCTCCTTTATTTTTCATTCCCTGTAACCTAATGTAAAGAATTGCACAGCCACATTCTTCTTTGATAAATTGTAGCTGGTAGGGAGTGTAAATATTTCTGACACACCTCAAGTACATCCCACTCTAGATGGAAAGCAGTGAGAATTCAAAAGTGGGTGGATCTGTGATATGGCACAGTTTGAGATATCCTTACGTGTGAGTGGCATCCATCCAGGAAAAGGAGTGGTTTTGAACTTTTGGTGAAGAGGGCTACAATTACTGTTTTTTGAGCATGAACTGTTAGCCCATGTGGGTTTTCACTATGACTTAATTGTGATTGGGAGAACCAAAAGCTACCTTGTAAACTTGAATCTGCATTAGGTTTAATCCAGTTTGTCCCAGTGGCCTATCAATATGAACACTGGTCTGTAATTGTGATTGATTCCATCACAAGTAGCAGCAGCAATAGATTAACTCCAAATAAAATATGGAGAAATTCCAAATACTATGTATTGAAAGCTAAAGGTATTCAGCTCATTACACCTCATATTTGAAATTGTATTATCTTGTTGTCAGGTCTTGATTTTTGTACTAGAAACTTCTTCAAATAAGCTTGTAATTCCACATAGGTCTTCATATTTTAAACTCAGCTTCCTGATGCATTCGCATTTTTGGTACTCTTTATCCCCCAAATGTATAATGCATATTGTGCAAGAGTAGCAAGAAAAAACATTTCAGGTAATGACATCAGTTCATTGTTTAGACTATTAGTGTCTCTAATGAATAAGATGTGCAAAAGCGTTTGAGTGATCAGTTGACTTGCGAAGAAACAAAAGAAAAACAATACCTCCTTTTTTAAAAGTTACATAACAGCAAAATTCTGTGGCTTGAAATAATATTCCGGCATTTGATGCTTTGCAGGTTTCTTCATTTTTATCTTCTACTGTGTAGCAAAGGAAAATGTCCGCAAACAGTGGAGACGATATCTATGTTGTGGAAAATTCAGGCTGGCTGAAAACTCTGGTAAATATTAAACACTATTGTCTATATCTGTAAATTCTATAATTACAGTCAGGTGTAAAGTCTACATTGTTCTTAGTAAATATTGTTATGCAATGAATTGCATAGCTATATATACAGATATATCTACTATTTTGGATTTTTTCTGATTCATAAAGCTTGCATTTTATTTAATTACAAAACATTGCTGTATAAAATATTAACTTAAGTGGGACTCTGCATATATAGAAAGGTATAGCCTTGTGGAGCCCTTTGTATAATTGTGACCTAAAGATCTGCTTTCTCAAAATCAATGGTAGCCTTGGCAATGACTTCAGTGGGAGCAGGGTCATAAACAGCTTTGGAAATAATCAGAGCTGTCAATTAACATGCATTAACGCCTGTGATTAATGCAGGGCAGAATTAACGCATTTAACAACACGTATTAATAGCAGGCATTTTCGTGGCATTGCTCCTTTGAAACGCCGCCGAGGCGTTTCAAAGGGGCAGCGCAAAGCAGAGCTGGGGTCAGCTGGAGTCCCCAGCCGACCTGGGCTCCATGTAGTGTTGCCCCCTTGAAACACAGTGACGGTGTTTCAAAGGGGCAGCATGCACAACTGATCCCGGGCTCCATTTGGCGCTGCCCCTTTGAAATGCCATGGCCCTAAAAATGTGTCATACTAACAATTATTTTGGGGTTTTTCATTGTACCCTGATTGTATTGAAATAGTTGAATGTACCCTTACACAGTTTAAACTCATGAAGTACTGCAGTTGCAATTATCAGTAATCTCTAAACAGGCCTGCAGTCACAAAAATATGATTAGTTATTTTTTAAAAAATAAGAAACTAAAAGAAGAACCATAAATTCTTACACATTTAGAATTATGTCATTTCTTGGAGAATAGTTTTCTATCTGAAATATTGGGAAAAGCATTGCGCTAGAATTTAAGTTATTTGCATTATTGACTGTTCTCTTTGCTTGACTATATTGCATTATTTTCTATAACACTTATTCTACTATAGACTGGAGCAGAACTGCTACTAATGGTTTAAAGAAGCAGACTGTAAACCAAGGAGTATCCAGTTCTTCCAACTCCTTACAATCAAACTGTAACTCCACTAATTCTACCACTCTGCTAGTGAATAATGATTATTCAGTACTCACAAATGGGAATGGTATGTATGTTGCAAAGTAGTACTTTTCAAACTATATCTTTTTGTTTTATTTTAAACAGCTTTAGGTTCTCTTGTGACAATTTAAAGTGGGCAGTGAGCCAATTATTTGTGAATACAGAAGCAAAGTGGTCCTATAAATAATAATTCTACAATTATCCAGTTTAGGGTAACATAGTATATTTAAAAAAATACTCACTTTTCATATTTAATGTGAACTAGTGATTATATGCAGAATTGTAAATGTTATACATTACTCAAATACCCTGCAGAGATGCTATTTATACCATGCTTGTCAGCTGAAGACAGAACTAGCTCTGGAAAAGTTTAGGAACATTTTCAAATAGCTTTATCATGTTCTATCAACTATGAAAGAAAACTCAGTCTACAGATAAAAGAAATGTGGTCACATCTAAAAATATTTTAAAAAAACCATGAAAGCTATCATTTGGGAGTGCTTTCTCCTATTAATGAGAGAGGGCTTCTTCTGCAGAACCCCTGCTATCATTACCAGAACAGTCACATGTAAAAAAGACTGGGGAAGCAGAGTAAGAAAGGGAGAATGGGGCAACAGGGCCATAAAATCTTCTCACTGAAGAGGTCTGAGAGAGTTACATAGCAGTTGGCAACTGGGTAAGTAATGAGCTCAGTTGTCATATTTTTTCTGTGATTTCCATAGCTAGTCTTCCCTAATGGAAGTAAATTTATGTGTGGCAGGAAATAGACAAAATGTTTCATGACTTCCATTCCAAATGTGCATGCTTTCATTTAGAACAGACATAATGCTGCCCACTAAGTCTTTATTCTCTGTAGGCATGTCTCCCTTTTCCTGGCTTATGGAAATGCAGGTGTTCAAATGTCACTTCAATCCATTTCAGATGTAAATTGGAGTGGATAATGAGAAAATTAGATATGCACATAATTTGAATGCAGCCACAAAAATGAAACTCTTGTGACTGGAAGTAATCTAAGTTTTGCATCTTTATCTAATTGCAGCACAAAAAATCTAGCACAACTTATGCCAGGCATTGTCAAACCATGGCTTGATACTCTCCCTCCCCCCACTTCTTTGCCTACCAAACTGAAGGAGGTGGGAGCTTAGGGATAAGGACTTCTGCCAAGCAGGGAGGGTGGAGGGGGGCATGTATCTCAGGACATCAGCCCTGTGGCAGATACACTGTGGGGCCGAAGCCCGGAGCCCCAGCATATATGCCCCATAGCCTTAAGCCCTGGCTGTTGCCCTCTGTGGGGCTGAAACCCCAAGTCCTAGCAGGCACACCCTTGTTCTCAATCTGCTGCAGATTGCCGTATGTGGCTCAGGTGGTCAGTAAATTTGGCCACCTCTGAGTTATGCTATAGCCATGCTGGTTGTGTGCTCTGATAATGCAGCACTTCCTCTTTCCATGCTGAAAATAAGAGATTTAGGCTGTTCCACATGTTGGAGCAAGTAGGTTATCATATCGGCCCCACACTGTATCTGCCACAGGGCTGATGCCCTGAGATACATGCCCCTCTCTCCCCTCCCTGCTTGGCAGAAGTCCCTAGCCCTAAGCTCCCACCTCCTTCAGTTTGACATAAATATTGCACTCCTGGATGCCAATGGCCAGTGTTTCTTTCACTCAGTCCAGGTTTTGGATCTTAGCACCATTGCTACTCAGATTATTTTATGTGCAATTATTGAACTGACTACTTTTGTCCATATTATTGGTGCTGAGATGATAAAGATAATGGCTGTGTTGTCCTTTAAATGCTATTTTTAAGTACATCAGAAGCTGGAAGCTTGCTAAACAAGCAGTGAGGCCACTGGATGATCGAGATGCTAAAGGAGCACTCAAAGGGGATAAGGCCGTTATGCAGAAACTAAAAGAATTCTTTGCATCGGTCTTTGTTGAAGAGGATGTGAGGGGAATTCCCATACCCAAGCCATTCTTTAGATGACGGATCTGAGGAACTGTCACAGATTGGGGTGTCATCAGAGGATGTTTTTTTTAACAAACTTATAAAACAGTAGTAAGTCACCAGGACCATATCGTATTCACCCAAAAGTTCTTAAGGACCTCACATATGAAATTGCAGAACTAAAAACTGAGTTTTAATTTAAAACCAAGTAAGTTTGTGGGCCTTATTGCAAAAAAAAGCTTGAAAATATGATCCCAGTGCAGTTGATACACTGTCATAGCGCTGAGAGGCATGTACTCCACATAAATGGGTTGTTAGTTCCATGATCCACTGCTCTGGGAGATATCACAGCCTCCTCCAACAGATGACCATGTGGTAGGAGGAGAAGAGAGCAGTAGGCCAAGCCCAGCTACTCAAACGAAAAAAGCCTGCTTGGTAAGTACCGGGCTCCCACTGCTGGCACTCCTGGGAACTAGAATTGTGCTGCTTCTGCCTCTTTGGAGCAAAGCCATGGGGGAGTTTTGTGTTCTGTTGTTCCTTTGCCCCTGAATGACCTTAATCTAGCTCTGATTTTGGTTAGATCAGATCACATGGAAGCACGTTTCCGGCTATTACACCTGTTTTTGAAGTGCTCTTAAATAAACAGAACTCTGAATTTCCTCCTCTTTTGGTAGTTAGAAGGATATTTTCATGCACTAGATCTAAAGGTGTTTTTTTTTTTAAAGTTTTGCCCATATTCACACTTTTAGCAATGTTTTTATCTTTAGTGAATACAGTTTCCAGCCTAAATAACAACACTGCACTTCTGCTTGTGAGCCTATTCCCTAATATTTTCTTAAATACAAACCACTCGGTCTCAAAGGAAATGTTTGTTAATTTTTCCTTTCCCTCAACTTCATAGTTTTCATCACAATCAACCACATCCTTTTTTTGTTCTGTAATCATATCTTGCCATCTCCTCTGGCTCACTAACAATGCATGCAGAAAAAAAATAGTTTTAAAACTCATTAGTTATTTTCTTTTGACTTATTAAATTAATTCTAGTAACTGTGGTGAAATACCTTAGAACTTTGAAAATCATTTGACTACAAAACACATAATATTTTGCGTAGGCTTTTAAAGGACTAATATCAACCAAATGTACACGATGTCAGATTTTTGACAGCTTTTTCAAGTTGATCTACTTTACAAGAAAGAACTACAGAAACTCTACTTTTTTGCACAGTGGGATTTTGTTATCAGAGAACTAAAACAAATATAAAAGAAAGAGTTAAAATACAATTGAAGTATCTAGCATGTAATGTATAGAGTTAAGAGATCTATAGCCAAAGATTTAGGACTTTTAGAAATTTCAGGAATTCAGTAAAACTTTATATATCTTTGAAGCTTCTGTTCCACTATATTAATAAACCACAATAAATGCAAGTATGCTTGTTCATAAGCAAGGGGAGAAGGATTTGGGCCCCTGTGTAATGATCTCTACAGTCTGAATCAAATTCTGTCCTCTGAATTATTATACAAAAAAATTACAGAAAAATTCCTACTTAAAACTCATTCCAGGGAGCAAAGAAGAATGAAATATGAATGTTCTCAGTATACTCATTTAAAATTTTAAAGAAATATGTATTTCTATGGTGACTCTTCACTCTGAATCCTTTCTGACATATGCCATGCTTTTATTCTTGCAGGTAATGTCTCCAGTGAGAAGAATGGTGTTTCCTTCAGTGTACAGAATGGCGATGTGTGTCTTCATGACTTCTCAGGAAAGCAACTCATATTTCATGAGAAGGATGATGCAGACCACAAAAAAACCCGTGTTTCACTCAGAAGGACTTCAAAGAGGGGAAGCCTACATTTTATTAAGCAAATGTGATTTTTTTTTTTTTTTATTTTTTGCATTCCACATTGTTTTACAATGTAAAACACAGATTTTTACTTGAACTATTTTACATAATATGAGAAGACCAGAAACTGATCCTTCTTTACGGTACTGGAGCCTTGACACAGGCAAATGTTGAGTTAATAACAGTTATAATTTTTCAAAAAGTCATTGCTACTATTTGACAAGATACTTCAGATACTCCTTCGCAATTGGCACAATATCCAGTTTAGTTTTCCACTATTCCTATTTTGTGTTAATATTTAAAGGTTTGGTTGTAGACTCTTATTTTGTCAGTATAACTTACAATTAGTATATCTGAATACAGTACATAGTGTTGTATAAATGTAGATGATTCTAAGTTATCTTTCAAAATGTTATATTGTGTACTACAGCATTTTTAGTTTATAGTAGAAGATTTTATAGCATTGTAAATAAGCAAAACAATATTCACCATTAGGCATTTTATGCTATTTTTATATTTATTTCTTGTAATATAAATTTTAAAACACTTCATTGTATAGACAAATAATTGATATTTTGTTTTAACTTTATTTTTAGAATGTAGGCAAAGCTGATTATTTCAATTAACTTCTGAAGCATCCTACATTGTATATTTATAGGTAATTTGTTCAATATGTGAAATAACATAGTTGTTACGGTGCAGATATGTTCACAGGACATGGAACTGTAAATATGAACCCTGTCACTATTGTATCACCAACTGGGACCCAGGAATATAGTGCATTGGTGTCTTATCAAAGGATGAAATTCATCAGGAAGGAGTGATGGATAAAATAGGCAATAGGCTACTAGATATACACTGGGGGCACGTCTACACGGCAGGGCTAAAGTTGATTAAGCTACTCAACTTCAGCAATGTCAATTGCATAGCTAAAGTCAAAATAGCTTTACTCGGCTTTTGGCACTGTCTACACAGCAGGAAGTCAAAGGAAGAACACACTTCCTCCGACTTCCCTTATTCCTTGTGAAATGAGGGTTACAGGAGTTGGAGTAAGGAGTCCTCCAGTTCAACATTACTTTGAAATAAAGGCTTGCAGTGTAGATGTGTATTTTGTCGAAAAAAATGCTGCTGTATAGTTGTACACTTACAGTGAAATCCTAGACCCATTAAAGTCTATAGGCATTTCGCCATTGATTTCAGTGTGGTCACAATTTCTTTGCTAGTAGTTGTTACAGAGATAAATACATGGCCAGTTCTCAACTGCAAGATTTAAAGAAAAATAATTATTGCTAAAAATAGTAGCTGTTATTCTTTAGTAGCCAAGCCAAGCGTCTGTTTCTTTATTAGAGTTTATTAAAGCTCAGTTTCTCTCAAATCCTGAGCTATAATGCATGTTTCTGTTTGCTTTGTGGTACGTGCTCAGTCAAATCCTAAGGTCCTTACTCAGTGTTTACTCATTACCTACTCAGGTAAAACTTCTAATGACCTCCAATGAGCACTTATGAGGAGAGACTAAAAAGACTGGGACTTTCCAGCTTGGAAAAGAGATGACTAAGGGGGGATATGACAGGTGTATAAAATCATAAATGGTATGGCGAAAGTGAATAAGGAAGTGCTATTTACTCCTTCACATAACATGAGAACTGAGGGTCAGCCAATGAACTGGGTAGGCAGCAGACTGAAAACAAACAGGACACAATGCAGTCAACCTATGGAACTCATTGTTTGTGATGTACAGATCAGAAATATAAAGGGGTTCAAAAAAGAATTAGATAAGTTTATTGAGGCCAGGTCCATCAGTGACTATTAGTTGAGAGGGTCAGGGATATAACCTCCTGCTGTGGATGTTTGTAAACCTCTAACTGCCAGAAGCAGAGAATGGATGACAAAATGGATCTCTTGATAAAGTATCCTGTTCTGTTCATTCCCTCTGAAGCATCTGTCACTGGCCATTGTCAGAAAACAGGATGCTGGGCAAGGTGGACCATTGGTTTGACTCAGTATGGCCATTATATTCTTATGCTTGCCTGAATAAGGGCAGCAGGATTTGGCACTACATGCATATTATCTCAGACTAGATAGAGAATGCCTCCTTATGTTCTTGCACATGGGCTGGGTGTAGTTGGAGTCCTTAGGTCCAGGGGTGTAAAGACTGCTTCCAGCTCATACCCATAATGGTACCGGCCCCACTGAAGTAAATTACTAAGGGGCTGGATTACATCAGCCTCCAACAACAGAGGAATAAATGCTGTACATCCTTTGAAGGTAGTGCACTTGCAGCATTCCCTGGAAACACTGTTCTAGAGTGGTGAGCATTGGTACTGCCTCCTACTTTGGACTCTGTGGCAGTGCAGCAGTTTGAACCCTTAACATTCTCACAAATGTCAAGTCCTTTTGCATTGATACAACACATGGGTTCTATTTGCCATCTATTTCTGATCCTGAACACATTTTCATAATGACAATTTGAAACATTTCTTCTATTTACCCACAAGAAGTGTACCTGCACTGTGAACCACATGTAAGAATCATCATGGTACCAGAATAGAAACACTAATAATCTAGGCGTGCATTTCTGTGAATGTTTTAACTTTCTGGCTAGAGGCCTTTGCACTGTTTCTTATAAAGTTATTTAATTTTCTTGTATTTATAGTTTCAAATGTAAACAAAATAAATTTGTAGTATGTAACTGGGATGAGCTGTGGAATTTATTTCACGTAGATAAATATGCAATTATAAATTATCTATGTCTATTTCTCTGAATAACATGATCCGGGCTACATGTGTAGCAGGAAATGGTATCAGACCTCTATATTTGTTTTGGTTCCGCCTTTCAGATTTTAGCAACTCTGCTCTTAGTAAAGTAGGTTTGAACATGATCCCACTTAGAGCTGGTCAGAGCCACCCTGCAAGTCTGCTGGAGACGAGAACATGGTGTGAGAAGTACCAAATGGCTATGTTTCTGTCTAGTATTCTGATTCCCTGAGAAAAAGCATGTTGCACCACTGCTTGGATTCTCAACTTGGTTTATTTTTGCATCCAGTGTGCCTGTGCATTTTTCATCCTTTTCAATTTCTTGTTTGCAATTATCACCTACATAAACCCTCTCTATTAAAATAGTTTATATATCCCTCCCACTATGCTGCATCACTTTAGCTCAATGAATAAATATCCTCCCTCTAACCCCATCTGAGAAAAATACCTATACAATCACCTTTGTAAAGACTCATTTGGTAGTGGTTAAAGAGATGTTCTGTATACACTTTCATCTGAGATGTCTCTCACTCCCTCACGTGTTAAATGCCAGTATAGTGGCTAAACATTTTAGTGTTGTATTAATCCAACTTTTAAACAAAAATGACAAATCATTAGCATTTTTACAGCCTCTTCCAACATGTACCTGTCCAGGCACATGCTGGGCTCTGCAGTTCTCCCAGCAATAGCATTGCTATTTAAATGACATTTTCTATTAATCAGAATTTCTTTTAAACTGGCATGAAAGACTGTCCAGCAGTGCTTCTTGGCAGGGAGGCTACTGAATTGGCAGAGGAAACCACACCCCTTAGACTTATATTTACACAAGTTAAAAACAATTGCTTACTATTGAAGTCAAGGTGAATAAAAAACATTGTATAATGCCCACTAAAGCACTGTTTGTTATACTGTCAATGCCTGTGTCTTGTAGAAGTGAACAGGTGGCTGAGAGGATGGGGAGGGGAGCTGGACATGCTTGCCTCTGCTGCCAGTCTGCCAAGTAGGGAAGAGGTGGCTGTCTAGGTGAACTGAAGGCAGAAAGCTGTTGAGTTGCAGCAAGCAGGAGAATGGGGAAAGAAAGAAGAACCCAGAATAATTGTTTTAGTCCCTGCTACTATCTTAAGATAGCTGTTGCCAAAATATTATTTATACTGTTCCCCGGGGTTTGCATGACATATTACTGAAAAATACTGTGATGTCCTTCTTAGGGGCTGAGTGTGTAAACCACACGAGTGAGGGGTTGTGTTGCCATCATCCCTGTAACCTTGAGTGCCTTGTGATGCTTTGCTTCTGTAGACTCACTACCTATGTTATGAGTGGCCTAGGTAATACACAAAGTGGCTGTTGTGCTAAACTGCTGGTTCAGCAGCTGTCAGCCCAGCAGTCTTTACACAGCCCCACTCAGGTTTACATCTCCCTTCGTTATTACTTGCAGGGTGACCTGAACACACGTCCAATCCTGAATTTGATAAACTATTTGTTCCTTAATGTCATCTAGCCCTCTCCTGGATAATTCAGACAGATGGTTAATTTGTTCTTCTAAACACACAAACATATCACAACTTATTAACTATGGTGAGTACATCCTCCTTTTAAAATACTTTACTGAGTTGATTTATAGTAAAATAAACTTATTAACACTAGGACATAGGTTAGGTGATGCTAAGTAAGAAGGAATAAAGTTAGAAAAGATTATAAGCAAAAGTGAAAATGCACCAAATTCTAAAACAGCCTAGGCTGCAGTCTTAGGACTCATCTAGACTACGTGGAACAGTCGAAAGAGGATATGCAAATTCCATGGGAATTTGCATATTTTCTTCCGATTGAGCTTTCAAAAGTGAAGTAGTTTAGATGCAGCTTTTTTGGCAAACTATCCCCCCCCCCCCTTCTTGAAAAGCCGCATAAACCCCCTTTTTTGAGGAAGAGCGGCTTTTCGACAAAGGGGGGGGTTTTGCCGAAAAAGCCACGTCTAAACTACTTTCACTTTCGAAAGCTCCACTTTCAAAAGTGCAATCAGAAGAAGATATGCAAATACCCACTGAATTTGCATATCCTCTTGACTGTTGCGTGTAGTCTAGATAAGCCCTCTGTTTATTTCTCTCACCTATCTTCCTTCTTCCCAGCCATGGCTGAATTTTCCTCTGTTAGGACTTTTCACAGAAATAGAAGGTGTCCTTTTCCTTGTCTTCTTAGTTGAAGGGTCTTTATGTAAGCAAATTTCTCTTCTTTATTCAGTTCCAGAGACTTGGTTTAAAGACTCATCTCTATAAGCTTGCAAGAGAGCTGTTCTTCTTTGAGGAGTGTCCCTAGGTGAACGTGTCCCCTCACGTGTTTAAAAACCAGCTCCCCTCATGGACCAGCTGCCTGCCGTTCCATGCTGCTGCTTCTGATACATCTTGGACCCCCCGCAGACGGGCTACTGTTGTGAAGCAGCCTTCCCCACCCTTCCCTTTCCCCTGCTGCTGCCTCTGATAGAGGCAGCACCACGGTGGGAGGGCAGGCAGCACCGTGGAGCCAGTGATGGGAGCAACTGGCTTTTAAGCTGGCTCCCCCCAGCATCAGCTCATGCTTCCCCCCTTGGTGCCTCTGATACAGACTGGTGGTGTCATTTCCTGTTCCAGGGCCTCTTCTTGTTCAAAACGTGGTGCCTCTGATAAGAGGCTGGGGGGGGAGGAGGAGGAAATGTGAGTAATTGATTAAATTAACTGATAAGCCTAGGTTAGTCGTCTACACGACTACTCGTTGACATCCCTATCAACCCATCTCACTTCTTCCTTGCTGGAACATGGAGAGGCCAGAAGACAAAAGAGAAAAGAGCTTTTTCATCATGCCACTCTTCTCCCATACAAATTACTTCAAAATTAGGCCTACCTGTATAGCCTAAATCTCACCCCAGGATTGACACCCAGACCTAGTATGGCCACCCAGGGATGTTATGACATTTCCCTACTGGAGCCCATTGTGGAGGGTGGGGGGAATCTCACAGGAAATAAATACCCCAGGCCCTCAAGGTCTATAGGTAGAGGATTAGACCTCTCCCACTGCACCATCAGAACCCCACCCTCCTCCCTCAGGAAAGTTTTGAACAGGAAGAGGCCTTGGAACAGGAAATGACACCACCAGTCTACATTTCTTCTTCTGCTACAGATGAGGCCATAATGGCTCCCAGGGTGCTGCTTATTTCAGAATTTTCCAGGAACTGTTAAAAAAAAATCTCTGATTCCCTAGAGATCCCAACAGAGGAAGTCTGATAACCACATCATAAATTACTGGACATTCTCCAAACTTCATCTTTATCCAAAATTCATTTCTGATAAATGAAGCACTTATAGGAGGTGACTAAAAACATAACAAACCATGGCAACAATACTGCCCACTTGCAAGAGAGCAGATAAACATTATGTCCCCTCAAAGGCGATGGGTGGACTTTTTATTTTCTCACCCTGCACCAAACTCCTTAGTGGTTGATGTCATCAATCAGTGAGGCAGAAATTATGAACACAGATCCATTCCATATGACAAAGAGTGGAAGATACAAGACCCGTTAATCAGCTAGTCTTCAATTTCAGATTGAGAATTACACTGCACTGACAGTGAAATATAACCACACAAATTATTCCAAACTGACAGACTTTAATTAGCTACACACCAGGAGATTAAAAAAAAGACCAATTTAAAGCCATCATCTTGAAAGGCCATCTCCTAGTCTGAATAGTATCTCTAGGTGTGGCAGACATGGCAGCATGCTCCATGGCCATTACCATAGCTTTGTGCCTAGCTTTATGGCTTCACCTGTGCAACTCCCTACCTTGGAGGACTTCCTTTCTGATGGCCAGAAGCTGTTCACAGCAAAGACTCACAAGTCCCTCCACACTGACTCTCAAGCGACCCATCACTCTCTTGTGATATACACACCTGTAGCAAGGAAAAAAAAACAGGGTAAATATTATTCCACCCAGGCTTCATCTACACTGCAGCGATTTTGTGCAAGAAGCCTTTTGCAGAAGAGTTCTTCCGCCAAAACTTCTTGCACGAAAGCGCGTCCACACCTCAAAGCACATCGCTTTTGCGATGTGCTTTTGCACAAGAGAGCGTCCACACTGCATGGACACTCTTGCGCAAGAAAGCTCTGATGGCCATTCACAGAATGGTCATCAGAGCACCTGTGCATTTGCTGATAGGGGTTTATTGTGCAAAACCCCCTCCAGAGCGCCCACATCTGCCTTTTTGTGCAAGAGCTGTAGCGCAAAAAGGAGTTATTCCTTGTGGCGAGAGGAATAACTCTACCAGCAAAAGCCCTCTGTTCTGCCAATTTACTTGCGCAAAAACGCACTTGAGGTGTAGATGCTCCACCAGTTTTTGTGCAAAAATGGCTGGTTTTACGCAAAAACCTTGTAGTGTAGATGTAGACCCAGTGTACAAGCTTTGCCTCATATGCCCAACAAACAAAGCCACTGACAGAAACCTCCAAGACATCAACCACCTACAACTCAATCATTGGCATCCCAGAAGCCCTCTGCAAAACAACAATTTTGAGGGTTCAGTCAGGGTTCCCTGAAACCTCTCCCATTCCTCAGTGCCGACATCATCATTGACCATCTCCATTTTGGACGCTCTTTGGCCCCTTTCCATTCAACATGGAAATCCATCACTATGGACAAATGGGTTCTAGAAATAATCCACACGGGTTACTCAGTACCATTCTCCTCCATCCCCGCTCCCTGTCCCTCTTCAGGAACCCTTTCAAACATGGTAACAAATGAACCACCACCTACATCTGGGCACCATGGAGCCAGTATCATCAGAACACAGAGAGAAGGAGTTTTATTCCCACTATGTCTTAACCTAGAAAAAGAACAGAGGCTGGAGACCTGTTCTAGACTTCAGAAAAATTCAGCAAATTGGTAAGAATGGTCATATTAGCAATACTATTATTAACACTGGAAAAGGAAGACAGATTCTCACTACGGATGTTAAAATGTATTTAATTAAGTAACCTTGTAACCACTGAAAGTTTCAGCGGTTACATGGTTACACGTATGGTGTAAGTTGGCTCCCTGGGAGCCAGCGTATGCAGGGAACTGGCTTTTAAGCCAACTCCCCATGCATACCAGGAGCCCATGTGTAACCGTGAATGTTAACTAATGAGCCCAGGCTTATTGGTTAACCATGTACATGGTTACCCTTTCACATCCCTTGTTCTCACCTCTCAGCCTCCAAGGTGTCTATTTTCACATAACTGTATATCTCACTTGCAAGAAAGTTCCTCAGATTTACTCTAGGAACAGAACATTATCAATACAAAATTCTACTTCTGGCCTTTTTATAGCACTATGGGTATTTTCCAAAATGATCATAGTAGTGACAGCACATCTCTCCAAGCAGGAAAATAATCCATCCAATCACAAATTCTCCTTGGTTACTCACCCTGGGCACTTACCTTCTCCTCCTCAGTGTCTGTCTAGCGATGGATGCCAGACGTGGCTTCTTCCATTGCTTATATCTTCCAAAGTTCAGTGAGCTTTTTCAAAAGGCAGAATGATCTCATGTTTTTCTTCTCTTCCTGTGGACTTCCTATCTCTGTGAATGGTTTTTACATGAATGGGGATTCCATTGTTTTTTATTCCAGCATGTTTAATTTATACCAGAGACAAGCAGATAGGAGGGAACATTACAGCTATCTGGGCAGGTTGAATAGCTCAATATCATGTGTGTCATTAGTTTTCAGAAAAGACCCACTCAATACACTCTGATAATACAGTAATATTGTATAGAATCAATTGATTCAATTGCTTATCATTCAAGATTCAGCCCATACCTTATAGACCAGTGAACATTTGCAATGGATTATTCTGAAAAGCAAAACACACCAAATTTCTTTCTTTTGTTGCATGTAGATGCCTTGCTTTGTATTTTCCCATTTGTTATTGTGAAGTTTGCCTCCACCACTTGTTAGCTTGATGGTCTGTGTACTCTTCCGATATAAACTGAGGTAAGTTCACGTTGTTGTGTTTAGGGAAAACTTATTTAATTTGATGTATTTGATTTATACACACTTTAGTTATAATTCCTAATGCCCATCATGTACGTACAGCACAAGAAAATTACTGATCAGTCAGTTATTAGTTTCCAAATGACACCTCACCAGGTGTATTTTGTACAGTGATAATTACAATAGTGTAGTGGCTGGGGCTCGGGGCATGGCATTGCAGCAGCAAGAGTCGCTCCCACCCCCACTGACTGCAGTGTCAGGAGTGGCTGGCAGCCTGCTCCACTCTGGCCCACCCCACTGCCCTCTCCTGGCCCGCTGTGCAGAGCTTCTCAACAGTGATGGGAGGCAGAGCACTCTGGCCCCATGACGTTCCACTTTTCACTACTGCAGAGAAAAGAGATGCAATGGGCCATAAGAACGGCCATACTGGGTCAGACCAAAGGTCCATCTAGTCCAGTAGCCTGTCTGCCGATAGTGGCCAGCACCAGGTGCCCCAGAGGGGGTGGACCGAAGACAATGATCAAGCGATTTGTCTCGTGCCATCCATCTCCAGCCTCTGACAAACAGAGGCCAGGGGCACCATTTCTATCCCCTGGCTTATAGACGTTTATGGACCTAACCTCCATGAAATTATCTAGCTTCTCCTTAAACTCTGTTGTACTCCTAGCCTTCACAGCCTCCTCTGGCAAGGAGTTCCACAGGTTGACTATGTGCTGTGTGAAGAACTTTCGCTTATTAGTTTTAAACCTGATACCCATTCATTTCATTTGGTGTCCTCTAGTTTTTCTATTATGGGAACTAATAAATAACTTTTCTTTATTCATCCTCTCTACACCACTCATGATTTTATATACCTCTATCATATCCCCCCTCAGTCATCTCTTTTCCAAACTGAAAAGTCCCAGTTGCTTTAGCCTCTTTTCATATGGGACCCATTCCCAACCCCTAATCATTTTAGTTGCCCTTTTGTGAACCCTTTCCAAGGCCAAAATATCTTTTCTGAGGTAAGGAGACTACATTTGCACACAGTATTCAAGATGTGGGCATACCATAGTTTTATACAAGGGCAGTAAGATATTCTGTGTCTTATTTTCTGTCCCTTTCTTAATAATTCCTAACATTCTATTTGCCTTTTTGACCGCTGCTGCACACTGTGTGGACATTTTCAGAGAACTGAAACCAGGAGGGCGGTGCAGTGGGGTGGAGCAGAGCAGGCTGCCGGGCCTCTCTAGCTCTCACCGCTACAGTGAGTGGGGGGGAGACCTCTGCTGCCACTGTTCCAAGCCCCCCGTAAACTCCCCAAGCCATGTTCTGATGGGGCGGAGCAGGGTTTGCTGCAGGATAGAGGGTTGCCCTGAGTTTGACAGCCCCATGGGTCAGCCCTGGATAAGGATGATGACATTCAAAGTTAATAAGTTATGCTTTCTGTTAAATATCGTTACTTGCTGTCTTCTTGTAGCTGTGTTAGTCTCAGGCTACTAGAGAGACAAGGAGGGTGAAATATCTTTTACTGAATCAACGTCTATTGGTGAAAGAGAAAAACTTTTAAGCTTTTCACAGAGCCTTCTTCAGCTCACCAGAGAACTGAAGAAGAGCTCTGTGTAAGCTCAAAACACTGTCTCTTTCACCAATAGAAATTGGTCCAATAAAAGATATTACCTCACCCACCTTGTCTCTGTGCTGTTACATATGCAATTTGAGTTGGGAATTCATGTGACATCCTTAACAAGATATCAAGTTTCCAGATATCATGGTGATTAGGCATATTAAAATATAAGGAGACACACACAAGACCAATAAGGGACAGGATGAAGTAGTGAGAAACAGCTGCTGATTTTACGTTTTGCAGGAATTTAACTTTGTGCCTATCAGCACATCCATGTATTGAGGCAGGTCAGTGGTGTTATGTTATTGCTCAACACTTAGCAGCCATTGGTCGTAAATATACTGCTTCAACAGAAACAAAGTCATCAAATCCATTCTTGAAGCTGTTGAGAATAAGAAAAATCTGTGATCATGAATGCTGAATAAAGAACTTCCATTCATTTCTTCTCTGTTTTACAAAACTGACTATTTTAACAGGGGAAATCATGTTCCTTGCTCCCTTCAGTTTGAATCTTAAAGACAACAGCAAAGTATAATGTAAAATATGGCACTACCTTACTCAACAGATCTAGCCCCAGTGTGCATTCATAATCATTTCTGTTGACTGTAGTGATAAAAAGTGTACTATTTATACTGCATCTTGTTAGCACTACAGAGTTAATATGTAGAGCCCTGCATCCATGGATACAAAACAGATAACCGCAGATGTGCAGGGCCCTATTAATATGGCTATGGGACAGTGAGCTAGATTCTGTTCTGGCATTGTGCATCATCCACTAAACTTACCATCCTACACTCACTCCACCCCTCTAGTTAGAGGGTTCAAGAAACTTTCCCCATCTTGTATTGTATACAGCATCATTTTCATAGTGCAAAGATTTAATTCTCTGGTTTCCATTTTCTTACATCTTCACTACTTTTACAATCAGTCACAATCAATTTCAGAATCACGTAAGAACTAGAGCAGTGGTCTCCAACCTTTTTAAGCACAATATCACTTTTTCAATTGAAGTGGAATGTAAGATCTACCCCAAACCCAAATGCCCTTGCCCCACTTCCTTCCCACCCCTTCTGAGGCCTTGCCCCTGCTCCATCCCCTCTTGGAGTGAGCAGGGTGAGGCCTCCATTTCCCTTCCTCCCCCGTCCGCTAATACTAACACAGCAGCACTCAACTCCTTCGGGGAGGGCTTTCATTAACCCATCTGGGTACAGTACAGCCCAGCTGTAGGCTGCCTGGTGAGTCTGGTTCCCCTGCAGTGCAGTGGCTCCTGCTCTAGAGTATAACAAGATGGGACAGCCTCTGAATACACTTGCCAATGAGTGCCATGTCTGCATTACAACCAATTAAAGGACAGGCTTGCACTTGAATGAGAGAACATACATAAGCTCACAGTCCAGGTCAAGTAAGAGGGGGTTATATTTTATCCTTCGTCCATGCTGCAACAGGCCGTTTGCAAGATCAGCAGGAGCTGAGGTTTGCAGACTTCCGTGGTTTGGACACAGTCTCACCCAGATACTGGTCATAACTTATTTATGGTTTCCCGGGCCTGAAAAAGGGGAACTTAGACTTGGACCTTTCACCCACACAGGATGGCAGGAACAATACTCTCAGACTCAGCAGATGTATTATTAAATACAAGTCCCAAATAATTGGTTCAGGCTGAGTTAAGCAATTAGGACACAGGTTGCAATAGATAACCACAAAGGCTCATGGCAATGAATTGACGTATATGATAAGTTAAGACCAATGATATATTGACCAATCGGAAAAGAACACTTCAGCATTAGAAACACCCCCTATTGAATATGCATAAAACATGTTATCATCAGCATCACTTGGTATAGAAGTGGGATGCCAGCCCAGGGAGATAGGGAGGAGAAGATGTAGTCCTTAGAAAGGCCAGAAGGATGGCTCCTGGTGATGATAGGGAAGGTGAAGGTAATGAGAAAGATGATGGGCTAACCCCTAAGAGTGTTCTAGAAGGAATGATGTAAGTATATGGTAAGGAAATATGAATGTACATTCCCTGTCTTATGAAATTGAGGTGTTTGTGACTGCTAACCTTACTAATAAACGGTAAATATTGTAAGTATACAAGAGTTTCTATATTGCAAGTGTTGCAACCATGCACCACAGGGTTCCCCATCATAGTATAATTGAATACTGGGCCTGATCCTGGGACAGAGGACCTGTTAACCCTAAAGGTGGGTAATTAGAATTTAATCTTAGATCAGGCTACAAGGGGGAAGCAGGAGGAGCAGCACTAGCTGGGGAGGCAGCAGGGGCTAGAGCAGCAGGAGGCACCAATCTGTACACCAAGGTCTGCAGGTGGTTGCACATGGCATGGCCGGTGGAGCTGCAGGTCTTCATGCACCCAGTAGTCCAGGGTGCGGCGCTGGCCTCGCAGTATCCCCGGGTGCTGCCGTTGGTGGTACTCCTGGTTACGGTTAGCCTGCTGGCCCAGGTGCAGGAGGATGTACTGGGCAGGGTGGTGCTCCCTGCACTCGTAGCTGTGGAGAAACAAGAGAATCAGTCAGTTAATCCCTGGGGGCACAGTGGATGAAGCCCAGCCCCCCTCTGCAAGGCGAGGATGGCAGGTCTCTGCACCATCAGAGCTGATGTGCTTGCATACAGGCCATGTTCAGCATGTCCTGCTATTCCCGGAAGTGGGAGCTGGCCCAGGACTGCACCCATGCCCCTGTGCTGTATATAGTGTGTGTGTGTGGGGGGGAGGTGGAGGAGAGAGAGAGAGAGAAGATGTGCCCTGCCTCTGTGTAGAGGGGACTTCTGGAGGGAGAGCATTGTGCAGTGTCCCACCCCGGGGTCAGGAGCATGTCATGTGCCTTCATTCATACACGCATGTGGGCAACAGGCCAAGGCCCCTGTGTGGCAGCCAGCTGGGGCCACGTGCCCAGGGGTGGCATGGCACATACACAGGTTGCTGCATGATCTGGTCAGCAAGGGTCACATGCACAGTCCCTGGTCTCCCTCTCCCCTCCACCCCACATAAGGGGACAGTGATGGCACTCACATGTCGTTGCCTCCCCGGCCTCAGACGATACCGGCAACAGGCCTGCTGGGACAGCTCGGGGGTCCGGGGTGCATGGCATGCTCTCTCCAGGCTCCTGCGGCTCCTGGCCCCCCTCCTCCTCCATTTCCTGGTCAGGGCCCTCTGCCCCAGGGTTGATGATCACCTGGGGGGCACGGACCATCCCGCCCTCCAGGATGCAGTCCAGGGTATCAAAATAGGGGCAGGGATCTGGGTCTGCCCCTGGCTGGGAGCTGCCCCCTGCAGCCTTGGCATAGGCCTGCCACAGCTCCTTTATTTTCATGAGAACCTGCTCCTGGGTTCGCACGTGGCCTTTGGTGGCCAGGCTGGCAGCCATCTGCCTGTAGATGGTTACATTCCTCATTTAGTGTAGAGATCATGGATGGTGGAGGTATCCCCCCAAACCTGAATTAGGTCCATGATTTCCACACTGGACCAGGAAGGCGCCCGCCTTTTCCAGCCCCTGGGAGCTGGTAGACTGGTCCTGGGGAGCAGTGGAGGGCTGGCTGGCACTGGCTGCCTGGCTCATGCTGGGGCCACTGGGTCAGGTGCAGCGACTGCTGGCTCTGGGCTGGCAGGCTTGGAGCTGGCACAGGCACTGTGGCCAGAGTCTGCCCCTTTAAGGGATCCGGGGGGAGGGAGAAGAGAGGCGTTTTCCTGGTTGGGGCCAGAGTGGCCATGAGGGCACCCCGGGAAGGGCTCGAGGCCCCCTATTTTCAAATAAGCGTCTACAGAGCACTTATTTCGAAATAGCAATTTCAAAATTGGCACTATTCCTCGTGGAATGAGGTTTACCAATTTCGAAATAAGTCCTTTGCTATTTCAATTTAATTTCGAAATAGCGGTTTGGCTGTGTAGACGCTGGTAAAGTTATTTCAAAATATCTTTGCTCTGTAGACATACCCCAAGGAAGAGGCTGTCAGGGGGGCAGCTCTAAGGCAGAGGGCAGGAGCAGCATGACAGCGGGTGGAGGGGCAACTGAAGTGTCAGCACTTAATGGCTTCCTGGCCAAACCAGTCAGGATCACCTGTCAGAGGCTCCAAGATCTACCAGTAGATCCTGATCTACTGGTTGGTGACTGCTGAACTAGAGTATTGAAACATTAATGCTTTTCAATAATATTCTTAATTCCACATGCAAATCACTTAAAGATGTTTAGGAGTAGATTTTGTGCCTTCACTTACTTTGAAAATTCCCTTATGGGGTTAAACAACCACTCACACTTATGGCTCTTTTCTGTTTTGCTAAGTGTGGGTAGCCAGTGGAAGGGCAAGGAAATAGAGGTTTTACAGTTGTCTATTGTGCATATGCAGGTCAGGCATCTTTATCTGAAATCAAGATATTGAGTTCTTTGCCATATTGAGAAACTCCAGAGTTTAATGGAGATACTCCTGTTTTACACTGGTGTAACAGTGCTCAATCAAACAAAAAGTGCAGATTTCAATGTCCATCACAGCCCTAAATGACTGCTTATAATAAAAATGTAGTTTCACTTACAACTGGATACTTGGAATCTTCTAACTTATTCATTTAGAAATAAAAGTCTAAAGTTGAATGTACCAGAAGATGGGGACAATCTCTTATCTGGTTTAGGAGTAATTTGTTTTTCCAGGTTAAAAAACAGTTCAGTAAATGTTATTAAACCAAAAACATATGGAATCCAATTTATTTGGTAGTTTTTATTGTTTTTTCATCTCTCAGGTTGGACAATGGAACTAGGCCTCAGTGGCATTGCTGGATTGTAATATGAACAATTTGTATGTTCATATTACAATCCAGTAACTTCACAACTTCTTTTTCAGACTTGTATTTCTAACTAGCAGATTTATCCAGTGTTGCTGAGATCCTTAACTCAATTATTTCTTGGGAAATAAAAGGAAAAATGTATGTTCTTTATTGAAATTATTGTATTTTTCAGGAATACTGTATTATTTTTATTAAGTTAATTTTAGTAAATGTTTTAAATGGCAATTCCATCAAGTGTTTTTCTTTGTCCCTATAAACTCTTATTTGCTATGTTTTAACAAAAGGGGGCTATAGTCAATCTGGCTTCCAATAACACTGTCTTCTAGTTGTCAAGCCTTAAGCATTGATTTAACTGTGCCAAAATAGAGCACTACTTCAAATTTCTACATTTTCTCTCTTTTCTGCATGGTTTATTGAGAAGCAACTCTATTCTAGGTTAATCATATTTTTCTGGCTCATCTTGGTTCAGTGTCTTTCAACATTTGCTGGTTAAGTCAATTCTGAGGACTGCACTTAAATTTGTGATAGTGTCTCTCTTCTGTTTGGTTTTAGAAGAAGCAATCCCATTACCAGGCACATCCTGTTTTCCTGGCACAACCATTATTTTCAGTTATGATAAGAGGAAGCTGTATACTGAATTTGGTGACCCTAGCTTTTACCTTTAGGTGGAGTTCTTAATTAAACTCTCTAAAATATATAGCAGATGAGTTTGGTAATTTCACTTCCTTTTGTGATAACAGTGATCAGTGTTTAAGATTCTTATCTTGTAAGCTGCCCCCACGAGCTTGTGTTGGCTTCAGAGAGCACAATGTAAATGTTGGGGGCTGTGTGTAGTATCCTGTGGATACACAGCTTTAATCATGAATATCACAAATAGGGGGAAAATGTATTGGTTCTTAGACTCCTCCCCACCATCCTCCAAAACATCCTGTTAATTAGAACTTTTAAAATAACTATTTAATGGAAACATTCCCATTGCTCTTAGATTTTATACAGATTGACAGTTGCTAAAGGTAAACATGTGATCACATTTTCCTTGCATCTGAAAGCCTCCCTAGACACCCATCTTGCAAAAACTTACACATGCAGTCTCTCTGACTTCCAGCACACTGCTGCTCAGGACAATAAGTTAAGTGCATGGTGTAAGTGGTGCAAATGCAGACTCTTACACCTTCTCTGGAATTTCTTTAGAGCACCACTCCAGACCCCTCCCTATCACTGAATCCTCTATTGCTTTCCCTCTAATGTTCAAAAATCAGCTAACTAGAATAAAAAAGCTTGATACTTAAAACCATACCCACAGAATCATAGACCGCTAGAACTGGAAGATACCTCAAGAGATCATTGAGTCCAGTCCACTGCCGTCATGGCAGGACCAAGCACCATCTAGACCAGTGTTTCTTAAACTTTTAAAGAGCAAGAAATACCAAGCATTTTTTTTTTAAATGAGCAACACCAAGGATTTTTTGTTGGGGGGGGGGGGGGGGGGAAGAGAGAGAAAAAAAAAAGGTCAGGGGAAAAAGGGTCAGAGGGAACGTTATTGAGAGAAAAAAGGTCTCCTGCCCCTTTAAGGGTGGACATTTTGAATTCTGTTCTCCTTAGCACAGGTGTGCCTCTGAACATAATTTAAGAAACACTGGTCTAGACCATCCCTGACATGTTTATCTAACCTGTGCTTAAATTCACCTCCAGAGATGGCGATGCCACAGCCTTCCTAAGCAATTTATTCCAATGTTTAACCGCCCTAATAGGAAGTTTTTCTTACTGTCCAACCTAAACCTCCCTTACTGCAGTTTAAGCCCATTGCTTCTTGTCCTAAACACATTGCTCGTGTCTCTTTAGCTGCCTTTTTGCTCCTTCAGGGTTCACAGCAGCCAACTTTTCTCAGCCACCACGGGGAGGGGAGGGGGGGGGGGGGGGGAGGGAGAACGCCCTGGGTGAAATGAAATGTCAGACTCGCGCTGACTAACAGGGATGGAGGGAGGCGCTGGTGCTTTCGGAGAACAGGGAAACCCACCGACTCGCTCAGCAGCCCCTGCCCGCACCGCTGTTAAACCGGCGCCAGCCGCTTTCAGGCGTAACCCCCCGTCAGGCGCGCCTGTAACGCCGGGGCCGCGCTGCCGGAGCAAAGGCAGCGGCGGAGGGAGGTTTCCCGCAGCAGCAGCAGCAGCAGCTGCTCCCGCCCAGGCCTGGCCGGCACGAGACGGCGGCTCCCGGGGATGCGCCAGGGCGCGCGCGGGCCTGCTGCCGAGGGGCGTTTACCCCGGCAGGCGAGTGAGGGTCCCCGCTTGAGACAGGACGCCCGCGGCGAGGTGGGTTTTGTCCCTGCCTGAGGCGCAAGCCCCACTGGCCTGGCCCAGGCCTGCGTGCGAGCAGCGAGCGGCCGCGGGAGAGGAGAGCAGGGCGGGGCGGCTCCTGCACCAGTGGCCCCGGGCTCCCGTCGGCATGTGCAGCCGAGCCCGCGCTGGGCACCTGTCCGCAGCGCGGCGCCCGGGCCCCGGGGCCTGCCGGCGGGGATGCACGGCCCGGGCAGGGCTGCCTGGCTGGCTGGCTGGCTGCCGGCCGCAGTGCCGAGCCGGGGCAAGTGCTTGGGTTGCTGCTGCCAAAGCCGTTCCGCCTCCCCCGGCTGCAGCGCGGAGCGGGGGCGGGAGCACGGGGCGCCCCCCCGTGCGGTTGGGCAGGTGAGCGGCTGCAAGGCGCCCCGCTGCGCCTACCTCTCCCGGGCGGTGCCACTTCAGGAGCGTGAAGGATTCGGCATCCAGCAGCGAGTCAAACAGCTGCCTCAGCCTGTACCAGGCAAGAAAACCAGTAGCCAACCGCCCCCTCTCCCCCCGCCCTTAAACCCAGGTGAGAGCAAATGAGCCCGCGCTGGTGCGAAATTCTCATCAGCTGGCGGAGAGGTGAATAAATCCGTGGCTGGTTGGGGCACACTCATACTCAGGAATGCGGCCGCCGTGGATCTGTGCTAAGCTCTGAACAGGGTTCAGTGTGGCTTGGCATGCATGTTTTCTAGGTGTTGAACTGTGCCCCCCCCCCCCCCCGCCTCGATTGAATGGCTGGCCACGTATGGGGTTATGGCAGAGAAACTGTAAGCACTGCCTTACAGTTACTGCACACAAAGGATGATTGTGTCCTTAGAACCACAGCTCATATGAGGTGGTAGATAGCTCATTCATTTGAGGTGTTATTTACTATATAGAGGTTGTTTGCTGTTTGTTCAAGAACTAGTCCTGAACGGTAAGAGCTAGGAATACCATATTTGGTATGTAGCTTCCTCTTATCCTAATGTAAAGCAACACAAGGGGTTGTGCTAGGAAAATGGGATGTTCCTGGAGTGGGATTGCTTCCCATAAAACCTTACAGAAAAGAGAATCAGCAGGCAGGTGAAAGGGGCTGGAAGGGGCTTGCCCCCTCCATCTGTGACTTCCTCTGCTTTGAGCTTGCTTTCCCTGCCCCCCCCCCCAAACATTCCTTAGGGAGGTGAGGGTCTGCAACTCCTCCCCGAGATTCATATGGAGACATTGCTGGCTGTACCCCTTCATCACTGTCAGGGAGTGAAGGGAAAGTGCACAGACTTAAACTGAGTTAAGAACTCTAGCAATGTCAGGTAAATGTACTAGTATAAAATATATTACTTCTGTCTTCCTTGTGCACTTGAGTAATATTGCTTGCTTATTGGTCCTAAATGATAGCATGCAGGCTTGTGATAACTAAAAAATGTATATGACAGAAGTAATATATTGCAATATGTAATATATGAGTTCTAAGTGTTAAAACTCTTTTTGGCATGAACTGTTTTCTTTTCCTTTCATACTAGTGTGAACATAGCATTGAGAAAATAAACCAATTGTTTAAGGCATCTGAATATGTAAAGAGCATGTAGATAATGTCTGTGGTGCAGTATGCATATTGATTACTGGCCAGGTTAGTCTGGCCAGGGTTTGCATATAGATGAAGGGTAAACCCTCTCTATAATCCCTGCTTTGTTGACAGCTGCTCTGTTTATTTTGGAACAAGGGCATCAGTTGCCAGCAAGTGTCACAGTAGAGCTTCCTGCATGAATGAACCAGGAAGAATAAGAGCTGCTTCAGAGAGAGGATCCCAAACACACTTTTTTTTCTTCTTGCTGCTGTGAAGCGTGGGAGGGAGACACAAGCACAGAAAAAAATCTCTGGCCTTGGGGAGATGAGAAGCAGAAGCAACTCTGGAGTCCGCTTGGATGGGTATGCCCGACTTGTTCAACAGACCATTTTGTGTCATCAGGTGAGTGCAGACTCAGCACAAAGAAGAGTGGAACCCTTTTGTTCCTCCACCAACCTTCACTTTATTTTGAGTGAGGGTTTTGATTTTTTTAAAACTTTGCTCATTATTTCAGTCAGCTCTGTGGGATTCCTGGTAAGAATTCAGTGGGCTGGTTAATTGCTTAGGGGACATAACTAAGTACAAGTTTAGGGCAGATTTAAGAGCAGGCCATGCTTGCTGGAGAATGTGTGTGGAGTTCTTTATTATATGGAGTGGAGTATGTTGGTTCAGCATGTTGCAATAGGCAGCAGAGTATGTTTGTACAGTCTGTTACTGTGGGATGTAAAGTGTTTGTGGAGAGCTATGCTATGAAGCATTTCTTATAGTGTGGTATGTTGTACAAAGTATATGGAGTTTTAGTTTTGGAAGACAATAGAGGTGGTATTACAGATAAATATCCTGTATTGTATTCATTCCGTACTGTGGAATGTTGGACATGCAGCATTCATAACCTCCGAAAAATACTTTCTCTCTAAGGTAAATGTCAGATTCTTTTCATTTTGAGTGAGTCTCAAGTAAAATTAGCCGTTGTTAACTGGGCAAGGATACAAAAATCCATTGCTTTTGAAAACCCAGTGTGTTCTTAAAAGTTGGTTTGAAGTTGCTTTTGGTTGTGTTCAGTGGCTTCCCTTCCCCCTCAGCTGTGTGAGCTTGCATCACTGTCCGTGTTCCCTGTATCCATGTGCTTGGGCAGCCACCCAAGAGAGATTCAAATACCACCCAGCCGATTAACAGAGCGCCCACAGTGCCTACAGCAGGCAGCATCTGTTTCTGCTGGTGGCGCACATCTGCACATGCCTTGGTGCACCTAACAAAATTTATTGTGCACATGGATGGAAAAAATTAAAGGAAACATTGATCACTGTGTATCTTTTGAAACTGGTGTACATAGGCATAATGGTGACTTTCAGGTATGTCACTTATCTGAAAGTAAGAAGACCTCTAAAATAAGTTGGTCACAGAGTCACCAGCAAACATAATTTGTTCTGTATATGTCTATTATAATACACTTCATTCCAAAATCTTTGGCCAGATTCTCCTCTGTCACACTGGTGAAAATCCACAATCACTATATTCACTTTAGTGGTGTGATTTAAGATTTATATAGCAGTGTAACTCAGGACAGACTCCAACTCCTTGTTGAGTGGCTTGGATACATAAATAGTAAAAGAATGACACTGTCAAAGCTGGTAGGCAAAAAATGTGACCTACTAGATATGTTTTGGCTCATGGACATGCATAAACACATGCCATAATGTTCTCCATTTGCTCAGCTTATCTGTTTCATCCTTAAGAACAGACACGTGGTGCAGAAAAGTTACAATGTCCTTGTAATTGAACCACACCTTGGAGATGGTGTGGTTCAATTAAAATAGTTCAGCATATAAAGATGAGAGCAAGGATTTTTTCCATGAGTCAGTTTCCAAATATACGTATTACCAAGCACTGCAAGCGTACTAAGTTTCCAGTCAGTGATGGAGGGTGTTATGAACCCAAACCTGCTCCTCCTTGAAGTCAATAGGAGTTCTGTCATTTCAGATCCATTATATATATCTGTGAATTAACTGTGATGGATAGATTTCTTACTGTGTTTGGATAGAATTTATTATAAACAAAATAGAAATATAATAAAAAGGAATGATATAATTTGTGTCTACTGGGTAGATCGTTGGTTTTATTCCAATTCCTTCATCTGATTAGAGGGAAAATTGTTGTCAAAGCAGTGCTTGTCTACATGGGAATAGAGAAGTGTTGTAAAATGGGTGCCATTATTTCTTTACAGGCTTGAAAAGTATACTCTTTGGCTATGTTTAGACTACATCCCTCTGTCAGCAGAGGGATGTAAATGAAGCACTTCGAAAGTGCAAGTGAAGCGGGGATTTAAATATCCTGTGCTTCATTCATTTGCACAATCACGTAATGGCACTCTTTCGAAAAAGTGCTATTTCGAAATTGAAACCGCAGTCTAGACCGTGGTTCTTTCGAAAACCAGGCACTTTTTTGAAAGATCCTGTAAACCTCAAAAAATCGATCCTGAGGTTTACAGCATCTATTGAAAAAGCGCCCTGTTTTCGAAAGAACCACGTCTGGGCTGCGGTTTCAATTTCGAAATAGAGCTTTTTCGAAAGAGCGCCATTTTGTGATTGTGCAAATGAAGCGCGGGATATTTAAATCCCCGCTTCACTTGCACTTTCGAAGTGCTTCATTTACATCCCTCTGCCGACAGAGGGATGTAGTCTAGACACAGCCTTAATAACAACAGTGCATTTTAAAAGAAAGTTTTGTTTTCACCTAGCTAAGAGGGAGTCCATGCCTGCTGTGAGAAACGTTATGTTTGGGAATTCGTTACTAGGATAAAAATCCAGTACTAGATGTTTAGCATGGTGGGAATTTTGTAAAACAAATATCATAGGAGGAGTAGTAGCGGTTGTTCTCATTTACACTGATATTACTCAAAATAGATTTATTTTAAAAGCAAAATCAATTTAGAAAATATGCCTAAACTCCAAATGCAGACTGTCATCCTTCCCAGAGCTATGCCCAGGTTGACATCCTGTGCCTGCCCGGAGCCACATTGAAGTCAGAGTTCCTTGCAGTACTTGTGCAACATAGCAAACATTCTATTTTCTGCTGATGCATCTGACCCTCACAGTGTGTAGACATCTCCATGGTAGATGCTTTTTAGAAAAAGCAAGTGGATAAAATAGATTTAAGTCCTTAATTGGAGTTAATATGATGGAGAAAGTTTAGCTATCATCATATGTTAGTAAAAGTTGAGGAAAATAACAGCAAGGAAAATATTTAGAGTGTCTGCTTCCTGTGCAGTATCATTCTTCTGATATGGAAATAAAATAACATATTATTTTATACCCTTTATAACCTAGCGTACTTAACTATTTTATTTCGCTCATCTATTTAAACTAGAGATTAGGGGTGTTTTACATTTTTTGTGTGTGTTTTTATCCAATGTCAATATCTATTTTATGACCACTTTTGTAAGTTTTTCTTTTTCTAAAAAGTATTACATGAGCTACTTAAGGACAAAAGCACATGCAGCTAAAATAGAAACCATTACTGATTATCTTATTTTTATCAGCTGACATTTAGTGGTCACAAAAATACATTACATTCTATTTCATACAGTCAAACCCAGCTGGAGTTTAGTAAAGGTCTGACTTTAATATCATTGCTCTGTTAGATCAAAGCAGATATTATATATAATCTGAGTGAAACTCTGATCTCCATCATCTCAATTTAATACTGTACTGGCTCCAGTGTGGTCAAATTATTGAAATTATTTCATTTTTACAGTGCAAGTGACATTGGTCTTTTTAGCAGATTTTTTTCAGACAAAAAGATGCAGTTTGAAATCCAAATATATTAAATAGAAACACACACAGAACATAGGCACTATTAAGTAACAATTTAAGGCCTCTGTCTGGCAGTCAGATCTCTGCAATAGAGCCTTCTGTCCTTCCAAGAACTAAGGATGTTAAGAAGCAGGTAATTGACTAATCATGTACACAATACAATTTATATCAAGTACATGATTAGTCGATAAGGGGCCCTGCTGTGGCTCTGCAGTTTAAATGTAGTAGGAGCTGGATGGATAGGCAGCCTGGCTCCTACTACATTTAAAAGGCAGAGCCACAGTGGGCGTAGATCTGGGACCCGGCACAAGCTGGGACTCAGCAGTCCCGGCTTGTGCTGGGTCCCAGACCCCTGCACCTCTGCTCTTACTATGGTTAAAAGACAGAGCCACAGTGTGGGTGGCTCCCGGAGTAGTCCCAGCTCGCACTGGCTCCTGGACCACTGTGGCTCTGCCTCCTCTGCCCCCCCGCACATCGCGGAGACATTGCTAGGGGGAACCAGCTTTTAAGCCAGCTCCCTCCAGCTCTGGCACCTGCTTCTGCCCCCCCCCCCCCAGTGCTGCCTCTGATACAGAGGCAGTGGGGGCGGGGCAGGGGGTAGGAAGTGAGTAGTCGACTACTCAAGTAGTCACTTACATCCCTACCAAGAACCCCATTGACTTCAGTGGAGTTCCTTGGCCCATGGATCTGCTCATGCAGATCTCATTGGTAGGGCTCCATAATGCAAACTAAAGTAAATTTTGTAATCACATGGTGGGCCTAAAGTTGCAGTGTGCCCTGATATCCTTTTGATATCCACGGGAATTGAATATTTGTATTATCTCATAGTTCACACTCAGTATCTGGCAGGGGTGGACTCTTTGTATAGTAGCAGTAACTAAAAATAATCTCTCATTTTTAAGAGTAGGTTAACCAGTTAACAGACTAAGCGGGATCCTTGGCCCTGGGACTGCTGTGGCCACCAGTGACACAAGGCTGCTTCTGGCTCCTGGCCCCGCTGGGGCAGCCCTCTGCCCAAAGCAAGCAGTGGGCTGATCCCAAGAACTGGTGAATTGGTACCAGTTAACCAGTTACCCATTCACATCCCTATTTTAGAGCAAGTATTTTATGGAGAAAACTTTTAAAATATTGGTCAGTTAATGTTTCTTCCTGTGAACTGATAGTACCACAGTGCTACAGAATTATCTTTGTTCATGATGTTGCACAAAAAGCCTGATCCAATGTTCGTCAAAGTCCAGAATAGACTTTACTTTTCGATCAAGTCCAGAGAGTCCAGATTAATTTCCTCTAATTCTAATGTAGAGGGTAAGACGGGATTGCCTCTGGATATCGCATGTGTTTTCTTAACCTTTTAAAACTTTGAAAGCAGGCAGGTCCCTGGTGGTTTCTGGGTCTCCCAGTCTTGTGTGTCAACACTGACATTTTTGGAGGAACAATCTTCATGCCAAGAATTATCCATTGCACAACTGGCACCAGGCCCAGAATGTAGCTGCTAGGCAGGGGGATTACAGTGAAATTACTGTAGTTCTACGATTACTACTACATAGACTTTCTTTGTACTGCAAGTGGGGGATGAACAAAAGACTATAAAATAGATAGAAATATGAGATTTGCCTTTGAGCTTCACCCTTCTACCTATTCTAATTAACTTAGACTGCAGATTGCTTCTGCTGAATCATTTCCCCCCCTCCTGTTTCTCTCCTCTTGTTTTTGTTTTTCCAATTTGGAAATGTCTTTGAGTAGTTAAGCCCTATATGGGTATTTAAGCAAATGGAACATTCTGTAAAGCATCAGAAATTTTATTCTGCACTCACACAATCCCTGTTACTTGGACTATAAGCTCTTTGGGACGGAGATCATTTCTGCAATGTAGATGTTTATACAGTGTGTATACTATGTGAGTATACTGCGTGGCACTGACCCATGAATTAGGCCACTGAACACTACTCTATTCTGAGACTATTGATTGTACCAGTAATGTTTACCTACCTTCTACTAGTGTCTTTATTCAAATCCCTCCTGAAAAAAGCCTATGAGAAGACAGGTGATGTTTCCTCCCCCTCAAAACTACCTCTTCACGGCAAATAAGGTTATATAAATATTTAACTGAAGCAGCGGATGCCAATACTGAGTAAGTGTATGATTCTGTTGTTTGTAATCTTTGTCCTTCTGCAAACTGGCTCCAACCCCTATTAATTGTTCTCACTAGAGCTTGCTTCTGCACCAGAGACCTCAATGGTGCAGGATCAGGCACTAAATTGATTATAAGCTCTTTGAATCAAGTTTGGGGAGTTTGGTGGGCAGGTCAAGGTTGTACCCTTCTATGAATTTATGAGTGGCCATTGTCTAAGTGCTGGCACAGGTATGAAGTCTTGTGTGGCCCAGTATTTTTTTTATATCATCATTTGTTATGGAAGGTGCTGCTACAGTAAAACAAGATGACTTTCAGGTGAACAGTGTGCACTGATATTCTTTTCTTTCTGATTAGAATCCAGTTACAGGGCTGCTTTCAGCCAGCAATGAGCAAAAGGATGCTTGGGTCCGGGACAATGTCTACAGCATTCTGGCAGTGTGGGGACTGGGAATGGCTTATCGGAAGAATGCAGACCGAGATGAGGATAAGGCAAAGGCCTATGAACTTGAGCAGGTAAGTCTAAATATCACATGTAATATATTTACAGTTTATCATCTCACATCTTTTCTTTCATGTGATGATGATTTTATTTTCTGATTAATTTATAATTTATATGGCTGTTGTGCCCAGGATATACAAGGTGTTCCAGACATGTGGAAAGTGCAGATGCCAGCCCAGATTCTTTCTGATTCTCTTGGGCACTTATGTAGCCCATGTTACAATAACATCTGAGCATCTTACAATATGTAATGTACTTCTCTTCACAATACCTGTGGGATATAGAGAAAGTGTTGTTATACAGGTGGGGAAATAAGGCACAGGGAGACTAAAGGTATATCTACACAGCAGGGCTAAAGATAGAATAAGCTACCCGACTTGAGTTACATCAATTGCGTAGCTGAAGTCAAAATAGCTTAACTTGGCTTTTGATGCTGTCTACACAGCAGAAAGTCGAAGGAAGAACACTCTTCCTTCGACTTCCCTTACTCCTCGCAAAAAGGAGGTTACCATGAGTCAGAGTAAGAAGTTCTCCAGCTCGACTTTATTTTGAAATAAAGGCTTGCAGTGTAGATTCGCTCTTTGTTATTTTGGAATAACACCAGTTATTCCAAAATATCGCTGCTGTGTAGACGTACCCTTAAGGGACTTGTCCACAGTCACATGAAAAGTCTGAATGGAGCAGGAAATTGAATCTTGGTTTCCTGAGTCCTAGGCCAGCATCCTAACCACTGGTCCATCCTTTCTTTCTAGAACACTTTATAATCTAAGAGCCCAGTCCTCCAAATACGCACATGGTTACTTCGAAACAGTTCCATTAAAGACAGAAGCCACATGCATAAGCATAGGCAAGACCAGGCCCTAAAAAGGCAAAAAAAATCAGGGTGATCCATGGGGGGGGAGGGGGGGAGGAGGGAGGGAAGGAGACAATAAGTTATGAGAATAATTAGCACATTGTCTTAAAATTGTAGTTTTAATGATTTATTACTGTTGTTCATGGGCAGCCAGTATGGTAGGCGGGGAAAGGCATTGCCTTCCCACACTGCCAGTCTGGCCCTGCCCACGCTCTGCCACCAGAACACCTGTTATAGGCATACTGGTGGCGGAGTGTTGCTGCCCTCGAGCGCCCCTCCTCCCCATGCTCCAGGGCCAGAGAGGCTCAGGCTATGTGCCCTCTTCCTTCTCTGTGCTCCGGGGCTGGGCAGGCTGAGCCCATGCACTGCCCACCTTCCCCACAATGGGGGTCATGACCTGGGCAGAAAGGGCAGAGCTGGGGGTGGGGTTGGAGGCTTGCCTCCTCCAGCCCTACCTTTATCAGCCATCCATGCTGTTGTTGTTTTATTCAGAGGGTTGAGGTAAGGAGGATGGTTTACAGAGAGGTGGGAAGGAAGAGAAAGAAGAGCACATGTAAGGCAAAAAACTGGAAAAGAAAACAGACAGAAATGTATTTATTTAAAGCATTTCAAAATGTTCGTGTTTATACTCATGGTAGACCAGTAATAGAAACCCTGAGCCCTGTTGTTAAATACTGTCTAATACAAGTAAGCAGACTGTTGGTGTTAGACTTACTTATTCTGTTTTATTCTTACAGAATGTTGTGAAACTGATGCGGGGGCTTTTGCAATGTATGATGAGACAGGTAATCTAATAACTCAGGAGTATTTACTGGTCTCAGTTGCAAGGCTACATCTGATGCTTAACGTCAATTTGTGCATGAAAGGGAGAGATTAATTGTGAGAATAGTGTGCCCCCGTTGAAGGAGTAATTGAAATTCCCAAGACCAGTGTTTCTCTGGAGTCCTTTTTGAATGTTAAAGAGTGCATCCCTTTGGCACCTCCCTTAGTTTCATAGATTTGAAACAAATAGCAATACATTTTTGATTGAAATTTAAGTCACCACTCATGTAAGTGTAACTGCATATGAGCAAATACGTTTATGCCATACATATCTGTGGACAAGTGCTAATTATATTTACAAAGCATTTCATTTCAAAGCAAATATTTATTTTCTTTTATCTGAGGCATCAATGGATTGATTTCTGTGTGTACAGATGTGGGTGTAATTAAAGTATTTTAACCTGTGTAATTGCTATAAGCAAAACTCTACTCTGTTACACCTTTATGACTGATCCCACCTACGACAAATTGCATTTATATCAGTGCAAATGGATTGCACAGCTGTACATTCTTAAGTACTTTGCTGAATTGGAGCACATGAGAGTAAGATACAAATCAGGGCGCCAACATATTATTTTCTATTCTTGGAGCATGTATGTGTTTGGCTGAAGAGCTTCTTGCAAAGTTTTTTGACCTTAAAATCCTGAGTGTTCTATTTTTTTAAGGTGGATAAAGTAGAGAAGTTCAAATACACACAGACTACAAAGGACTGTTTGCATGCCAAGTATAACTCAGCCACTTGTGCCACAGTGGTAGGAGATGACCAGTGGGGACATCTACAAGTAGACGCAACTTCCCTTTATTTGCTCTTCCTGGCACAGATGACTGCATCAGGTAAGAAGAAGATGATATTTTAACCATGGTCCACAATGCATATTTTTTGTTAAGTCAAATGTTGTAACAGTATTCCATCAGAACAACAAAAATAAACAATTAAAGTTTAATAACATGGAAATCTGCCTTTATTCTACAAAATGGAGTATATTAAAAAATCACCAACACACGTACTTGGAAGAAGTATTCCTATTGTTATAAGAACTCCATAACTATGTGCTGATTTCCCCCCCCCCCCCTTCAAATACAAGAGGATAGGATGTGACTGCGTTTGAATATATGTTAGCATTACTATTGACTGGCAGAGGGGTTTCTCCATTTCTCTATGTACAGTGGGAGCACTGTGTCTAATTTATCTCAAGCTGTTTCAATACGGAGAGCAATCATAGCTGCCTTTTGTGTTTTGAGATAAATACTCTGAATAACGGGTTTCCCTCCCATGGTTTTGCTTGTGTTCCTCAGGTCTCCTTTTTCTCCATGGGAGCACTCGCAAATATCAGCGCTTTCCTCTAAGTGCATTACTAGAGAGGATTTGCAGAGGCATATCTTCCATAAAAGAGATGGCAGTTGCGTCGTTTCGCTAGCTGTGCATCGAAAGCCATTATTGCTTAATCACTGTGCCTAGTTAAATGTTTAAAATTACCTATGGCAAAATGCCAGAAAAAATAAGTCTGTGATTTACAGCAATCAGCAATGACCCTCAAGTCTGCTGAGAAAGTAGGCTTCCCAGCCTGAAATGTCTCAACCAGTCTGAGTCCTGAGGATATAAGCCAGTAGAAAAGAAAATGGACTTATCACTCTATATGGAGTTGTTTCCAAAAGGAAAACTTGCCTCCCATGGCTGCCTTCCCCCCTACCCTCCACTCCCTGCCATGCATGTTTTAGAGGCAGGAATGGGACAAGTAGGCTCAATTTTCAGTGTGTGGATAATGACTGGCGGCTAGCAGCCATGGGGCATCATATCCCCCTCCCCCAGCTAGCATTGGAAGAGGAGGAGGGATAGATGCTCTGGTCAGAGATGCCTTAAAAATAGGAACCTCCATAAAAATCTGTGTCCTGCACCCCTTACCCACTTTACTTCCCTTCACTCTCTTGCTGGGAATGGAGTTTGGGGCAGGGCCTTGCTCCTGTTCATTTGCCTGGTGAACCAGGAAAGTGGGGCTGGGGTCTGTGCTGCTTCCCCAACCAGTGCTCCCAGCAGGGATGTTGGGTTAGGGCATGGAGGCTTATAAGCTCCCTACTCTGCACCCTGTCAGGAATGCTGAGCAACGGAACAGGGAAAGCCAGGGGGCTCTAACCCTGCTTCCTACTGGGAGCGCCGGGCACACTCCAACCCCACCGTGAGTGTCAGGCTGCAGAGTGGGGCAAGCCCCTGACCGCACACCCCTGGCCCAGCTATAACACTGGACAAAGAGGGGCAAGCCCATGCACTCTAGCAGGAACAGAGGTGGGGATGGGGGTGGGTGGGCCTGAATGCTAAGTGGTTGGGCCCAGGACCACTCATGGGTGGCTGTGTTTAGAGGTGAAGAGGGGGTGATACAGTGAGCTATACTGGAATATCTATTTCTTTTTGGTGTCTTGCTAACTGCCAGGAAAAATACCTCATACTTAGGGCCCTACAAAATTCATGGTCCATTATGGCCAATTTCACAGCCACAAGATTCCAAAATTGGTAAATTTCACATTGTCAGTTGTCACATTTATATGGTGGTGTCACCGGGGGGGTCTCAACCCAAAAGGAGATTATGGGGGGGGGTCCACAAAACTATTGTAGGTCATGGGATTGCCACCCTCACTTCTGTCCTGCCTTCAGAGCTGGACTTTGAAGACAGCAACCACAGAGCTTCCCGCAGCTGCAGGAGGTTCTGAGAAGTGGGTTGTGTCTGGTCTCCCCTCTCCCACCACCAGAGTAGTTTGCAGGGAAGGAACAGATCTTGTCCTTCCCCTGCCCAGTTGGAGGTAGGAAGTGCCCTTTGATGAAGTGCTCCCAGCAACACAGGGAAGATATGATCAGACTCCACAAGTCTCCTCTAGCTGCAGAAGCTGCAGGCTGCTGCTCAGTCTCTCCCCTGCTGCAGGGGAAGGCACCCGGAGGAGGGTCTGGTCTCCGCTCCCACTGCCAGAGAAGTTTACAGGGGAAGGACAGGTACTGCCTTTCCCCTGTCCAGTTGAAGGTAGGAAGCCCCCTTTGATGGGGTGCTCCTAAGAACAAGGAGACATCAGATTTCATGGGGAAAGGCTTATTTCACAGTCTGTGATGTATTTTTCATGGCCACGAAATTGGTAGAGCTTACTCATACTTCTGAGATGGAATAAAACATGGTGGATGGACTGTTTCAACAGGGAGTACCACGTTTAAGTTCTTAGTGCACTTATTGGGATGTAACGTCCCTGTGAAATGAGATCTGATCAGATGACACTCAAATATTTATTAAGAAAACCATTACTTAAAAAGCAGTTTCGGTAAAGCTGGCTTGTGTAGAGGTAAAGTATATAGCATCTAACTCTGTTGTGCCTATGAAGGGTAGCTGGTAGTTCCACTGCTGCCCTGCTGAGACCTTAGGCTAGGTTCCATTTTTGCAACAATTGTTGGTAGCCTGATCAGTGAGTTACTAAAGAACATGAATTCCAGTTGTCCTGGCCATAGTTCCTTGCTCACCGGCTGCATCTTATTTACAGATGCCACCCACCACATGGTCTTTTGGAAGTGTTTGTCCTCGTGGGCCCTTGCAGCTATCTTCCCCAGCAAAAGTGTGTGTCAGACTTTCCAGCACTCGCCATGTGTGTAAATGTGGCCCTAAGAGTTTTATATTTTGATTAATCTTTTAAAGAAAGAATATGTAATAGTGGTCTTTAAAGTGCTACCTCAACTGCAGCTATTATAGGGATATTTCCACTGATTTCAACAGGGGTTAGTTGCTAGTTAACAAAATGAAAATTTGGAATTAATGTCCTGTCAAACATTTCAATTTTTATATAAGAATGTAATTTTTTTGTTCTGTGTTTAATCAGGGTTGCATATTATATTCACCCTTGATGAAGTTGCCTTTATACAGAATCTTGTTTTTTACATAGAGGCTGCCTATAAAGTTGCTGTAAGTATCTCATTTATATATAAACAATTGGAGTACTTCGTAGGAACAGACTGAATAGAATTTCTTATTTCTCTGATGGGAAGGAATATATTCTGACTGAAGGCTGGGGCTGAAGCAGCAAATTTGATTATAGGATTTCATAACTGATTTTTACAGTCATGTGTATAGAATTCCTATTGCTTGGAACTTGTTGCTCTGATTAAGTAGGGAGGAAAAAAAGCCAAACTGGGGAACTGAAATGATTAAAGTATAAGGATAGGTTCTTTCAGAAGAACTTCTTCAACCCAAGTTCAGTCATTTAAAAGGTTCATTTACCACATATCTAGCCTGAACTTGCTTTAGCTGAGAGGCTCTACAGTCTGTCTCTGTCAGTGTACATGAGCGAAATTGCCCCATTAGAAAGAATTGCATATGTCTAAGATGGTATCTTGAATCTGCTTTGATAAACCATTGAATTGACTGTATTATTGAACAGAGGAATGTATAAGCACAAACGTACCCAGACTGACCTTGAAGAAAGTGCAAGTTAATGGGCCAAATTGTGCTCTCCCACACAGTCTTGAATTCCTAATGGGCCTGGTTTGTCACTCTGGAATAGCACTTTCCTTTGTGGGTAGGACCACTGAAACCAATGGCATGTCCATGGCCACAGGGTTCTGAAATCCCTACTTTCAGAGAACAATCGTGGTTTAATACAAGATTTAGTTTTGTTTCTTAAAACTTATTGTCCCAATTTTTCATTTAAAAAATCATTTTTCATAGAAAAAAGGAAAGTTACCAAGTTGTTTTTAAAGAGAAAGGAGTAAGTAGGGATGCAAAGGGCTTGGGAGAAGTCATATGGTGTGGAAGTTGCTTTCTTTGCCTTGACTTTCCTCCTCTATCAGGAATCTAGTATGCAGCTAAGGCCCTACTCTGCTGAGATTTACTTTAAGCATGTAAGAAGTCCCATTGAACTCATGAGTGAAGCATGAGTACATGCCTTTGCAGGATCAGTTCCTAACTCTATACATAAATAGGTCCTTCTAATGGTGGTGGTGGTTGTGGTTTTTTAACTTGGCTGTTTTTCCTTCTCTTTGTTTCAGGACTATGGAATTTGGGAGCGTGGTGATAAAACCAATCAGGGCATCCCTGAACTGAATGCAAGCTCTGTAGGCATGGCAAAGGTGAGGATATTTTTACTGGTTTGTTCCTATGGAGACTTAGAACTGTGATGCTCTAGCTGCTTTAGCATGTTTGGCAGGTTTCAGAGGGGTAACTGTGTGCATCAGTTTCAGCAAAAACAAAGAGTCCATGGCACTTTAAAGGCTAACACATTTATTAGGGCATAAGCTTTTGTGAGGTATATCTCACTTCCTCAGAGGCTGAAGAGAAGAGAAGAGAAGAGAAGAGAAGAGAAGAGAAGAGAAGAGAAGAGAAGAGAAGAGAAGAGAAGGGTCTACAGAGATGGGAGTGTGATATCCGTGCTAATTAAATCAGAGTCTGTGTGGCTCAGCACCAACAGTAATGAGAGAGGTGAGAGTACCTGAAGAGGAAATTAACCTGTTGTAATGTGAGAACAATCTTTTCTACATATCATCAAGCATCTACAACCTTGGAAGGCAGGCCAGTCCTTGCTTATAGACAGCCCCTCAACCTGAGACACAGAATCACCACCAACGTCACACCCCACAACAGAAACACTAAACCCAAGAACCAATCCCAGCAACAAAACCCCATTGCCAACTCTGTCTGCACATCTACCCTAGTGACACCATCACAGATTCTAACCACATCAGCTATACCACCGAAGGCTCATTCACTTGTATATCTACTAATGTGATATATGCCATCATGTGCCAACAATGCCCCTCTGCCCTGTACATCAGACAAACTTGAACTGTCTCTATGCAAAAGAATAAATGGACACAAATTGGATGTTAAGAATGGCAACATAAAAAAACAGTGAAGGAGTACTTTAATCTCCCTGGGCCCATAGTTTCTGACTTGCACATTGCCATTCTCAGGCAAAAAATTTGAAAAACAGACTGCAGAAAGAAACTGCATATTCCTGTTTGCAGTGAGATTTGACTGATGTTGTAGTGCTGGAAGAAAAAGAGGATGTTTGCTTTTAGCTGAACAATCTCCTGTGACACTGAATAAAACGTAGGTGTTTGCATGGGTGGGTGAGCAAAGCAACCTGATGCTAAACAAAACGAAAATGTGTTTTCTTGCATTCAGTACATTTACTCTCTTTCGCTACAAATATATGAGATAAGGAAGGGGAATGTGCAATAGAGGATAAATGTTTCCATGGCAGTAATGCAGCACAGAGCACGGTTTATGGATGGGCCTGGTATGTGCTTGCCCATCTTTTAAGATTGCCCGTGAGTCGAGCTGTAAATTCCCCTATGGGGAATTCTTGTCATCAGACACTGATCTACTGATTTATACAACAGACCAGCAGAGAAAGGCTATTCATAGTACCAGAGTTTGGCAATAACACTCCAGATATTAGCTTTGGAGGATTTTATGTATTCTTGTCTCCAGAGAGAATAAGGCAGAAGGGTTGTGTTCTCTACTTGTATGCTACTTATGTCAGAAATCAATTTGCACTCCAGTGAACAGGTAGGATAAAAACAGACAAGGAGGCACATTCACCTCTGGTCAGCTCCAGGAGAGAGCTCTGTGAGAAGTACAGCCCTGCCGGCCTCGCTCCTGAGCTCCAGGCATCAGCGGTCTCTCTGTCCTGTCCCCAGCGCAGGTCCATGCTCCACACTCCAGCCGATTTTCAGATTTCACTGCCCCTTTGGTATAGATCCCTATGTGCTCATCCTCAATTTTGGAGGTCAGAGGAGCTCACCTAATTGGAAATATACCTCCGCACTCCTGTTCCTTGTAAAGATTATAACAGCTGAACTAGAAGGATATGATAATAGCCTAGGCTGGTTGACGTTGAAGTATGCTGTAGCGTGCCCCCTCCCCCATTTTTTTTGAATGGGCACTTGAGTGGTGGAGCATGGGATTTTTTTGGGAATTTGAGAAATGGGGAGATTAGTAATATTGCCTTGATTCAGTAGCGATATAGGTTGTTCTTGTAATCATTTGATTGTTATGCACTGCATTTTTAATGGCTGGAAATGGGGTGAGTCATCTTATGTCTGCTTAAATCTAAATACATAAATATGACTCTCTTCTGAAAGCGTGAAGTCAGAAGTTCCCATGCTTCCTTATGGAGTATGTAAGAGCCCAGTCCATAAGTCATTGAAATCATTTTTCCATTGTCTTCAATGGGTGTTGGATCAGGCTGCATATTAGGAAATCTAGGTTGGATATTAGGAAAAACTATTTCAGTAGGAGGGTGGTGCAGCACTGGAATGGGTTACTTAGGGAGGTGGTGGAATCTCTATCCCTAGATGTTTTTAAGTCCCAGCTTGACAAAGCCTTGGCTGGGATGATTATTTGGGGTTGGTCCTGCTTTGGGCAGGGGGTTGCTTGATGATCTCTTGAGGTCTCTTCCAGCCCTACGATTCTGTGATTCTAGGTGAGAAGTGCACAAATCTGGATTAATGTGTGTCTGTGTTTCTAAAGGCTGCCCTGGAAGCAATTGATGAACTAGACCTTTTTGGAGCCCACGGGGGGTGCAAGTCAGTGATTCATGTCCTCCCTGATGAAGTTGAACATTGCCAGGTAAAGAGCAGCCTCCAAGGTTCCTTTGTTTTAAGGCAGCACAAACCAGCCAGTGGAAAGCACCTTGCTTATAGAAAATATTGACTAACAAAATCAGCATACTCATGATTTCACACTATATATTTTATGTATTTTATGTAGAGTAGGTTACCTGCCACACATGAGTAACTTTGACCATTCCCATTTTAATAGTCCTCATTCATTAAGTTCCCAGCTGGTCTGAACACTGATGAGGCTGATTGTTTTACATATTTTTGTTCTGTGTTTGTGTTTTGCTCAGTCTATTCTATACTCCATGTTGCCAAGGGCATCTACATCAAAGGAGATTGACGCTGGACTCTTGTCCATTATTTCTTACCCAGCTTTTGCAGTGGAGGACGTGAACATTGTTAATGCAACTAAAAGTGAAATTCTCACCAAACTACAAGTAAGTGTTCTCTTTTTTTCTCCTTGGTCGGTCTGTCTGTCCGGGGCGGGGGGGAGGTAATAAGTTGAGTTATTTTTCTCCTGCTTATTAGTTGAAGGATTGCAGGGCATAGTATGTGAGAGTAGGCACAAGATGTAGCTCTCTCTTCTGCTGAAGTAACACTAAAAAAAAAGTCTATTATGCAATGTCAGCATTTTCAGGATTTTTTTTTTTCTCCACAGGGGCGTTATGGCTGCTCTCGCTTCCTTCGGGATGGCTACAAAACACCAAGAGAGGTCTTACTTCTGCAGATTTTCAGTAGACATTTTGAAGATTTTTTTTTTTTAACCCAAATTTATCAAAACATCATGCCAGTTTTATTATGTTGCATTACAAATAGTGATAAAGCCTATATCATAACTAAGATTCTGTATCATCAAGAAGAGCTGTGGTAGGCAGCCTATGGCCTGCATGTACCTCATCAGAGTAAGCTACTGATGGGCCACCAGACAGGTTGTTTACCTTGCCTCTGCAGGTACGGCTGCCTGTAGCTTCCATTGGTTGAAGTTCGCTGTTCCTGATCAGTGGGGGCTGCCCAAAGCAGCGCAGGCTGCAGGGACTTGTTGAACTCTGCTTCCCACAGCTTCTGTTGTCCGGGATCAGCGAATCATGGCTACTGGATGCTGCAGCTGGCTGTATTTGAAGACACAAGGTAAACCACCTGCCTGGCAGTCCACTGGTGGCTTACCTTGATAAGCTGCATGTGACCTGCAGGTTTATCCGTGGGCCACAATTTGCCTGCCACTGGTATGCAGCGTTATATTACCCAAAGATTAACACATCTACACTGATAATGCTGGCCCAAGGAGCTTAGATCATACCAAAACAATTATTAACAACAAGAAAACATAATTTGCCATTCTAATATCAAAACCAAACCCATTTTTTGCAATTGGTTATGAATCCTAAGGGGAAATGATAGCATGCTCAAGTCACAGCAACCAGGGAATAAAGATTAATTCCACATGCGCACAGTCATCCGAGTGGGCAGAGCAAAGGTGATCTGGATAAGGCTTAGGTTCCTGGCATCTCATAGGGGTTTGGTCGAGTGAGTGTGGGTACATATGTGCAAGAAGAAAAAGTGATAGATGTAGGCGTGTGGCTTTATCTTGTATTTCCTTTGGGCTTGAGAGGGTTTAGCTGCAACACGTGTTCATATCATGTATAGAATGTTACATGAATATGGTTTTATTTTTAGGATCCAAACAGGTTACACTATGATCCTGCAGAGCTCAAACTGTTTGAGAATATAGAATGTGAGTGGCCGGTATTCTGGACGTACTTCCTAATTGATGGAGTGTTTAATGGGGACAAGATTCAGGTAAGGAAGGAGCAAGCTGCTTGGGTTAGAATGGAAAAGCAGGAAAAGCTGTTACTATACTCAGTTGGACTGTCAGTAATTTTTCTTTGTTTCTGAGTAAATCCCCCTGTATTACTTTCCACATTAGCTCACAGTGTTGGCTGTTTTTGGAAAAATTCTCCCCAAGTGCCTGAAGAGATGGACTGTGCATGGGCAGTGCTGGGAGGGAGGCCAGAGGAAGGAATCCTCTCCCCTCATCTGGGGCAGTGAAGGAGCAGTGGAGATGTTCTGCCGGTTCCTTAGAGGTCTAAAACTTCCTTGGAGCTATTTTTCAGGGGCAATGCCAAGTGAATCTGCATAGCATGATTCACCATCCACATATAATACCCCTTCCCTGTCAGCCTGACCCTTTCCCTCCAGCATCTGCAAATCCCATCTTCTGTGTCTACAGGCCTCTGTGCCTTAAAGTTGTCTCCCTTAAAGAGCTTCTGTTCTGTGGATGAGTAGTTTAATTATATTCCATTGTTGGTTCAAGCACTCCCTCTCTAGGAGTGCAAAGTTGCCAGACTTTTAATGATTGTCATTTTAAGGAGGTGTTGCAGAAATTGGTAAATGCAGGCCCGCTGATGCAGATGGAGGTAATAAAAAGGGCAGCTCAATGAGGCTAAGGCAGGCTTCCTGCCTGCTCTTGTTCTGCACTGCACCTGGAAGTGGCTAGCACTTCCCTGTGGCCTTGTGGGAGGAGGGTCACTGTGCACTGCCCCTTTTCCAAGTTCTAACTCCCACTGGCCAGGAACTGTAGCCAATGAGAACTGCAGGGAGGATGCCCATGGGAGAGACCCCCATGCAGAGACCCCCATGGTCCTCACACCTAGGAGCCTCTGCCAGAGTGGTGTGCCAGTTGCTTTTGGGAGCTGCCCAAGATGAGCACAAACTCCATGACCCTCTCCTGCACCTCAGCCTCCTACCCCAGACCTCCCTCCTGGAGCCCACACCTAAGCTCCCTCCCAGAGCCTGATGAAAGTGAGTGAAGATAGGGGAGAGTGAGCATTGTAGGGAGTTGAGATGGAGTGAGTGGGGGGCAGAGCCTTGGAGAAGGAGCTGGACCAGGGTCTCTGGGTTTCCATGATTAGATGGTGGGAACCCAGCCTCACTCTTCTGGCCTGGAAAAGTGCCGCCAACAGCAAGCCAGCATCTTGCTGGGCACCAGTCAGTGGTGCACAGCACCACCCAAATGTCACATGGACTGTGTCCATGTGGGCTTCAACTTGTGTGTGTGTGGGGGGGGGAGGGCAATTCACTGTTCTGTCCTGTGACATGGATTTACTATCGTCTGGCCTGTTTAAATTATATAGCAACAAGTCACTCAGACCAGATGGTATCAGTTCAAGAGTGCTCAAGATACTCAATAATTAAGAGTCTGAGAAACTAAGACAAGTATGATTAAAATCATATAGCGTACAGGTGGCCGAAAAGAGGCAAAACACTGTGATCTCATTAAAAAAGGACATTAGGCGTGGTGCTGGGAATCAGCAAGCCCCATTTCAGCACCTTGTATGTACATGTGAAAGAATAACTTGAAAGAGAATTTTGAAACACCTAGATGCCATACTACAATGGAAAAACTTCAGCACAGCTTCTTGAGAGGAAATGCAAAATTAACCCATGGAATGTATTGCTGGAGGAGATCACTGAGGCTACAAGTTTAACAGGATTCAGAGTAGGACTAGATGCATTTGAATACCAAGAAATAGCCATTTATAAGAGTCATATAAACTCTTATGCTTCAGGACGTAAGCCAACCACTAACTTCCTGTGGTCAAGAAGCAACTTCCCCAGTAGGCAAGTTATTATGTAATTATCCATTATGGGGTTTCTTGGAGTGTCTTCTGATGTTGGCCTATCTTGGCAGGAAGCCACTAGAGTAACACAGGCCTTATCCAATATGGAAATACCTGACTTACCAGAGTTGTATTTTTTTGAATAGCTCCAAAGAAAGCTTCCCTTCCCCTTACTTTCAAAAATGTTTTTTATTTGTTTTGTTGTTTTCTTTTTATAGTCTTTTTATCCCTGAGGAATTGCAGGATCTTAGATGGGTTCTACTCTGAAGTCAAAGGCTGCATAATATAAACATTTTTTTGCTTTACTTATCTTTGAAAAAAAGTCTATAAACAAATGAAAAAGCTTTTTTTTTCTCTTTCCCACAACCGAAGGGGGACACACAATTAATTTAAAATGGGAAGTTCAATAAAACTAGTGAATAAAATCTCGGATCAAATGTATTTTGGATACAGCTGAGCTTGGAAGATGTCTGAAAGGCAAAAAAGAGTCTATGAATCTAAATGAAGAATTGAATCAAATGATTGCTTTGGGCACACTGAAGAGATAGGGATCAAAACAAGCGTCTAACCATTTTGTTATTCCAGCTCCATGTTTTAAACCAGTAACAATGATTATTCTTTGTACATAAGAGGTCAGACACACTTTCTAAAATGGTTATTTGTATTAGCCTGTTGAGAGAGAATCTATAAATATAATTTCTTCCTTACCTTTTCCATACAGTGAACCATATTATAGCAGAGAAAAATTTCAAAGACTCCTATTCTCTTGTAAGCCGTAAAGAAAGGGGAGGGCGGTCGTGAATTTCTTGGAGATGATGGCCCACTTAGATTGAGACTTTATGCTCCATTTTAACTACATTCTAAAACTGTTGTTATTTTTAAAATAAGGATTTTGTGCTCATTTATCTGGACACTGAATCTAGAATTTGAATCTAGGGCTTCTATTTGGCAGCACACGATAATCTCTTCACTGCTGCACTGTCTTGAGTCAGGCCTAGAATTAATTATAACAGATTTATAGCTAGCTGTAAGATTTCAATATTGTTTAATGTTCTTTTCATGCTGTATAACATTGGTGTCTCTCCCTCTGTCTTTTTAAGGCAATATGAGCTTTCACTACTATTTTTGTTTGTTTTTGTTTCCAGGTTCAAGAGTACAGAGAGGCCCTGGAGGGAATAATTATTAGAGAAAAGAATGGAATTCTTCTGATGCCAGAGTTGTATGCTGTCCCTCCAGACAAGGTATTGTGACAATGCAGTGCCTCTTGTAGCTTTCAAAGTGCAGCTTTCAAAAATCAAAATAAGGGTCAAGCGTGATCATTTCCTTTATTTGACCAATATAGGTTTGCAGCATGAGAAATGCCTTTGCCACTTTCTGTAAGTAACTAAAACATTTATGCAGTAGCATTGACTTAAAATAGTTCTCACAGCTCCCACTAATAAGACACTGGTAAATTTCCAGATGGCTAGGTATCTAATATGATGGTTATGAAAAAGGCACAAAATATGATAGTCGGTTTTTATCTGTGTGCATGTGGACATATTAGAGTTAGTCAAAAAAAATTCAGATTAGAAAGTCATTTACGTTAAAAAAACAAGGACAATTGAATTGCACCTTTTTTTTTTCTTTTTTGGACATTGCAAGGGGATAAAGGTGAGAAATCTACCTTGAAATGAGAACAAATCCCCCACAAAGAAATAAAGTGACTCTGCCCTGCCTTTTACATTATGTTTATGTTTATCATCTGTCAGCTGTGTTTTTTCAAAACCTGGATGTCAGAGAGAAATTCCAGATAAATCAATTTTTTTTTAACCCTTGCAAGTTAAGAATCCACTCTTTGGTCAACAAACCTAGACAGCCAGAACTGTTTGCCAGTTCAAACTACTAACCTATGAAATACCTTCCTGCTAGGCCACTCTCTCCCTCCGGTGCCAAAACTTTCCTGTCCTTGCCAACTAAGGACAGTAAATCTAGTGCAGGCTAGAATATTTAAAGATGGAGTGTTGACATTTCCAGTCTTCTTTACAAATCTGAGGTTAAATAGGAGTACAGATGTACCTCCCTACCTGCTGTGTGTACAGCACTGAACCTCTCTTGCGGCTTTTAGTGGAAACAATGTAAATCTAGTAAGGATTTTAAAAATATGTAGGGTGGGTTTTGCCTAACCTCTTATGTGTAAGATCATATCTTACAAAGCCTCTTGTATAATAAAATTCTCTAGTTTTTCCCCTCCTCCTCTCATCTGGTCAAAATTATGTTACTGTGCAAATAAATTAGTGGCCTTTTTATTAACAGACTTCACCATTTCTTTCTTTGTGAAACATCTTTGTAAATACAGTAAGGGTAGGATAGGATGTACTTTGAGGGTATATGTGCAGCATTAATTCCAGGAAGCTAAGGTGGTCCTGCATCAAAAAATGCAAGGGTTTCCTGACAGGGGATCGGAAAGTAGATCCAAAATTGATTCAGAGCCATTGGGATAAGGAAGCAATAGGGGTGGGAAGAAGAAGATGTGGAAGTGTAAATGATTGCCTTATATTCATGCCCCAAAGTCCTGGTAGGCATGGGGGCTCTGCTGGGTAAGGTACTGCACAAAGGTCTGTGTGGGCTTTGTCTGAAAGAGCATGCAATCTAGGAGGTGAAAACAGGGCAGCACTCATGATGGCAAGTAAAAAGATCTGAAAGGTGCAGATCTTTACCAGCAAAAAGTATTTTGAAATATATGGTCTGTAATAACTCTTATAAGCATGTAGGACTCATCTTGCATATGTTTGTTGGCAGGTGGATGAAGAGTATGACAGTCCTCACTCAGTGGATCGTGTGCCAGGTGGAAAGTTGCCTCATTTGTGGGGCCAGTCTTTATACATCCTCAGTTCCCTATTAGCAGAGGTAATTTATCTGTAAAACCAGTGAGTTAATGTTCATTTGGAGATGCCCTGAACTCTGGAAAAAGCCCAGACCAGCATTGTCTTATTCACTTTCAATTAGATGAGGCTATTTTGTGGTGGATGCACGTCTGTGAGTCGGCAGAAATGGTGATTCCCTATCCAACTTAAACTAGTTAGAAAATATTTGTTCTTTTTGACACACAGCCAATGTCATTCCAGTCCACCTTTATTTTTTTGCTTTACTGTATGAAAATGTAAGCTATCTCTGAAAACCCAGGATCACCTTGTTTTTATATGCTACGTGAGAGTTCAGTTGTTGTAAGGGAGTTAAATCTCTTGCTCTACAAGTTATAATCAAATGTCTTTCTCCTGAGGATAGAAAGAGTGTGTAATTCAAACCATGTTGTAGTTTCCATGTGTACTTGCCTCATGTGAACTGCCCTCTTGGGCATCCTCATCAGAGACTATAATAAGGCATTCTGGGTTCAGACTTAATGGGCAGGCCCCCAAACTGCTGTGAAAGTGGAAAGAACCAGGCAGCAGAACTAAACAGCAGACTAGCCACATCTCTTGCTGGCTCTGCCACCAGTCTTAAAGAGATGAGGAAAGTCAAGGGTTTGAGAAGAATCAGAGCGAGTGTTAATCACAAGGAGGGAGCTAAAACTACTTTGGAGTGCATGAGGAAGGAGAGATCCCTTCAGAAGTTCAAACAGCCACTCAAATGCTTATCCAAATTGAACTGAACCTCCCATCATCTGAGATTAACCTTGTATAAGTCCTACACTGAACCTAATAAAGACTTAGTAAAGAGTTAACTTTCCGGTGTTTCCATGTAGCTGCAAAAAAATGACAAAAGCAACTAAGTAGGCACGCAGATTGGCTTGAGTCCTGATTGTAGACCTCTTTCCCAAAGAATATTTTAAAATTACAACTGAAGTTTTACTGAAAATACTGTAGAGTAAAATAGAGGACAGAGATGTTCCATGTTACATTTGTGGAAGTTTAAGGATTAGCATGAGGATCCCTTATAACTGCACTGAACATTAAAGGCATCTTACTTGGGATCTTTCTTTTTCTATTTTATCACAGGGATTTCTGGCTACTGGTGAAATTGATCCCTTAAATAGGAGATTTTCAACTGATTTTAAACCTGATGTTGTGGTGCAAGGTTAGTGATTTCATGTTGTATACATGATGATGGGCTGAAGGGTGGTTTTTTTACCACCTCACAAAAGAAAGGCAGAATTTAAAAAAAGCTCTGACAGGTGAAGAGAAAGAGGAGAGACAGGCTGCTAGGCAGGGTTAAACTGCTGGGCATGTTCAGTGTATCTTAATTAGCACATGAAATGTGGGTACCTGATGATGATATCTGAGTCAGAGAAACTGGGGGGAGAGGGGAGGTTATCATGCCTGCTTGTTTTATGAGGAGGTGCTTACTCCATTTTATTATTGTTTTTAAAACTCTTTCATTACCAGTTTAAAATTAAATCTGCCAGCTTCTCAGTCTCTGCATCTACTTCAGGAGAGAAGGCAGGTCTGGGCACGCTCTGGGGCAGGAGTGGGCAATAAGACTGTGGCGGTTCGCTGCAGCTACAAGTACTTGCAGCTCCTGTTGGTCACAGAGGTACAGGTAAATACAGCGACGGCCTGTCAGGGGCTAACTCTGGTGAACCAGATCTGGCCCATGGGCCAGTATTTATTTGCCCACTGCTGCTCTGGGATGATGAGGTAAGCTGATCAAGGAATAAAGGCTCTCCCACTGCTCATCTGTGCAGCTTGTGAGAAGCAGTCAGGAGCCTGGATTGTCAGGAGCAGCTTTTCTTCCTCCTTCATCCCTGAAGCTTTTGACCCTAGCTGCCATCTGTCCAGTTTATCTCTGCAAATACCACAGTGCTTGTGGTTTAGAACTCTAGCCCTCCCCCAGAACTAGCTATGGGATTGTTGCACTGATCCTGTATGCTCATCCAAGCTGGCACCTTAGGGGAGGACTGTTCTCTTACCTGTCACAAGGTCTCCTTCGGCCGGGATTGTTTCTGTTTCTGTATAGGAAACTTTATAATGTTCACTTCCTGTATAAATATTCATGATTGCAGATTTAAAATTCATTTTTTGACAATATTAATGAATGCAGTAGTATTAACGAGCAGATCTGTACTGGGTTGTTAGATCCTAACTCAGCAAACTGACCCACATTTGCAAAACCCCCCACACAACATTTTAAAAGCTCATAGAGCAGTGATGAGCAACCTAAGCCAGTGCATGGGCTTCATGAGTGACCCTCCTTCATCTCAGTGGGCCATAAGATTGCTGTAACCAAGATGATTTCCCGGGATAGGATGGTTTTGCTAATTGTGCTTGTGTACCTAGAATTTGCGGGGTGTGCCAATTGAACCATTGTGCTTTGACTGGATGCAGATGGAGTGGGTGGCTCTCTCAGTCAATGTTTTGTGCAATCAGCACACACCTCACTTCACGTGCCCTTGCTTTATGTGTGTGTCACTTTAGGAATACAGGTAGGAAAAAACTACATGGGTGTAAACCAACAGACTCTGACAACCCTGTGCATGGGCAACGGTAAACAAAATGTCCTGTGGGCCACACACAGAACCCTGATGGGCCGCATGTGGCCCTCGGGCCGCAGGCTGCCCACTACTGAAATAGAGTCATAGAAGATTAGGGTTGGAAGAGACCTCAGGAGGTCATCGAGTCCAACCCCCTGCCTAAAGCAGGACTGACCCCCAACTAAATGATCCTACCCAGGGCTTTGTCAAGCCGGGACTTAAAAACCTCTAAGGAAGTATCGGGGTCTTAGATTGTAAATTCCATGAGGTAGGGTCTTCCTCTGTGTTTATACAGCACCTGTCACAACAGAGCTGTGATCCTAATCGGGGTACCTGCATGCTACTGCTTTAGAAATAATAAATAGTCTTCATAGCATCTGTATGCCACTGACACAGATAAGTAGGCTTACTATAATATCTTACAGTGGTAGCTTGTGTGGAGAAGGGAAGTGGAGAAATCTGGGGAAATGAAGAGCCAAATGCTGTCCTACACATTCTTGCAAGTTGGCAAATCAAGAAGGAACATGGCCTTTAGCATTTTTAGATTCCCCTCCCCCCATGTGGTGGGTAAATAGCCGTAATGGGTGATGTCAGAATACAGGAGAATTATTCTGGTTAAAATAATTCTGTTATTCTTTTCTGTTTTACAGTAACTGTCTTGGCAGAATCAAATGAAATTAAGGAACTACTGAGACACCATGGAATCAGAGTTCAGAGCATTGCAGACATCCATCCAATCCGAGTGCAGCCAGCACGGATCTTAAGTCACCTTTATGCCAAACTTGGTAGGTGCTAGAACTAGAAGTGTATGGTGGTTGTAATGAAACCCAATTTCTTTTTCTTTCCACTTCCAGGCTGTCCCCATTTCTTTCTTTTTATTTGTTTTATTTTCACAGTCATTCATTCTTTTTATATGTTGCAGGAGGTGCATGTGGTGATGGAATATATAGCACCTAAAGAAAAAACTAGAAATGAATATGCTGATCTGAACTGGTGCCTTAAATAAGGGATCTGTTAGAAGAATTAGGTTCACTTTGCCTGCCTTGAGCTGGTGCCCAAAGCAGAGGTTTCTGGATGCTCCATTCCAGTGGAGTTTCACAGACTGTCAGAAGCTGGTTCTCTGCAGTGGCTACTTCTAGAGACAGGCTGGGCTTTTGGAAAGCACCTGAAGGAGTTATGCATCTAAGTCCCCTTGAACTTCCACCTTGGGCTCCTTTGACACTCCTTTCCAAAGGAGATTGGGGGCTTTGTAATGTGGAATAAATACACACAAAATCTCACTATTTCAGCTGGTTCTAACCATGCATGGATTTGCCCAGTATAATTAGGGATGTTGTTTTTCAAAGTTAAGGCCAGTGATGAAAGTGAATCAGCAATGGCAAATCCTCTCCACCATACTCGGGGAAATTCACAGTGGGCAGTATTCAGTGTTTCCTTTTCGGTATTCCCCACGGGAATCAGGCTTATGGGTAGTGCATGAGGAAACTTCAGATATTGTTCAGTGACTCATAGAATCATATGGTTGGAAGAGACCTCAGGAGGTCATCGAGTCCAACCCTCTGCCCAAAGCAGGACCAACCCCAACTAAATTATCCCAGCCAGAGCTTTGTCAAGTTTTTCCTTATATCTAACCTAGATCTCCCCCCCTGCAACTTGAGACCATTGCTCCTTATCCTTTAATCTTTCACTACTGTGAACAGCCTCGCTCCATCCTCTTTGGAAACCCCCCTTTAGGTAGTTAAAGGCTGCTACCCAATGCCCCCTGCCTCTTTTTTTTTTGTAGACTAAATAAGCCCAAATCCCTCAGCCTCTCCTTGTAAGTCATGTGCTCTATCCCCCTAATCATTTTTGTTGCCTTCACTGGACTTTCTCCAATGACTCAGAAAAGCAAGTCAAAATTTAGAGGCTCATCTTAAGATGTTGGGCCTTGAACAGAAATTTAAATAAACCTCACAAACATATATTTTACCTGAAGAAATCATCCACACAGTTTAGGGGGGAAAAAGGCAGCGAGGGATAAAAATTAATTCTCATGTCTATCTGCAAGAAGCTGACTGGGTTAGTTTGAAGGTCAAGGTCTGTAATGGGTTTGATGAAACATGTCACTCTAACCCTAAGATCTTTGGGAAATTTAAAGTGAAAAGTGTAATGCAGCTGATGGTCCCTTTTGCTCTCCAGAAACCCCTTTCATGAGTGTCCCTAGACCGGAGGCACATGGCAGTTGAGGATCCCCTGTAGTGGAGACAAATTAACTAATGGCTGAGAGCTCTGTGAAGATGGTTCTGGCCTTCTGCTGATCTCTCCTTCTACCTCCCTACACTCCCAAGGTTCTGAGGATCTGGGTTCAGAACCTGCTGTTTGTTCTGAAGTGATAATCCCTCCCATCAAGAGGCTGGTTTGGGAACAGTGTGGGGGTTATGTTTGCCTGCTGCAGAGACTTTGGCTCGATCCCGTGGTTAGGGTGAAGAATAATGCCCTTCCTGATGTCACTGCACGTAGTGGGCCAAATGTATGCCTGAGATGACTGGAAGTGCGGCCATGTGTATCCCTCTGCTGTCATGGAACCACTGTGCCAGAATGGGGATTCATTCCAGCTGGAGGCTGGGTGGGTCTGTAGTGCTGAGCTGCTCTCAGACTTTAGGGGCATGTCTAGACTACATTTTTCTTTCAAAAGAAGATATGCAAATTCAAAAGAAGATTTGCATATCTTCTTCCGATGGCTTTTTTTAAAGAGGTTTTTTTGAAAAAGCAAGCAGTCTAGACGCAGTTCTTTCAACCCCCCTCCCCATTTCAATAGAATGCTGTAAACCTCATTTTTTGAGGAAGAAGGGTTCTTTTGAAAAAGGGTTTTTTTTCGATAGAACCGCGTCTAGACGGCATGCTTTTTCAAAAAAACCTCTTTCGAAAAAGTGATTGGAAGAAGATGTGCAAATTTGTGCCAAATTTGCGTATCTTCTTTTGAAAGAAAAACATAGTCTAGATGTGCCCTAGGTGGCAGTTGTGGTTGGTTTGTGTGTCCGGGCTTTCTGCTGCTAGGAGCCTCGCACCCAGATTCCAGATTCTTGCACAAGTTGGATTTCTGAAGTGAATCTGGCCCAGAGTATTTAATATTTTTCTTTCCTTCTTGAGAATGTATTGAATCATCTAGCAGGTAGAGTTCATCTGTTGAAGCTGGAAAGCTTTTTAGGTGACATAAGGCTTCTGTAAAATGATTGAAGTGGGTGGAGGAGTGGGTAGTGTCATTTGCTAGATACAGTAGAAACAGTATCTGTTCCTGAGGCAGATTTTAAAGGCTTAATCCTGCAAGGTGGTGAGCACTTGCAGTTCTCATGGCTTCAGAGAGAACCTTGCAAGGTCAAGTTCTCATAGAGTAGCTGGGATTTGAACATCTGCCATGTTTAGGAAAAAGCTTTGGTTGTGTTTGTGTTTGACCCCGCCAAAATAAAAATGTGCTGTGTGCAGTAGTGGGAAGGGCACAGCTATGAGGGGGAGGGTTCTTTTTTACACTCAATTCAGTGGCTGAATTCAGAGAATTAACACTGTTACATTAAAGAGGGATTGCCAGCAACTTGTGATGTTTAATGTGGCATGTGGTTTTCTTGCAAATATACCTCATTTCATTTGGAATGCTGCCTGTTATTCCCTGTAGATGGATGTATCTGACTTCCTGACAAATCAGTGTTTGTTCATGTATACCTTTTATTGTTTTTTCATATAGAAGTCTACATGGCATTTTACCTCTGTGAACATTTGGCTAGCCAGCATCAGCATGAAATGCCAGCTAGAGCTCCATAGCTTTACAAAATCTGCTGATTTTCTTGCTGGATCCCTATCTTTGTCATACTCTTTTTAGGACTTTATGTTCCTTTTTTTTCAGATTTTAAAAGAAATTGAGGCACCTTATCTTCCATGTGTACATCTGTATAACTTCCTCTCTGGAATGTGACTGATTTGGTGGTGTGTGTGGGTTGTGTAGTTTTTTTGTAAATACAGAATTTTTAGGCCAAAGACTTAATATGCAGAAATAATTTGAAAAAGGAAAACACAGTTGAAACTAGGGTCATCAGTGTCACATTTGCACGTGCTATAACTTTCTTATCTCCTTATGGAGCCATCGCTTTTTTTTAAATTCTAGAACTTCAGATACTTTACATGCCAAATACTGCAATTGTGGTAATCTATTGAGAGCCAGATTTCAGAGTTCATGTACTCAGTGGGAATGGGTTGTTGCTGAGCACTTTTGAAAATCTAGCCCTGAACTCTTATAGGGGCTGATCCAAAGCTCACTCAAGTCTATGGGAGCCTTCCCACTGATTTCAAAGGGCTTTTGAATGAGACTTCTAAAGAATCAGAAGTGTGTTGTTAAATGCTCATGGTCCTATGATGGTGGGTGCCACAGAAAACTTTTAAGACAGGTGCTAACAACACAGCAGTTGGAACTATTCTCTAATTCTATTTGTTGTACATAACAGGTGTCCCTGACTGAAGATTTGATGTTCAAGTTTAACTGAAAATTACGTAATAAAATTTAAAAACTTGTGGCTATTTGGAGAAGAATGGGAAATATTACATTAGATCTTTGTTTTTCTTTAAATTTTTACAGGCCGAAACAAGAACATGAACCTGAGTGGCCGACCTTACCGACATATTGGTGTGCTTGGAACATCCAAACTGTACATGATACGGAATCAAATATTTACTTTTACCCCTCAGGTGGGCATGTTAAGCCAATAGGAAAACTTCCTCTTACCTAATGTCCTGTGAATCTCTTTGATTCCACTCCCACTGATCTGATAAAGCAGCTGTCCTTTGCTTTGCTCTTTTACGGATGTTGGGTGACAGCCAAATGATAATGTTCTTTCTGCCTGTAAGCAGAGCCCCACCCCTATAGGATTCTGATTTAGTGAAGAGCACTCTAGATCAATAATACACAATCACTGCTGATCACTGTCCTCACCACAATTCTGGCTGCGTAAAAAAAGTGAGAGATAAATAGTTTATCTGAAAATCCTCTCACTTAATAAATATTTCTACTAATTACTTCAGTTGAAAGTGTAGTTCCAGTTTATCATGTCAAGAATTATACACTCCAGGAGCACAGAATCTGATCTGTGAATTATATTGTAACCATGGCCAGCAGCTCTACAGAAAGGAACTCTCTGCCTTCTGTTTTATCTCAAACGTCCCCTTAGTGTATGTTGGCAATATATGTCTTGGCCTTTCTAGAATAAATGGTCCTTTAATCCATTTAATAAAATATTACACACTTCTAAGTACAGCTTTATTATAGGTTGCTGTAATTCATCCCTGTTAAATTGTTCTTGCCACAAATCAGAGAGAGTCCTGTGAGGATATAAAATGTGGTTATAGTACCATGCAAGCAAAATTAATTAGAGCTGTTTCCTTTTCAACCATATCAATGTCTATAGGGCTTTTATAAATGACTTAAGGAATGAAGCAGAAAAAGGAAAGCTGGAAGAATACAAGCCCCAGTAAAGACTTACCTAACATGTTTTCTGCTCTCCAGTTTACTGATCAGCACCACTTCTACCTGGCTCTAGACAATCGGATGATTGTGGAGATGCTCAGAACGGAACTGGCTTATCTCACTTCTTGCTGGAGGATGACTGGAAGACCAACCCTCACTTTTCCCATCACCCACACCATGCTCAGTAAATGTCATTTTGTCTCTGTGGCTATCCCAGGTATAGATAGATTATTATTATGGAGGAGTTGGAGCATGAATTTGAGAGCAGGCAGATTGTATGTCTGTTGTTATTTTCTCTGAATTTTATATGTTAAGAGTACCTTTGACTTTCTGAGGCGTGTGCCATATTTGGATGGCAAAATGATGATTTATAAGGCATTATAAATGTTTTTACCCCTCATCTCTATCCATGCATGTCCGCACTGTACCCATCCTCTTTCTGTCTAAGAATTTATATGAAGTATTCCTATTTGAAACCTGTTACCAATGCTTTCAGGTAAGCTAGAATTGTATGCTGCTTTTTATAGCACTCTTGGTCTCTGTCTTGAACTTCTGCCTAGTTTGCATTGCAGAGGGCAGTTAGTCAGGCTACTTGCTGGTCATGTTTAGAAACATTTTATGAAAGGGTAATCACCAAACCTAGTCCCCAGTTCAGCTAAGGATTTAATCACACATAGCTATGTAAACCCAATTGCGATCATTAATCAGTGATTCAATATCCATTTTAAAATCAAAACTATTTTGGTTACTTACAGGAAACCTGATCATGTTAAAATGGTCATGTGATTTAAAAATAAGAAATAGACATTTGTTCCCCAACTAAGTTAAACTTTCATGTTTCTTTCTAGTTGATGATGGCTCTGACATTGATCCAGCAATTCTTGCAACCATAAGAAAATTAGAGGATGGGTATTTTGGAGGGGCAAGGTAATGTCACTATCCAAAAGTAATTATTCCACTGTTCCCACATAAGCGCCCCACCCCTCTTTTAAAGATCAAAGTGGTTCATAGGCCTTGAGCAAGCCCTCTCCATAGGGGTGAATTTCAACCTGAATTGTTACATGAGAATTAGTCACTAATCTACAAATCGCAGCAGTACAAAATTCTTAGCAGAACTTAGGCCTACATTTTTATTAACAGATTGTTCTTTTGAGAGTTCCAGGGCTTGACATTAAATCTTAATTAAGCATCAGTATTGCGAGTTGAGGATTTGTGGGTTTTCAGAAACATGGTTTAAAAATAATGATTTTTGTTAAAATAGTCCCTCACATTTGAAATTAAATGTGCATTGTATGTGAATATGTGTGTACATACTTACATGTTTCTTATTTCCATACTTGCTTGTTTTCTACTAAACTTCCCACTCTTGGAATCTCTTTGAGGATTTAATCAGCTTTACATCCTACCCGTGGCTTTTAATTTTTGTCACAAGAGGCTGAACCTATGGTCTCAGTGGTACTAAATCTATTAAATAGATCTATTAAACAGGTGGCATTCTGTGGGAATTAGAATTTTATCTCTTTTTTTTTAAAACAGGGACTACCTCTTACTGTACAGCTACCTGCACAATGAGGCTGTGACCTTGGACTGGGCCGCTAGGCACTACTACAATACACATAAATAATAATAGCTATCACAGCAAGCATCCACCAGATCTGTGATTATTTTTTGGGCACGTTTACTGATTTGTTTCTTTGGTGGTACCAACTACTGCCTCATTACCGGTGGTGGATCATAGAATCATAGAACACTAGAGCAGGAAGGGACCTTGAGAGATCATCAAGTGCAGTCCCATGCCCTCCCGACAGGACCAAGCACCATCTAGACCATCCCTGATAGATGTCTCTCTATCCTGCTCTTAATTATCTCCAGTGATGGAGTTTCCACAACCTCCCTAGGCAACTTATTCCAGTGTTTCACCACCCTGATAGGTAGGAAGCTTTTCCTAATGTCCAACCTAAACCTCCCTTGCTGCAGTTTAAGCCCATTGCTTCTTGTCCTATCATCAGAAGTCCAGGAGAACAATTTTTCTCCCTCTTCCTTGTAACACCCTTTTTGATACTTAAAAACTTCTATCATGCTCTCCCCAGTCTTCTTTTTTCTAAACTAAAACCCAATTCTTTTAGTCTCTTGGGTGACAGAAGAGGGATAATGTGATGATTACCTGTTGTGTTCCCTCCCTCTAGGGCATCTGGTATTGGCCACTGTCGGCAGACAGGATACTGGGCTGGATGGACCATTGGTCTGACCCAGTATGACTGTTCTTATGTTCTTATATATGTTCTAAGTCTTTCCTCATAGGTCATGTTCTCTACACTTTTAATCATTTTTGTTGCTCTTCTCTGCACCTTCTCTAATTTCTCCACATTTTTCTTGAAATGTGGTGCCCAGAACTAGACACAATACTCCAAATTCCACCACCTCCCTAGGTAACCCATTCCAATACTTCACCATCCTCCTAGTGTAATAGTTTTTCCTAATATCCAACCTAGACCTCCTCCACTGCACTTGAGACTGTTGCTCCTTCTTCTGCCATCTGTCACTACTGAGGACAGCCTCTCTCCATCCTTTTTGGAACCTCCCTTCACGTAGTTAAAGGCTGTTATCAAATCCCAAACTAAATAAGACTAAATCCCTCAGCCTCTCCTCATAGGTCATGTGCTACAGCCCCCTAATCATTTTGGTTGCCCTCTGCTGGACCCTCTCCAGTGTGTCCACATCCTTTCTGTAGTGGGGGCCCTAGGACTAGATGTAACACTCCAGATGTGGCCTCACCAGCGCCGAATAAAGGGGAATAATCACATCTCTAGATCTGCTGGAAATACTCCTCTTAATACACCCCAATATTCTTCTTGTCTACAAGGGGACATTGTTGTCTCATATCCAGCTTCTGATCCATTGTAATCCCCGGATCCTTTTTTGCCAAACTGCTGCTTAGCTAGTCAGTTCCCAGCCTGTAACAATGCTTGGGATTCTTCCGTCCCAAGTGCAGGACTCTGCACTTGTTCTTGTTGAACCTCATGAGGTTTCTTTTGGCCAAATCCTTCAATTTGTCTGGGTCACTCTGGACCCTATCCCTGCCCTCCAATGTATTTACCTCTCCCCCTAGCTTCGTGTCATCTGCAAACTTTGAGAGTTCAGTCCATCCCCTTATCCAAATCATTAATAAAGATATTGAACAAAATCGGCCCTAGAACCGATCCTTGGGACACTCCGCTTGAAACTGACTGCCAAACAGACGTCGAGCTGTTAATCACTACCCATTAAGTCTGGCAATGTAGTCAGCTTTCTATCCACCTTACAGTCCGTTTATCCAATCCATACTTCCTTAACTTGCTGGCAAGAATATTGTGGGAGACCATATCAAAAGCTTTGCTAAAGTCAAGGTATATCACATCCACTGACTTCCCCATGTCCACAGAGCCAGTTACCTCATCATAGAAGGCAATCAGGAATCCATGTTGACCATTCCTGATCACTTTCCTCCCTTCCAAGTTCTTTGAATTGGATTCCTTGAGGATACCTTCCATGATTTTTCAGGGGATTGAAGTGAGGCTGACCAGTCTGTAGTTCCCTGGATCAACCTTCCCTCTTTTAAAGATGGGCATTACATTTGCCTTTTTCCAGTAGTCTGGGACCTCTCCCCATCTCCACAAGTTTTTCAGAGATAATGGCCAAAGGCTCTGCAATGACATCTGCCAACTCCCACAGCATCCTCAGATTCATTAAATCTGGCCCCATGGATTTGTGTATTTCTAACTTTTCTAAATCATTCTTAACCTGTTCTTTCTCCACCGAGGGCTGCCCACTTCCTTTCCATACTGTATTGCCCAGTGCAGTAGTCTCGGAGCTGACCTTGTCTGTGAAGACAGAGGCAAAAAAAGCATTGAGTATTTTAGCTTTACCCACATTATCTGTCACTAGGTTACTTCTCTCATCCAGTAAGGGCCCCACACCCTCCCTGATCCCCTCTTATTGCTAACATGCCAGTATAAACCTTTCTTGTTACCCTTCATATTGCTTGCTAGATGCAATTCCAATTGCACTTTGGCTTTCCTGATTGCATCCCTGCATTCTAGAGCAATATATTTATATTTCTCCATAGCCATCTGTCTAAGTTTCCACTTCTTGTAAGCTTCCTTTTTGTGTTTAAGCTCGCCAAGAAAGCTAGTCTGGTCGCCTACCATATTTGCTTTTCTTAATGCTCATTGGTATGATTTGTTCCTGCGCCTTCAATAAGGCTTCTTTAAAATGCTGCCAGTTCTCCTGGACTCCTTTCCCCTTTGTATTAGCATCCCAGGGATCCTGCCCATCAATTCTCTGAGGGAGTCAAAGTCTGCTTTTCTGAAGTCCAGGGTGCGTATTTTGCTGCTCTCCTTTCTTCCTTTTGCCGGAATCTTGAAATAGACCATCTCATGATCACTGCTTCCCAGGTTGCTGCCTACATCTACATCCCCTACTAATTCCTCCCTGTTTGTGAGCAGCAGGTCAAGCTGTGCATGGCCCCTGGTTGTTTCCTTCAGCATTTGCACCAGGAAGTTGTCCCTAACGTTCTCCAAAAACTTCCTGGATTGTCTTTATACTGCTGCATTGGTCTCCCAACAGGTGTCAGGGTGATTAAAGTCCCCCATGAGAACCAGAGTCTGTCTACTCCTTAAAGACAGTTGCTTCCCATTCTGTAAGTGTGAAACTGATTGTTCTTTCCTAAGTGGAGCACTTTGCATTTGTCTTTATTAACTTCATCCTATTTACCTCAGACCATTTCTCCAGTTTGTCCAGATCTTTTTGAATTATGACCCTGTCCTCCAAAGCACTTGCAACTCCTCCCAACTTGGTATCATCTGCAAACTTAATAAGTGAACTATCTAAGCCAATATCTAAATCGTTGATGAAGATATTGAACAGAACCGATCCCAAAACTGACCTCTGCGGAACCCCACTTGTTATGCCCTTCCAGCATGGCTGTGAACTATTAATAACTACTCTCTGAGAATGGTTATGCATCCAGTTATGCCCCCACCTATGGTAGCCCCATCTAGGTTGTATTTCCCTAATTTATTGATAAGGTCATGTGTGGCAATATCGAATGTTTTGCAAAGTCTAGGTAAACCATGTCCACCCCTTCCCACTTATCCACAAGACTTATTATCCTATCAGAATGGTTTGACGTGATTTGTTCTTTACAAACCCATGCTGGCTGTTCCCTATTGCCTTATTATCTTCTAAATGTTTGCAGGTTAATTCCTTAATTCTTTGCTCCATTATCTTTCCTGGCACAGCAGTTAAGCTGGCTAGTCTGTAGTTTCCTGGGTTGTTCTTATTTCCCTTTTTAGAGATGGGCACTATATTTGCCCATTTATAAAAAGGGAAATAAGAATAACCCAGAAAACTACAGACCAGTCAGCTTAACTTCTGTTTCAGGAAAGATAATGGAGCAAAGAATTAAGGAATTAAAGATTTTTGAAGAGGTTTCCAGGGTTGTCCGGTAAAGCACAATTCAACATAAAAATGGAATGACATTAATTCTTTCTTAAACGCTTTCCTGTTTGCAGGGTAAAGCTAGGCAAACTGTCAGATTTTCTTACCACCTCGTTCTATACGCACCTGAGCTTCCTGGATCCAGACTCTGACGGAAAGCTATTTGATGATGCTAATGAAAGCTGTGACAGTCCTGAAAGTGGATATGAATTAGAAGGCTATCCAGATGATTTCTGTGACAAAGGTACCAGTCTTTAACTTGACAGTATTTGTCAGGGCTGTTCCCCACTCTGCCCTCCAAGTGCAGAAGATGGGGGCCCACAAAGAGCTCAAAATAAAAAAAAACCCAAAACCTTTGCCTCTACAGGCACTGGTTACAAAAATCCCCTCCCCCCCCCCCCAGAATCATAATACACAGATTTTTGGGGAATCACTTCCACCATCAAGTGATTTTTATCCCTGAAGAAAACAGGGGTGAACACTTGAAACACCCCCAGGGTTACCCCAAGCTCTTTTGCCCTAAAAGAGTTTGAAAAAAAGAAAGAAGGAAAACAAGCTGCAGTCTCTAGTAGCTGCCTCTCAGTCTGAGGCATGCAGATACACACAGACAGACCTTCCAGGACATAAGAATCAAATCATCACCTTAAAAAAGTAATTTTTATTACAAAATAAAAGATACACTTGATAAAGCATATTTGGTTGCTAGATGTTACAGAGCAACTAAGGAAAACAAATTAAAACACAAAGAAAAGTCTCTGAGCACAATGCGAGATGGTAAATGGTGAGGGGAGGCATAGATTCACACAGAGCAGTTCAAACTTAACCACAAAATAAAGAAAAATATCCTGATCACAACTAAATCCACTTTTACTTACTTCCAATTTTCTCTTTGTTCAGTCCACTCCCATGCCCCAGATTCCTTGGAGACATGATAGTCCTGCCTGGGTTTAAATCATTCTGTGTGTCTCCACTCCTGGTTTTTCTCTCCCACACACAGAAAGCAGGCCGGGAACCTATATCCAATTCAAATTTCAACACTCCTATCTCCCACCCTCTGGCCAACACCTTTGCTAGCTACCTTTGTTTAACCTCTTAGTCACCAAGTGCTGGTCAGCACTCTTCCTGTCCATTACAGTGTTATGTCCCCTATTGTTATGATCAACACCTAAGTTTACTATAATACTTAATTTAGAGGAAAGAGAAAATATCTTAATTTTAACTGTTTGCATTTGACAGTTGATGGTCAGTTGCTGTCTCTCGGGCACAAGAATGATGACAGTACTCATGTCTTTCTTTGGAGGGGAGCTCATGTGCATGTTCTTTTCCAACACTTAAAAGAGGATGTTTACCAGCAGCAAAACTGACAGTGAAGTTAGGTGTGTGCATGAACATGTTGAGGTAGTGTTGCCCTTTGGCTCAGCCAAAAGACCCTCTAAATAACAGCTGGAAAACTACGTTTCCTGGGTTTTTTTTTTTAATTAAGGAAAAGAATCCAAGAAATACTGCTCAAAAGAGAAATCTATTATAAACAGGATTTTTCCAAATTCTTCAATTTAAAAAAATCAATTTGATAGTGTCCTTTTACTGTATAGTCTCTGGTCTCTGTCCTTTTTGCCTCTCTGTTATTTTTCAATAGAAATAAAAAGTTATTGTGCCTCTAAAAGGGAGCTCATGTACATATTTCCAATCATTTTTTTTAATAAGCCTTTTATATCTGTGTGTCTCTCCAGAAAGCCCAGATGAGCTGGACCAGTATATAAATGATATGCTGCAAAGCACAACGCTTAAGTCCTACCTGCCTCCAACTTCAAAGAATGCTAACCAGCCCCTTGTATTTAGTGCTGCTCATTCCATGCGAGACATACTTTCAATAATGGCCAAGGCAAAGGGTCTAGATGTTCCAAGTATGTTTTTTCTGATTTTTAATTCTTACTGGATGAGAAAAGTAAAAAACAGAATTTGACGATGTGTGAACCAGGTAAATTGCAGTTGCTAGAAAGTAACAAGATAGTGTGGTATTCTGTTTTCAGTGTGATTGCTTCATTATTCCCACAGTGCCATGTCACTTCATGGCAACTGCAGTTAACATGCCATGGAACTTAAACATTTAATCCAAATGGACAATATGAAATCAGTTGCAGCTGGGCCAATTTATTTTGTACTCATTTTGCAGATGTTGTCCTTGACTGGAACCTACCATAACAAAAGCCTGATAAAGACAAGAGAAGTGGAATACAACAATGTGATTGGATGTTTTGGGGTTTTTTACATTTGTGTTGTTTTAAAATGGACTGAACTCATTTGTTTTTAGTAAGGACATTGGGAAATGAAAATGCCAGTAGATGTACATAAATTTCAGAATTGCAAGCACATACAGACAATAGGGCTGCATTATAAAAAAAATAATGGATAGATTGAAGGATTATTAGATCATTTACCCATTTGTAAATAGACATGTAACATATATGGAAATCCTGTATCCATTGAAGTTAATGGAAAGACTCTACTGGACATTGGATCAGGCCCTATAAAATATTAGTATTGTGCATACCTGTTATCCCTATTCCCCATCTTTCACAAATAGCCTGTCCTAGGGCTATAATAAAAGTAATATGAAATTAACTGGATGTTTGCCCTTTGTTATCCTAGTAACTTCACTTCTGTTATCCCCACTCTCTTTGTCTTCATTTATCTTTAGGTCCCAATCAAGGAAAGCACATCCTTAATTTAAACTACAGGAGTTGCTGAACTTGCCTTAGTTGGACTGTTCTTGAGCTTGAAGTTAAACATACTCTGAAGTGTTGTGCTAGATTGCATCATTAGACTGTAAGATCTTTGGCACATACACTGTCTTTTACTGGGCCTGGAATCTAGCACAATGGGGCACTGACTCTGTTTAAGCCTTTGGATACTACCCAATGATAGATCGTGTTAGATCAACGGTTCTCAAACTCTGTGTTGGGACACCAGAATGGATTGCAGCTCTGTTTTAATGGGGTCGCTGGGGCTGGTGTTGGACTTGATGGGACTCGCAGCCAAAGCCTGAGCCCTACTGCCCAGGACCAAAGCCAAAATCCAAGGGAGGCAGGGCTCAGGTTACAGGCCCCTGGCTTGGGATGGCAGGACTCTGGCTTGGGTCCCTCCTCCTGGAGTCATGTAGTAAATTTTGTCGTCAAAGGGGGGTTGCTGTGCAATGAATTTTCTGAATCCTTGGATTAGATCAGTCTCTATTTAAATAGATGAGATAAAAACGTGGGTATGAAGCTTGGTTTGTACTTGTATCATGTCCCAGATAGCATGGCTCCTGCAATCTGATACTAGAGGTGTTTTCAGTCAGTATGATTCTGCTACCAGATGTTGCATTTCCTTTGTATGTTATTTCAGGTTGTTTTGCTTTGCAGGTGTTTCTATGTCTCTGCCAACTAAAGTTTTGAACACTCACCGGAAATCTCTGAATCTTGTTGATTCTCCACATCCTTTTGAAGTGAAGGTGAGCTAGTGGAATAGTTACGCAGCTTTTTGGCTATTAAAAGGAATTTTGTTTAGAAACTAGAGTTAATTGTATGTTGTTAAATGAAATGCTTCCTTTAGCATTAGCAAAACAAATAGTAAAATAACCTGTACTTATCTTCTAGAGGCAGATCCTACCCCATCCTCTTCAGAGCCATGTAGGGATGGTAGCCAGTGAGTCCAGAGCAATGGAGGGACAGCATAAAAACTTAGTGGTCTGCATTCCTAATCCACCACTAAACTGTTTTCCAAGGACTCCAATTCACAGTAATGTGTGGGGAGAGGGACTTGTGAAAGGACAGGGCAGGACTAGTGGCTGTGTGGCTTCACCTGCCAATCCCACCAGGATGGAGATATAGCTCCAATAAAAGCTACTGTTGCCATAAGAATGCACTGTCAGCTGCAAAATGTTTCATATGCTGAAAGGACAGGGTTCCACCCCTTGGAGGAGTCCTCTGTTCAAAGACCATCTATTCACGTATGCACATGAATAAAGAATAGGGTCCTGAGTGCATTTGTCATGCAGCACCCGACAGGTTTAATAAACAGAAGCACTTTCTTATCTAACCACAATTTTCCCTCAACTAATTTGCTGTCTTGTAAGTTCAGTTTATTGTACACCTTGTTTAGAAAATTTAGAACATTTCTGTTGGTCATCAGTATCTTCACTTAGAAAGTACCATTTAGAAATACAAGTGAAGAAACCAACAGAACTTGTAGAGCAATCTACTTTTACTTGATTCAGCTGAATTCGTTAGTTTAAAAATTATAAAATCAAGGCTGTCAATTAATCACAGTCAATTCATGTTAACTCAAAAAAATTAATCTCAATTAAATTAATCACCGTTTTAATCACACAGTTTAAACAATAGAATGCCAATTTAAATTGATTAAATATTTTGAATGTTTTCTACATATTCAAATGTATTGATTTCAATTATAACACAGAATACAAAGTGTGCAGTGCTCACTTTATTATTTTTATTACAAATAATTGCACAGTAAAAATGATGAACAAAAATAGTATTTTTCAGTTCATCTCAGACAAGTATAATAGTGCAATCTCTTTATTCTGAAAGTGCAACTTGCAACTGTAGATTGTTTTGTTTGAGTACCCCTCTCTCCCCCCAAATAAGTCCCCAAGTCCATTTAGTCCTACTTTTTGTTTGACCAATCACTGAGAGAAATAAATTAGTTTACATTTATGGGAGCTAATGTTGCCTGTTTCTTATATACATGCCACTTGACAGTAAGAACAGGGGTTCATGTCACACTTTTTTAGCCAACCTTGCAAGGTATTTATGTGCCAGCTGTGCTAAATATTCATATGCTCCTTCATGCTGACCACCATTCTAGAGGATATGCTTCCATGCTGTTGCTGCTTGTTTAAAAAAAAAAAATGCTATGAGTAAATTTGTGACTGAACTCTTTGGGGAAGAATTGTATGTCTCCTACTTGTTTTACCTGCATTTCTAAAGATTGCTACAGCACCCTATGTATAGAAAATACAGAACCTGAAGCACCAAAAAAGAAAATACCCTTTGTGCTGGTGGCATTTGACTCATGATGAAAATGAACATGTGTTGGTTCACACTGCTTTGGATCATTATTGAGCATAATCAGTCATCAGCATGAATGAATCTTCTCTGGAATGGTGGTGGAAGCATGAAGGGCCATGTGAAACTTTAGTGCATCTGGCACTCACATATTTTGTGACACTGGCTACAGCAATGCCATTGAATGCCTGTTCTCTCTTTCAGATGACATTGTAAACAAGAAGTGGGAAGTATTATCTTCTGCACATGTGTGTCTTATTGGCTGAACAAGAAGTAGGACTGAGTGGGGCTTGTAGGCACTAATGTTTTACATTGTTTTATTTTTGAGTGCAGTTTTTGTACATAATTCTACATTTGTACGTTCTGTGTTCACATACTTTGTACTCTGTGTGGTAACTGAAGTCAACATATTTGAAAAAGTAGAAAACATAAAAATATTTAAATGTCTTGATATTCTATTGTTTAAAAGTGCAGTTAATTGTGACTATTTTAATAGTTGACAGCCCTCTATTAAATCAGATATGCATGGACGTTGATTTAATAAAGTTAATAACAAATGACAGGAGAGAGATGAAAAGAATTTATTTTCTTCTATTATAAAATTTCTGGTTTCTTTGGTAAAAAATTTTTCTTTCATTATAATATCTCTGACTCAGTGGATCAAATGCATCTATGATTACAGAGGAAATGTTCCATGCTAACTGCTATATTTTCTCGGATTAATCATCATATCTATTGTAGATTGATGCAAACTACACAATGCATCTAAATTGCAAATAAGGAATTGCATTACTATGTCTTCTCCAGTGAGCAGCCACAGCTAATGAGTTAGAATGCTCCATCTACATATTCTTTCATACTTTTTTTTTTTTTTTTAAATCTCTTCTGTCTGATTATCAGGATCCGGAATCTGTTTTGCATTTGCCCAAAGATGATCATGGTGATTTGGATTGTGAGAAGCTAGTTGAACAGCTGGAGGAGTGCCTAACTTTACATGATCAAGCTGATATATTGTACATCTTGTATATAATAAAGTAAGTTATCAGAGGTTTTTCTGAATTGTCTCTTCAGCTTGTTTGGAAGTTCCATCATAGGTTCCCCAAAGAAAAGTTTAGATACTGTAAAAATTTCGGTCTACTTTAATAGGTTACAGGTACTTCAAATACATTACAATATGTATATGCAGTTTTTAGATGAGACAGGTAAGAACACCAGGATTTTATAAAAATATGCACTGGCACCTGAGGTATAGAACAAAGCTCACTGGAATTAAACGCATAAGTTCTTTATATTCCCAGTATTTAATATCTATTATTGTCCACCAATAAGTTCACAAGAAATTGGGATAGAATTTTTATATGCAGGTGGGTAAGCACATGGACATTTCATGCAGAATGTTTGTGCTGTGTTATTTTTCACTATACAAAAGAGTATAATTTATCTGTGTATAGTACAAATTCAGTTTTAATGAATTTCTTTGTTTCATGCATGTTTATGACCTCTCTGGCTAAAATCCAGAAGTCCTCAAAACACTCTTGGGAATGTCTAATTGACGCTGTTAAACATAGTAAAATAGCCTAGTGACTAAACAGGGTTGATGAGAACAGAACACAAATGTAATCCGCCACCAGTCTTGTAAGAGCGCATTTACTGATACATACTGATTTGTTTTATGTTCAAGAAACGCTACAGGATATTGGCAGAGAGTTAGCTTATGGGTGAGGGACACTTCATTCACTGCTGAGTTTTCTTAATAGCACATATTGTCTTTTGTTTTCTTCTGTGTGTTGCTTCTCACAGCAGGGCCTTTCTGGGCTCGGGGATCTTTTCGAGCATATGTCTAGCAGGTTCATTTTCTCCCTTGCTCAGTATATCATCTCACCACTTTTCCACTATATTGGGCCAATGTCACAGCAACATCATTTTTCCAAAGACAAGGCCCATTTTATTCACTGCTTCCCACCAAAATTAGTTGGGGGGGGCACTAGTAATATTATGCAGCATAATCAACAGGGAGCCCAGTTATTCACCATTGTGATGCTTTTAGAGGGAGTTAAGAACACAGGAGATGAACAAAAAGTATATCTGAACCTTTTCTTTATGCCCTTTCCAGAAGTTGAGATATATGAAAGATGTAGTTTCCCAAGAAGAATGTCACTATTATGACATTTGTACAAACTCTAGCAGTTTTTTCCAGAGTGTCTGAATTACTATGACTAGAGCCCTGCAGATATCTGCTTTTTATATCTGTGGGACAGTTCTGAAAATACAGATGTTGGTGCAGACACAAACCCTGAACATAACTGCAAAAATATGATCATTGCTTCTTTCAACGCCTTAATAATGACAGCAGCATTACTATTTTCTTTTGTTGCCTAGATGTCAAATCTCACAGGGTATAGTGTGGAAGTTTGATTAACAACTTCAGAAAAGGCAACATGAAAAAATCTGTCAGAAGCCTCTGTCACATCTAAGAAGTTAGTCATGTAATCTTCAGCATTATTGATGAAGGGTGCTGTTACAGGGCTTTGTCCTTCAAGGTGCTAAGCACATTGTTCCTGGTCCAACAACGTGTCTAAACATAACCTTAATTTAAATCATGAGAGCAGTTCTGTTGATTTCAGTGAGACTACTCTCATGCTTCACTTTAAGCAAGTATGTAAGTGTGGGATTTTGAAAGAGATTTATGTGCCCAAATCCGACTGACTTCTAATAGAGGCTTAATTGCTCTCTCTGCTTGTAAATTCCTTCCCAAGTGATCTGCAGGATTAGGACCAGACTGCTTGGCACCTTGCAAGAATGTAAGGGAGTTCAGTTTCCTGCTTTCACCATCTGTGATGTCTCTGCATGGATGGTCTATAGAAATCTGTGTTCTTTGCTTTTGTGCACCAAAGCTGTCATTTTTGCTTTTCCTTCCGGCAGAGGCCCAGACTGGGATACAGAACTGAATGGACAGTATGGAGTCACCGTTCATTGTCTGCTCAATGAGCTCTACAGCAAGGCAGGCCTGAACCAAGAGTGGGGGTTAATTCGTTACATCTCTGGCATTCTCAAAAAGAGAGTGGAAGTTCTGGCTGAGGTATAACAAACTCACATGTTGCCAATTCCTTCAGTTTCTCTCCCCTCTACCCAGAAACTAGAATCTCTCGAATTGTTTTGTCTGTTATCACTCAAACACAAATTCCAGCAGGGTCTATGTTTATCCCATTTTGGTTTTACCTTCCATCAGTGTGTTACGGTAAAGAGGATGCTGTGGTATATTTTAGAGCAGCCATAGAGGCTCAGTAACATGAAACTTTATGACGATGTTTCTGCCTTTGAACTTTGCTGAGAAAGGTAAAAATCTTAGTGAGGTTGCCTGGTTATTTGGAAATTTGAGAGCTGTAGATTAGTGAAGTGAGACTGAAGCTTTTTTAAAATAAAATGTGTCTTGATTATAACAACTATTTATTTGTGTTCCCCTAGTGCCTTGGAGCCCTAATCATAGAGTTTAAGGCCAGACAGGACCCAACAACTCATCTAGTCTGACTGCCTTTGCATCAGAGCCACCAGCACCCATGCACTAAACCCAGAAATCAAAATTAGATCTAAGTATTACAGCCCACAGGAGACTAGATGGGTATGTGTCACAGGCAGAGATTAGGACGGAGCAAGGTGCACCAGTGCCCAAGACTCCTGTAATGGTAAGGAAATAAGCCAGTACAAAAAGATGGTCCTTTCCCCAAAGACTAAAGTCTAAGTATATTGAAATATACAGAAATGATAAAACATCAAGAGCTACGTAAGGAAAATAGTCACGGGCTTGTCTATAGTGCCGCCCTAGAGCTTTAGTGAAGAAGCTACTATGCTGGTAGGAGAGTGTCTTCCGCTGGCATAGTAAATCTACCTCTGTGAGAGATAGTAGCTATAGCCTACACCCAGGGTTAGGTCGGATGTCGGGTGTAGATTTTTCACACCCCTGAGCGACATAGTTATACTGATGTAAGCTTGTAATGAAGACTTGGCCATTGATTTTGTCCTGATCGTTAAAAATTATTTCCTTTTGGCTATCATAAATAAGTCTCAATTTTCTTGCTTGCACTTGATTACAGTAAGTTCCTGAGATTTGCACACTAATATTCCTAGCTATTTTTTAGCTGGCTTTTCATCCTGTGCAATGATATTGCTGAGCTTTGACCATCTCACACAAGTTTCAGTAAGCATTTTGTTGTAGCTGCAGAGCACCATATCCCAAAGTGTGGAACATGTTCTTTTCCTATCTTCCTAGAGGGGCCACAAAGCTGGGCATGTGAGCATGGAAAAATGTATAAATTAGGGTGTTAGCTTACAGGAAACACTGGTCCTAAGTGCTCAGATGGCTGCCCAGGAAAGATTCAGATGCCGCCCAGCTGAACAATAGAGTGCCCACAGCTGGCAGCATGTGTTTCTATTGGTGGTGCACAAGCATTGGTGCATATAATAAAATGTATTCCACACATGGCTGGAAAAATTAGAGGGGACATTGGTTAGTGCTCTGACAGTGAGTGGTGGGGCGGGTGCGTGAGGGTGTGATCATTTCTTACGGGGTCTGGGAAACACTGCTCTTCCCTCAGTAGACTTTGATTCAGGGCCTTATAACTGTTAAACTCAACACCAGTCCTACTTTTGCACTAAGAGCAACATAAAGAAGGTTACATACAGCAGGAGTGGGAGGCAGTATGTGTCTAAATGAACTACAGGATAGTATGTTACATACAGAAAATCTTTTTATTTTTAAATTTTGTTTTTTAAAGAGATACGCTTGTTGAGAGGCTGTCTAGCGATAATGCACACATCCACTCTTGCTCTCTCCAATGGAATTTTCTTGTAACTTTATCTATTTTCTCTTGCAAATAAGAAAGGAATTATAATATAGAAAGAGTTAGAATTCTCCCAAGGCCTGAGCTAGGACTGCTGTTGGCAAAATTGTCATATGTGTTTTGGCTTCAGTGGACCTATGACAATCTACATTTAATCCACAGTGGCAGAGGCTCTCCCTCTGAACTATACATTCAGTAGCAGATGCAAATATACTGAGGAATTACCAAATAAATGCTTTTTCTTGAATTAAAAAAAATTAATCATTGTTGCCATATAACTTAACAGAGTGGGCTCTCTTGCTTTCTGTGTTGTATTGTAATAGGCATGCACAGACCTCCTGTCACACCACAAGCAGCTTACAGTGGGCCTGCCACCTGAGCCGCGTGAAAAAACTATTACCGCGTAAGTGTTGGCTCTGTCTCACTCTGGATGTCTTGTAGTTCAGAGTTCCTACTACTGATACAGTGTTTCCAAACTATTAACTATCATTTTCAGAAAGAAGCATGGGTCTGTGAGCTGGAAGGTTTATGAAGCAAAGTTGTTTTGGTGCATTTTAAAAATTAAATTAAAATTTCTAACTCTGAACAGTTGACACATGTAGAAAATAACAGGCATCACAGGCACTCCTAACTGTCTGGTTCACTTTCTTTAGCCCTCTGCCACCTGAAGAGCTGTCAAAGCTTATTTATGAAGCTAGTGGGCAAGACATCAGTATAGCAGTCCTGACCCAGGTATAAAGCCCATGGATGGAGATTTTTTTCTTCTTTTTTTATGCTATACCTTCTTTTTGGCAAAAGTTACAATGAATGCCCCTGAATAGATACCTTTTGTTCATTTGCTCATCCCAGGAGATAGTGGTGTATTTGGCTATGTACGTCAGGTCACAGCCCAGCCTTTTTGCAGAAATGCTCAGACTCCGCATTGGACTAATAATTCAGGTGATGGCTACTGAGCTGGTCCGCAGTTTGAACTGTTCAGGTAAGACCAATTTTACTGTAATACTGTAGTAAACACACCTCTCTCCTTTCCCCACCTCCAGTGATCAATGTTTCAGTTACATAGGACAAGACAAATAATTTGGTTATTTGTAACATAGCCCCTTTCTTAAAATAACTGTTAAAATTCTTCCTTCAGTAAACACTGTAAAGAAACATTTGTGGTGGGAGGGGGAACTGTAAAACTCCTAATATAATGGTTCTATTTTTAAGTAGACTCCAAGGTGGGTATAGGTGTGATTTTTGCTTTTATTTACCCAGAAAAGCTCAGCTAAACATAATCTGTTTTTTTAATTAAATCCTTTGTCTCATACACATAGCTGAAAACTTCAAAAATAATCTGCATTCCAAGCATCCTTTTGACACACACAAATACCCACTCTCTTTTTAAAAAATATCGTAGGCATTTATGCTATGTCTTTTGTTACCCAGCAATATGCACTATGGGGAAAGATATACTGTAACTCCTCCGTGTGGATGCTGCCGGCATGAACTAAAGGTCCCTAGTTTGTGTTAATTTAGTCCTGTTTAGTGAGGGCTGCTTTAACATGAACCAGGCATGTTTTAGTTCATGCCTTCAATGTCCACATAGTGAAACGGAGTTGCAGAGCAGTTCATTAAGGTGTGTTGCCATTCATCCAGTGCCCCCTCCCTACCCCACGTTTGAACTGCAGGGCTGTGTAGTCAAGCCCTTAAGCTGCCCTGAGTAAGTCACACTGAGGCCTGGTCTGCAACTAAAACATAGATTGATCAATCTAAATTGCTCAGAGCTGTGAAAAATGCAATGTCCTATGCTAAGTAGTTAGGCCAGTCTAACCCCACTGTGAAACCACTAGATCAACGGAAGAATTTTTCCATTGACCTGGCTACGTTATGTCACTCAGGACTCTGAATAGTCCACCCTTCTGAGCGACATAAATTGCACCAACATCAGTGCCTATGTGGATAGTGCTGTGTCAGCAGGAAAGCTCATGCCATTGCAGAGACAGGTTTTTTGATCTCAACAGGAAAACTCTCCCGTTGACATAGATGAGGGGTCGTCAACATATGACACACATGCCATAAGTGGCACGCAAGATGATTTTGAGTGGCACGCGCCTGCCTCCCAGGTGATCTGTGGCTCAAGTGCAGCCATCCCTCCCCCACACAGGGAGCAGGTGTTGCAGCTCGAGCCTCGCGGCATGGCATAGGGGCCCAGGCAAGCAGAGCAGGAGACGTTACCCTGCACTGGGCACCGTGTCCCTAGGGCTGCCCCTGCCCTGCCTGGATGTGTAGCTCCCAGGAGCTAAGGGGTTAACAACCCTTGCCACAGGCTCTGCCTCCTGCTCTGGGAGCGGGTGGGGCTGGGCCTGCTTCGCAGATCGGGGTGGCGCTGCCGGTCACATGCTGCTGCCACCTTCTTGGGGCACCAGGGCCCGGACTTGGCTGTGGCTGTTTCCCGCATGTGGGGAGACCCTTCCCCAGAGCCCTGCTGTGACTGTCTGGGGGCTGGAGCCAGCCCTGGGCTCTGCTTGCTCCAGCCCCGGAGCCGCAGCCTGTAGGCAAAGGGGTGGGCTGGGCATGAAGTGACTCTGCTCCTGTTGCCCCCTCGTTGCCCCAGCACTGCTCCCAGGGGGCTGCAAGTCCCAGTGCTGCTTCCCCGATGGTGAATGTGCCGGGGGCACAGAGATGTGTGGGGGCAAGAGGGGGGTGAAGGCGGATGCGACGCGCACTTGAGGCTACTGAGAGAGATTAATGAAGCTGCTAAAATGTAAGTAGGGCTATTATTGACTTTTAAAAGTATCAATGGCATGCAGATCCGTAAATAGAAGCGAATAAGTTAAATCTTGGCATGCCACTTCTGAAAGGTTGCCGACCCTAGCATAGTCTTCACCAGACAGGCTGCAATGGCACAACTCTGCTGGTTCAGCTGCACAGTTGCAGCATGGTATGTAGAGACATAGCAGGCCTGCTCACAGGGTGAGCAAAGGGGCCAGCTGCCCTGGGCCCAGAGACTCACGGCTGCCTCTGTCACTATAGCAGCAGTGGCAGTGGCTGAGCCTTGAGCAGCTCGTGCCAGGCAGTGCTGAAGGGCTGGCTAGGGGAGGCTAGCCTCCAGCCCCACTCCCTTCTTCCTTAGGCCTCACCCCTTCTGGGGCCGTCCAGCTGCCTCCAAGTGATGTCTGTCAGCTGCCCTGAGACATAGCCTCAGATACTTTTGGAATATCTGTTTGAAGTGACTTCACATCAATTCCAAATTTAGAAGCAATTAACCTACCTCTACCTCCCCACCTCACACATACATACTCTGCAGTCCTAATTATTCTTGGCTATGGAGAGTTAGTTTTGAAATGTCTGAATATTGATATATTTTCTTTTTAATTTTATTTCCCCAACCTCCCAACTGAGATATATAAGATCTATTGTGTGATGTTACTCATGTCCTTTTGCAAGTGGGAATTAAATAAATGAGCTGCACATTGCATAGCTAATACAGCCTGGAAGTTCATGAGGTAGGAGACAGTGAAACTGAAGGGAAATCCATGAACAATTGAAAGACTCACCACACAAGAAAATCTAAAGGTGTCACAGTTCTGTGTAGCTGCCGCAGCCATTAGCAGAAGCAAAAAGAGTTAATTGGTACCAAATCATAGTCAAATCTTGGTGCTAATACTGGACATGGGGACTGCACAGACTTCTATGTCCTAAATGGTCTCCATATCTGTGTCGCACTAAGTGAATCCTGTGTGGGAAACTTCCTGTCACTAGCATCTAGAAGGCTTCTCAGTTTTTCCATTTCCTAAGCATGAAGTCAGAGACTTTGCCACACAGTTTGGCAAATTGGAACACACTGCCAACACAGATATTAACCCTAGTGTCCCAAAAACAACAACAACAACAAATAGACTAGTAGCACCTTAAAGACTAACAAAACATGTAGATGGTATCATGAGCTTACATGGGTGCAATCCAGTTGTTCGGATGACCAGATCCAAGAATAAATAAGGGAAGGAGATGGGGGGGGGGGGGAAAAAGGAGGGGGAAAAGGAGAAAATAAAAAGAGAGAGACAGTGAGTAGATGGTTCAAATAGTTACAAGAGACTGATAAAAACAATTAGCATCTCCGTTGGTTGGTTGGTTGGTTGGTAAGTCATTAGGATGTGGAAGGTAGCGTGGGAGCCGAGCCAGTTGATGTCCTTTTCACACCATTTGCATAAGACTTAAATTTGTAAATGAAGTTAAGTTCCAATCCTTCTCTGTGTATTTGGCTTGCAGAATTGGCCTGAAACAAAACAATGACTTGGAGATGCATTAATGAGTGTCCAAGTAGATTAAAGTGTTCTTCCACAAGCCAAATACACAGAGAAGGATTGGAACTTAACTTCATTTACAAGTTTTTAAGTCTTATGCAAATGGTATGTTTTGTTAGTCTTTAAGGTACTACTAGTCTATTTGTTGTTATTTTAAATTTTTCCTGTTACAGACTAACTCAGCTACCCCTCTGAAACTTGGTGACCCCAGTAGCTAGCCAGTATTTGGGAGCTTGTGGGTTGTTTCCATTAGGAGAAGAAACTGATGATGGAGTTACGATTTTTTTTTTTTGATAATCCTGTTTGTTTACAAAAAATATACAAAGTCCTGTTTCCCAGAACACAATAAGAATGAAAAAGCAGGAGATAATTTATTTCCAGTTCTAGGCCTCTTTCCATCCTTCACTCTTCCCAAAAGCTTTCTCTCACACTTAACTTTTTCTTGGAATCATGCTACAAATGCTCTCTGGCCATCTCTGGGGACTTCCTTGCTGCTCTCTTTGTCTGCCTCTGTTGTATTTCTTCTGTTTCTGTCCCTTATATGGACAGCTCCATCAAACAATACCGAGCCCTCTGCAATACCCAGTCCCCAGTCATTCCTCAGGAAAACTCCTCCATCCACATTGTTCAGATTCCTTGCCAGCAGCCTTGCATCTGGTCTGGTTTTTTTGGGGTGGTTACTCCTATTATTTTAGCCATTTTAATTCATAAAGGAGCCTTAATTGTTTCTAACATCTATCTCAGTGAAGGGTAGCTGTTACACCCACTAGCTTCAATGAGGTTTTACCCAAACCCTAGTACAAATAATAATTAAGGTTCCTTGTATGAAAATTATCTCTTCCGGATTTATACATTACTTTTTGCCTTTTTTTTAAAAAGCAAGCATTAATAACAAACCATGACTAGTTATTAACCCTAGAAAAACTACAATATGAATGACTTAAAACAGTATTTTCTCACTAGGTGAAGAAGCCTCAGAAAGTTTAATGAATCTAAGCCCCTTTGATATGAAAAATCTCTTGCACCATATTTTGAGTGGGAAAGAGTTTGGCGTTGAAAGAAGCGGTAAGTTGACTATTTGGTTGCTTGAATGTATTATAACTTGTGTACATCTCTAATAAGCAGGAGCTATTTAGATGCAGAGTTTGTGTTACAAGCCGTAGAGATACTGATTATGTATGAAACACAGGGACATGCCTATTATTTTTAGTACCCCCCAAGTATTATTTTGAACTATAGAATTTTTAATTCAGCAATGTTGTATGACCAGTTAATGGTTTTGGAGACATCTGTGGAAATATATGATAGGAGGGATAGGCTAAGAATTGTAGTGAGATTGCATCCAGCGTTTTTATATATATAGAAAGTGGCCTGTTTATAACCTGTCTTGCCCCTCAACATGCTTACCAGCCAGGTGACATACCTTCTCATGGCAAAGATAGTTTAATTGTGGCATCTCTTCACTTTTTTGAAGACAGAGTAATTGTTAAAATGGAAACAGTTCTAGGATTGGGCTTTGATGTGGCCATTTAGTCCCTACCATGTTGTTGTGGAGAGGGACAGAAGCATGATGTCTTAGTGGGAGCTTTGGGAGACATTGTTAGATTTATTAATGGAAGGCCAGATTCCCAGCTGGTGTAAAAGAATGACAATCTGGAAGTGTGAGCCAGAGCAATCCCTGCCTTGTACCCTTTTACAGGACACTGTGTGTGATCTGCACTCTGTACAAGGCCCAGCTGTGCAGGATATTACAGATGAGAAAGGGAATAGCCTGCTTCCCTCCACCTGTTTAGGGTAGGCTAGGGTTGCTGTCAGGTCTAGCCAGGATCACTCTGAGCACAAGGACTAGGATTGTACCTTTGTAAGGCCAGATACAATGTTGAGTGTTGGTTGAATTCACTTATGTTAGATGATGTTTAAGGCTCACGGTGAAACTTAGAACACGGATGTAGGTCTGAAACAAAGAGCTGGTGAAAATGCTTATGAATGGCAGTATTTCTTGATGCTAGAGATGGGACATAGACAGTGTGCCCATCATTTGTTGGGGGCATGTAAGGGGCATGGAGAGAGAGCACAGCTCTGTTTCCTTCTTACCTAAACACCATTTTCAAGGTTCATCCTTTCACAGGTTTGCAAATCATGTCAAGTAACTGCACATCAATTTGTTTCAAAATATACACCAATACAGAGAACATTGTGCTCTAAAATTAGGTCATGCCAAGCTCTCGTGATACTCAGACAGACTTTAAAAAAGAGAATGTCTAATCTGACCATGGTTGAAGGATATTGAGATCAAAATAATCTGACGTGTCTAAACTTCAAAGGCATATCAATAGTTCCCAAGAATTCCTGAGTGGCATTAGAAATGACTTCTAAATCTATAGGTAGGTTCTGAAAAATCAGGCCAAAATATTTGGAAGGGTTGAGCATAGGGATGTTAAATTTAGATTAATGGGCTAATTGAATAGTCGATGCAATTTGCATCAACTATTTGATTAGTTGATAAGGGCGCCTCTGCCTTTCAAGTGTAGCAAGAGCTACACTTCAAAGGCGAAAGCGGTGCAGGGAACACAGGGCCAGCAGAGAACTCAAGCAGTCCTCTGTTGGCCCAGTGGTCCCCGTGGTGTTTCAAAGCAGCAGCGCTGCATGGAGCCTAGGGTCAGCTGCGGCGTACCCAGCTGACCCCGGGCTCCATGCAGCACTGCTGCTTTGAAGCACCCCCTCCTCTTCCGCCCCCCCCTTGCTGCCTCTTTCTTATAGAGGTAGCAAGTGGGGGGGGGGGAGCAACTAGTTGTTCACATTCCTAGTTGAGCATTCAATGAAGTAATTAAGAACTGCAGATTCCCGCTGCCTTTGAAAATTGGGCCAAAAATATTTAAATGTCTAAATATGGATTTAGGAATCTAACTTTAGACATTCTGATTTGGAAGTTTGGCTTATGCTTTTAATCATATTGAAAGTAAAGAGAGATCATGCATGGAAGGTGCCTAGTCCTGACATAAAATTGTATGTAGGAATTAAAGGAAAAACACCTTATAAGTTGTATTCTTATTATTACTTAGACATAACTCCATTTAATTTATAAAATTGCATTGTTTCTTTCTTCAGTGAGGCCTCTAGATTCCTCTAGCTCCAGCCCTGCAATTTCTATTCATGAAGTGGGACACACTGGAGCAACTAAAACAGAAAGAAGTGGCATTACTAGACTGAAGAGTGAAATGAAACAGGTGGGAGGATCTTCCTTTCTGCCCATTTTTAATCGGCACAGGATTTATGAAAGTCACTTTTTAAACTCAAGAGAAAAACTGATTTGTGTTTTGTTATATCTAAGCTCTATTATATTCATGGTACATTTCAGACTTTTCCTGTCTGTTTTATTATTTGACGTTGTAGTGGCTGTTTTAAAAAATAGGGAGGAGAGGGACAAGGAAATATTTTTTTTCTAAAACATTTTCCTTTTTGGTTTTAATTTAAAATTCTGAAATGTACACATTTCAAACCAGCTTCTGGTTTGAAGCATTAAAGGTACCTGACTTAGACCAAGTTTCCATCATTCTTACTTAAAGATTCCATTTGCATCAAAGTAAAGATTTGTCTCAAACAATATTAATTTTACACCTCTGCTTATATTTGTTTTACACCTCTGTTTTGTCTGTCATACAAATTATTAATGTGACCCATATGTCTCAGGTACAGAATTCTGCTTACTTTACCGTACAGTAGATTGGAAGGCAAACAAAGAGGCATTTTCTTATCTCAGTAGGCAGAGGGATTCGTAAGCTACCTCTCCGTTAATGCAGTAATATGTGTACGGTAAAAACCGGATACCAAGACAGCTGAAAGAGTTTTTCTGTGCCGATTACTAGATGCAAACATCTTTTCTGGAAACAGCACATTCAATTCTTATTTTCTTTGGCATGTGAATGTAATTCTTAAACCGAAACAAGTTTGTCTGATGATTCGGCCTAAATAAATAAGTCCCGATTTAATTTCTCCTGATAAAATCATTTGTATTTGGCTGAATTACAGTAATATGGAAGAGAAAGCCAGCTCAGTTGCTGAATACAGCATCATCTGGCACTGGGATTTGTAAGCAGGGATTTTTACTTCTCTGCCCCTCCCCCTCCTGAGTCCTTCCATGCAGATGTAAAGATTCACTCAAAAGAAATCTGAGATCTGTTTTTCGCGTGTTTCTGTGTAGGAGGGATAACTGTCATTATCCTGTGAGAGCTCCTAGCATTCTTTTTTGCTAATACATTTTTTCATGCAGCAAGTTAGCATATGGACAGATACAACAAGAAACACAAATCAGATTGTTTTGAAACTGTTTTTGTTTTTTGGGGTGTGGTGTTTTTTTTGCACATTTGTTTAACTGCGTAACTGATTTTTAATTCCAGATGTCTAGGCGGTTACTTGCAGATGAAAAGGTGAAATAAATCTAAATGTTCATAAGAATGCATGTTTCCCTCACTCAGGGTATGTCTACACTACCACCCTAGTTCGAACTAGAGTGGTTAATGTAGGCATTCGAAGTTGCAAAGGAAGCCCGGGATTTAAATATAAATACTCCACGAGGAGTAACGGTAGTTCGAATTAGAGATCCTAATTCGAACTACCTACTCTGTGCCGCGTGTAGCCGCGGGCACGGAGTTCGACCTAAGGGGATTTAAAAATGGCGCCCGCCCGGCAAGATGCAAATATTTAAATCCCGGGCTTCCTTTGCAACTTCGAATGCCTACATTAACCACCCTAGTTCGAACTAGCGTGGTAGTGTAGACATACCCTGAGTGAGGGAAACATGCAACATGCCTTTTGGAATACCTGACTGGCCACTAGATGGCAACATTACCATATAGTTCTAAATAGAAATATAACACAATTGCATAGACATTTAATATAAAGAAAAGATGTTTTCTGGGATTAATCACTTTAGAAGGAAGGGTGCCTTTTCAGCACCAAAAAGGAGTTGTGGCTTCCTCTGTGCTGTGGAGCACTGGGCTTTTTCCATTTATGGTGATTCCCAGTAGGTCTTGTTGAGCCATTTGTAATATTCAACCTTTAGTATTATGGGAAAAAACCCTGGCCCTTCAAGACATCAGTGTGACAGTGAACATTTTGAGTGATTTGATTTAGACTGTTTCTATATTGGAGCTGATTTTCAAATGTGTCTCTGCTTCCCATAATTGGTTTCTTTGGATGCTCCTAATTCTTTGAAAATCAGTTCCATTACTTTTACAACTTGTCTGAATCATTATTGTTTAACCAACTAGAAGGTTTTTAGGAATATCTTTAGGTGCTAGCCAGCATCTAATCACTTTTCTTGGAAAACTGCTTCAACTAGTTTTGCTAAGCATTACCAAGTTGGCTGGCAAGTTGCATGATTAGACAGCATGGGATAACTTTTCTTTCTAGCATTAATATAAGACAAGAGAAGCTGAAGAGGAAATGTAAGCTTGCAATACAAACCCTGCATCATGTGAAGGCAGCTGCATTTATTTAATCTCATTTGGGTTTTTATGTCTTTGTGCTGTCTAAAGTAGATTCAGTGGAAAATTTGCGATAGCATAGTAAGAGATGAATGTAAAATTCAGAAGATCCTTAAACATAAAGGGTCTAAATGTGATTTCACTTGCACTAATGAAAATCCGGAGCAACTTCCCTGACATCAGTGAAATTGTACCATTATGAGAGCCTATTCTGACCCAAAGAATGGTTCTCCCAAATGAATAAGTGAGTTTAATTTTTATTGCATACATGTTGTCTTTTCATGGATGTGTCACTTCATCTTATTGTCTTGTCATGACTGACTGACTTTTTTTTATTATTTCTGTTTTGTAGTTCTTTTATGGGGGCCATTCCTTGTCTGGCAGCATGCATATTTCCAGGTTCACGGTAAAATACCATTCAGAGATTTGCAGTCTTTCATTTCTCCCTATGTGGGAAACCTAAACATAACTTGCAGCTTTTCTTACGTGAAATTTATTTTTTTAAGCCCTCGCTTTTTGTTCCATTCACCTTCAATGAGAGCCAGCTTTTATTTCCGGCCATGTATGATAGAAGTTTATTTTCCACATTCTTCTAAATTTTCAGAGATATGATGGATTTAACTACTTGTCTTGGAGCTGCATAGCTAAATCCTGTGCATCCCTGAACATTTAAAGGTAAAGTGGAAATATAAATTTGACCCAGTTTATACTCAATGGGGTTCTTCGTTACATAAATTTTGATCTCATAAGAGGAAAGAGACAATAGTAGTGATTAGAGCAAAGTGTGGGCCAGTTTCCATGTACTGTAATGTGTTGCCCTTCTATTCCCTTCCCCGCCCCCCCCCCCAGTTGATAAAACCGAGGAGTATTTTTTTGTACTAGGGACTTGAATGAGATTCCCTTCAAATTCACTATTACTTCTAGATCTGAATAAGAGTTTGAAATTGGGTTGTGCCTTTTGATCTGAAGGATAAAGCATATTAATTCACTACATCTTAACTCCTAAATTTTCCCAACCTGCATAGACAAATAGGCACACAAGTAAAATGACAAATGTACAGTGTTGGGTATCTTAGGTGGTAGGATAACAAGTAACAAAGAGCCTAACTGTACTGCATTCAGAGACCAATTGACCGGACTATGAAGGTGAGTGCATAGACTGAGGTGCTGTCATACCCCTTGACTTGAAGTGGTTTCCATCATGCTGTATAAGACTTACAGTTTGGTTCAATGGCTCTCAGCACCACCACTATACAAATTGTCCTAGAACTCCTTGCTGAGTATAGTTAAAATCTTCAATATTAGTAGCTGAAAGGTTGCATTTTATAGGCTCCTAATTCATATCCTCAAGGATAACTTTGGAACAGCTGTAGTTTGTTTTAATACTCAAAAAATAGAATGTTTCTTCATTTCCAAATAACTCTCAAAAGTGACCAATTTGCCTTATTAATTCACTGAACTTTGAACCAAGTGCTGTTCACGCTGGGTGCAATACGTCTCGCATCAGCAGGTCAGCACAAGGCACAGGCACCCTTTAAAACCTGGGAATTTAAATGGTACATCGGATTTGGCTGGCCACTGTGGACAGGGATAAGTATCACCCACTCTGAATATTGACAAAGATTACTGGTACGAATCCTGGGCCAGTACACAAAGATGAATTAACCCTGGCTTTTACTAGTGTGAGTTTCTGCTCCAGCCAGCCCTCTCCATCCAAGGCCTTTAATGGAGAGATCTTCAGTAACCTCTGCTCTTTCCTAGGCTCTCACTGTTAAGATGGGAGTGCTTGACCCCTTTCCAGCATGCCTTGCTCTAATAACATGCAGTTCCCAGATGCCCTGTCTGGTTCAGGCCCTCACATTCCCACCATACTCTAGTGCAGAGCAGAAACCGGAAACTAGGGAGTGCTAGAACTGGAAGTAGCCTTTCACTGTCTAAAAGAGACAGTAAACTCCATTTTCTCACACTCACCCACCCCTTGTGGTTTTTGGCCAATGGATCCATGTGTACAGAGACCAGGGGCGACTGGTTATGAAGGATGTAGGGAGCACCAGCCATGTGACCAATTCCCCTTCCCCCCATGTGATCCTCTCTGCACCACCAGGGAACGGCTGGGACAATGCCCCCTCCATCTCAGGCTCCGCCCCAGCCACCCCTCTTCCCACCTGCACCCTGCCTCTTCCCTTCTCCTGCCCTGGCCCTGCCCCTTCTTCCAATCCCACTTTCCCCAAGAGACACGAACTGGGGACTGAAGGGTTGAGCTGGTTCTGGCAGCACTGTGTTTGGGCCCCTCACATGCACCAGCTGCAGCAGGAAGAAGCAGAGCAGCATGACTCTGCTCCCCTAGCTGCCAGTGACATCGCTCCGCTTCCCGCCAGTTGAGCAGAGGAGGTGGGAGTAACATCCAGGTGGACTTACAGAAAGGGGATGGTGCTTACAGTCGGGGGCAGCTCTGTGCATGAACTTTGGGGAACACTTCTGAACAGCAACATGGCTTGTTACAACACATAGTGCATGGAAACAATAGCACCTCAATATTGCCTACCTACATGGCTTCACTATGTGATTTTCTGTTCACTAATACACACTGCTTTGTGGTATTAGCATGTTTATCACTACAGTGTTGTGTGTGTGTGTGTGTGTGTTTCCTGCTGCGGTGCTCAGTGGAATAGTACACAGGTGTACTGGTGTACAGGGCTACCATAAGTACTAAAATAATCTGATTCCAAGATGTACAGAATTGGGCACAAGCGTAAATAGTTCCTGTGTGTATCATAATAAATGGCACTGTTTCCAGGACCATTCTGCATTTTAACCACACAATACTAGGAAAGCAAGCTAGCTGCACTGGCCACGGAGAGGCTAAAAGAAGGAAAACAGTATGGGAAAATAATCCGATACAGAACAAAGATGGTGGTTTACTTGGCCCAAATGCCATACCATATGACTTGCTTTCATCTACTGATAGTGTATGTGATTTATTGAATAGGCTCATGTATCAAAATATGGGCTCTTGTCTCATTCTTTGCAGTGCATTCCTTTTAATGGGTGGTCTTTGCCTCCCCAGGCTGTAGACTGGCTGCTGAAGAATGACAGTCATTCTTATGCAAGAAGGAATGAGGGCTCCTAATGCAGATTACATGTCATTTTCACTGGGTTGCATGATGATGCCCCAACTTTACAGATAACAAAGAGCAATGATCTGTTTGCCCAGTTTGCTCCTGATCAAGCCTGAATGAGTAAATAACAATTAAATCCAGAGCAACAGCATAATAACTGAGGATATAAGACATTACAAGACAGCTTCTGACCCCTGAAGCATGTTGCAAAAGTGCCTTCTTGAAATTATGGGCTCATCATTTCTCTTAAAACACAACTGCAGATCCTGTAATCTCTTTCACACCAAAGGCTGTGGCACAAAGAATTTACGGGCTTAGCAGAACTGGTAAATTCCACAAAGCAAATTAACTCCTATTCAGGGAAATTATAGACTCAGCTGCCAAGACCAGTAGAATTTTTTAAAATTCCAGGAGAGCTCTGAGGGGGGGAAATGCCATTCCAGTTGCTTGTCTTTCCTAGGGACTGCTGAGATGGTCCAATGGAAGGTCTTCTCATTGGGGTCTGAGGGCATTCCTTTGCTAAGCTCCAGAAGATACCCAGAGAGAGAGGGTTTTTTTTGTTTGTTTGTTTGTTTGTTTTTTTGTTTTGTTTTTTTTGCAGCTTCCAGAAAACTGGGAAAAGCCCTAGTTATATAGTTGTCCCATATACTGTACTAGAGGTGGGCAGAGAAGCAATCAAGATGCTTAGTCCTGCCCCAAGGGCAGGGGACTGGACTAGATGACCTCTCGAGGTCCCTTCCAGTTTTACAGTTCTGTGATTCTATAAGATATTTATCAAATGGGCAGACTAACCACCATCCCTTGCACATGGATGGCAGGATCCCTCTCCATACACATCACTGCAGTGTGAGCAAACAAACCTATCAATCTGTTCTGTTTAGTTTAACCATTTACACGCCTGTGCCCTTTTCATAGTGCACCTTCAAACCACCACTGAGCAGCAAAAAAGTTACAATTCTTTTCTACTAATTTTAGCATTAAAGTTTAGCACTAGCCAAAAATCCCCAATATATATTTTGATCTCATAAGCTAAGAAGAGTCTAGCCTGATTAGTATTTGGGTGGGAGAGCAAGGGGAAAATAGCAGGAGTTGCCAAGTCAGGAGAGAGGTATTTGTTTTAGAGTTTTAGTACTTTCACAGCAGTGCCACTTAGAATTAGGATTCAGGCTGTGTGGTTGCTCTATCAAATACAGATACTCCTCCACCCCCAATCACAATAGAAGACTTTTCTAAACTCTGTCTATTAATTGGGTCAAGCTCATTTTGTTTTGCTGTCTGCTCATTGGTTCATTTTGGAATTGAGGCAAATAAGTAAAATGTGAAGAGATTTGTTGTGAAAGAAAACCACTGACCTTATCCTGTCAACCTCTTCAATAATAATCAGTCAGTATTCACTAAAACAACCTAGAATTGAAACGGTAGCAGAATGGTGTAACAGGCAAGGGTGGGTGCTTGCATGTTAATGTGTTATAGTTACTAAATGGTCTGTCTCTTGCAGAGAGGGAGTACTCCATCATCTCCCAGTAGGGCTTCATCCCCTACTGGGTCTACAGGAAACCACATCAGCTGGGGTGATCGCCAAGGGCAATGGCTCCGTAGAAGAAGGCTTGATGGTGCTATTAACAGAGTTCCTGTAGGGTTCTATCAAAAAGTATGGAAAATCCTTCAGAAGGTAAGTTAATAGCAGAGGAGAGTGTAGAGCATCTTGGTGTTTCAGATGTAATATTACTATGGTCAGGAATAAACTATAATACTTTGTGGAATAGGTCAGACTAATACATAAGAGCTCCAGTCCCATGTACTCATGAATCAGTTTGTCAATGTGTTTCCTCTGACAACCAGCACTAAACTGCAGCCAAGTGATTAAATTCTACAGTTTTACATCGTTCCCCATTTTAAATGCAAAATCTATTTCAAGGGCTCATAATCCACACACCCCCAATTCAAGAAGTGGTTAGAATTGGAAGGGTTAAATAAGGGGCTGTTTCTTAAAATGCCTTTATTCTACTGCTGGGTTTCTTAAGGGCTATAATATTTTTTAAAACAATTTTTAGTTTGCTCAAAAGTCATTGAAAATAATCCCTGCAGTTGCTCTTGAGTTTAGCATTATGGTGCAGTAGTTGAGCTAGAGAATGATTTAAGAAACAGGGAAACATGAATCCTTGTCAACTGCCTGTGGGATCCTGCTTAACTGGTTAACTTTTTAACCGGGGATTTTACAGAGCTACCCTAAACTAGGCAACGTTTCATCTCAGGGCACAAGAGAAGGAGGTCTTCACTTTCTTGGTCCATAACAATGCTTTTTTATTGGTGGGTGGGATTTTTTTCCTCCTCGAATTGTCCTTTCATATTACAAGCTCATATTTAAATTGATGTACTTTCACCTTTAGATATCTCCTGCTGTTACTGCTTTCCAAGTACAGGTTGTACCTCCCTTCACCGGATTCCCTGGTCTGGCAATATCTGTGGTCTGGCAAGGACCATGGATGCACCTGGACCACAGAGCCCAGGAACAGGGAGTTCTTGCAGTAGGGCAGACGTGCAGTAGTGAGCACCAGCAACCCAGTATGTCGGGGGCGGGGGGGACAGGCAGCACAAAGGGGAGTTTTGGCCCCAGCAGCAGGTGTGGAGCTTCAGCCCCAGCAGAGGCCAGGGAGCTCTGTTTCCGGTTGTGGAACTCCAGCTTCGGTCCTCCGCCCTAGCCCTGGGTGTGCAGCTCCTCCCCCCGGCATAGGATTATTTATAGCCTCCAGACTTTCTCTCCAATTAATTTGTTTGTGGGGGGTTTTTTGGCCATATGATGATTGTTTTGGGAGAAATAACATTTTTGAGTTCACTGTTTTTAAAAATGGTCCTACATCCAAACAGCTTTTCCAGGAAAAATTTAAATTAAAAGGAAATATAAGTTTCTCGATATACTTTTAAGTATTGTGCTTTTAATTAATGTTGAATTTGTTTGTAGTGCCATGGCCTGTCCATTGATGGCTATGTCCTTCCATCCTCAACCACAAGAGAGGTACAGTAAATAATAATATTAATGAGGTCTTTTCAAGATTTTATGTCAAGTTGCGTGACTCTAGAGCCCACTGTCTAACAGGATCATTGGAGCAAATGCTTTGTTTTAGAACATTTAATATCTAAACTCTCAATGGGAGTTTTACCGTTCAAATCTTAACTAATAGTTCTGCTGAATTTGTGGCCAGATCTACACTAGACCCAGCAGCTCGGCTTAAGGTATGCAACTCCAGCTATGTAGAATACATAGCCGGAGTCAGCTTACCTGAAGCCAAGCTTGGCAGCTTTACTTATTCCTCGCAAAAGCAGGAGTACTGCATGCCAAGGGGGATGCCCTCTGAGTTCTATTTAGCAAGTCTTAACTAGACTTGCTAAATCAAATTCTGAAAGATCAGTCGTAGCAGCGTCAATCTTCCATGGGGTGAAGACATGGCCTGTGAGTGAAAAGGATGCTGTAAACCCAGATTTTAATCTGAGATCCATCATGTTCATAGATGCAAGTCTTGAAAATACTAGGCCTTCCGCAGCAGCATAAGATTATATTTAGAACATCTGAGGTTTGAATGTGTTAGTATAATTTCCATGATGTACTATAATGCGAGCCTCATTCATTTACTCAGCATCAATTTTAACTTGTATCCTTTCCCTCTGTGCATTTAAGAGAAGGAAGTTATTTTGAACCACAGGCAATGAAGTGTCAGAGCTGTGCACCTGCAGTGAGTTGGTAATTAATCTTGACAGCACAGTCTGAATTTAGAAGCAGTATTTCTCACTTGACAAAGTTAAAACAGCCCTTGACTTCTGAATGCTATTTTCTAGGAAAATTGCAATAATGTAACATAATTTTTGTTGTCTAATAAGCAAGATTTCTCCTGTTCAGTTATTATATTTTTAGAGAGGTTAAAGTTTAATCAGTTTTGTTTAAATACTACAACAGAAGATGGCAAATACAAAAGGGAATACAAGCCATGTTAGGAAAATGTCCCAGTTTGCTGAAATTAGACACATACCTGTTTAGAATTGTGTGACTGCAGAAAGAAAGTATATTTCAGCACTACAGTTACGAAACCAAATATGAATCACAGAAATGTGGTTGACCCAAATTTTGCCTTTCTTAGCCTTTGTTCGTTCTTTATATAATTTTTTGGTTGATTGGTTTTTTTTATACAAACAAGTTGCATCTCTGCTACTAGGGGCAATTTTGCATATGAAGGAGAATGTTATGGGTGACTTCATCTACAAATCCTTGCATCAGGAACAGTAATTTGATAGCATAGGTCTCTTCAGTCTAGCAGAAAGTTTTATAAGAAGAATCAAGGGTTGGAAGTTAATGCTAGGCAAATTTAAACCAGAACTCAGATGCAGTATTTTTTATCTGTGAGGTTAATCATTGGAACGACTTACTAAGAATTGTGGTGGATTCTCCATCACTGGAAATTTTAAGATCAAGATTGGTTACTTTTGGGAAAGATTTGCTGTAGATGAAGCACAGCAATTGAACTTGAAGCAGAAATTAATATGTGGAAATCCTATGGCCTGTGTAATGGAGGCAGTCAGAGTGACAGTGTCCTACATCAAAATAGTGTCTTCTGCCTTAAAATCTGTTAATCATGCTCGACAACTTTTAAATCCACAATTAGCAATAACCTAGCAACAAAATCTTAAAAACCTAGACCTTTAAAAGTCCCACCCACCAGATTTCTATCACTATTTCTATCTCTTTCATCTTGGCAATTCTTACGCCACCTCAGAAGCCTGTGAGAAGAAGAGGGAGGTTTTGCAACAAACCCTAAAGGTTAACATATTTGAGCTGTTTCAATCCAAGGAGGGAGCAAGTTCTAGAGTCTTTCTGTCTTTGTGTGTTGTGACAATCCACCAATAGGGTTCAGTGATTCTAAGAACACTTGTCAGTGTCAGTCATTTATGCTACACTTAAATGTTTTGAGTTTTCCCTTTCATTCACCATTCTAGACTTTGAAGAGACCTACCCACTACCTCTTTCAGTCTCTTAACCACAAACTATCTTGACACAGTATAATGTATTGTATTGCTGCCCTGAGCCAATAAAACAGGTAACCAGGCCTGTAATTAGGAATTAAACTAAATAAGTATAACCTCCTGAGGCTATCCTTTCTTATGACATCTGCTCAGCTCTTCCCATGCAAACTAGGTTGTTCTACCAGCAATGTAGATATCAGGCTTTGGGTAACAGTCATTCAAAGTTATGTGGGTGTTTTTAAAAAAAATCTCTACAATACCTTTTGCTTCATAAGCAAATGCTGTGATCCAAAAAGATGCCTACACAAAATAAGGTGTGAGGTTAATATCACGATCAAAGAATTTAATTTGCAAGATAATTAGCATCAACATTCCCATATGTAAGCAATGTGCATTCACAGAAAGTAATATTGTAACATACATCTCAGGAAGTTAGGTGTTTTTTTTTTTTTTTTTTTGATTGCTAGGCCCCTGAGTCTGCAAACAGTGTTGCAAGTGCTTAGTTTTACACATGCAAGTAGTCCCATTCATTTCCACGGTAATTACATGTGCAAAGTTTAGCCCATGTTTAAGTGTCTGGAGGATCAGGGGCCTTATCCTCTTGCATTTTTTTGTTTCTCTTTCCATAAACCTATCCCCTAACTTTCCAGATGACCTCTTGTGAAATCAAGTTTGCTGTGCATGTGGAGTCAGTGCTGAACCACGTACCCCAACCTGAATATAGGCAGTTGCTGGTGGAAGCTATTCTTGTTCTCACACTGCTGTCAGACATAGAAATGACCAGCATTGGTGGCATAATCCATGTGGATCGAATAGTGCATGTGGCTAACGATTTGTTTCTTCAGGAACAGGTGGGTAGAACAGATTTCCAGCCAGAGTGGAAGGTGAGGTTGGACAGATATTACATTTGAAACTGTGTCCAACTCCATTTTCAGTATTTGTGACAAATTATTTTTCCCTCTTCAAAAAGCAAGACATATAAGCATGTTTTGAAAATGTATTCAGAAGATTAAAACTCCCTCCAGTTAATAAAGTAGTCTCTTGTAGTGCAGTTTTACAGTTGTAATGAGGGAATGTTCTGTCTTGTCTAAATTTCTGTTTAAAATCACCTTTTAGTTCACTGGAATACTAAAATTGAAAGGGCTACTGTTTAAGTAGAGATGGAAAAAATAGCTAGTTCTTTTTACCAGAGACATGCAAAAAATAAGGCCCACAAAGGGGAAATTAAGAGAGCTGAACTAATATAGGTAGAGAAAAAGGTTCTAAACCTGTGTTGTCCTATGATGTTTAGAACAGGACTTCATGAAGGGAGAACTCTTTTCCATATTCAGTGCATACAAAAGTAATCATGGGCTGGTATGTTTTTTAAGTTTAATCATTCTGATCGGAACATAGAGATCTGATTTTTCTCCTCCCCTTCTTTTTATTTTATCCCACTTAGAAATCACTTGGAGCAAGTGACGACTTTTTGGAGCGAGACCTCGCCACAGGAATTTGCCACTTCTTCTATGACAGTGCTCCAAGTGGGGCATATGGAACTATGACATACTTAACGAAAGCTGTGGCCACCTATTTACAGGATTTCCTGCCTAGCACAGGCTGCCTGATGCAATAAGCTTTGCCTCTTGAGGAAGAAAAACAAGGTAAAGATTCAGAAGTTTGTTTCTCCCTCTTCTCTCTTCCCAATCCATATCGCTTTCTCTTCCTGAACATATGTCTTTCATTCCTCAGGATTTAAGCACCACTCATCATGTGTGAGCACCAATCTGTAGGAGACAGCTGAAAAACGAAGATGGAATTCGGCCTAATTCCAGAACTATGAGAAATGTGTACAACGAGTGAGGCCTATTCTGGCCTATGTGAAATGTGCAATGTAAAGTAAATTAAGTAGGAATTATGCACTTATGCCAAGTGGAAAATAATTAATGTAGAGATAAAAAAAATACATATAGGGAGATACATCTGACATGCATTTCCCAACTAAGGAATGTATTCTTCTGTATATTGATATTAACTCTCCCTTAAGCATGGCTTCCGTAAGTTGATGATGTGAATAGTTAAAGCACAGTTTAGTATTATCATTCTCTGATTTATTCAGTTTCCATGGGATACCCAGGCATTAATTTTTGTACACACTGGTATAATTGAAATCATAATCTCAGAGTGATGCAGGAGTAATGCCAGTGAAGTCAAGCATGAGATCAGATTTAGACTGTCATAAGTTGGTAACCTCTCTCCGATGACATGGCATTTGCCTTGGGGACGGCTACATTGTTTGGACCAATGCTATTTTGGAGACGCTTGCTTATCTCTGTCTTCCCCTTTCCAAGACAGTTTTATGCTTACAGTCCTTTTGGCTAGATGAATGAACAGCTGTGTGTAGATCTGAAAAGTATGTTTCTTTCATCCAAACACTCTTTCTAAATCTTAGTATCATGTCCATTGTAAATGGCTGGAAGATGAGATACATAAGTGTTGCCCTTCCAGAATACCATGTGCACTTACTAGAAGAAGAGTCAATGTTTGTTTCATGCCCTTTGAAGGAGCATCTGTCTAATCATCAAATGTAATTAGTACCACTAGTGTTTTCTGTAGTAGAAAAAGCTCTCACTGTAAACAGCACCAGGGTAATACTTAGTACCCTTTAAATGTGTAGGCTCTTATTGTATGTGTTTTATAGGATAGTGCTCCATCCTGTGGTTCAACCCAGGTGAGCTCAAAGTGGATGAAGATGGTGGTTTCAGCTTGTGGACTTCAGCTGAGGGGTGAGGCCTCCCCTGTGGAATGGGCTAAATGAATAGCCACTGGTTCTGAACTAGAACCATGTTAGAGAGATGCAATATAGAAGAAAATTTTAGTTTCAGTGAAAGCAGATGGCTCTCTCAACAGTACAATTGTTTGTTGGTGTAATTACTGGCCAATGCATAAGAGGGTTGGAGTAGATTTCAAGTGGTTGATGATTAGTAAAAGGATAAATAGGAACTATACCATCTAGTTATATTTTTGCTTCTTATAAGTGACCTTTAGTGGGATCTTTTCTTAAACACCAATGCCCTGATGAAGAAAATTATCCTAGAGCCCTTTGAACATTTCAACAGCACTTACTTGAGTCTTTCTACAGGGGAAAACGTTTTCCACCTCATACATTTTAAAATGTATTGACAGAAAGAAAAACAAAATCATCTGCCCAACACACATGATCTCAGCTGAGCTAGCTGGCAGGAGACAGATTCAACCGCCATACCTAGGTATACTGTAAAACACTATAGTTCACTGCTGCTACAGCATTGCGCATCCAAAAAGTATTTTCTACAAGCTAGTCAGATGAGTACTCTAGGTTAAAGAGTTGTCCCTTTACTGTGTCTTAGGCTTAGGAATTTCCCAAAGAGCAGGAGGATACTCACCCTTCCTGAATGGAATGTACATGGGGGTGAGGAGAGCAGGAGAAAGGTGCGTATGTTCACATTACTTAGGCAAAAAATTGTTAATGGTGTAAGGAGCATGGGTAGCTCAAATGCATTTGGAAGGTATTATCTTATATATGCCTGTTTGTACTTTTGTAGCTCTTCGTTTTTATACATGTGCTGAGAGATTGATTAGCTCATTTTCTAAGTAAATGAAAATAAAATTGTCTCCAGTTTACACAGGGCAAACCTTATATTGAAAAGTAGTTTATGCGGTGTATGAATGTTCACGTGTTCACAGGAGTTATATAAGCTCTTAATAATTAAGTTCCCCTATAAAGCTTCGGTAATGTCAATAATTTTTCCTGTTTCATGCTGAGCCTTTTGACTGATTTGAGATGCAAGAAGCTTCTCTCTCAAATCTGTTTTAATGTGCTTTTTTTAAAAGTCAGCCTCAGACATGAACAGTTTAAAAGGTGTAGAACAAAAGAGAAGACTGCTAAAATCTAACATTTGTATGCCACTGAATAGAGGTTTAAAATAGATTAGGAATTACAGCAAAGTACTGCCCCATTTACTGATTTAATTTTTTAAAAAGTGAAAACTTACAATTCATTCATAATACGAACTAACTTGGCGTATATGGCTTAGAAATAGTGTTTTTAGTCTTTCTGAAAGTGATACTAACCTAGTCCGTGAAGTGCAGTTTTATAGGAAAAATGTTTTTATGTAGTTTAGAAGGCTGGGATAGTTCAGTACAGAAGGGTGAGAGACAGTATAATGAACTGTCCACGGGTAAGCGGAGAACATGGAGATCTGGGAGATGGGTCAGAAATGGGAGGGAGCGTGGGCTATAATGGCAGAGAGAAAGGAGGATCAGGGCAAAACTGGGAGGCAAGGTCAAATCAGTATCATAGATGCCAATATACAAATGCGAGAAGTATGGGTAATAAGCAGGAAGAACTGGAAGTGCTAATAAAGAAGTACAATTATGACATTGTTGGCATCACAGAAACTTGGTGGGATAATACACATGGTTGGAATGTTTGTATAGAAGAGTACAGCTTGCTCAGGAAGGATAGACAGGGAAAAAAGGGAGGAGGTATTGCCTTATATATTAAAAATGAACACACTTGGAGTGAGGTGGAGATGGACATAGGAGATGGAAGTGTTGAGAGTCTCTGGGTTAGGCTAAAAGGGATTGAAAACAAGGGTGATGTCATGCTAGGAGTCTACTACAGGCCACCTACCCAGGTGGAAGAAGTGGATGAGGCTTTTTTTAAACAACTAACAATATCATCCAAAGCCCAAGATTTGGTGGTGATGGGGGACTTCAACTATCCAGATATATGTTGGGACAATAACACAGCGGGGCACAGACTATCCAATAAGTTCTTGGTCTGCATTGGAGACAACTTTTTATTTCAGAAGGTTGAAAAAACTACCAGGGGGGAAGCTGTTCTAGATTTGATCCTAACAAATAGGGAGGAACTGGTTGAGAATTTGAAAGTGGAAGGCAGCTTGGGTGAAAGTGATCATGAAATCATAGAGTTCACAATTCTAAGGAATGGTAGAAGGGAGAATAGCAAAATAGAGACAATGGATTTCGGGAAGGCGGATTTTGGTAAGCTCAGAGAGCTGATAGGTAAGGTCCCATGGGAATCAAGACTGAGGGGAAAAACAGCTGCGGAGAGTTGGCAGTTTTTCAAAGGGACATTATTAAGGGCCCAAAAGCAAGCTATTCTGCTATGTCAGAAAGATAGAAAATATGGCAAAAGACCGCCTTGGCTTTAACCACAAGATCTTGCATGATCTAAAAATAAAAAAGTAGTCATATAAAAAATGGAAAGTAGGACAAATTACAAAGGATGAATATAGGCAAACAACACAGGAATGCAGGGGCAAGATTAGAAAGGCAAAGGCTCAAACTAGCTACGGGAATAAAGGGAAACAAGAAGACTTTTTATAAATACATTAGAAGCAAGAGGAAGACCAAGGACAGGATAGGCCCACTGGTCAGTGAGGAGGGAGAAACAGTAACAGGAAAGTTGGAAATGGCAGAGATGCTAAATGACTTCTTTGTTTTGGTCTTCACTGAGAAGTCTGAAGGAATCCTAACATAGTGAATGCTAGTGGAAAGGGGGTAGGTTTAGAAGATAAAATAAAAAAATAACAAGTTAAAAATCACCTAGAAAAGTTAGATGCCTGCAAGTCACCAGGGCCTGATGAAATGCATCCTAGAATACTCAAGGAGCTGATAGAGGAGGTATCTGAGCCTCTAGCTATCATCTTTGGAAAATCATGGTAGACAGGAGAGATTCCAGAAGACTGGAAAAGGGCAAATATAGTGCCCATTTATAAAAAGGAAAATAAGAACAACCCAGGAAACTACAGACCAGTTAGTTTAACTTCTGTGCCAGGGAAGATAATGGAGCAAGTAATTAAGGAAATCATCTGTAAACACTTGGAAGGTGGCAAGGTGATAGGGAACAGCCAGCATGGATTTGTAAAGAACAAATCATGTCAAACCAATCTGACAGCTTTCTTTGATAGGATAACGAATCTTGTGGATAAGGGAGAAGCGGTGGATGTGGTATACCTAGACTTTAGAAAGGCGTTTGATACGGTCTCGCATGATATTCTTATCAATAAACTAGGCAAATACAACTTAGATGGGGCTACTATAAGGTGGGTGCATAACTGGCTGGATAACTGTACTCAAAGAGTAGTTATTAATGGTTCATAATCCTGCTGGAAAGGTATAACAAGTGGGGTTCCACAGGGTCTGTTTTGGGACCGGCTCTCTTCAATATCTTCATCAAGGATTTAGATACTGGCATAGAGAGTACGCTTATTAAGTTTGCAGATGATACCAAGTTGGGAGGGGTTGCGACTAATCTGGAGGATAGGGTCATAATTCAAAATGATCTGGACAAATTGGAGAAATGGTCTGAGGTAAACAGGATGAAGTTTAATAAAGACAAAGTGCTCCACTTAGGAAGGAACAATCAGTTTCACATACAGAACGGGAAGCGACTGGCTAGGAAGGAGTACGGCAGAAAGGGATCTAGGGGTTATAGTGGACCACAAGCTGAATATGTGTCAGCAGTGTGATGCTGTTGCAAAAAAAGCAAACATGATTCTGGGATGCATTAACAGGTGTGTTGTGAGGAAGACACGAGAAGTCATTCTTCCACTCTACTCTGCGCTAGTTAGGCCTCAGTTGGAGTATTGTGTCCAGTTATGGGCACTGCATTTCAAGAAGGATGTGGAGAAATTGGAGAGGGTCCAGAGAAGAGCAACAAGAATGATTAAAGGTCTAGAGAACATGACCTATGAAGGAAGGCTGAAAGAATTGGGTTTGTTTAGTTTAGAAAAGAGAAGACTGAGGGGGGACATGATAGCAGTTTTCAGGTACCTAAAAGGGTGTCATAAGGAGGAGGGAGAAAACTTGTTCATCTTGGCCTCTGAGGATAGAACAAGCAGCAATGGGCTTAAACTGCAGCAAGGGAGGTTTAGGTTGGACATTAGGAAAAAGTTCCTAACTGTCAGGGTAGTCAAACACTGGAATAAATTGCCCAGGGAGGTTGTGGGCAATTGATCAAACCTACTCTGGAGATATTTAAGAGTAGGTTAGATAAATGTCTATCAGTGATGGTCTAGACAGTATTTGGTTCTGCCATGAGGGCAGGGGACTGGACTCGATGACCTCTTGAGGTCCCTTCCAGTCCTAATATTCTATGATTCTGTGAACTTTAAACTGCAGGGTGAATGGACTGATCATACTTCTAGGTTGGATCACTCATCTGTTGCCTTTTGCCTTGCACTTCTATTGAAAGGAATATATTAAAATTTGATCCATTCGTTGCAAGAATCATTGTTCCTGAAACAGGGAAACTTAATTGAGTCATGAATGTGTCTTGTAGCAACCTCTCTGGAGAGAATTCAGATGTGTTCATGTAACAAACATGATTGATTCGTGTGTTCCCAGCTAGACAAATCTTTTTCAATTGATTAAGGGTAAGCTCATTACCAAAGACTTGATTTGGTTGCCAGACATCCCAGAGGAGTGAAAAAGGAATAGCATGTCTAGCTTTTAACTCTGGGAACTGATTTATGGAAAATAAGTCAGAGAAGTGTAAACAAAGACCTCATCATGTGTCTGGGAAATGGGGACATTAATGGAATGCAAATAGAACCAACTAAGATCCACTGCTTTAGTTTGAGAGGCAGTGCTGTTGCAAGCCCAGACTGCAGCTGTCAGGAAGGAAACGCCTACCATACTTCCTTGAAATATGAGATGACTGAAAACAGAAAATTGGCCTGAGAATGTGCAGTGACCAAAATAATAAAATGGTACTAGCATCTGCTGGATAGCAGTACTAAATTCAGCTTTTGCATGAAGTAGCAGCAGGGTGCAGTCTCCTTTCATTGTGTCAATATTCTTTCCTCCCCTCTCCCAACTGTATCAAATACTTGATCTGATGAACATTGTTGTTAGAATTTTGTTAAGCTTTTACAGTTTAATCATTGCTTCTGATGTGTTGCCTATACTTAGCGCTGCTCGCTTTCACTGTGTGAAACGAGTCTTCAGACAGCCTTACAAAATAATGTGGAAAACTTACTAACCCAGCACAAAAATAAATTATTATTAGTTATGGGTTATTTGCTTGTCAAAATAAATTTAAAAAGCTTGTTCCAGGAAAGTAGAATTTGGCAGAGTTGTTCACAACATCCCTGAAGGTAAATATTATTCACGCTTTATAGATGGGAAAACTGAAATAGAACAATGTGTCAGTGCCAAGCTCTCCTATCATTTAGTAAGGATAAGTGGATGGGCATGATCATAGAGTTTACTTCTGATATTAGTTACTTCTGGCACGGATTGTTTGCCACTAGGACTGTTTTGCTTCTTTACAGCATAAATGGAGAAAATCAAATCAAGGACTGAATATAAACTATCACTTCATTAATGCCCCACTTGCCCCTGCAGGGCCAAGCCTCATGTAGGACCTCATCTACTGCCCATTGAAGACAGTGGAAAGACTTTCATGGACTTCACTGGGCACTGAAATAGCTGCTCCTAGCTAAGTTTGCTTGTAAAATTTGGCTGTTAGTGTCCATAGAGATTTCTAAAGAGTGTTCAAAAGAGGCAATATGTAAGCCTGTTATGGAAACATTGCAGTTTAAGTACAGCAGAAATCCCCACCGGATATTGCCATCCACATATCTACAGAGATGAGTTTGCCACCAGCATCCTACAAAATCGTGGCTAGATGGATGTAGTGTACCCATCTGCCATTAAGTTACAATGTGTTTTACATCAATTGATTTTCCTTAGTACTCTTAGCAAGTGTAATTAAGTGCTCTGAGAGCTTCCAGTAATGGATCTCTTAATATGCAGATAATGCACAATATAGGTGGGATATTTGTTTTCTGAAGATGTTATTCAGAATGCCACAGCCCTCCTTGCACCCTTGCTCAGAGTTGTCCATAAACTTACTTTTCAAAAATCTCTGCTCTCGAGAGAGGATTTTAAAGTATTTTAAAAGTAGATTTAAATACTTCTTTCCTACAAGTGCATTTTTGTCCCTAAAACTAGAGGAAACTGTGGACAGTATGTGACCAATACCATTAATGTAGCAGATTCTGAGGGTAAAAAAAATGCATGCTATCCAGCCGTTGCGGCTCATAGCTTCGTGTGTGTGTGTGTGTGTCTGTCTGTCTGTCTGTTATGATCATCAGTAATTTAAAAAAAATAGAATGTAATGCATCTGCTTGCACCATCTGTATTCATATGAGCTGGAGTATTTTTTGAAATATTTTAAGTGTAAAGTTGGACAGTAATGCAACATGATTTTTCAGATGTAAACAGATTTTTAAAATGTTGACTCAACAGAGGCCATTAATACATTTTTGGGATTAAAAAAGCTTTAAATGTGGTTATTTTCTTTTGCTTATCAGTAAACTCTGAGTATCTGTGTTATACTTAAGTAAAATTAACTCTGACTAAACATGTCTTTCAAAGTATTTATTTAAAAAAAAATCCCTGGGCTGGAACTTTCTAATGTGTTTTTTGTTTGTTTGTTTGTTTTACCCTGTGTGGTATGGTGTATAACACTAGATTTCAGTAGGGGTTCTTTTTCTGTTATAAAGGCCCCAAAAGTGATTTTAAAATTTCACTCAGATCATCATCATCCATACACAGCATGAAAAAATATGGATCCAGATCTATCCACTATCAGATGGAGAGGGAGAGGAGGCATGGGGCTTCCCTTCCTCTAAACTGTAGGGATGGTGGAAAGAGATTCCAGAGAAGAGCTTCTCTCCCCCAGAAACTGGCAGCAGTAGGGTGGTAAAGGGGGGGAGCCTCTTCCCGCCATTGGAGATCAGCATGAAGGGAAGGGACTTTGAGCATTTCCTTCCTCTCATCAGCAACACCTTTGCTCATCCAGATAAGGGGCTCAGTGCTCTACTGCTCCTGAATGAGCATGAGGTGATGAGCTCTCCATTCGCTTCCTACCTCAAAACCTTCCTGCTGAATAGCAGAAAGCTCCCCGGCATGCACAGCAAGCTCCATGGCTCTCTGGCAAACTGCTAGGAACCTCAAGGGGATGAGAGGCAGCATGCAACACCTCCAGCTAGCTTACAGGGGACACTTTTCCAGAGGTACTACTATAGCTGCTTCTTTTCTCCACAAGCCAAGTACCTCCTATAGCCTGGTGTGAAGGGCTTTGCCCCCTAGCCATTGCTTGGGAAGATTCTCTTCTTTCTTCTGAGCATAAGTTATTTTTAAGCCAACCTCATACTCCACAGCCAGAGTTATAATTGCCGTAGTGGCACTGTTCAGGGCTAGTGCTGATCAGAAAAACTGGAAATCGTGACACGTTTTGTGAAATCGTGACAATACCACCAACAGGGCATTTGGGAGAAAATACAAAAAAAAACCCCAGCAATGTTAAAACATCCTGTTTTGATATTTTGGGAATAAAACATATTTTTCAGCTCTACAGAGGAGGTATGTATAGCTTCACTGATGTATCCCACTCTCTTAAAATCTTCTGCATGATACATCCGGTGTCACAGCATACTATAAGAACCTGAGGAACACAGAATTCCAATTTTGGAAAGCAAAGTTAGCAACAGCTGCACACAACGCGGCACCCTACACATTTGGGATTTTTTTAGAAGTCTGAATTTTATAATACATCACATAATAAAGTGTTCCTTGTAACGTCTGCACCCAAAGCAGATGATCACATGGATCAGAAAATTCAGCTCCCAAGATTGATACTCATATTTGTTCTTAACAGCCCAAAACAATGCAGCTGAAAGGTATAGCTTGTCAGCAAAGAACAGTAGGTGCTTTGAGTTTCTGGATCAATAATTTATTTCCAAATTCTTCTTAAGCAACTGGAAGCTTGGGCCTAGCTCTGAGGTGTGCACATTTCTAGGGGGTGTGTGTTTTAGTCAGTACAAAACTCAATTTACGTAAAATAGTTAATACAATTTAAATGAACATTCTCTACATACATGTTCCTAAATCCTGATGTGCCCTGAGGCACAATTAGTATCCTAAGGAAATAATGTACAGTGGAGATGTACAGGATGGTGTGAAGAGAGTTCATGAGTGTAGGTTTTCCTTCCTATCTGCTCATATAGGGCTTGATCCAAAGCCTGTGAAAGTTAGCAGGCCCATTACTATTTCACACACAGGTGAATATATTATATCTACCATTTTCCCTAATGGTAGATATACTGCTAATTTTATCCCATCAGCCTCCGTCCCCAGTTAATCAGGTAGGCTTTGTTCTTTATTTAGCTGTTGCTCTTGGTTACCATGGTGACTCGTGCAGTGCTTAATTTGTGCCAGAGCTGCTTGCTGTACTAGGGTCTCTTACCTCCCTGGTGTCAGGTCATACATCCAGCTATCATTGCTCCACCACTTTTGGCTGGAGGACTCCACTAGTGCATTGGTAAATTGTTGCCTTAATACATCACTCACCCTCACACCCCCTCCAGTATTTTTCCTCTGGGGTTTCTGCCTCCTCACAGGCTCTCATTACAGCTCCGATCTGGGCTGCTTCCCATGCTTTATTCAGAGCTGAATGCCAGGTCTGCTTTTTTTCAAACCTTGTAAAGCAGAGCATGCCATACATTTAGTCAGTAGGCATCTGAGCTTGGTCACAGGTTCCTTTAGTCACATGATCTTCCCTGCACATGCGTGCCCACACAGTCCATTTTAGGGCCAATTGTTTCAGAATGTCTTTGTTGGGCTGAACCAGGACTGCACATCCCATTTCAGCAGTCAGCCTGCCTGTGCTCTCTCTGCTTGGATGGCTGAAGCCATGAAGGGATTCTGTGCAGACACAGGACCAGAGCCATACATTTTAGGGGGGTCTTTTCTCTGAAAAAATTCTATTATTCTAGTAGGGCATGAAGAATAATTCACATATCAGTCAGTAGCAAGATCAAAGCATGGGAAAGCAACCTAATTAGGAGTGTCTGCCTCTCAAACAAGTCTCAGGTATTAAGACATGACAAATCATTAGTAATTATTGTGGTATGGCCTTTTCTTCTGTTTAGTGTCTTAGGTGTGTTCTACTTAAAGCATGTACACAAAACAGTAAGTATAGTATGAAAGTATGTGGTATTTTTTGGTGATTTCTAGTGCTACTAACTTAGGCTACCTCTAAACGTAGGAGTACAGGATCTTTCGAAAAGGTGCCCCGTTGTTGGAAAAAAACGCATCTAAACTGCGGTTTCAGTTTCGAAATGGCACTTGTTCGAAACAGTGCCATGACACGATTATGCAAATGAAGCATGGGATATGTAAATCCCCACTTCATTTGCTCTTTCAAAGTGCTTCATTTACATCCCTCTGCTGACAGAGGGGTGTAGTTTAGACATAGCCTATATGTCCCCAAGTACCAAATTATGCCTTCTTCTGAATGGAATCTGCACAGTATCATTTTTTTTACAGTACCTGGAAGTCAGCTGCAGTACAACACTAGGGCTTCCTATCCTGGAGTTCATGTTAATGTTAAGATGGCCTTTTGTGTATTTCCTAACTTTCCAACTTAGAATGGGATATACTGAAGAAAAGAAAAATAACGTATTATCAAAAGTACGTTCATTCCATAGAAAGCAGAGTCTTCTAAAGATATACTGCAACAATAGTCGAAGTAATTTTGTTCTTTGTCAGTACAGGCTGAATAAGAAAACAAGGGAAAATAAAACCCATACACATTTCTATTTGATATTGTCACTTTCCTCCCAAATCTTAAAGCCATTTTTTCAATAAAAATGCACCTTCTTTTATTTCTTACAAGTAGGTTTGCATTTTTGAGACAGGAAGTAGTCAATTTTAGCAGTTTCAAAAAAAGAGAGCTCAATTTATGTATGCTATTTTATTTCTATCCACATTAAGCATCCAAGTGTGTAATCACTACGGGCCTGCTACAAAGTTTGTAGCAGTCAATGAAAAACAAGACAGCTAAATCCTGTACTTCTGTCTCAAGCAAAATTCCCTTTAGGTTGGAAAAAAAAGAGTATGTTTTAGGTTAAAGACAGATTTTAAAGTAAGACTTCACTAGCTCACCTCTAGGCCTTTATTATGCTACTTATCCCCTTTCTATGACATTAGTTGATCCTCCCTTTTTGCAAGCATTTTCTGCCTGCACACTGTTTCGTTGTCTCCACACACAAATTCTGCTTCTTCTGTTTAACCCTAATATCACTGAGCAGTCCCTTCTACAGTGATGCTGGCCACCTACTCTTCTTTCTTTTATTCTCCTTCAGAGGAGTGTCATTTGTTGCAGTTTAATAATAGCATAAAATATTCTATACTATTCCATGCATACATTTAAATATTTCCTCCCACTGACCCACACTCACTAAGTTTCTTAATATCACACACATTGCTTTCTTGAAATCTTACAAAGGGTTTAGACTATGTTCCATGAACCCATTTCACAGGCCATTCAAGTACAAGAATGTTTTCTTTGTGTTAAAGCATTTTATGCCTTAGTGTCACCAAACTTTCCTATTACCATCATTTTCATAGTCAATTCCTCCTTAAGGAAATCCATATTCTACTTTGTGATTCACGCAATACCAAATTCAGTGCAGGAGGACAATAGATCACATTTTAATTGCTTTGAGAGTTAAGATTTTTGTTTTGTTATTGACCATATATTTATGCCCATTCAAGACATGTACTTTGAGTTTAAACATACTGGATCTCCACACTGATCATAATGAGCTCTCTTCAGGGGGAAAAAAACCATAAGGGCATGCTTTTCAAAGGCATGCTCATTAACTACCCGCATGCATAGTGTAAACAAAAACAGGAGCATATACCTTTTGTCTTTAAATAGGCTATGTGTGTAAACAATAGTAACAGAGGTAGTAGTAGTGAGCTGAAATTAATTTATCAGCATAATGCAAATATACTAGTTTAAATGTAGAATCAGTTTCTGTAAATAAGTGATTCTCCTCACATTTTTCAACTTTAGGATAGCAGGTCTGAAGGATCCCTCTACTTTCCCCTATAATATCCCTCACTGGAAGCACCATCTTGTCAATGAAGGAGGACCAGAAAGCACTTCCTTCAGAATAAATCCATTCTCATCTTTGAGGACTGCTGTTGAGCCACAAAGAGAAGTTCATTTTACTTCCCACAAAAGTTAAAGGTGCTATATTGGCACTGATAATTGTTCCCAATGGCCAGGTGATAGAGAAACAAGGAATGGAATCAAAGGAGTTGCTAATATGGCAGTGCTCTGCTCTCCCACCAGGTAAATAAAGACAGCCCCTATCAGAAAGCAGTTCGTTTTTAACCTCTTCTTTTCTCTTCATTACTGTTCTTCAGTTTAGCAGCTGTCCATAGTTTACAGATGGCTGAGCAACGACGTCCCAAATAAGCACCAGGCTTCTGGTTCTTCACCTCATACAGCTGCCATACAGCTTTATGAGAACAAGCAGTCCCTTCTTTCTTACACAGGCATTAGGTTTCTCAGTGCCGCATAACATCACTGGCACCCGGGCAAGTTCTTGATAGGAAACTCCAAATTAAATTCTGTTTCTTTACTGGCTCTACTTGTTTTTGAATTTATTAACCACATGAAAGGCCTCTAAAAATTCATTGAAGTCAATGCTGCCATCTTTGTTGACGTCAATGCTGCGGGCTAAGTTGTCAATAGATTCATCATCTATGTCGATCTTGAGATGAGAATTAAAGAGCTTCCACATCTGGCGAAACTCCTCAATGGAGATCAGACCTAAAGCAAGAGATAGAAGAGAGAAGAAATGCACTATTCTATTCAACCTGTCTCCCCTCAAAAGGGCTATTTGCCACCTACGTCCCTGCTCAATACACAATCGCTTCTACATCAGAAGTAACAATGGGAAGGGGGGAAATATGACAAATAAATGACCAAAAATGGTGAAGGCATACAGGAAATTCTTCCACAGTTGTACCCCAGCCCTTATACAGGACTGAACCAAAAGACTTAAGTTAGCTCTCAATTAACCAGAAGTCACTCATTTCTGGTTTTTGCATAAAGAAGGAAAGCTGGGAGGGTAAGAGTCAGGTAAAAACAGTTTTAAAATTAGAACAACAAATATACGCTTCATAGACCTGCAGTAGTAAGCAGAAATTTTCCTAATATACCTGAATGATCTTTGTCAATGATGTTAAAGATTATCTCCAGATCAGCTCTGTATCGGTAGAGGGTTTCCACCAAAGCTGGTTGTACCTATGAAGATAATGAAATTAAATGCTGTGGGTAGATCATACCTCAATCTGATTTAGATTAACAGGACAAACACTGTACAAATTCAAACAACAAAACAAATACACAAATATTTAATTTTCAAATATTAAAAAAGACTCCTTTAGCATAGCTTCAAAGAGGTGATTTTCTGCCTGACTCTGAACAAACAGTACTTGTAAGTCTTTCAGTTGCCAGACACATTGCCACTCAATGACTAAGAGAATTGTCACTGGAATAAGTGACTGTTAATGAAAGCACAGGTAACCTGCTGGGGTGCTGCATATAGTGCACTCAAAGACACAAAACTTTAAGGTGAATATGGAAAGTGACCTTGCTGTTCTTTCTTTGGAAAAAAAAAAAAAAGGAAACTGCAACTGCAGGCCGGGCTTTCGAAAGGACTCCGCACCCAGAACTTCTATTTCGGTAAGTTCACACTGCAAGTGAAACATGACTGAAGCACAAGGAAGCATGCCCATGGTGGTTTTAATCTAGCCATCACAGCTAAGTATATAAATGGAGGCACAGGCTTCAGCCCAGCCGGACAACCTGAGTATGTATCCAGGGTCCCCATCAGACTTGCACTCAGGTGGCTAGCCCAAGTACAAGCCCATACCACCATGTGTTCACTTGCTACTGTTATTCATGAAAACTAGATTAAAGGTTTGCCTACCCATACAACAATCAGACCTTTGCTTACGGTGTAGATATATCATTCAGTCACTTTAGAAAATGGACAAATGTTAAAAAAGCTCACTTCCTATTTAGAACTTTTTGAAAATATGACCCTTTTATTTAGCTTCCCATGTGGAAAAAGCATTTTGAAAATCTGGTCCCAATTCTGAGTGCTGAACATTTTTTTTAAAACTGGTCCTAAGCATCCAGCCTCCAAGAACACGTTCCTCTAAGATTCAGTTATGATTCTTCTCCCCCACCCCTCACCTCTTTTATAGGTGGCTCTATTTCCAGATCATTAAAACTGGAAAGATACTCGACACTTCCATCGGGGGCAAGCTGCACCAACCGAGAACGCAGAGTCCTCCATGGGAGAGCCAGATGTAAAACAGATTCCATTGCTGAGGCCCATTCAGTGGCAGAAATCCTTCCTGTCAAAATGGATCATTTCACAGTTATAAATGATGCACGAATGCATTCTCCCTAACTGCTAGTAATTTTAGTGGATGTTTTTCTAGAGATGCAGAATAGTCTAATGCAAATATGCTGATAGAAAAATCAGACAATATTTAATAAAGTGTTTCAGTACATTTGAAATAACTACATACCGAGTAATTACTCTATTCAAAAGGAATATCACAGAGCTGAGGTCCTGCAAATATGTACTATAGCTGTATTACCATGAACAGCTGACAAAACAACACAAGACACAGAAAATGGAAATGGTGTTTAAGACCTCAACATTTGGGTTCTCCCCTTTAGAGGGCATTGGGGTGAAATAGTGTCATAAGGAAAAGATTTCTGAAGCCCAAAGATTTTAATCCCTACTCCTATGCAAATAGTCCATATATCAACCAACCACAGATTTACCTTCACTTGATACCTCTGGGCATGTCTACACTACAGAGTTATTTTGAAATAACTCCCTTTATTTCAAAATAACAAAGTGAGTATCCACACAGCAAGACCATTATTTTGAAATTATTTCAAAATAACGGGCTTGATATTTCAAAATAATAACCCCTCATTCTATGAGGAATAACACCTATTTCGAAATTGCTATTTTGAAATAGGGTTGATGTGGACACTCGGCTGCTGTTATCTCAAAATAACTACTCTCTAGAGTCATTCAAAGTAATTACTCCTCAGTACTTCCTGGGGCTCTAAGTCGAGATAGCGTGTCCACATTAAGGGATCCTGCCTTGGACTAATTTTGAAGCTTCCCTATAATGTGGATGTGCTATTTCAAAACAATTATTTCAGGAGTTATTATTTTGAAATAACCTGGTAGTATAGGCATAGCCTCAGGCTATGTCTACACTGCAGGCTTTTTGCACAAGAATGACTGTGCTTGTGCAAAAACTTGTGGAGTGTCTACACTGCACGTGCATTCTTGCACAAGTAAATTTACAGTAAAGCGTAGGAAAAGAGGGCTTCTTGCGCAAGAGTTATTCCTCTACCCACGAGGAATAAGTCCTCTTGCACAAGAGCTCTTGCACAAGAAGGCAGTGTGGACGGGCAACAGGGGTTTCTTGTGCAAGAAACCCCTATGGCTAAAATGGCCATCAGAGCTTTCTTGCGCAAGAGAGCATCCACACTGTCATGGATGCTCTTGTGCAAAATCACATCTCTTGTGCAAAATGGCAGTGTGGATGCGCTTTTGTGCAAGAACACTTGTGCAAAACAGTTCTTGCGCAAGAAGCCTGCGGTGTAGATGTAGCCTTGGTGTTTGTGTTCTCTAGTTGCATTGCCCAATGGCTTCACCCATTTCAGGCACTTGTCAGACTATAAGGAGGAGATTCCCACTCTCTTAACTTTTTACCCTTGCCCTCACAGTTCCCCTCTGGCCTAGCTTTCTGAAGATGTCTAGCAATAGAAGAGTTTGGAAATGCTCTTGAGGCAGAGACTGCCTTAGCACTGTTGGGCTTGTGCCCGCCCAAACCCCTACTCTCATAGTTGGGGCTCTTTCTCTCTCAGAGTTTCTTCAACTGCCCATTTCTTTCTTGGTTGGATTTCTTCTTCCAATATGAAGCTTTAGGCCCTGAGACCTGGACTTCAGTACCTATCCCTTCACTGGGGATTTCACCTCAAAAGAAACTTGTGCCATTAACCGTCACACCTAAACCCCACCTCCCAGGAAACCTGGGGTGGTTTCCCACACAAAGAGTAACGGGTGGCTTCCTGGCCACTGAGGCAGCAAATCATTAAAAATATCCACATTTCAAAGCTCTCCTTTGAGAGCTACACAGTCCCATAAAATCCATCAGGCTCCTATAAGAATAATTGATCTGGTCAGGTTTCTCACCACCCTTTTCAGAAACCTTGTGCTGAAAAGATAGTAAGCAGCAGCTCTGGACACTCCTTACTTGGAATAAGGTTTTGTGCAGTTTCTGATTTCGAGGAAAGCTGCACCCAACAGGAAACCTGCTGGGCCTACAGAGTACAAAGTGCTATGCATTACTCAGGGGAGGATGGCAGATCGACGCTGCTCCTGAGGGCCCTCAAAGCTACGGAATCTAACTGTGCAGCACATTCTTTGGACAGAAAATGGAGCAGCTGATGCCTAGTCCAGGGTGAAAGTCCTCCCTGAGAGAGAGACATTTTCAGACTGCCACCTCACCACTGGGGAACTCTGGGAGCTCATCTCATCCACACCCACCCGGCCTCCTTGGATCCATTCAACAGGCCTCACAAATGCAAAACCCTGAAATTTTTCACAAGACTTACACCCAGCAGTACAGTATGATGCCGCCTTGATTCCCTGGTGGCATATTCTTCTACTCTTTCTTGTACTTACACAAGCATTGGCAAAGATACAGTAATGAAGGACCAACCAGAAGACCATTTTCTAGACCTACTCCAGTGGTATCCAACAGCAGCCATTTGACAAGCATATTTAGACCCTGATTCTCTGAAGTGCTGAGCACTAACTGTAAGGTGCTGAGTGCCCTTAGCTCTTACTGACTTCATGGGTAATTGTTGCCCTTCCTTTCTTTCACCATGTGTTCTACGGATTCTAGTTTCTTCAGTGGATGCCATTCATTTGAAAAATATGTTGTGCTCCTGAAATGGAACAAGTATTAAGACAAACTGAACTCTTAATAAAAAAACAACAACAAATGGTCTAGTAGCACTTTATAGACTAACAAAACATGTCGATGGTATCATGAGCTACCATCTACATGTTTTGTTAGTCTATAAAGTGCTACCAGACCATTTGTTGTTTTTTTCTGTAACAGACTAACTCGGCTACCCCCTGAAGCTCCTGCACTCTTAATACACTCCAGTGTTGAGGAAGTTTGTTCTATGCAGTGTTTGTAAGTCTTTACACAGAAAACTATTCTACATCAAATTAATAATAATAATTTAATACTAACGTACTAATAATATATCCAAATGATTAGTTTTGGGGGAATTTTACAATTGTTGCATTTGGAGCCATAGCAAAATTGCCAAATTCCCCCAGATATTTGCTAGCTGTTAACTACATCTTAGAGAAAATGGATGGCTGCATTTGATAATACTGGCAACTTAATTTTAAGAGCCAATTACTTTTATCTGAAAATGAAAGGAGGGTTGTGGGTGGCTTCAATACCTGTGTAATTTGGGTCATACTGTTGGAAAGCTGCAATGAGTTCCGATCTCCAGGAGTAAAGTTTCTCTCGTAATGACTTCAATGCAGACCATTCAACTACACTCACTCTATGAAGAAAATAATCAGAGAGAACAATTAAAAGGTTGAAATTCTCTAGCCCTTCAATTTTTTCCATGTGCAGTATTTCTAACAATCCTCTGTAACAAACAATATCCATTTAGGAGCTCTGCAAAGAACCCTTCCAAAATAGTGACATTAAAAGCCAGAAAGAATTGTCTGAGCTTATCTGGTGGCTTGGCAGAATTACACATTTAAGTAATAAGTCCTTTAAATTAGCAAAGATGGCTACAGTGCCACGCGCAGCAGAATTATACTGACAAAATTCCTGGGCTGATTCACAGCAGTATTACTCCACTGTTATGTCATGGTATTACACCCATATGGAAATAGTGCCATACAATGGTGAATCAGGCCCCAAATATAACCTACATTTGCTGTTTTATATAATTTAAATCCTCGATTATTTTTATAGACCCGCAGATAGCTCTGAAAAAACAAATTAAAGCTGTTGGAACCCTTTTATCTGTTATCACATTAGTTTTTAAATCTGTTTTTTAAAAAAAGATAACCCAGTAAAATAAATGACAATGCAAATACAATTAAACCTCTCATGTAACCTCTAATGTGAACAATTCACCTATTCTGGGTTCATGTTGATACACTTTACATGTGTCCATTAGATAGGTCATCCATACTGTACCTCTGGTGAAGAGTCTGTTTGCGTGTGGATTTAGTGACTTGATATTGCACAAAGCGAGGTATTAAATCAGGATTCAGTTTGAGATAAGCACCACGATTGCTGCCATCTTCATAGTAGTTAGAGGCAGAAAAAATAGTGATAACCTGATTATAAAAGAAGGATAAAATCAATGGGATTGAGTAAAGCTGCCCCATTTGGGGACTGAAGTTTAAAACTGACTTTAGAATAGTGAGATCGGTTACAAAATTAAATAAATCAAGTGTAAAACCATAATAATATATAAGCCTGCCAACGGCCACTCAGCTAAACAAAATGTCAGCTCTAATATTACCTATTTTATTTATTCCCTGAGGACTTCAGTTTATAAAACAAACAACACTTAGCTACTTCTTGCAACACAAGCAACATTTCATTGGGCTCTAAATCATGGTTTTGAATCTCCTTCCCTTCCATTTATTTATGCATGTCAGGGGTAGGGAGAGGGGGAGAGAGAAATAAAAAAGAAGGAAACTATTAAGAGGAGTTGAAAGAACATGTATACATTGATACATATAAAACAGTGGGTCCTCCTGACCTTTCCCATACAGGGAAATCCACTTCTCATGTAGCAACAACAAAAGGAGGAGAGAGTGGTCATGACCTCACATTGCAAATCCATGTAATAATGAATGTGATTTATAATAATGAACTACAGCATAGCTACAAAAAGTTTATTGGAATTTTGAACATAAGCAACAGGAATGATGAAGAGGCATCTTCCCTATCAATGGCCAGTACTAGAATTTACCCAGGGTAAGATTTCAGGCATAAAAATGTAGCTCTGATTGTTTTCCTACTCTCAGTGGTGCTCTAAATAGCTTTTGTGCTGACAAATTTTCAGTATGCAAACAAAGAGTTTCAGGAGCACTTGCAGTAAGTTCTATAATGTTTCTATTACAAAGTGCTGGTTCTCACATTCAGTGGACCTTTAAGTGAGCTGATTTTCTGGGACACAGACACACTTTTTTTTTTTAATGCACCTTTCTAAGGGGAGGCTAGTCTGACTTGGAGGATTTTAGTGACTTCAAAGTACAGATGGCTATTGCACCATTCTTGCAGTCATTAACAAATCTCTCCTCCCCTTCTCCCAAAGGTGAGGGTAGTTTTGCCTAAGAAAGAACTTCTTGAATCAACCTCATATGAGTGGTGAATATTCTCAGTACCTGTTTTATAGAACTTACCCTTTTTTGCCACTCAACTTAGTTGCTAAGTTTGAGCTTGTGAAGTTCACAGCAAAATTTTACTTTAAATTACAAATGAGGATCTTACCTTCCCATCATGACTGATCTCATAACCTTCTTGTTTACACTCATGAGACCTGATCAGCATCTTCAGATTATACCGTTTAAGAAGCCTGGCAGTAACGTCGGGCCCAAAATAGCAACCACCTCCTCGAACTTTGTTTGGTGTGCAGCCATTTTGGTTTTTTGGATCACTCCAAAGAATATCAACCACCTTTGAATAGCAAACCAATGCACATGATTACTGACAACTAGTACAACACATGCTACAACCTCAGACATTATTTAGAAATGCCAGCCATTTCAGGGGCCCCAAGCACAATGAGATACAACTAAGCACCAATATAATCTTCTCAGTTTTTCTTTGTTTCCTTAAACTAGTACATTCCTTTTACTTAGAAAACATTTCTTTTCATTTGCATTTACAGGGGTGCTGGAACAATTTTTGTAGAATGGGCGCTGAGAGCTTTTGAACCAAACTGGAAACCCTGAATATAATAGAAACCACTTCAAACCAGGGGGTGCCACAGCACCCCCATACCCCGAATTCCAGCACTTATGTGCCTTTACTAAAAATAAGCCATCTGAGCTTTTAAATTTAAATCACTAGGTAGATTTTACACTGTATTTCCAAACAATTACAGAAATAGCTTGTCAAGAGAGAACAAAAGTGTCGTTTTCTGCTGTCTCTGGAAGACTCACATGTCAAAAGAATGGTCCAATTTCCACACTAGAGTTTTATCAGTCTTAACTGTATTAGCTTAGGGACCTGCCTTTTTAAGTCACAAGGATCTCTGGCAAGAGGCAAGTTTCCTAATGTTAGAAGAGAGTTGCTTGTGGAGAAATCAATATAATCATCCATTCCTGCTTACGAGGGCTGACCAAAGAGAAACTTAGAAAATACACACCTGCTTTTACAATTCTATTTTCAGATTACATGTGGTTCTGTGAATTATAATCATAGTGTTGTCACAATTCATTACATTATTATACACTGAGGGCTTAATCTTGTTCTTTGGTAAACAAGGCAAAAGCAGAGGGAAGATGACAAAAGAAATTTCTTCCCCCTGAACAAAAAGCAAGCCCTGAACACACAACCCCAAAGAACTGGGATTTGTTCGGTATGTCAGTGTCCGGCTCTCCAATTCTGCTCATGTGTGCATTGTAATCACAAAATAGGTGCAATTTTTGACAGAGGACTCTGAAATTATATTCCATTTAAACTAAAGTACCTTTTGTTCTATCAGTTCCTGCCATACAAGGACACACAACTGCATCAAATACAGGTTGAACCTCTCTAGTCCGGCATCTTCCGGACCTGACTGTTGCCAAACCAGAGAATTTGCCTAACCAAGAGATGTCAATATTGTGTAGCAGCATTACCGACACTTCCACTGCTTACTAGGCTCTAGAAGACATTTAGGGGTAAATTAGAGCTAAACAGCAGCACAGAACACTGAGAGCCAGGTCTGGTGGCTATAAACAAATTTTATGTGACTGCAGGAAACTTGGCCACACCCATGAAAAGTGGACATGTGGCTAACTAAAATCATGCCAAACCATGGATGTTGCCAGACCAGAAAGTACTGGACTAGAGAGGTTCAACCTGTACTTCTAAAACGGACTGAAATGTTTGCACACAAAGGAAATATTACAATACACAAAATATTTTAGTAGAATAAAGTGTCTTTAAATGAATCTGAATGACCAAAGGCAAAAGTAGATCCAATCATAATGATTTTGCTTTCTTGACTACCCAGAATGATGCCTGAAGTAGAAAGTTTTTTCTATTCATCTTGAAATCAAAACAACCTATTTACGCAAAATAAATTCCATTTGTGTATACAGGTAGGTTTCTTAGAGAAGTCTGTTTTTGGTTTCACATACTTGTTTCCATTCCTTTGCTGTCAGTTCTAGACGCACCCTCGGCGTACAAACTCTGTGCGCTAGATACTGTTTCTCTCGGAGTGGACCAGAGTTGACACCATCATGAAGTAGCCACCTGTGTTCCCCAACATCCAACAGCTCACTGGTATATTGTCTCCTATCGCTAGATGAAGATGATGGTCTGGGCATTCCTCTGTCAGCAATATCCTGCTTAGAAGGGCATCTCTTGACTCGTGTTACAGGAGAATCCTCTACAAAGTCAGTTCTTTCCAGGTCATAGTTTCTCTCTGTGCTTGATTTTGGTGGTCTCAGCACAGACTTCATCTAAAAGACAGACTCATGATGCTTGTATAATCCAAAAAAGCCAAAGATGCTCCACATTTCATCATATGCTCCATATTCTCAGCTATAACTGCTTTAAGGCCATAGTAACTCATCACAAACTAGATTCAAATGCTGAGTTTTAGCTTTTTTACCAAATATGATGCTTGACCTCAGGGTAGATACTTTGGTACATAATTCCACTGGAAGTTAGATACCCATGTTGAAAAATCTGTTCCTTTATTGATAATACCCAGGATGAAACAATGTTTACTGGGAAACATGGACCTGATTCACCACTCCTTATGCTAGCATTACTCTGGTGTAACTTAGTTGAAATCAGTGGAATAACACCAGGATAAAACTACAACACAACAGTGAATCAGACACAAGGTCCTTAAATAACCCTAAGTTCTTAGAATTGGTCTCCAGTGCTAGTGCTCTGCTGGAACTGCGCTGGCTGGCTATGGCAATTCATTTCAAAACAAATCTTTTCTGGAAAGGCCCAGGCTGCTCCTTGCATTCTCTTTTGAAATCCACTTGCACTAGCTCATTTTTTAGCCAAAAAAGTATGTGTTTTAAACAATTTATTAAAGAAAACTAAAATTGATTCTATTATAATTTTCTTCCACAGAATCCTACATATCTGAGCAGAAGCTGTCCTTCCCCACTGTCTTGACCAACATCCAAAGAGCTCTTATCTACCAAAGGCACTGGTTCAAAAATATGAGCTGTCCTCAGTGGAGACTGTTTAGCATGCAAAAAAATAGCAGCTAGATATCAGTAACAGCAAACTGTGCCAGGGACCAGTTTGCAACACCACAAATGCCAGAGCATAGCCTGGATTCCAGCCCACAAATGTCTGACTCTTACTGAAGTCTTTCAATACTCTCCCACGGAGGTGATTTCTACATGTCAATTATGTGTTGCATAGAAGCAGCATTAATATCTGCAAATAACAGACTTGGTGTAAGTAACTTCCATTGTTTACAGCGGGAGTTGCACCTGTTTAATCTCAGAGCTGAATTTGACCTCTTGTCTTCTGAACTCGTTTTAGTTATGAAAAGGGGCAGTGCGGCTGCCTATGGGCTTGATCCTGAAACAGGATCCAAATAGGGAGACCTTGACTTCGGTGGGATTTCATATCAGTATAAAGTAACTCCATGCAGGCTAAGGAATTCTGCTGGCACAGATCAGAGTGTAGAACTCAGGGTCCAGTGCACAATTATCGCTAAAGGAAATGTGAACTTGATTGAAAAGGAAGAAATTCACATTCTAGATGGATTTTGTAGTTCTCCTGAAACTTCTGTGAGGTGCTAAAATAAGGTAATGTACACCACCGCAGGTCAGAGCCTCGGGTGGTGCACCAACACAGTAGCTAGTCAGACACGGATCTCATTGGACCTACATTCATTAATGCCAGCTGAAGATTTGACTCAAAATGTCCACTGGCACCATTCACTACCACAAATGTTTCCCTTCCTTCCTTACACCAAGTCTGTGCTTGGTCTGGTATATGTGGACATTAATGCAGCTTCTATGGATCACTGCCTCTATTTTGCTTGTATTATCTTTAGGTAATATCTCCTGTCTTCTCTAAATCTATAAAATGCTAAGACAACTTTACCTTAATATTTTTACTAGTAAATGCTTTCAGAGATCACAAACAGAATAAAAGTAACACCATAAAAGTGTGGTCTCTTACCTTATTTCTCTTAAATAAATTCAGGAAATCCAAATCTGTAGTGTCAGAAATACCTCCATGTACGATTAGTACTTTGCTGTCAATTACAGTGGCCAGGGGAAGCCAGCTATAAACATCTTGCAGAAGATTTACAATTTTTTTGCCATGGGACTGTAAAATGATTATTTTATTAGATATCATTCTTTAAAGCCTTTGGTGCTAATCACGATAAGTAAATAATGTGGAAGATTCTTTTGAATTCATTGTTTTGCTCAGACTTCAATAATCTCTCGGAATAACTCTGTGCATTGTTTTAACTGAGGAATATAGTATGAATATATACATTCCAAAATTTAACTTCAGGACCCTGGATTCTGCCTTGATCATTTCTTTGTTTTTTCAGTTTATTTTTTTCCGATGTTTACTGTTTGACTTCATAAACTTTTCCTATGTCACCTCATACATCTCTTTGATATAAATAAAACTGGCAGTCCAAATTCTAATCTCATGGTTATATCTGTAGAAATCCAAAATAATTCTGTTGATCTTGATGGAGTTACTCTGTATTTACCCTATATTCCTGAGACCAAACCTTCTTGTTGATACACACATAAGTTTGCACATGTTGGAAGCAAATAAAGGAGGAGAGAAGGTATCTTACCCGATACTTATTCATAACTTCTTTTGTGAAGCCATATCTGAAAAACAAAGACAGTGTCACAAACTGGCTTTCTGAGCAATCACTTTTCACTATCACCCTGAAAGAGTTTCTTTGATTCATGTTGTGAAACATTAAATCTGCCGTTATCGCTCGTGCACACACTGCAATTCTTTAACAAATAATTACAAAAAAGAGAACTACAGTCACTCCCAGAAATTCTCTATTCCCTCTTTTCCTCTTCCATTTTCCATAACACGCCCAGACATTTTCCTGATTTAATAGTGTACACAAATGGCTTTTCTCTACTCTCTGATTCATTTAGCTGAGGATGAGTTTTGACCATTATATAATGTTAATGGGCTCGGAACAACAGCAAGTGGTGGGCTCTTGGCCATTAACACAAAAGAAACTTCTTGCAATTCTTTTGCCTTACAAATTTTCAAAGGAACCTAAGTGACTACAGAGCACAAGTTCCAGTAAACTCAATGGGAAATGTCCTCATCAATCATTTATGTTCTTTCCAAAAGCTCACCAACCATGTCCATGCTTCACAAAGGGCAAGATTCCGATCTACCATTGGTTTTATACTATTGTGACTCCATTGATTTCAGGGGGATGAAGTCCTGCTTTCTATCAGTGCAAGGGGCTTACCCAGAGTCCCATCTCTCTCTGCCTTCAAATTTACCAGTATGTGATACAACCACTCAAAATATGTCACAAATGACTATAATGTGAAACATCTCAGTTGTATTGCACATCACACAATAACTGATTGATCTATGTTTTTTCCACTTTAAACCCCATTTTAAGGATATTGTCTCACTGCACTAATTAAACAAACATGTTTAAAAAAATCTCTGCAACCACAAGGATCCTTTCACATAGACATCACCACGGTTTGAATTCTGAACTTCAGCTGTCCTGCACAGCACTCTGCCACTTCAGCTAATAATATATCCTCTGTGTAAAAATCATGAGCGGGGGAGACAACCCATCCCTTACTATTTGGTCAGGCAATTCTTTGCTAGGCAGCAGGCACTGTTGGGGATCACGATGGTCAGATTCTCTTCCTGTGTCTGGGAAAACAGTGTTGTCCAGTGGTGAGAGACCGGAGGTTACAATCAGGATAGCTAACAACAGTGCTTTGGCACATGTTTTCCGAGACGCAATGTGGCTGAATGGACATTTGGGTTAGCCACAGCCTCAGTTTTTCTTGAGATCAGCTTGGGTAGCCTTTCAATTCACTTATTTGTACAATGAAGGAGGGTGATGCCAGCCTGTCTCCTAAGGTGGGGAAGGACTCCTCGATGAATAAATGCTGACACGCAGCAGTAAATAGAAATGGGATTTGCTCATGGTCCCCTGGCTCCAGAGGCATAGCCTGATTGCTATATTTGGGAGGAGGGGGGAAGAAGTGCACCCTTGCACATTCATGCACTCACACGTGCACACTGAAGCCAGCCCCCTTGGTTCACTGGTTCTCCCCACCCCTGCTTTCAAGAGTACTTGGGGCTGCCGGTGCTGGGTGGGATGTGATGCCATAATGGGGATGCCCCTGTGGCTGCTGGTGACCACTCCAGCATGGCTGCTGCAGTGATGTCACTGCTCTGGGGCTGCTGGAGTTGCCTCCCAGCTGGGGCTGCAGCTGCCCACGGAATGCAACATGCTGGGCTCCTGCTTCCACTTGCCTATTCCCGTATCCCCTTCTCTTCCACATCCCTTCCTCCCCTCCTCCCTTCCTTATCCTCAGTTCACCCCCTTGCTCTGCCCTCGCTCTCTATGGGCACTCAGGGTTGTAGAGTAAAGAGGCAGGCACAAGGAATCAAGAAATGGTTTCCAGCTGTAGTGGCAGGACCCAGAGGATGGGAAAAGCTGTTGCATCTGCTCCCCCCAAGCCAAAATGTAGGAATGACCAAGCCCCCTTCTCCCCACCCTCCCCTCAGGTCAACCACAGCGAGTCCTGCAGGGAAGCTCAGCGCTCGCAGAAATAGATGGTGCATGACCCCTCCTCCTATGCCTGACCTCTGTTTGGGGGTAATGCTCCCCTGCACCTCCCCAAACAACACCCATGCCTGGCTCCCATCTTAATGCATTTCTTCTGGTGTAACAAGATATCTGGACAGGGAGTGGCATGTGTTTGGCATGGAACACTAGCTGCCTTATCAGTGCTGTGGAACAGGCAACCTGATTCAAACAAAATATGGAGTGCGCCTCAAAATCTAGTACAGCCAGAGGTGGGTTATGACTTTGTGGGGTCCTAGGCCAGAGCAAGTAGGGCTCCACTCTGCCCCTTCTACCTGAAGTGCCCTCTATTCCTCCCTCCTCCCATTCTGGCACTCCTGCTAGGGAGCTGGGTTGGGTTCCGGGGCTTGTCCTGCTGTCCCCTGCCTGATGCTCCTGCCAGACAGCAAAGTTAGGCTGTATGGTTACCCATTTTCCTATGGTCCCTGGGCATGGGCCCAATTGGTCCAGTGATTAATCCACCACTGAGTACACTTGAAAGTTCTGCAAAGTTGATTGACTTCAGTGGGTCAGGTGTGAGAATGAATCAGCTACATGTTTAAGGTATTTAGTAAAAAATAACCCTTCCCTCTGCTGAGTAAGATGTAGAATATGAAACACTGGGTTTTGCATGAGACAAACCTGCGGCAATTAGAGTCACCATTATTGTAGCAAATAGATCAAAAAGGTGTTCTTGTATGAGATACTTGCATGGGAACAGGACAAAAGAAAAAGTTACCTCAGGTTCATGATATAGTCTTCATGGTTCCCTCTGTTTAAGTGTAAATGGTTGGGGTAGACCAGAAGAAAAGCAAACAGGATGATAAGTATTTCTATGGAATGTTTCCCCCTATCAACAAAATCCCCATTAAAAAGGTAAGGGTTTTCTTCTGAAGGCAGCCCATTCTGCAGTAGGAAACAAAAACAAGCAAAGTCGGTGAGGCAACCTACTTCACAGGCCTGGCTTGAGATGAATTTCTAAGAAGTAAGGCTACAGGATTTTAGCTTGTATGCCCTGTTATGTTTGTTTTTATAACATGGCAAAGTGGAATTGCAAGCAACACAGTTTATATTGCTAGATCATCTACATAATACATGGACTGAGACAGACAGTACAGTCACATTTTCTCTCCTCTTTAGGAGATCTTTGGACTACAGGAGGTCTGCACAGCACTTGCTTATGATTCATGGAAATTTGGATGCTCACATAGAACTAACTCTAATTGTTGTTTCCACCTTCTACATCATATTAAAAAGGCACAATCAGATTATTACTCTCTGCCACCCCCCCCCCCAATTGACGAAGAGAGTCCTACCAAATTTACAGACATGCAAAAAACACATCACGGACCGTGAAATCTGGTGTCCTTCTGTGAAATCTGGCTTTTTGTGTGCTTTTACCCTATACTATACAGATTTCACAGGGAGAGACGAGCATTTCTCCAACTGAGGGACCAGACCCAAAAGGGAGTTGCAGGGGAATCACAAGGTTCTTTTAGGAAGGTCACGTATTGCCACTTTTACTTCTGCGATGCATTCAGAGCTGGGCAACTGGAAAGTGGTGGTTTTACTGTTGACCAGGAGCCCAGCTCTGAAGGCAGCACCTCACAGCAGCAGTGCAGAAGTAAGGGTGGCAATACCATACCCTAGAATCATAGAATGCAAGATCTGGAAGGGACCTCGAGAGGTCATCGAGTCCAGTCCCCTTCCCACTCGGCAGGACCCAGTACCATCTAGACCATCCCTGACAGATGTCTATCTAACCAGCTCTTAGATATCTCCAGAGATGGAGATTCCACAACCTCCCTAGGCAACTTATTCCAGTGTTTAACCACACTGACAGTTAGGAAGTTTTTCCTAATGTCCAACCTAAACCTCCCTTGCTACAGTGTTACGCCCATTGCTTCTTGTCCTATCCCCAGAGGCCAAAGAGAACAATTTGTCTCCCTCCTCCTTGTGACACCCTTTTAGATACCTGAAGACCGCTATCATGTCTTCCTAAATGGAGCACTTTGCATTTGTCCTTATTAAACTTCATCCTATTTACCTCAGACCATTTCTCCAGTTTGTCCAGATCATTTTGAATTATGACCCTATCCTCCAAAGCACTTGCAACACCTCCCAGCTTGGTATCATCTGCAAACTTAATAAGCGTACTCTCTATGCCAATATCTAAATTGTTGATGAAGATATTGAACAGAACCAGTCCCAAAACAGACCCCTGCGGAGCCCCACTTGTTATGCCCTTCCAGCAGGATCGTGAACCGTTAATAACTATTCTCTGAGAACAGAAGCTTCAGGGTACGTCTACACTTGCTCCCTAGTTCGAACTAGGGATGCAAATGTAGCCGACCGAAATTGCTAATGAAGCAGGGATTTAAATATCCCATGCTTCATTAGCATAATCTCGCCCACGCGCTATTCTGCTCGCCAGCTGATAACGCTCCGGGACGTGTTAGTTTGAATCAAACCCCTTGGTTCGAACTAACGTTACTCCTCATTTTTTGAGTCCCGGAGCGCACTTCCTGGTTCGAATCAGCTGGCTAGCAGAATAGCGCACAGGCAAGATTATGCTAATGAAGCGCGGGATATTTAAATCCCCGCTTCATTAGCAATTTTGGTCAGCTACATTTGCATCTCTAGTTGGCACTAGGGAGCAAGTGTAGACATACCCTTGGGGTAGCCGAGTTAGTCTGTTACACAAAAAAACCAACAAATGGTCTGGTAGCACTTTATAGACTAACAAAACATGTAGATGGTATCATGAGCTTTCATGGGCACTCCGGTCATCTGAAGAAGTGGGCTGTGCCCACAAAAGCTCATGATACCATCTACATGTTTTGTTAGTCTATAAAGTGCTACCAGACCATTTGTTGTTTTTCTCTGAAAACAGTTATCTAGCCAGTTATGCACCCACCTTATAGTAGCCCCATCTAAGCTGTATTTGCCTAGTTTATTGATAAGAAGGTAATGCAAGACCATATCAAATGCCATACTAAAGTCTAGGTATACCACATCCACCATGCCTCTGCTGCTACTGGTGGTAGCTCTGTCTTTAGAGCAGGATTCCTGGCCAGCAGCCTCCACTCTGAAGGCAATGCTGCTGCCAGCAGCTGTGCAGAAGTAACTCTGATACAATAATCTTGCAACCCCTCCTCCAATTCCTTTTTGGGTCAGGACCCCTACAATTACAACACCATGAAATTTCAGATTTAAATAACTGAAATAATAAAATGTACCATTTTAAAATCCTATGACAATGAAATTGACAAAAATGGACCATGAATTTGGTAGGGCCCTATGAAAATTGGCTTATGAACAAGAATATGTATAACTTGAAGATGCTTTAGGCAAAATGCATCATGTAACACCATTTTCAAAGTTACAATCAGTAGAATGTGTCTGTTCTATTTCTGTAGATGTATCATTCTTGTATGTGAAGTCAGAAATATGAAGTGTGGCTCTGTTTATAATTATAAATGTGCTAATGAGGGCCATTATTGATACTCTGGAAACTTAAAGGCCTGGTGCTCAAGGTAACAATCTGTGAATGGTTTTGTTTTTTCCTGTAAGCCCAAATTGCAGTTGGTATGTCCAGGCTACCTGATGTTGGAACCCATTTTGAATCTGGTACTTTTCAGCTCATGATGACAAAAGTTTGAACTGAACACAAAGAATTCCCATCTTGGGCAAAAGGGATATAAAGGTGGGAAACCAAGCAATAGTGGTAGTTGCCAGGAGCCAGGAGACCCCCTACTTATCACCCAAGATACCTACTGGAAACAGCTTAGACTGACAAGGGGAAGGATTGGACCCAGCTAGGAGGTTGTCTAGCTTGTGAAAGAATTTGCATCTAACAAGTTTATTCATGTTTTAGGGTTAGATGGTGTGTATTGTTTATTTTGGCTTAACTTTTGATCAGCCTGTTTTCACCTGTAATTATTGAAACCCTACTTTTTATACTAAATAAAAACACTTGTGTTTATTATCAAGTCCTGGTTGCTCCTGTGGGGTGGGGAGCAACCACTATGCAAATCTCTCTTTCATTGATAAAGAGGACTGACTACATGAGAACTTTCTGTGTAAAACTTTTATATAGAGTAAGATGGATTTATTTGGGGGTTTGGTCCTCTTTGGGGCTGTGCTCCTGGGTGCTGTCAATGGACTTATAACTGAAGCCCTCCCCAGAGCTGAGCTGGTGTAGCATCTATGTTACTTTGCTGAGGGACAGTAACCCCAATTCTGTGCCTTGGCTGGGGGAGATCAGAGCTTCTAGCCCAGCAGAACAAGGTGGTCGGGTGCCCCAAAGGGCAGTCTGGCGGGCTCAGTGGCATGCTCAGCACACCGGGTGAAAGCCCCAAGGGGACGCCCATGATTGAACCTGTCACACTCTCCTAATGTAATATTATGTCCATAAATGCCACTGCTGTAGGGAAGTGATATAGTTGCAGATGGAGGGGACGTGGTCCGTTCATTATGAATGAGAGGTGAAGTGCCCATGAGACACTCTACTGTTAAGACTGAAAAAAGCTGGACAGGCCCAGGCTAGTGCACTCCAGAAGAAAGCTATGATCTGAAAAGTTCTAAGACTCAGGGGACAAGGGAGCTGAGATTTGTAGGTATAGAAATAATCCACACTTAGTAGTTCAGAAGCTAAGGCAATTCATTGTCATGAATGACAATTTAGAGCTATATCTTAAGTCAATCTATTGTATTATGTTTCACCTAGTGTGGTTGTCAATGTACCAGTGGAAATGATCAGCTTACAGGAAACATGACAGCAATATTTCTATCTCCATCACTTCTAAGGGATATGAATGTTAGAACTGTTTATTCCACTTCTGTCGTGCAATAGAGATCACCCTGCTAAATAAAAACCCACTGTACACTGGCATACACATACATTAATGGCAGATTATCACCATACACATGATCACAGGACAACTCCAATACTGTGAAGTCATCCAAAGCTTTACAGCCCTAGGCTATAACACAACACCACAGCACAAGTTACTCAGCATTTCTTGGGCAGCTATGAGATTCCTTGACAAAGTGAAGCTTCCCACTGACTTTATTCCGGGAGTGACATGGGATACATGATGTGGCCCCCCACTGTATCCAAAGATCTGGGTAAACTACTAAATTGCTAGCTTAGGGCCTGATCCAAAATATAATGAAGTAACGGCGTTTTTCCATTGGTGTTCACACTGCTATTAAATGAGAGCAGTATTTCATTTCTGATTCTGGTCTTTTAATTCTGTGGAGAGCACAGGCTGGGAATAAAAGGCAACGAATGGGTAGCCGTATGTGGAAAGTTAGATTGACTGAAGTAACATCAGCTGGTGTTTGTTCTCTGAGCTCCCCCAATTCACTCTGGGAAAGGCTTGTCACACACCTACTTTTTAAAAACTACTTTAGATTTTGAACTTAAAACACGGCTATACCTGGATTCCAAATTCAAAGTGGCATTTTAGCTCTTTGGTGTTCTCTTGCCAAGTTTTAATGTGCTTTCCATTTCTCCAATGTTCATTGACAGTCATAGTTCCAGAGCAAAACAACATTAAAATCGATAGAAGCTTCAGACTCTTCAGAGATGAGAACAAAAAATAGCTCTCTAATGATTTGCGGAATAGTGCTATGAGGCTGTTTGCTGCTGGGCATCATTATTGTCTCCTCTTATGTTAGTGCTTAATTAGCTTCCCTTTGTTTTCTGCCTTCTATTCAACTTCAGAGTACTTCAGCACATCAGTTCAACAGAGCATCAATTTAACCGAGTCTAATTTAGTAATAAACAATTTAAAATTCCAAGGCTTTGGGTGAATGACTGGAAACACTAATTTAACAAAGACTCATGCCCCGAATGAAGCATCTACAAAATGGACACGCCAATTAAGAAAAAGGGAGGAAGTCTTTTTAAAAAATGAAAGGCAAAAGTATCAGGCATAATATTATGTAAAACACTTCAGCTGATCAACTTTGTCATTAAACTTACGTAGCACCTAACCTTTTTTAATTCATTAGTGGTTCAGAGATGTGTGAATGCAGTATGGCAAAAATCCTAAGGATAGCAAACCAAAAACTAAATTTAAACATCTCAGAGGGGTAGCCGTGTAGTATGTAATTGAAAAAATTTAAAAAATAAATAGTCCTGCAGCACCTTAGATATTAACAAAAATGTAGATAGTGTCATGCAGGACCATTAATTGTTTTTTACATTTTTTCAAAAGCTTTATTGAAAGCCATATCTGTAACTATGCCTTGCAAAAAGGGAGTTAGCAATCATCTCCAATCTACCATACTCAGCAGAGAGCTGAGTTCTTCAGCTGGGTGGTTAGACCAGCGGTTCTCAAACTTTTTGGGCTCCAGAGCCCTTTACATGCGTAAAAATTTATGCGGCACCCCAGCGGTCCACTGATTGTGTGTGTTGTACTTATGTGGATCCCCAGCGGTCCACTGATTGTATGTGTTGTACCTATCGATGTTTCCAGTTTGTCAACCTCGTGGAGCCCCTGGAGATGTCTCGCGGAGCCCTAGGGCTCCGCAGAGCACAGTTTGAGAAACACTGGTTTAGACAATCCTATCATTTTGTTCCATCTGATGGGGAGCTACCAGCATTTGTTATCTCAAAGGAAGAAGTCCCTTTTAAGTGCAAGAATGTGGTGCTGATAGAGTTGCAAATGGATCCCGGGAGTAGTTCTGACCAAATGCCCAGCTGATGTAAACTGTAATTCCCGTTTCCCTGATCTAAGCTGTGCCTTATGCAAGATGATGATCTGGAACTTGTGGGGTTAGGTGGAGGCGGAGGGGAGAAAGGAAAATTCATTCATGACCTGAGGCTCTTTTGCACTAAGTATGCTCACGAAAAGTGGCCATAACACAGCCATGGCCTATAAGTCACCTCCCCCATTCAAGAACACCCCTGACATGCCATGCATCCTGGGACATGCAGAGTCAGCATAGACCAGTGGTGGGCCACCTGGAGCCCACTGGGGTTCCACCTGCGGCCCATGCACCCCCTTGTCTGCCCCCCCTCTCCCAGGTGCCTCCTGCATACTGGGGCCCCAGACTTCCTACTCCCCCTTCCTCCCAGCACTTTCAGAACATTGTGAATCAGTGGATTAAGAGCATTCAAGCACTGGGAGGGAGGGAGAGAAGTGGGGACCCAGCACAAATCAGTGGATTCATGGCGCTCCCAAAGTGCTGGCAAGGAGGGGAGAAGTAGTAAGTGAAGGGCTCTAGTGCCCCAGTGCATGAGAGGGACATGGGAGATGGGGAACCAGAGGAGAGGGGGTGTGAAGGCTGGAGGCAGAGCCCCAGTGGGCCACAGGCCATGTCATGTAGCCCACTGAGATGAAAGAGGGCCGTTCATGCAGCCCACTCAGTAGTATTGGTTGCCTATCACTGGCATAGACTATTGTACTTCCACCACCTCATGCAGGATCCCCTGGCACTTGGTGGCAGATCATGGACATGTCAAGAGGGTGTGACTGGGAAATCCGTAAGTTTAAGGGCTACTTAAATCTGTGCTGAGGATTGAACTGTCTGCATCTGGATCAATTAATCACTCTCCAAATAAGTAAGCTCCTCAATCCTGCACTGCCTGACCACTCAGAAGTCATGACAAAATCTTTGCCTTTCTATGTAGGTTGATGAAAGACTCTTGTCAATAACATCCTAACATGGAAGGCGTTGGCCATTGATTCCAGCAGAGTCAGAATTTCATCCTTCACACTGAGATCTGTTTTCATTATTCCAAACCCTGCTCTTCAATGTCATATTTTCAAAGGGTACATCCCACGTTGGACTGTTTGCAGCTATGAACATTCAAGTATTCATTCTGGAAACATAGTGTTTTACTGTGCCATGCGTTCTGAGTATTAAAAATACACTGAATCCAGTCTCTCTCTCTTGCTGTTCTCATATGCAATTTGAAATGGAAAAATTGTCTCATTGAACTATCAGCTAAAAAGCAGGGAAGCAAAGAAGTAGCCAAAATTGGTAACTTAATAACATGGGAAGCTGACCCCTGCATAAGTCAGTACTGAACTAAAGTGTTTTTAATTAGGTATCTGCTTGGACAAAATATTCACATTTGCAGTTGATAGATGAGAGGAAAATGTAACTGAGCCACTTAAAGAGGCATTACATCATTGAAGCACCTGGATTAACTCATGCCAGCCTTGGTTCAATGCAGATGAATACAAAATAATCAATCACAAAAAAGAAATGAGAGGGAGTATGTGTTAAATTGAAAGGTGGTGAATCATGCTAAAAAGAAAAGAAATTTGGAACTTATTGTAGGGAAATGCTTATGCCTTCAGCTAAATATAAAACTGCAGAGAAGACAGCCTGGAGTTTTATTTTTTCCACATTAGCAAAGCATAATTATGTTTTATTTAACATGAAGCACATGAACAGATGCTGAAGGCTAAATGGAGGAATGTGGGATGCCCAAGATATTTTCACTTTGTGCAAAACTGCATGACTGCTTTCAAAAATGGGAAAGCTTTTAAGTAGATAGAAGTGCTCGGCACTTCTCTTCCAGTAAGTAAAAAAAAAAGCACTTTTGAAGACACTGATTGGAAGTGGGTCTGGAGAAGTTGAGAAAACTGCTGCATTGTTCATAATGGCTAAATCAGCCATGATTCAGGGTTGCACCAGGGATGAATTTGGCTCATTCTCTTTGAAGAACTGAGCCTTTACAAAGCATTACAGTAGCACCGGGACAGTTTGGGGCAGCTGCGCTGGGCCCTGGGCTGTGGAGGGCCCCATGGTGGCTGCCCCAACTGACTTATGGATGGGACAGTACTCCATATTGATGGGAGCATGCAGGGCCCAGGGTGGCCTGGGGGATTAACCTGGGGGAGGGGGCTGGTGCAGGGCATCAGCAGGGCTCACTTCCCCCACACCCATCTCAGCGGCAGAAGCCCAAGAAGTGGAGCAGCACAGCAGCCTGAGCTACTCTGCTCCTCCAAGGGAGGCAGGGCTCAGGGACGCGGAGCACCATGGGCTGGGGCCAAGGTGCTGTGCTTCCCGCCACCACGGTGACTGCGGGACGGGGGGGGCAGGCCTGACTAGCAGAGGCCAGTGCTGCGCCAGTCCCCTTCCCAGGCTCCCACCACCCCAATAATTGCAGAGAAGCCTGAGCCCTGCTGTTGCCACGTGCTAGACCCCCGTCACACCTCGTAAACCCCTTGGGGAAAGGGTGGAGTGGAGGCAGGGCCTCAGGCAGTGGGGTGTTGCTCTAGGCCTCCCCCCTCCCCCAGGGATGGGCCTGACCAGAACTCTGTAGACGATACAAGCGGCCATCTCTAATTTTGGATTATTTCACTAGACTGTGCCCTCTGCTTGGCATTCAGTCAAACTGTCGGAGAGTCAGACACCCAGATTTCTCCCTTCAAAATGGGCATTTGGTTACTGAGATGAAAAGACAGCAATAGCCAAAGAACTAGCTAGCACACCTTACTGTTCTGTGACTGTATAGCACATATACAATACTTAACAATACCTATGAGGTATACAGGTGCTTTACTAATGCCAGCCCTAAAGGGTGAAAATGCTCAGGAATGAAGCATCTAATTACCTTGTAGAAGATCAGCAAAAGATCATCTAGTTTTCCATGCAAATCACCTAAAGGGAAGAGGATATTCAAAGTTTAGTGACAAAGTCTGTTACAGAGTAAATGAAAAAAAGCTGGAATTAAAAACGATCGTAGGTGACAACAAAATGTTAGCACATTTTCTCTTGTAGACATGGCTGGATTATGCAGACTACATTTTCAAAACCTGAGCTGCACACACAGATCTGGCAATTACAATTAGGTGAGCCTACAATAACCTTGAATAAAGCTTTAATTGTTTTTATGTGGGAGAGTTTGAGAGCAGAGAATCAGCTGCACCCTTGAAAAGAGGTACTTCAAGACCTGGGTACACTATGGACAAGCATATGAAAAGTTCATATCTCCAGTGCTTCGTTACTGGTGATGGGTGCTATAGAAATAATTCTGAGAAAAAGATAAGAACCTAGCAATTAAGTGCTTAGTATACCTACCAGCACAGCCAATAAGCACACTGACATATAAGCAGATGGCCATGCTTAACTGGCAACTAAATTAATGTATGTGCACTTGTAAATTAATGGAATTTTAAAATATTATTTATTTTTAAAAATATCACCTGACATATATTGTTCTCTAACATATATTATATATCATCTACTCTATTTGTCCAGTTCAGGGCCAGAGTTTGGCTGTTATAGGAGGGGATGGGCTAAGACTAATATAAATCTTTCCAAGAACTATATGAACCAATAATCCCAGTTGTACCTCTGTCAGTCAGAGGGGTTTCTTCTGAAATAGATTACTATTCAACAGGAAGACCTCACCTCTACATAATAGAATCCTGAACCAATTTAAGTTTTCAAAGTAGAATTTAACTGAAGCATAGGCTCTCTCTTCCTAAGAGTGAATTTCACCTGACTGAGAAGGGGAGCCAAAATCAGCCAAATAAATATAAAAAGTCTTTCATATTTATATAAATGTACTAAATGATTGCATGCTTTCACCTTCGGTCATAAAAACAGGGTTGGGTGGGAGCATTTTTTCTCAATTCATAGGCCATACATGCAACTTTGTTAGAGCCTGACTTAAGGCCTATTCTACTCAAGTTAAACACTCCCGTAACTTCAGTGAGCTATGTGGTTCAACTAGGAAAATATTTCAGATTAATATTTAATTCTCAGCATCAGTGTGGAGTTCAAAGGGGATCTGGAGAGGGAAAGCTTATTTTTAAGTTAATATTTTGGCCTCAACATCAGTAAAAACTAGACTTTCATCTGCTACAAAACATCTTTTTTGTTTCAAAGGCCATTATTTATCTGAATGACAGGAAGAGAAATCTTTTAGCTGCTGCTTAAATAGTGCAAATGAGGCTACAAATAGGAGTATACATGTATATTGATTAGCAAGAGAGCACTGATCAGTCAGCAAATGTGAACACGTTTATTTGGTTCAGATTTTTGTGGGTTTTTTAAGTGTAGTGAACAATAGTTTCACTAAAAGATCTGATAGATGCATAGCTGTGCACGTAAAATCCCTTGTTTGTAACTGCATTACATGCTCAACAAACTCTTATAAAAATATTGGTATTTACCTGTACCTGCAAATGTACACTTAATAACAACTTACTGTTTATAATGCATTCTTTGGAAAAGTTATAGTTTTCAGTTATTGTAGCTGTTATACTCTTTTGCAGCTAAAGCTTCCTACCCAAACTGTATTGTCCTTTTACCTATAATCTATGATAGCCTAATCAAAATGGCTGGATGGTAGGCACTTTTCATTCTGAAACCTCTCCCATGTGTCATTTGTGAGAACTGATTAACTTCTCAAGTAAAGGAAGATTAATCCCTATAATGACATTAATACTTTAGGAGGCAGAAGGTTTAAAAGGCTATTACCCATGTTGTTACCTATAATATAATCTATTCCAGAGGCAGGCATGTTGTCAATTGAGGCCTCATTCTGCCATTCCAATCAGTGGCAGCAGTCACAGAATAAGGCAGTGGTCTCCCACCTTTTTGAGAACAAGATCACTTTTTGAATTTAAGTGAAAGCCAAGATCGACCTCAAATATAAATACACTTGCCCCGCCTCCTTCCCACCCCTTCTCCAAGGCCCAGCCCCTGCTCACTCCATCCTCCCTCTCTTGCCCAAACTCACTCACTTTCATCAGGCTGGGGCAGAGAGTTGGGGTGAAGGCTCTGGTCTTGGATTAAGGGATCTGGAGTATGAGAGGGGCTCTGAGCTGCTCTTAGGGCAGGCAGTAGGGACATAGGAGGGGGTGTTAGGTGCAGGCTCTGGGAGGGCATTTGGATGCAGGAGTGCTCGGGGCTAGGACAAGGGCTTGCAGTGCAGGAGGGGGTTCATGACTGGGGTAAGAGTTTGGATGTGGGCCCCAGCTGGGCATTGCTGATGGCTCCTGGTTGGTGGTGCAGTGAGGCTAAGGCAGACTCACCCCTGCCTTGGCCCTGGACCACTCCCTAAAGCAGCCAGCAAACTCCCTCCATCCCAAGTCCTATTGTGCCCCCTCTCTGCTCTCTGGAGATAGGATAGAGAGTGGGAGAGGGGCACTCTGACATCAGCACCCTTTCTCTCCCTTCCCTGCCCAGAAAGCAGGAAGCTCCCAGGGGGAGGGCAGCTCCAAGGCAAAGGGCAGGAAATGAGCTGCATTGGGGAGAGGGGCAGCTGAAGCCTCTTGGCCAAACCAGTCAGGATCTCCTGTCAGAGGCTCCTGTCAGAGGCTCCAAGATCTACCAGTAGATCCCAATGGCCTGGCTGGTGACCACTGGAGTAAGGCATGACTGAATGTACAGATGGCTGAGCTTGGACTAAAACATGGGGTATTTCAGTGACTATACATGTGGCAGAATGTTTCTATCATATACTCCATAACTGGGAAATACTGGGGCAGCTTGTACTGTATCTCTGTATCTCAAGGTGGCACCCTGGAATCTCCATATTCACCATGGTGATACAATTCTGATGTTTTGTACAAAATAAGCCTCCTGAGATATCATTTCAAAAGTCTGGATCTGTTGAACATTTTAATATCCTATTGGCTTGTATGTGCTATTGTTGTTTGGGGAGGTAGGAAGTGTTGCTGTGTGTGTGTTACTGAAATATGTTGTGAGGCTGGGAACGCCCATAACAACCTTTCAGTTACAACAATGGAGTAGCCTTCCATAGTCTGACAGCCTTAATGGCTCATCAACACCCAGCAAGAAAGAATCCCCTCTCCCAGAGACTCCTGAGAGAAGGCAAGTATGTAATAGAAACTGCTCAGTCAATGGGGACTGCCTGATCCCCACAGTACAGCAAAGATCTTTCCAGAAATCTGGAAGAAAATATAAAAGAGAGACAATGACATCATCACTTGGCCTCTTTCTCTCCTCACACCCTTACCCATTTCAATACTTGGAAGCAGTGCTTTTTTTGTGAAAGTACTGCCTGGTATGCAGTACTGGCATCTCCAGACATAGTACCGGCACCTCCAGTCAGAGCTCAACAACTTTTCCCCTGGAGTACCAGCACCATTTTTTTTTTTTTTTTTTTACAAAAAAAGCACTGCCTGGAAGCATGTCTGGAAAACAAAGTTTTTGAACAGGGCAAATTGGGTCCCAGGCTGGAACGAGAATCCAGTCTGTCTACAGAGGAACTGTAACCTGTTTGGTACTAGGGATGTTAAGGACTAGTCAACTATCCAACAAGTAAATGCTTATTGGACAGTCATCAGAATAGTCAACTAGTCGCTCCCCCCCAGCCTTGCTGCCTCTATCAGAAAGAGGCAGCAAGGGCGGGGGAGAGACACAGGAGAGGATACTTGAAAGTGGCAGTGTAGTGTGGAGCCTGGGGCTCCACATGGTGCTGCCACTTTGAAACGCAGTGTGAAGCACCAGGGCCAGCTGCGGTGTCCCCAGGCTGCACGCAGCATTTCAAAGTGGCAGCGCTGCCTGGGCTCCATGTGGTGCTGCTGCTTTGAAATGCTGTGTGGAGTTTGATGTTGGGCTCCCCACAGCATTTCAAAGTGGCAGCGCTGCATGGAGCCTGGGGTCAGCAGGGGAGTCCCCAGCTGACCCAATGCTCCATGCAGGGCTTTCACCTTTGAAGTGTAGCAACAGCCCTAGTGTAGCTGTTGCTACACTTCAAAGGTGGAGGTGCCCTATCAACTAATTGAATAGTCGATGAAAAATGCATTGACTATTTGATTATAGTCAATTACTCACAGTTTAACATCCCTACTTGGTACCATCTGTCAGGGGAGAAAAGATGTTTGACTCTATTCTTGCTTAGTATAAAAGTTTAGGATTTCTATTTTTAGGGTGACCATATTTCTCTATGCCCAATACAGGACACCGCGGGTGGCTTTAACCTAAGGGGGGAGCTGCTGGCACTCAGGGTTTCAGCCCCACAGTGTGTGTGGGGGAGCCACCAGTGCTCGGGAGGGATGGGTTGGGGGCTGCCAAGGAATGGGGCTTCAGTCCCACAGTGGGAGCTGCCAAGGAACGGGACTGAGCTCCACAGCTGGGGCTGCCCAGAAATGGGGCTTCAGCCCCGCAGTGGAGGCCACCCGGGAATGGGGATGAACCCCATGGCAGCAAAAGGGCTTCAACCCTGTGCCGAGGGCTGTATGGGAATGGGGCTGCAGCCAGCGGTGGGGGCGAGAAAGGGGTTTCCGCTCGGGGGGGGAGGTGCCGATGGTTGGGGCTTCAGCCTCATGTTCTGGAAAGTCTGGCAGACTTGCCCCCTTCTTTAGGGTGCACAGGGAGGGAAAAACACTCCTACCAGGTTTCTTTCTATGTTTCTCCCTTGGTCCCTGCCTGACTCCAGACACCACGTGCTGGTGCCCTCTTTACCGCCAGCCACAAATAGGAGGCTGCTGGGGCTGCACTGACTGGGGAACTCAAGGACCAGCAGGTGGCGTGCAAATACGGGACATTTTGCCCCTGGTAAAAGTGGGATGGATGGTCACCCTATCTATTTTTATTTTCTTAAGGTAACTATCTCTGACCTTTATGCTGACCACTTATAATCTCTTAACATCTACCTTTCTGTAGTTAATACATTTTTTTAACATTATGTCCCTATCAGTGAGTTTGTCTAAAATGCTTGGGAAATCTGCTCAGATCACAAAGGCTGCTTCTTGTCCACTTTCCTATCAAGAGGAGGTGAACTAAATAATGAACTTACACTGGTCAGGCAAGATGGCACAGTTCTGACGTGCTGGACTGGAGGAAATTGGCTGAAGCCTCTCTATTTATTGTTGGTTGAGTAGTAGCCGGGAGATCATTTGTGTAACACATTGGGGTGCGTCCCTACCTGGGTAGGTGCAGTGCCTTTCAGAGTCTTGTAGCTTGACATAAGCATGATAGCATGAGAAACAGCCCATACTGGCAGATTTTGGAGGGCTCACAAGTCCCACAATCCAGGTTGCACCCTGGGGACCTTACCACACAGACTTTCATAACATTTCTACCCTTCAGCCTTATTAGGAATTTTACATCAACTAGGACAGTCTGTAAAGTTCTTTATAATTTACTGAATATAGGGGGTTAGTCTATTCAGCTATTTGAGTAAGTGTAGACCTAGGATTACAATTCAAGCATCACCCCTTAACTCAGGGAAACTCTCACTGAAACTATTGTTTAGTAAGATATGATAGAAATCTCCCTTTTTCAAGGACATGAAAGTCAATCGGTGATGTAGAAAGTAAATGTTTACCACACGAGGTGGCATTTTACAGATGAATATGCAGCTTTCCAAAAAAAACCCATTAAACTGCAGGTTCCTTGTTTTAACACTGACTCACTAAGCAACATCTGACGGGGGAAAAAAAGAGAAGAGAGTTTTGGCTTTCTTAAAATATACCAGTGGTGACTCAACCACAAGAATTCTAATAGTTTGGGGAGATTTGCACTTTTCTAAAACCATCTACAAAATTACAGTTATGGCTGCACTCAGGAATACCTAACTCCTCGCTTAACATTGTAGTTATGTTCCTGAAAAATGTTACTTTATGCAAAATGATGTTAAGTGAATCCAATTTCCCCATAGGAATTTATATAAACTGGGGGAGTTAGGTTTAATGGAATTTTTTTTTGGCAGACAAAAGACAGTTTATACATAGACAGTATAAGTTTTAAACAATTTTAAACAATGAAATACTGTACACAGCATTGATGATCGTGAAACTTGGTTGAAGTGGTGGAGTCAGAGGGTGAAATATTTTCCAGGGAATGTCTTGCTACTAAATGATCAACTAACAGTCGGTTGGGCCCTGAAGGGTTAACATGTTAATGTAACCTCACACTCGAGAGGCAGCATGGAGAAAACTCAATAGACACATGGTAATGGCTGCAAATACTTCCCTGAACATGATGATGAACCCATACTATCCCATTGGAGTGTACCATTCCCTCCTTTGGACGGTGCATACATGGCTGCACAGTGCCAAAGAGTGTGTGTGGGTGTGTGTGTGAGAGAGAGAAAGAGAGAGTGAGAGAGACACACACACACTGTGTGTGAGAGAGACAGACAGAGACGCACATGTGTTTGAGAGAGAGAGGCAGACTAAGACACGTACTGCCCATTTAAGTACACTGGCCCCACTTCAACCACAGGTGCTAGAAGTAGAGGTGCTAAGGGTTCCACAGCACCCTCAGGTTTGAAGTGGTTTCCCTTATATACAGGGTTTACAGTATGGTTCAATGAAACTCATTTTGCAAACTTGCTCCAGCACCTCTGACTTCAAGTACACTGCCCTTGTAAGAAGACCAGGAAGTCTAGACACAGAACTCTGTAGCTGTGATGTCCTGCTTTGTGAAGATGGGGTGCAGAATGGGGGACCTGATGGGGGGAAGGGGAGACATCTTGACATATGCACCCCTTTCTCCCTCCCACCTCCCTTCTCCCTGCACAGCAATCAGGAGGCTCCCAGGAACAGCTCTAAGGCAGATGGGCAGAAGCAGCAAGGTAGTGGGGGGAGAGGCAGCTGAACTGCATCTGTCCAGCTGCATACTTTATACGGATTTAGGGGAGCTGATGGGAAGCTGCCATCCCACCCTGGTTCCAAACCCCCACAAGGAGAGGCTGCTTTTCCAGAAAATCATGCAAGCAGTAAACAAAGCAGGTAGCCAAACGACGTTATAAGGGAGCACTGCACAACTTGAAATGAGCACAAGCTCTAACAGATAAGCCATGTAAAAATGAAGCAATGTTAACTGGGACAACGCTGAGTGAGCAGGTACTTTATCCATCTCATCCTGTGACCAAAACCAGCTATATGCACCATCATCTTACCACAGATTGTTATCTCCTTGGAATAGGAGGTCGACAGATGAATGATGTTAGGCAACTGTTTAAGTACTTTCTTGGTTTCATGTAGCAGCTGTAGTACATAGCGGGCATGAAGCTGCTGTGAAAGGAATAGGATGAAACATAGGAGGCATATTAGAAATATACACAAGTCATGCTACTTCATAAAAGGTCAGTCAACATAGAGACCCACCCACTATCAACAATTTTGCCATAGGTACTTGCCATTTAAACATTGTTTATAGAGTACACACGTATTTTCTAAATACAATCACAGATAGCATGGTCAAGGATGTAGAGTCAGGAACTCATAAGAATATAAGAATGGCCAAACTGGTTAATATAGCCCAGTGTTCTGTCTTCCGACAGTGGCTGGTGCCAGGTGCTTCAGAGGGAACGGACAGAACAGGGCAATTTACTAAGTGCTCCATCCCCTGCTGTCTAGTCCCAGTTTTTGGAAGACTAAGATTTAAGGCAGGGATGGGGAACCTATGGTCCACAGGCTGTATCTGGCTGGCAGCTTCCCTTGATCTGGCTCACACCCCACAATGGTGCAAGCAGGCTCCACATTGTGGCTCCCATTGGCTAGGAATCCCAGCAGGGGGGCAGCCACCTGCACCCCAATCTCCTGCCCTTTCTCATACTCCCGCTCCCGTCCATACCCTGCACCTCACCTTCATCCCGTTCCTCCACTCCCCCTCCTGCCCAGACCCCACCCTGAGCCCACTTCCCAGCTGCCCCCTCCCACACACTGAACCCCTAATTTTTGAACCCACCCCCAGAATCTAGAATGAGCACAAAAAAATTGACTAACCCTCAGCCTCCAGAAGAGTTAATCTTGCCCTGGGGGAAGCCCTGAACCTTAACACCCACCCCCTATGGGGCTGGAGTATAAGGAGAAACCTGATGCCCCGAGTTCTCTCTCTCTTTTTTTTTTTTTGCTTATCAGTTGAGGGACCATATCCATGGGGGGGAGTGTTTGTTTTTGCTAAACGACTTCCCATCTCTGATTTAAGGGTTTTAGAACTCCCAAATTCTAAGCCTATATTTTCCAGTAAATTGCTTTCAGGTTTCAGGGAAATCACTTCACTTATGTGCTTCAGTTTCCTGCCTATACAATGGGATTAACAGATACTGAATATCAGTTTGAACATATCCAATCCAGGGAACTACAGGCCAGTCAGCCTCACCTTAGTCCCTGGAAATATCATGGAGAGGATCCTCAAGGAATCCATTTTGAAGCACTTGGAAGAGAGGAAAGTGATGAGGAATAGTCAACATGGATTCACCAAGGGCAAGTCATGCCTGACCAACCTGATTGCCTTCTATGTCAAGGTAACTGGGGACATAGGGAAGTCGGTGGACATGATATACCTTGACTTTAGCAAAGCTTTTGATACCGTCTCCCACATAATTCTTGCCAGCAAGTTAAGGAAGTATGGATTGGATAAATGGACTGTAAAGTGGATAGAAAGCTGGCTAGATTGCCAGGCTCAATGGGTTGTGATCAACGGCTGGATGTTTCGTTGGCAGTCGGTATCAAGCAGCGTGCCTCCAGGGTCAGTTCTGGGTCTGGTTTTGTTTAACATCTTTATTAATGACCTTGATGAGGGGATGGATTGCACCCTCAGCAAGTTTGCAGATGACACTAAGCTAGGGGGAGAGGTAGATATGTTGGAGGGCAGGGATAGAATAAGAGTGTGCTCTATGCATGCCTACAAAACTGTTTCAATGTGTGAAATGAAACATGGTTCTGATGTGGGGGAAAAAAACACTGTTCATTCACTATTGATAGTTAATTGATCTCATTTGCTGTGACGAATGTAGCCACCTGCTTGCTAGTAACGTTGTTAACGTTCCTATTGTTAGTTAACTGTTTCCATTCTTAGTGAATTCCCCCAGGAGCATAAAACCTGTAAAAGTTTTAAGTTCAAAAGTTTTAAGTTTAAAGATTTACATTGGTGATGTAAAAGAGCCTTTTAATACATTATAAATGACAGTAAGGGACTCCTCAGCTAGGAAGATCTATGTGCTTTCTCACTCTTTTCCTGTGTTAATGTGACACAATGAGGTTAGATTACAGATCAGGTTTTATTTTACTTACACATTTAACAACAACAAAACAAAAACAAAAAACGATAAGGGCAAATAAAACATCTACTGAGCAGTGGATAAAATGTCAGGGCAATTAGAACAAAGCACTTCCCAAAGTACCCAGACAAGTCCAGATGAAGCTACCAAAGAGCAAAAGGATATTTGTCCTTTTTCACAATTTGAATGTCTTTCACATCATGAGTCAAAAACGGATACAGCAGCTTCTTGTGCTCGAGAATTCCGTACTAAACTGGATGTAGACGGGAACAAATAATTTTGCACATTGTTGTTCTCAGTCATGACAGATGGTCTGCAATTGTAGATCATTTTGCATAAGAACCCTTGTTTTGACAAATTAAATATGCAAAATTTTAAAATATTGTGCACGATGTTTAAAATTTTTTGTTGCAGAATTTTTTAAATTTTGGCATAGAATTCCCCTAGGATTAGAATGACACTCTCAATCTCTAAAATTCATTCATTCAATCTCTTTGTTCTTCTCAGCTGCAAACATATTTTCCCACTGCAATTTATACTTGTTGCACTGTGTGATGTGGCGGACAGAGACCGACCTCCCCACTGGAGGCCTTTCAGCACCTGGGCCAGCAGCAGGAGCAGTGGAGAGGTCCTCCGAGCAGGGTAGAGGGGCAGCCTGCACTGCAGCCAATCAGGGTACAGCAGGCTGCTATATAAGGATCTGCTAGTGAAGGCTAGGCAGTTCTGTCTTAGAGCTCTACTCAGGTAGACTTCTGGGTTGACTGGGAACACCAGCACCTGGGACAGCTCTGAGTGGGAGCTGGGCCCTTGTAACTAAGCGGAGCTAGATCCTTTGGTGAAAGGCTAGCCGGTGGCGACTTTGAGGAACCCCGGGCAAGGGGGAACTCTGCACCTAGGCCCTAGAGAAGGGCTGGAAGAAACGGCATCCTGGGGAAGAGGCCCAGGGACATGACCAGAAGTATGGACTTTGAAACCTGGCAGGTAACTGCTACATTCTGGTTATGTCTACACTGGCATGCTCTTGTGCAAAAACTCTTTAGTGCAAGAGTTCTTGCGTTAAAGTAGTTGTGCAAGAGAGCATCTACACTGGCATGTGCTTTTGTGCAAGAGATGTACTTTTGCGCAAGAGCATCCATGCCAGTGTAGACGCTCTCTTGCGCAAGAAAGCTCTGATGGCCATTTAACCATAGGGCTTTCTTGCACAAGAAATTCATGTTTCCTGTCTACACTGGGCTCTTGCGCAAGAACAGTTGCGCAAAAGGGCTTATTCCTGAGTGGGAGCATCATAGTTCTTGCGCAAGAAGCCCTGATTTCATACAGTAGAATGTCAGTTTACTTGCGCAAGAACACATGGCCAGTGTAGACAGGCATCAAGAGCGGCCGCTTTGGTGCAAGATCGTGCCAGTGTAGACACAGCCATAGGGTCCCTGGGCCAGGACCCAGAGGAGTGGGTGGGCCTGGGTCCCCCCCAGCCCTCTGCAAACTACACCCAAGTGAGGCGGTAAAGAGGAGGCCTGCACCTCGACACAGATTAGACTGTTCCTCACCCGCGAACAGGTGAGGTAATTATTGTGAGACCCCTTTCAGCCACTAAGGGGCGCTCACAGACAGGACTGAACCTGTTATACACTTAATAATATCTAAGATGATCCCATCATCCAATTATTGCAGGCCTTTTAATTTAAAAATAACCTTCTCAGTGCACTGTCCAGCTGAAATTCTACTCAGACTTTCAGCTATGCAAGTTGTTGTGGGGAGAGGAAAAGTCACAAACACTGCTTACCCCATCTATAAAAAGATTTGGATTAAAAAATGAGCCTTAACTTCCACTTGGGACAAAGAAGTCCTGCACTCAGGGATGAAGCCTTGTTTGCTCATTTCCCCTTCTTGTTTACCACAGCTCCTTTTTCTAGAGCCATCACACCAGATAAATATCGGAAGCCCCATTTGCTCATTAAACTTAAAACTGGGCTGGACTATTAATAGTTAGCACCAAAACTGTAGTTTAAAGCTGCAGATTAATCACTCCCCCTAACACCCAACAGTGTAAATATTAGCACCATTTTATGGATGGGCAAACAGGCAAAGGAATTTGACCAAAAGCAAATACAAGGGAGTCAGTAACAAAGCCAACTTCAGCTTTCAATGCTCAGTCCTTTACAGTACAGGTTGGATCTCCCTAGCCCGGCACCCTTGGCACTTGACCTATCCGAATGAGGGAATTTGCTGGATCAGGAGAGGTTCCCCATGCCACTGGCCTCCCCAGACACTACCCCCCCTCCAGATGGCTCCACTCCAGCCCTGTTGCTAAACGACTTGGGCTTGGCTCTGGCCCACTGCTGCCAGCCATCTGGGGCTCTCTCGGGGTGGAGCTCTCCAGCCACTGTGGCCCTGCTTCTGTCTCACCTGGCTGTGGCTTCCTAGGACGGGGCTTTGCAGCTGCCCTGCTGGGTCAGGGCTCCGTGGCTGCCCTGCTGCTGTCATGTCCAACCAGGGCATCCCACAGACGGGGCTGTACCGCTCTGGGTCAGTGCTCTGCGGCTTTCCTGCTATGCCGCACCGCATTGGGGCTCCCTGGCTGCCCCCCTCTGCTGCGCCGGGTTGGGGCTCCATGGCTGCCCTGCTGTGCCATGCCCAGTTGGAGCTCCCCAGGAAAAGACTCCCCCCCCCCACTGGACTCCGAACTGGCTTTCACTCCCAGGCGTCAGGGCTCTCTGGTCCAGCAACATCCACGATGCTGCTGGAACATGAATGTTGCCAGACCAGAGAGTCCAAGATTTAGGAGGTTCAACCTGCATAATGAATAATCAGTAAACAAATAGCAGAGAATATTAGGTCACCTAGTTCACCTAATTTCTTTAACTCTATAATTTATTCCTCAAAACAACTTTTGAGGTTACTTAAGTTTTGTCATGATAACCATAGTGTAAAATCAATACCGTCCCGACTCCTAACTTGCCTGTTGATCCTTGAAAGCACGAAGAAGTGAATTAGTGTCAGCAACAGTCAGAGGAAACGACAGCCGAGGTCCATGGTAGGAGTCTGGGACCTCAATCATCTGCTCATATTCCAGTAACTGTACATCTGAACCACTGGGGTTATTGAAAAAATGAGAAAACAAATCTAGAAAGGGAGGGGAGAGATAATGTAGAAAGTCTGTAATCTTGGAAGACAATACAAGTTCTCTTCTACTACTGAATACACAGTAATCACTGGTACTTGCACTGCTGCTATAATAGAGTGATTTAATTAGTCTGTGGATCAATTACAACAATTATTTCTGATTTATTAAAAAAATACAGTGTCTAAAGTCAGATTGAAAGCTGCTGCAAAATATTTTTCAGCCACCATCTGTAATTCTAATTAGGAGAAATTTAGCTATCCAATCTTCCCTCCCCCAACACAGATATGAAGTATATTGTGGATGAGCAATAGTTCTCTCTTTATTGTTGATCATCAACAGCTCCTTCACCTGTTTACAACAATGCAAAGTATTCGCTGAAGATTTAGGGCTTCTCTACACTCAGAAAGCTACAGGAGCACAGTAGAATCACTGCGGCACTTCAGCACTGACCGGACAGACACGGATGGGAGGGGTTCTCCTGTTGATGCAGGTAATCCACCTCCCTAAAAGGTGATAGCTAGCTCGATGGAAGAATTCTTACATTAGCTAGTGTAGTCTACATGAGGATTTAGGTTGGCTTAACTATGCGGCTAAGGGATAGCTCAGAGATGTGAATATTTCCAGACTAATGTAGTAAAACCGATCTAATTCTCTAGTATAGCATAGGCCTTAACCAAACAAACCCTATTCTCTTACAACTGTGTGCCAACAATGGTGTTTTGATATCGCAATTTACACTAGAGCTGAGACAGAATGCCCAGCTGTCATAAAACTATTGTCTGAACTGCAACAAGTAGAAGTGTGGCCGAGAAAGAAACACAACTTGCTTGCCTATTCCTCCTAGAGTGTGGAGGTGGAAATATTTCTAGTTGCTTCAGTTCAGGGTTGTTTTTATACCCACTAGTCTATAGATGAGTGGACAGGACATTGAAGTGGTTGCTTTTGCACGTCACTGGTCTACATCATTCCTTGAACAGACAACCAGCTAGCAGCAGCATCCTAATTAAAAACATTCTAGAGGTTGCTATGATAGAACTACAGTGTTGCCTTTGTGAGGCGTTTCAGTTTTTAACAGCTTTTCTTTGGTTGTAGTTGAACTTATTTTTTTTTCTTATAACCCTGATTAGACTTGATCTGAAATTCATAAAAAAGGTTTGATTTATTATTTACCATCATAGTCGAAGAACTGGATGCAACATAAGAAAATAAGAACGGCCATACTGGGTCAGACCAAAGGTCCATCTAGCCCAGTATCCTGTCTGCTGACAGTGGCCAATGCCAGATGCCCTAGAGGGAGTGGACACAACAGGTAATCCTCATGTGATCCCTCCTGTCACCCATTTCAAGCCTTTGACAAAGCTGACAAACTATCCCTGCCCACCCTAGCTAATAGCCACTGATGGACCTGTCCTCCATGAATTAATCTAGTTCTTTTTTAACCCTCTTATAGTCTTTTGTTTGTTTTAAACCTGCTGACTATTAGGGATACCCAGGAGCTGCCGGCCAATCGGCTGGGAGTGCTGGGCAGCGCAGCCCCAGTTCACCCCTCGTCCACCGGCTGAGGGAGCCAGGCAGCCCAGCCCCACTTCCCCGCAGTGAGCAGCTTCATGGTGGGCTGGGAAGCTCAGGCCTGGGCCCACCCCCTGCAAGAATGGGCAGCCCAGCTCCAGCCTCCCAACAGCGGGGAGCTGTCACTTCCCCTGACCTCTCAGTGCCCCATCCTGAGTTCCCCCTGCCCTGAATCCTGCACCCCCAAGCCTCCCATCCCCTGCACTCCTGATTCCTGTACCACAGGGTCATGCACCTTGTTAATTATCCCTTGGTTTGGTAGAGACAGAGAGAGAGACACACACAGAGAGAGAGAGATTGGAACAAGTACACATGATGTCAGTGTTGGTCCTTGAGATAAAACTCACTCCACTCAGAGCTGGGAAATCTTAGAGGGAACACTGATCCCTACTACCTCTTAATTTCATGTGGTGTTCCCTAGTTCTTGTGTTAAACATAAAACTCACAGTAGCTGAATCCTTCACTGCATTCACATACACGTTTTATAATATTCATAATTGTTACCACATTTTTAAGTAGCATTCAACGCCATCATATAGGCAAAGTTCAACTTGATCCACACCTGAAGAAAGTTCCTAATTAGAAGTCATCTGAAGAAGTGAATTGTGCCTACGAAAGCTCATGAAATAGCGATATATATTTTTGGTTAGTCTCTAAAGGTATGTCTACACTGCCACCCTAGTTTGAACTAGGGTGGCTAATGTAGGCATTCGAACTTGCAAATGAAGCCTGGGATTTAAATATCCCGGGCTTTATTTGCATGTTCCCGGGCACCGCCATTTTTAAATGCCCCATAGTTCGAACTCCCTGCCCGCGGCTACACGCGGCACGGACTAGGTAGTTCAAATTAAAGCTCCTAATTCAAACTACCATTACTCTTCCTGCAATGAGGACTGTTCCATGAGGAGTAACAGTTAATTCGAACTAAGGACTTAGTTCGAATTACCGTTTCACTGACGCCTGTAGCTGCGCGGCAATTACTTCAGGCTAGTGGAATTTCAAAATGGCGACCGGACGGGAACATGCAATAAAGCCCGGGATAGTTAAATCCTGGGCTTCATTTGCAACTCCGGTCGCCTGCTTTGCCTACCTAGCTTGAATTAATGAGCTAGTGTAGACATACCCTTAGGGTATGTCTACACTTGCCCCCTACTTCGAAGTAGGGAGGCAAATGAAGCATACTGAAGTTGCAAATCAAGCCCGGGGTTTAAATATCCCGTGCTTGATTTGCATGTTCCCGGCCGGTCGCCATGTTTGAAATTCACCAGCCCGGAGTAACTGCCCGTGTCTACATGCAGCAGTGAAACGGGAGTCCGATTTAAAGCCCCTAATTCGAATTAGCTGTTAAACCTTATTGTAGGAGGAATACCAGCTAATTCGAGTTTGGGCTTTATATCGGACTCCCGTTTCACTGCCGCGTGTAGACGCGGGCAGTTACTCCGGGCTAGTGAATTTCAAACATGGCGACCAGCCGGGAACATGTAAATCACGCGCGGGATATTAAAATCCCGGGCTTGATTTGCAACTTTGGTATGCTTCATTTGCCTCCTACTTCGAAGTAGGGGGCAAGTGTAGACGTACCCTCACATGGTATAACCAAATATAATAGCCAATAGCCCAAGTATCTACATGGAATCCAATCTGCCATAGTGGCCTGATCATCCCAACCACTGTGTACACCTGCTCTCACTGACAAGCCCTTGGAAAATTGCTCAGGATATAGTTACTATCAAGTTAGTAGGGATCTCCTGAAGATGACATTGAAATGGATTCTCTCACCTCTATGCTCTGCTTGTCCTCAAAGCTCTCCATCAAGGGCTCTGACAAACATAGCCCCAGCCCCTCTGTCTTCTTATCACTATGCCCACCCTGTCTCCATGCCTAATCTCAGGCTTTGCAATGTCTCCTTCTGCTTCTTCAAGAGGGCTGCCTTACCCCAGTCCCTACCCCCACAATAGACCAATTCCATTTTAAAATCAAATTTTATTTATTAGCTGGGGGCTGCATGGGATGACTGCCAGGCAATCAGGTCAGAAATTGAGATATCCATGTTTCTTGTCGGCCATGTGGATGAGGAATTCTAAGGAAAGTAATCCATCAGAGCAGGGTTTTATATTGGCTAGAGTAGAGAGATTTGCATAACTGAGGAGTTGATACTAAGAAACAAACATAGAATAATTATGCAAATCAGACCTCTATGCTGACAAAGCATGCAGGGATTTGCATGACTGAAAAACAAACATATAGCTGTGGATTAAGAGCTGTTCAGAATCCTGTGTTCTTGACTAGTGGGAAGGACTGTCTTTCAGGGTGGCATGCAATCTAGAGAACAGATCTTCATATACCATATAAACCAATTCCTCACTACATGTGACCAAAAAATCAAGGCAAAACACAAAAGCTATGTATGTTTTTAAAAAATCTGTTCTCATATGGTACAGTTTGTTACTTTTTTTTATTTAAAGGATGGAAATTACCAAGAATATGTGATATGCCAATTGTTTAAAATTAATTTGCTTTTCTCCTGATAGAGATCCTGGGGGTGGATTGAAAGGTACATTCAAAAGCCCCCCCACCGCCTCTTTTAAAAAAAAAAAAAATACTGCTGAAAGAGCTTTTACATCTCCCTCCCACGGATCTCTTTGAAATCAACTCCAAACACCACCAGAATTACAAAACTGCTAAGTGAACAATTTACACAGCATCTCGCTCATGATGCTGAAACTACACTGACATCAGGAAGAGGAGGAGGAAATGAGAAATAGCGGAGAGTAAAACATAACAAAAGGACCATGGCATTAAGAGGAAAGTGATCACAGTTCATTTTAAGTATTAAAAAAATCCAAAAATATAAACTTACACAGTGATGAGCCAGGAAGATTTCTTAAGAGATTAATTAAAATGTAAGAAAGACCAAGGTCTGTAACACCTACAAAGATCCTCACCCCTCTCTTCTTTCTCGCAAATAGACCTTTTGAACAGGACAGGCAATCTCTGCTTTTAATGAGAATCCCATAAGAGTCCAATACAAGTTCAAAGAGAAAATTACAGAAAGAAGTCAGATGTGAATAAAATGGATTTAAACAAAAACTGACAAATGGAAAAACCTGAAAAAAACAGTTGCAAATTGACAGAAATGTTTTGGATTGGCCCAAAACTAATTTTTTCCATCTTTTTGGTTCAACTGAAATTATTTGTCAACTTGAATAGATTTTGTATTATTATTTTGATTCAGTCATTTTCAAGTGTTTTTCACTCTGTTTTCTTTTTTCTGGACACATTTCAGAACAGAGCGCTGTTTTGCCACAAAAAGTTGAAACAAAGTGTTTCAAAGTGGCTGAAACAAAATACTTTTACTTTAAAATTTAATGAAATTATTTGTCAAAGTGTCTCAAATTGCAAATAGTTTTGACATCATGAAAAATGCATTTATCAGCAAAATTACTGTTGATTGAAAACATTTTGCCTAGTTCTATGCAGGACTTTTTACCCCTGTTTTTTATTGTCTTAAGTTAAAATGAGTATGGTTTGAAGAAACCAGCAGCAGAATTATTTTTCTGAGATTCTGGGCTTCCTAAAATATTTGGACAATTGTCCAGATTTATTTGCAGTATGTCTGTCCACATTCACAGCTATAGGTCAGTTACATAAATCAGCAAGAAATTAAACATTTGCTTAAGAATACCCCTATTCAGAAAAGCATTTAAAAAATGTGCCCAAGTCCCACAAAAGCCAAGTTCTTAAATGCTTTAGTAAATTAGGATGGTCTTACGTATGTGCTTTAAGTTAAACACATGCATAAGTGCTTTGCTGAAACAGGACCTAAAGACTTGTCTACACTTTCAGTGTTACTGTGTCTGCACTGCTGTAGCACTTCAGTGTAAACACCACCTGCACTGATGGGAGAATACCTCCCATCTACCTCGGAAATTCACCTTCCAAGAGAGGTGGTGTCTGAGTTGATGGAAAAATTCTTCTATCAACTTAGCATTGATAGAAGGCAGGCAAGGTTGTCTTAACTATGCTGCTTAAAGTATGGCTTTTTCACACCCCTTGAAGAACATAGCTGGATTGACCTTTCTTTTTAATAGCGGTTAGGCCTAAATGTTGACATGACAAGTTTGCTATTTTAAACAAAACCAAAGCTCAACTGCACCCTTTCAGTATGCAAACACTTATATATAATCTGCAACTCTCAATCCTCATTTATTTCAGATGAAGGCCCGATAAGATTTTTTTTCTTTTAATGGGAAGCATTATTTGTCAGCTTCTCAAATAGAATTACCTTTGCACAGACACCAACTCTCAAGTGTTTTTGCCCAAAAGGTACAACTTTCTCAAAACTATATGACAGTGAAAATTTGAATTGTAATATGAAAGGGGTTTTTTTGGACCAATAATCATAGAACCATAAGGTTAGGAGAAAATGCAAGGGTCATTTAAGTCTAACCTCCAGCCAAGACTCAGGATTTGTTGTGTCTGAACCAGCGGTCTCCAACCTTTTTATCCCCAAGATCACTTTTTAAATTGAAGGGTAACCCATGATCTACCCTGGAGTTCCCAGAGCTTGCATCCCTCACTCCTTCCTGCGCCCCAACGCTCTGGGGCTACATCTACACTGCAGGCTTCTTGCGCAGGAAGCCTTTTGCACAAGAGTTTTTGCACAAAAACTTCTTCCGCAAGCGCACGTCCACACCTCAAAACACGTCACAAAAGGGATGTGCTTTTGCGCAAGAGAGCATCCACACTGCATGGATGCTCTTGCACAAGAAAACCTGTGCTTTTTCCCATAGGGGTTTCTTGCTCCTCTGGAGCGTCCACACTTGCCTTTTTGTGCAGTAGCTGTAGCACAAAAGGGAGTGATGCCTCGTAGAAAGAGGTTTACCTACGCTGGCAAAAGCCTTCTGTTCTGCCATTTTACTGCCAATTTACTTACGCAAAAGCGCATTTAAGGTGTGGACACTCCGCAGGTTTTTGCATAAAAACCTTGCAGTGTAGACGTAGCCTGGGTGCAGGAGGGGGCTTCAGGCTGGGGCAGAGTGTTGGACGTGGGGCACGGTGAGGAGTGTGGCTTCTGGGAGGGAATTCGGGTGCTGGCATAGGGAGCAGAGGTGCAGGATGCAACCAGGAGGTGCTTACCACAGGCAGCTCCCAGTTGGCAGTGCAGCGGGGCTCAGGCAAACTGCTTCTGCCTGACCCCAGACCGACCGCTCCTGGAAACACTGGCTGGCTGAGGGCAGACACTCTCTGTGTGTGGTCCCTGCAGGAGGATAGGGGAAAAGGGGTCTCCATGTGCTGCACTGCTGCCTATAAATGCCTGACCAATGGAAGCTGCCTGGACAGTGCTGGGGGCAGCCTGGAGTTGCCTCATTCTCCCTCCTCCCGCCCCCCGGCCCCCAGGGTTGCAGAGATTGCCTGCACTCAGTCAGACAGAGGCTTTTGGGAGCATCAGACAAGGCAGAGGCAGCCTACCTGAGGATTGGGATCGACTGGCAGAGGCTCTAGGACTGTGGTGTCCAACATGCCAGCCACTGTCCTCGTGTGGCTATTTGGCCGGGTGAGTGTGGCTAGTTCACTATAGCAGTAGCCAGTATAGTGGCTTCAGAACTGGTTGGATGCCAGTTATAGGATCTACCAATCACAATTTATGGGTTGGTGACTGGTCTAACCCATTTAGCCTCATTTTGAAAACCTCTCCACACAAAAAGCTTCCACAACCTCTCCAAGCAGTCTTTAACTATAACTAATATTTGCTCTTAATGCAAGTAGACCACAAAGGGAAAATAAAGGGCAATTTACGTCCCTTACTCCTATGTATGGGCAAAAGAGGTGAGCCAAAACTTTCACCCTAAGTAGTTAAAATGTTTATCAGACCTTTACTGAGAGAGTCAATATACACACATTTATCTAGGCTGGTTAGGGGAGACATCTCAGACTTGGTTCAATCTAATTTACAAGCAACTGAATAGCCAAACTAATCCATCATCTTAAAAACTTTGGATTCAGTTGGGTTCAGAAGATGAGGTGAAGTACACTATTAGCACAGATCTAGTATGAACAGCATCATTAGATTGTCTTCAAGTTAGCCACTTTATTCCCTTAAATCCCACAAGAATAGCAGATCGATCATTCACAGACTGCAGTTATCTGTCCTAATGCACCGTATAGTACATTCATTGTAGGACTACCTTATTCTCCGCCTTGACCCAGGGGCACTGCTCAGATGTACTTTCTCTTTCAAGAAGAGTGCACTGTTCATTAGGCACTCTTGGCTGTTTAAAAGCTTCAATTTCTAATCATTTCCAAACAAACTGCAATTTCTAATTGTTGCCATTAGAACACTGAACCACTTATGGCTTTTGATGGATTTATTCTGCTATCAAACAGTGCATTTTCATTGGCGTAATCAATGGCTGGCCCAGATGAAAGCAAAGTGAGATTTCATATTCTTTTATGACTCAGTAAGGTGAGGACTGCCTTGTCCTTAACACAACTGAGGTTCAGATTTGCTTATGTCTCTACAACAGACCGTCTAAACAAATGGATGTTCATTTAAGCAGAAGTCATTTTCAAGCTGTAGCTCTGTGTGGAACTTGCACTTCAAAGACTGCTTTTATCTAAAGATCTCAAAACACTTTAAAGATCAAAGGCTAGTCCTTTTCATTGCCATATTAGAGCTGGTTGCAAAGTGTTGTAATGTAGCCTAATAGTAATTTTAATTTGATCATTTTTAATTGTTCATATTCTGAATGGCTTTTGTATTCTTTGAAGTCTGTGCACTATTCACACGAGTTGCGTAAGATGAAATTATGGACAAATACAAAAGTATTCCACTTAGAAAGGAACAATTGCGCACACATACAAAACAGAAAGCAACTATATAGGAAGGAGTACTGCTGAAATGGATCTGGGGTCATAGTGGATCACAATTTAAATATGAGTCAACCGTTTTTTGCAGCAAAGGTGACTCTGGGATGTACCAGCACTAGTGCTGGAAGCGTGACAAGCAAAGTAATTCTTCTGCTCTAATCTGTGGTGATAATGCCTCAACTAGAGTATTGTGTCCAATTGTGGGTGCCACATTTCAGGAAGATATCAACAACAACACAGAAAAGCAACAAAAATTATTAAAGATCTAGAAACATGATCCCATGTAGAGGAAGACCGAAAAACATGGGTTTGTTTAACCAAAGAGAACACTGCTAACAATGTTCAAGTACATAAAAAGTTGTTAAAAGGAGAAGAGTGAAAAATTGTTCTTTAACATAGGACAAAGTAATGATTATCTAAAATATATGTAAAAACTCATATAGTCAGACAGCTTCCTACTGGCCTCACATAAAATACTCTGCAGCAAAGGTTAAGAATAAATTAAACTAAAAAATGCTCCACATTTGCCTATATCAGATTGTTTGTTACATCTGCTAAGTATTCGCCAATGCATACTCCTTTTCGAGAAATGTCCATTATAAATTAGAAAAAAACATGGTTCTAGAAATTCGGATTTTTTTGGAAGCAGGAAGAACACAAGATCAGTTTACAAGCTCTTCAAGGAGAGAACATATAATAAAACATTCCAGAGAGAGAGAAAGGAAGAAAATCAGCATTTACAGCACCAAGTGTCAGAATCAGCATTTACAGGACAAAGTTTTCACTACATTGTATGGCAAGCTCCAAGTTAAGTTTCAATCAGGTGTGATAGCAGGATGTTTTCATGTAGCTAGGCACCACAAAGACAACTCATCTTCCAATGTCTGTTTTTAAACTGAAGTTTTCATATTAACCTGTTTTTTTATCCTTACCTTTATCAGTCTCATTGAGACGAATGAAGTGATCCAGCATGAATGTAAAAAAACTGGACAGCTGAAAAAGAAAAGAAAAACACAGATCATTTCAGATGAAACAAACACGGATGATTATTTTTCTTATTTCTCTTTATTCTTTTCCCACTAATTGGGACACTGAGATAAAAAGATACAGAGGCACGCTGGATCTGTGTCACTAGTTTATAATAACAATGCAACCTTGTCCTCCCTTAGATGTTGCAGCATTCCCCCTTCTTCCTTACTGCAGGCTAGTGGGCTGATGCTGATTCATAAACATACACTAATTAAATCCAACAAACTCCTTCAAAGCTAGTTGAAACCGTTCATTTTCAGAACAGAATGAACTTTAACTGAGAGGCATTAAACCACATAAAACAAATACAAGCAAACAAAAAGGGACCAAACATTGAAATCAAGCACTGCCTGCTGAAATAGATTATTGACTATAGCCATTCTTCTGTTTTGTAAAAATTAATTAAAAAAGCACTACTAAAAAAGTAAAACGCTTACCAAAAATTAAACTGTATTTTAAAGAAAAGTGTGAGAAATGTAGAAAAATGTGAGGGAAAGAATTTTGGTTTTGTTTTTGCCTTTAGGTCAGTGAACCTGCTCCTCTCTTTAAAATGTTGATGAGGATGATTGATTGTATTACAGTAGCCCTAGCAGGATAGAAGCTGTACAAACAGTAAGAGGAAATATCCATCCTAAAGCATCAACAAACTAAACAGAATGTGAGAGAGGAAGTTTTTAATGCTATTTTACTGAACTGAGGCACAGAGAGGTTAACTGACTTGTTCAATGTCACACCAGAAATCTGTGGCAGAGCCAGAAACTAAATCCAGATCTCCTTGGTCTTGGTCCAGAGCCTTAATTACAAAACCATCCTCCTTCCTCAATTAACAAACAAATGGACTACATGTAAAAGCTGTATTAACTGAACTTTTTGTTAGCATCCAAAACAACCACAATTACTGGGATTATATAGGATTTGTTATAAACATGATACAAGTAATATAATCCCTCCTGTTTCAGAGCATAAAGTAACCTCTAACTGGTGGGGGCTAGTAGAAAACTTCCTCTATAAGCATGCTATTCCATAATTTTAACTACAGAGTTTGTACACCTTCTTTTGAAGTTTCTGATACTGCTCATTGTCAGAGACAGGTTACTGCACTGGATGGAACAGTGATCCAGTCTGGGGCTATGTCTACACTATGGGGGTTTTCCGGGATACCTCTGGTATCCCGGAAAAACTCTGCCGTGTCCAGGGAACACATCTGCTCTTCCGGTTTTTTTTGCAGAAGAGCAGACACGCTCTTTTGGAAGCCCTGTCTTCCTCCTCCCACGAGGAAGAAGGGCTCTTCCAAAAGAGGAGGCTTTTCCGAAATTTGGCCCGGTGTAGATGAAAAAAACCGATCAGAAAAAGGTATGCAAATCGCAGAGTGCAATTTGCAGACCTTTTTCCGATAGATCATTGTAGTGTAGACATAGCCTGCCGTTTCAATTTCCACGTTCCTATTTTTAAACAAATTGGGAAACTGGATGCACAAAACATTCCGTTGGCACACAAGTGGCAAGTTGCAAAGCACACCTGCAGATATCCATTTTGTTTGTGCAGCTCAGATGCACATTTCTGGAAAATGTGACCTTCATGTTTTACCATGTTAGCCCAAAAACCCAGGAGGACAGACCTGTAGCTGAGCTTGTTCTTCAGCATATTCAATTGACTGAAAGATGCTAAGAGCGTATTGTCGCCTCATCTCCAGCCGGGCCATATAACACCGATACCACCTCTGAATGAGGATAGCTGCTTTAATTGCTGCCAAAACACAAAGCCACAAAAATACTATGAAACAAAGTTTCTGAGCAGCTACTGTGAAATCAGAAAAGGTGCCAAGTTTGACACACTAGACCCTCACACCAAATGTACCTCTCATTTGGTTTTTCCTCAACAACAAATACTTTTTTCCATTGTTGATACAATCTGATTCCCCAGTCAGTATTCAGGTGTGTCTGTGTACCAAAGAAGTGTTTTAAGATTATACAGATGGTATCTATTGTACTTTTATTGTGTGGTTTTTATACAAAATTCCTGTGATCTTGGGCCAAATTGGGCCAGGTTTAAGGCTCATTCTCAGCTCACCCCTTCAGTCTTCCCTTTGAAATATAAACACCTGGAAGTGACTATTACTTTGACATTGGCTTTGTCCACATTTAAAAGTTTAAAGAGCAGCTGAGGCAGCACTTTAAACTGAGAGTGTGGCCATGATACGAGCTCTGGGAGAGAGCTCTATGTAAACCATCTCCACAAGGGAAGTAGCTAATTGTGCTGGTAGCTTCACTCCCAGCACTGTAGCCTGGTTCACACCGGCGCTTTACAGTGCAGTAACTTGCTGCACTGCAGGGTGGGGTGTTTTTTCACACTCCTGAGTCAGAAAGTTACTGTGCTGTAACGTGCCAGTAGACTTAGCCACTGTCAATTATGGTTCCATGCATTGGCCAGACAGCATTATTCCAGTGAGTCTACCTTATTTTCTCTCCCCCGCCCCCAAATTCTCTGTTCGTCCATTTCTCTACCTGTACTACAGAGGTCCCTTTTTTCAAGCTTCTGTAAAAAGCCAAGGTCTTTGCCAGCTGTAACTAAGGATGTTAAAGACTAGTCGACTATCTCATAAGCATTTGCTTATTGGATAATTTTTTGACTAGTTGATTTGTCTATAGGCACTTCTGTATTCCTCCTTTGAAATGTACGAGAGCCCCCACTTGGAGAAGTCCCACTGATGCCAGGCTTCACGCTGGTGCCTTCTTTGAAATGCACAAGAGTTCCCAGCGGGGGCTCTTGTGCATTTCAAAGCCATGGAGCCCGGGATCAGCAGCGGACTCACAGTCCCTGCTGACCCCGGGCTCCATGCTATGCTGCATGCCGCTAGGAGCCCGGGGTCAGCTGGGGATCCCGGACTCCCTGCAGTTGTCCCTCTGAATTGCGCAGATGCGTGGTTCAAAGGGACCTCTGGCGAACAGCTGATCCATCCCACTGTGAGTCCTGCTGATACTGGCCTCCATGGCTTTGAAATGGCTCAAAGAAGGCACCGGCGTGCAGCCTGGAGTCAGAGGGACTTCTCGCTGGCCCCGGGCTGTAGGCGGAGTTCCGCATTCCTCCTTTGAAATGTACAAGAGCCCAAGTGGGGGCTCTCATACATTTCAAAGGAGGAATGCAGAAGTGTCTATCAATGGAAATTCCATCGACTAGTCAACAAGTCAATTAATGGCATTTTAACATCCTTAGCTGTAACAAGTAGAATGGAGTTTGTAACAGCCGTCCTTAACAGAAAGGCTATGAATCATGATCTTCTTTTGCTGAGTCAGGGCCAATTTATCTTTTTTAATTCCACTTGACATTTGGTTTTATAGACAAGTTTCCAAACAGAAGTATCACTGATTACACAAGATTTACTTCTGAAGTAGTTTGAAACAGTCCAACTCAATTATTTTATAACTGTGTGTTCAGAATGAAAAAGCACTAGTGAAAGCCCTGCCACCTCATTTAAGTCTGGTGCACTAAAAAGGTGGAGATACGTAAGAGTCCTTTCCCAGTATACTTTATATTAGTTCCCTGAACAAAATAAGCCATGTCAACAAAATGACTTTTTTTGGCCAGAATAACTGTATCTACACTGCGAAAGTTACGCCAACCTAACTGCTTACATGGACAAGCACTATGTAAGGGTGGAAGAGTTTCTCTTACAGACATTGCAACCACTGCTCATGGATGCTGGAGTAATTAAGTCAATGGGAGAGGTCTACTAGGCCCTTAAAGCATCTGTGCTAGCAGCACTACAGCTATGCAACTGCCCCGATGCCATGGCACTGTCATAAACTCTGTGGTACAACCATATCCTAGGACTTTTGCTGGCATAGCTATGTTGGTTGGGCAGTGATTTTTTTGCACATTCCTAACTGAGGCTACACACAATCAAATACTTTGAACTTCAGGTGAGTTTACCAGACAATTAGCTGTAATCTACAGATAATTCACCACACACATACACACATACATGGTGTCTGTGTTCCCTGCAGTTTGATTGTGTAGACATGTCTTAAGACAGCCAGGCCAGCAAAACATGCAAGTGTAGATCAGGCTGTAAGCTAATTTTAGGGCCAACCATGTATACACAGTTTGCATAGCTAAGGGCAAAATATATCATTCTTGAAAAAAAAACAAGTAGTCCTGTAGTTCCTTAGGGACTAACGATAGATAGATAGATAGACAGATAGAGAGAGAGAGAGAGAGAGAGAGACAATCGCGAGCTTTCATGGGCAAAACCCACTTCCTCAGATGAGCACTCTACACACTTCTCATCTGAAGAAGTGGGTTTTGCCCACGAAAGTGCATAATATATATATGTTAGTTTCTAAGGTACTACAGGACTACTCGTGATTTTTTTTAAGTTACAGACTAACATGGCTACTCTTCTGAGACTATTGTACATCCTTGGTTGGTTCAATGGGCAAAGAAAAGCTGATACCTCAAAATCTGATGTGAAAGAAAGGAAAGCCTCTGTACCAAGTTATAAACTCCATTTTGTAGTATGAACTGAGCATATCTAAACTTGCCGTGAGGAGAATTTACTGTGTTGCAGTCAGCAGTGCTCCCTCCAGGAAAATTGCTTGATACTTCATTCAGGAAATATCACAGACAGCCACCAAGCTGTGGAGCTATCAATTACAAATGACTCTGGAACTATCAATTACAAATGACTCATTCACTGGTCCACCCCCATGGAACAATGTCCCCCCCCCCCACACACACACACAGGAGCCTGTAGCTGAGGCAAGCAGAGCAAAGGGGGAGAGAGAGGGAGTGTCCCAGGGGAGCATATGGGAGAGAGACAGACTCCACCTTGGAGTGGGGTGCCGTTCTATGTTGGGGGCCAGTCACTGGCACAAAAAGGGCTCACAGGAGAGACTCACTCTGGACTGACATGTGGACGAACCTTGGACTTCTACAGTGAAGGTGAGGAGATGGTGTGCTTCAGCACTTCAGCTGTTTTGTAGAACTCTGTAACTTGCTAGTATTTGTTAGGAGTAAAGTGACTGGTTAAGAAATACCTGGGTTACGCCTGTATTCCTCTCCTGCTCCCTCCTACCAATAATTGAATGTGTGTGCACCTACCCTGGGCCAGGAGTCAGGGCTGCAGCAGGGACCAAGAGCCATGGCAGAGACTGGGGGCTGAAACTGGGGTCAAACTGAGGTCAGAAGCTAGGCCAGAGTAGAGACAGGGGCAGAGCAGAGGGGGGTGGCACTTCCTCCACACCCCCTGTGGGGACTGGCACAGGCTCTACACGCCCCTCCAGGTGTTCCTCTTTGGCCCCCATGGGGCATGTCCTACTGTTTGAGGACCACTGGTGGAAATGGAACTCAGAGCAAGCCAATGTAAGTGATTGTGAGAGGACAGGGATGATGGAAAGGTCTCAGACACTGATTCCAGGGTAGTTGGGCAGAGGTGCCCCGTGTCCGAAGGAAGGGTGTCAGGACAAGAGGTCTGAGTTTGAGAGAATGCCCCAAGGTCCCAGAGCTAGAAACAAGATTCCATGTCAACTGTGACAGCTCAGTAGCACGTGGGACCCAGCAACTGGATCCACTCATAACAGATTGGTAACTGCACATAGGGATCATGTCAGGACACCTGACATTCCTAGTTTTAAAAATCAGCTGCCAAAAGTTAGGCACCTAAATAAATGGATTAATTTTCCAAGGCCATAATCAGCTACAGTGCCCATTAAAGTCAACAAGGCCCAGTCAAGCCCAATTTGAAAATGTTGGTCCATGTTTGCAAATGCTACTGACAGCTAGATTCAGTGTGTTGTTATAAAACAATTATCTAGTATATTAATTTTACCACAAGAAAACCTCAGTCAAGAATCAGCTAAAAGCCCTGTCTGCTTCAAGTGTGATGAGAGTGGCATTAAGTGTGTTTTGACTAGATCGTATTTATTATTCAGAGTTAATACATTACCTTACAATACATGCATATTTCTTATCTACCGACCTTTCATTCCCCCCAGAGCAGCAGAAAAATCGTAAATCACAATTGGCTATTTATTTTAGATTGCAGTTTCAAATTTTGCCATTCATATTTTCATGGTAGGTTTCCTTACTGGACCCCTCTAAGGCCTCATTTAGTCTTTATATTATTTTAAAAATTCAACTGATGCATTTCCACTTGACAGGAATCGGAGAAGGGCTCAGAAATTTTCACTAACAATAAAATAGCTTTCTCTATTCTCCTCTCTCTACTCTGACCCCCGATAATTAAAGGGACTGTAACAAGCAGTTATTATTTATTATTTATATTACCACATTACCTAAAAGCCTTAGTCATGGACCATGACCCCATTACAATAGGCATGGTATAAATCCAAAACAAAGGCAGTCCTGTACCAAAGAGTTTACAGCCTATGTAATGGGTAAAGTTTTTATGTTAGTCTGACTTCTGATTAAAATGCAACCTCTTACTAATGGGCTTAATCCCATACAGCACAGACACTGAGTGTTACAATAATCCAGTGCAAGGTATTAAAGTGACAGAGCAGAAGAGGGATAGCCAGGAAACCCAATCTTGCATTAATAAGAATGCTGTTCCACAGGGCCACCAAGTTACTTCTGCTTAGTAACAGTAGTCAGACTCAGGCCACAGTGGAAGTTGGTAGCTAAAGCTCCACATACACACATTTCAGAACTGAATTTAAATCCATGCCATCTCACAACTCACCTCTTTTTACACCACACTCCTGAGAATACCTGAATAGCTAAACATGACTATAAATACTTTATCTTGTTCCTTGTGGAGTATTAAACACAAGCTCTGATTCTCCACTGCCTTACACTTTGTCCATTTCACTTGTGAAAATGGTAGTTTCACACCCTTTTACAAAGTGTAGGTGACCACACAGGACAGTGGAGAATCAGGCCCCTAGTATTTACCCCAACTTGCAGTAACACATAGGACACAGACTCTGTATCTGAAACAGTCAAAAGAATCTGTATGCCTTCCCTGACTGTAGGGTACCAGGTACAGCAGCCACAGGGTTGCCCTACCGTGCTCTAGTTAGAATGTATTCCTGCCAGGGATCAGTTGAGGTGTATTGTGCTCCAGCCCCCGTCAAACCAGAAACAGAGATGTAGTCTCTGGCCAGAAAAAAGAAGACATTAAAATGGTGCACAGGAGGAGTAAAGTGGAAGAGATAATGGGTTTTTTTATATTAATGTAAAAAATATCACAAAACAAATAAAACCAGCAATGGGGGTTTACTTTTTTTTTTAAACAGAGAACAGGCCATACACGAGATCAGCAATGCAGAGACAACAATTTACACCTGCTTGTTGCTTCATCTGCCCATTGGTAGTGGAGACTATAAAGAACCACTTGCTGTACTCTCTAAGGCAGTGGTCACCAACTGGTAGATCTGCTGGTAGATCTTGAAGCCTCTAACAGGTGATCCTGACTGGTTTGTCTGGGAGGCTATCAAGAACAGCATTTCAGCTGTCTTTCCCCACACTGCCCTCCTGCTCCTGCTCAGAGCCTCAGAGCTGTCCCTGGGAGCCTCCTACTTGTTTTACAGGGTGGGGGACACAGAGGCAGGGGGGCGCTGATGTCACTCTGTCCCCCTCCCCTGTCCCCCATCTTCACAGTGAGGAGGGTAAGGCCTCAGCAAAGGGGTGGAGCAAGGGCCAGGCCTTGGGTTTGAGGTAGATCCTGGACTGACTTAAATTCAAAAAGCGATCTTGTGCTTAAAAATGTTGGAGACCACTGCTCTAAGGGCGCATCTACACAGCAGGTCTAAAATCAAATTAAGCTACGCAACTTGAGCTACATCAATTGCGTAGCTGAAGTTGAAATAGCTGAATTCAGCTTTTGGCGCTGTCTACATAACAGGAAGTCGAAGGAAGAATGCTCTTCCTTTGACTTCCCTTACTCCTTGTAAAATGAGGGTTACAGGAATCGGAGTAAGACGTCCTCCAGCTCCACATTATTTTGAAATAATGGCTTGCAGTGTAGATGAGCTCTTTGTTATTTTGGAATTGCATCAGTAGTACTGTGTAGACATAGCCTCACTGACTTCAGGAGTAAGGTCTGGTTTACACTAGAAAGTTATGCTGGTATAACTATGTTGGTTAAGGGTGTGATTTTTTTTTAAACCTACATAGTTATGCATAGTGAAAACACTAATGTGGATGCTGCTATACTGGTATTGTGTATGCCTCTTCCCAAACCAGAATAAGCTATACTGGCCTATCTCTGTTTCACGAAGGTAGTGTTTGTTTATTTGTTTGTTTTGCCATTTCAACTCTAGCAATATAGTTAAAGAGGCTGAAAAATTCTAGTGTAGGCAAGGCCCAAGTCCGTCCATCTAGGGAAGAGCCCACTCTAACTCGGAAGAACAATTCCTCTTTAAATGTCTCCTAACTGATGGGTGTCTGATTTCTTCAAAGCCATGAACTTCCTGCCATTGTACTATCTGGGACTTCTCTCTGAGCATAATCAGAACCTGCCTGTCACATAACAGCTGGGCCGATGTGTCAGACTGCTTGAGAGAAGGGAACAGTGTGAAAAGTCTACTAAGGACTTCTACAGGAAGTCCACTTGAAAAGTCAGAATTGGCCTCCAAATAGGCAGAACACAGAGGAGCTATGGTGCTTCCATGGGCCACCAGCAATAAAGGTGTTTTCAAGTCCACGTGAAGACAACAGATCACATCTTCAGCTGGAGTACATCAGCCTTGCTTCATTGAAGCTATTCACACCAGATTTATACCAGCTGAGGGGCTGGCCCCACCCATGCCTTGAAACTTGTTTCTGAAAAATTGATATAGTTCCAACACAGAAATGCCAAACATAGTCCACTTCAGATGAAGAATATAACAGATGATTTTCAAAAGCAATTGTGCTGAAAACTGTGCCTTATAAAAGACTCAGAATATAAATATTTATTTTCATACTTGTTAATACTAGCACTCATTTCATTATGGTCATTTAGTTGCAAACAAATTAGATGGAACACCATCTTCACAAACTAATCTGGCACAGTAAAGCTCCCATGTTAAAAAAAAAAGAGTCTTTCATTGTTTATGGGAGACCTTTAAACCAGCCAGTTCCCTATAAAATGCATGCTGTTAATTGATAAGAAGAGATATATCGCTTAGGGACAGTATATGTGTTGTAAGATCACATCCTTCTTTTTTAAAACGTGATTTTAAAATACATGAAATGACAGATCTGCATGATTTAATTATTGCCACAGGCAATTTGTATTTTTAATGTCTGACAGCACAGAACTGCACTGGAGAAAGAGGTTTGGTTTACAGAGCCAATAAAGCTTTATTAAACAAGTACAAGAAGTTTCAACCCAACTTTAGAATAGGGCAGGCTATTCTATGCCTCAGCAGTCCAGTGTGGAAGGCTGATGGAACCAGGGTCCACTACCTCCTCTGTGCCTCTTTTGGAGCGTTTGCTTCCTCAGGAATGGTCTGATGGAGTGGTCCCTGCACCACCCTCTTCTCCCCTCCTCCCCAGCATATTATTGCAATTCTCATTGAACTAGAGAGCACAGATTGTCTTCATGGGACTACAATTCAGGAGACCCCAGTGGCATTTCCATCTCTGTTCATCCTTTTTTGTGACCTTAGACATGTTATTTAATATATCTGTGCAAGTGTCCCTGTTCGTCATCTGTAAAACGAGCAGAAAAATTCCCCTCCCTTTCTGTCTTGCAGACTACAAAGTTCTTCAAGGAAGGGACTGTTTCTTATTAGGTACAGCACCAAGCACCATGAAAGCTTTGCTTCCTGATTGAGCCTTTAAGTACTATTGTAATGCATAATAATAAAGCTTGCGCAAGGCATGTGAAAGGGGAAAAGTTTGGCTCCTCAAGCTTCCTCCACTACTCAGCACAGTGCAAGAGCTAGACATATTCCAGCTCTGTGCAAAGCACTATTATCATATACCACAATGTGACATATTTTTTTGAACAGTATTAACTTTTAAGTGAATTTTTACCGAAGTTCCAAAGAGATTTGTCACCCAACCGACTAACTGACAATAGGCAAGAAATTAAAGAAAACACTGTTTTGTAGATGAATCTTTCTGTGTGCAATTACTGATTCTGACCATTATTGAGGTAACTGTTTCATTTTAGTTTCCTTTTAACTACTAGAGTTGTTCTGCTAGTTGCCTTCAAACCTTAACCAATATTTGAAAATCTAATGTCCTTTAAAAAAGAGCATTTAAAACAAAATTTAATCTAAGCCATTGCCTGGTAACAGAACTGAGGGGGGAGAGGGAAAGTTCAACCCTTTAATTCTTTTACATTGTTGACAGAGGATAACAAGGATGACAAATGATACAGGTGTGTCACCTACCTCTCTCTGACTTTTTTGCCCGACTCCGAGTCATAGAAGTACCACATCCCATGGCTCTAGTACAGATTGTGCTTCAACTTAATTTCGCTTCATAGGCAATGGAGTTTTCTCATCCAACAGTGTTACAAGTATTTCCTTTATGTGCCACTTATGATGCAATGAACCACCCCAAGCTGATTCACTCCTGTTATGAGTGTTAATGAGGAAGAGGTGCAGGGGAGGTAACAAAAAAGAAAGTGGTTAACAGCACGATATCTACTGTGCAACTGAGCAGAGATCATTAAAGCTCATTATGAAATACTGTATGTCATGTGATGTGAAAACTGAACCTAACAAACAGTGTAGGGTTATTTTCCAGAACTCAGCAGCAGTAGCCTCATATTGCTGTTGCCTGCATTTGGGTCGGATGAACATCTATGAATAAAGTTTTATTTTCTGAATGAAATGCTACATACTGACTGAAAAGTAACATGTACCAGTGGGCTATTGAAAGTTTTACTGCCAGTGACAGGAAACTGCAGAGAAATTCTTTTTGTTATTGTGATTTGAAGACTAGTGCATCAGAATTTAACAAATATATAATTAAATGCAAATAATATTATAATTATTAAATCAACAAAAGAAATTTTAATATGACTCACCCTACCATTTATCAGTACATTGCACTTAATCTTTCAGGGTGCATCTACACTGCACCTGTAGGTCAAAATAAGATACGCAACTTAAGCTACACAAATTGTGTATCTTATTTTGATCTAATTTTGAAATAGCTTATTTTGAAATTTGGCGCTATCCACATAGTGCCAAATTTCAAAATAAACCACTATTCTGAAACATACCTTAACCCTTGTGGAACGAGGGGATGCCAGAACAGCAAGCTCGTTATTTTGAATGCTATTTCGAAATAATGAGCTGTTTCAAAAGATGCAAAATAGCTATTTCGGGATATCTCCAGTATTCTGTTTGCTTTATAAAGGTTGGCAGGTAACAGGTAGTGTAGTGAATATATGTACACTGAAGCACCCAAATTAGAGGACACTTTTGAAAACTCATGTTTGACTTTTAATTAATTTAGATGACAAGACCTTTGCAGGCAGGGAATGCAATGGTTTTGTAAAACACAGTGTATATTTGCAGCAGTATATTAGTTATGCTATACATAGATGATCCCATGTACAGTCAGATAAAAGACAGAGCAGCTTTAGGGTTCAAAGGCCACACAGATGAAACCCACAAGCCTCTTACCTTTTATTCTTCCCCTCTCACCAATATGCCCTCTAATTTTTTCCATCACTATGCAGAATAAATTTTGTTATGTGCATGGAGGCATATGTAGATGTACACCAGGAAAAACACATTAATCAGCTGGGCAACATTTGAATCTCTCCTGGGTGATGTGCAAAGGAAAGGAAAGGAAAGGAAAGGAAAGGGCCTGAAGCATGGGCCTGGTGCTTGAACCAAAGTAAGCAAGAGTTATACTACGAGTAGCAGACAGACTGTGTCAAAAAGCAGATGTTTGCCTGCAAGTCAGTGTCTCTCGACATTAGAACTGAAAGGCACTACTAAAAGCACATGAAATATGCATCAAGACAGTACAAGAACATCCCAACTTAGTATATGATAAAATAGTTTAAAACAACAAGAGTGAAAGCATAACAACGGCTACTGAATGTTTTGGAGGAAACATTCAATACATGGGCAGGTACCAAACGTGTCAGTAATGCCTAAGATGATACTTACAGTGTGTATCATAGATTGTTTATCTTTGTCTAGAAATGTTGAGGTACTTGGATTTAACTCTGGCTGGCGTAGAGGGTAATAGTGAAATCCATACTATTGATTGAGCCATGTTGATTGTCACAGGTACAAACGCGTAAGGCTCTGAGACTACCAACGACTATTAATATATTTTATTCATAAAGTACAATAAATCTGACTCAGGGGCCTTCATATCTTATCTGAGTCCATGGTCTTTGGAGGCTCTTGTGAAGTCTATCATGCTAGCTACCCGCACAGAGCTGGCATGATACACTAAAGGGGAATACAAAAACACATGCAGCTGAACATTTATCATCACTGATGGAGTAGGAGACCTGTCCAGATGCCACACCAGTGATTTCTGAATTTACTATATCACTGTCCTGACCTACTACAGGTGGTAGCCCAAGTGCTCAGTTTACAGGAAACGGTGTCTATTGAGATTTCTTAATTTGTGCAAGGGCTTGCTAGGGCTCAGGCCTGGCACCTCTAGGCAGAGGCAGCCCGTGACTATAGGCTGACTCGGCTGTCGCCTAGGGCGCCGCCTTCAATGGGGCGGGCGCCCGATGATGACGTCATGGGGCGCCCGATGATGACGTCCATTGACGACCGTGCAGGCGGGGGCGCCAATCGCGCGTTCCGCCTGGGGCACCAGCTGCCGCAGCCCACCTCAGGCCGTTCCTGCCTCTAGGCTTGAAAATTCATAGTCCTGGCACTTCCAGGCTTGCCATGTCAGTTACAAAATAAAAAAAATAGCTTGAGCCCCAGTACCTTTTTCATTACAAATTAAGCACTTCTTATAGGGATGTAAGAGACTAGTCGACTAGTCGACAGAAGCTTATCAGACAGTTGACTAGCGATGCGACTAGTTGCTCCCCCCCTTGCTGCCTCTATTAGAGAGAGGGAGCAAGGGGGGGGGGGAGCAGGAGCCGGTCCTGAAGGGAGCTGGCTTAAAAGCCAGTTCCCCCCAGCACTTTCTCCACGGGGGGCAAGAGAGGTAGAGGCACAGCAGGAGACAGCGCGAGCAGGGACTGAAGCCGTCTCCGCTCACGCTGCTTGTGCTGCTGGGGCTCTTGTACATTTCAAATGCTGAGGCACCACGGGAGTGCAGGGACTACAGCGAGTCCCCCACTGGTGTCGCACTCCCTGTGGGGCTTCCACTTTTGAACTGGAACAAGAGCCCACTGCATCCCTCTTGAGCAAAAGCCTATGCAAATGAAGCGTGGATTAGCATATTGTTGTGCTTCATTTGCATAATTAATTAGGGGCCGTTTTTGCGCAAGAGGCTTTTGCGCAAAAAGGAGCTATCTACACAGCTCCTTTTTGCACAAAAACACTCTCTTGTGCAAGAGCCGTTCTTCCGCATTTTTTCATTAATTTATTCAATTTTTCTATGTAAATATAATTAAGCCTTCTGGATTTATAGCATTATCTCTTTTTTTTGTTTTGTAAAGTATTTGCATCCACTATACTAGTCATTGGTTAAGATTCTGTCTAATGATATACAGTATCACAGCCTGGGATTAGACCAGCTATGAACTTCAAGAGCATCGGGATCCAAACTTCTTGCTCCAGGACTCCTCTTGTACAGAATATGCATGTAGCCCATCTGTTATGAAAATGTAATTTTAAAAAGCATTTACCATTTTTTGAACAGACTTTTAAAAATAGATAAGAAAATGCATTGGGTGATAGGATATCCATAAGCAAACATCTCATTTGTCCACTTTGGATGTTATTTTCCTTGATGATACCTAGACATTTTGCCATAGTTAAAGGGAAGAACACTGTAAATCAAGACTGATAAAAATGTGCAATAAGTCATTTAGGGCATGATACTGCAAACTGTTAAATACACTCAAATTCCCTTTGGTTTAATGGAACAGAACCTCATAAGATTACATCCTTAAAATCAACAGTGATGTACTTAAAATAACTTTAAAGTTAAGAAGAGGATGTGAACAGTAGCTTTTTGAGAGCAATAAGCTTTTCATGTACTGATTATTTTTCTAATAAGGTCTTCCACACAAGGTATGATTAGCATTTCTATTTAAGTGATTTGCACTGACTATACATGTGAATGAAAGAAATAAAATACATTATATTTCAGTATAACTACTTTCACTTTCTGTTTCAATATAATTACTATATATTTGAGAGAGTTTGCCTATCTGTCCATTTGTTCAAGAACTCCTAAACTGTAAGAGCTGGAACCACAAAATTTGTTATACAGCTTCCTCTTATCATAACTTAAAGCAAGGTAAGGGTTTGGTTGTGCCAGAAAAACAGGATGTGCCTGGAATGGCACTGCTTCTCATAAAGCCAAACCGAAAAGAGACAGAATCATCAGGCAGGTGAAATGGGCTGGCTGGGAGTGTGTCCCCCCTCCCATCTGAGATTGCCCCAGCACTGAGCCTCCCACCCCCCAGATGCTCTTTAGGGAAGACAAGGGAGGGCTGAAGTTCCCCTCCTCTCCCCTCCCCCAATTCATACAGGAACATTGCTGGCTGTTCCTTTGTCAGGGAGTGAGGGAAAAGTTCACAGTTTGCTGCATTCCTCACTCTGGCTGGGGAGCACAGCGGCAAACGAATCTGAACCTGCCACAGATAGGCGACATGGGCGACATGCACCCCTTTCCTGGATGTGCCTGCTGGAGATGCAGCGGCCATGGAGAGGTGCTTCTCACTTGGTCCCAAGCTGCTGCGGTGACAGAGGGCTGGGGTAGTCCTCTCTCCCCGAGGCAGCCTGCCTACTGAACCCCACATCCCGTGCCCCAACCTAAAGCAATGATTTAAATGAAGCATGAACATTTACATTTTATTTCCCAAAAAAACAAAAATTAATTGAGTTAAGGACCTGAGCAATGACAGGTACATCTTCTAGCTATTAATAAAATAAATATTGCATGTAACAAACATCCAGTTAATGTCTTGAACTGAATTCAATATTGAATTGACCGAACTATTTCTGTACATTGCCATGGGTGATGCATCTCAAAAACCAGGCCAGGAATCAATACAGAACAAATGCAGTAATAAAGGCAACTATGCATCATGGAAAGTATAGCATTTTTGGTAACAAAGAAGTAAGTGAAATATGTTTCACAACTTCAGATCACAAAGCACTCTGTCCCCATCTACTCAGAATTTCTGGATAGCTGGTCCAATCCATTTTCAACTTTTTAAGATGAACCACTCTGATTTTTACCATAGCAGTAAACAAAATAATCTGTATTACCATACACCCTCTGTCATTCATTCTACAAAGCTGTCTTGCAGTTAATTTGCTTTTTAAATAGTGAATTAGAAGTGATCCTAACCCTTCCACCCACCCGCAGCCCCCAAGTAAATTACCTGTTTACTTCTGCTTCAGCAATGAAGAGAGCTTCCGCACAAGTCTTTAGAAGAAGAAAAAAACAGTCTCTTTTTGGAATCAGACCTTTTAAGGCTCCAAGGAGCACAGACTGCAATACTGGTGCCCTCCTTAGCTTCCTCTGTGGAAATCTTTCAAGCCCTGCTTAAAATATGAATACAATACCATAAAGAGCTGCTATCCATCTTCCAGCTGGTTACAGGATCAGAGAGCTACAGACACAGAGCTAAACTGAACAGATGCTGTTGCTGGAGCTGTACTGTCTCTATGCTCCCAGAATCTCAAACAGAGAAAGGGATCTGCTGCCCAAGTTATTTGCTTCAAATCTGAAGTCATATGATCACTTTCAAGAACAGCCATTGCACAGGGACTATGAAACAACAATTTGCATATGATGTGAGCAGCATTATTACACAAATATAAAAGGGAATTTGGGCCCTGCTGTGTTGAGTACCAATGTACGGTCCCAGTGAGAGACACAGTTTGCTAACTCCATTTAACAGCATAGCATTGGGTCGATCTTTTAGTGCTGGAATATTTTAGAAAACAATTATACTGTTATTGTATGGCACTCAAAAACTATGTTGAGGAACTTCACAGAAATGCCTATCAACTAATAACATTCAGTAAGCAAAATACACGCACTGCTTAGAGTGGACCAACTCATGGTCTCCCCAACCCATGTGGAGAGTAGGGTGTCCGATACTGCTCAGGGTCAGAGAGGCACATGTGGGGTATGATAGAACACATCATCCCCAATTCTACATGAACTACCTACAAGCTGAGGCTTTATGAAAAGCCTCAGGTTTATTAACTCCTGATCTGAGCAAATCTCGGCTGCAAATAGGGTTACCAGATGATTTCAAAAAAATACTGGACACACTTGATCTCAGATCGTGGGGGGACGGGGGGATGGGTTGGCCGGACGAGATTGGGGGGGAGGGGGGAACTGGCTGGCAGGAAGCAGGGATGGCTGGGAGCGGGGCTGGCCAGGGTGAGAGCAGGGGGAACCGGCTGGCGGGGAGTGGGGCTGGCCTGGGCGCACGCAGTTCCCCGGGGTGCTGTCATCCCGCCCCAGCCCAGTCCCCCTCCTCTCTACTGTGTGAGCGTGTCTACCAGCCAGGAAGTATGCAACTACATACTGATACTCCTGATAATAATAAAATGTACTTAATTAATTTTCTCAATTTGTTTCCCGGACAGAAAGCTCAAATACCGGACTGTCTGGTTCAGAACCGGATACCTGGCAACCCTAGCTGCAAAATTCATCTTTAAAGAGTTTGGGAAGGGCGGATTCCAGAGACAGCTGCACCAAAAGAAGTCCTTGCAGAACAGAGAATTCTATAAGGCTAGGAAGGAGCACACAGCCTCTAGTACAGCCTCAAGGCCTGCCAGGATCTCAGGGGGCCAAATCTCCTGTTGCTTCCAGAGAAGGGTATAACCCTCCTTGCTGCTCTGAAAAAGGAATTCGGAGGAAGCTTTTGCAGGTTTCTTGGGCCTTACACAGGTTTTCTCATGTAAACCATGATCTGACATATGTAACATGGGTGTAAAATCCAGACTGACTTCAGTGAAGTTATGTTGGTATTAGGGATGGAAGCAATTAGTCGACTGTCTGATAACACTGGTCTACAATTTTTTAGAAGTCGTCCACTTCAGAGATAAAATGTGCTATTTATTATGTATTTTGATGTGCTGAATTCAAATATGACAATTAAAACAACTGATTGGCTACTGTTTCCAAGATATTTAAGTTTTTACATTTTACGTCTATGTATATTGTGTAGATAGTAGAGTTTTAATCATAAATTGTAAACCTAGGTCTTTTCATGTGTTTATGGTTGCTTTACATGATAATATCTCACCTGTCCTGTTTATGTAACACTTTAAAAATCAGCAAAAGGGTTATATAAATAAAATTTATTATGAAACAAAAGGCAAAAAACTATTATGTACATATTATAGTCCTATTCAGTGTCTACTCGGCGCTTCTTGGCTTGTCTCTTGTATTCATTAAATGGATCATCTCTTGTCACTGTCCAGCAATAGTCTGCAAGCATTGATAGGCTCCATTTGCCCGGATAGCGTTTCTCCATTGTTGCAATGTCCTGGTGAAATCGCTTGCCGTGCTTGTCGCTCACTGCTCCGCAGTTCGGTGGAAAAGAATGGGACAAGATCCTTTTGACGGTCACGGAACATGGAAACCCTAACATCACCTGCCAGGAGATTCCACTGCTGTAGTCTGGAGCCCAACAGCTCTGCCTTACTCTTGGGTAATTCCAAATCCCTGACAAGGTCATTCAGTTCACCTTGTGTTATAAGGTGTGGTTCAGAGGAGGAGGATGGGAGAAAATGTGGGTCCTGTGACATTGATGGTTCAGGACCAGAAGTTTCATCCTCTTCCTCTTCTTCGTCTGACTCAAGTGAGAATGATTCCGGTGCATCAGGAACCGGCAGTCCTTCTCCGTGGGGTACTGGGCGTATAGCTGATGGAATTTTTGGATAATGCACAGTCCACTTTTTCTTCTTTGACACACCTTTCCCAACTCGAGGCACCATGCAGAAGTAACAATTGCTGGTATGATCTGTTGGCTCTCTCCAAATCATTGGCACTGCAAAAGGCATAGATTTCCTTTTCCTGTTCAACCACTGGCGAAGATTTGTTGCACAAGTGTTGCAGCATATGTGTGGGGCCCACCTCTTGTCCTGATCTCCAATTTTGCAGCCAAAATAAAGGTGATAGGCTTTCTTAACCACAGTGGTTATACTGCGCTTTTGTGATGCAAAAGTCACTTCACCACAAACATAGCAGAAGTTATCTGCACTGTTCACACAAGTACGAGGCATCTCTGCTCACTTTGGCTAAACAGAAATGTGTCCCTTCACAAAATCAAACACTGACAAATAAGAGAGCACAACACTGTCTGATTTCTAGAGCTGATATAGGGCAATTTGTTCAGCAGAGTGATGTAAGCTTCCTTATAACATGATGCAATTCATATCATGTATGATGCAATACCAGCTTCAGATTGCATCATTCATTGTTTTGCCTAAAAAGCAAGTACTGTCCAAACCCAGTCATAGATTTATTCATAGATCCAGTCAAAGATGTATTTTAGTCATTTCTGGTTTAAATTGAGATCCCTTCCCTTTATAACTCACTTATCCTCCGCCATTCCCAAGTCAAGGGTCGTATATACTGACCCAATAGCATATCTTGAAAACTAGAGCCAATCAACAATTTTAAGCATCATTTTCGTTCTCAGTGACCCAGAATTAGTAAAGTTTGACTACATTTATTTCAGAAGCATTTTGGCTGTAGAGCAGTGTAACCATAAGCTTATCGGATAGTCAAGTAGTTCCTTGACTGGTCACTTCTGCCCCCGGTCCCCAGTTGCTGCCTCTATGAGAGGCAGCAAGGAGGGAGCAGAAGCCAGTGCTGGGGGCACCAGCTTAAAAGCTGGTGCTCCCCACCAATGTTTCCACAGGGGGCAGGGGAAGCAGAGGGGTAGTGAGGACCAGGCATGAACCAGGAATCAGCTGATTCCCAGCTCACACCCAGTCTCAGATGCTGCACCTCTGCTTTTTAAATGTATTAAGAGCCTGCCGGCTCTTAATACATGTAAAAGGCAGAGCTGCAGCAGGGTTAGCTTCCGGGTTCAGGAGCTAGCCCCCCTGCAGCTCCCCCACTTATCGACTAATCGACTAGTCAAAGGAAATTCCATTGACTAGTCGATTAAACTAAATTTAACATCCCTAGTTGGTATAATTTTGGAATAACTGAAGACTGACTTTGGCTCACTGGTCCATATTTTGCTCTCCCGTGGGGCATGTTATATGCAATTTGGGACATACTCTAGAAATGCTTTTGCTGTGGGGGGGGGCTAATTCAGATCCCAAACACAATGCAATCTGCATTCTATGATTCTTTACTACTAAAAAAATTATTCTGCTTTTAGCATAGTAGCATGGCTTGAGGACATCATGGCCCTACATGCTACCAAAAGCACACAGCGTATATTACTCAGTAATCTAGTTCTAATATAGCACATCTCTGACATTGGAGTGTCTTTGTGCAATTTACTACAGGCTTTGAGCTAATGAGCATCATCTACATATGTCCAGGCCTATTAACAAAGATCATACACTTAAGGCTTCTCAAAGGTCTCAGCTAGTCCCAGAGGGCAAGGCAAGATATGTGTAATACTTCATCACTCTCCCAGGTGAAAAAAATAATAACCAACAAAACCCTTCCCAATACCAAAATTTGGTCATGTCACTGCTCAGAAATCTGAACTCTTGATTTCTTTTTTTTTTTTAAAGGGAATGAAACAGCAATAAGAATTGTTAAGGACTTTACACAAAACACTATGAAAAATATTTTCAGAGATGTGAAACCAAGGTCTTGGCCACTTGTGGTCATTTAAGACCTATGGCACTTTTTCTAAGAGCAGTAGTGTTAAAACTTAAGGATCTGAACAGATTCCAATTTGGAAAACAACATTCTTCCTACATATATTTTCTCCCAGAGTTGTTTGTTTTTCCCCAAATCTTTAAAAAAAATTGTCTTTCTTAGGCATTGTTTTACTAAGATTAATCTTAATCTTCCTGTCTCTTAAAGCTCCCTTTTTTTTCAGTAAGGATTTTACCCAAGAAAGGAGCTACTGTCAGGCCCCAAAAACTTTAAATTAAAACAGATTTATAAATAAAAATGTGCCTACAGTTTCATCAATTGATTTTGTTTTTAGTCGACATAAAATAACACTGAGTTTAAGACCAGCAGTGACCATTAGATCATCTAATCTAACCTCCTGTGTGACATAGGCCACAGTATTTCATCCAGTTATCTCTGTAGTAAGCCAAATTACCTGTGTTTGGCTAATGCATATCTTCCAGAAAGGCATCCAGTCTTAATCGAAGGATGGCGGATCTACTGCTTCCCTTGGTATTTTCTCCCAGGAAGTTTCTTGTAAAATGTCACAAATCACATATTGAGATCTACGTACAAGTCTCTACAATGTAAAGTGGAATCCCAGTGATAGAATGGATATATTTTTTTTAAGTTTAAAATTATATTGTGGCAGAGTTGGATCAAATTCTTAATTCTTAACTTTCCTAGGATACAAGTATCTGTTGACTAACTGCACTCTATTAATAACACAGCCCCTCGTTCTCTGTCTCAATGGTCTGGTGTGACTAGCCTTAGCGGGAACTTGATAAAGGGAATGGTCTGAGCCACCTCTCCAATTACCAAAGGGGATCATGATACTATGCAACTTGAGGAAACAGAAGTAAATGCAGTTTCCAAGTTAACCTCTCTATGTTCCAGTCCCACGATATAGGGTTATCACTAACTAAGTGACTCCCCCGTTTAGATATGGCAGGCAGAACATACAACGTTCAATCAGCAAGGCCATGCACATACCATTTAACTGAACATAAGGTATACCATGCACCATTAGGGCACTGAATGATGTTATAGTGAGAGCTGATTCTTGAAACAGCTAGTAGGCAACAACCTATATCTGTGAGAGCCAGTATGACTAGAACAGGGGCAGGCAATAATTTTCACAGGGGGACCACTTCATGAATTTTGGTACATGGTCACAGGCTGGTTCCAGAGCCCCCATCCCCTGGAAGGGGCGGGACCCTCGGCGGAAGGACTGGGGGGGCTACAGAGAGAGAGAAAAAAAGAGAGTGTATCAATGTGAAAGATGCTGTGTGTGTGAGAGACAGACTTTGAGACACAGACTGAGTGTGTGCGGCACAGAGACAAGACAGTGTGTGTGGCTGTGGCTGTGTGGCACAGAATGTGTGTGCTGGCTGCTGCTGGGTAAGTTTCTGAGGGTATGTCTACACTAGCCACCCTAGTTCGAACTAGGGTGGCTAATGTAGGCATTCGAACTTGCAAATGAAGCCCGGGATTAAAATATCCCGGGCTTTATTTGCATGTTCCCGGGCGCCGCCATTTTTAAATGCCCCATAGTTCAAACTCCCTGCCCGCGGCTACACGCGGCACGGGCTAGGTAGTTTGAACTAAAGCCCCTAATTCAGACTACCATTACTCCTCATTGCAGGAGGAGTAACAGTAGTCCGAATTAGGGGCTTTAGTTCGAACTACCTAGCCCGTGCCACGTGTAGCTGCGGGCAGGGAGTTCGAACTACCGGGCATTTAAAAATGGTGGCGCCCGGGAACATGCAAATAAAGCCCGGGATATTTTAATCCCGGGCTTCATTTGCAAGTTCGAATGCCTACATTAGCCACCCTAGTTCGAACTAGCGTGGCAGTGTAGACATACCCTGAGAGAAGCCACACGCTGACTCTTTAAGATGGAGAATGATGTCCTGCTCTGCTGTTTCCTCCTTCCCCAGCTCTGCAGAGATAGAGTATGGGGGCGGGGGGAGAGGGGGCAAGAGGAAGAGAGAGAAAGAGCACGAGCACTGAAATCTTAGAAAAAAAGAGGGCAATGCCTCTTAAGACAGGCACTCCTCTGAGTCACTTACCATCCATACTTCTTGACAGTTCCACTGCGTGTCTCCCTCTCCTTGACCGCTGCTCAGCAGAGATGGGGTACAGGGGCAGGGACACACCCTGACTTTAGCACTTCCCTCTCACCTCCACCCCCTCATTCCCCGCTCAGCACAGCTGGCAGGAGAATACCGGGAGCAGCGAGGCTGCAGGATTGAGCAAGGCTGGGAGAAGGGCAGTCAAGCACATGCTTCCAGACGCAAATATGCATGCTCTGCTAATCAGCTGGGCCGGCTGGAGAGAAATGCTTGATGGGCCGGATCCAGCCCCCAGGCCTGATTTTGCCCACCCCTAGACTGCAATAACCATCGACAAATAGTAGCCGTGCAAAAGTTAGGTAATCTCTTATAAATACATGCACCTGACATATGGCATACCTGTGGTGAGTCGGGATGGCAATGTGTAAATGACTACATGATTAACCTGGGCTTATCAATTAATCTTGTCGACTACATGCACTCCCCTGTGCGGCCTGCACCCCCCTGACCCCACTGCTGCTTCTATCAGAGGCAGCAGCACAGGGGGGATGGGGAGGTTGCCGGGAAGCAGCCTCTGTCCATGGGAAGCTTGGACCCCCTGTGGACAGGAGCCGCTGCTACCTCTCACTGCTGCCTCTGTGTAAGAGGCAGCAGCAGGCGGAGCTGGTCTATGAGAGGAGCTGGTTTTTAAACTGACTCCCCTCATGGACTGGCTCTCACCTGCTGTCCTGCGCTGGTGGCAGAGAGCTCCCTGGGAGTGGGGCCGGGAGCGCAGTGGCTGCTGGCCCCGCCCCCGGGGACTATAGAATAATCATGTAACTGGTAAAATTTCATGTAGTTACACAACTATTCAATTACACACTATCTAACATCCCTAGTGGTCAGCATGAATGTATAGTTTTTGTTCCACATAGTTTCAAAACACCAAATTCTTAAACATGTATACATGTCACCTGTGCAATTCAAATTCAGTTTCAGACTTATTTTTGAGAGGTTCCTGTTAAAAGGTGATTTAACTGATATTCTTCAGGGAGGGACTGAGACCATAACTCAGAGAGAGTGCTCCTTCAGAGCTGGCCGAGCTCTTCTTCCTCTTACCCCACTTTGCCACAAAATTCAGTAAATGTATTACTTTTAACAGCGTCCAAAAGCATACTATATACTTTCCAGTAAATACTCAGAGGCCTTACCATCTAATCACATAATAAAAAGAAAACAAATGAGAAAGGAAGTGTGGACCAGCATATTGTTTGGCTCTTTGTGAGGACTCCAGGTTGGGAGCTACAGCAGCAAAGCATTCTGAGGCACCCCTACTTGCACGGCAGGTGGACACACCCCTTCAATGGTCTGGTTTGCAGCCAGTGTTCCCTCTAAGCTGCGTGGCAGCACAACTTCACAGCCCCACCCAGTCAGCCCGCTCCATGCACCTAGACCTGAGCCTCTGACTTAGAGGAACAGCAGCCCAGAATGTTGTCATTCCTCAGTGTCTGTGTGTAGCTGCAGCATGCCAACACTCTCATCACATTCTGGCTCGGACCACCTTGGTTACCACTTGCAAGGCGACCCACAAACACTTCCAGTCCTACATTTCCCCCCCAAAATATGTGTTCTATACTATCCAGCCCCCTCCCGGGCAGTTCAGATATTTTAGATCCATTGTTCCCTTACAGCAGCAATGTCCAACAGTTTGCCACTTTAAATAGAATCACCACACAGCCCAGTTTAACCACAACACCGAATTAGTTTTGATTAAAGACTAAAACAGGTTTATTCAAAGAGAGAGTGAGAGAGAGACAGACAGATTTTCAGTGAGTACAAGGATACAAGGACAAGGTATTAAAGTAAAAAATGGTTACAAGAGACATAAAGATAAAATGCTTTCCAGTGCTAAAGCTTAAGTATCTAGACTTGCTTCAATACTACATGTTGAACCTCTCCAGTCCAGCACCTTTGGGATGTGACTGGTGCCGAACCAGAGAATTGGCTGAAACATGGGAATTCAATATTGTCTAGCAGCATTACCAACACTTCCACTGCTTACCAGGCTCTTATAACATGTAGGGGTAAATTAGAGCTAAATAATAACACAAAACACTGAGAGCCGTGACTGGTGGCGCCAAACAAACTTTATGGGGCTACAGGAAACTTGCCCAAAACCATGACAAGTGGACATCTGGCTAACTAAAAGCATACCAGACCGTGGATATTGCCAGGAGCGGCCCAAGGCGGGCTGCGGCAGCTGGCGCCCCAGGCGGAATGCGCGATCGGCGCCCCCGCCTGCAGGGCCGTCAATGGACTGACGTCATCATCGGGCGCCCCAGGCGCCCCGTAACATCATCATCGGGCGCCCCGGGCACCCCATTGAAGGCAGCACCCCAGGCAGCAGCTGAGTCCGCCTATAGTCACGGGCCACCCCTGGATGTTGCCAGACCAAAGAGTGCTGGAACAGAGATGTTCAAACTGCATAAAGTTCTTACACATGTCCCCCGGAACAGGGTGGACCAAATTTCAAGCCAGGATCTCTCCCAAAGTCAAATGCCTGCTTCCTTTGTTGTCTTTGCTGAAAAAGAAGAGAGAGAGGATAGGAAGAAATACGTGGCAGTATTTTGCCTTTCCCGGAATAGTCCAGTCCTCCCTTGAAATGCATTTTCCTGACAGTTACCCCTAGATAAAGCTCATTCCCACTGTGAGGGTGGAGAGAAGCAGGCTGGTGGTGAACAGGGTTGCTAAATGGTTGAAATAAAAATACCGAACACCCCCCCCAAAAAAAACACCGGGAAAAAATTCTGTTGAAGGAAAAAAAAATGGAGGGGGGGACCAAAGTTGTTGAGCAAAAAAAAAAGGACTCCAAGACTTATTAAGCAAAATAAATAAATAAAACAATAAAACAGCATGTCCCCTTTAAGAGTGCATGCAGGGATAGGAACAGGGGAGCTGTTGAGCACTAAGACCAAGGGCAGCAGCCATTTTGTGCTGGCAGCCTTCCAGAACCAGGTAAGCATGGGGGCTGGGGTCGGGGGGCTAGGGGTGTTGGGATCCGGGGGGGGGGAGGCAGGGGTGCTGAGTGTTTCTAGGGTTGCCAGGTACCCGGCATTTTCACCTCCTGGCTGGGGAAAAATTCAGAAAATATCAGACATTTTAGGTGTCCCGTATTCTCTGAATTTTTTTACCGGACAGGAGGTGAAAATACAGGACTGTCCAGGTGAATACCGGATACCTGGCAACCCTAGTGGTGAAAGAAGTTCCATGCTGTTGTTTGTTAAAATGCAGATCAGTTTGTCCATATCTGTCTTGCTTCCCAAAGAATGGCCATTTGACAGGCAATTGTCCATCAACTTTGATGACACTGGGATACAATTAGCTTTTCTTTGAGAAACTGGTGTACCCAGATGTGTCTGGTAAAACAAGTTTCAGACCTAATTTCAGCTTATATTTATAACTTCATAAGGCACATTTTGTTCTAATATTATTGGAATGGTGTGTAGACACATTTAATCATGATGTTATTGATCAGTGAGTTATTTGCAGATGAAAACTCCCAAGGCACATTTTATTCAAATAGTATTGGAATAGTGTGTAGGATATGGTGGTTATATAGTGTTGTACAGCAGTACTATATTGTAGTGGTTATCACATCTGCTTTACATGCAGGAAGTCCTGGATTTGAGCCCCGGTAGAACCACACTTTGGTCCTCTTTTAATAGGTAGCAGATTTAAAACAAGCAAAAGGAAGTATTTCTTCACACAATCACAGAGTCTATGGAACTCACTGTCAGAGGATCTTGTGAAGGCTAAAACTATAACAGGGTCCAAAGAGAACTACTTAAATTCATGAGGTTAGGTCCATCAATGGCTATATTAACCAGGATGGGTAGGGATGGTGTCCCCAGTTTTTGTTTGTAAGAAGCTAGGAGTTGGCAGCAGGGGATGGATCACTTGATGATTCCCTGTTCTGTTCATTCCCTCTGGGGCACTGGCTACTGCTGGAAGACAGGACACTAGGCTAGGTGGATTTTTGGTCTGACCCAGTACAGCTGTTCTTAGGGATGTAATTACAGCGGCGCATTCACTCACAAGGATGTGGGGCTTTGAAATTTAAAAGAAAAAAATTGATCCAAACACTTAAACCTTCAGGCTGTCTTCAGTAAAAAAACCAAAACGTTATACAGTGAAACCTTTGTTATCCAGCACTCTGTTAACCAGAAAACTTTGTTAACCAGCATTGCCCCCAGCCACAATACTGTCACATATTCAGGCGCCTGGCTTGGTTTAACACGGTTGGCTTAACAACTTTTTATTTAAGAAGTACTAATCATCTTAAACTCAAAATAGAAACATGAGACCAACTGACTCACACTACAAAACTACTAATATTAAAAACTTGAGTTTTACTATTATTGTCTATTGGGTTTTCCTAGGTTGATGGGACCCTCAGATAACCGGAATGCCCTAATCCCCGAGTGTGTCAGATAACACAGATTTTACTGTATCCAGACTACAGACAGAGACTTCAGGGTGCAATTTTATGTCCTGAAACCGTATTTCTTATAATCTCCCGTAATAGGGTTCTCAGATACTTGGTGCTTTTTGTATTTTGAAAAGATGTAGGTTTTATATGGACTAAGAGATCTAACAATGACTTTCCACACTAATTCACTTTCAAAAACAGCTGCTAAGGGAGAGGGTAGATACCCGTTCATATCTGTAATGCAAATTCCCTCTTCACAAAAAAGGTATATGCTATTGCAGACAAATTATTAATCTAATGTTGAGGTTCACATACAAGTTACCCAAACACTGACAACCTGAGAAGGTGCCTCCCTGAGCACATTAAACTCAGATATCCTCTGCCTTAAATCATAACTCATATGATACACACACACACACACACACACACACACACACACACACACACACACACACGCGCACACACACACACAAAGCAGCAGGGGGAGGGAAAATCTTCAAAGAGTACCATGTTAAAAAGCCTCTGGGAAAATATTTGCTTTTAGTACTTTGATTTTTCCCCTCATAAATACCATTGAAACTAACTAATTCTAATCGTATTTAAGTATTCTTTTCTTGACAGTACGACAAGATAGTGTGATGTGTAGATAGTATATTGGACTGGAAATCAGAGATGTGGGTGCTAAACCCCTTAACACATTCATCTCCTGTGTGACCACAGGCAAGTCACTACAACTGTTTTGGTGCCTCGGTCTCCCCTCCCAATTTTTGTCTATTTAGACTGCCAGCTGTTCATGGGAGGGTCTGTATCTCTTTGCACATGTAATGTGCCTGGCAAATGATCCTTGCTCTCTGTTGGGACCTCAAGAACTGAGAGAGAGTATTTTTTAAGGTACTGACAGTACTTTATTACAAGAATTAATCACTAAAGAATAGCTTGTAGTCCACACGTTCTAGAGAGATATGAAGACAAATCCGATGGTACAGGAACTGATATTACCAGGACAGTCTATGGGAGAGGGCACTGGATTGGGAGGCCTGGAAACTTGAGTTTTAATTCACAGACTCAAGCCACAGCCCTCCTGCATGACTAAGCCACTTCAGTACAGACCCACAAAGGAATTCAGGTGTTGCAGGTGGAGATATCAATGTGTAGACGATTACACGATTAACCGATAAACCTGGACTTATTGGTTAATATTGTTGACTACCCACACTCCCACCTCTGTAACAAAAGCAGCAAGGGGGGAGTGGGAGCCAGTGCCCATGAGGATCCGCCAGCTCCCCTACCCCCTATGCTGCTGCCTCTAATAGAGAGACAGCAGTGCAGAGGGTGAGGGGGAAGGTGGGAGCCGATATGCATCGGGAGCTGGCTTTCAAGCTGGCTCCCCGTACATACCAGCTCCGTGGACCTGTCTCCCCCACCCCTTGCTGCCTCCTACAGAGGCAGTGGGTGGTGTAGGCAGAAGCCGGTGCTGGGGGGAGCCGGCTTAAAAACATGATTCTGGGATGCATTAACAGGAGTGTTGTGAGCAAGACACGAAAAGGCATTCTTCCTCTCTACTCTGCACTGATTAGACCTCAGTTGGGGTATTGTGTCCAGTTCTAGGCACCACATTTCAAGAAGGATGTGGAGAAATTGGAGAAGATCCAGAGAAGAGCAACAAAAATGATTAAAGGTCTAAAGAACATGGCCTATGAGGGAAGACTGAAGGAATGGGCTTGTTTAATTTAGAAAAGAGAAGACTGAGAGAGGACACAATAGCAGTTTTCAAGTATCTAAAAGGGTGTTACAAGGAAGGAAAAAAATTGTTCTCCTTGGCTTCTGAGGATAGGACGAAAAGCAATGGGCTTAATTTGCAGCAAGGGAGATTTAGGTTGAATATTAGGAAAAACTTCCTAACTGTCGGGGTGGTTAAACACTGGAATAAGTTGCCTAGGGAGGTTGCGGAATCTCTGTTACTGGAGATATTTAAGAGCAGGCTGGATAGACATCTATCAGGGATGATCTAGACAGTGTTTGGTCTTGCCATGAGGGCAGGGGACAGGACTTGATGATCTCTCAAGGTCACTTCCAGTTCTAGCATTCTATCATTCTATGGCAGTAAAGCTAAGCACTTGTACAAGAGTTTACAGGAACATGTTCTTACCGAGGTTTGTTAACGAACAATAAAAAAATGTTGTAAAGCTGCAATGTTGCAAAGAGCTATTTGAGAATATCTACAGGCTCTTTCACTGTAGTTGCAACTTAGTTATATCATGAAGATTGGGAACAGCTAATTAGGTAAAGAGAACATCGGGAACGAGCAACCCATCATAGTGAGCACTGGGAGCCCTCTACTGACAGAACACCATAATCATCAAAGCTACAACATTGTAAGAAAATGGTACCTCAAAAGTTCTTGTCCCAAGTTTGCAGATGACACAAAGTTGTTCAGGACAGTCAAAAGCAAAAGGGATTGTGAAGAACTACAAAAAGATCTCAGCAAACTGAGTGATTGGGCAGCAAAAGGCAAATGAAATTTAATGTGGGTAAGTGTAAGGTAATGCATGTTGGAAAAAATAACCCAAATTACACGTACTACATGATGGGGTCAAATTTAGCTATGACAGATCAGGAAAGGGATCTTGGAGTTATAGTGGATAGTTCTATGAAGACATCCACGCAGTGTGCAGCGGCAGTTAGTAAGGCAAATAGGATGTTAGGAATTATTAAAAAAGGGATAGATAATAAGACAAAAGATATCATACTTCCCCTATATAAAACTATGGTACGTCCACATCTCGAGTACTGCGTGCAGATGTGGTCTCCTCACCTCAAAAAAGATATATTGGCATTAGAAAAGGTTCAGAAAAGGGCGACTAGGATGATTAGGGGCTTGGAAAGGGTCCCATATGGGGAGAGGCTAGAGAGACTGGGACTTTTCAGTTTGGAAAAAAGGCGATTGAGGGGCGATATGATAGAGGTATATAAAATCATGAATGGTGTGGAGAAAGTGATTATAGAAAAATTATTTACCTTTTCCCATAATACAAGAACTAGGGGACACCAAATGAAATTGATGGGTAGTAGGTTCAAAACTAATAAAAGGAAATTTTTCTTCACACAGCGCACAGTCAACCTGTGGAACTCCTTGCCCGAGGAGGCTGTGAAGGCCAGGACTCTATTAGGGTTTAAAAAAGAGCTTGATAAATTTTTGCAGGTTAGGTCCATAAATGGCTATTAGCCAGGGATAAAGTATGGTGCCCTAGCCTTCATAACAAGGGCAGGAGATGGATGGCAGGAGATAAATCACTTGATCATTGTCTTCTGTTCTCCTTCTCTGGGGCACCTGGCATTGGCCACCGTCGGCAGATAGGATGCTGGGCTCGATGGACCTTTGGTCTGACCCAGTATGGCCATTCTTATGTTCTTATGTTCTTATGTCCTTCAACATATTGTTTGTGTTCACTGAAAACACATCCACATTACAGTAACAGTACCAACTAGTTAAAAACAGAAGTCTCCCAGTTAAGGCGATAATTTATCCTTTAGCTACCCTGGCACCCAGTGTCTCGGATATGGCATATATTATGTGGTAGAAGAAGAGGCAAAATGGGGTGGGTTAAAGAACACAGATGTAGGTTTCTCTTTAAATTTTTTTTTTACTTCTGTAATTTAAAGGAAAATACTTAATATTTTATGTAGATTTTGGAAAGCAAATGTATTTGGTTTGTTTTCTTAATGCTCACAAACAAATGCAATCATAAGTATATACTACATAATTATTGTCAGGATAAATCATAGCCACTACATTAGATCTGTTCAAGACTCACACCTTCTTAAAGGGGCATTTTATAAGTCTAAAATTCTACCCTTTTTCTTATGCTAAAAAAACCCCCCTATCCTTCACAACAAAGAAAATATATCACCACTCTCTTCCACCCAATGACAAAGAGGTTAAAACAAGCTGCAATACATTATATAACTTTCCCATAACTGATTTATAACAAATCCACACAGCCACACCCCTCAGAAACAACAGCGGCATGGATGCATCTCACTATGCTAATCCTGGCCCTGAGCTATCTGTCAGTGTACTGGGCATTAGGAATGTTTAAATGCATTTAATAAAATTTCAGCAGTTACATGTGGCGGAGGGGACGGTGGCAGCCTCCTAGGAACGGCTGTGCATGGGGAGTTAGCTTAAAAGCCGGCTCTCCACGTGTACCAGTTCCCGCCTGTTGTCTCCCCAGCCCCCCGGAGCCCGTGCTGGTGTCACTGATACAGAGGTAGCAGTGTGTGTGGGGAGGGGGGCAATTTTTAAGCTGACTCCCTGCACGTACCGGGGCCTGCAGCTATGTCTACATTGCTAGGTTATTTCGAAATAAGTTATTTTGAAATAATAACTCCCAAAATAACTATTTTGAAATAAGCTTATTCCTCTTCACAAGCAGGAGATATTATTTTGAAATAACGGGCTTGTTATTTCAAAACAACAGGCTTGGTAGTTTAGACACTTGCCTTGTTATTTCGAAATAAGGGGAGTTATTTCGAAATAACTCCTCAGTATAGACATGCCCTGCGTATAAAGGTGAAGGCTGATTGATGACCCCAGGCTTTCAGTTGACCGTGTACACGGTTACACTTTCACATCCCTACTGGGCACTGAAATGATTAAATCAATTTAAGACTCTGGTCTCTTCTCGTTCACAAGAACGGAGCAACTAGGCAAAGCAGGGGACTGGAAGGATGCATACAAATAAAAACAAGGTTGTCAGTCCTGATCGTGTCATTTTTAAAATGAGAATTAAACAAAGTTTGATTCCTCTCCCCCACATTTCCCCGCCCATCTACTCACTATTACTGCCCCTTTAAAGCCTTTTTAGTCCAGGCTGAAAAATTTATTAAAGCTATTAAAATGTAATAATTACATTTTGTTAAATATTTAACTGCTCCATCAGACATGTCACAAAAGTCTATACTGAGGCACAAACACAATAGGCTCCCAATCCTACAAAGACTCAGCAGTGCAGCCCCACATGCTGAACCTCTTGGCATGTAAGTAGTCTTGCTGACTTCTGTTACATGTAATTAGTATGTACAGTACTGTGGCTCACACTAGAGAAATGAGTTAAGTTATTACTGTGTTTAAATACAACAGTGTTACACCCTAGGTCAACAACCATCTCCTTGGTTAGTGTGGTCAGGGATGTTTCACCTTGCCACTCATGCTGTTCCTATTGTGTAGATAATTATGTTACAGTTTTATAAAATCACTGTAGGATCAAGTGCTCCTCACATCCCCCAAAAAAGCGAGTTCAAGAAAAACATTTCATTGCCTTTGGAAAACAGAGCTCTTAGTTGTCTACCGCTTTCTCTGGTCAGCATGTATAAGGGATTTTGGTCTTTGACCATTACAAACCAGTGCTAAATGTAAGTGCTTGGGGACTGATTACAGCATGAGTCTCAGGAAATAACACCTGTCCTATTGGGCAGATTCATGCTGAAGAATAGGCAATAGCTACAATAGCACAGTGCCCAGTTTGTAGACATGGCCCCTTCTATTGCTAGAAATTCCATTTGAAATACAAAATACAGATTGAACCTCTCTGGTCCAACATCTCAGGTCTGGCAGAAATACAGATATTGCAGGATCAGTGAGCCCCTGGACCAGTAGCCCCAGCTGCAGAGGTTGAGAGCAACTGAGAGCATAGGTGGTCTGGCAGGCTGGCAGAGCCAGTGGCCTGGGGGCAGGGAGTCTGGTCAGCAGACCACTGAGCCATGAACGGAGCCCAGCCAGCAGGCAAGCAGCCTGTGGGGCCGGGTGGCCAGCAGTGGAACCCCACCAGCAAGCTGGGGGCAGCAGAGCTGGGGGTGGGGGACACTGTGCTTGCATGGGCAGCTGCCAGAAGGAGAGCCCTGGAAGAGCCCAGAGTTCAGACCTCTCCTGGTCTGGCAAACCACCTTGTTTGGGGCTGCTTAGGTTCTGAGGGTACTGGGCCAGGGAGGTCCAAATCTATAGTTTTGTTCAGCCACTGGCTTGCTGTGTGACTAAGAGGCAGCCACGGGCCTCAGTTCCTTGACTATAAACCCAGAGATAGCCACATCCATCTCCCTAAGTGCTTTGCAGAGATGCTTGGATGACCAGCTTTATCTTTGTGTAGGGTCCAGTAAGACTGTTGTTTCCGACTGGATGCTCTTGGGGGCAGGAGGAGTTAGTCTCCACACCTGCAGCACCCTGGATTGCTACATCTTGCCTGACATTTTCCTTAAACCTTCGAATACGCCAGGAGCCAGGAGCTGACACCCCTGGGCCAGCTACCTGTTCACATCCCCTCGGGCCACAAAGTCACCTTTGAGGTGCAGCACGGGAGAAGCACTTGCACGCCCCTGCCTGCGTGTTACCCAGCGCACACGCACCGGGACAAGGCACCCAAGTGCTTCGGCACATGCTCAGCGCATGCAGATGCCGCTGGGGGGCGCCACGCGCGCTGCTTAGCGCATCCCCGCCGCGCCCCGCCCGCCCCTGCTGCGGCTCGTGCTTCTGCTCCCGCTCCCGGGAGGCTCCGCGCGCTGGGGGCAAGCCCGGGCTCGCGTGGGCGGGGTGAGCACAACCACAAGGAGGAAACAGGGGCGGCGGGGAAGTAACGTTTGTGACGTAGATCCTGCATAAGAACCGCGATAGAAAGAGGTATGCGTGCAGCGGTTCCATAGTGTAGTGGTTATCACGTCTGCTTTACACGCAGAAGGTCCTGGGTTCGAGCCCCAGTGGAACCAAGCGTGCTTCGTTTTGAGGAGGGGAGTTTTCTTGCGGGTGGGGAGGGGGCAGAGAGCAGGTGCTCTCGTTTTTCTAGCCTGTTCAGGAGAGTGTGACAGGAGCGCTCCTACACGCATAAACCGGAGGACGGTCTGTGACCTATGGCCCTGCAAGCAGCACCACTCAAAGGGGCCATGCAGCCGGCTTGCACTTAGCCGCAGGCGAGCCCAGCTTCTGCTCCCGTCTCGAGCAAGCAGCTAAGCTGCGCACCAGGGCGCTGGGCTGCGCTAGCTCTGCGGTGGCAGCGCGCTCCGGAGGGAGGTTTTCGGAAAGCGAACAATCGACATTTTGGGAAAAATTAGTAGCGCTCTGATTTTGCTCCATAGGGGCTGAGATTTGGCTAATTTTTCCTTTAAAAAAAAATCTTTGCAACACGTGTAATAAAAATCTGAAACCGAATTATTTTGTTGATCAAAAGCTGGCGTTTTGGTAAAGGAAATAGCTTGACACGATTTTCGTACGTTTCGCCCAGGAAAGTTCGTGATACCGTCTGCGTTTTTTGTTAGTCTCTAAGGTGCTGCAGGACTATTTGTGGTTTTTAAAGGTTTTTGGTTTTTTTTTAATTACCGACTGAAGAAGGTCACCCCTCTGAAAGATTTTCAAGAATGTTTTAGATGACAAAATTATTTTTATATAAAAGTTTCTTTTTCAAAAAGCAGATGTCGAATAATGAAAAAGTAATTTACCGTGATGTCGGCCATTTTTTTCAGAATAAATGGCTTTTTAAAAGATAATTTTTCAATAAACAATTGTTCAGAACATTTGGTCAGCCCTAGTAGAGAATCAGCTCTCCTATTTGACTTCCTTCTGTAAATTCCCAGGAGTACCTAGAGCAAGTGTTTAGATGTCAAAAAAATATTAGGCAAGGATTTAATTAATTTTATTTTCTGTTAGTGTACTTTAGTAGTTGGTAATGAGGAGAGCCAGCCAGCACCATATAACCAATGGGCCATCTGAGGCAAAAGTAGTTTGTGATCAACTGTTGTTCTATAGATCAAAAATTATGTTCTGTGTCATAAGGAGCAATCCTAGCATTGGAAAATATATCAATGAATCATTTTTCCCTGGAGAATATACCAGAGAGAATTATAAGAACCTGAGAAATATACTATTATGGGAACAAGCCTAGCATGAGAGGGAGAGAAATCTTGGGCCTGATTCTTCTCTGTCTTGCACCTTGTGTTTCATTTACGTCTATGCTAAGTGTGTATTGGACACAACCATTCTGATTTGATAATACTTTAAACTCAATTTTTACAGGTATAAATATCTATGCAAAGGATAACACAGTGGCTTTGGTCTGGGTTCTACTCTCAGTTTTACTACACACATTAACTGAGTGTTACTTCAAGTAAATTGGTAAAGCCAAAAGTGCTTACTGGTTCTGGTTAGCTAGCGGAGGACACACTGATTTTGCTTTTTAGTAGTGTTCAGAAACAACAGCTTAAAAATAGGGCCAAGTTCTGCTAATATTCAATCACATTGACTTCCACCTCATTTCTTGTGTAGTCACCATTGCGCTCAACAGGAATACTTGTGAATTGAAGTGCTACGCAAGACGTGTGAGGAAGGCAGATTTGACCAAAATACATGGACGTTACATGTGGTCAGCACCTTTGAAAACTCAAGTCTAAAGCAACTCAAATTGAGAACCCAAACTCAGTGCCAAGTGATAAATTTTGGGGCTTTAGCCTCTTTGCACTTAAGCTTCCCCATCTGTACACTGAGGTACTAATACGTTCAGTAGTGTAATCAAGGGTAAACGCAGATAAACTGAGGTTACCCATTTCTCTGTTGGGGACTATGGAATTTGTCTTCTCACTTGGGAAATATGAAGTTGAGTTTAGGTTAATTTACCCAATTCTTTTTTTAAAACCACCACTGAATACATCGTACAATGAGGTGTCATGAAGCTAAATCCATTTGCATTTGTAAGGTGCTCCGATATTGTGTTGATGAGAACTGTAAAACATTATGTGGATAAATAAACACAGGAAGATGGATCACCAGGTGCCATCTGGAACTGTTCCCTCCTCGTGGGGCATAACGGCTGGGGTAGATCTGTCTGATCCTCTTTTCACAGTGTAAATATGGATTGGCGTCAATGGCCTTTCCACTGTCAGTGTGAATCGGGCCTGATGTGTCTTAAGAGGTCTTTTTTGTCTCTTGTTTCCATGGGCCTCTTTTGGCCTTATCTGAGCAAAACTTCAAAGACTGCAGTTAGAATTTTGCTCAATAAAGGACCACAAAATCTGTTCTCTACGAATCTGTGATTCAGACCTCTACATAGTTAGCATATAACTGGTGAATACAGAACTGATGAAAGATTCCCATTGTCACAGAGTATATTTTGATTCTGCAATCTGGGAGACAAAAGCGAATAGAAACACTGATGCATGCAGGATGGAAAGCCTGCAGCATTATCAGGAAGTGAGGGAGAGAGCCAGAGGGAGTAGCATCCTGTGCCTGCTCTGAAGAAGGGATGAGTGTTTCTAAGTTCTGATAGCAGCTGTGATAATAACAGTTCTGCTGCTGCTGCTGCCACCACCCACGCACAGACTTCTGGGCTGAATGCAAATAGCCTCGTTGTGACGCATGGTGGGAAGCACTGAGGTCAGCACTGTAGGTAATTGGTGATATCACTACTTATTTGAAGAAGGTTTCATCCCACCTGCATTATGTAACATAGGACTGAAGGGGCGTGTGTTCAGGCTACTGTGCTTGTGGCACTTCAGCTAAGTGTCAGAAAATTTTATCCAAGACATAAATCTAGTTTGTATAGCTTTAAAAACCTTTGATTTTATATCCATGTTAATTCATTGTTTGAATGCTTGGGGAAAGTGCAATTACAGTCGTATGTTGTATCCATTTTCCTTTGTGTGTATGTAATTGTTTTTACCCTTGATTGTACTCACATACAACAAAATCAATGCAACATTAAATAAGAGAAACAGACTTAAAATCTGGCCATCTCAAACTGCATTGGAGGCTATTTTTCCATTTAACTTTATTTATAACTAGATTTATGCGGTGTTGACTCTGGCCAGAGCCGGCCCAGAGTGCGCGGGGCCACCCGGCCCACCCGATAGCTTCTCCCTGAGGCTGGCCTGGGATGGAGTATGGTTGCTGTGCAAGCCACTCTCCGGCTTCTCTGTAGGGTGGGCCCTGAGCGGGGGAGGGAGGCTGTGCAGGCCTTCTGCCGGCTTCTCCCCAGGGCCGGCCCCGGGAGGGAGAGGCCACGTGATGCAGTGGTTGGCTGCTTCTGGTAACTCCTCAGAGCCAGCCCAGAGTGGCAGGGGGACACAGTCCAGGGGACAGCTGCTCCCCAGTGGCAGCCTAGGGCAGTGGAAGCTGTGCTGCCAGCCAGTGGCTGCTCCTCAGGGGTAGGGCGCTTGCTGCCCGCTGTGGTTATTCATGAGTATAATTGTCCCAGCTAGCACACCCCTCCTTTTCCATTTGACGTGAAACATTTGCATTCCAGGCACATCCCATTGCCTTGGCATAACTAAACCCTGACCTTGCTTTAAGTTATGATAAGAGGAAGCTGCCTACCAAATTTGATGGCCTTTGCTCTTAAGGTTCAGGAGGAGTTATTGAACAAATCGGCTCGCAATGGACAGATGGACACGCAGATACACAAACACTCTAAAATATGTAGTAGACTAGAAGATGTATCTGGCATTGCTGTGGTCCTTAATCCAATAACTTTTTGGTTTTTGACAAATAAAATGAAAATGTACATACTTCATTAAAATCATTGCTCTGGGATGGGGCGGGGGATGAAGGATTCAGTTTGCAGGCTGCCCTGAGGAGAGAGGGCTATCCCAGCCCTCTCTCATTGCTGCAGCTTGGGACCAGGTGAGAAGTACCTTTCCATGGCTGCTGCAACTTCATGGGGCGGGGGGGCCGGGGCAGGAGGTACATGTTCCCCAACTAGGGGAGGTCCTAGTTTGTCTGCCCCCTGCGCTCCTAACCAGAATGCAGCAAATTGTGTACTTTTCCCTCACTCCCTGATGAAAGGGAACGGTTAGCAATGTTCCTGTATGATTCGGGGGGAGGAGTTCAGTCCCCGCACCTTCCCCAAAAGGTGCCTGGGGCATGGGAGCCTCAGGGCTGGGGCAGTCCTGGATGGGTTTCCACAGAAGGACCCACCCTTCTGTGGACTCAGGTGTAACCTTACACTCTACGGGTTTGTGGGGTCTTTGACCAGTGAAAGAGCCTTATACAGTAATATCCTACTTAATCTCTATTAGTTAACAATCACACACACCAGGAAAAAAAAAGACTCCCACTGTGGATCAGGGCCTAAAGTCCTATTAATTAGTTATGATTGTCAGTGACTTTTAGTGGATGGTGTTATTCCAGATAGAGAGATTTCCTAAAAAGAATTGCAGGCGATCTAAGATTTTACAAATAGTCAGCAGATAAATCACTGCATAGGTCAAATGTGCTGCTGCTGCTAGATTAAGCCACTTCTATTTTCTGCCTTTTGCTCTTTAGTGATTAAGAAAATGTCACATAACCAGGGATGTTGATTTAGCACAGCATTTTAAAGAAAAAGTAAATAAGTGGCAGTGGAGTAGGTGGTAAAAAGTCACAGAAATATAACTTAATAGGTCCGCTATCCTGTGCTAGCTTTCGTACCTCACAGTTCAAATGACTAGAACTGTGCTTCTTCTGTGGTAGTCGTGATTAAATATAACCATAATAGGGCAAATTCATCCTGACTGTAATGCCGTCAAATTACACTGAGGTTTACAAAGGAGGACTACGCCCAAATTAGGTTACATCTGCACTGCAATGAAAGACTCGTGTGACTTGACGTGGATGGCTCAAGTCAGCTGACTCAGACTTGTAGAGCTCAGACAGAAGGGCTAGAAATTTCAGTGTACATATTTGGGTTTGGTTTGGAGTCTGGGCTCTGAGCTTAAGCTCCATCCCTAACATCTGCACTGCCACTGTTAGCCCCCCAGCCTGTGTAAAGATAAGGTCTTTTCCTGTAGCCATATTGTAAGGCCTGTAGCCATATCGTAAGGCCTAACGCCTGAGGCCTTCATCTGTAGCCAGATTAAAAGAGCAGCAGCCATTAGCTGAGAAACAGGAAGTCACATCCTCACAGTCCATCTCAATTCCATTAAAACAAGGTACTATCAGGCTGTTAAGAAGGAAACTCTGTTCTAAGAGCACCCACTATCACCAAATAAAGAGATCGTAAAATGCTATCAAACTTGGTTTGATAGCATTCTGTCTGGAAACAAATTACTTTTCAATAATTGTGGTTGTGAAATCTTCATCTCTTTATTGTTTTGTTTTTATAGTCCCCACCTTTCTATTGTTTATCTGTATAGTCTCTGTTTGGTGCCTTGATTTTTCTTTTTTTTTGCCTGTAACAAAATTAATTTTACTCAGTGTAAATCCATTAAGGTGGTGGGATATAATTGGTTTGAGAAAATATGTTAGAGTTGGTTAGTAAAATTTTAGTAAAATACTTGGCTAAGGTTTAGCTAACTCATGATTCACTATATAACCTGGGGTCCAAAAAGAAGTTCTTTGGGAACAAACTCCGGGACATAGCTGCAAGATCAGAGCTGCCAGACCTCAATACTTTGGCAATGACACCATGTAGAAACTGGAGTCCCTCAGAAGGACCTGATCCTGACTAGTCATCAAGAAAAGTTTGTCTTATTTGAAGTGGTGAGCATTGTATGCATAGTCCTCCTTTGTAAACCTCAGTGTAATTTGATGGCGTTACAGTCAGGATGAATTTGCCCTATTATGGTTATATTTAATCACGACTACCACAGAAGAAGCACAGTTCTAGTCATTTGAACTGTGAGGTACGAAAGCTAGCACAGGATAGCGGACCTATTAAGTTATATTTCTGTGACTTTTTACCCCACACTTATTTACTTTTTCTTTAAAATGCTGTGCTAAATCAACATCCCTGGTTATGTGACATTTTCTTAATCACTAAAGAGCAAAAGGCAGAAAATAGAAGTGGCTTAATCTAGCAGCAGCAGCACATTTGACCTATGCAGTGATTTATCTGCTGACTATTTGTAAAATCTTAGATCGCCTGCAATTCTTTTTAGGAAATCTCTCTATCTGGAATAACACCATCCACTAAAAGTCACTGACAATCAAAACTAATTAATAGGGCTTTAGGCCCAGATCCACAGTGGGAGTCTTTAGGAGTGTGTCTAGACTACAGGGTTTTTTTTTTCAAAAAAAGTAGCCTTTTTTCGAAAGAAATTCACCTGCGTCTAGACTGCAGCCACGTTCTTTCGAAAGTAAACCAAAAGAATGCAGCAGTTTTTTTGATTGCAGTAAACCTCATTTTACGAGGAATAAAAGTACTCTTTCGTGTACTCTTTTTTACGAGGAATAAAAGTACTCTTTCGAAAAAAGGCGCTATTGAATGCAAACTGTGCTTTTTCGAAAGAGAGCGTCTAGACTCTCTTTCAAAAAAGAGGTTCAGTTTTTCAAAAAATCTGCTTGTAGTCTAGACGCTCTCTTTCGAAAGAGGCTTTTTCGAACGATTCTTTAGAAAAAGCCTCTTTCAAAAGAGGCTTGTAGTCTAGACATATCCTAGATGTGAGAGAAGGCCCTCACAGTCTTCAGTTTAAAACTGTTATTAAAACAGACTGTGATTTAAATAATCTGATAGTTTCTTTTAATGGAAGGATACTATGAGATAGAACATTCAGCAAAGGAAGCCTTTTTATGGTGGTTTATTTTTCAGTTCAAGATTTTAGAAGTAATCAGCAGATAAACTTCCAGATAAGTGAAATGTGCTGCTTCTCCTAGATTAAGTCATTGCTGCTCTCAATCCTTTGCCCTTTGAGAGTTGAGAAAACATTACAAGGGCAGTTTTCTAAACATGACAGTTTTTAGAAAAACAAATAACATCAAATGGCTATAATAGAAAAATTGAAATGGAAATCATACTATATTCACAATATACACTTCATGTCTTTTAAATACTGTTCCCCTGAGTATCTTCTCAAGGATGGAGCTTTGTTTATGGTAGTAGTATGTGACTGGCTTGATTGCATTTGGTAAAACCACCAGAGCTAAGGAGAGTAAGGTGCTTAATGAGGCGCTGCTTAAGTTAATCTCACTTCTCAGAAAGCTGTGCAAGGTGCTAGGTGCTCATTCTTGACAGACAAAAGAAGAGATGCAGTTCAAGATGGAAAACATCCTGTTGTCTCTTCTTTTCTGGTACAAAGGTATGCACTGTGCCTAACTGCAGGCACTTTTGGCTGTTTGTGTTTATATTGTGTGTTTATACTGTGCGCCACTGGCTGTAGAGTGAGAGGGTGAGCTCTTCTGTAAGTCCTATTGGAGACAATAATTTCTGTAAAGGAAAAATGCAAGAGCAGACATGTAATTTATATACACTTGCATTTCAGAGAGAGAAAGAGAGAGAGATGATTTCTCGTAGTTCTCTGACTACCCAAATAACTGCTGTTTTAAAAAACTGATATATAATTTGCCAAAATATGAATTTTCACAGAAGACTGTAATGGTTCTGAATCAGGGAGTAAATAATAGTTATCAGAAAAATGAAATTCTGTATACTCTAAGGGAATGGTCTTTTATGAATCAAAACTCTTGATTAAGTGAAGGTTAGTTGTCACCTGTGACAACATAGCATTGCATTTTTGATGAGGCAAATCTTCTTTTCCCAAATATTTTTCACAGGTTTCCAGGACGGGCTGGAAAATCTGAGTTGTATTGGAAAGATTTCAAAAGAACTATTAGGCTGAAGAAGATTTGAGAATTCAAAGTTTAAGTTTAAGGAAACCATCAACAATAGGAGTTTAATATGAGTTCTTAGTGGCTAGAAAATGTAGGGGTTCCCAGCTATCCTCCATCCTTAATTAGCCCCACTGTAACTAGGTATTGCCAGTGTGAGCTACAAGTAGGTACCCTTATAGACCCGTCTGAAATTCTAACCCCATTGGAATCAAAGGCAAAACTCCCATTTATTTCAAAGGTCAGGATTTCACCCCATAATATCTAACCACATTAAGGATTGCAGAATATCAGAAGTCAGAAATGGAACAGACTGATCAGACAACCCTATTCATGCCTCTTAAAATGCAAAATTGTTCCTTCCAGAATATTTTTATTGTTTTGACCAGTCTAGTTAAGTCCCAACCCTTTCATAACCATGTCTATTATTTTAGCCTAATGCTTGTTGTGATCAGAATTTTTTTCCTCCCAAATTAGTCCTATCTTAATTTCATTCTGTTACTCTGGGCTACAACAAGGAATATCTCACACAATAGTTCAGCTCCTTTTGGATATTTGTACGTTGTTATGGTAGCCCATATCTCTCCTGTCTTTGTTTGCATGTAGCTAACTCATCAGCCTTCTAATTTCCTGAATCTTAGCAGTGCTTGACTGGGTGTGGAAGGGTTATGTGTTTCTATTTTCCTGCGAATCCCAGCACTGCTTTGTTTTGATTGGCTACCCACATTTCTGGATAGAGGTGCTCAAAATGATTTGTGCCATCTCTTTCCAAACATTGCTTTCTGCATTTCATGTCTTTCTCTCCTTCCTGACTGAAGTGCTGTCTATACTGCACTTTTACTTCCTGTACATTAAAATGAGCACATCCCAGTGTTTTATCCCAATCCCTTAGAATTCCCATCAACTTCTTGTAGCTTACACCATCAAGAAGGTGCCATCAGGTTAGTCATGTAGGCTACGAGCTGTTATCCTTTACTAACCAATTTAGCTGTTCTCTTCGGTTTGACACATCTTTTGGTTGGAGTGGGCCCTACCAAAGCAGCAGCAGATGGTGCTAAGGTAAGCTTTTGTTACTAGTGCCTGAGCAGCTGCTGGTCCCAAATCCATATGGAGATAAAGTGCACACGGAGCTTTCTGTTGACATGAATATGTTATAACATATTGAATGTGGCATGCTTATTCTGCATTCCTGCCCTGATTGGTAGTTACTGAAATGAATTGGTGGCCTTAGCCCAGGAGACACGCATGGCTGTATCACAGCTGGCTCCCTATTGGTCCTGGAGAAAGCACATGAATAAAGTTAGGGCGGGGACTGGGAGCGAGAATGTGCAAGACTTGGAACTGCACTAAGGGGGGGGAGGACACAAACAGCAGAGTTGATAGAAGAATATGTACCCCTTAGGCCTGACAGCAGCCATGTTGGTGTCTATTGGCAATCTTTGTAGGACAGCTAAAGGATACATTGGTGTAAAGACATTTTGAAAGGAGCTAAGTAACTTAGGACCTGAAGTCCCATTTGCAAACTAGGCCCTTTGGGACAAATTCTCAAAGGTATTTAGGTGCTTTAAGATGACAATCAGCATCTACTAGGTAGGGTTGCCAGATGGTTTAACCAAAAATACCGAACACGCCCTCCCCACCCCCAAAAAAAAAAACCCTTCCACACCCAGTCAAGTACTGCTAAGATTCAGGAAATTAGAAGGCTGATGAGTTAGCTACATGCAAAAAATAAATTCTGTTGAGAAAAAAAAAGGGGGAGACCAAAGTTGTTGAGAAAAAAAAAGCACCCTGAGAGTTGTTAAGCAAAAAAAAAAACCTCCAGCATGGCCCGTTTAAGAAATGCTTTTGAGGCTTTTTGGCCCTAACAGGCTGCCGGCGGCCATCTGCCATCTTGTCTCCCTGCTCCGGGCCAGACAGCTCCCCTGCAGAACCAGGTAAGCACCCTGGATTTTCACCTCTTGGCCGGGAAAAAAATCAGAAAATACCGGACATTTTAGATGTCTGGTATTTTCTGAATTTTTTTACAGGACAGGAGGCAAAAATACCGGACTGTCCAGGTCAATACCAGACACCTGGCAACCCTACACTAGGTTCTTCAAAAGCACCTAGGTGCCTAACTCCCGTGAAATCAACTTCAGTGAAATCTGCCTCATACACGTGACATTCAATGGAATTCTCTCCCTTGCAGAGGAGCAGCCCATGAGCTCTGCTTAGTAAAGTTCCAGTAAAGCCCTATGTAGAGGCTGAGAGCGGTAACAGGTCAGTTTACTGGTCCCCTGGACATAGGGGCGAAATCCTGGCCCAATTGACCAGTAAGTGCCTAAATCCCTTTTGAAAATGGGACATAGGCTCCTAAATCACTGTGGTAGTTTTGAAACTTTTGTCCTGAGTTGCTTTATTGTGAGCAAGCATTTGAACCTTAAAGCTCAGGGCTGAGGCAGACTGTGGTGAGAGCAGTCTGAGGCAATGTACATTGTTGCTATGTGTGCTGCCATGAAGAGGGCACCAGTCCCTAGAATTGTTTATCAGCTAGCTTTCTACAGTTCTACGTTCACTTTGCCATTGGGGAAAGGGCTATGTGATTAAGGCATAAGTGGGGGACAAAATATCTGCCACAGGCTTGCTCTGTGACTTGGGGCAAGTCTGTTAAGATCTTTGTGTCCCAGCTCTCCAGCTGTACAGTGAAAATAATAAGATTTAGCTACTTCACAGGGGAATTGTGATGCTGAATTCATTAATTTTTTCAGAGCATTCAAAGCTTATAGGATGTAAGGTGCGACAGAAGTGCAAAGTATTTAGTAATCTTTGCTTGTTTGCATGTGTGCAAAATCACATGCCCTGTCTAGTCAGTGGGTTATGCTCTTGTGCAGTGAGATTTGTGTCTCGTCTTAAAAACAACAACAAATGTGTTCTGCTGCTTCCTTTTTTCTTGCTGCTGCTGACTTTCTGGACTCACTGCAGCATATTCTAAATGACGTGTGAAAGAAAAAGCCCAGTCCACATGGGATATAGAAAGTGCTGTGCTGTTTCGTGTGGTTATCATGCATGGCCAGACATGGTTACAGGACTCCTTTTGAAAAAATCCTCTCCCTCCCTCCAAGCCTCCCCCCAAACTAAATTTAAGGTAAAATTATTTTGAGCATGAGAAAGACAATGTCACCTGATGTTATAATACCGGACAGGGAATCAGGTCACCTGGAATTAAATCCTGGTCCCAAGAAATTCAATAAGGCTACGTCTACAGTGCAGGCTTTTTGCACAAGAACAGCCATTCTTGCGCAAAAACTTGCAGAGTGTCTACACTCCACATGCGTTCTTGCACAAGTAAATTTACAGTAAAGCATCGGAAAACAGGGCTTCTTGCACAAGAATTATTCCTCTCCCCACGAGGAATAAGCCCTCTTGCACAAGAGCTATTTCACAAGAAGGCAGTATGGACAGGCAACAGGGGTTTCTTGTGCAAGAAAGCCCTATGGCTAAAATGGCTATCAGAGCTTTCTTGCGCAAGAGAGCGTCCACACTGCCATGGGCGCTCTTGCACAAAAGCACATCTCTTGTGCAAAAGCACATAGCAGTGTGGATGCACTCTTGCGCAAGACCTTTTGCACAAGAACTCTTGCGCAAAACAGTTCTTGCGCAAGAAGCGTGCAGTGTAGACGTAGCCTAATACTTTTATCAGTGATTAAATTAGATGGTTTATAGTTCAGATTCTACCACTGATTCAATGCATGGTCCTAGGTAAGTCATTTAAACTTTCCATGTCTCATTTCTCCACCTATAAAATTCAGGTAATTTTTCCCTCATTTGGAAAGCCGTTGGGGATCTTTGTCTGCAAAGCGTTAAATACCATAACTGCAGAATATTACAACTAGTATTGTTTTACATACCCATTTAAATACTATATAGACCTTAAACAAATCATCACCATCATCTGCCAATATGTGCACCTTCAGGGTCTTGCAGTTTGAATTATATGGGTGCATTAAAGTTTCCATGAGGACTTTTGAGCCCATTGTTCAATGGTAGAGTTCAAGTATGGTCATTTCCCCCTTTGTATTCATAAAGGTACGACTTTCAGTGCATAGTCTCCATCAGTACTTTTGTGGCACCCCAGGAATAAGCCCTGGGAATACAGAAGAAAGTGACTGAATCTTTTTAAACCTGGCCAGATGGGTCCCACAATTCATCCCAAGGGGCAGACTGCTAGCATAAATCAATGTCTTTTCACTGACTGAATGAAATCAGGGAAGTGTGTGTCTGATTTATACAAGCTCAGCCTCTGGACCAAAGAGCCCATTTTACTGCTTTTTTTAAACTTCAAAGGGCTGCATATTGGACAAATGGCTGGCTGAGGGTTACTGCACCTCTCAAAAGGTGAGATAAGCGGTGTAGGGGGCCAGCAGGAGTCTTATGTGCCATTTAAAGGCTATTTAAATACCAGGGGTGAAATCCTGGCTCCAGTGAAGTCAATGGCAAAATTCCTCTGGATTTCAAAAACAAAAGGAAAAACTATGTAGCACTTTAAAGACTAACAAGATGGAAGTCTTCAAGAGAGCCAGGATTTCTCTCCCTGTGCAGTGGAGCCCAGTCCACTTGCCCTTTGCCACTTATTTCCTCAAAAAAGGGATTCCTGGAAGTTAAGTGAAGCATAGGTCTTGGGGCTGGTGCTATGCACAGGGGTGAACTGCACTGAATGTGTGTCAGTCAGTGTGATGTTGTCTATCTATATCCCCAAAGATCCCACAGTGTTTATTAGATTTTTGCAGCACCGATGGAATAGTCACCTCTTGTAGAGTGGTCAGCAGGTAACCAGCCCTGCAAGATATGTGGGGGAGGGGAAATAATAAAGAATTGTATTTAATACTGTAATTACAGAAGCATTATTTGAATTTTTATAGCATTACTTATTCCACAGATACAAAATTAATCTTAACATTTGGATTACATCTTATTAATTACATTCAGTGTATAAACTACCATATACATATAGAATGCATTTCTGTTTTTGAAAACTCATATATTTCTTTGTCTTGTTGAAAATGACTATGACAAGTAGTTTAGGAGCAAAATATTACTCACATCTCAATGGTTTTATAATTTTAGGAACTCCTTTTATAAGCCTAACACAGTTAAGTTTGTGAGAACATCTCAAATATTATAATTTTAAGGATGGGAGACATCAAAATATGGAAAAATATACAACTACATTAGGTTTAATTCTTTCATTTATAGCTGTGCTAATCCACTGATATCAATAGAGTTACATGTGTGCTGAGTATTTAGTTTACCATCTGCAAAACAGCAAATAGACCCAATGTTGTTTTTCTTTTCAAGACTCACAGACAGCAGAATACTAAGGAATACATTTGGATGGACTTTTACTCATGTACATAATTATGACTTCTATTAACTTCTCTATGAAAAGGTAGTATGGGCTGGGGTAGGCAGCACTGAGTTGGAGAAGTCTCATGTTCTAAACATGTTTCTGCCACTGGTGCTTTGTGTGGCTTTGGAGAATTCACTTCAGCTTTCTAGCTCCACTTCCTTACTACTAACTGGGTATGGCAATACTTACCTATAGAGCCCTGTGCAGATGCAAAAATTTTATCTGCATCTGTATCCACAAAAATGAGCTGCAGATATCCGCATTGACATTTGCGGATGCGGGGTACAAAATTTGTATCTACATCCACATCCATATCTGAAAAAATGAACTGCAGATATCCACATCAACATCCACAGAGGCAGATATCTGCAGATATAACTCGTACGTCCATGGATTTGTAGGACTCTCCTTACTTATAATCTATGTACCTCAGAGTGGGGCTTAAAAGGATAAAATAAATAATATCTGTATAGTGTCTTGACCATTTCAAGCACTAAGTGTTGTATTATAAAACTCCATTTCATAATTTTTATATTTTGTGACATTAAAGAGATGCCATCAACTTGAGAGCAAGCCAGATTTAGAAAATGAATTAGAAGTAGTTTTAGGTATATCTCCTAATTCTTTCATTTTCCCATCAGCATTCTGTAGTTTTTTGTCATATTTTTTTCATTTTAACATATTTTTCTTTGCCCTGTTACTGTGAAGTGACTCACTCAAACAAGATGGGAAACTGAATAACTTTACCAGAGAAACAATTAAATTGATTGCGCCCAAAGTACTGCCAAAAACACAAAGTATAAAAGGAGAAAATATGATTTACTAATTTAGTTCTTTTTGGTATACTTAGCTGTTATCTACACAAATAAAAGGCAAAATATTTCCGAGCAGATTTTTAGTTTGACAATGTTCATGTAAAGAAACTAATAAATAAACAAAAATAAACATTTGCCACATGTCTATGCTTGCAATATTTTGATTTACTTGAGTTTATTTGATCATATAACATGATCTATTTTAATCATGCTTTATATAATCTAAAATTTTCTCTGTTCCACAAATAAATCTCATATGTTATTACATCTGTCATAAAGCGTAATCCCTCTTGAAAGCATGTTCTAGCATCCTTTCAATGTCTGTCTATCCAATACGCATTGCTATAAGCAGTCTTATATTATCCATGTTCTCTACATTTTGTCAACTCTGTTCTTTTCCTTTGGCTAAAAATTTGTTCCCTCTTAACAGTATCATTTTAGAGCATACTCAGTTGCCTTTCCCAACAAAATCTTTTTTTTCCCAAAAACTATTAGAAATTTCATAAGAGGCTGCAATTTTCTGCTGCTTTCTCAAAATGTGCTGTTCTTATATGCTTCCTGACAGTCTATCTCTCTTATTCTTGACCTCGCCTGTTTTGACCTGATCACCAGTTAATTGCTTACAGTCACGTAACAATCTTCAATGTACATTTTAAAAAAGCTAAATGTTGGGTCTGCACTGGAACTGCTGCCACCAAATTCACAGTACATGCCAAGGATCCACTCTTGGTGATTTCCCAGTTACAAAACGAAGTTGTCCAAAACATTCAGCACAGATAAGGCAAGATGCAGGGATAATAAGAAGTCCCACCTGGAGGGGACTCAGCAGTTTTTGCAGAGTCTCAGCTATGGTACACAGAAGATTATCAATTTGTAATAATTATTCAGTCTCAGTGGAACATGGCGCTTTACCAAACATAGAATAAGACATAGTTCTTGCCTGGAGGACTGTACAACCTAGATCTAAGCCAGACAAGACACAGACCTATACAGGAGAGGGTGGGGGTAGAGAGCAGGGACCCGCGAGTCCAGTCTGAACTGAAGAGTCAAAGTGTGGGAAGAGCAAAACTGTTCAGTCAGAGGGACAGTGCCCCAAGGTGGGCTATCCAATGCAATCCTCTAGGTTACAACAACCCACAGCAAAATGCACGAGCACTAGGAGCCCACAGGGATGAGGCGAGGGAAGGAGAAGTTCTCCATCCAGAGGTTGCTCCTTTTCTGAGCATCAGCCCAGTCCTAGCACTGCTCCTCAAGCCTGCTCCTCCCATTCGCTCAGTGCTCAGCTCTAAGGGTATAGCACTTCAAGAGGCATAAAATGGCCCCACAAAGAATAGGTCATAAAGCCACCAGCACCCTTGCCCCTTCCACTCAGCTACCCAAGCACCACTGCCATTTATCAGCCTCAGCAGGCCTCATCTGCCACTCTCAACAGCACCCAGCACCCTTACCTTTCTTCCACCAGCACTTGTATGCTAACCAAGCTATCGGTCTTTGCTGGAACCCAAATCCCACAGTCCTCAGCAGAGCTGTGGGATTGCGGTGGTTCCCAAGCAGACACCAGGAAGGGTTTCTTGCCATGGAGCACCAGGGTCTCCATTGAAAAAAGGATTTAGAACTGCAGAACTGAAGGATGGGGCAAAATGAACGGTGGTAAGAAGAGCTTTGTCTAAATTTGAAAACTCATCCCTCTCACCAACAGAAGTTTGGTTTAATAAAAGATATTGCCTCACCCACCTTGTCTCTTTCATAGCTTGAGACTAGGCTGCAACAACAGTTCATTGTCTCATTACTGTAAATGCTGGCTATCTATAGATGCATTGAGAGGAAGGAGCGTCTTCTAGATTTCACATTTTCAATATACAGTTATCTACACATTTGTATTGCCTTTTTTCACAAGTCCTAAAAATATCTAGGATGCATATAAGTAAGACCAGTATAAGACTGGTGATGGCTCTTTTCACAGACATTCGTATGACATGAAATATGACATCAGAATCGCTTCTTTTTTTTTGTTTCTAATTCCAAAGTAAATTTTACTGCTAGTACCAAAAAACTTTTTTGACAAAAAAATTATCCCCTTGCCACAGAAAATTGCTGGACTTCAGAGTTTTTCAACAGGGTCAATACCTGTTCAAAAAACAGTCACAACATTTTTTGTGAACAAATGCCTTTTTCTGCTGAAAAATTTAAAATTTGATTTTTTTTTGGCAAAAACGTTGATGAAAACATTGTTCCATTTTGATTGAAAACATTTGAATTTTGCAATTTTCCAAACAGTTTGAATAAATTCCTGGCTTCTTCTTACTGAGTTCTCACTTTTACAGTCCTTGAATTACCTTTGAAGTGATGAACTGCTCACCACAAGCTAAACCTCATTGTCACTGAATCTCACAATGATTTCACAGGGACCAAGATTTCCCCCAAAATAATAGTGTGTAAAATAATCCATTTGTATAAAATATTGGAGAACTGTAAAGTCATTATGCTAATTAGATAGGGGTCAAATTCAAAGTTTATATCTCAACCTAAGTACCCCTAACACTTGGAGTTTGGAGGTGGGAAAGGGGACGGGGGAAGAGTCAACCCATTCTAGAGAATGACCATTGAGGCATCAAATGCAGGCATCCTCAGTGCTTGTGGATGTTCAGGCAGAGCCGGCCCAAGCTATGGGCTGACCGGGCTACTGTCCGGGGTGCCCCATTATAGGGGGCGCCGCACGGGGCTGCCAGACCGGGCGGGGGCACGGCCACGCATGCACTGGTGCCCCTGGGGTGGGGCTGCGCATGTGCCGGCTGCCTGGGGACGCCAGACGCCCAGGGGCCGGGCCATGCATGCGCTGCACTCCCAGGGGCGGGGCCGCGCTCCCGGGGCCCGGGGCACACGAATGGTTTGGGCCGGCCCTGTGTTCAGGCCCAGGGTTTTGATTTAGGTTCAGCTCTAGAATTAATAGAAAGTAGGTATGCCTCATTGCTTAACAAAATGGATGTCATATGCAGCAGAATGGACCAAACCTTTAACTCCTTACTGAGGCAAAACTACTTATGCTAGTCAATGGTACTTTTACTGAGCTAGGAGTAAGAACTCTGCTCTGGTCTACACTAAGGAGTTATTTTGAAATAACCCCACTTATTTTGAAATAATAAGCGGAGAGACCACACTACCAATCCTGTTATTTCAAAATAAGAGGCTGGTTATTTCAAAATCTGTACTCCTGCTTTCCTGGGGGAATAAGCTTATTTCAAAATAGTTATTTCGGGAGTTATTATATCAAATTTAGTAACTTTGAAATAATTTCCTAGTGTAGACATGCCCTCTGAGATTTAGCCAGACGCAAACACAATCAAATAAAATAAAAACTAAAGTCACTGTGTGTTTGTGCATTTTGGATCACTAAGTTACAGAAATAAAACCAAAGAAGCTAAGTTTTGTCAGCAAACTGAATACATCTGCTCAGCATTTGTGTAAATATGTTGTGTGCCGCTGTCTGACACTATCTGACCATTTATTTTCACTGTATTAAAGGCAGTAAAGTACAGCACAAAATGGATCTGAAACACACTGTATCTTTAGGACCAAAATATGAAAGGACTTTGATGGTCTACTCTTGCGTTGATGCTGCTGCTCCTATTTCAGTCATTTGTGCTGAAATAATTTAAAACATTTGAATTGCATAATTAAACATTTTAATAATTAATTTATTCTTTACAAAGGACCCAGAGGTCTCTCTTTTTTTTCTTAGCCTGTGCACATCCAATTTCCATTTATAATCAGTTTTAGTTTTGTCACTGAATTCAGTAGGAGTAGGTTAGGGCTTGTGGCCCACACAGGTCTCAGCTGTAGTTGATTGTAAGGTGCATCATTGATTTTTAGACCCAAATTTACCACTATTCCACATAAAGCTGGCATTGTCACTGTGCAAATTGCTGCCATCAGAAATTCTGACTTGGGACTGAGGTTAAAACAAATGTTGCATATTTTGGGAATATTTTGTGTTGGAAGTTGCTATATACATGTAAGGCATCATTAACTATTAGCATTATTTGAACCTTGCTAGATTCAACTATGGCTCCCTGTAGGAGTGAATAATCTGTAACTAGAGCTCAGGGAACAATTCACAGAGATTGTCTTATTTGATAGAGCCTCTTTTACTGCTTACAGAACATGTGTTTGCAGATTTCTACTTCCTCATTGTTCAAATGTATTCACTTTTTTTCTGCTCTATGGCTTGGTCATCAACAGTTTGCCAGTTCACTGCAGGTATTGGACACCAGGCATTTGACATTCAAGTTGTGTCTGTTGGCTTTCATCAGTCACATGGTATTTTTTTCTGTTTCTTTTTGGATGGGCAAATCTGATAGGGCTGTACTGAACGCCCACTAAAGTTGATAAACATGCTCTTTCTAATTTCAGTGGGAGAGGAAGTACGCCTATAATCAGCAAGAAGGCATAGTTTAGGGGGAAGCAGAAGATAAGCAAGATCAGAGAATTTTAGAAAACTGTAAATCTTCTCTTTATGGGTCACAATGATCTTGTCTGAGGCATTCCAGCTAGAAAACAACTAGTCTGCTGTGTAATATTGATTAAGTGGGTGCAGTTTCAACTTAATTTCTTTCATTGTACTCACACAAAATGATTGTAGTACAAATACATTGAGTTTTGCCATTGACTTCAGAGGGTCTGGGATTTCACCCTTGTAGAGTGTTCTTCCTGCCCAATAGTCCATGTCCTTCTGCTAGCACATGGAAGTCAGCTTGTGTGAAATGTATTTCACTCTCCAGAGGTTCTTCATTTCCTTGTATGTCCACTGTTAAAGCAAAAACACCCACCACACTATAGCCCTAAGTGGTGAATTAAGAACAGCAAGATTCATTCTCAGCATCTTCATTCTTAACTCTCTTTTTATTCTGTCTGCCATGCTTCATTATCTCATCCACACAGCCACGCTGGCATTGTCGCCTGGAGAGGTAAGCCCATTAAGCTTATCTGAATATTATCTAAGCACTCCCTGGGCCCAAATCTACATTGTGTTTACCATATAAACTTCTGCTGCAGTTAGTGGGAGCTCTGGTTGCTCAGCATGCTGCAGAATTGGTCCCTATATTTGAAGCTTATGTCTAAATATGAATTATGGGTAGCAGTCTTAGAATTACGTACTCTGTTTGTTTGATAGTTACCAAATCATCTCCTGGTAAAAGTAGAACATTGAGGACTTGTCTAGAATGGAGACATTTGCACCAGTGTAACCACACTGATGCAGTTACACTGGTATAAGCCTTTAACTTAGACACACTGCACAAGTGCAAAACATGGCTTGTATCTGTGTGACTTACTCAAGCAGGTTACCAGTGTAAGACACACTGATGCAGGCTCAGTCTTGCACCCATGTGCACATTTATGTGGAGGCATTAAAAATCCTCAATGGAGAAAGTTTCTCATAGTGGGGAACACAATGCTAGCTTCGTAAATATCATACAGCGCTAGTACAATGTCACAAATTATTTGTACTTTTACAAGAATGGAAAGGACATTAATTATGGTTCATTCTGTTCAGTCATCCTTACTACATGCTCTCGAAAAACACAGTTTTCTGATATCACCCAAGATTGGTTAAGACATTAACACAATTTTGAAGCACTCTCTGACTTACAAATCCCCATGCAATAATGCCATGATATATTATCCAATTTTGAGAATTGATCCTAGTATATACTCTTTGAGGGCTAGATTCAGATCTCTGTGGCACCAGTGTAAATCAAACCAGTATAACTTCACAGAGGTCAGCTGAGTTACTCTGGATTTATACCAATTTAATAAAGAGTATGATCTAGCCCTGAGTTTCAGAATACTGACTGGTTCCTTCGCACAGATACTTTTTTGAAGACTTTCTTAAATAGTCATGGTGCATAGACAAGAATATGTCAAATTGGGTTACATTAATGGCGGTCTCACGAATTCCATTAGCAATACCTTGCAGCATTAGATGGCATTATTTATTTGGGGTGCAATTCACACCTGTACAGTAAAACGTAAGTGTAGTTCATGATCTTTGATGATCATGATCTTGTCTGGATCTTTGTACGGGAATGAATTTCACCCTCAGCTCCTACGACTTCAGGGACCATTTCTGTTTCCACTGAATGATAAAATTCATACTGGCTTCAGTTTAAGCAGGGTCAAGCAGGGTCAAGCCTTGTAGCATACTAAAAGCTTTACATGAAGTGTGAACAGATTCTAGGACAATAAAGTTTACTGGCAAATCTCTACAAATAGAGTGGGTCTGATTTTTCCACTGCCTTGTGTCATCTTTTCTGCTCAAAGTAAGTATGAAGTGCTTCCCCAGCACAATGACAGTGTTCTGCACTCACACTGGAGAGAGGTAAGTGGCTATAGCAGGTTCAAGGCACTGGAGAATCAGGGTGTTACCAAAGTGTGGGGGACCCTCCCCGCTCATCCGCAGTCAGATGTGACTGTCAGCCAGCAGGTAGAAGAGAAGATTTATTAGTCGACAGGGACACAGCTTAGAGCAGACTTGTCAGCACAGAAACCAGAAGCAGTCAGTACAATCCATCTTTGGGAGGGGGCCCCCCAAAGCTAGGGCCTGGCTCTTGTCCTGTGCCCCAAGCTCGCCCAGACTGCTTCACTCCCAACAGCAAGGTCCCTATAGGTGGCTGCTCTGCTAGGCAGGGGAAGGCACAGCCTCCCCAAACTGCCAGCCTGGGCCCGCCTGCGCTCCATCCTCAGAACACCTACTCTAGGTGTTCTGGGGACAGAGTGTTGCTGCCCCCAGCGCCTGCCCTCCCTGTGCTCCAGGGCTGGGGAGCCTCAAGTTGTATGCACCCTCCGCCCTCCCTGTGATGGGGGGCATGGCCTGAGTGGAAGGGCCGGGGTTGAGGGTTTGCCTCCTCCAGCCCTACCTTCACCAGCCACCCATGCAGGTCCCCACCCCCCGCAGCCAGGCTCTTCCTCAAGCCTTTGTCCTGCTTCCCAGACAAAAGGTGTCACCTGGTCACACCCTGCCCTGAGCTCAGGTTAGTAAGGACATCAATCACTGTGTATGTGCAGGAGGCTATCACACCCGAAATTCCCATCACCATGCAGGTATTGGTGCAGTGCCCTGGGAAACTGAGGCACACACCTGGGATTATTATAGGATAATAGAACTCACATGCAACATAAAAACGTGGATGAAATCCTCAGTTTGTCACACAGGGCCCAGTCTCATCTCACTGCATATAACATCTTTGTTGGTCTCTTTTGTATTACATTAGGATGACCGATTGGAGCACTGGCACAGTAAAGCTTGCAAATGTGATTGTCAAGGAAGTGGCAACACAATATGGGCCACCGGAACTAACAGCTTAGCGTGCATGCCAGGTAAGGGATTATTTCTCTCCTACATCTGAACCAGGTACTTCACTACCTTTCTCTCTATAGTTTCTTAACAGCATTATTTTTCATTTGTTCTGACATCCTAAAATGCTATGCTGTACTGTCAGCCTACAGAATTTGAATCAAACATGCTATTACCTTAGCACACCAGAGGTGCTACTACACAGCACCTTAAACTCAAAATAAGATACGCAATTTGCACCTCCACAGTGCCAAATTTTAAAATAATGTGCTATTTCAAGACATCCCTTAACTGGGGGATGCTGAAATAGTGCACCTGTTATTTCGAAAAATATTTCGAAATAACAGGCGGCTTGTGTAGATGCAGGGTATCCCGAAATACCCGTGCAATGTGGACATACCCAATGAGTCCTGTCTGATCAGCTCAGCCCCAACATACTGAATCAATGATGGGAGTGTTCTGAATTTGCTAGGTTATTAACTGCTGTGGTTTGTGTCATAGGGTAGCATTCATGCTGAAACGCTGAGGGTTTGCCTTACTGTCATGGGGTGACTATTACATCCCTTGTATTACCTTTATCAATCAAATTTGTAATCGCATCTAAAAATATGAAGCAGTTTAACAGTATCTGTTTTCCATAAACTCATGTTGATTTGCATTAATTATATTATTTCCTTTTAATTCTCTATTAATCATGTCCCATATTAGCCATTCCATTATCTTGCCTGAGATAGATGTCAGGCTGACAGGCCTATAATTTTTGTAGTCACCGCATATACCCTTTCTAAAAATTGGCACAGTTTTAGCTTTCTCCCAAGCTTCTGAAATTTCCTCAGCACTCCAAGAGTTATTAAAAATCAACATTGATTCAGAAAGCTCCTCTGCCAACTCTTTTAAAACTCTTGAATACAAATTATCTGGACCTGCTGATTTAAAAATGTGTAATGTTTAACATCCACCAGAGATACCAGTTGAACAGAAAGAGTGTTATCACCATTGTATAAATGAGGGTACATTATCTGTTTTTTCCATAAATACTGAACACAACTATTTATTGAACACACTTGCCTTTTCTGCATTATTACAGATAATTCTATCATTTCCATCAAACAGTGGACTAATATCATATTCAGGATTTTTTGTTTTTGTTTTTTAATATATTTAGAAAACAACTTATCTTTAACTCTGTTCGCCCTGGGTTTCTTCTTGTGTCACTTTTCTTCCCTTATTAGTTTTTTGCAATTTCAGGCTTCTGATTTATATTCATTACTATCAACTTCCCCTTTCTTCCATTTGTTATATTTTTAAAAAATAGCTGCCACGACTTCCCTTCTACATCAGGTTGTTGTTATTTTTTAACCAGTGTGGCCACCTTCCTCAATTGTGGAATTACTTTTTGGGCATCTCATAAGGTGTTCTTAATTGATTCCAAATGATCATTCACATTTTTCTGATTAGAATAATCAAATCCTAGAATCCTAGGGCCGGAAGAGACCCCAGGAAGTCATCAAGTCCAACCCCCTGCCCAAAGCTAATTTGTCCCGTAATTATTTTCAGTTTTGTGAAACTGGCTCTATTAAAGCACCATGTACATATATTACTGGTCTACATTTTACTCTGCATATGATTGTATTAAAATGTATTGTGTATCAGTGGCTCCAGTTTATCAAGTGGTCCATGTTGTTCTTCATGATTTCTCTGTCCACCTATTTATTTACTTCGCTGCCAACATTTGTGTCAAATGCAAATTTTATCAACAGGGATTTTATATGTTCTTTAAGGCTACGTCTACACTGGCATGATTTTGCGCAAATACTTTTAATGGAAAAGTTTTTCTGTTAAAAGTATTTGCGCAAGAGAGCGTCTACACTGGCATGTGCTTTTGCGCAAAAGATTTGCTTTTGCACAAAAGCATCCGTGCCAGTGTAGACGCTCTCTTGCGCAAGAAAGCTCCGATGGCCATTTTAGCCATCGGGCTTTCTTGCGCAAGAAATTAACGTTGCTGTCTACACTGGCTTCTTGCGCAAGAATACTTGCGCAAGAGGGCTTATCCCTGAGCGGGAGCATCAGAGTATTTGCGCAAGAAGCACTGATTTCGTACATTACAACGTCAGTGTTCTTGCGCAAATACTCGCAACCAACGTCGACAGGCGGCAAGATTTTGCGCAAAAGCGGACACTTTTGCGCAAAATCTTGCCAATGTAGACACAGCCTTAGTGTATTTGCTGGAAGTGTTGAACACTATCAGATCTAGTGCCCAATCCCAGGCAGAAAACTCTTCTTTCCAATACTGATCCCACACTGACAGCTCCATTTTGAAATCTATCCATTTTCCGTTTCTCAAACCATTTTACGTGTTCTTTGCTATTACAGCATTCTAATTGTTTAATCAGAATGCAACATTGCTAACCTCAAGAGATCAAAAATCATGAGTCAAACTCTCCTGAAATTATGAGATTCACCCCCCAAAAATAATGAAAATTTGAAAAAGAAGAAAACTATGTTGTGGTTTTGGTTTGTCTTTTGATTTTGGAGCTTCCCCCATCTGCCTCCAGTATGTGGATATGAGACAATTAGTCTTGCCCACTCTCTCAAACAAACTGGATAAGGGGATTTTGCCCCCTGCTGCAGAAGCTGTTACCCCACGTCTGTCCAGCCCACGCCCGGCAATTAATCCTGTCCTTCAAGTCAAGCCTCAAACTCCAACAACCAAAACCCCAGTTCAGTGCTACCATCAGTCCAGCCACCCTCATATCAGCCCTCCTTTCCCTCATCTTAGCCCCCACATTAGTTCAGACCCCCCCCCCCCCAGCTTCACCCTGCTCCTCCTGGGTTCTTCACTCCCCTTTCCCACCCTGGTGGGGGAGGGACACTTCAGGGGCTCCTCATCCCTCTACTTCTTCCCAGGCCAGATGCTGCAGAGAGAGGGGGAGCAGAGGCACTGCCCTCTCTGCATTTCTCACAGGAAGGTGCAGGAGAGGAACTGCTCTGAGATTCCAGGCTCTTTACTCCCTACTCAGAGAACAGCGAGTGCAGGGAAAGGCTCTGCTGGCTTACGGGCCAGAGGACTGGGGCTTCTCATGCCATCATGGGCCAGTCTCCAGAACTCTCTGAAATCCTGTCACTTGCCAGAGCTGGTGATACAGAGAATGCCGCCTTGGAATAATACTTAAGAAAGCCAACGTAGCTACACAGATACCAGTATCAGCCAATCATGTGATCTCAAAGCATGAAATCAGGACTGCTGGACTGCTATAGGGGAGGGTAAAATGGGAATGAAGTACTGTGCTTAAGCAGCTCCATTCCGAAGAACATACGTACGTGGCTGCGGAGAACAGAATAATAAAAGATTGCATCATTTTACCCAGAAGGCTCTTTCACTGTAAAAGACAATCTCACTGGCAGAAATAACAAAATTGTGCCCGGGTTCAAATGAACTAACACAGGATTTGCATAATGTAAATGCAAAGAATTGATAATGAGCCTAATTCTCCATGCGCTGCACCTCGTGGAGCCATTCACACCTGTGCAAAAGGTGCACAATGTGACTGGAAAATGCTACCATCTCAAAAAGCAGAATTTTAGCCTCAGTTTGCCCAGATATAAATGACTACAGAATGTGCAAGGGGACAATAGAGCTATACATCAGTCTCCATTAAAGCTTTCACAAACAACGCTGCAAGTAATTAACATGACTACACTAGTCCCTAGCTTTGGCATCGGGGGTGGGGGGGTGGGGGGGAGTACATTGTTACTCTTTATTTACAAAAGCAAAATGTAAAGGTTTAAAAGGTGACCCTTCAGCTCAGGCTAGTTTGTACATAAAACTAGCAGCACAGAGCTGTCACGCTATTATACCAGCTGGTCTCCTTATGCCTTTGCACTGTTGTCTCTCGCAAGTGTCACTCGCATGGGAGTAGCCAGTCTACTAACAACTTTAAGAGTTTTCTTAAGGTCAATGATAACAGCCTTAAATAAATAAACTGGTTGGGCCTGGCAGCCTCCAGCCATCTGTTGAGTAGTTCTCTGTCTGTGACCGTCTTCCAGAGCCGAAGGTGACCTTTTAATTGGATTATGGCTGGGTGATCTTTGGATTAATGTTACTAAAAGTAAAATTCATCTGTCTTCCATCCATCACGTTTAAGATAAGCCTGCCAAGTAGTAAGTAGTGTGGGGGCCACTTGAGTCCAGTCTCAGTTTGTGTTTTTCTACACAAAGGGAACACCTTATTTTACTGCTGTGGAAAAGCTGGTTATGTTGTGAACTAATCACAGGAAGACTGACTGAGACTGTTATAAATCCACTAGATGGTTTAACTCCTGCCAGTGGGTCACATCAGCCCTGAAAGCTAATTTCCATTTTCTTTTGTTTATTTGTTTTTTCTGGATGTCATAAAAAAGGCAAAGTTTGTGAAACTGAAAGGGAGGAAAGGGCCTATCCATTTCCCACTCCATTGGGAAGGAGGTTGTTCCCCACATACAGTCAAGGAGAATTTCTTCTGCCTACCCCAAGCCAATCAAGCAGCCACATGCTGTGGTAAGAAGCTCCCCCTTCTTCCTGGCTGTAGCTGTCTTTGACATCTCCCAAGCAGCTATCGGACGCTTTGCTTGGACATTCCCACTCTTGGGTAGGTGTCATATGCTTTTGCAGTGCACTGCACCTGCTTCTGTGTCCCTGCCATCATCAGGCTCTGCACTGCCTCTGGATCCTTGGGAAGGGTAGGCAGAGAGCTTATTTCCCTGCCGGGGCTTTTGTACTGGGAGAATTTCCCTTCAGAGCCATAGCTCTTGTCAGTCCCCTGCAGAATAAGGCCCTGTCACCCTGCTGCGCCTCAGGTATTTGTCTGCACACACTGGGAAGGTAGCTTGATTCCGATTGGATACTGGCAGGGCTGATGTAGCCGCCTCCTCACCATCAGCGTCCCCATTTGCATGTGGGCTAACGTGCAGGTCTGGGGCTAACTGGGAGGGGAACGAGGGACAGAGGATTTACCCTCTTCCGCTTTCAAAGCCAGAATGCCACCAACGCAAAGATTACAGAGTATCTGACAACAGCATACAGCCAGCACCCCCATGCTTGCTGGGTGCGGATGGAAATCGGTGCTCTAGGCAGAGAGAAGGTTTTTACACCAGGGACTGTAACCCACTTTACACACCCTGGGAGCATTTGATGGGGGTATCACCACATGGGGCTTAACTATAGTTTTAGCAGCCCCCGTGTCTCTCTGTCCAATGGGATATCTCCACAATAACTACTCCCTTCCACTCCTACTGGTGAGCCGATGGAGCTGGGCACCCAGAAGGGTGCAACAGGACACACAGGCAGAGGTCTGGCAAGGGACTGGCTCAGCATGGACATTTCATGCCATTGGCAGATGTGCGGTGTGAATCCCACTCACTGAAGCATCAGTCTCACACTTAACTCTGTGAGCTGGCCTTTCCAGCACTACCCTGGGCCTCGGTGGGCAGACTGGACAATACCTGGCAACGTGACCCTGCTCCCCACCCATCCCAGACCTTCTTGCAGGAAGTGTCCCTCTCCTGTGCGCATGGGCTTTGGCTTGGTCCTGATCCCTGATCCCATTCCATTCCTATTAGGTTTTCTATCAAACTCAGGCCAGCTAGCCACATGCTGGTCTGCCAATAGCCCAGCTAGAGTGACATCTCTTGGGGGTTTTTTAAGCTCCAATTAAACTCTGGGTGGCAGAGTTTATGGAATTGTTCTAAGCCCATTAATTGTTAGCCTCGCTGACAGTGGAAATCCCCCAACCGGTTCCCCATTTTCATACATAATCCCTGTAACAGGATAGCTGGTCTTTTAAAGGAAATTGGACTCAGCTCTCCTGTTCCAGCCCACATGCTCCTATTTGGCCCATTAAGAGGGCAGAACAGTACCTGAGGGCTATAAAGATACATTTACACTGCCATATAAGTGTAACCCACACACCTAGGCTATGTCTACACTGGCGGCTTCTTGCGCAAGAACATCTTGCGCAAGAGTTCTTGTGCAAAGAAGTCTTGCGCAAGAAAATGTCCACATTGCGAGCTGTGCTTTTGCGCAAGAGCGCTCGTGGCAGTGTGGACGCTCTCTTGCGCAAGAAAGCTCTGACGGCCATTTTAGCCATCGGGCTGTCTTGTGCAAGAAATCCCTGCCGAGCGTCCACATTGCCCTCTTGCGCAAGAGCTCCTGCGCAAGAGAGCTTACATCTATTAAAAAAGAGCGTAGCTCTTGCGCAAGGAGCCCTCTCTTACCACGCCGTACTGTAAATTTACTTGCGCAAGAGCGGGCGGGCAGTGTGGACGCTCTGCAGATTCTTGCTTAAGAACGGCCATACTTGCGCAAGAAGCCGCGAGTGTAGGCATAGCCCTAGTGTGGGTCACTGTCCCATACAGTGGCACCTAGACCACAGCAACAGATAAGAACAAAAGCCTGGCTTGGGCACCAGCTGACTTTTAGCTCAGTGGGCAGAGGCTCCTATACTAAGCTCCAGAGGTCCCAGGTTCAAATCCACCTCATGGTGGTTACATACGCTCAGGGTTTGAACTTGGGCTCAGGCCTAAATCATTTCCATCTACACACACCTGGCGTGAGCCTAGGGCTCAGATCCAGGCTCCCACCACCACATAGGGTTGAGATTCTGAGTCAAGCCAAGAACCTGGGTTCAAGATCAGTTGCTTCAGTGTAGATGCAGCCCCACTGGACTCCTGCTCAGGGAGTCTGCCAAAAGTCTCCCACAGGTGACTATGCTCCACACAGACAAGTTTGTGGGACAGTTAAGTTTTCCCATACTACACTACAGGACAAGGGCTAGAGTGGTCACATTTTGGGAGAGTGGAAGTCTAAGATATGGGTGGTTAGACCGAGATCCACCGTGGAGGCATGGGAGCACCAAATTGAGATTCAGGGTTTAGTAAAATTCCTAACCTTGGGTTACAGATGAGTATAGCTGCTCAAGTTCTAGAATAACCAACCCAGGGTCTGCTTGCTGAAGTTCTCCTGAGCCTGGGCTTGCACTGCGAGCTAGACGTCCCCTATGAGATGTTGTGAGCAAGATCCAGTGACTCAGAGCAGCCTGAGTCAGTCAGGAGAGGAGTGCTGTCAGAGAGAGGGGGTGGTGCCTGAAAGGCAGGAGAGCAGCAAGAAAGGTTTTCTGGCTGTCATACAGAAGCCAGAAAACGAGAGTGAGGGGGCTGACAGCGGGAGGTGCAGAAGCCAAAGGGGGAGAGGCCTGCTGGCTCTAAGCCAGACACCTGGAGCCAGGGGCCAGAGAAGGCTGCAGGCATGGAAGCAGTGGTGGGACTTATCTGCTGATCTCTCCAGGACTGGACAGCTGGACCCAGCAGCTATGTCTACACTACAGGCTTCTTGTGCAAGAAGCTTTTTGTGGAAGAGATCTTCTACAAAAACTTCTTGCGCAAGAGAGCGTCCAGACTGCAAGGATGCTCTCTTAAAAGGAAACTCTGATTGCTATTTACAGAGTGGCCACCAGGGCACCTGTGCATTTTTCAATTGGTTCTTTTTGCGCAAAAAACCCCTGTTCCCCGTCCACATACACCTTTTTGCGCAAGAGCACTTGCACAAAAAGGACTTATTCCTCATAGAAGGAGGAATACCTACACCACAAAAACCCCTCTGTTCTTTCCTTTTACTTGCGCAGAAACAGCTGTTTTTGTGCAAAAACTCTGTAGTGTAGACGCCAGAGAGAGCCATGAGGTTACAACCCCTAATTTGATTGAAACCTGAGCATAATCCATATCCCTGAAATTGTCTCCTATACACGTCGGGGTTACATTAAACTTTTGCAAGAATCCTTATCGACCTCTCTGCCCATAAGGGTGAAACTGTTCAAAGCCTTTGTCTCTGACAGTAGTGGAGCCAGATACCGTACCCTGGCCTCCTGCTGCCCTCCTCCTCCTGTTCAACTCCCTGTTTCAAAAGTATCTAGGAACACATCCCTGTCACTCCCCGTCCCTACAATGACAACGTAATTTGGAGGCTCTACTGCCCAGCAGGCCAGGTATGTGTGGTCTGGCTTCACCTACTAGAATAGGGTTTTGCTGGTACAGCCTCCATCTTCAGCTGATACCGGATTCTTTCCCTCTGCTCCTCATGTTGGCACTTCTGCTTCTTCTGTTCCCTCTGGTGTTGTGACTGTCGCTGCTGGTCTTTACGCAGCTGGTCCCTCTCCAGCAGTGTCCACTCTCAGTCCAAATTCCCAGTTGCAGTGAGGCAAGCCTCTCCCTTGCTTCCCTCGAGGGAGTTGGCACCAAGATTTCCTAGGCCTGGTGGCCTCTCTGCCTGCAGGCTGGATGTTCCCTGCAAACCCGGACCATCCCTCCTCTTCTGAGCTTGAGAATATAGGTTGACTAGCTGTGTCTTTGTCTGCTCCTCAGCGTTGAGCCGCCTCTCTGCATAGCTCAAGTGGCTGACCTTTCTTCAGCTGTCACACTACTAAAAATATAAATCGCACTGTGTAGCAACAGAACACCCATTGGGATGTATTAAATATTTTGGTTTATTTTTGCATTTTTACATTTTCAGTTACATTACAGTACAAGGTGTGCAGTGCTCACTTTATATTATTTTATTACAAATATTTGCACAGTAACAATGATAATCAAAAGAAATACTATATTTCAGTTCACCTCACACAAGTATGGTAGTGCAGCCTCTTTAAAAGTTACACATGTAGATTGTTACAGAACTGCCCTCAAACCCAAACAGCTGCCACGTGTTACGTTACATGCCCTACAGAAGCAGACTGAAAACCGGTTTACATTCTCACACGCTGTGATCTCACACTGCCCTGCCGTTACACAGATAGGGGCCACAGGGTGTGTTTACAAAATGGCCCCAACCAGCAAAAGACTCTGAAACATCGATGATGATTAAAAGCTGAAGGGAGCTCTGTCCTTTGCCCAGCTGAGGATCTGGCCTTTTTGTTTTAAAAACACATCCTTCACACCCCAGTTTTCCAGATTTATCAGCTCCCAGGCAGGACCACTGAATCCAGAGTCACATGCCAACAAAGGGCTTGGCTCCCTCTTTCAGCCACACCAGTCAAATCAGACTCTTCTTCCTGTCTTCCCAACCCCATCTGCCTCCTGGACTCCCAGTGTGTCTTTCCTTTCTTTGCAGGAAGTTGACAGTGTGTAATCAAGGCTGGCAGAGGGAGGGGGCCAGCGAGGGAATTGCAATGGCTAGGAAAGGGCTGGGAGTCTGGAGCAGTGCAGACCCACAATTGGTGGCAATAATGAGAGGATGGGCTTCTTCACATACAAATTGCCTTTCCTGCTTACAGCTTTCAAAGCCCAGCAGTGGTGTCATTGCAGAGACCTCTTCCTTGTTGCTGGTCTCCCTGATTCTTTGAGAGTCAGTTTAGAAAAGAGGAGACTAAGGTGGGAATATGATAGAGGTCTTTAAAATCATGACTGGTGTGGAAAAAGTGAATAAGGAAAAGTTATTTGCTTATTCCCACAATATAAGAACTAGGGGTCACCAAATGAAATTAATAGGCAGCAGGTTTAAAACAAATAAAGGACGTTTTTCTTCACTCAGTTCATAGTTAACTTGTGGAACTCCTTGCCAGAGGATGTGATGAAGGCTAGAATTTTAACAGGGTTCAAAAAAGAGCTAGATAGATTCATGGAGGTTAAGTCCATCAATGGCTATTAGCCAGGATGGGTAGGAATGGTGTCCCTAGCCTCTGTTTCTCTGGAGGTGGGTGACAGAGGAGGGATCACATGAGGATTACCTGTTGTGTTCCCTCCCTCTGGGGTATGTGGTATTGGCCACTGTCAGCAAACAGGATACTGGGCTGGATGGATTGTTGGTCTGACCAAGTATGGCCGTTCTTATGTAGCTCCTGTCTCTCCCCTCCTCCTTAGGGACAGAGAAGTTCTTCATGGCAGAAGAGCAGCAGAGAAAACCAACAGTGGGAGGAAGGAAGAGTTGGAGAGGGGGGAATATGTAACAACTGATGGTTGCAGGAGGGAGCAGTGGCTATTTCAATATTCAGGTCCTGTTTGCAGTTTGTAACATAACATGCCGGCCATTTGTCACATCCTTTTTGTTTCTGTGTCAAGCACCTCTCATCTGAAGAAGTGGGTTTTGCCTGTGAAAGCTCATGATCCTATACATATATTTTTGCTAGTCTCTAAGGTGCTACAGGACTGCTCAGTCTGCAACTTTAAAACAATAACACGGCTACCCGTCTCAGATAGTTTGTGTGTGTTGGCAACAGGTCTGTCTTCCCTGGGGAAATTCCAGGTTGGTGGCTGAGCAGACAGGCTGGAATTGGGCTAATCCATTTCCAGAGGAGGGTGCTGCTGTCCATTGTAAATGGACTGATCCATGCCTTTGTGGTGTGAACTCTACTGGTACCTGCAAGTTTTAATTGTAGCCTTTTGCTCCTGGAAGGTCAGATTGGACACCCTTAACGCCTGCTTATGCATATAGTCCCATTGCTCTCAATATAGAAGGTCTGGCAGGGGGGAAGGAGGCAACCCAAGCAGGTCAGCTCACACTTGGCCTTGCTAAGAAGCCCTTCTGCTAAGAGAGGAGTAGCCCTACTGGTTCCCAAGAGACTCTAATGTTAGCTGGAAGGATGAGGCTTTGCAGACAGGGGTGGAAAAATAAAGGCATCTTGGGAGCCTCAGTGCAGCTGTAGAGAAGACCCTTTTCTTCTGGGAGGAGGGGGCACGAAGGGAACAAGGATTATTATACATAGCTGAACTGGAGACTTTGCAAACATCCCACAAGATGGGAGGAAGACTCTCATGAAAGCAAAGCCTCACAAATATACTAGAGGCTACGTTTACACTGCAAAATAAATAGATTCTGCAGCAGTGACGCTCGGAGCCTGGGGCAGCTGACTTGGGCTCATGGTGAGGCTAAAAATAGCAGTGCAGGTATACAGGGTTGGGTTGGAGCCCCAGACTGGGGAAGGATCCCCAAGCCCGGACTGCCGTCTGAGCAGGAACAACCACATTGCTCTTTTTAGTCCCATCGTTACTGATTGACCCCAGGGGCTCTGAGACTTGCTGCAGCAGGTCTCCTTTTGCTGTGTAAAGGTGCCCATCCCCCAAAGAGGACGTGGTGTGCAATGTGTCTGCAAGGCTAAACGAAATCGGTACAGCAGAGAGCTGAACTAAAGAGAAGGCAACACCCCTCCCTCCCACTTCCCCACTGAGTCCTGATGTTCATTTTTGATGGTTCCTGAGACGCTGCAGCATGGAGTGATATGAAGCCTGTAGCTCTGCATGGGTCCATGCCATGTGTGGCTGTTTATGACCTGCCCTCACAGTGTGCTGCCACCACGCTAGAGGAGAGACAACCAAATAAAAACACAGATTGAATCCCCACGCCACCAACATGCTGAGCAAACTGAACGAGGCAATGGAAGCAGCCTAGCTTTCCTTGGATTAAACTGCTTGTTTCTCTCGCAGAGTGTCCCTATCATAAACCTCTCGGGTTTGAGTCAGGAGCACTTCCTTCCGACCAGATAAGCTGCTCCAATTCCGAGCAGTACACCGGATGGTACACTTCATGGACTGCAAACAAGGCCCGACTCAACGGCCAGGGGTTTGGGTAAGCCTAACATCCCCGCTGCATTAGAGTGGTGAATGTTGTGCAGCAATTCAGTGGAGCACCATGCAGTGTTAGCAGCCTTGGTATTAATGTAATGAGCAAAAAAAAGGGGGGAATGAAGTGAAGAGAAAGGAACAAACCATGCCTTAAACAGTCGGTGGCATTTCCACCTGCTTACTCCAGGGCTGAATCTGGTTCAGAGAATGCTGTACCCCCCCTACCCATTCCTATTTAATTTTCAGACAAAAAGCTGGAGTCTTAGGGCCAGACTCGGGTACCACTGAAATCACTGAAGTTTTGCCACAGACCAGAAGATTTGGGCTAGGATTTTCATTGATTGGACTACTCTGTTTCTGTTTCTGACTAACCCGAGACATTGTAAGGGAGCCCGAGTTTCAGAAAGTGCTGGCAACTGCCCGCTTTCAGTTGGGCATTCAGACACGGAGGTACCACAATTCACTAGTCACTTTTCAAGCTTCTTGTCTTTGATCCTTAAAAGATCAGTTCCTTTGCAGCTCTTCCTTCCCTGTCTGATCCCCCTGCTATTAACACTTGTACTTGTCCTACTTTCATTGATTTGCCTGTTTCCGATAGGTGTGCATGGCTCTCCAAATTTCAAGACAATGGGCAGTGGCTGCAGATTGACATGAAAGAGGTCAAAGTGATCTCAGGGATACTCATGCAGGGGCGCTGTGATGCAGATGAGTGGATGACAAAATACAGCGTGCAGTACAGGACTGATGAGAACCTGAACTGGATTTACTACAAGGACCAGACAGGAAACAACCGGGTCAGTAGGAGGAGCATTGTTGGTAAAGACAGTTTTAAGCTACATGCAGAGTTTGGCTCACAGTGGGTGATAGCCTGTGCAGAACATCAACACAAACCCTTTGCCCCATTAAATCAAATTGATTTATATATTTTAGACAGCCACATCTGTCTGACCATCCATCTGTGAGTCTGTTTGTTCAAGAACTGATCCTAAATGGTGAGAGCTAGGGCCACCAAATTTGGTCTGCAACTTCCTCTTACCCTAACTTAGAGCAAGGTCAGGATTTGGTTGTGCCAAGAAAACAGGAAGTGCTGGGAATGGGACCATTTTCCATAATATGGAAAGGGAGGGGCACAGAGAGGGATGCGTTACTGAGAGTGGCTACTGGGGGCAGCAAGCCTGCAGGGGAGAGCTACTCTGCAAAGTGGCCAGGGGAACCGGGGGGGAGACAGAAGGCCCCTGCTGGCAGCTGGGGTAAGAAAGAAGGCCTCTTCTAGCTGGGGAGTCTGGGGGAGAGAAAAGGCCCTGCCAGCTGTAGAGGTGAAAAGGCAGCCGCACCAGACAGGACCCTCACCCCAAGCCTCTTCTCACTCCCCAACCCTCATTCTCGCACACACCCCCACACCTCCAGCCTCCTGCCCTGCCTCCTACTCACATACCCAAGGCCCTGTTCTGACTCCTGCACTCCCACAATGCCAGTCCCCTGCCCTAAAGGACTTGGGCAACACCAGGTAAGTCTTCTAGTGAAGTTATAAGAGAAAATATGGGCCGGTCTTTCTTGCACCTGCGTTCTTCTCAGAGCAGGAAGGAAGAGTGTCAGCTCACATGTTGCATTCCTTGATCCTCGTGGCTGGTTTGTAACACCCCAGATCTCAGCAGTACTTAAAGAAACTACCAGGAAGTTCTAAGAAGTGCCACTGAAGTGGCAGATCCTAATGAGCCCCCCATCGGTGGAGGATTCGTCATAGTAGAGCTGTGCTTCCCCACATCCAGACACGCCCTTTCCCACCCCATCCACCAGCCTACACTGGGGTTTAGGAGGACACAGACTGGTTAGATCTAGGCTAGCAGGGAGTTCTCCTCCTAGATAGAATTCTCTGCTGGCCTTATGCAGCCATTTCATTTGCATTGCTGTAGAGAACCCAGCCTGAGAAATCCGACTCATCTACCCCCAGAGTAAGGAAAGGCTAGGATTAAACTGACTCTTGTCATGAGCTCTACTAATTTGGTCCCTTACCACTTTCTGTTTAGTAAAGCCCTCACTATACATATGCAATATAAATAGAGACGTGAGAAAACACTGAGGAACACTCACAATGGATAGAGTAAAAAGAGGGGAGATAAAGGCACGTATCCCTCATGGTTAGGAACCCCTTGCAGCTGCTCTTACTTTGATGACAAGAAAAGGAAACCACAAAGTGATACCTTACTACTGGAGTAAGTGAGCTTATGGGTGCCTTGGGTAGTCTTTGTTTCATGTGCCCGGACTAGTTTGGAAACTAGTAGAATTTTTGTCACTGTAAGGAACTTCTCAAGCACAACCACACACTGTTTTCGAAATCTGACAGCAAAGTCATACTCTTGGGGTGGCCGTATGTCACTGAGAAGCCCTTTGTCAGCATTAGATAAGGGTGATACTGTGAGATGAAAGCTGGTGGGTTACCCGTGACTGGCACTACAGCAAATAACATTGGAGGGCTTTTGTCAGATAACCATGGGATTGAAAGGAGTCTGAATGGCTTGTGGTAGCCTGGGGTGTGCACAGGATGTGCAGGGAGTGAAGAACAGTAGTTTCACAAGAGCCTAAGGTGACACTCCCCATTAACATCTTGGGATTTGTGATGAAAACTTGTGCAATCTGCTACAATTTTAGGAGGCCAAATGGTTTTGGATTCCAAAATTAAGCACAGCAGGACAGGGAAGCTGGCACGCACTTCCAAAGGTGTTTTAACCCTGGTACCAGCTGGACCAATTTCCCCCTGCCCTCCCCCCAGTGTCACAGAAGCTAACCTCATTCCCTCCTCAGCCTGCTGGTAGCAGCAGAACATGTACAGTGCTGTACAGATCAGCACTCATTCAAAATGTCACCATTTAGAAAAAAGTGATGCTCAGATTTGTCATTATTTAAATACACAGTCAGTGACAAACTTACTTGGTTAGCCTGTAGCTGGCAGTTTGACAAAGCCAGGTCAAATTGTAAAGGGGAACCTGCCAAGGAGACTGCAGTGCCAGGCAGCAAAGCATAGAATATGACGAACCCCCTCCTCCCAAGTCTGAAGGAGAGATGTGTCTCAGTCTCTCAAAATCCATGGGTGGCCTGACTTTCATTTACACTGTGGCACCTTTCTAGTACCGAAAGGGATGTGAAAGAGCCCAGGTACAAATGAGAAATAAAAATGACAAATCTTGTTGCAATTCTTTCCTGTCCTACTTGGGTCACTTTTGTTTAAAACCTGTGTGACTTTTGGGGGGACAAGCATGATAGGTCTGAAACTCCCCAGCTTTACACTAGTTTTACATGGTTGTAACTTCACTCCTGACTTGGTAACTTCACCTTTGGTCAAATGAAAGGTTCGTTTCAAGTGACCAATATTGTCATCAATGCTGCCTCATGTGGACTTCACAGCATGTCATTAAGCAAGTCATTTTCTTGGCTTGCAAACTGGTGTGCATGAAAATGGATTTTCACCTGATCTGGCGAAAGAAGATCTCACTCTTTAACCCACTTTGCTGTGCACTAACCTGCCTTTTTCTTTTTTGGTGTTGTGTAGGTTTTCTATGGAAACTCAGACCGATCATCCATTGTCCAGAATCTCCTGCGCCCACCTATTGTTTCCCGCTACATCCGATTAATACCATTAGGTTGGCATGTGCGCATTGCTATCAGGATGGAGCTGCTGGAGTGCATGAGTAAATGTACTTAAAGTCCAACCACACATGGCTTTCAAAGGGGTGTGAGGAGAATCCCTAGCAAACTGTAGAAAGACAGTAAACACAGTGACGAGGGTAGCAAAGATGGGCTCGATTCTGCCATAACAACTCACAGCCCAAGGAGGTAAGTCAGAGCAGAATCTGGCCCCAGTTAGTTTTGTTGAAACTGATCCCAGGAACTGAGCCGTGTAGAAATACCTGGTTTTGTGTCTTGAAATTTTCAGTGAACAGACAGGGTTTGGGCAATTGAATCTACGCACACCAAAGCAAGAAAATGTCAAACCTATTGCCCCCATTCCAAAGGCCAGAAGAAAATGTTTACCAAAAATATCTTCCTCTCAAGACTAATTTTTTACCACAAGGGCTGCAGAAAATCCTACCTTTCCATTGATGCTTATCGGCCTTGCATAGGGGAACTAAAGCCCAGCAAAGACTTAATTTTATTTTTTAAAGCACCTTTGCCTATGATTTCACACAGCTCCAGTTTCTGATTATAATATAGTTTAACTGCTAATCTCCCATTGAATAAAATTAAAAGAAACTGTACTCCATGTTTGCTTACAATATTTTCAAAGATTTAAAATGCACCAGTAAGAGTTTAGAGGGTTGCTTAAAACTGTATTTGGTGAATGTGATTTGAACATCTAGGTGTTTATCTGTAAATAATGAAACCAAACTCTTTGTTATATGCATTGCTTCTACAAATATACAGGGTAAATGCTCATCCTGTAAAATTAAAGGGCTTTCTGGAATTGAAAGGGATTTAACAACATATGAAGTAATAAAGCCAAAATTATTATGGAAGTGCATTGATTTTTGAGGGAGAAATATTAGCAAAATAAGGAAAAGTGCACTGTTTTTATCAGGCTGTTGGGACGCTATTTCTCATCTTAGATGGATGAATTCTTCCTTTGATGCCTATTCTTAACTTATCCAACTCCCTCCAGTCCCTGATTTTGCCTCTGTCAATGGACAATCAGAAATGTACATGGTGTGACTGAGCAGCACAGGAAGAGGGAATTCTTTCCAGATGCCTCATCATCAGATTACATCAGATTGAACGTAGCAGCACACACAGCTTAAAATGCTGTTATAGACTTAACAAATCGAACAAAGCTTTTCATGAATTTAGTGCTTTTCACCCTAAATATTTAAACAAACTTCACTCTATGCCTCAGACATACCGTAACTATTATTAAACCCATTATACAGTGAGCTTGTAGCAAGACTGGGAGCCTGAATTAGTCCTAGACATCCCACGAAGTTGCATAAGGCCTTGCTCCACATGCAGATGTCAGACCAAGCAGCCAGTTCCCCCTCACAGCCTACGGGATTCTGGTGCTACCGAGCTATGCAGAGTGCAAGCATAGATGGCGATGTTTGGTTTCAAGAGTAGTGCACTGGTGTGTGCAGGGACAAAGAGAAGACCTTCTAACACACACTGATCAATGGGTTACACTAGTACCTGGATTCTGAGTCCTTTACAGGGAGCTAACCAGAGGCCACCGAGCCACCTGAACAAGTGTGTTTTAGGTCAGCCAAAAGGAGTGGTACATGTCATGGCTGGGAGGGCACAGCATGTGAAGAAAGTGGGAGGGTGGCAAAGGGGGCTTGGTACATGATTCATTGGAACACATTGATAATAAATCAGAAGCAGGAAAAAAATGCTCCTGTGGCAAGTTTGCAGACTTCTGTTCATTTGTAACAACAGGCTAACAGCTGCAGTGCTACAGGAAACACCTTTCACCACATGCTTGTGCAGTATCCTATAAAGTTTTCACTGGTTGCTTGCCGCCCAAGTATAACTTAAAAAAAGAAGAGCCCCCCCCCCCCATAAAGAGAAACACCATTCATTAATACCAGGTTGGAAAGTCTTGTTTTATCATCTTTTGTATGAAGGTTTCTAACATACCTCCTGAGGTGCTCAGAGCCCAGAGGTGCTCTTTCTAGAACTCCCCCTGAAGCCAAAAGGAGTGCCTGGTGCATAGCACTTACAAGACTGGTTTCTGGGGCAACAATACATTGAAGACATTGCAAATAAAATGAAATGTTGATGGGGTTTCTCTATCTGAAGTAATAGCCACCTCCCGCCTATTAAACTGACACTGAGAACAAAGGGGTTCTTGGCCTAGGACACAGTAACCATTAAGTTAACAGATTGCACCTTCATCTTCTCATGATGAAATGTCTTATTCCTCTGACTCTGGGGCTACTATTTCCCAACTGCCGTAGCCCATGTCTACAGTAAACATGTTCTCCTCAACATCTTACCACCACCCCTCCTAATCTCATAACTCTCCCTTCTTCTGCTCCCTGCATTTAGGGAAGCTTGTCTCTCTTTTCCCCAGGAGGAGTAATTCCTTCTTAATTTAGATTTTATTCAATCTCCATGGCCAGCTAAGGGAAGTGAGGGTGGGGGTAGGGGGAGGGTGAGAAACAGATGTTGAAGCTGCTGTTTTTGTTGTGGGCATGTGAATAGGAAGCTCTGAGGGAAATAGCCAGTCAGAATGGGGGAATTTATAGTGACTGGGAAGAGAGTCTACACATTTTGCTCTACAGGTGAGATGGAAACATACAAACCCTGAGCTCTGATTGGCTAACAATGGCCATGAATCAGAATACAGTGCTTTGCATATGGTCTTTTTTCAGGGGGACGGTGGGCAGGAAATAGAGTTATCAAGTGAACAAATGTTTAGCAAGGGCAGGGGGCACCCTAATGTGAAATTAATTCTCAGTTACTGGTAAATAAATGAACCAGGTCTTAGCAGCCTAGAACATTGTAGTCATTAGAATAATAAATAACATCTCAAACATTTTTATGGACTCTTGCTCCACTGTATAATAAAATGAAGACAGGTCAGAAGTATTATCTGGGTAGGGAGCCCCTCTGTTAAATCTCTCCTCAAAACTCACATCTCAGGCAATCAGGATTCCCTCCCTCATATAAAATCAGAAATAAAGTAGCATGAATAAGCACATGCTAAATTTCCCAGCTCATTTACTTACTGCTGCACCACATCTTTTCATTCTATGTTTTCCCTTTAGCTCAGACATTTTTTGGCCTTGGGAATAGGCTTGCTTATTTTTAAATGTAAATAATAATACTAGAATTATTACTAGAGAAGGAGAGACTGTCTGGTCCCAGCTTTGCTGCTTACTTGCTACGTAACCTTACGGAAGCCAATTCTGTTTCTCACCTGTAAAATAGGAATAATATTTACCTCACTGGGTGTTAACAGGCCTAATTAATTAAGTGGTCAAAAAGGACTTCTGTTGCTCCAACTCAACATGAGTGCAAAGCATTAAATTAATAATGTGCCTGAGGGTATGTCTACACTGGCAAATGTGAAGCACTGGTAGTTAGTTACCTGCACAGAGTGCTGCAGGGAAACTGCTATTGTGTCTACACTGTGCTCGTGATGGTGGAGTGCATCCACATTAGCAGTGCACGGTGGTAGCTATCCCACTGTGCAACTGGCCACATTGTGCTTTAGGAAGGGTTTGCAATGCCACATGAGGTAGTCAGCATCACATGATGCAGGTTTCCCAATCCCATAGCTTTATGCTGTCTTGTAAGTTCAGATAGCAACAGGAAACAATCCCTCCTGAGGTAGGAGGAGGAAGGAACATCTTAGCCCTGCCCTCTCCATCCCTGGCACGCGCGCTCTCTCTCTCGCGCTCTCTCTTACACACACACACACACACACACACTTCTGTGGCCTGGAGTAAATCAGCACAACGAGCAGACTGTCTGAAATGGAGCTCTGAAAGAGGATATGTGCATGTCTACAGGTCAAACAGATGAGTTCCGCAAACAAAGAGCCTATGGGACTTGAGGGATTATGGGCCATTTCTAGAGGCCAGTCAGAACACAACAAACAATTCAAGTATCTACACAGGTCCCCCAGCATTGTATCCAGAGTGCAACAAACTCTACACTTCTTGTGGAGGTGGTTTACTTGGAGCACAGCAACTGCAGAGCTAGTGAGCACTAAATGCCTTGCCCCTGTAGACACCTCAGGAGTTACAGTTCTAGGAGCTGTTTTATTGCACAGTAATTTGCCAGTGTAGCGTTGGCCTGATAATGTGATGAAAACACAGTAAAATGAGCCAAAATACAATTATGAAAATCCAAAATATTCCTAACACAATCTTTTATTAGCATATCAGTGTCATTCTAACTCACTGACATAAGTGCCTCCAAGCACAATCAAACTGAACGGAAGCAGCAAAGACTGGAGGAAATAGAGTGAGGTAGTATTGAAAAAGGAATTTGCTGGAAATGGAAATTCAGCTGGTGAGTATAGGTGACAACTTTTAAAACTCTGTCAATCATAATGGCTTTGAAATAGAAGCTGTGAGAGCATGACCTTGAAACTGCTTGCAATTTAATTAGATCAATTTTTACCTTGGGGGGCTCTAAAGTGACAAGCAAGGTCATTGTGCTGAGTGGTCAAACCAGCCCTGACTTGAGTTGCCAATTGCAAATTAGACAGTGAGTCTGCCCGAGGCCTTCGTATTGAACTACACCAGTTCTCTGAGCTAATGACCTTTCCCTCCTAATGGGTACAGGATGGAATTTTCCATTCTGGCTGTGAGCGAGGATTGAGACCACTTCAGTCTCTTTTTCAACTGCTGGGAGGGAGGAACCATGTCATTACTCACTTCTGAGGAAGAGGGGGAGCCTATATTTCCAATCGCTTTAAGGAATGTTAGGCTCTACTCTTTCCCAGTCCTTTATGGTGGCCAGGACATGTGCAGCTGAGTGAGAGAGAGAAGTCAGTGAACAGAGTAAAACAAAATGAATCCCAGCAGTTCACTCAGGAGAGAAGGTTGTTTCTTGACTCTGTAGGGGATATAGGAAAAGGAGATGAGCAGATAAAATAGCTGAACCCCAAGAACATTGGGGTCATGGCTATGTAGTCAATAAAAGAGGAACATAGCAAGGAAAGGTTGTAAGAACAAAGCTAAACAAGAGAACTAGAGAAAATAGAAATTTCAGATAGATTTCTGGCCACTGGCAATTATGTGAGAGTTTTGGATGCTGAGCCTGTGGTACTGAATGAAATGAAAGCTACTAGAGCAGTGGTTTGTCTGCTTAAAAAATGAACGAGGCCTAGTTAAATGAAGACATCAGGCAGTGGGGTGATTTGTTAGCACTGACAGTAGTATTTATCATTCCAGCCATCAGGATAACTCACTACAGCCCCTCTGGGCATGACAGAATTGCAGAAGCAGCATGCTCCTCTTCCTGGAGGTCACAGAGTGACGCAAAGGGCTAAGAGAAAAGGTCTCCATTCCTCCACAGAGCTGCATCTGACCATCATTTGAGAGAATGAGGGCACAGGGTCTTTGACAATGATAGAGGAAGGAGAGGCTCAGAGATCTCAGACTACTCTCCCCAAGGCAGAGGGAAACCAAAACCATTTAAAATTACTGAGCCTCAACAGCTTGCTCAGTGCTGTACAACTAAAGAGATTATTAACTCAGCCATAAGTAGCTTACAAGTTACTGCAGACCATGTGGTGGTCACTGAATCCAGGATCTTGCAGAGTTCATTGTGTCTTTGTGGAAGAAACAAATGACAAGGAAGGAGTTCAAATCCTAGACAGAGGTGATGTGGTGTATATTTAAGGAGGCATTTAAGCACTGAGGGCAACATGACTGTGAAGGAAGGACAGAAAGGGGGCAGGCAACTATGAAGAATAGGTGGGAAGATATGAAGGGAGGAAGGATGGGGAAGGAATGAGAAAAGAAATATAGACAGGAAAAAAAGCAAGGCCCTTCTGGAATGGGCCAACAGCTTGGCAGGAGAAAGAAGAAGCAGCAATATGAAGAGTGAAATGACATGGCCAGAGGAATGGAAGAGGATGGGATGGCCAAAACTAATCATGTAGAGGACAGGTGAAAGGTAAGAGATGATCTGGCAAGAGAAAGACACTGCAGTGATATGTTGATGTTCATGCTAGGAATGTAATGCATGAGTGGCATGGCAGAACAATTTAACCTACGAAGGCTCATGGGCCAGATAAAAGTATTTAGGTGTTTAAAGATGCAGATAGGCACCTAGTGAGATTTTTAAAAACATCTAGGCCCCTAATTCTCATGGATTCCAATAAAAGTTAGGAACCTAGGCACTTTTGTAAAATCCTACTAAGCACCTGTCTGCGTTGTTAGAAATCTAGATACTTAAAAAAAAAAAAATCTGTCTCCCACATGCCTGCTGGAATGTGACATAAGATTCACATCTCAAGTGAGCAGAGAGAATTTTGATGAGGAAGCATGGAGAACTAATCCATTTAAGTAGATGTCATTGGTTTCTGGGGGTCTGAGCATCAGGGAAAAAGAAGTTACTCACCCTGTGAAGTAATAATTGTTCTTCGAGATGTGCCCCGTGGGTGCTCCACTCTAGGTGTCGGGTCCCGTCCCGGCGCTGTGGCTCGGAGAATTGTCATAGCTGTGCTCCGCCAGCCCACGCATGCGCGGCTGCTCCAAAGCGCCGTTCACGCCTTTGATCAGCCACGTGTGGGCTGGCAACCGTCAGTTCCTCTCACCCACTCATCTGAAAGAGAGAAGAAACAAATCCGGAGCGGGGAGGAAGGGCGGGTCGTGGAGCACCCATGGGGCACATCTCGAAGAACAATTGTTACTCACAGGGTGAGTAACTTCTTTTTCTTCTTCTTCGAGTGGCCCCATGGGTGCTCCACTCTAGGTGACTCCGGAGCAGTACCCAAACAGAGTCCGGAGCGCTCTAGAATTAAAATTTATGATCACGATTAAGTACTGCCGTAGCCACCGAGGAGTCCGAAGCAAGATGCTCAACTATAGCATAATGTTTCATAAAGGTGACATTAGAGGACCATGTCGCTGCTCTGCAAATGTCATGAAATGGAACTCCGCGTAGGAAGGCCGTAGTAGTGGAAACCACTCTGGTGGAATGAGCCTTTGGAGGACACGGTAGAGGTTTTCCCCATATAGAGTGACACATAGATATGCATGAAACTATCAGTCTCGAGATACGCTGAGAGGTCAGTGGTTGGCCTCTAGAACGGTCTGCCAATGATACTATTAAACGGTCCGTTTTCCTAAAGTCCCGCGTTCTGTCAATGTAGAATGCCAAGATTCTCCTTACATCCAGCGCATGCAGTGTCGCTTCTTGCACTGAGATATGGGGTTTAGGAAAGAAGCATGGTAGAACCACCGGTTCATTGATGTAAAAATCAGAAGAGACCTTTGGAATAAATGCTGGGTGAGCTCTCAACGTCACTGAGTCTTTAGAAAAAACTGTATAAGGAGACGAAGCCATGAAAGCTGCCATCTCACTTACCCTACGAGCTGAGGTAAGGGCTAGGAGAAACAAAAGCTTGATGGTAAGTATGTGTAACGGAACCATGGCTAAAGGCTCAAAGGGAGGATGAGATAAAGTTTCCAATACTAGATCCAGATTCCACGAAGGTGGAGGGGGTCTCCAGGGTGGATTAAGGTTTGAGAACCCCTTTAGGAACCTTTTTTTAGTGGGATGGGCGAATAGAGAGTAGGACTCGTCCATATGATGAAAGGCATTAATTGCTGCCAAATGCACTCGTAGGGAAGCTACTGCCAGCCCACTGTCATGGAGCTGTAAAATGTACCAATATACGAGGTAAGGTTGTGGAGCAGGGATCTAGATTGTTGACTGCCCACCATGCCTGGAATCTGGACCACTTAGCTGTATACGTTGCTCGTGTAGATTGTTTCCTACTTTGCATCAACACCCGCTTGACTCGCTGGGAACAGAGTTGTTTGAAATCGCTAAACCAACGAGCATCCATGCTGTGAGGTGTAGAATCTCGGGTCTCGGATGATGCAGGGATCCATTGTTCTGGGTCAAGAGATTTGGGAGAAGAAGTAGAAAGTACGGTGCTCTTATCGACATCTGGTGGAGCATTGAGAACCAAGGTTGACGAGCCCACGCCGGGGCTATAAGAATTACTCAAGCCCCATCTATGTTGATTTTCTCGAGAACCTTGGGTATTAGAACCACTGGGGGGAAAGCAAACAACAGCGACCTTCCCCAATAGAGAAGGAAGGCATCTCCTAGTGAATGACGTCCTATTCCGGCTCTTGAATAGGTGGGGCATTTCGTGTTGTTTTCCGTAGCAAACAAGTCTATTGTCGGAAACCCCCACCAAGCAAATATACGGCTCAAAACATCCATGCGGATTTCCCACTCGTGGTCGTGAGGGAAATGCCTGCTGAGTGAGTTCGCTATCAAGTTGTCGACACCCGGGAGGTAGGATGCTATTAAAATGGTGTTGTTGAGAATATACCAATTCCATAACCGGACGCGCTCCGCACACAGAAAACGAGATCGGGCGCCTCACTGCCTGTTGATACAAAACATGGTTGCCATGTTGTCCGTCATGATTCTGGTAGTTGTATTCCGTATGTGAGACTGAAAATGCTTGCAACTCGAGCACATTGATATGTAACATCATTTCTTGAGTTGACCAGCGACCTTGAATCGTCAAGTTGTCCATGTGCGCCCCCCAGCCCATAAGGGAGGCATTTGTGGTTATTTGCCTTGTAGGTTGTGGGCGATGAAATGGGATGCCCGTGAGAAGATTGCTTGGCTTGGCCCACCACCGAAGGGACTCTTGTACATGGTACCACCATCAGTCTGTGAACGCTGTGTTTTGCTGGACTGTAAATCGTGGCCAACCAATGCTGGAGGCAACGAAAACGTAACCTTGCATTCCACACCACGATGGTGGAAGCCGCCATGTGGCCCATCAGTTGTAAACAGACGCCACGTGGCCCATCAGTTGTAAACAGTGTGGGAATTGTTGGAGCATGCATCATGGTATGTACAAGGTCACAGATCACCACAAAACATTCCGTCAGTAGGTATGCCCGTGCCACGGCTGAGTCGAGCCATGCACCTATAAAAACCAGATCTTGAGATGGAATCAGTGATGACTTTTTTACATTTATGAGAAGGCCCAGGGATGCAAACTCGTTGGATACTGCCTGCACCATATGACATGCCTCCATATATGTTGTGCCCCTGACAAGACAATCGTCTAAATAAGGGAATATTGTCACTCCCGTCTTGCGTAAATGGGCCGCCACTACTGCTAGGGTTTTGGTGAAAACCCTGGGGGCACACGCTAGTCCGAACGGTAGAACCCTGTATTGAAAATGTTCGTTCCCCCATTGGAATCGAAGAAAACGTCTGTGAGCCACATGAATAGCGATGTGGAAGTAAGCGTCCTGCAGGTCGAGGACTGCAAGCCAGTCTCCTTTATTTAACGACGGAATGATAGTTGCTAAGGTCACCATCTTGAATCGGTGTTTTTGAAGGTGGCGATTTAACTTTCGAAGGTCTAAGATGGGTCTCCAGCCTCCCGACTTCTTTGGTGTGAGAAAATATCAGGAGTAAAAACCTTTTCCCCAAAACTGCTTGGGTACTCTCTCTATTGCCCTGATCGCGAGCAAGTGGTGAACTTCTTGTCTCAGCAATTGCTCGTGAGAGGGGTCCCTGAAAAGAGATGGGGTGGGTGGGGTGGAAGGGGGAATGGAGAGAAAAGGAATAGAGAAGCTGGACTGTACCACCTCTAGTACCCATCTGTCTGTGGTGATGTTGGACCACTGATGGTGATATGATTTCAGTCGATGGTGAAAGAGATGAAGAGTTTCGTTTTCCGTGTTGACTATGGAAGGCGTGCTTGCATCCTCGACAGAGAAGTCAAATCTGCTGTTTGGCTGAAGATTGATTGGCTGAACGATTTTGCTGGGGCCGTTTCCGCTGAGGACGTTGTCTAGGGCGCTGGTTCTCTTAAATGTGTCTGTTGTCTGGGAAAACTGAAATCATATCTTCGCTGATAAGGGTAATAGCGTCTACGCTTAAAGGAGGGCGTGTACATCCCCAGTGTACGTAGGGTGGTACAAGAATCTTTGCCCGAATGGAGGACTTCATCGGTGTTTGCTGTGAAAAGCTTAAGCTTATCAAAAGGTAGATTCTCAACGTTGCTTTGTAGCTCCTTTGGTGCTCCTGCAGACGAAAGCCATGATGATCTCCTCATTGTGATACCTGTAGCCGTGGATTGTGCCGCAGTGTCGGCCACATCCATTGCAATCTGCAATGCAGTGCTACATGCTGCGTATCCTTCCTGTACTATTGCTTTTAGTAGTGGTTTCTTATTGTCTGGAAGATGATGTAATAACTCCGCTAGTTTCGAATAATTATCAAAATTGTGGTTTGATAAATGGGCCGAGTTTGATAAATGGGCGATGCGTAATAGGTGTGTGGCTGAAGAATAGACCTTCCTACCAAATATATCTAATATTTTATTGTCTTTATCGGGGAGCGCACTTTTGTACTGCGGTGCTTTAGCCCTTCGCTGTGCTGCGTCAATTACTAACGAATTAGGCTGAGGGTGATTGAATAGAAAATCCAAACCCTTTGCCGGCACAAAGCATTTCCTATCGGCCTTTTTAGTCGTAGGAGTAGCCGATGTTGGCGTCTGCCGTATCTCATCTGCCACTTCCATTATCGTTTAGTCAATCGGTAAGGCAATCCTTGCACGCTGTTGTGGACGGAGATTCTTTAAGAGGCGGAGATAATTCACCTGGGCATATTGCCTCATCTGGTGATGAAGATGCGCAGTCCGCTGGAGAAGTTTCTGGCTTGGGGTCCTCTGCTTCAGACAGCTGTCCCTCTTCTGGCTCGGACTAGTCTTGTCGGATAGTTGGACTCATCGATGGAGGAGGTGAGTTTAACTGTTGCGGTTGTTGAGGTAAGTATTGCGCAGTTGGTGATCGGCAGTTGCAGGAAGAGCCCCATGCGATGACAACACATGTTCATGGTGGGGACGATCGTTGTATGAGCGATAGTAGTGCCCATAGTAGCGCTCAGAACGTGACGGGGAAGAATGACGTGACGAGCGTGCACTACTGTGTTGGACGTAATAGACGTGTTGTGGAGTGTGTCTAGAGGACCCCTACCTAGATGACCGTCCGGGTAAGCGAGATCGTGAGCGGGACCGGCGCGCTTCTAAATATACTGTGTGTCTGTAATTGCGCCGTCTGTACGTGACATGGACCGGAGAGACACTATAGTCATGATACCGGTGTATGCCTTTGCGGCAATGGAGATGGTCCTGGTGAGAAAACTGGGGAGGCAGACCTCTCCCCTACATGAGTTTTTGACAGTGCTTTCCTAGGCATTGAGGCACTGTCAGTTTCCATGGCAACTGGAGAGCTCTGCACTGAGTGAAAGCAGAGCGGTGCTGGGGAGATCAGCTGTAGCTGCTCTGCTGTCAGTGCCGGCAGACTGCCTGGTGCCAACATTGCTAAAACTGCTGATGGTGCCGTGTCAAGGACCTGCACCCCTGAGTCCGGTGCCGTTGAAGATAGTGGTCCTGAAGCTGGTGCCGCCACAAGAGGTGCCGCTGGAGCCCGCACCGCTGAAGCCGGTGCCGCTGAAACCGGCGCCGGCTGGCTTGTCAGTTGCAGCGTTAGTGCTGTACTGCGAGCCAGGGAGGCTGAAGCTGGTGCCAACTCGCTTGTCAGTTGCAGAGCCGGAGCCGATGCCGGCACCGAAGCAGCCTGAGCCCTCGGCATTTGCGATTCCCTGGCGCCGGGGCCTGTAGAGTGTTGGGACCCCGCGGGGGTCACTTTGGAGGCTGCCGGGGGAGGGAGCGCATCAGGGACGGCCTCACCCTGTTTGAAATCGCCGGTCCTGGAGAAGCCGCTCCCCGTTTATAAACGGAGGTTTTTGCGGTGGCTGAGGGAGGCATCGGGTCAGGCTGCAGTGCCTTGCCAAAGGACATCATTCGGACCTTTATCTCCCGCTCCTTCCGGGCCCTGGATGTGAGCTTGCAACAGTGGGTGCACTTTTGAGGGACGTGTGATTCGCCCAGGCACCTAATGCAAGCATCATGGCCGTCAGCCGCTGGCATGGCTTCCCAGCAAACTGAGCATTTTTTAAAACCGGGAGACCCCGGCATTGTTAGGAGCCAGTGAGGGTGGCTGGACCCTGCTTGATCTGTCTTTCGCTCCTTGTCAGTTTCAGTTCTTTAGCGCTTAGCGGTAGCACTTGAAGAAATTGATTTGAAGAGAAAAACTTTTTTTTTTTTTTTTTATACAGAAGATCAGTAGAGACAGTAGAACAGGAACACGACTAACACTAACTTTAACTATTTACAGTAAAGAAAACTAACTAAGATCGTTACTGAGAGAAGAGATATGAGAACACAGGGAGCTCCGACCACGACCTGAGGCAGTTGAGAGGAACTGACGGTTGCCAGCCCGCACGCGGCTGATCAAAGGCGCGAACGGCACTTTGGAGGAGCCGCGCATGCGCGGGCTGGCGGAGCACGGCTATGACAATTCTCCGAGCCGCGGCGCCGGGACGGGACCCGACACCTAGAGTGGAGCACTCACAGGGCCACTCGAAGAAGAATGTGAAGACCCCAACAAGCCCTTTAGCCTTTAACCCTCTATTCTCAGCTTAGCAAGCATTCATGAGCCTAGTGCCTGCATGGCAGAGTTCTTCTGTGGCTTCTGAGTAGGTGTCCTTCAAGATCAAGCAACTTTTGGCCATTTTTTGTAACAATTGGTGAGTGGGCAACCAATGGAGACAATATGACTGGGTTTAGTACCTGTCAAGGGCCAAAGCCCCAGAAATTTTGGCCCCTTAAGGGAGAGGAGGAAGAAAGATTTTGCTTTCCCTGTTGCAGAACACAAGCTGGGGCATTAATGGATAAGATATGTTTCAAACAGAACAGTACTTCAGCATCCTTCACAGAAAACTCTGGCACAAAGATGGAAGGAATGTGTTTAAGCCCCGAACACTTAGGCCAAAATGTTTTCAGGGATCTGGTGTAATTCAAACATCTCAAATTGAGAAGACGTCAAGAAACAAATGCATCTACTGAGGCACATTTCTGAATTCCAATCCCATTCTGGTCATTTGGATTCACGCTTTGTAGCAGCACAGTGAAAGACTAGAGACAAGCTAATCTGTCAAAAGAAACTCCATACTTGTGGTGTGAAATGATTTCTGAGTAACATTAGCCATGAGAATCTGTTTTCTAGTGCAAAACCTGCGTTTTATTAAAGACAGAGTTTGGAAGGCCCAGTCAAAAATACATTGTGCTAGTAAAAATTAACCATTTCCATGCTGATAATTAAGGTTACCACAAGATATTTTTCTCTTATATTTACAGCAACAATAGAAATTGTACATAAGTTAAGAATGGAATACATGCCCCAAAATAATTGATACGATGTACCAACAACATGATACAAAGAGCTGTATATAAACACTTTACACATGGTTTAACAACTTGTGTGAAGTCTTCTTGAAATAGCCAACACATTTTAAAATCAGTTGTATTCAAGAATTAAAAAGTTTAACACCACATCACATCCCTTCCACAACAGAAAGTATGGTAGGTTTAAAAGTTTGTGCGTTTTAGAATATCTAATAGCTGCTAATGGAAGTGGGTAATTCTTTACCAATAAATTTGGAAGTTTGGAAAAACTACCTCCACAATCTCTTATACTTTTAGTATAGCCCTTTCTGCAAGGTGGTGAAAAATATTATCAAGTTCTCAAAGCTGTGTTCTTTGGCCACCCCTTTTCCTTTGAAACCACACAATTTAATATTTGACAGTGGAGATCTAAGCAGTTCTGAATGATTTTCTTCATGGATTAACCTGATTTACAAATGCTTCAATGGAATTTCCTATAACATTACACTTTCAGGGAAGATTTCGGTTCATGATCATTATTCCACATAATCCAAATTTATAGGTTAGAAATTACTCCTTTTGATGAGACATGTCCTTTTATATGGTGCACCTAAAATAGGACTACTAAAAAACCTTGCTGGGGGAGACAGCAAGCTGAGAACACAACCTATGCTTCAGGCTTCTTTTACTAAACCTTGCTATAAATCACATGGCAGAGTATCTCAAGTGATTATACCGAAAGCTTCAGACGCAATAGATTTGCAGAAATTCATATTCTGTGCTGCGGACATCCTTTGGCTTTGGCAACTGAGATTTAATGAATCAGTTACTGTGAGCTGCCATTCCCAGTCCTGTACATTTTTGATGCCACCCTCTATTTCTGAGGCTTTCCTCAGACTGGACCTAGACAAACAAGGCCCTGTAAAAGCTTAGTCTGGGTGCTTGTTCTATTGTATTCTAACGCATAATAGGGTTTTTTTTTTTGTGGTCGGGCAGAGGTAAATGGAACTGAGAAGATTTCTTCCTTAGATGAAGTGAAAAACTAAACTGAAGAAAATCCTGAGCAAGTCTAAGGATAGCTGTCTCTGTGTAGAACAGCAAACCAGGGTGGAGTAATAGATAAGGCCTCTATCTCCCTGATAATCTGCACTAGAGCAATAGCAAAGAACAAGGCAACTTCAATATTTGAAAACTACATGGAAATAAACAGAGAGCACTAAGGGAAGACTGAAAGGCAGTGCAAGGTGACAAGATTTTATTAGAGGAGCTGATCTGGCTTAGAGGGTTTTAGAAGCATGTCCAGAACAGAGCTTCAATAAGCCTTCTTATTAGGCTCCTAAAACCACATAACCCTATGCTAAAGTGTAAAATGGAATACTTTATGGACTTTTTCTGTAAAAACTACATGTTATAAGTCAATGGTAAACAGAGGGCCAACTAAGCAAATCATGACCACATTCTGTAAGAGAGAGGAGGTAGATCAATTTGTAGGGAGGACAGGAAAAGTCCAGAGCTACTTCCCTGATCTCTTAAGCCTTTCAAGCCATCAACTCCATATTTGGTCTCCTGGGCCGACACACCAAAAGTCACATTCGTCTGGCTACATGTTTTGAATTACATTCTGCGGAAGGGTTGGGATAGAACACAGTACATTGAATTAATGGAGGGAGAGCATCCAAATGGACAATACAGAGATGGCTGATCTTACAACCGATCTTGTGCATATTAGGCTAGGTCCTCTTGCTGCAACCAACTGATTGAACACAAGATACCCTCATCATGAACAATAGCCATGTGGAACTAAGCACAGGTAAACTATAACCTAAATTTATCAAACTTCTATCTTATACATACAGGTGGTGTTAAAGCAGGCCACTCAGCTAAAGATTTTCCATTAACAGATAGTCTTCTCCCAAATATTTTGTTTGTGATTTGGCTGATGTTTGGTCAGAGAAAAACTTTGCGGTTCTCACAACATCTGACACAACAAGACTTTATGCAATGATACTCCTTTACTGGAAAATTGCTCCTTAAATATCCCAAAGGCTAGCAGTTGTTAAATGGCTTTTCTCCTCATTCACTGCAAACCCCAGTTTATGAAGTGGTCAACATTATGACAGACACAGACAAAGGAAGTTGTAAGGGGGAAAGGCACCTGTACCGACACTAGTATCCTGATTGAAGGATATTTTAGAAATGGTTAAATACAGCACTTTACCTTTCTTAACATCTCCTGTCATATTCCCTTCACTGCACATACTAGGCCTATTTACATCAATTCTACAACAGCAAAGCTGTGTGATAGACAGAGCGGTCCCCTTTTTGGATGTATGCAGTCTGCCACGAGACAATGAAGAAATTAAAATGAATGTTCACAACCTACACAAATTTTGCAAGACATCATTATGGCTATTCAGAGTATTTCTTGTGGGACTGACTTACTGGGACTCATGTTTCTCATAGCTCTACTCTCTCTCACACAGTTAGAATTCTATATTATTCATTTGACGTACAAAAATTTAAAACCGGACACCCAAATTGTTTTAGGACCGTGAACAATTGCAACCAGAATAGTAGTTCAATTGACTTGCTATCTCGCGATCACCCTTAAAAGATAGCCAATTTTATTTTAGATAAGCAATAACATCTCCAACATTAGTTAAACTACATTGCTCCAATTATAAGCAATGCCTAAATACTGTAGATAATTTAGGGCAAGCAGCAAGGTTTTAAGGATGATCACCACAATATAATAAACTCACACCTGTAAGGACTTGTGAGGAAAATAAAAATCTAGTCATTATTTTGTGGCTTTTCAAACTTCTATGATCAGGTGATCTTTCATAGGGACCCAACTGGAACGCCAAATAGTGGCCAAAAAGTCTCCAGCCTCTGCAATACCAGTCCACCTCTTCAAAGCATAACCCACCTTTCTTTCCAGAAACCTGTGAGAGAAAGGAAGGCAACAGTTCTGCATGTTATCTGAGGATGAATCGATCTGATGCCTGTCTTTACATTGACCTAAGAGAATGGTAGTCTATAATCATGCATTAAAATGCAGAGACATTAGCACCCATACATCCAGTTTTTAAGCCTGGGTCTGATTTGGCAACAGGAATCAGAGTTTAAGGTTGGTCCTGAGCTCTGTGGTTTGGGAACATTTTTAGAGTTGCAGGTTGACTTTCTGAAGCAGGGAGTGCTACTCACTGTTCTTCTCCCACCATAACCTCTACTAGCACTCAGAACAGTGATGGTGCTCCAGAGAACAGTGAACCTTTGAGTGTGCTGGTGGAGCAAAATGTCTAATTTTGAACAGCCTTGCACAATTCCATTTGCTCAGCATATGTACCTCCCTCCTCCCCCAAAGGTGAGTATCATATAGTTAATTTTTTCATTATGGTCAAAAGGACAAAAAAATCTGTGTGCCTATATTAGCAAATTTTCATAATAGATGTGAAAGGCTTGTTTGAAGTTAATGTTTAAATTTTAATTAAAAAGAGGTCAAAGTGCCTATTTTTCAGTTTACAAGAGCCAAACTCAGAGGCAAGTTTAGACAGCATGAGTTGTATAAATGACTCTAATTAATTCCTGTGAGCTTGTTTCTTTTATGTTCTCATTAGTAACACCATCATAAGGCAAAACAAATTGGCAAGGAAAAGGAAACTTAAACCCTAATTTAGCTACTTTATTCTTAGTAAATCCACTGAATATATAACAAAGTTAGACCTAAAGACCAGTAAGCTCGGCAAAAAGCAAAGCTTGTACTTGAAAAATCACTTGTGCTATAATAGGCTTTTCTCTACTCTAGAGCTAGCAAATCTGAGTTATCCTGACAAGATTCCTTTGGGAGCCTTAGCCAAATTGTATTAGCAATACACCAATTGTTGGAAATTTAGGCCCAAGTTAAAAATATGGGAACATTTATACCAATACCAGTTTGCAAAATGACAAATTCACTTTCTTTCAAACAGGAAGGAAGAGAATTACATACATTCAACTCAGGGTTTGCTGATCAGTTTTACTTTATCAAGGTTTGTAGATATTTCTATGGAGGAAACGGCAGTACAGGATAGAGAGCTCTCACACATTTGGACTTTCCAATAATTTGTATGTTTTATGAATCACACTCAAAGCTGCAATAAGTATTTTAAAAGACTGACAGGACACTTTGTAATCTCTCTGACTTAGCTTATTGCATGCTGAGAGGAAATCCCCTTGAGGCTTCTATTTCTTCCTATAAATCTGCCTAATGGCCCAATGTGATTATACAAGTGTGAAGGCCTTACCAGCAAGGTAAGAAGACTTTTAGAGGCAAAATGAAAGTGATGTATTATTTAATGAAAAAAAATTATCGGACTAAAGAGCCAAACCTGGACACTACCAATCTTACAAACAGACATACAATACTGCTTAGAGCCCGACTCTCAAACTAGAAACTGCATTTTTGCCTACTGAGCTTATAAAAGACATTAAAAGCATCCTTTCACACCCACCACATGAATATTATATATAATATATAGTGTTTATATATTACATATATCATATTAAAATCTGGGAAAAAACCACATGCACATTTCTTTCAGGCAGCTGAGAAATCAAGAATATTTGTTTTATAGCTTGTTAAACTTGTTACCATTTTTCTCGTACTGTGCAAACCTGAAACACCACATCATACTGTCTCCTAAGAGCCAGATTTGAAAGTATTGGTGTCAATTGTGTTTAATGCTCCCTCCTTTTGCACTATTAAATGAAATTGGAACTCCAAATGTTCCTAGATGGCTATTTTTGCATTTATCTCAGTGGCTGAATTATGACATTCATGCTCAGGTTCACTTCTTTTTGGAAAGGAGAAAATATCTTTAAGTACAATTAATATACATTATGTGGACAACAGGCAGAAAAGTGAGCTACATTGTAGACTAATGGGAAAGTTGGACAAGTGAGTTTAAACATGAGAAAAAATGTATTGTTCTGACACTACAGCCTGATGCTCCTCTCACCTACACCAAATTTACACTAGTGTAATTTTTTTTGACTTTTTCAGTGGACTTACTCCTGATTTATGCTACTCCTGATTTATTCCTGAGAGGGGAATCAGGCCCTGCATTTGCTACACTTAAAAAAAAATCCATGGTTTTAAAGGCAATCCTTTTGCTTTTCATAATATTTTACAGGAAACAGAAATCTAATATTCTGTAGAAACTGGAAACTGACTGTGAATGGGAATATTCTGATAGCAAGCTATAGGGAGAAATTAAGTTGCTTGGCACCATTTCCACCTCTATCTGAATATCATTATTTTAGTAGCTTTCAGTACATCCTGAAACAGGAAGAAAAAAGTGCAAGAGCATTTTAAATTTTAATACAAGATTTATCTTTCTAGATAGACTTTTAAACGAAGTGTAAAATACATATATGCATAAAAGCTTATAACATGATTTGCAGTGTAATGCTATGTATATCACTATTTTTGCATGTCACTTGCAACTCACGCTATATTTCTTTGGTCTTCACCCCTATTATTGAAGTGGAAGAGCATCTGCTTCAGCTTGTGGCAAAGAGGCACTTTCTCCCTTTAGAGAAAGATAAGTGATACCAAGATTTCTATTCTTTTGATGCAGATGCACAACTCCCATTCACACTAATGGGAAAGGTAAGTGCACATGTAGGGGAGAATATACCACATTCAGATTACTGCACAGATCCGTAGTCTATTACATTCAGCCGTTACCTCCAAAAAACAGCCAATACAAAGTTTTGAACTGAATATTACACTTTTGGTGGCTACCAAAAGTAATGCCTATAGTACTGCGCTCTAATAGCTGAGCAAGATTCATACTGTTACAGTCACACTTATATCCACATTCAACTCCCTTTTATTAGAAGTATAATACTGCACTTTATATCACAAATGTATAAAAATATGGCAGATAGTGTCATAACAATACTTTTCTTTTAAATGAGTATATTTTAAAAAAACAGATAGTTATTTACCATTTATTTATTTTTATATATATATATATATATATCTATATATATATATAAAAATAAAGTATTTATATATAGAATAAAATACTCCTGATGCAATATATAAATGTTACTGTTAGTTTTTATAGAAACTACGGTAGCTGTTGCACTGCTTCACAATGTTTCAAACAGCTCAAAATAACTTTACATTGTAACATGAGATATGATTATAACAGTACAATATTAGTTCATCATAAATAAATATTACAAATCCTATCAAATATGGAAGTTTAAAAAACAAATTTAAGACATACAATTCAACTCCAACCCTTCACAGGGATACTTGTATCACATAAACCCCACTGTTTTAACTAGGCAGTAAAATATGTAGTAAGGGCATCGGTCTAAACACTAATTTCTCACCCCTTGAAGTGCCAGTATATACTCAAACTCTCCCAGCTTTCAGAGATGTGCACCGAGCTGGAATGTAAATGAGAGAAAATGGCAGCACATTTCTTCTCCCTGAACTGCACACACTATCATCCAATGAGATTTCTGATGACTAGTAATTAATCATTCATCTTGTTTTACTGTGTGATCCCTGACTATCAGTGTGGTGCCAACAGTATAGCCCCACAGGTACATATTGCACACTTTTATAAAAGCGGAAAATACAGTCTTACTGTCACTGGCACCACCGTCATACCCTCCACTCCAATTCCTGTGGTAACTGGGGTACCATCTGGAGTACCATTACAAGGCTGTCTCCTTTAAATCATTCAGATTTGGCATTCGGGATCGGTTTGTTCGGCTATACGTGGGCCCATTCTGTCCGCTCTTGGAAGGCAGTTGATCAGAGTAGGAAGTCCCATCACTAGCACTCCTGTTCACTGGCGAGACATGCCAACTTGGTTCTATCTGGCTTGGTATCTGAAGCGTCGGTCTGCCTTTTGATTGGGCCTCCTGTCGCACATTGCTGCTGCTGCTGCTACTGGAAGTTTGACTTATGGGGTGAATTCGCACTTCAGAAAAAGAAGCTTTGGCAGGCTGAGTTGGTAAGGGCTGGAAGCGGGATTCAGAGGGGATAGAATGATTTGAGGAGGAGGAGAGATGTAACAGTTTCCGAAGGGATTTTAAAGGTTGGCTCTGAAAGAGAAAGAATGAGGAAAACACTTGGTCTTATGCCCTGCTGCAATACCAGCTTTTGTAGGAAAACTAGCTGTCTTGGGCATGTCTTAAACGGAACCAATTTAACTTTTTTTAAAAAAGTCAGGAGTTCATCTCTTCTCCTGTTCACTAACTCTGAATATTTAATTTCAATTCACTGACCAGCATCCATTGTGCAGGAATATGTAAATACATAAAGTGCTTGGTGATTATGATCAGTAAGTACTATTGCTGCCAGTGCATCTGAAATATCTATAAAAGAAAAACTTCTGTTCCATCAATTATTTTTTAAAAACAGGGCAACTGAAATGAAGTTTTCCTGTTTCGTTTTGAAACTCTAGGGGAATGTCTACTAAGTGCACAGTTCACAGCAAGCTGGGATGTAAGCTTACCCCACACAATAAGTGTCCACGTGAATGCTGCTACTGTGTACTAAAAATTTGATAGTGAGCTTTGATCCACTCTTATTTCAAAGTGAAGTGGATCAAAGTGCACTAAGAGAACTTTTAGTGCACAGCAGGATGGTCCAAATAGACACACAGTGCACAGCAGGGTAGCATAGGGTAGATTTACACCACAGCTTCCCTCAAACTAAATGGGTGTGTAGTCATGACCAAATATTGTACTCCATTTTTGTTTAAAAGCATCTCTAATGCAATAACATAATCAAAGCTTTGACAACTTCCAAGATGGACACATCCAGGGACTATTATGGCTTCCATTTTGGATCTGTAGGTACCTTTGTCACACCTATACTCCTACTGGAACTGTCTTGAATGCAAAGTTTGGGGGTGGGGAGGACTGTTTGTGATGTCCTTTCAACAGATGATATGTACTGTATGTCTCATCTCCCTTACTTCTCAAAGAACTACTCAGAATGGTAGTCACATGGCTGAGAAGTAAGTGGAGGAAAATGTCAAATGCATTTTTTTCTGTCACCGCAGAAAAAGCCTGTCAAGACACTACAGTGAGAAGGTGCAGGGAACGGAAAATGTCACTTACATGAGTCTGGATTTCTGTCATCTTCTCAGGATGCCAATCCTTCGGCCTGCCGCTCTGGAGATTGGAAGAGTGAATGGCTTTCTGAATTGCCAAGAGATCCTGACCATCACTGCCAGGCATCTGCAACATAATAGTGAACAGGGGATTTCAGTAGGTCCCTAAGAATAGGTGTAGAAATCACCCCCTCCATTCCTAGTTAATTATATAATGCAGGTGAAGCCCAGTAATACAGCTGAGTTGCAATGTCTCCTCAATATTTCCCCCCATATTAAAGAATAATATTTGTGGATATCATGCAGATTTGTTACAGCCTCAACCCTTAAAGCAATCCCATGCTGTTAGTTGCTGAAAGAGAGAGCATTTAACAAGACTACAAAAAGAATTGCTGCACCTTATCATCATTTCAATAGCATTCCATATTGCAGTTAAGACCGTGGGCCAGTTCTGTAAAGCCAAATTTTGCCCTGGATAAAAATAGATCAAAACTGTATTCCACTGGGTATGTTGCTAAGTCTTGCTACTACAAATGTAGGGGAATCCTATACTCAAGTTCAACTAGGTGTCTCTCTGTAAAACTTGAGGATGAAGAAAAATGTAAAGCTTTTAAATACAGAATGGGGATTGACCTCATATCACAATTCCATGGAATGACAGACAAACACAAAACAAGACAACCAAAATTTGCTCTAGTTTAAAAAAGGCCACAAATAACAATTAGAACAAAGAAAAATCCAGTAGCAACACAAGCTAATAAAAACTGATCTTTCACTGAGCCTGCAGTTACAATAGTTGAATAATTAAATTTGGACATAAGAGAATAATCTGTAAACAAAATATAAATACAATTTATAAGCCAAATAATTTTAAAGGTTTTTTTTTTACTGATCAAACAAGAGAGGAAAGTCCTCTATTTTAAAGTGCACCTGCTTTCTGAGAATTTGTCTTCTTTATTTAGTCCCAAACTCTTCCTCCTCTTTTAATAACTGAATATATTATATATTTTGAGTATGTCTCAGATGACTCAATTATGAATTCTTTGTATTAATTTTATCCTGATAGGAATGCTGATTGTATTTGAATTTATGGAACTGGTCCAAGATACTTAACAGGCTTAAAGAGAATGTGACTCCATGAAAATATAATACATGCTGATGTATTCAGTAAAACAAGTTTACTGGTGCGTTTTTCAGTGCTACTGTACTTAAAAATTAATACCATGGGTAGAGTGACTACAGGAAGCTTTTTCAAAGAAGAACTATGCTTTAAATGATTCTTTGAATTAAAAAGAGGAAAGAGAGATTTCTTGATGCTTGGATTGTCCCCGTTGGTTGGTTCTATCTGCAATATAAGATATAAAAACTAAATGCATAGATAGTGCTTCAATTAAAAGATGTGTCCTTGCTATATTCATGCATGAATGTTACTTTTAAATATGAACAATAACTAACATAGATCCTATACTTTCTAAAAAAAAAAAAAAAAAAATCAAATTGATTGTTATTCTGAAGAAAAGGATGCATATGAAAGGAATACCTGGTATCAATAAACCTTTCTATATAGGTAAAGAATGTACAAATAATAATGAATGTGTCTGTCTACTTTCACACTGATCCTTAATTGCATCTACAGAGCCTGATACAAATGTTATTCAAATCAATTATTTTAAAAAAGTCCCATTAATGTCAATGGACTTTGGTTCAAACCAATAATTGTGGTGATGTTTTAATAGCAGAAATATTACTAGAGAAATTTGCCTGTTCTTGTGAAACTGTACGTAATATTTATTTTTCAGATATATGATTAATAATAATAATATGTATAACTATTTTAAAAATAAATAAAAGCATTAACATTCCTAATTTGTCTAAAAAGTGTTTGGGGCCTCAAATCCAGGTTTGAATAAAGGATCTTTAAAAATATATTTACAGTTGCATCACTGGCTGACACTTGGTTTCTTAATGTATGAGAATTAGGGATGTAAAATTTCAATTATTTGGCTATTCGATTAGTTGAGAAGGGCGCTTCCGCCTTTGAAGTGTAGCAACAGCCCCAGGGCTCTTGCTATACTTCAAAAAGGAAAGCGCTGCGAGGAGCACGGGACCAGCACGGAACTCAAGTAGTCCCGTGCTGGCACCGTGCTCCCCACAGCATTTCAAAGCGGCAGTCTCCAACTGACCTCGGGCTCCACGAGGCACTACCACTTTGAAACGCCACAGGGAGCCCGGTGTCAGGCTGCATGCAGCGTTTCAAAGCAGCAGCGTGGCATAGAGCCCGGGGTCAGCAGGGAGTCCCCGCTGCATGTGGTGCTGCCGCTTTTAAATGCCGCATGCAGCCTGGGCCAGCTGGAAACTCCCAGCTAGTACCAGGCTGCATGCAGTATTTCAAAGCGGCAGTGCTGCATGGAGCCCGGGGTCTGGCCCCAGACTCCATGCGGTGCTGATTCTTTGAAGTACCCCCTATTCCACCCCCCTTGCTGTCTCATTCTGATAGAGGCAGCAAGGGGGGGGAAGTGACTAGCCAACTAGCCTGTCGACTAGTCATTCGAATTCCTAATGAGAATGCAACCAGATGTCATGGCAGTGAGTGGAAGTAAACCAACAACAATATCCACTGTCAAAAATCACAAATGGGACATATTTCATCCTTAATGGAAATTTGTAAAATATGTGCAGTATTATTTTGCCTCTAAAGAAAACTTGACAGTGTAATATTTTTGACTGTATGAAATTAATTCACAGAAAGACGGTCATATTGGTGAAACTGAATGTTTTTAAACAGCACAGCTTGTAGTTTCTAGGTAGAAACTGTATAAATTAAGGGAAAAAATCATTGACTGACTTAGCTATTTTAAAATGTTGTGGTCTGAAGATTCATGCTATTTGTAACAGCAAATTCTGCTGAAAACAAATGATCACTGTGAAGGGTGGTTATGTGCAACTGGCTTTCTTAGAGTGCATTATTTTTTTAGAGCCACACCATGGAGGATGTGCCATAAAGCTACAAGATCAGGGTCCAGCTGGAAAGCAGTGTTGAGATGAAGGATGTTAAAGAATAGTTGATTAGTTGACTAACGGATAAGCCAATGTTTATTGGATAGTCAGTTGACTAGTCGATTCCCCCCCTTGCTGCCTCTATCAGATAAAGGCAGCAAAGGAGGGGGGAGAGAAAAGAGGGGATACTTCAAAGTGGTAGTACTGCACAGCTGATCCTGGCATTGGCTGTGCAGCACTGCCCCTTTGAAATGCCACTTCAGTGCTTCAAAGCAGCAGAGCCTGGGGTTAGCTGGACTCCCCAGCTGATCTCAGGCTCCCCTGCTAACCTCAGGTTCCCCTGAAATGCCAGAGGAGCCTGGGACCCTAGGCTCCATGAGGGCACTTCCACTTTGAAATGCAATATACAAAGACATACCTAGCTGGAAGGGACCTTTAGAGGTCATTGAATCCAGTCCCCCTGCCCTCATGGCAGGACCAGTACCATCCCTGACAGATCTGCCCCAGATCCCTAAGTGGCCCCTACAAGGATTGAACTCACAACCCTGGGTTTAGCAGGCCAATGCTCAAACCACTGAGCTATCCCTCCCCCTGCTATGGACTCTTGTACATTTCAAAGCTGGCATGCCCATGTGCAGCCTGGGGCCAGCCCCGCTGGCCCCAGGGTGCACGCAGAGTTCCACATTCCTCCTTTGAAATGTACAAGAGCTGGCTCTAGCACTTGGAAGACAGCATAAGGGATGCCCGGAAGGTAGGTAGGTGGAGTGGGTTCTGGAGTGGCCTAGGGAATAGGGCATTTGAGGTGGAGCTGGCTCTAGCATTCGGGGGCTCTTGTACATTTCAAAGGAGGAATGCGAAGTGCCTACCGACTAGTCGAATAGTCAATGGAAATTCCATCCACTACTTGACTAGTAAATTAACAGCTAGTTAACATCCTTAGTTGAGACTACATACAATTCCTTGTGTGACTCAAAATGTTTGACTATAGGTTATGGAATGAGCCACGGCAGCTTTAATCATCTTCCAGTCATTTATGCTATAGCAGGTATGGATGGCAAGCAAGAGGGAAAGGAGAGTGGGTGGAAATAGCTCTGCAGAGGCACTCTCTCTGTGAGATCCCCAATAATAGGCAAAAAACCTTCCTTACTCCTTCAAGAATTGCCTCTAGAAATCCCTACCCTTGGGAACTCTCTGCAGGAGAAAGGGCCAGGAACTGTATCTAAACCACAGAAGAGCACCTCAGACTGAGTAGTATCCACTCATAACCTGAGATTACCTCTATGTACACTCCTATTACAGACACAGAAGCAGTAACTGGAGAGATCCTGATTTGTAGAGCCCTGCAAATCTATGAATATCTGCTTTATATTTATGGGTAACCGCATGTGTGGATGTGGACACAGATATCCATGACTCATTGCAGATGCAGATGAGGATACACATTTTGTATCTGCACAGTACTGGTCTATGCAGACTGAGATGTCTGAGATGATTTCCCACTGCTTTAAACAGAGTGGCACAGTGCACAGTGCCCCCATGAGTTCACTGTCAGAAGAAACTGAGCGCACCGATACAAGGGATCCAACAATGCCAAGAGATCCAGGGTACACATATTGACTGGGACTGTCATAGCTTCAGTGCTTCTCTATTGGAGCCAAAGATCCAGTTAGTGTCAATAGGTCCACAAACCAAGATTTATGGTTCTTAACAGATACTGGCTCCAAATCTGTGCCACTTCTTAATGGAGGAATAAGCACCCTAAGACTTGTTGACCCAGGGACTTTGACTTTTTGGTGCTCTTAGATTAAAAGCTTGTTGAGATTTTTTGGAGTGCTTTGCATAAGGTGCAATCTGATCCATACTGTATGAACTCCTGCACAGAACTCGGTCTGGTGGACTACATTTATCTGATAGGTTTTCAAGGTCTCTAACGTGAACATGAGGTTGAGACACCACTCCTTTGAAATCAAACCACCACTTCCAGTGAAATCAAATCCAGTGACAGATCAAACCAAAATAGGGTAGAATTTGTGTAAATTCATCATATCCTTAGGAAATACCCCTCCATGAGCCAGTGTGCTCATACATCATAAACTTCTGAATGCCATAATTCAACTCATTAGCTCTAGATATTTTACCTGGGTCTGCAATGCAACAGTTCAGCTTTTAACTAGACAACAGAGCAGACATGAATATTTTCAGACCCATGCAAATATACAAATATACAAATAGCATACACAAATAGCTTGGAAACACACATCAGCACATCTCTAACCAGCCTTCAACAATACTAACACTCATTTATGGAAAGGGAGATTAAATAAGTTTAATTGTTGTTTTGAAATTGCAGCTAACATATAAACTAGATAAACAGATAATAGGGACAGTGGACTGGTATTGCAATGTAAATTAATCAAATACATATTCGGAAACCTGTAACTATAAAGGAACTGAGGGCATTTGTGGGAGGAGTCCTTTATATAAACTTGAGCCATGACCCTAAGAAGTGTATACTGTAAACAGACCCAGTAGTCACTTACTTTCTCTGAGGAGTGCACTATCAAGAGTAGTGATGTGCCAAGTCAGAATTCAATGGAGAAATTATATGGTACCTGCTGATACCATATTACTGCTAAAATCATGTGAGCTTCCCTTTCTCCCACATGATGATATCTAAAACTGCTGGCCTCTTTTGTGTGTTGATGACAACAGGCCAGTTTCTCCTGTCACTCACTAAACCATGATGATTCCAATAAAGGCAACAATGTTTACAAGAATAAATACTGCTGTGCATGAGAGAAAAATCAAACTTAGTGTCCCACTTCAAAATGTTTATTTATGCATTACACTGCTGATTCTGGAGCCAAAACACCAGAGATAGAAGAGGTTGTGGTGAAAAATACTCAGACATAAGACTACCGTAGTTGTTGCTACCAACTAGATTCAACTAGGGATGGGAACGACTAGTTGACTATCCAATAAGCAAATGCTTATCGGATAGCTGACATGCTAGTTGACTAGTTGCTTCCCCCCCTCGCTGCCTCTATCAGAAAGAGGCAGCAAGGGGCGGGAGGGGGAGAGAACGGGGTACTTCAAAGCCACAGTGCCGCTTGAAGCCTGGGGACAGACCCCAGGCTCCAGGTGGTGCTGCTGCTTTGAAATGCCACATGCAGCCCAGGGCCAACTGGGGTGTCCCCAAGCTGCATGTAGCGTCTCAAAGTGGCAGCACCACGTGGAGCCTGGGATCAGCTGAACCCAGGCTCCATGTGGTGCTGACACTTTGAAACATTGTGGAGAACCTGGTGTCAGGTTCTTTGCAGAGTTTCAAAGTGGCAGGGCTGCATGGAGCCTGGGATCTGCTGGGGACTCCCCCGCTGACCCCAGGCTCCATGCAGCACTGCCGCTTTGAAATGCTGCAGGGAGCCTGGTGTCAGACTGCAGGTGGCATTTCAAAGTGGCAGCACTGCATGGAGCCCTGGATCAGATGGAGTCCTCAGCTGATCCCAGGCTCCACATGGCGCTTTCGCTTTTAGTCAATATTTAACATCCTTAAATTCAACTCCCCTCTCCTAACTTTCCTAAAACAGATAAAATCAGTTCTGTCACAACACATTTTGAATCCTTCTTGGCTCTAGAAAGGAACTGAGGAGTATTATAAGTGTGAAGATCTCATTTTTTTAAAATCAGATCTCTGTTTGTGCATGTGACCTTCTGTAACTTCCAGTGAAATCAGCAGGAGCCTTTCCACTTAAGTTAGATCAGGCCTATAAGTAACACTGAAGTTGAGAGAGACTGATATGTTGCAAGCTGTGACACTATTAAAGGACAGTTTCTAACCTCATCTGCGCAGTGTGTATCACAATGTACCCACAAAACACTTTACATTTGTTTTTATTTATAGACTTTTCTGTATCTGATCATTACTTCATACATTAAAATATTTATTGTCTCCATGTTTCCCTGTGAGGTAGGGAAATATATTATCCCAATTTTTACATGGCAAACTGAGGCACAGAGAAATTAGTGGCTTGCGTCGGTCAGATTGCAGGTCTCACCAGAGCTTGGAATCAAACTCAAATCCCAAATCTACTGCCTTAGCAGTGAAACCATCCCTCCTCCTAAACCAGCACAAACATAAGATATTCCTAGGTAAGTGAACATTCACACCAGGCATCTGAGATTAAAAGCTAACCCTATCAATTTAATACAAAGTTTACAAACACTCCAAACGATACACTCTCCAAACACCAATTCCTTGAAAGCCAAGTACAATTATTATGAGTAACATTCTTTTGTCCTTGGTTTTTATGTACTAGTGCAATAAATGTGCTATTTTTCATAGTCTTTCTAAATTTACTACTGGTTGAAATTCACTAGTCTGGCATTCTCTGGTCTGGTAACATCCGTGGTCTGGCATGACTTGTAGTTAGCTGAATGTCCACTTACCATGGGTGTGGCCAACTTTCCCAGGGTCCCATAAAATTTGCTTACAGCCACCAATCACGGTTCTGAGTGTTCTGTGCTGTTATTTAGCTCTACTTTATTCTTAAATGTCTTGGGAATAGAGCTCAGTAAGCAGTGGAAGTGTTGATAATGCTGCTAGACAATACTGACCTCCCATGGTTTGGCAAATTCTCTGGTTCGGCATCGGTGAGGTCCCAAGGGTGCCAGACTAGAGAGGTTCAGCGTATAGTACATATTCTTAGCCCAATCAATCATCCTTGACTTTTCCATTTTAAAACTTAGCAATATTAAAGTTCTTCTTTATTTGTCAATTTCTTTCATATTTAAAGTCATTGTAAGCTTTTGCTTGCACACAAAAATTCAATCACTCTATATTACTGAACTTCTCCTGTTCACATGTTGCCTCTCCATGGTGTAGGTTCCATTTCGTGAAACATACTAATTTAATTTTTAACATTTACCCACTTTTAGAGCCTGATCCTAAGTTAAATTACAAGAATATGAGTCTTTCCAATGGGCTTTTGATTCAGATCTTATTGTACAGGAAGTAAACAGTATCAGATCATTATTTCAACATGGCTTCGCAGCCAGATGGTGAGTCTGTGACAGAATCAGTAATTCAGGGATCTTAAATTCTGCAGCAAAATAAATAAATAAATAAATAAACAAACAAACAAACTCACCATAGGTGAGTACTAAAACTCGCTTTTATGAGTGAGGACGCCTACATGTTTACAGTCCACGTAGATATGAAGAAAACCTTTTAAGATATGACTGTAAGTCAATCTTATCTGCCTAAGTCTGAAGGCAGAATCTTCCAGCATTTCTGATGCTGCCTATTAGTTTGCCAAACAGCAGCAGAGTGATTCCCAGCCAATGGGAGCTGCAGAGCCAGTGCTCGGGTGGCAGGGGTAAGGGAGAACCAGACACTCAGAGCCCCCATACACACCTCTGTGCAGAGCAGCTGGAGGGACATGCTGGTTACTTCTGGGAGCCACATGGAGCCAGGGCAAGCAGGGAGCCTGCCTTAGCCCCACAGCACCACCAATAGGACTTTTAGCAGTCCCATTAGCAGTACTCACCAGAGATGCCAGGGTTCCTTTTCAATCAGGTGTTCCAGTCACAAACCAGATGCCTGGCAACCCTACCTCAAGTATAAAAGAATTCCAGGGGTCCTGGGTGTATTTAAGTAAGTAGAGAAAGTATAGCTCCTTAGTGAGTAAACATTTGAATAGGCAAGTAGGTACTTCTACAAGTTTAAAAGCTAACAGAGGTACACATGTATGTTCACACATAATATAACAGTACACCATTGGACTAGCCCATTTTATGGTAGCAGCTTCAAAACAATGGAAAATATACACTATTTTAGACACTATTAGGTATACTTACAGTTTGAGATTTCTTCTTCTTCTTTTTAATTGCCCTAAAAAATCCTTGTTTTTCTTTTTCCTTGAGCTGCTCTGACTGACTGTTAACGTTTTCAGGACTTTTCCTAAACATACAGAAAATATATTGTAATAGAGAAAATGTTTTGGCTGTTGTGTCACTAAATGATATTTTTGGATTTCATGCTAAATTCAGATTTTTAAAAAGCCAAAAAGGTATTCCAAATATATTATTAATTTATGGCACAAGGATTAATATAAATCGAATAGATAAAATATTCTTAATTAAATGGAAACCAAGGGACACATTGTTAGGTTAAAATGATTAATCAAAAACATTCAGTGAGATACTTTGGGAAAAGATTATCTTGCAAGTTTGTCAGATTTTTGTTTAGTTGGGATTTTATAGCCAAGTGAAAAAGCATATCACAGAAGGTATTATTAAAAATATAGTATCTGAGCAAATGTACAAACAATTATATCAGATAAAATCAGTTCTAATTCATCTATCACTTGTCTGAAGGCCAGAAGAGCTGTAAAGATCATGAGATTGAAATAAAAGATTGTCTACAAAAATTCTTGAGCTTTGCTGACATGGCTACAATTTATCATCCAGGAAGCTATGGAGATCTGTTATTGTTCATTTATACTTAATAACTCCTCAAACCTATCTTATGGATGTGTGTCTTTCTGGATCATGAGACAGTGCTGGCAAGTGAAGACAGCCACAAAAAATTTGAGTAACTGTAAAGACTGAATTTTAAATTTCCTTAATTTATCTTTAGTTTTCAGTAGGCTGCCAGAAACTCCGATTCAGAGTAGATCAGCATCAGATTGGAAATATAAGGAAAACTACACATTTTAATTATCATATAGAAGAAAATGATAGGCTATATCCCATACTCCAAGTGGGTTCATTATAACAGAAGTTAAGCTTAAATTTCTGGATGCTGTAAATTTAGTACATGAATTTAACACATAAAAGTCAGATGGGAATCCTAACACAAATGTATGAAATGTTTAAAGGCTGTTGCAAATTGCATTCTCGGAATACGATTTTTTTTTTAGGAGGTGGGGTGGGTTTGTGATGTGTAGGAGGAAGTGGAGATTTGCATAATTTATGTTTCTGGAACATACGTCTACACTAACACTCCCCCCTGCCTCCCCAGAATGCTACTTTTACACTTCAGCAATATGCTTTTCACTAGAAAATTACAAAGCTATAATCAGCTTCCATGAAAAGTCATTAGTATCTTATTTAATGAGTAGATTCTTATACAAATTTAAAAGACAGCAAATTACTAGGGATTCCCAATTCCATTCAGAATACTGCAAAGCTGCAGAAAGGCTGTCTTCTAATTATTTACTGCAGCATGCAGGAAATCCAAAAGTAAACTGCTGACAGCTTTCCAGATGCCTTCCATTCACAAAGCTGACTGTACTGACAAAACACACACACTGTTACTGACATAAAAGTATGTGGTTTAAAATTATTCCATCTTCCCTAACCTATAAGGGCTAAATCCTAAAAGTACAGAGCCTAAGCCAACCAGCTGTGCACCGTGTCATGGGGCTGAGAAATCTGCCTTGTCCATGTAGTACATCTAGTACTATTAAGGAACTGGAGTGAGAAAGAAATAGGGCAATTTGCTGCTATTCCTCAAAACATGTAAGTTAAAACAATTAACAAAACTTACCCAATGTAAATTGCTAACCCAGAGACCATGTGTATACTGCTCACCTGGCCCATATTCAAACCCCTTTGTGTTGCCTCAGAGGTTAGTGCTATATACAATGGGTAATGCAGAATTTCCTGGCATAGCTTTTTTGCCTTTACCCTGCCCCATATAAAAGAGTCATCACTGTGTATTTAAGGTGATTGCATCTTCAATATCAAAAGCAGACACTTTCTGCACCATTTTTCAAGGTAATGAAATATTCAGATACTCAGTGTTCTGGCTCCTTTCCTTGATTGACTGCATCTGCATCAGAAAATGTCTGTCTGAAGCAACAGAGAAGACTGGAGGCAGGCAGAGCTCTATTCTTCACATCCCTCTCCTTCACAAAAGAGGAGAAAAGTGGACCGGTAGGTATCACTCTCTCACTCTCCAACCCCTGTTTGCTCAAGGAGCCAATGAAGTGGCTTTGCACAGATTAGACTGATGCTCAGCTCTTCAGATTTATATTGCATATGCTGTTGTCTGACAAGCTTTGGCCTTGAATACATGCTCATTATATGATGAGTGTGAAATAAGGAGGTACAAACGTATAGAATTAGATCAAAAAGGTCTCACAACAAAAAATTTGTACTAATTGAAAAAACAGAACAGGTTTTAATTGATGACATGAACAACAGGACTTCTCAAGAATGTATTGAGATACTAGTCAACATAAGAAACAACAGGTTTATCCTGCTAAAAATTGGATGTATAATTACCAGTGTTACCAACTCTTCCAAATTTATGACAAGTCCTGTGGTATTTGGTGTTTTTCCTTAGAACCCCAACTCCTCAAGATAAACAGTTACATGAGAATCACAGCTTTTATTTTTTTAGAGTAATTTTCTAGCTCTTAGGGTTGCAGCGAAAAACTTGTCAGTGCAACCTGCGTGCATCCTAACAGCTCAGAAGGCAAATATAAACAACCCAATTAAAAAAAAATACATCTCATTAATTTTAAGCCAGTCATGATTTTTTGAATGCTCAGGGTTGGCAATATTAGTCATCTTCTGTGTTTTGGCTTCACAGAAGAGATGGCTGTGGAGACAAAAATTTAAAACTGAGTAAACAGTAGAGTCAAACTCTGCTGTTCACAGGTAAGGGCACCTGTTATGTGCAGGTGCAGTCAGCTGGAGTGGAAGTGGTGGAGTGAACGTGCATGTACAAACAGGCCAGCACTTAGCTTTCACCGTAAGCTGGAGTCCAAGCTGATGTGCTCAGTAGTATCTCTCAGCTCCAGAGGCATTGCTGTGTGCATAGTATGTCTTCAAAGAGATGGTACACATCTACCCTGCATTTTAGAACCCACATCAGTGAGTCTCAGGACAGGTCTACACTAGACCTAGAAGCTCAGTTTAAGGTATGCAACTCCAGCTACGTATTAGTCAGCTTACCTTAAGTCAAGCTTGGCACTGTCCCCACCGCGGGAAGCCGACCGGAGCGAGCACTCCCATCAGTGTTTGATTTACAGGTCTATACTAGATCCACTAAATCAAGTGTCAGAACACTGATCTCTGGCATGACAAATGAAGACATGCCCTTAGAGCATGGGTCTTCAGATTTCAGCTCATGGGGCTTGTACTATGGTATTAAACGCAGCAGTTTAGATACTGTGGCTTGGGCTGAACTCCTCCTCGAGTTTCAAAGCTTTAGCCCCAGCCCAAAGCTCTACACAGCTGTTATAAGTGCCACAGTATCAGCCCCTCGAGCCTGAGTTTGAAAGCCTGAGCTCTGAGATGCACTGAAGTGCAGACATACCCACTGTGTCTCACAACTCTGAGTGTTAGATTTTGTCCTAATCAAAGAGATTTTTAAAATCTTTATGCAGGTTTCTTTGAATAGTGCCCACCACAAATGGCCAGTAATTAATTCTCAAAGTTAAATACTGACTTTTAGGTTAACTTATATAAAAAAAACAAACCTCCGATAGTTAATGATTTACTGTAAATGAAGGCAAGATGTCTGAAACTAGTAATCTATTTTAAATATCCATTCTCTTAAGAGCAGGGTTTTTGTTTACTCTTTACAAATTTAAATTAATGCCCTTGTCCTCCAAGATCTAAGGCAAAGATTTTGCACATAATGCTAAAAACTCAGATACATAGTCTTATCTATAGTGTCACCACCAGGTGTCACTAAGAAATACATGAAACAACCAGACAGTGCTTGTCTACAATAAGTAAATCATCTCTCTCTATATATAAAGAAGTTTTTCCTGCCAGATGACAATGTTCCTGATAGGCGACAGAATGACGTCATGATGTCATCAGCATCACCAGGTTCTCTCAGTAAAGCAAAAGCAGCCACAGAGAGGGGAGCTGAGGTAGCAAGTAGAGTGGGCAGGTCCATAGTTTTATTACAAAATAAAAAAGTTACATCACTTTGTAAAATTAACCATTGAACTTTTAAAAGTGGCTGGACCGAATTCCCCAGCCTGGCATTGTGAATGCCAGGAACTAGCTTTAGTTCCAAGACAGAATCCAAGCACCTACAGCATTTGGAAATGCACTCCCCAGGTGCACTTCTGGCTTTCTTTTATCCCACCCACTATAATTGGCAGTATAATAGGGCATGACAACATTTCAAAAGATTAGAGCTCAAAGATCAGTATTTACCAGTATTTAAAGATGTTAATTGTGCACTGTGGATTGATAAAACATAGAAAAGTTTAACTAACAAAACCATGAATGACTGAGGAAGATGAAAAACGAAGTACTGATAATTAGGATATGAAGTGAGGACTAAGGACTCAGATACTGGGGAATAGATGAAAAGAAAAAAAGGCAAATACAGTAAGGAAATATATATATTATCAGGAGATGTGAACAAAATCAAGCTATGCAAAGCTGATGAAGAGCCAGATCTTCAGGTCAAGTAAATGGGGGTAGCTCTACTCAAAATTACAAAACTGCAGGTCCTTGTAAAATTCTACTCAAATTCTTGGAGCGTCAAGGAACCCTGATGTTGAAATAAATGTCTACAAATCTTTGGCACTCTGCAATTGTCAGGTGGGTAAGACTTCAGCCCACATTTGTGAATTCTTTGATGCTACCATAAGAAAAGTATGTTTTTGTTTTTGCAAAAAGGCAGCAGGCAATAAAGAGGATGTGACCAGCCACTTGTATAAGGGCACAGAAAAACACACCAACAAAAGGGATCTCACTAATTGAAGTTCCCCCAAAGTCCCCAAATGTTTAATGTGTAGCCATTTCTAAGACTTCCAATATCCTGTTGGGTAATGCAACACAATTTATAGCCTGCAGTGAAGAGAGCTGTAATAGCAGCAGGGATAACTGAAGTCAAGGTGTACATTGAAAAAGCTATGCAGGTAATCTTGCTGTGCAGGCAGATATACATATGCTCAACACCACGCTATTTCTGTCATTTGTGTTAATTCCATTAGAATTAAGTGAAAGAGGGCAAAATATCTCCTCTCATAAATGGAGAAAAACACAAGGATTTAGAGGAATATAAGGTGACTGATATATAGAAAAGTTCCTATAGGATGAAAAACATGCTTTTGTTTAAGTCAGGCTGCCTAAGTGCAGCGATAATTCAAGTAATTTAAGACGAAATCCTAATGACAATAGACAAGTTCAGAAATAATTTTTTTTTTAATTTTAAAGAAGAAGGGCAGTGAAGCTAGCTGGATAAACGCATACAAGGACAAGGGAACATCTGTGGCAGTTCAGCATCAAACATTCACAGTATCTTTGACATAGAAAGAGGTAGCAAAAAGTAGTAAGATGAAGCAATATCTTAGAGTAGTAAGAACTTCAGATGGATTACACATTCTTAACTTGAGATGAATCTTCACATACCAGTTAGGTAAGCCATTAAAACTTTCAACATTTAGTTCATCATCAACTGATGTAATCAGATCATGTTCCATTAAAATAGAATAATTAATATTTTTACATGCAATTATACAATTTTCCCCACAAAAAGATATTAAATAGAGAAACACAGGCTCTACATCAGTGAAGATGTGATTAAGTTGTACTTACAACAGAGAATTTTGCAGTATCATTAAACCATTGGTAGGACTTCTCACATAGAATCATGTGCTACTACTTTGGAGTTCATCCATTCTATATGATACTACATTTTCCTCTGTACCCACTACATAGTTAATCAAATTAAAGCTCTTATTAAAATCTTGCAAAAGATGAAACGGAGTTTGAAAGACAGACAGTTCACTAGTGAGAGCCAACATTTTCTTAAATCGTATACAGATAACTCTTTTCTAAGAAAAATATTTTTATTTGATGTAAATTATTGTATTTGCACAATGCAGTAGAATGACAAGATTTTAAGGGCTAAATAATGGTCAAAGACCAAATTATATTTTTTCTCTTTATTTTAGGGCTGTCAAACTATTGGTGCAATATGCCTGGCATGCCACGCTACATATATACTCCCTCTTATCTTTGATCACAGATGATATATGTTGAGTAATGAAAAAAATCAGAGAAAAATACACAAACAGTAGATCACATTTATATTTAAAAAAAAAAAAAAAAGTGTTTGCTGAAAACTTCATGAGATCCTTCTTGAGGATCCAAAAAGGGCAGACATCATAGGGTGTTATTTCAGCGTGGGCAAAGGGAACAAATAAGGATGTCTGCAGGCCAAAGACAGTGTGATAGGGTCAGGCCAGAGGCTGCTGCAGAGTGGGAGAAAGACAGCCCAAAATGGGTGAAAGACCTGCTAAATAGAAGCAGAGGACGGCAGGACAATTAGAAGCAGCTTGTAGGGAGCTGACTCCACTGTTGGCTTGCTGGAGGACTTTAAAAGCCTCCACAATTGAAAGGGGAGGGAGTCAGAGGACAGAAGGAGAAGTAGAGGAGAGCCAGAGATAGGGTTGCCAGATGGTTTCAGAAAAAATACTGAACAAACAAACAAAACAAAAAAAGGACCCCGAGAGTTAAGCAAAAAACCAACAACCAAAAAACAAAAACAGCATGGCCCCTTTAAGAAACACGTGGTGAGGCTTTCTGGCCCCAACAGGCTGCCGGCAGCCGCCCACCATCTTGGCTCCCTGCGCCGGGCTGAACAGCTCCCCTGCGGAACCCAGTAAGCACTAGGGTTGCCAGGCTGCCTCTGTATTGAGCCGGACAGCCCGGAATTTTCGCCTCCTGGCCGGGGGGGGGGGGGGGGGGAAATCAGAAAGTACTGGAAATTTTAGGTGTCCGGTATTTTCTGAATTTTTTTTAACCGGACAGGAGGCGAAAATACCGAACTGTTCAGTTCAATACCAGACATCTAACAACTCTAGCCAGAGAACCAGAATTTGTCAGTAAATGAGAACAGCTCTAGGACAGAAATAGCAGGGGAGGGAGTCCCAGGAGAAGTGGCTGGGCTCCCTACTCCAGAAACCAGCTGCAAGCTCCGATTCCTGGGGAAGAGGGCAAGAGGCCTGCCTGAGCAGTGGCCTAGGTAAGAGGCAGCCTTGCCACAACAGGTACAGACAGCAAGGTGATTACATTAATTACTTCTTTTAAAACAAGCCTAATTAAAGTGTCTCTTCAGCAGTCTCTCTTTCCAAATTGCCTTGTGTATGTGTAAACAACAACTCACCATGGATCAAAGGTAGTTTGCCTTTTTGAGTGGTTTGTCACGGTGCTGCTGTCTGCTGGTAGTGCACTGACTCTGTTTGACACACTGTTTTCAAGGAATGTACCCTCTGGACGTGGAGATGGAACTGCAAGAAATACAAATAATCAGAACCCATCAGAATGGCTTGCTGGCTCCAATGACCTTAAAACAGGTCTATAGATGGCTACTGGAGACCTATATATAAAAATGTGCTTTATTTTAAATAATGGATTTTGTCCTTCAGTGAATTTTTAAAATTGGACAAGAGAACATGTGCATGGTGCAGACTTGGAAAGATACACAAAGACAGTTCATTCAATATGTCCTTATGTGCTTTATATTGCTAAATATGATCAGATGGATGATTAGATTGATATATAAACCCTGATAACACCTTTTTTTCATTGAATTTATTTCCTGCACCCCCTATAACCATGTAATCAAATTGTCTTGTGCTCTGTACAGTATTGAACTACGTATGCTTTGTCAATCAGCAAAAGTTAGTATTTGACAAAATGCACCATTGTAAAAGAGATAAACCAGAAGGACTTTATGCTTGGTATATTTTTTCCCCAGCCACTTTTTCCACTTGTTCTTGCATAGCTCAGAATATCCTTCTTTGTGATATGATTCCACTGTATGTTAAAACTTTGGTTACTTCAGAAGATTGCTAAATTACCTCTGTAAAAGCTGCCAACTCTTCTTGGAACAGGGTCATTATACAAAAGTCTATTTTCTTTACTAGATGCTCCATCCTCTGGATGCGGATCATGATACGTTCCGCCCTAAGCCAAAGAACACAAACACCTGTTAAAAACAAAGGATGACACTTGTACCGTTCTTCCAGCCAGTGTTCCTTCTGTTTTATGAAACGTTGCTATAATGAAGCCCTACACTGAACAACAATAACTATTGGATTTTGTTTACAGAAAGACAAAAGATAGCATCAAAAAAAACATTTGCCCCCAAGGTGTAATATTATGGATTTGGAAGTGACTCAGACCTCAGACTTCTGACGTGAATGAAATGAAGTTGTAACATCTCTGGAAGAATCTTTAACTGCAGGTCTTGTTAGATTCATCTCTGGTGGGATCTGATCACTCTGCTGATAGCAAATTTAAAAAAGCAAATAGGAAAAGCATGTGATTTATGATGTGCGCAATATTATTTCATTAAGACTTATGTATTATTATGGTAGTGCCTAGAGGCTCCATTGTGCTAGGCACTATACATAAAAATAGTAAGCAGCTGTCCCTGCCTCAAAGAACTTATAATCTAAATAAATATAATAAAGAGTGGAAGAACGAAAGCATCGTTATTCCTTTTCTATGAACAGAGAAGTGAGATAAGGAGATCCTGATTCAGGAAAGCATTTTAAGCATGTGCTTAAGCCCAGGTCTATTGAGCAAAATCCTTATGCATGTACTCTGATTTCATTGGGTCTTAATCACATAACTAAAGTTAATCAAGAGCTTGAAGAGCTTTCTAGAATGGATCGAGAGATTTTAAGTGACTTGCCCATGATCACACAAGAAATCCTTGATGGAGTCAGGAACCGAATCTGGATTTCTCAAGTCCAGTCCAGTGCTGTAATTAACCACAAAAGCACCAAAAGGCATTTCTGACTAGGGATGGTTTAGTTTCTTATAGTAAGCTTTCAATCTGCATACATCTGCATACAGACAGGGTCGCCTCATCTCAAAAATGAGATACTGGCATTGGAAAAGGTTCAGAAAATGGCAACAAAAATGATTTGAGGTTTGGAATGGGTCCCATATGAAGAGAGATTAAACACACTGGGACTTTTCAGCTTCGAAAAGAGGGGACTACACGAAGATACGATAGAGGTCTATAAAATCATGACTGGTGTGGAAAAAGTGAATAAGGAAAAGTTATTTACTTGTTCCCATACCCTAAGAACTAGGGAGTAGCAGGTTTAACACAAAAGGAAGTTTTTCTTCACACAGCATGTGGTCAGCCTGTGGAACTCCTTGCCAGAGGAAGTTGTGAAGACCAGGACTTTAACAAAGTTCAAGGAAAAACGAGATAAATTAACGGTGGTTAGGTCCATCAATGGCTATTAGTAAGGATGGGCAGGAATGGTGTCACTAGCCTCTGTCAGAGGCTGAGAATGGGTGACGGGAGAGGGATTGCTTGATGATTCCCTGTTCTGTTCACTCCCTCTGGGGCATCTGGCATTGGCCACATCGGAAGACAGGATACTGGGCTACCTGGACTTTGGTCTGACCCATTATGGCCATTCTTATGTTTTTAATTCATTGGTCATTGTGGATTGTAGAGGGCAAATAAAACATCACTGCATTCTGTTTAGAATAGGCATTGTGAAGAATCCTAGACACGAGGCTAAATTGTCCAAAGCAGGTGAAAAGTATCAAAAGTTTAGATTTGCACAAACTAGATGTGTTTAAACAAGAAGAAATTCTTAGGAATTTTCAAGGTTTTGATGTGATTACAAATGTGGAGAGGAAAACAGGCAATCGCCAAATAGGTGTTCTGGTTGATTAATTTTTGATAGAGCAAAGCTGCCATGCCACCCCACTCTATACATTGCTTTTCTTGCAGCTATGTGGTAACTTGTTGGGAGGAAGGAGCGAGCAGATGACAACTGGTGGTGCTGCATGATAATCAGCCTCACAATAATGGCTGTCAGTCACCAGGGCAAAATTAACTCACAGGCACTAGAGGCTGTCACGTAAGGTCCCTGGTTATGGAGTTATGTGATTACACCAGAATTTTAGTTTTCTTGTTTTTTAAAGTCTCTGTTATGGTTGTGAAGAAAATTTGAAAATGTGATTCAGTGATGTGAAGGATCCCTGAATCTTCAGACAGCCTGAAATAATAGCTCCCAGAGAGATGAACTGATGAATGTATCTCAATGGAGGCATTAACTGTAAGACCTGCTGCTGTGGTGAGAGTAAGAGTGGGAGGAGCTGCCAAGATAACTTCGGTAGAAAACTGTGTGTGAATCAGGAGAGAAGAGTGTAGAGGGCTCTGTTCGTCCACCCAAATGTCCCCCAGCAACCAAGCTATACTGTGGGGTATCCTGTTGCCACCTCTACCTCTTTACAGAAGGGCCTTCTGCTGTCATTCCTGGTGGCATTGGGGGAGGGGCAGGGGGCCAGGAGAAAAAAGCTCTATGCTGATATGCCTGATTTCCAAGCACAGGACAGTCACAGTCTTGGGGTGGAGCCAAAGAGACAGAGCCACAGGGAAACCCTGTGTAATGATGGCTCCTTATTACTATAATAGGACCTTTTAACCACATGCTTGGATCCAGAAATTTACTACCAATTATGTCTTAATTTGGAAACGTGTTCTAGAGACCCTATGATGGGAGTTAACCAGTGACACTCCCACCACTGGTGGGTCAGATAGATCTTTAGCAATATTTAGGATGTGAATTTCAGGTTCCTGATATTGGATTCCCTCCTATATTATTAATTTCCTTCCCCACCTCATTTTCCTCTTGCCTATTTCCTTCTATGGTGCCATGTATCTAATAAAAATCTGGTTTAGCCAGCCCAGATAAGTATACACTGCAACTCTGATATAACAGAAAGCCAAGCTAAAACATTCCTTAAACTACAGCCTGATTCTGCTAAAAGTTTATAAGGTGCTAACATGCCTGATAAGGCTGCTTCTTGTTTGATGTATCTGCAATTTTTCAGCAATTAAATTTCAAGTGGGAGACACAGATGATGTTATTTATTTTTCCTATTCTTTTGCTCTTTCATGTTCATCTTTTAAAACAAATAAAACATATTGAACAAATGCCCCCAATGAAGTGGACTTAAACAACCATCCAAAAGCTGCTGGGCAAAATCTGGCCTGTAGGCTGGATCCAGCTTGCCAAGCTGCCAAATCCAGCCTGTGAAGGCAGCAGGGAGCTGAGGCAGGCTTCCTGCCTGCCCTCTACTCACTGCTCAGAAAAGTGGCTGTGGGGCCCTGTTTGTCTTTGAACAGCTGCGAGCCCTGTGGAGATGCTTAGTGTGCTGCTTCTGGCCCTAGAACAGGCAGGGTGTGAAACACCTCTCCTGCCTCACCTCTGGCTCGCAGCTATTCACGAAGTTTACAAAGTTCGCAAATTTACTAAGTTTCTGACACTCACTAACCTTGCTCCTTATGACTACATTCACTTTAACTTTCCCTAGCTATTGTATACCTCAGTACAGTGGGCGGGGCAGGAGAGAGCATAAAAAGGTATTTAACTCTTACTTTGGATCAATATCTTCAGACCTAGGCTTCTAAATCCAAATTTAAGTATGTATCTAAAAATTTCCAGCACCATTAAGTACTGTCAGTACACAGAGATTTATGAGTGTGCGCAGCAACTCAGAAAAATGAGACCACTTTTATATCTTTACTTTTCCTAAATATGGATTTAGAAGCCTTACTTAAAATATTCAAGTTGGAAAATGTTAGCCTTAAGAGATAAAAGCATACAAAACGAATTAGAAACTGCCAAGTCAGACAGATATTCCTAACCAAGCCAAAATGAATCCGTGCAAGAGAGATGGAAGGTACATCATTTTTCCTAACTAAAATACACGTTTATCAACTAGTTCTCAAAAGACAAAAATGATTTGATAATTACACTCAATGTCTCCACACAATTGAATTAACATTCACTACATTAAGACTTATTGTAAATGGTACTGTTAAATCACAGAATAAAAATAAGCTAGCATCAGGAAATATCCTGTCACTGGGGTTGCCAACTCCGACTGAAGCTATTCCAGGAGATTTTTTTCACCCAATATGATGTAATATCATTTTCTTAAAGTATCGTCCCAGATTACTTTCAATAGTTGCTGGGAGATCAATGCTGATTCTGGGAGACTCCAAGCCAATCTTGGAGGGTGGGCAAACCTTATCTGTCACTGAATGGTAGAAACCATTGTTGTTTCAGTAACCATTATACTGACTGCATTATTATGAGTACAACTAGCTTAAATGACATGCAAGATGGAAATTGAGCACACATGGAGAAAGAAAAACTAATTTTGCAAAGCATCTACTACAGTACTATTTAAAATGTTAATATTCATTTAAGACAGCTCAATTACAATTATTTTGTATATTCACATATTTTAAACTCAGAAGGGAATACCATGATCATCTGGTTTGATATTCTGCATAACACAAGCCAAAGAACATCACCTAATAATAAAAATAATTTATGGATCAAACCCACAAATCCAGCAAATCTTTTAGAAAAATATCCAGTCTTCATTAAAAGACTTCAAGTATGGAGAATTCACCATATCCTTAAGTTATTTTGTTCCAAAGATTAGTTACTTCACTATTTCAAAAAGTCTGCACCTCATTTGTAGTCTGAATGTGTCTAGATTTACCTCCTCACAACTGGATTTCTTTAGGTCTTTTTGCTATTAGCCTGGAGAGCTCTTCTCCATGTAGGTACCTGCAGACTATGATCAAGTTAACTCTTAACTTGGTCTTGGATAAGCTAAACAGATCGAGCTTGTTGAGTGTTTCATCAGAAAGCATATTTTCTAGACCTTGGATCATTCTTGTAGCTCTTTTTGGAACCCTTTCAAATTTGTCAACAAATTACACACCCTTTTTAAATGTCCTTAGAATTCACCATTCTGCTTATATTTGCAGGTACTTATGTGAAATGCTCATTGTTTGTAAGTACTTCTCTTTGCACCATATTACTGTTGAACTTTGCTAAAACCTCCAAGAACAGTTTCAAGATGTTTTTTTGTTTTGTTTTGTTTTAAGATTTTGTACCAACTTACAATGCTATGTATAATTTCACTTAATTCAATAGGACTGAATAAAGAACCAAGTGAGCACACAATCTGGCCCATTCTTTGGAGAAGATTTATAATATACAAATTGAGGTTAGCCTACAGTCTTCATAGAGAAATACTATATCTGTGACATGCATAAACAAAACAACCTGAGTTCACATCAACTAGAAAGGGGCAGTGTAAAAGCAGAGTGAGAAGAGATGGTTCTGCATAGATTATGTAATTTGGATCAAGCTCAACAACAGGTGGGTTTGTGACACATATAGGGAGTCTCCATTGAAGAGTTGGCCTTTATTAACAATTCCTATACTACAGTCTCTATATGCCCCCATTATTTATGACATTAGGCATATATCTGCCCTGCAATTGGGAAGTGTGAAAGGCTGCACAGGCCACTCAAGTATGCATGCAGGACGACTAGCTCGTAGAGCCATCTGTGTTGCTGAGGCTTCACTGCCACTGTTACTTGAATTAGCTTTGACCAGAGCTAGCATAGGTATTCACTGGCTGTGATCACATCTTCCAACTGCAGTGAAGACATATCCTCAGTGTAGAGAAATGCTGTCATAACTGTTAGCAAATGCTGATTTTTAACAGTGATCACTGTATCAATAAACTCATGCTGCAGGTTAAGTGACAGAAAATCCCAATTCAGAAATGTTTAGCATTTATAGCAGTAAGGTATGCTACAAAATCCAAATATAGAAAGTTAATGAAGAAATATAATCTAGCAAAAATAATCTATTAAAATCATATAAACTAACAAACACTGGTTCCATGACACTTATCAGATCACATTATTTTACACAATTTGACTGTTCTCACATTTTTAGTATTTTGCTACAAAGGATTGATTGTATGTTTCATTGTGGCCCAAACTTTTAAAAGTGCCCTCTTATTTTTAAAGGTGCATACTCAGTATCTCCAAAAATCCAACGTCCCTTCTTTTGAAGTTAAAAAAAGAAAAGCATACAAAACTAGTCTACACTTTTGACCATCTGAGCCTACATGCATGCAAGAAACACACAGGAAAAAAAAAAGAAACCTTTTTCAATAAATATCATTTCAAACTAACCCTATTAGCATCTTCTGTACAGTCTTCCCGTGAAGAGCCAACAGATCGTGTGAGTGACCTATGCTGCACCTGTGGAGATAACAGTTGCAGGCTGTTTGCTCTGGCTGCCATCCCTTGCCCTACGCTTAAGCCACCCTCTGAGCCCTTAGACCTCACTCTGTCTCGGCTCACATACATGGAATGTCTATGAGGGCGCTGCTGTGAGGAAAAGGGACTTGTGTAACCTAGACCATATGAAAATGATTCATGTGGGGCAGATAATGAATGTGAATGGCTTGTATCCATGTGATCTGGCAATTTCAACTCCTCCATGGTTTTGGAATGTCTTGTTGATGGTCTTCGGGAATCAAGGGTACCATCACTTCGGTTATTTCTCCCTGAAGGACTGAGTAAAGTTCTACTGTCACTGTGCCGGGGAGGTGTAGGACTGGTAGGAGAGTTCAAGTCCAAGCAGCTTGATGGAAAATACCTACTGCTATTTGGTTCTGCAATTTGAGCTCTGACCTCAGAAAGATTCCCCACAGATTTTGAGTCTGTCAGAACCCCATGATTCTTTGACTTTGTCCGATAGGAAGGACTCTTTGAAGACTGGGGAATGGTATCAATATAACTGTGGCGACTATGTTTCTCACTTGGCTGCAGCGTGCCAGTTTTGCTTTGAGAAGTTTCCATAAATGAGTGCCGGTTCTGTTGAGATCTGGTGTTTGACTTCAGGTATTTTGTACCTGGACCATCAGACGCTTTTGGGTCCAAATTAAAATCAAATTCTGTTTTTGTCTTTGATTCCTTTGGACTGAGAAGATGTGGCATGTTGTTGTTGGCTAGATCCTTGTTGCCAGATCCAGGTGGGTTACTTGGTTTTTTTGTATGCATTGGACTGTGTGCAGATACAGGAAGGTTTCCATTTAGAAAACTTTCATTTGCTGGAAGAACCTCTTCTCCTCTTTGCTGTCCAGCCCCTAGAGTCTGCATATCCTTGCTATTTGATCTGTGATGTGACTGTACAACAGAGCTTTTGCTGGCTTGATTTCTACATTAAAAAGCATACAAAGAAGGATTAACATGGTAGCATACATATTAATACACTAATAATTCTCAACTTCAAATAAATACACTAATTTTAAAAAATAATATTCAATTCAAAATTGAGTGATAATTTAACTCTGTTGATTTAAATACTGGGAATTAGGCACCAGGAATTCCTCAACAAATTAGCAAAAGTTTGCTGATAAGGAATAACAATGTATTGTCCTGATAGGCAATTTTTGCTTCTAGTTTGTACAATTTGTTAATGACAATATATTTTTAAACAACTTATTAATTCCAATAACAGCTTTGAAATCCTTTCAATATCTATATCACTAAAATATGTAAATGTAGGGGCAGGAGAGAGATATCACACACACGATTAGCTAAGTTCTGGTGAAACAGTTCTCAAACATCTCTTACATGTCAGATGTAATAGATATTGAAATGTGCAAGGTGAAGTATCACATTAGAATATGTCACATCTATCAAGAATGGATAGATTGAAAAGGTGATACAATTTTTATGCAAAGAATCTTAATTGGTAATATCTATCTTTTTATGCTTACCATTGTAATGGTAATAATTCTGTTATCTAGTTATGTATTTTGCATAGGGTTATAATAATTACTTCAGCAACTTTAAACTTTTTTTTAAATATAAGAAATAGAGTCCTGAAAGCTTAGTCAGGTTGACATGGGAAATGTTATCAGTGGACGCAAAGTTTTTTAAGGGGCTAGATCTAGTCCTCCCACATCATGCCTCCCAAGGTGCACAACAGGAGCAGAACAGGAGAAGAGATCTTCTAGGAACCTATAAGAACAACAGAGCTTCTCTCCTGCAGATCTCAGATGGCTTTACAAAAGAAGAACTATGTTGACTGAGATCTCAAAAGGAAAGACAACAGGTGCTTAATTTGAGTGAACCATATGAGGTGTGCAAGAGAAAAGAGATGGTCTAAGATCCATAGAAGATCAGTAACTGCTCTGCATTTCTTCGGAGAGGAGCCATTAGGGAGATGCCTGTCCTCTGAAACTCCTGGTGTCACTCAGAGCAAAGGACCCTGCTTTTGACTGTAGCTCCTTCATTCCCTCGTCCACCTGCCCCATCTGTCTAAAGGTCTGAAATATAAAATGGCATGCAATTAAAAAAAAAAAATTAGCCACACATAGGTTGCCAGAAAGGAAAGATGCAGCTTGAATGGTTGAAGTTTGACAAAGTTATAAGCAACTGGAAACAAAGACTTACAGCAGGGAGTGTTGGGCAAGTTTCACACCAGGCAATGGTATCAGCCTCATATTATTATAATTACAAAAAAATACCATACACACACAATTTTTATTTTGTGTAATTGGGCCTTTCACTTACTTTTGGTTAATTGACTAAAAGTGAGTGTGGAAGTAGTGTGTTTAGGGATGAGAGGCCCTTTAGCATGGAAAAAGTGGCTTTATCTCTGATGTTATGCTGAGAAATAGAAAACAATATGTATACCAACATGACAAAATAATCAGAAAACTTGAATTCTTTTGGTGAAAATGATTTACTATTTAAACCTGAAAGGACCATACTCAATGTAACAAATGAAGCTAATGAGTATCTGGTCACTGTATTTACCGGTTAGATAACGTGTTGCTGTCATGGTAAGGTTTTCTCTTAGCTGATCGTGAAGGTGAACTTCCACAACGATCCAAGAGTCTCTGAGTTTGAAACGAAGGATGGTTCAAACATTGCTCTGTCAAGTATCTATCTGCTGGATCCAGCTTCAGCAAGTTCTTTGGAAAACAAAGTCTGGGTTTTATACAAGCATTAGTATTTAAACCAGTCACAGCAAAAACTTATAGCTCAATAACATTCTCATCTTAATAGCTTCTGTGCAATTATGACGCGCAACTGCTAGAATGATTTAAAGTTATATTAATATAACATTTACAAGCAAATCAGCACTCAGTTTAAACTGTATTAAACTCACAACGCTACTGAGCTGCACAGGTTTGTACAAAACTCGGTTCTTTGTTTCTAATTACAAGGTAAAGCCACTAAAATGTGAGAATGCAGAATGATTCTGCTTTCAGAAGCAATAAACATACACACAAAAATTATGCCTAATAAAAGAGGTCTGATGTATGAAGTTCATTCAAAGATCTTTGCTAGTCCTAAAAATATGCATTAAAACTTAATACAGATATAAAGAAATGTAGGGAATTTTTGCCATTGATTTTGTAGGGCTAAGATTTCACTAACACTTTTTAGGAATTTATCTATAGTGGTCAGAAGGAAATTCCTGTTTTAATTTTGTGAGATTTGTTCTATTACTGAAGACAGACTCTTTTTGATGTTTAGAAAATGAAGATTTAATTATAAAGTTAGAATCTAACAGGGTGGCTAATTTGCAACATGTTATGACATTTGTAGTAGTACAAGTACTGTAAAAATACACTAATAGTTGCAGTAAGTTAATATGGTAAGCAAACAATACTCATGTGTGAATTAAAATAGGACTTTTTGTTTACTTTGAATATGCATAATATATTATATCTATAGTCTCCCTTCTCCTCCAACTGTTATTGGTAATTTAAACAAAAATACAGCTTCAAAAAGTTTTAAGATATCCTAAGGCTATCTGTTTCATACTTAGAATAAATACATACCATGGTGAATCAAGATAGCAAACAGATAACTTTACACACTAAGTATTTCCATTACATACATGAGTAGTTTCATGGTAATTAAAGCTAAACATGTGCATAAGTCTTTGCACAATCAGATCCACATTTAGTAATTACTGACTTATTTCAACACACACTATCATCAGTGAGGATAAATGTATTATATTCATTATTCTTCTTGCTGTATCCCCTACCTGTTCCTAAACAAATAAACACAATAGAACATAATAAAACCTATATTAAAAGTAAGTTATTCACTTTGAATGGTTAACCACTTAAAAGTTAGGAATCAAATGTCTGTGCAATCTTATTTCAGCCCCTTTGCGTGTATGTATAACACCACCCTGTTAATTACAAAGCCACATGCTTCCCTTTCCCCTCCCCCCTACACCCTTGCTTCACTCAGTGCACTGGATAGATGGTGCTCAGGAAATGAAGCTTCTTTTTTATCCTTAGGAGTACAATGGGTGTATATACAACTTACCTATACTCACACAATACAATGGACTGAATTATTTTTTCTGATCTTTTCTATGCTGCTTATCAATACAGTATTTGATTGCCTTACAAATACTACTGCATTTTCTTCACAAGTTCCCTGTGAGAGGAGACTATTATTCTTCCCATTTTACAGATGGGGAAAGTAATTCAAAGAGCCTGAGGGCATGTAGCAAATCACTGGTGAAGCCAGATTTAGAACTGATGGTCACTGAAGTCCCACCCCTGCGGGTAATCCTTCAGTCACAGCCCATTACTCCAGAGGAGCTGAAAACCCATAGCTCCAACTGACTTAAATTATGGTTGAGAATGCTCGCAGTTCTTTTTGACAAGCAGGTTCTAGGTGCATGGAGAAACTGAGGAACATACTAACAGGGCCACATGTCAACATTCTCTTTTAAGTAACTTGCCCAGCATCACTTAGGAAGGTCGGCCATAGAAGTATGGATTAGAAGTGAATTCTCCTGTATAGTAGTCACCTGCTGTAACCACAAGACCATCATTTCTCCTCTTGCAGTCCAGAATCTCGTTCTTTACCCAGACAATAATCTTATTCCCTGAACCACCCCTGCGTACCACCCGTTCCGTGAACTGAAAGAGGCAAAGATTCTGTGGAAAATATAATATGAGGGTATGTAATTAAAAACCATATCATAAGTCCCATGAATACACGAAGATAGAATTAAGGTTGCACAGGCAACCTTAATTTTGGCATTTCTTAATTTTCAAGTAATTGAGTTTGCAACCCAAATGACTTAAAAACCTAGGAAAGAAAATACAAAAAAAAACTAGTTACAAGTAAGAGGAAGGGTAAAGACAAACTATTACCAATATCACCCTTCCTATGACATCAGTTTTTCAATCCTGTGCCTTCAGCAAGATTGAACTTCTGATAATCACATTAGCTAACAATAAAGAAAAGACTGTTATCCTCTTTGGAGCAGCCAGGAAAGGGTGATGCACAAGATACTGAGACAATGAAGTATACTTAAGTAGTCCAAATTAAATAGTCCTCCACAGAAAAGGATAAAGCCATGAATAGCTATTTTTTTAAAAAGCATTATTGCTCAATGGATAAGATTTGGGACCACTATATCAAATATGACCTTAGAACTCATGCTCTATCATGGCTCCCAAGATGAATTATTAGTATTTGTCTCTGCACCAGGAATTCCCATTTTACTCCCCTCAAGTGGCAGGTAGAGAAGGGAAAGGTCTTCTTTCCCAGGTAGTGCTCCAGGAGTTACAATGCTGAGACAAAGGTGGCTGACAGGAGCAAAACTGGCTCGTTCTCCATTCCCTGCCAATAGAGCTGCTCCAAAACCAGCCAGGCTGAGTTTCTGCTCCTAAGTGTTGACCATGCAGTATATATTGCTGCAGTGATGATGGGGACCCAGGCTCAGAATGTTCACTGTTTTTGGGATGATGTCAAAATCAAGCAGCAACGGTGTAATACAGAACAGGAAAATAAACATTTTCAGTAGATTATAACTCAGCCAAATCTGAACAGAACGTCATGGCTCTAGCAAAAGGTATTTTTCTGACGTCAGGAAAATATTGAAGATCTGCTGCAAATAATGGAGGTTGTTTGAGTTTATCAAAGATTCTTTTTTTAAAAAGCGAATGTGTTAGACAATATACATTTAGTGGTTACTGCAAACCACCCCTATATAATATATACAAACAAGTACTGCAATTTTTCCTACCTTCATAAGGTCAAGCAAAACACCACTTAAAATTCCTAAATATCTTCTTTCCAAAGATTGAGGATGGTTGACTGCTGGGAACTGTAAAAATAATGCAGCATAAATGTATTAGATCTATAAACAACCAAAATATCTACATGGACAAAAATAATCTCTCTCTCTCTCTCTCTCTCTCTCTCTCTCTTATATATATATATATATATTTTGGAGTCTGTCTGTCTGTCTGTCTGTGAGTCCATTTGTTCAAGAACTCCTAAATGGCAAGAGCTAGGGCCAACAAATTTGCTATGCAGCTTCCTCTTCTCCTAACTTGAAGCAAAGTCAGGGCCTGGTGGTTGTGGCAAGACGACTGAAAGGCTAGGAAAAGGACTGTCTTCAGTATCTCAATACAACTGTATATGTAATACACACAGCACCTTGAGGGAATCTTTGTTTATTAGGTTCTTTCCAAAGCCAATCAAAAGCTGTATCCAAGCCCAGCCCCAATTATCCAGAAAAACGGACAAGAGAGACCTGAATGCTGTACGAATGGGGAAAGTAAAGTGCAAGTTCCCATATGAGGCTCATCACTCATCTGGAGCATGAAAGTGGGACCTCATAGGTTTTTATGGGAGTTTAGAAAGCACAGTGGTAAAAAAATATGATTGCATTTGTCCAAGAAAGGGCTATAACAATTTTATTTATTTATTTATTTATTTAAAATATTTTTACCCCACCTCTCTATTTAAAATATCTGAGGTGACTTACAAAATTTACACAGTACAAATATATAAAAAATGAAAATACGAGACCTCAGAGGGACATAAAACACACACACACACGCAAATATAAAAGCACGAGTAAAAAGGGTGGCTTTAGCCTGATGCTGAAACAATGCTAACGCTGGAAGATGACAGTCCTTCAGATACCCCGGACCCAACTCATTTAGGGCTTTATAGGTCTTAACCAAGACCTTAAATTGTGCCTGGAAACATACCAGAAGCCAGTGCAGCTACCAGAGCACTGGCTTAATGTGCTCTGTATAACGAGTATTAGTTAAAACTCGAGCAGCTGCATTCTGGACCAGCTGAAGTTTCCGAAGGCTCTTTAGAGGCAGCCCCACATAAAGCGCATTACAGTAATCCAGTCGAGATGCAACAAGAACATGGATCACTGTGGCCAAGTCATGCTTGTTCAGGAAGTGTCGCAGCTGGCGGTTCTGACGAAGCTGTTCAAAAGCACTCCTTGCCACCAAAGAAATCTGGTTCTCAAATGTTAAAAAAGGGTCCAGGAGGACTCCCACACTGCGTACCTGTTCTTTCAGGGGGAGACTAAGCCCATCTAGAACAGGTACCGTGCCACATTCCCGAACAGATGGCTTCCTGATCCACAGGACCTCAGTCTTATCTGGAATCAACTTCATCTTGTTTGACTTCATCTAGTCCATCACTGCCTCCAGACACTGGTTTAGATCAGTCACTGCCACACTTGGTTCTGATGTTACAGGGAAAGAGTTGGGTGTCATCTGCATATTGATGGTACCATCCTCCAAAACTCCTTATGATCTCTCCCAGCGGCTTCATATAGCTATTAAACAGCATAGGGGACAAGATGGAACCTTGCGGGACTCCATAGAATAATTGCCACAGGGTCGAACAACAGCCCCCTAGCTCCACCTTCTGAAAGCATCCCGACAGGTAAGACTGGAACCACTGCAGAATAGTGCCTCTGATACCCAACTCCGCCAGGCATTCCAGAAGGATACTATGGTCAATGGTATAAAAAGCTGCTGAGAGGTCCAAGAGAATCAGCAGGGATGCACTCCCCTATCTATCCCCCGGCGTAGGTTATCTACCAGGGCGACCAAGGTGGTTTCAGTTCCAAAACCCAGCCTAAAGCCAGACTGAAATGGATCTAAATAATCTGTTTCTTCCAAGAAAGCTTGGAGTTGCAATGTCACCACCTGCTTGAGTACCTTGCTCAAAAAGGGAATAATAGCAACTGGGTAATAGTTATTCAAATCATGTGGGTCCAGGGAAGGCTTCTTAAGTAGTGGTTTTATCACTGCCTCTTTCAAGGTGGCAGGAACCATACCAGATCTAAAAGACGCATTAACAATCCCCTGGACCCAGCTAGTCATCATTTCCTGGCTAGATTTAATAAGCCATGAAGGGCAGGGGTCGAGCGAGCATGTGGTCGGTTGCACTCCTCCAAGCACCTTGTCCAATTTTAAAAAGTGAACCTCACCAATGACAGACATTTAGACCGACCTAAAACTGAGCACAGACATGCTAACTTGACAGAAGAGGTGTAATTTTCATGAAAGTTACAATATGATGGACAAGATCTTTTCCTGGTTCTAGGATAATGAAAAGAACCATATAAGCAATAAGCTATGCTTCTTGGATTTTCAAAATGCACACAGCTAAGTTACTAAAACTTACTTCCTGGAAATTTCAAGAGTGCAAGACTCAGGGTTACCTTTTGCAGGTTCAATCTCATTTCCAGAAATGTGAAAATTATGCCTGATAAATAAGTGTTTGTGAGCACACATCCACACACCCCTATCCACACAACCCCATAGTTAAATTTTGATCGTATCAAAAATCTTTGAAAGTTATTTTCTTGGTGTGACACAGTATTCAAGAGTATGAAAGTGACTCTACTAAATGAGTATGGAGTTTCATTACTGGGAGGATAGGAGTTTCAAGGAATAATTAACTTAACTTGAAATATTCCCAATACTAGAAATAAAAACCAATATGTAACCAACGCACACATGATTTCTTGTCTTCAATGATTAATGATGACAAAAGCTGGAGTAGACACAAGTTGCTTGGGTGAGGTGGGAAAGATATGAAGAAAAGGGAAAAGGCAGTGATCAAGTAGCTAAAACTAGCTGAGCTCCAGTGAACTAAGCTGATGCTATGAAAGGTGTGATGTTTATGCTTGTTGTAGCCCCACCTAAACATGATCTAAATGATTGAAATTCTGCATTTCAGCATTTACATGTTAATTACCAACAGTACAAGCCACTGTGTCATTTGATACTTAGATAAAAATAATTTCATCTCAGAGATGAAAAATATTCAGCACGTGTAGAGATTAAAGAAGGAGACTCTTAAGAACTCTTTGGCTAAAAATGAGCAAAGAAACAGTAAAAAGAATTAAAAACATTTCTCCACACACATCTCTCTTTGAAGTGCTCTTACATTTCTGAAAGAGAACTCAAAAAGCCATAACTGATACCTCTAATTTTGATTGAGCTAAGCAATCCGTTAAAATCAATAACTGCAAGGTCAGAAATGTTTAAGATGTGATATTTATAGGTCTGTAAGACTGGACTTTTACACTGGGAAGACAGCAATGAAACTGGCTCATATATACCACAAAGACCTAGAAAAGTCTCCAAGAAAGGTTTTTCAGTTATAAAGACTAGGTAGTATCTCAGATAGCATAATCCAACCAACATATTCAGTACCTCTACCTGCATCAATCTGATATGTAATTTGGGCTTGTCTAGACCATTAAGACTGGTCACTTTATTTATTAATTATTATTATTATTATTTCTCCTCACTGATCTTGCTTCATGTGTAACCACCCAAAAAGGCATATGGGATGGAAAATCGGCAATGATTGTGATGGAACTCCAGAGCCCATCAGACTAGCCCAAGACCAGTGAAGCCATGGAGGATATTGCACTGTCCAAGTCATGCACAGTGGGAGGACAACATGCTAGAGTCTCTTTATAAAGAAACCAGCCTTGGTCCTCAGTTTCTTTGACCCTACTAAGAGAGCTATAAAGTGATCTAAAAGACTTTGAAAGTGATTCTAATTCCTTCCTTTCAGGGTTCAAAACTAAAAACAGATTTCTACAGAACAGAGAAGAATGGTTCCCACAGGATTTCAGGTGGTCTGTGTAACGGAGACACCTAGGTATCCAACAAAGCTGAAGGTCGAAGTGGTTGGAATGCAGACAAAGCAACTGGTGCCAGCATAATGGATGCTGTGTGTATTAGTGATTCAAAAGACACCAAAGTTGCTTTATGCAGAACTAGTTGGGGAAGACACAGAAGATCCCTTGCCAAGAAGGACAGCAGATAGAAGACAATGAAAGGGTAAATATTTGTCTGCTGGTGCTGAGATAGACTTGATCAGCTGGAACAATGAAAAGGGACCCAGTGAGGGTGAATACACAGGTAGAATTAATAGTGCTACCTTATGCAAAAGCTGGTGAGTACCTAGATTTGCTATGTCTAGAACCAGTACCAGACCTCCTGAAAGCTATTTTAAAAGACCAAGACTTAGAGCACTTGTCAGCAACAGAATAGCTGGAGCACTTTGAGCCTAATGGTGAAGGTGGAAAGTGACCTCTCTCATCAGACTTGCACTTTGAATCATGGGCAGTGGGAGGGATGCTCCTCATGGACGGAATCTGCTACTTCAAGGTCAGGGCTCAGTTTTGACATGGGACATCTTTCATAAGGTGAACTTGGAGGCAGAAATCCCTGTTTTTTCGTCTTAGTAGGAAGGGAAGTACAAATAGGGCATTTCCCTTCCTCACATGGCCATCATCAAGGCAAATCAAGCAGCTATCATTTGAACGCTATAGGAATTTTGAAACACTGGCTAACTAAAGCAAATACCATGAGGACCTCCAATTCTCACCGGGGTGGTAAGAAGGAACTGAGAGAAAAGTGGTGGACACATCCATTTTATACCCTTGTCAGAGACCATTTGGAGTGGTGTGTCCCATGTGACACCTTATGCTATTTTATGGGGCTTAGATCATTAGAAACAGAGATAGCTGGGTTTGCCATGACAGGAAGAACTGCATGGTGACTTGCTTGCCTGGTGGAAAAGGTGTGGATCTCTCATGACATATAGCTAGATGTATGTGCAGTGCTGGGGAGGAGCTCGTGGTCACAGTACATGTAGGTACCAGTGACATAGGGAGGTATAAGAAAGAGGTCCTGGAGGCAAATTTAGGGTGCTAGGTAAGAGATTGAAGTCCAGGACCGCCATGGTAGCATACAATATATATTTGAAAAACAGAACATGTTGTGTTGGTGCAGGAGTGGCACTACATGTGAAAGAAAAGCCTAGAATCAAATGAAACAAACATCTTAAATGAACGCAACTGTGTAATAGAATCTCTGTAGACAGTAATTCCATGCTCTAACAATGAAAATATAGCAGTAGGGATATATCTGACCAGGATGATGATAGTGACTGTGAAATGTGCAGGGAGATGAGAGAGGCTATTAAAAATGTTTTAAAAACCTCAGTAATAAGGGGGCTTTCAACTATCCCCATACTGACTGAGTGCATGTCACCTTGGGATGGGATGCTGAGATAGTTTCTTGAAACCTTAGAGTCACAGAATCATAGGGCTGGAAAAGGCCTCAGGAGTTCATCAAGTCCAACCCCTGGCCCAAAGCAGGACCAATCCCAAATAAATCATCCCCTCCAGGTTTTGGTCAAGCTGGGACTTAAAAACCCCATAGGACTGGAGATTCCACCACCTTTGTAGGTAACCCATTGCTGCACTTCACCACTCTCCTAGGCTATGTCTACACTACAAGTTTTTTGCGGAAAAACAACCGTTTTTGCGCAAAAACCAGCAGAGTGTCCACACCTCAAGCGCGTTTTTGCACAAGAAAAATCGACAGATCAGAGGGCTTTTGCCGGTAGAGTTATTCCTCTTCCCATGAGGAATAACTCCTTTTTGCACTACAGATCTTGTACAAAAAGGCAGGTGTGGACGCCCTGGAGTGGTTTTTGCGCAAGAAACCCCTATCGGAAAAAGCACAGGTGCTCTGATGGCCATTCTGTGAATAGCAATCAGAGCTTTCTTACGCAAGAGTGTCCATGCAGTGTAGACGCTCTCTTGCACAAAAGCACATCGCTTTTGCAATGCGCTTTGAGGTCTGGACGCACTTTTGTGCAAGTAGTTTTTGCGCAAGAACTCTTCAGCAAAAGGCTTCTTGCGTAAAAACCCTGCAGTGCAGACAAAGCCCATGAGAAACAGTTTTTCCTAATAGCCAACCTAGACCTCTCCTACTGCAACTAAACTGATTGCTTCTTGGAGCAGCTAGTCCTGGAACTCTCAAAAGGAGAGGCAATCTTGATTTAGTCTTAAATGCACAGGATCTGGTTCAAGAGGAGAATTTAGCTAGACCACTTGGTAATAGTGACACCAATATAATTAAATTTAACATCCCTGTGGAAGTGAAAAAGCACCACAGAGGCCCAACATTGTGACACTTAATTTCAGAAAAGGGGACTATACAAAAATGAGGGAAGTAGTTAAACAGGATTTAAAAGGTACAGTGACAAAAGTGAAATCCCCGCAAGCTGCATTGGAATTTTTAAAAGACAAACCTGAGGAACTGTCACTATTGAGGTATCATTACAGACAGTTTAACAAATCAATAAGCTAAACAGTAATAAATCACCAGGACCAGATGGCATTCACCCAAGAAATCTGAAGGAACGCAAAAAAGAAACTGCAGAACTACGAACTGAAGTTTGTAACTTACTTAAATCAGCTTCTGTACCAAAAGGCTGGCGAATAATTAAATGTGACAAGAGGTGATTCTGGCAATTGGAGGCCAGTAAGCCTGACTCCAGTGCCAGGGAAACATGTTGAAACTATAGTAAAGGACAAAATTGTCAGACACATAAATGAACATAATTTGTTGGGGAAAATTCTACATGGTTTTTGTAAAGGGAAATCATGCCTCACCCATGTACTAGAATTCTTGCGGGGGCCAACAAGCATGTGGACAAAGGAGATCCAGTGGATATATTGTACTTAGGCTTTCAGAAAGTCTCTGACAAGGTCTCATACCAAAGATGCTTAAGTGAAGTAAGCTGTCATGACATAAGGGAGGTCCTCTCAGATTGGTAACTGATTAAAAGACAGGAAACAAAGTGTATGTATACATGATCAGTTTTCAGAATGGAAAGAGGTAAATAATGGCATCCACCAGGGAAATGTACTGGTACCAGTTCTATTCAACATATTCATAAAGGATCTGGAAAAAGGGGTAAATAGTGAGGTGGCAAAATTTGCAGGTGATACACAACTATTTAAAATAGTTAAGTTCCAAGCAGATTGTGAACAGCTACAAAAGGATCTCACGAAACTGGGTGACTGGGTAAGAAAATGGAAGATGAAATGAAATAGTGATAAATGTAAAGTAACGCACATTGGAAAACAATCCCAACTGCACATATAAAATGACAGGGTCTAAGTTAGCTGTTGTCCCTCAAGAAAGATCTTGGTGTCATTTTGGACAGTTCTCTAAAAACATCCACTCAATACGCAGCAGCAGTCAAAAAAGTGAACAGAATGTTGGACTAATTAAGAAATGAATTGATAAGAGAACAGAAAATATAATATTGCCTCTATATGAATCCATGGTATACCCATATATTGAATACTGTAAGCAGATATGGTTACCTCATCTCAAAAATACATATTTGAATTGGAAAAGGCTTAGAAAAGGGCAACAAAAAGGTTAGGGGTATGGGTATGGCATCCGTATGAGGAATGATTAATAAGACTGGGACTTTGCAGCTTGGAAAAAAATGATTAAGAGGGGATATGAACGAGATCTATAAAATCATGACTGGTGTGGAATGGGGAGGGGGGTTACCAAATGAAATTATTCAGCAGCAAGTTTAAAGCAAACAAAAGGAAGTATTTTTTCACACAATGAAAATAATCACAGAAATGGTAACTTGACCGAAGAGGTGTAACAATAAATTATGGAGATGGTGAAGGAGACCTGGAGTAATTGTGGTGAGTGACTGAGGCAAAAAGGATATTCAGGGGATTACTCTGTGGCACCACTGAAGGGGAAAAGCTATACAGAGGGTGGAAGGGATATTCAGGAGCATATTATTTGAATTTCTGAAATGCTGTTCAAAGTACCCATGCTAGACAGAAAAATGGTGTGTGACAGTTGTAACTACATTAAGGTAAGGTGGGGATTCCGGAAGCCTAGAGATGGATGGATGAATTTCTTTGGAGAATTTCACAGGCTAGTCTAGTGCCTACTCTTGTTAATGGACCATGCTGGCCTCAGTTGTTTATTATCTGCATATTCCCAATATATGCATCTTATATTTATTAACCTTAGAGAGCATCTATGCAAGGATTTCAGTTTTGTAAAGCACTTTGGCAGCATGTGACAAAATTAATTCTATATTTAAGTGTTTCATGCTGTCCAAAAGGGAAAAGGTATCACTGGTAAGAAACTAGTGAATAAGCATATAGTATACATGAAGTTAGAAATGTCAACCTCCCACTCAGGAAAGAGCTACTCTAGCTCTCTTGTCTAGCTAACCTTCCCATGTATAAATTACTAAATAATATAATTAACATTTATACTGCATGTTAAAAGCACTGCAGAAATATTATAGGCCATCCTTGCTATAAGTCCAAGATACATTCCAAAAAGCTTGGACTTATAGCGAAACAACTTGAAATGAGGGATTTTTTTCCCCCATGGCTGACTTCCATTTGTGCAAATTGGGGATTTTTGTGTGCAACTTAAGAGCGGGGAATGGGAGGACTTATAACGCATCAGTTCCTACAAGCATCAACAACTTTAGTGAAGAACGGATGTATACCAGGGAGACTTATATCAGGGGCATATAATGAGGCCTGTACCTCATTAATTCCCACATGACCCCTATTTGGTACACGTGTAAGTATTATTCTTTCAGCTTAACAAATGGGAATAAAGAGGCAGTTATTTGCCCAAGGACAACTAGTAAATCACTGGCCCAGAATTAGGACATATGTCCTTACGACTCCAGCCCTATGCTGATCACACTAACAGCACACTGTGTTCTGAATGTTGAGTTTTTTTAAATATACAAAATAAATATAATTTATTCCATTCCTCAGTGTCACATTTTATAATGCATTAATCCAACAAAGCTTATGTTGTATGGCTGGAACTGAAGAGAAGCAGGATAATACTTTACATTATGGAAAATGTTTAATATATTTCCTTTTAATAACATGTGTAATACTTTAGATTAGACCAGAAATCCATCATTCCAAAATACATTAAATTGAGAAAGTGGCAGCAGTGGTCAAGACAACCAAAACTAAATTGTAAGACACCACAAATAAGACCTCTAGACATGAGGTGCTGGAGATAACACAGTAGTTGCAAACACAAAACTCTTTGGGAATCTTGCATTTTAGTGAACCTACTGTCTGAGCTAAAGATAAGTTCAGTCTCTTAGTCTAAACAAATGCTTAACTGGAAGATGTGCTCTAACCTGCCAAGAGACTCATAGCAATGAAGTAAAGAATTTTAAGTAATTATGTACATATCTATCCATGTAACAATAGTGCAATCATAATGCTTTGCAATTTATTTATAAATCCATGACCTCTTCACAATCTAAACCTATCCCTTACCTTTTTAGATGGGGCAAAGGGTATTAAAACATTTATCTACTGGACAAAGGTTTAAATACCACATCAACAGAAGACTGTAAGAAAAGGGTTTTGGTCAGTTTCCCTTACCCGCAGTCCATGGAAACGAGGATTGCTATAGAAAAGCTTCATCTGCTCTGATGGAAGTGGTCCTAGCACCTTCTGAATTGTAAAAAGCTGGTCAATTTCACTTTCTCCAGGAAACAGTGGCTGCCCATCACTAAGTTCGCCAAGAATGCAGCCAACAGACCACATATCAACAGATTTCCCATAGGGGGCACTGAAAAGCAAATACAATAATGTTCACACTAATCAACAAAAGTATCTTCTTGATAATCTATTTGCATTTATTAACTAACTTTTTGTTTATATTTAAATTACTTATGCCTGGAAAAATAAATTTGATACTTGCTTCTTTAGGCTCATTTATAGAGTGGATTCACTAACTGCACTGAAGTTTGAAAAGAGAACTAGCCTTGTCAATTACCCTTGAGGACTTTCCTTTCTTTTCTGGAAAACTCAGCAATAAAGAATATTTCCAAAGCAGAAACATAGACATTACGCTGATGTTCAAAAGTTAAGCTAACACTAACTTCTCTTCATTTTTCCAATCTACACAGAAAAAGGTGAGAGAATGGTAAACTTGCTACTCTGATCTGCAAGTGGACCAGAACTAAATGATCTGGAAAAGAGGGTAAACAGAGAGGTGGCAACATCTGCATATAATACAAAATTACTCAAAATAGTTAAATCCAAATCTGATTGTGAAGAGTTACAAAGGGATCTCACTAAGTTGGGTGACTGGGCAACAAAATGACACAAACATCAATACTGATAAGTACAAAGTAATGCACAGTGGAAAAATTAATTCCAACTATACATACAAAATGGTGGGATCGAAAGTAGCTGTTACCACTCAAGACAAAGATCTTGGCATCACTGTGGATAAGTTCTCTTAAAATATCTGCTTAACATGCAGCAGCAGTAAAGCAAACAATATTAGGAACCATTAGAAAAGGGATAAATAAGTAAACAGAACATTTAACAATTCAACAATATAAATCCATAGGACACCCACTCCTTGAATACTGCTTGCAGCTCTGATTACCCCATCTCAAACAAGATATAGTACAATTGGAAAACACACAGAGAAGGGCAACAAAAATATTTAAGCAGTGGTTCCCAACCTGTGGGCCACGGACCCCTTGCGGTCTGTGATGGTATTGCAGGGGGTCCATGGAAAGTTTAAAATAAGAATTGGGCCCACTGTGGGCCCAATCCTTACTTTTCTCCCCCCCGCCCCCGCTTTCTTTTATTTTTTCTTGCCCATGGGAGGGGGTATCTGTGAAATTGTAATAGATTGAAAAGGGGTCCATATACCCAAAAAGGTTGGGAACCACTGTATTGGGGTATAGAACTGTTTCTATATGAGAAGACATTAAAAAGACTGGGACTGTTTATCTTAGAAAAGAGACGACCAAGGGGCAATACAATAGAGATCTATAAAATCAAGAACCATGAAGGATAAGTGCTATTTACTCCCTCTCATAACACTGAATGAAATCCATAGGCAGCAGGCTTAAAAACAAACAAAAGAAAGTATTTCTTCACATAAAATACAGTCAGACAGTAGAACTCATTGCCAGAGGATGTTGTGAAGGCCAAAAGTATAACTGGATTAAAAAAGATAAGTTCCAGGAGGATACCATTAGCGAAGATGGTCAGGGATACAAACCAATTCTCGAGGTGTCGCTAAACCGCCAACTTCCAGAAGTTGGGACTAGCAGGGTATGGCTCACGCAAAATTGTCCTGTTCATTTCCTTCCCTCTGAGACATCTGGTGCTGTACACTGCCAGAAGACAGAGTACTGGACTAGGGAGTTCATTGGTCTGACCCACTATGGCTGTTCTTATGTTCTTCCTGTCTTTGACGCTTGAATCTTACATTGTGGGTTGATTTGAACTGGTTACTTTGTTCTGGTGTACTTTGTGAGGGGAGGGCTCAAGAGGGTTACTCGCAGAGTCAGGTTGGGCCTTGAGACTCTGGAGGTCAATCTGTCAGGCTGGAGTGACCCACAGGGAAGCCTTGCTTGAGAACAGGCCTACTGAGCCTAGTCTGCTCAAAGGATGGGGAGCTAGAAAAGATGAAGTAGGAAGCCAAAGGTGCCTACTATAAGCTGGTTGCCTACTATAAGCTGCCATGAGACATGCTTTCACTTAGGGGAAAAGAGGAACAACACTAAGAAAAATTACTTATCCCATCTGGAGAAGACTGTTTGCATCAGCCCAAACACAGCAAAACAGAGCATGATGAAGCTCCTTAAAAGCACATCAGGGGAGGACCTGCTGTGTCTTGTCTCTAGTGCTGGAGGGGCCTGGCGCTACTGATGTCTCTTGCTGATCTAGCAGAGACTCACACCCTTCTCCGGCCCTGCTGCTGGAAGTTCTCAATGCCATTTGGTTTTGTGGTGCTGATAGTACATTGAGACTGGCAGAAGAGTAGGGACCAAAAGAGGGTTAGTGCTCTTGTCCCCACTATAATCTGCACCATGTTGTTAGGTACAGGTTCTAAAGATAAGAAGCTTCCCCTGACAGTGCCTGAACAGGGTATATGGTGGCCATGGCCAGAAGCCAGAGTTACCAGAGCAGCTTCTGAGAGCAAAATCTGCACAACTGTCCTGTTTGGCAATGCTGTAGGATAAATGAAGGCAACAAGCATTTTCTCCCTGGGCTTTTCCTTGACAGGCTTTTCCCCCACGTGAAGCCTCAAGCTGGGAAAAGAGCAGGGAAGGCCACTTCATGTTATGGAGCAAGATTCCTTTAGAGCCGAAAAATGTGCTAAAACCCCCTCCAAGTCAGTAACAGTTTATCTTCCTTGCAAACAGAAAAAAAAAATGGAAGAAAAATTCTGAACCAAGACTGGAAGTTTAATAGATTTTTCATTGTGTGCTGTAGGGCAAGAGGACTGGAAACTGCCTGTCTGAAATAAAGCAGCAGATTAAAGTGGGCCATTTTCCAAAAGCAAAAGTCAAGCCTCCACCTGCTGACTGACTGGTCTGGTCCTGCTTCATTAAATTGCAAAACAGAGGAAAAAAATATAGGCATGAGGAGCCTGGATAAGAGCATGAACTCCTACACATTACACAGACAAAGAAGGCCTACCCACAGTGACTAAAAAGGAGTATAATAGTCCTTCACACTGCACAAGACGTAGACTGTGTTTCCAGACACTAATTCAGTTGGTCTCTCAGAACAAAATATCTTTAGACATGCTAGTATTTGTCACCAATTTATAACCCCAGAAGTGTACTTCATTAAAGAACTTCAGGTAACTTTTAAAGTGAGTAGATTTTGGATAATGTATTAACAATTGGATACTTCACAATAATGTTTCCTTCTTATGAAGTACATGCACTTTTATGCACACAGAGTAAAAGAATACAAAAGCCTCTTTAAAAGTAGATAATTCCCCATAGATTTAAAGAGTATAAATATAAGAACGGTTACTTACCTGTAACTGTTCTTCGAGATGTGTTGCTCATGTCCATTCGAATTAAGTGTGCGCACTGCGTGCACCGCGTCTTCTGGAGCGTTTTCCCTAGCGGTACCCGTAGCGCTGGCAGGGCACCCCTTGGAGTGGCGCCACCATGGCGGGGCATAAGTACCCCTGCCAGCGCTCCCCCACCTCAACTCCTTCTTGCCGGACGCTCCGACGAAGGGGAGATAGGGGGGAATCGAATGGACATGAGCAACACAGCTCAAAGAACAACAGTTGCAGGTAAGTAACCGTTCTTTTCTTCTTCGAGTGGTTGCTCATGTCCATTCGAATTAGGTGACTCCCAAGCCAACCCCACTTTATGGAGGAGGGGTCAGAGCACTCAGAAAGAGAAGTCCACGAAAGCTGAACAACCCAAACATATTTATTCAACTAACCAAACACAGAAAACTGTAGAAAAGTGCCATGTGGTACAGATAAAACAAACATATTTACAATACAGAGCTGAGGACTGCAGATCCCAGTCCTGCGTCCTCCCTGGCCTGCTGTGTCAATGCATAGTGCGCCGTAAAGGTATGGACCGACGACCACGTGGCCACCCTGAAGATTTCAGTGATTGGAACCTGCGCCCCAAAAGCTACAGAGGACGCCTGCACCCTGGTGGAATGTGCTGTAACCCGGGGCGGAACCTTCCCAGCCAGGACATAACACTCCCTGATACACCCCGCGACCCAATTGGACAACCTCTGGGTCGATATGGGGAGCCCTTTCATTCTGTCAGAGAAAGCAATAAACAATTGTGTGGATTTGCCAAAGTGTTTAGTCCGATCAATATATAAGGCTAGTGCACATCTAGCATCGAGGGAATGGAGCACTTGCTCTTTAGGTGAGGCATGGGGCTTTGGAAAGAAAACCGGGAGGTAAATTTCTTGGGACAAATGGAACGGTGACACCACCTTGGGGAGAAAGGCCGGATGAGGGCGGAGCCTCACGTTATTGTCCGAGAACACTAGGTAGGGAGGGTTTACAGTTAACGCCCTCAGCTCGGAGACCCTGCGAGCCGACGTAATGGCCACAATGAACGCAAGCTTCATAGAGAGGTGCTTCAAAGAACATGTGACCAGCGGCTCAAAGGGGTGCAACACAAGTCTGGACAGCACAAGGTTAAGGTCCCAAGCGGGGAGAGGGGGTCTAACGGAGGGGTACAACTTGTCCAAACCCTTAAGGAACCTTTTGACCACAGGGTCAGAAAACAGAGAAACTCCTGCCGAACCAACATGGAAGGCGGAGAGAGATACCACATGGACTTTGATAGAGGAGGCAGAGAGGCCACCAGACCTAAGCTCAAAAAGGTAGTCCAGAATGGACGGGACCAGTGCACAGGACGGGTGCACTCCCCTTCTGGATGCCCAAGACGAGAACCGCCGCCACTTGGCTGCGTATGACCGCCTGGTAGATGGTTTCCTACTACCTAGGAGCACCATCTGTACCTCCAGGGAACATTCCCTTTCCGGTTGGGTCAGCCACGGATAAACCAGGCCGTCAGGTGGAGAGAGCTGAGATTCGGGTGAACCATGAGGCCCCCGTCCCAAGGTTGTATCAGGAGATCCCGAACCGGCGGGAGCGTTATAGGCTCCTTGGTGAGCATATCCACCAGGATAGGGAACCAGAACTGCCTGGGCCACCGAGGGGCTATCAGGATGACCGTGGACCTGAAGGTCTTGACCCTGGTCAGAACCCTGGGAATTAGGGGAAACGGAGGGAATGCATAGAGGATGCCCGCCGGCCATGGCACGGTCATGGCATCTCCCCTGGAGTGTTCCCCCAGCCCCGACAGGAAGCAGTAACTCCGGCACTCGGTGTTGTGTGCAGAGGCAAACAAGTCCACTAGGGGACAACCCCACCTGTGGAAGACCTGACGAAGGGCCGAATCCTGAGAGACCATTCGTGGGCTCCAAAGGACCTGCTCAGAGCATCGGTGAGCAAATTCTTGCACCCCGGTAGGTACTCTGCCTGCAACACTATATCATGCGCTACGCACAGGTCCCACAGCCTCAAGGCCTCGTGGCAGAGAGGAGGCGACCGGGCTCCCCCCTGCTTGTTGAGGTAAAACACAGCCATCATGTTGTCCAGGCGCACCAGGACAGAGTGGCGAGACAGCTTCAACAGGAAGGTCTCGCAGGCTCTCCTGACTGCCTTGAGCTCCCGGACATTTATGTGCAGAGCCCGCTCTGCAGGCGACCACAAACCCTGGGTTCTGAGACACCCCAGGTGTGCTCCCCAACCCAGGTCCGAAGCATCTGTGACCAGTGTAAGCGAGGGAGGAGGTACAGTGAACGGAACCCCGCTGCACACCACAGCCTCCTGAGTCCACCATTGTAAGGAGGCTATCACCTCCAGAGGCACTGTGAGAACCGTGTCCCAGAGACCCCTGGACTGATTGAATGCCCTTGACAACCAGGCCTGCAGCGGCCTGAGCCTCATTCGAGCATGGCGTACCACATATGTACATGCCGCCATGTGTCCCAGCAGCCTCGAGCAGACCCGGGCGGTCGTGATGGGGAACCGGGTTAACTCGGAGACCAGCTCTACTATGGACAGAAACCTGGTTCTGGGGAGGAGTGCTTTTGCCACTCTGGCATCCATAAGAGCACCTACGAATTCAAGGTGCTGAGAGGGAGTCAACGATAACTTTTCCTCATTTAGCATGAGTCCCAGCCTTACGAAGAGGGCCCTTGTGAGGGAAACATGGGCCTGCACTTGTTCGTAGGAACGACCACGAATCAGCCAGTCTAGGTATGGAAAGACATGTACCCCTTTTTTGCGGAGGAACGCCGCTACGACTGCCATGCATTTTGTAAAGACCCTGGGTGCTGTTGAAAGGCCAAATGGGAGCACCGTAAATTGGAAGTGGCATTGGGAAACAATAAAATGGAAGAACCTCCTTTGGCTGGGTCTTATTGCCACATGGAAGTAAGCGCCCTTGAGATTGAAAGTTGCGTACCAGTCTCCTAGCTGTAAAACCGGGATAACAGAGGCCTGGGTTACCATTCTGAACTTGGATTTCACCACCGTCTTGTTGAGGTCCCTAAGATCTAAGATGGGATGAACCCCACCCTTGGGTTTTGGGACAGTAAAATACCGGGAATAAAAACCCTTGCCCTTCAGATGTGAAGGGACCCTCTCTACGGCTCCCTTTTCGAGGAGCGTGAGCACCTCCTGACGGAGAATGCCTTCGTGAGAGATGTCCCTGAAAAGGGACGGGGCGGGTGGGTTGAAAGGGGATGGTATAGCCATTTCTGACTATTTTCAGAACCCAGGCGTCGGTGGTGATTTCTGCCCAGGCGTGGGCAAACTGGGATAACCTGGCCCCAAACGGGGGGCCAGGGTGGGAGGCTAGTGCGCAACTCTCTAGCAGCCTGTCAAAACTGGTGCTTGGGCTGCTGAGAGGGGCCTTGACCAACCCCATAGGGGTTGTCCCCTCTCGGGCGGCGTCGAAGACCCCTTGCGGATGATGGGCCCGCAGCTGCCCCCTCACCCCCACTGGGAGCATGAGGACAGCGTCTCCAGTAATCCCCACAGGGGACCTGGGACTGCGTTCTCCCCTGCTGTCTATAGGGAAGCTGACGATGCTGAGGGGCTAGCATGTGGATCCCCAAGGACCGGAGAGTAGATCTCGTGTCCTTAAGCGCATGGAGCCTGGAGTCAGCGTGCTCTGAAAACAATGCTTTGCCATCAAAAGGCAGGTCCTGGATCGTGGTTTGGACGTCCGGAGGTATTCTGGACACCTGCAGCCAGGCACCACGGCGCATAATTACGCCCAACGCCATGGTACAGGCTACAGAGTCAACAGCATCCAGGGAAGCCTGGAGAGCCGTGCGGGCGATGGTTCTGCCCTCCGAGGTCACGGCTGCAAACTCCTGACGGGCCTCGGCAGGGAGCTTATCTTTAAACTTATCCAGCGCCTGCCATGTATTATAAGCATACCGACTCAGCATTGCTTGCTGGTTAGCAATGCGGAGCTGCACCCCACCAGTGGCATAGACCTTACGGCCCATCAGGTCAAGGCGTTTGGGCTCTCTAGCCTTCGGGGACGGCCCCGGCTGCGGGAGCCTCTCCTTTTGAGCCGCAGCTTGAACGACCAAGGACCCTGGAACAGGTTGGGAGTACAGGTGTTCGTGCCCCGACTAGGGGACATAATAGCTCGACTCCCTTTAAGGTAGGAGTCAGGGAAGCCGGGGTCTGCCACAGGGCATTAGTAATCTTGGCCACGGCTTTATTAAGTGGCAAAGCCAAGCGGGCGGGCGCATCGTCGGAGAGAACGTCAATCATGGGGTTTGTGTCCTCCACTACTGGCTCCACTGGGACAGGTTGGAGGCCAGACGCCTAAGCAGATCCTGATGTGCTCGAGCATCCATAGTAGGCAGCACCGGTGCAGGGTCCGCCAAGGCTTCATCAGGAGATGACGATGACGACGACTCCTGGGTCAGTACCGGATCCAGCGTAGGACCCGGTTGAGGGGCCGGCTGGACAGGTGACACCGCTTGTGGAAGCGGCTCCAGCATCGAAGCCTGCGGCTCTGTAGCGGCATCTGTAGTAACAGACCTCTGGGGCGAAGGAGGGGGTCGTGACAGTGATGCCAACGGTGGTGCTTGGTGCCCCGAGACACCAGACACCACGGAGGGGGGCACAGGCCCCTGCCACTGGTGGTATGCCCACGGAGTCCAGAAGGGCCATTGCGGTTGCAGCGGCCAAGTCTGCTGCATATGCGGACGATCACGCCTGTGCCAGGAACGGGATCTATGACGAGGGGTAGCTCCCGAGGACTCCGACCTGAACGAGGCCACATCAGAATCCGACGAGTAGTCAGACTCAGGCCAGGAGGCACAGATGACGAATGCCCTGCTACCAATGGGGGAGCAAACCTGGCCATAGACTTGGGTTTGCCCGCGTGCATGCGAAGAGGCCATGCCGGCGCTGGGAAGACAGGTCCCGGCACCGGTTGCGGTGCTGGGAAGACAGGTCCCGGTGCCGGTTGCGGTGCCGACACGGTGCATGGCTGTGCTGTCAAAGTCAGTACCGGTTGTGGATGTGGAACCCCCAAAGCCGGCTGTCCTTCTGGCCGCAGCACCATCGCTGTACCCGCAGACTCTATCGCAGGCTGGAGTGAAGGCGCTAGAGTAGCTGAGGCAAGCCTCGAAGGGATCGGTGTTACCGGTGATGGCGACACCGGCATGGCCCCCGTGGCTGATGCTGGTGCCTGTATCAGTGCCGTAACCTGTATCAGTGCCGAAGAGCCCGGAGCCGGAACTTGCATCGGCGCCGAAGAGCTTGTTGTCGAAGAGCCCGGTGCCGAAGACTGGAGCGGCACCCCGGGAAAGTTGTTCGGCGCTGGTACCAATGATGGTGCCGTAGGCGGTACCACAAGGCTTGAGTAATACGGCACTGGCGCAGCCAAGATGGTGTCTAGAAGAGGTCCCAGCACCGAAGGGGGTCGAGCCCAGTCAAGCACTGGGTGAAGCCTGGTGGCCTACGTCGAGACCGGCACCGAAGTAGAGGCAAGTGGAACTGGTCCCACAAGGGATGGTCCCGCTGCATAAGCGACCGGTGCCGGCCAATCACACCGGTGCAAAGACAAAGTCGGTGCCAACACAGCCTCCGGCGTAGGTGACCTCAACCTCTCTGCCTCAGCCGACGACGGAGGGGAGGTAGTGAGGCTAATGAGATCTTGCGCCGCCTCAAAAGTGTCCGGCGTGGAGGGATGATGCAAGGGTAGTTGACCTGGCCTGGATGGTGGTGCCGCTCACTTACGCCACACAGTGGTAGTGGAGGACGTGTGCACCAGAGACCCGGCACTGCGGTGTAGGCCCTACTTGGACTTCCGGCCCGGAGACCTACCACGGGACATTCTTGATCTCTTTAGTGCCGGGGAGTGGGAACGGTGCTGAGCCCTCGGTACTGATGCTTGTGCACAAGATGGAGCGTCGCGCGTGGACGCTGGTGCACTGCGCACCGCAGAGTGTCCAGTCGGTGCCGGCTGTAAAGCCGCCTCCATGAGGAGAAGCTTCAGACAGGAGTCCCGCTCCCTTTTCGTGCGTGGCTTGAATGACCTGCAGATCTTACAGGCGTCTGCTAAGTGGCCCTCACCCAGACACTTCAAACAGCTATCGTGAGGGTCTCCTCTGGGCATGGACTTAGCGCAAAGCGCGCAAGCCTTAAAGCCTTGCGGCCCAGGCATTCCTCACCCCCGAAGGGGGAGAGGGAACAACAAAAGACTACTAACTAACTAATTTGAACTATTTACAACTATCTACAACACTAAGAGAATGGGAACCATTAACTACTCTAACAGAGAGACACGCTCCAATGACCGTCACGGGCGGTAAGAAAGAATTGTCGTGGGGGGGCGCCGGCAGGGGTACTTATGCCCTGCCATGGCAGCACCACTCCGGGGGCGCCCTGCCGGCACTACGGGTACCGCTAGGGAAAACGCTCCGGAAGACACGGTGCACGCGGTGCGCACACCTAATTCGAATGGACATGAGCAACCACTCGAAGAAGAACTAATATTGCTAGGAACAAAACTTGGATGTTTTATAAATATTTTATGGTGCACTGAATATGGCTGCAGAGGAACACGTTACATTATACCAATAAAAACAGAGCATTAAAGCAAAGTATTATCAATGGCTAAAAGCATCAATGTGCCAAACATTTATAATAGTTACTCTCTTCTATAACAGTTAATTCACCAAGTTTATGTCTATATTATGCATCAAGGGTTTATGCTGCATTTTCCAGTGATAGCAGAACACTTTTGAAAATTAAGGGTCAATTTACATTAAGAATGCACACAGTAGTGTCAAATGTTACACTTCATCACTTTCAAATCACAGAATCATAGAAGATGAGGTTTCTTCCAACTCTAAGGAGGCCATGTAGGCTAACCCCCTGCTCAAAGCAGGGCCAACCCCAATTAAATCATCCCAGCCAGTGCTTTTTCAAGTCGGGCCTTACAAACCTCTAAGGATGGAGATTCAACCACCTCCTAAGTAACCCATTCCTGTGCTTCTCTGCCATCCTAGGGTGTGTCTACACAGACAAGTTATTTCGGAATAATAGCAGTTATTCTGAAATAACTATGCGAGCGTCTACACAGCAATTCCATTATTTTGAAATAATTTCAAAATAATGAACGGCTTATTCTGATGTTTGTAAACCTCATTCTATCAAGAAGAACACCTATTCTGAAATAGTTATTTCGGAATAAGGGCTGTGTAGACGCTCCACTTCTGATATTTTAAAATTGGCCCTCACCAGGGCCATTTTAAGTTATTCCTCCTGGGGCTCTAAATCGAGATAGCACGACTACATTAGGGAAGCCTACCTCCAATTAATTTTGTGGCTTCCCTACAGTCTAGATGTGTTATTTCGAAATAAGCTATTTTAGAATAACTATTCCGGAATAGCTTACTCCGAAATAACTCTGCAGTGTAGACGTAGCCCTTGTGAAATAGGTTCTCCTAATATCCAGTCTAGATCTAATACACTGCAACTTGCGACCATTGCTCCTTATTCTGTCATCTGCCACCACTGAGAGGAGCCTACCTCCATCCTCTTTGGAACTCCCCTTCAGGTAGCTGAAGGCTACTATCAAATCCTACCTTTTCTCTTCTGTAGACCGAATAAGACCAGTTCCCTCAGCCTCGCCTCATATGTCATGTCCCCATAAGTCAGCCCCCGAATCATTTTCGATGCCCCCCACTGGACTCTCTCTAATTTGTCCACATTTTTTCTGTAGTGGGGGGCCCAAAACAGTATGCATTACTCCATATGTGACCTCACCAATGCCAATTAGAGGGGCAGAATCACTTCACTCGATCTGCTGGCAATGCTCCTGCTAATGCAGCACAATATGTCATTAGCCTTCTTGGCAACTGTTAACTCGTCCAGTTTTTTGTACACTATAATCCCCAGTATCAGAGGGGTAGCCGTGTTAGTCTGAATCTGCAAAAGCGGCGAGGAATCCTGTGGCACCTTATAGACTAACTGAAGTATTGGAGCATAAGCTTTCGTGGGCAAAGACCCACTTCGTCAGATGCATGTAGTGGAAATTTCCAGAGGCAGGTATAAATATGCAGGCCAGAATCAGGCTGGAGATGACGAGGTGGATCCAATCAGGGAGGATGAGGCCCACTTCTAGTAGCTGATCTGGAGGTGTGAATTCCAAGAGAAGAGAAGCTGCTTTTGTAGTTAGTGAGCCATTCATGGTCTTTGTTTAATCCTGAGTTGATTGTGTCAAACTTGAAGATGAACTGTAGCTCAGCAGTTTCTCTTTCAAGTCTGGTCCTGAAGTTTTTTTGCTGCAGGATGGCTACCTTTAGATCTGCAGTTGTGTGTCCAGGGAGATTGAAGTGTTCCCCTACAGGTTTTTGTATGTTGCCATTCCTAATATCTGATTTGTGTCCATTGATTCTTTTACGTAGAGACTAGAACATAAGAATGGCCGTACTGGGTCAGACCAAAGGTCCATCTAGCCCAGTATCCTGTCTGCCGACAGTGGCCAGCACCAGGTGCCCCAGAGAGGATGGACCGAAGACAATGATCAAGCGATTTGTCTCCTGCCATCCCTCTCCAGCCTCTGACAAACAGAGGCCAAGGACACCATTTTATCCCCTGGCTAATAGCCTTTTATGGACCTGACCTCCATGAAATTATCTAGCTTCTCTTTAAACTCTATTATAGTCCTAGCCTTCACAGCCTCCTCTGGCAAGGAGTTCCACAGGCTGACTACACGCTGTGTGAAGAAGAACTTTCTTTTATTAGTTTTAAACATGCTACCCATTAATTTCATTTGGTGTCCTCTAGTTCTTCTATTTAGGGAACTAATAAATAACTTTTCTTTATCGGCCCACTCCACACCACTTATGATTTTATATACCTCTATCATATCCCCCCTCAGTCTCCTCTTTTCTAAACTGAAAAGTCCCAGTCGCTGTAACCTCTCCTCATATGGGACCCGTTCCAAACCCTCTAATCATTTTAGTTGCCCTTTTCTGAACCCTTTCCAAGACCAAAATATCTTTTTTGAGGTGAGCAGACCACATCTGTACACAGTATTCAAGATGTGGGCGTACCATAGTTTTATATAGGGGCAGTAAGATATTCTGGATCTTATTTTCTATCCCTTTCTTAATAATTCCTAGCATCCTATTTGCCTTTTTGACCGCCGCTGCACACTGCGTGGAAGTTTTCAGAGAACTGTCCACGATAACTCCAAGATCTCTTTCCTGATTTGTCGTAGCCAAATTAGCCCCCATCATACTGTACGTATAGTTGGGGTTATTTTTCCCAATGTGCATTACTTTACACTTATCCACATTAAATTTCATTTGCCATTTTGTTGCCCAATCACTCAGTTTGGTGAGATCTTCTTGGAGTCCCTCACTGTCTGCTTCTGTCTTGACTATCCTAAACAGTTTGGTCTCATCTGCAAACTTTACCACCTCACTGCTTACCCCTTTCTCCAGATCATTTATGAATAAGTTGAACAGGATTGGTCCTAGGACCAACCCTTGGGGGACACCACTAGTTACCCCTCTCCATTCTGAAAATTTACCATTTATTCCTACCCTTTGTTTCCTGTCTTTTAACCAGTTCTCAATCCAAGAAAGGACCTTCCCTCTTATCCCATGGCCATGTAATTTACACAAGAGCCTTTGGTGAGGGACCTTGTCAAAGGCTTTCTGAAAATCTAAGTATACTATATCTACTGGATCCCCCTTGTCCGCATGTTTGTTAACCCCTTCAAAGAACTCTAATAGATTAGTGAGACAGGATTTCCCTTTACAGAAACCATGTTGACTTTTGTCCAACAAATTATGTTCTTCTACATGCTTCACAATTTTATTCTTTACTATTGTTTCGACTAATTTGCCCGGTACTGAAGTTAGACTTACCGGTCTGTAATTGCTCAGATCGCCTCTAGAGCCCTTTTTAAATATTGGTGTCACGTTGGCTACCTTCCAGTCATTAGGTACGGAAGCCGATTTAAGGGATAGGTTACAAACCACAGATAATAGTTCAGCAATTTCCCATTTGAGTTCTTTTAGAACCCTTGGATGAATGCCATCCGGTCCCGGAGATTTGTTAACATTAAGTTTTTCTATTTGTTCCAAAACCTCCTCTAATGACACTTCAATCCGGGACAGTTCCTCAGATTCATCACCCACAAAGGACGGTGCAGATTTGGGAATCTCCCCAACGTCCTCAGCCGTGAAGACTGAAGCAAAGAAATCATTTAGTTTCTCTGCAATGGCTTTATCGTCCTTGATTGCGCCTTTTATGGTTCGATCGTCTAGGGGACCCACTGGTTTTTTAGCAGGCTTCCTGCTTCTAATGTACTTAAAAACCATTTTGTTATTTCTTTTTGAGTTTTTGGCTAGCTGTTCCTCAAAATCTTTTTTTGCTTTTCTTATTACATTTTTACACTTGATTTGACAGTGTTTATGTTCCTTTCTATTTATCTCACTAGGATTGGACTTCCACTTCTTAAAAGATGCCTTTTTGTCCCTCACTGCTTCCTTTACATGGTGGTTAAGCCACGGTGACTCTTTTTTAGGTCTCTTGCTATGTTTTTTAATTTGGGGTATACATTTAAGTTGGGCCTCTGTCCAGTTTGGCCGATGTATATAGCAGTGGGGCATTGTTGGCACATGATGGCATATATTACGTTAGTAGATGTGCAGGAGAATGAACCAGTGACAGTATGGCTGATCTGGTTAGGTCCTGTGATGGTGTTGCTGGTGTATATATGTGGGCAGAGTTGGCACCGAGGTTTGTTGCATAGATTGGTTCCTGAGTTAGAGTTATTATGGTGCGGTGTGTAGTTGCTGGTGAGAATATGCTTCAGGTTGGCGGGTTGTCTGTGGGCGAGGACTGGCCTGCCTCCCAAGGCCTGTGAAAGCGAGGGATCATTGTCCAGGATGGGTTGTAGATCACTAATGATGTGTTGGAGAGGTTTTAGCTGAGGACTGTAGGTGATGGCCAGTGGCGTTCTGTTGGTTTCTTTCTTGGGCTTGTCCGGTAGCAGGAGGCTTCTGGGTATACGTCTGGCTCTGTCAATCTGTCTCCTCATTTCCTCGCGTGGGTATCGTAGTTTACAGAATGCTTGTTGAAGATCTTGTAGGTATAGGTCTCTGTCTGAGGGGTTGGAGCATATGTGGTTGTACCTCAGTGCTTGGCTGTAAACAATGGATCGTGTGGTGTGTCCGGGATGGAAGCTGGAGGCATGCAAGTAAGCATAGCGGTTGGTAGGCTTTCGGTATAGGGTGGTATTGATGTGACCGTCACTTATTTGCACCATGGTGTCCAGGAAATTCTGCACATCTACTAACGTAATATATGCCATCACGTGCCAACCATGCCCCACTGCTATATACATCGGCCAAACTGGACAGTCCCTACGTAAAAGAATCAATGGACACAAATCAGATATTAGGAATGGCAACATACAAAATAGGGGAACACTTCAGTCTCCCTGGACACACAATTGCAGATCTAAAGGTAGCCATCCTGCAGAAAAAAAACTTCAGGACCAGACTTGAAAGAGAAACTTCTGAGCTACAGTTCATCTTCAAGTTTGACACAATCAACTCAGGATTAAACAAAGACCGTGAATGGCTCACTAACTACAAAAGCAGCTTCTCCTCTCTTGGAATTCACACCTCCAGATCAGCTACTAGAAGTGGGCCTCATCCTCCCTGATTGGATCCACCTCGTCATCTCCAGCCTGATTCTGGCCTGCATATTTATACCTGCCTCTGGAAATTTCCACTACATGCATCTGACGAAGTGGGTCTTTGCCCACGAAAGCTTATGCTCCAACACTTCAGTTAGTCTATAAGGTGCCACAGGACTCCTCGCCGCTTTTATAATCCCCAGGTCGTTCTCTGCAGAACTGTCGCTTAGTCAGTCCCCAGCCTGTAGCAGTACATTGGATTCTTCCATCTTAAGTGCAGGACTCTGCGCTTGTCCTTGCTGAACCTCATCAGACTTGTTTTGGCTGCAAAGATAATGTCCAATGGCAACCCAGTCATATCTATTAACTCCCTCAGTACCCTCAAGATGCAGTGGATCCAGCCCCACAGAGTTGTGCACATTCAGCTTTTCTGAACAGTCCTTAAACCTGTTATTTCACCACTGAGGGATGCTCACTTCCTCCCCACATTGTGCTGCTCAGTGCAGCAGTCTGGGAGCTGGTCTTGTCTGAGAAGACCAAGCCAAAAAAGCATTGAGTACTTTAGCTTTGTCCACATCATGTGTCACAAAGTTGCCTCCACCATTCAGTAAAGGCCCCACATTCCTTATTACTTACATACCTTTAGAAACCCTTCTTGTCATCCTTCATTTCTGTTGCTAGCGGAAATTCCTAATTGTTCTTTGCCTTCTTGATTACACCCCTGACATGCTCACGCAATATTTTAATACTCCTCCCCAGTTATCTGTCCATGTTTCCACTTCTTGTAAGCTTCTTTTTGTATGTGTTTAAGTTCTCTAAAGATTTCTCTGGTAAGCCAAGATCGTCACGTACTATATTTGTAATTCTTGCTGTACATTGGTCTAGTTTGCTCCTACACTCTCAATAAGGCTTATTTAAAATACAACCATCTCTCTTGGAATCCTTTCCTCCTCATATTAGCCTCCCAGGGGATCCTGCCTATCAGTTCTCTGAGAGAGTCAAAGTCTGCTTTTTTGAAGTTCAAGGTCCATATTCTGCTGCTCTACGTTCTTCCTTTATGAGCCTACTCCCTGAGGGTATGTCTACACTACAAAGTTAATTCAAAATAACAGCCGTTATTTCAAATTAACTTAAATAGCATCTACACATGCAAACCGCTATTTCAATTTTAAATCGAAATAGCGGAGCGCTTATTTCAAATTTGGTAAACTTCATTCCACGAGGAATAACGCCAAATTCGAAATAGCTATTTCGAATTAAGTGCTGTGTAGACACTTAATTCGAAATAGGGGGCCTCCAGCCCTTCCCAGTTTCCCCTGGTGGCCACTCTGGGCACAACCAGGAAAACTCTTCTCCTCTCCCCCAGCCCCGGGGCCCTTAAAGGGGTAGCGTCTGGACACTGGGCACGTGCCAGAGCCAGGCCTGCCAGCAGCTGCAGACCCTCATCCACTGGCCGCACAATGGCAGCCAGTGGCAGCCAGCCGTCCCCCACCCAGTCCCCCAGCACCCAGGGGCCATAGACGGCACGCACCCTCGTGGACTAGTGCGGAGATCATGGACCTCCTTGAGGTTTGGGGGGAGGCCCCCAATGTCCATGATCTCCGCACTAGGCAGAGGAACGCGGCCATCTACGGCCACATAGCGGCCACCATGGCCCGCAAGGGACACAGGCGCACCCAGAAGCAGGTGCGCCTCAAAGTCAAGGAGCTGCGGCAGGCATATGCCAGGGCCACCAGGGGCAGCGCTGCAGCAGGGGCTGACACCTGCCCCTACTTCCCCACCCTCGACCGAATCCTGGGGGGCGGGGCGGTCCGTGCCAGCCTGGGGGGCAGCAAGCTGGGAGCTGAGGGCCCGGAGCCAGGCGCAGCAGAGGGGCCACCACCAGCTGTCCCGGCACCAGAGTCGGCAGGGTCCTCCAGGGAGCCCATACCAGTAAGTGCCAGCACTGTCCCCTACCCGGGAGGGAGGGAGACCAGGGACCACGCGCGTGGGCCATGCCTCCCACGGATCACGCAGCCACCTGTGGGCACGTGCCGTGCCACCCTTGGACAGGTGGCTCCAGCTGCGTGCCACACAGGGGCCGTGGCCTGATAGGGGCACGCGTGTGTGAAGAGACTTGACACGCTCCTGACCCCGGGGCAGGACACAGCAGGATGCCCTCCCTTCACACACCCCTTCTACACAGAGGCAGGGGACATCTCCCCCCACCTCAGCCGCACTATACGCGGCACAGGGGCATGGGTGCAGTCTTGAGGCACCTCCCACTCCCAGGGATAGCTGGACAGTCCAAACATGGCCTCTGGGCAAGCACAACGGCTCTGACGGTGCAGGGCACGGTCATCCTCACCTCGAAGGGGGCGCTGGGTTTCACCCACTGTGTCCCCAGGGAGAACTGACCACTTCTCTTCTTTCTCCACAGCCGCACCACCTGCACATGCAGGGCGCACCACCGCGCCTGGGACATGCTCCCGCACCTGAGGGCTCTGCAGGACCACCGCAACACTGCAGGGATACCACAAGCGGTACCTGGTGGCCCTGCAAGACCAGACCCGCATCATGGAGCAGCAGGCGCAGGACGAACGGGAGTTCCGGCAGGAGCTGCTTGCCTAGGGTCATGCCATCTGTTACCATCTGCAGGCCCTGGTGCAGAGCATGCTGCCCCGTGCCGCTCCCGTGCCCGCTGCTCCCCCACCTCCCGCTCCTCCTCCTACTCTCTCCCCCTCCCGCCTCAACCTCCACACCCTCCTCCCCATCCCCCCGGGGCACCAAGCCCCCGCACCCGCCATGCTCGGAGACATGGGGCCCAGCAAGACCCCCAACCCTGAGCTTCACGTCCCCCTTCTTCTCCTTGCTTCCCCCTTCCAGCTCCCTCCTCCCAGTTTTCCCCCTCCCCTCTCCCACCCTCTCTCCTGCCTTCTCCCGCCTCCTTTCCCCAGTCTCCCCAGAGGTTCATCCCCCCCCCCCGCCCAGTTGTGTTAAATAAAGACAATTTCTGTTTTTGAAAATACGTGTATTTTATTTGACATCAGGAAGGGGGGTTAGGGAGGGGCACGTGGAAGGACATGAGGGAGGAATGAGGCACAAGCCCCCAGTGGGACAGACCACGGAGACTGTTAGTGCTCCTCAGGGCGGAAGCTCTCCTGCAGGGCCCCCTGGATACAGACAGCCCCCCGATGGACCTCCTGGATGGCAGCCTGCAGAAAGTGCAACCAGGCTGATGGCAACGCGTCCACAAGACGCACCAGAGCGCCCAGGGGCAGCTCTGTCTCCATGTTGCAGAGTGCTAGGGTGTCCTGAGTGAGAGCAAGCAGAGCACTCCGAGACACAAATGCTTTGCTGTCCCTCAGCGAGGTAGACCAGCAAGCAGAGAAACCTGAGAACGGTCTGTCCGGGATGGGGGGGGTCGGGTCCTTTTAAGCACAGACCTCGGACAGCCTGAGGCAGCAGCCCCACACACTAAGTCCGACCCTGATGCCCTGCCGGCACTGGTTCTGGCCAGCCTTACCTTCGATTCAGGGTCCACTCAATGTGGATATGCTATTTCGATTTAGAAAAACGCTATTTTGATTTAGTTTTTGTGTCTAGATGTGTTATTTCGAATTAGCTTAATTCGAATTAACTATTTCGAATTAAGTTAATTCGAAATAGCACTGTAGTGTAGACATGCCCTAATATATAAAGACTTATTTTAAAAAATCCTCCTGTGTTATATAACTAAAAAGCCGCTGGTCATTCTCTCTTGTAACTTATTACATGCAGTATTTTCCTGGTATCCTAATGCATCATTTCTCTACAAGTTGACAAACTGGTCTTTTTCTGGTTTTGTTTAATGACAACCATTCTACATATAATGATTATGCCAATCTCACTGTATACCAGTAACAAAAGTCCCACAGTAAGGATATCAGCACAGCTGTGGAAACAGTGGGATGAATTCATTGAAAGGGTCAGGAGTTTCATCTCAGTTTTGACATATACAAGAAATTTCTACTATCTACTTATACATTTCAACAAATGGTTCCAATAAGATGATCTATTTTTTGGTGGTGCTGAACACTTATAATTCCCATTTAACTTATTTGAAGTTGCGTGGACTCAGTAACTCTCAGAATCAGGCCACATGGTTTCTAAATGTCTGTATCTGTGAATATACAGCACATATAGATAATAGCATAATATGATCATACTGAAATGCTTTCTTCACTTTAAATAAATGAAATTTTAGCAGAAACAGATGGTAAAAAGGACTGCAATAGATACCTCAGGGATTTCTCTTTTTTTTCCTTTCCCCCCTAAATATGAGGGTTTTCTAAAGACTGCATCACTGCTGTATTTGAGCCCTAATAAGTATTAATGAAGTTTTCCTTACAGTTCCCGCCATGATCCAGGGAAATATTATAATCCCTGTTTTATAGATGGGCAAGAGAGAAATTAAGCAATTCTGGTAGATGTGGGGTCTCACAGGTATTCCACTCAGAAGGGCACAAACCCAGCATGCCCAGAGCCAGCTCTCCATTTGGGCATTTCACATGCTCTAAACCTATTCATGACTGCACCCAAGGCTACTTAAAGGTGGTGCTGACCTAGCCTCCCTCAGTTCCTTCACAATGGAATATGTATCTAGAGGTGCTAATGCAGAGTGGGTGGAGGAATGGTCATGGAATAAGTGTGAATCACATCTTGAAGAACAATACCTACAGAAGAGATGGTTACTCACTTTATGCAGTAACAGAGGTTCTTCAAGATGGTTGTCCCTATGGGTAGGCGCCACCTTAGGTCTTGAGGTGCCGTAGAAGTTGTGACGGCCCTTGTGGAGTGTGCACGTAATTGAAGTGGTGGCTGCTGCTGACTAAAGCTGGCATAAGCCAGTCTACAATCCACCTGAAAAGTCTGTGCATAGATGTGCATGCCCAAGGATCTATCAGTGGAGATGAAAAGTCTATTCATTTTACGAATTGACCTTTTCCTTTCCAAATAGAAGGCAACTGAGTGGCACACGTCAAGCGTGTGCCAATTAGCTTCCGCAGTGGTGGCATGAGGCTTTGGGCAGAAAACGGGTAACACCAGAGGTTCATTGGAATGCCAGGAGGTAAGTATCTTTGGTAAGAACTTTGGATGTGGTTGCAGAACCACTCTGTCCTTATGAAATACGGTGAAGGGTGGATCAGCCATTCGAGCCCCAATTTTGCTTACCCTTCTGACTGACATAAGCGTGACTAACATAGCCGCTTTGATTGAGAGGTGCAACATTGAACATGTGGCCATAAGCTCAAAAGGTGCATGGGTAAAGGCTCGTGGTATGAGGTTTAGGTCCCAGGCTGGGACTGGTATTCAAACAGGTGGAAATGAGTTTTGAATTCCCTTAAGAAGCGTTTCGTCATGGGGTGGGCGAAAACCAATTTGTCTTCGATGGATTGCTGGAACACCTTTATGGCTGCAATGTGTACTTTTAACAAGCTGAGCAAGAGACCTGTATGTTGTAGGTGTAAAAGGTACTCTAATATATCATCCAGTGGAATCATGGATGGATCTGCAGATTTTTTGCTAGCCCAGAGAGAATCTTCACCACTTGTACAGGAAGGATTTCCTTGTTGTGACTCAGACTACTTATTAAGATCTGTTTGACTCGATCCATAAATGTGACTTCTATTGAGGAGAGCCAGTAAGGAGCCATGTGGGGAGATGGATGCTGGATGTGACCCTCTTGGTGAGATGAAGGACTATCGGGAACTGCCAAGGAGGTCTTATGGATATATAGAGCAGGTAAGTGAACCTGGTCTGGTGGGGCCATGCTGGAGCAATGAGTATGACCAATGCTGTCCCTGCTCTTATTTTGTTGACCACATGATGAAGAGGAGGGATTGGCAGGAAGGCATATAGAAGGGGTGCACTCCAAGGTATTGTAAAGGTGTTCCCAAGAGAGCATGAGCCAATGCCTGCACGAGAATAATACTGTGGACGCTTCTTGTTCGCATAGATTGCAAATAAGTCAATTGTTGGGAATCCGCAACGTGTGAATATCATGAGAAGTATGTTGTTGTCTATCTCCCATTCGTGGCTGGCAGTGAGCTTCTTGCTGAGGGTGTCTGCCATAACCCTTGCTGAGGGTTACCTGTCCTTGCCCGGAAGGTAAGAGGCTTGTATCCAGAAATTGCGGTCTATGCACCGCGACCTCTTTGCACAAGCCGTATGATCTGGCTCTGCCCTGCCGATTTATGTAGTACATTGTGGCTTCATTGTCCATAAAAATCTGTACAGTATTGTTCTGTATCTGTTGCAGGAAGTTCTGGCATGCATATCGTACCACTCTGAGCTCCAACACGATGTGGAGGGAGCACTCATGGGACTGCCATTGGGCCTGGACTGTGAGGGGGCCTGAGTGCACTCCTCACCCCAGGAGAGAGGTGTCCATCGTGATCACGATCAGAGGACTTCTGTGGAAGGGTACCCCAGTGCACACTTTTTTTGATCTGCCCACCAATCTAGTGAGTGTTTGATCCTGTTTGGGAGCGAAATCAGCTTGTTGATACCAGTGTAATGGGGTCTGTACACAGTTCTGTGCCAGTGCTGCATTTGCCTCGTATGTAATCTGGCGAGATACCACTGATGTGGCTGCTGCTATGTGGCCTAGAAGCTGCAGGCAAGCTATTGTGGGAACTTGTGGGCTGGTCTGCAGCACATCAACAAGGTGCTTGATGGTTTGAAATTGGTGGTGCAGAAGACAGGCTGTTGCCTGGATGCAGTCGAGATACGTGCCTATAAACTCTGCAGTCTGAGCTGGTTAACTCTTCAATTTGGATAGGTTTATTTGCAGCCCCACAATCTGGAATAAGGACATGGCTTGGGAGACTGTGTTGATGGCCTCTTGGCTTGTGGTCATTCTGATCAGGCAATCGTCAAGGTAGGGAAATATGGATATCCCTCATTTCTGGAGGTGGGCGGCCACCACTGCAATAATTTTTTAGAAGACCCTTGTGGTCATGGAGAGTCCAAAAGGTAGCACTGTGTATAGGAAATGTGCATTGTCCAGTGTAAACCTCAGGTATTTCTGGTGTGCTAGATGGATGGATACATGAAAACAGGCGTTTTAAGGTCGAAAGTAGATAACCAGTCCCCCTTCATTTAAGGCTGGTATTATCGTAGCTAAGGTCACCATCTTGAAGTGCTGGTGTCGTATGTGACGGTTGAGTCTCCTGAGATTGAGTACTGGTCTCCACCCTCCTGATTTCTTTGTTGTGAGGAAATAACGGGAGTAGAAGCCTTTGCCCCTGTGATGTTGGGGTATGGGTTCTATGGCACCTAGATGGAGAAGATGCTCAATCTCTTGGAGTAGAACACTCTTGTGAGATGGGTCCCTGAAAAGGGACAGGAATGGTGGATGGGTGGAAGGAAGGGGTATCGGTAAAAGGAATGCAGTATCTGGCCTTCACTACATCTAGCACCCACTTGTTGGTCGTGATAGAAGACTAGTGGTGGAAGAAGGGTAGTAGATGTTGGCAAAATAGCAGATGGGATTGGGACTGTTCCAGATGAAGGGGTGATAATATCGGGGACTCTCGACCTGACCTTCAAAACGTTTGCCTCAAGGTCAACGGCTGAGATGTGGCCGATTGGTCAGTGGCCTGTCTGTGCCTGGTTTGTCATTGTCTCCTCCTGTTGTCAAAATGCCTCCGATTGGTTGAAAGAGGAGGATTTGTATCTCTGATTAAAATATCTGTTTTGTTTGCGCTTGGCTGCAGGTATGTGTATGCCAAGTGTTTTCAAATTTGTTCTGGATTTCTTGAGTGAGTGGAGGAACGCATTGGTGGTGTCAGCGAACAGCTTTGATCCCTGGAAGGGGAGACCCTCTATCCTGGCCTGCACTTCACAAGGAAACCCTGACAACTGGAGCCAGGAGGACCTCCTCATCACGATGGCAGTAGCGATGGATCGTGAAGCTGTGTCGGATGCATCCAGGGCAGCCTGTAGGGCCATGCGGGAGATCAGCATTCCCTCATTTATACTGGCAAAAAATTGTTCTTTTCTGTCATCTGATAAATTGTCAATAAAGAGTGAGAGTTGTTCAAAGATGTGGAGGGTGTATTTTGTATGTAATTTGATATGCGGAGCTGAAGAGAAGCTGAGGAATAAGCCTTTCTACTCATGAGGTCTAAGCGCTTCCACTCTATCGTATGGGGTAGTGCACGTGGCGCTCTGTTTGCCCCTTTGGTTAACTGCATCCTTCACTATCAAGTTGGGGGAAGGATGGGAAAATAAGAAATCTGTGCCCTGTGGGACCACGTTGTATTTACGGTCAAATCTCTTGCAGACATTAACTTAACTCTAACTAACACTAACTAATAACCAAAAAATATTCAACTAGTAAGCGAATGTGGAGAGCAACTGCAGTTCCAACTGATGCCAATGGCAGTAGGGTAGGAACTGAAGGGACGGTTGCTGCGCATGCGCAGAAGCAGCACCCTATGTGCCACCTGCACAGCCCACCGGAGGGTAGTGCTATTGTAAATCTCCGACTAGGCACGCAGCGGTGCCTCAAGACCTAAGATAGAGCACCAATAGGGACATCCTTGAAGAAGAACTGGCTGTTACTCATTTTTTTCTTCAAGTGGTTCATATGTGTATTCTGTTTTAGTGGTTACCAAGAAGCTCAGAGCCTACCTGAATACCAACTACAAAACAATATTTCCAAAGCTTGCATAATATCTGGAAGCAGCATGATTGCATAATCTTGAATAAAAGTATGTATAGAGCTCTACAGATGTCCAAAATAGAAGTGCCTTGTAAGAAGGCTACAGAAGTAGCTCACATTCCCTTAGAACAAGCTAGCAATTTTTCCAGCGAAGCAAGATCACTTGATAACTTGCCTTATTCTGTTCTTTCCCACTGAGGCATCTGGCACAGATCACTGTCAGAAGCCAGGATACTGTGCTACAAGGATCATTAGTGTGACCAAGCATGGCCATGTGCACTACCCTTTTTTCCTGACATAGGCTGTTGTAACTCATGCTGTAGTTCGCCTAGTCTGTGCTGAAACAGTCTGGCCTTTATTCTACTGGTATAAGAAACAAAGGGAAGAGGAGAGGCTCAAAAAGGCTTCTACCTAAACAGAAAGCTTGTGCTCATATCACATCTACTGCATTAAAATGCTATCCATTCCTGCAGGAGCGTGGTTTCAGAAAAAATACAGGTAAATGTATCATTTGGTTTAGATGACAGACCAATACAACTTTCATTAAAATCTTTGGATGTGGTCTTAAGGGCACTTTATCACTGATGAACTTCATGTATGACAGGCCTGTGGTCAGTACTTGAAGTTCTCCCACTGTTCCGGCTGATAGTATTGCAACAAAAAAGGAAATCCTTTGAGGAAAGTGAATGAGACACAATTAGGTAGAGCAGTGGTTTTTAATATACGGTCCACAGACTATGTCTAAGATTTCCAAAAGAGGACACACCTCCATTTGAAAATTTTAGGGCTCTGCAACGAAAAAAGGTTGAAAACCTCTGAACTAATGGCTCAAATGGCTGCCAACACTGTGTTTAAGTCCCAAATGGTAATCTCATTTTTAGAGGGGGACAGGAGACAAATAATACCCTGAGGAATCTAACCAGTATCGATTCACAAAATATTGACTTTCTATCCATTGGAAGATGAATGGTTTTCTTGCCTGAAAACAATATGTTCAAAGTATGCTATCATATACTAGCATCAAGCCACTGTACAAGAAGTCTAATCCAAAATAATAAATAAGACACAATTAAATAAATTTATTAACCAATTAACAGAGTCAATGGTTGATCGTCACAAAAATACTTGAATAAACGCACTGGATCATATAATATGTATATCTCATAACAATTACTTCCGGAAAGTATATTTACCCAAGCAAGAGTTCAGGTGAACGGTACCACCTGGTGGCCACATATTCTGTATAGTTTGCATTGCTTCCTTCTGAGAGATTCCGAGCAAAGCCTGCAAAAAAGATCATACAAAAGATGATGTCCCCACCTCAATGAAGATTTACACACCACTATTGATTATAGTATTAAAGGTCAAATCAATTTTTTGTGTTCAACCAAAAACGAAATACAAGCAAAATTCCAAGCACAGTTACGTATATAAATAAAAAAAAAGAGTTAGCATGAAAGGTATTGGGTATTGTAAGTGCATTATGGTACAGCTTTCCTTTCCACTTATAGGAGGGAAATTCTAGCCATTACTTATGGGGAATAAAATCATTATGCTTATACCCAAACAAATGTGTTAGTCTTTAAGGCACCACAGGACTCCTAGTTTTTTTTTTTTTTAAATATAGGAATATGTCAACTTATGTTTTGGAGCTATATTTGATTTATAGAATGACTATGTTTAAAACCATACTTCACAGTTGCTCCAAATCACAGGTTAGAGATCTTTACACATCAATGTGCTATATAAAAACATGAATATACATGAATACACATGCTGTAGAATTTAAAAATCCCACATTGTTTATTTGTAAGGTAAAAAGCTTCCCTCAAAAAATAAAAAGGAACAACTTACCAAAGTCACATAACTTCAGAACATCAGAGTGGCTTATTAAAAGATTTTCCGGTTTGATATCTGAAATATCAGAGTAAGAAAAAAAAGTAAGATAGTTCCTAACATCCATTTTTAATTTTCAACTTGCTAAAAGCCATTATTTAATTGTAAAAGGATTACAATTAATACAGTGATATCAAAAATAGGCTGTAGAAGAAAGTACTTGTAACCAGTACAACTAATTTTCAAAGAATCCTTTACTTTTTTCTAAACATGTAGAATTCATAGCTTCTGTATCATAGTTTCTTTTAAAAAAATTTCCTCAAAAGAAACACATGAAAAGTAAATCTGAACTTGCATTTATGCAAGAGCACAAAATTAACTTGTGCATTTGGAGATGTTATTTAATTACCCAGTTTATTGGCAAATGTAAGATATGTAACCTCAATATTCGTATGCTTAAAATTGACTTCAAAACTCATTATGTTTGTCTTCTAGAAATTTTTTACTCTCTAGTTTCATAAATATATTGTTTACTCAGATACAATTAGAATAGTACCTGTTGAGTACATGCAACCCCATATATCATAATTACATTTTTACAAAATATTTGAGAAAAGTTTTCTTCCTTATATTTTGTTCAATTTCATTTAGAAGTCATTTTGTTCTCTATTTGAATTCCATTATTGAAACTATCCATTTAAAAAAAATTCACCCTGGGGAGCCATGCAGGAAAATAAAGTAAGAACATACTAAAATTCAGTAAAGCCACACTTTAGGCTTACAGTATGTGTTACAGAAATAATAAAGGCAAAATATCAGGAAGGAAAAATGCAACTCATAATAAACATTTTCATAATTCCTTTTCCGTTGGAAATGTTTCTATAGTAATTACAATGCATTATGTAAATGGTACACTCTTGTCTCTAATAATATAATAGGCTGCTGTCTCCTTGGTATTATGTACAGGATGGACATAATTTCATAGTAATCTTAGGTTCCCATGCTTTTAGTGGCTTCTAGAGAGAAAATTTAGCAGTCTTGTTTGGAGGGAAGTCTATTTCTATAGGTATTTATATAGCAGTCTCTTATGTAACTTAGATGACTTCAGGTAAGCTTAACCCAACTGAAATATTTTTTCTATACCCAGTTACATGTGGTTTCTTTTAAAGGACCCTTTTTGGTTAAAAATCCAAATACATTTATTATAAACACAATTTTTACAAGTTGTAGCCATTTTCCCTATTGAAAGAAAATTACTAAAGGAGATTCATTTCCATATAGAAAATTATACACACTTACCTCTATGAACAATGTCATTCTTATGACACCAGTTAATTGCTTTGATTAACTGGTAGATATAGCTTTTTACTTTTTCAGGTGGAACTCCATTTGGCATTTCTTCTAGCAACTCAAGCATATTCTAAATGTTCAAAATATAGATATTAGTTGATAAAAGTACCTTGGCCCACAATATGGTTCTAACATATTAAAATACCATAATTATGCCAGTAAATGTAGCGCTGCAAACCAGCAGTTTAACATCCAAGGAATATAATCTAGCCATATATACTATAGCCTGCTTTCATTCTAGACAACGATCTACTGAATACCATCTTCTGTAAAGGTGATCCAAAAGCTCTTGTTAAAAGGTAACTGATTAAGTCCCCAGATAATTATCCAAGTTATTGATTTAAACTGCTAAACTATACAGTATGAACTAATTTTACTTACAAATAATTGCTTAGAACACAATTCCCCTATATCACGTAACATGAATATTTCTCTAAAGCGGAGCATTTTACTCCATATCCTAATGGTTTATGCCAGTGCTTCCTGAACTTTTCAGCCAGCTGGACCAGTTTCACATACTAAGGCCTTGTCTACACACAAAATTTCATCACTTTAACTATAACTATATGGTATATGCTATAGGGTCTGAGAACTTCAGCCTCAAAAACTGATCTTTGAGCTGGAAAATGGAAAAAATATTTTTGGATATTTTGTTTTCCACAGTCTACAGTTAGTGATTTTGGAATTTACACAGATTTTAACATTTACAAATCCATTTCACCTCACCTTTGGTGCACATTTTCTTTTATTCTACAATATAGTTTTGAGGTTATTCTTAGAAGCTGTCTTAACTTATGTATGCATGATACAAAGTATACATGAAAATCAAAGTATTTTTAAAATATGATAATATTTCAAAGGTACTTACATGCTTTTCAATCTATTGATAGATTTAATCATTTAAAACTATGGGGTATGGGTTTTGTTAAAGCCATATCTAGGATATGGACAAATGAGCACAAATAGGTTTACTAAGACACTATAATGGATTTAGACAATAGTACTGTTCAGTAGGACGCACTGTAAAAAAATGGACTAATATGACAGTAACTTCCTTAGTGTTCTAATCTGGACCAGAATAGCAGTGTCAAGTGTGTGAAGCATAATCCCACAAGTTTATTGACAACATCAGCTAAAGAGATGATGGATAAAGGAGACAAGCTAAATTTGGATTTAGTGTAATCCGGATTTTAGTATTGCAAAGATAATATTCTTTAAAGGACAAAATATGCTCAACCACCAGCATAGAGGCTAAACAGAAATTGGCTAATTGTACTTTCTTCAATTCTTCTCCCCCATCTCACTTAAAATGGAAGCGCTGCCTATACATTTATTATGTCCCTAAAATATTTGTAAAGGAGCCATTTAACATTCTGAAAACAAGAATAATTTATAAACTGCTAAGTGTAATTGAAAATAAAGATAATTACAATGTAATGATATCAAGCAAAAACTATGCATAGTGGCTGCCCTGATGATTATATAATTTTAGATCAATAGAAAGTAATGTTGGGTCACAAAAATAAATGTCCTTGCTAATACACTAAGTAAATACATAAACAAAACATGTGAAACCTACTGTATTCTCTTGATATTTATTAATAATTCAAAATATCTGATTATTAAACTACAGTTAAAATAGTCATCTTTTTCATTACACTGGTCTTCTGTACTATTAGTATAGTAGTTTTAGCAATGTCAGCATTAATAAAAACATATACAATAAAGTATAAATACAACTAAATGTACAGCATCATTCATATCTGCATCTCTGTATTTTGCACACACACACACAATTAACTTTCAGAAGACTGCACTAATCACAGTGAGCACAGGTAGATTAACGCAGGAACTTTAGAATCCAGACATTAAGTCCACAGAGGACCTAATGCAGTGACTGTCAGGCAAGTGCATCACAAAATTTATGGACAAAGAACCAGAATATGCCACGTAGACTTAGCGTCACCTCACTCTAGATGCTTCCGATCACATCACAAGCTCACTTTCAGGTAAGGCAAGCAGGTAGTGGTAAGGAGTCTCATGAAAATTCATTCAGCAAGCACTGCACATACTGTTAGTAACAAATATTAAGGGCGGGAAGAACATTATACAGGGCAGAACTAGTTCCCAGTTGGTCCATAGCACATCAGCAGCAGGAAACCAAATTAGTTTTTAAGGAAAGGGAGCAAAGCTAAATGAAGGTTGCAGTAAAAATAAGTATTTGGGGTTTTTCCCCCCCCAATGAAAAGACACAGAAATCAGAGTCTAGAATACTGAGCTAAAGCCTACTCTTGCCCAAAAGGGCTTACAAGTGAAGGACTAGACTGTTCTAGTCTGCCTCCCACACAAAGCAGATGAAGGTATAAGGAGTGCTACTATAGGGACCATGGGAGTTAGAAAGAAAATTGTGGAATGGATTCTGACAACATCAGGAATGGAAGGAATTTAAGTCAATGATGAGGAGATTTTGTAAGTCCTTCAAATTAGTCTGTTTAAAACATTTCAAACTGTTGTCCAAAAATTATTATTATTTTCATGTAGAAATCTAATGAATGACCAATCCTATTTTTAACAACAAAAGGAGAAAGAGAAAGAAACAATAGAAACACAAGGACAACAATCTATGCTCCTGTGTTGGAAAATACACTATAGAAGGGATCTCGAGGAAAACACTCGACAACCAGCAAACCTTCAAATTCAACTGGTTTATGGACGACTGGACAAAAACAGACAACCATTTCTCAAACTGACACATAATCCAGTCTAATAATACTTGCTTGATTTTGTTCTCTGCTTCACATTTATAGCATGTCTGAGGTAGACAAATTACAAGCCACTGTATTATATAACTATATTACTTATGTCATTTGTGTAATTTTCTTAGCAGGAGGGACAAGATATGTACATTCTGTTTAAATGTTATTTCTCTCTCAGTTTCCCATTCCTAAATACCTTCATTTTTAAAGCTCAAATCCCTGCATTGATTTTGCTCTGAAATGGATGTAAAAGATCAACTCACTTTTTCCACATATTCAAACACTAAGTATAATTTTCCTCTTCTTCTGAAGGCTTCCTTCAGCTCCACTATGTTTTCCTGTTTCAATGTGCGAAGCATTTTAAGCTCTCGTAAAGTAGTTTCTTTGACTTCCTCATTTTCTAAAATATAAACAATGGTAAGTGAGGTAAAACAAACCTTAGCAAAGAACAATAACCTTAACTGTACAGTTAATCTCTACAGTAATGTACAAAATTCAGTGGACACTCATAGTAAAAAGAAATCTAAAAAACTGTTAAGATATTTAAATGATTTTCATGATTATGTCTGCGGGTCTACATATACAACTATTAATATGGACTTCAAGCACTCAGATTCTAAACATTCAAAGAAAAATTAATCACTGCACACCTCTCTGATACCCACTGATGAAGGTTTATAATTTAACTTGGGCTGGCTCAGCATCAGAAGGAGGAAAATATTGTACAATTGTGTAAACCTGATATACCTCCTCCCACTAATGGATCTAGTAAAGATTTGAACCCATTGTTCAATGGAGTCTAGGATTTCAATCGTAGACTTTTTAGATTCTTTAAGACAGGGACTGTCATTTATCATAAATTAGCACAATGGGGCCCTGACTTAGCTGTCCTCAGGGCAATAATGCAGTATAAATGTTAGCCAACATAATTAACAAACAAGCCAGCCAGCCAGCCATTGCCCTTCATACTGTTAAGCTTGTTTAAAATAGCAGTGCTGTCAATTTCAGTGGACAATATCAATGTTTGGTTTTAAGCTTTTTTTTTTTTTTTTTTTTTTAAAGTATTTACTGACTTGACTTATATGTACACTGAAATTTATTACTGACATTTATTGACAAAATCTAATTTTTCCAAGCCTACATCTGGTAGCCATCTGAATGAAATCTTTTTAAAATCAATGAAATTATCACACAAACATCCAAAGGCTGAACCTGGCCCTTAATTTCAAGACAGAAATATTTTAGTGAATCAAGGAGTGGTTGTGTAGATTCAAACTAATGGACAAAAAGCAGGTTACACAGAGCACAAAGAAGAAAAAGAAATTGGAGGTAAAGCAGAGAAGAAATAGTGAAGAGATGGGAAGAAAGAGGAACATTACAAACATAAAAAGTTTGAGATTAAAAACAGAAGAGAAACAATGTCAACCATTTCATTTAAAACTAAATGTGCCAGTTGGCCTACATCAACCTGATTACATATTTCCTGTTTTCACCAGATGCCCTTCTTCAATATTTCATTACCACATACATATCAACAGCAACACATCAAGGCATTAAAAGACAATTAAAATTCAGCTATGTGATGAAGTACTGTATTATTGAGACTGGTATGCAATGCTCTGAGTTCAATTCTATTGAACATATTTTGTATATTTTCCCTGAAACTACTGTTAACAACTGGCACCAACACAAAATAGCAGTCATCAGACAGGTAAACTGACATGTGAGGGGATGGTATCCTATGGAGACGGATGGATGGAAGGAAAGCAAGATAATAATGTGTTCTATAAGCCATTCAATGTACTTCCTGAAATCTGGGCAGAATAAGCACTCTGTGGAGAACTCAGACAGTTGTTTTTCTAAGACAGGGTTCTCTCTAACAGCCAGCACCAGTCCAGAAAAACTATTCTGAAATATTGTGATGATTTGTTTGATAGGGATCATCACAATTCACTTCAGCCGGTATTTTCTGCTTTGGGTATAAAAACAAGACTTGTGAATGACAAAGCTAAGTGACTTATTGAATACCTTATCCAGGCATCTTGGTGTTGGTCAGAGTTTGCTATGGAATGGCTAATGGCCATGAACATGCAATTGGTTGTCACAAATGTATCAGGAAAGTTAGATTAATCCAATGCAAACAGCTCAGATAAAACATCTGGCAAAATCTAATAGGTGGCATTTTGAACTATATAATTAAGGCTATAATGAGCATTTGGCCAGCACCCCAGTAAGAATTAAGCCTCAGGAAGAATTAAGCCTTTTGGGTAGAAAATTTCTCATCTGCTGCCTCTTTGCTCTAGTGGGGAAGAATGTCACTTCACAGATGCCTCAAGCCTCTGCTTGTGCCTGGCCAGTTCTGATGGTCAGTGCACAAGCAGCAGGGAATAAAGCCCTCATCTGCTCATTTCCTTTTACTGTATGCAGGGCCGGATTACGGCATGGGCTAGCTGGGCAGCTGCCCGGGGTGCCAACCTATGGGGGGGCGCCTGATGACAGCTGTAAGGCACCTTATAGCTGCCATCAGGTGCCGCGTGCCCGGCTCCCAGGCTGCAGCAGCTCCCAGCGGCCACCCTGCAGCAGCCACCTGGGGCAGGGGCCGCGTTAACCCCCGCAGCACCGGCCAGCAGCGCCCTTTCCCCCGCAGCTGCGGGGCCCTGCATGACCAGGCTCGGCCTGCCCCCAGGCTGCGCGCCAGCGGTGGTAGCCGGGCTGGGCCCATGCGTCCTGCTGCTGCCGCCAGCTCCCCACGCGCTGGGCAGGGGTGGGGCTGTGCATGCGCCCTCTCCCACATGCCGGCGCAGGGGCGGGGTCATGCATGCGCCCTCCCCCACGCACTGGTGCGGGGCCACACATGCGCCCTCCGCCAACCCCGGGCGCAATTCAACTGTCTGCCCAGGGTGCCGGAATGGCTCGCGCCGGCCCTGACTGTATGCTCACTACTTCCTCCCTATTTTGCCCTTCTGCCTGGAGCCATAATTTAGGCCATGCTAATGTAGCTGCATAGGAGAGGTAGGTGGGGCTGGGGAAGTGGAACTTATTCCTTTGTATGGCTACCTATTCAAGGGTGCAATCTAGCCTTCAGACAGGGGTTAATGTCTCAAAGCACAAGACTCTAGTACAGCTAACGTGCCATCATTCAAGTTGTAATTTTTAAGTTCTCCCTCATATGTGAGGTCTTGTATTTTCATCAAGTATCAGTAACATGTTTGTTTAAATGATCACAGAGGAAACAATTACCTTCACTGTCTTTGAATTTCTTGATAGCCACAATTTCATGCGTTTCCTATAAAAGAAAAAATAAAACAGGAGATGAGAAAGGCAAGATTTTTTTTCCCTAAATACTGGGTCAAATAAAATATCTAGATTAAATACAGTGTTTTCATTTTACATTTGCAAAAGGCACACAAAGCAACAACAAAAAATGAATATAGAATCTAGTAAAAATCAATATACACACATATTCAGTAAATATGCAATTTGACACTTAAATATGAAACTTTTAAGGTAGACACCAAAAACGCATATACAGATAAATAAAACGAATAGCTTTGTTTTTGAAAGAGCTAAACCCTTGCAGCTTCCATTGCTCAGTTGCTCTGAAAGTGAGGCCATTTCCTTGGTTAATCGAAGTATGAAATTAGATGCCTATAGTTGTGCAATCAAATGTAAAGGTATTAGCCAATGACCAAGATTTACAAGACTGACTAGTGTGCGAGTCCCCCAACTTGAAAACACCTGAAAAGTGAGAGAGTTTTTCAGAAGGTGGGAACACTGCACTTTCTAAAAATCTGATCCTGTTAAGGTACCTCACATTGGGGAGCCAAAAACCATCACCCCAAATAACTAGTCATTTTTGAAAAATCTTGAAAATACACCACTTTGTATCCATTTTATTCCTGAACAGCTCCGTTTTCCCGAGGGCATCCCATACTCTCTAAAATATAAATATACAGCCTATTCATATAGGGCAAATATGAATATAAAGAAAGTTTTACTTGCTGTCTCATGTACTTGTCTGTGTAGGATGCTGCAATATGCTACAAGAAAGTCCCTAGGCTGCCCACTGTAGCAGGTATATCTCTTTTCAAATGTCAATATTCCAGAGACTTCACACAATTCAAAAGTCTGTCATCATACAGAGATTGAATTAGGGACCAGCAGCAAAACAGTTAAGTCATTTTGGAACATGCTCGTATTTTGTTATATTACAAATGAGAAACACATGCACAGATAATTAAAGCAGAATATAGGAGCATCTGTTCTCTGTCCTTCAATGTCATCAAATGGCCTCAATACGAGGTCTTGAATGAATAGTTTATCCTATCTATAATAGCATGTTGGAAGACTATCGTTTATTTCAGTGGGCATTGACTCGGGCCCTTTGAGAGCTTTATAAAATCATCCAGTATTAGCAATATTCAAATTAATACAAAAGGCTTTGCATATTTATTTTAGAGCTGTTCGTGTGGAAACATTAAAAATCTCAGAGTCAGCTGTTCAAGACAAACACTCTGCCTTTATGCTTGCCCAAAGCATAGGGTGCCAACTTTCTAATGGCAAAAACTCGCACCCTTGCCCAAACCCTTGTCCCATCCCGAGGCCCTGCTCCAGCCTGCTCATTCCATTCCCTTTTTCCTCGGTTGCTTGCTCTCCCCCACTCTTGCTCACTCATTCATTTTCAGTGGGCTGGAGCAGGAGGCTAGGGTGCAGCAGGGCATGAAGGCTCCAGTTAGGGGTGCAGGTTCTCAAGTGAGGCCAAAAATGAGGGGCTCAGGGTACAGGAGCTGGGTCTGGGCTGGGGCTAGAGCATGGGGTTGAGTTGGAGGTTTAGGAAGTAGCAACATGTCCCTCCAACTCCTAGGCAGAAGCTGGTCAGGGGACTCTGCTATGCACTTCCCCTGCCTTCAGATGCCTCCCCTGCTTCTTCCAGCTCCCCGATGAGGTTCCTGGTCAATGGGATTGCAGAGCCAGCACTCAGGATGAGGGTAGTGTGCTGAGCCCTCACGGCCACGCCGGACTCCAAGGATTCTGAGGAGCAAGTCACCACTTCCCAGGAGTCACGCGGAGCCAGGCAGGGAGCTTGCCAGCCTTGCTGCGCCACTGACCACTTAACAGCCTGGCTTCCAGGGTCCATTTTCAATTGGATAGTCTGATAAAAACTGGACACCTGGTAACCCTACTGAAGTACCAAACATGTTGTTCATGTTATGTAAATAAAAGAATCATGTAGCCATAAATTCATTCTGTGATCATCATGAATGGTATTTATATAAAGTCTGGGAAATGTTATATTTTGTATTGATCTAAATGACTATGACCTCTGAATGACCTCACTGAAGAAAGTTAATTTAAGAAAAGCAACTTGTGTATAGGTCATTTTTGCTGTTAGCTCCTGATTCTCTCTCACTGTACATTGCCTGCCAAAACCCATCCTAAATATACTGGCCTAATTTGAAAGCTCATGTGTTATTTCAGCGAGACTTATGTAAGACAACTAATCAAGAAACAGCTCTGCTCACCAACTGCACAAAAAGAAATGGATGACAAAGCTGAGGACATAATATTGAACTATAATTAGATGACAGACCCATTCAGAAAATGGGTCTCTCTCATTTCAAATAAGGCCACACACATACATCTATCATATATTTGAGAGAGCTTGTTTGTCTGTCCATTTGTTCAAGAATATCTCCTAAATGGTAAGAGTTAAGACCACCAAATTTGGTATACAACTTCCTCTTATCATAACTTAAAGCAAGGTGAGCGTTTGCTTGCGCAAGAAAATGAGATATGCATGGTATGGGATTTCTTCTCATAAAAATCATACAGAAAAGGCTGGGAGCGCCCCTTCCTCATATGGGACTGTCCCAGTCCTGAGCCTCCCACTCCCCAGGTGCTCGTAAAGGAGCGGGGGGGAGGGGGCTGAAGGTCACCGTCCCCCTGATTCTATGGGAAAGTTGCTGGGGTAGTTCAGTTTCCACAGGACAGCCTGCATACTGAACTGTTCATCCCCCAACCCCACTCCAGAGCAATGATTTAAATGATACATGTACATTTTCATTTTATTTTCCAAAAACCAAAAAACTGATTAAAGGACATAAGCAACGCCGGGTAAATCTTCTAGTATTTTATAATTAAAAGTTTTAGAAAGAAAAAAGTAGAAATGGCAACTAAACAGCAGGATCTTCGGGGGACTGTGATGATGTGTCTTCTTGAGAATTTACTTTTCTTTATCTAGTTTTTTAGGAATAATTGCCTAACCTTAATTGAGTGATCGACCTTAGGAATTAGATTGTTGCACAAGTTGCAGAAGACCCAGTCCCTCAAGAATAAAAGCAGTATTTTCTATCAAAGGAAGTACTCATAATCCAATCAATGTACAATCTATCCAGTATCCTTCCTCTGGTTATATCAATACATCAGAGGCTTTGAAGGTTTTTCAAGAGAACAAATCTAATGGGGGTTTACCCTGGTCCACCCAGCCCTCTAGCCAAAGAACAGGCTCAAGGGCTAACTCCATTCTGTCTGCCCAGATGAAGAGCAAAGCTAGAATCCTGCTTCCAGGCTGGAACACTGAGCAGGCAGGAAGAACAGGGCAAGACCCTGCACATGGACCCCACTCCTCAGGTGCACACCTGGGCCCAGAGTCCCCTGGGAGTGTGTCCATTCCCCCTCCCCCCCCCAGGCTGGTTGGAGGGAAGGCAGCCCAATCCTTTCTGTCCCATCCCTCCCCTGCTCTCTATCATTGCCCAGAAACCCGAAGTCGGAGCCCATCTAATTGTCCTCTTTTGACCACACCACTGGTATGAGGAACAGACTACAGTCATGTCCACCCTTCACTCCACTTGTGTTTGCAAAGTCAACTCCTGCTGTGAACTCCTCCACGTGAAAGCCGACGGCTGAGCAAAGATCTGGTGATAAGAACCTTGCAGACTTTCTCGTGGGTACTGACATAAAACACATCAAGCATACAAGCTTCTTGACGTTTATATGGTCTACTATAAAAAAAATGATTATTCACCTTTTGTAACAGTTATTCTTTGAGATGTGTTGCTCATGTCGATTCCAATCAGGTGTGTGCCCCCAACCAAAGTCAGATATGTCAGTCATTAGTAATCAGTATGGCTGAAGGAGTAGATGGCTGACGGGGACTCTGGAGCAGGTGTTGACTGAGTCCACCCACTATCATAGGGAATTTAATACCAGGCCCGGCAGTGTAACAATCATGTCTACGCTGTGGTGGGCTGGTCGATATACTGATGCTAGCCACATTAGAAAAGGCCTCAGCTTGATTCTGACCTATTGCACCACATATGTACAAGCAGCCATGTCTCCAAGAAATTTAAGGCAGTCCCTTACTGTGATGGGAAACTGTGAGGTTCCAGATGATGTTGAGCAGGGACTAAATCCCGGGAGCAGGTACTAAAGCCCGGATTCTGGCGTTGTTCGAGTCTAGAACCACCCCTATAAATTTTAACTTTTGAAGCAAGAACAGAATGGATTTTGTGTCATTCAAGAGAAGGCCTAGTTTGTCAAAAGTGCCTGTGATCAATTGAATTCCTGCCTCCACCTGGAGTCTAAAATGGCCCTTAACTCAGGATGTTAATGGTTAAAGGGTAAACCTCACCCCACTGCAGCGGGCCCGGCTCTGGCATGCCACAGGCAGGGGCACTCCAGCCCAGACAGAGCAGCCTCTGTCTGTGGTGGGTCCAATCCCAGAGTTCCGCAGCATCTGCCCACTCAAGAGCCACTTGTAACAAAGCCCTTGCCACCAGGTTACCTTCCTCCAGAGGGAGACGAACTCATCTCGAGAGTCTTGAGGTACAAGTTCTGTGAACTTTAACAAAGCTGAGCAGATGTTATGGGCATAGGAGCTGATGAGGGCCCACTAATTAGAGATTCTAAGTTGCAGGCCCCTCTGAAGTACACTTTCCTCTCCAAAAGGGCCACCTGTTTGGCCTCTCTATTTTGGGAGGAAGGCCACTGAAATCTTTGGCATTGCCTCGGGTTTGCATCAACCACGACTTAAGAATCAGGGGGTGGGTATACAAACGTTCATATCCTTTAGAGGGGACAAAGTAGTGTTGCTCATTACATTTTGTTATGGAGGCAAAGAGGCAGGGGTTTTGCTAGACAAATCTGGCAGTGTTTGTAATAGTCTTAATGATGGGGATAGCAATGGAGAATGGACTGGAGGAAGAGAGGATGTCCACTACAGGATCTGCATCCTCAATGATGTCCTCAGCCTGAATGCGCAGGTTTTGGGCCACCCTGTACAGCAGATACTGCAGTGCCCTGTTATCCTCCAGTCTTCGTGCAACAGAGAAACCATGCACCACCTTGTCCATCGAGAAAAATGAGAGGATGAAGAGTAGAGCCAAATCACTGCCTTCAATGCAGTGGGGGGTCCCATTGTGCTTGTAGAGGCTGTACTGCTTGTGCCCCCCAGCGCCAGGATGAGTACTGGTGCTGACGATACTATCGGTACCTGGACTAACAACAGTGCCAAAGAGCTCACTGGTGCTGGTATCAATGGCAGCCAGTGCCAAAATGGCTGATGCTGAAGTTGGAATAGGCATCGCCACTAGGTCCATGCTTGTCCTTGGCACCGTGGTTAATGCTAGGGTGTACTGTAGGGCCAAAATGCCCACAGACAAGGAGGGGGTCTCCTGGTGCCATAAATAGAGACGGAACTGATTAAATCAGTTACAACCCCAATTCTAAGGCAGTTTGAGAAACTTCTGTTGCTGAGACAATTACTGACTTGGCTCTAGAAACCTTTGGTTAGGCCTGATGATAAACCCAGAGGGTCCAAAAAGGCCACTGAGGTGGATTTCCAAGGGATGGCCACTGCCCTGAGGATGGTTGGCAGTAGAGCTGCCAGGATATCCATCTCCTACTACTGGATCTCCCTGAGCAGTAGGAGTCTGCCTCAGATTTAGTCTCAGATTGCCAAAGACCAAGGTGGTGCCATGCTGGGAGGTGCTGAACAACGAGACCCTAGAGATCTGTACAATGTAGAACTGTGACTTGCCTAATAAAGTTTCAAAGTTGTATTAAGTCAATGTTCAGTTGTAAGCTTTTGAACAAACAACATTTTGTTCAGAGTTAAGGACATTTCAGAGTGACAACCAATCTCCATTCTCAGGGTCTTCATAACTCTCAGGTTCTGCTCTATTATTTTCTATTATGATTTGTGTGTAGTGTTGCCAGGTGGCCAGTTTTCTACTGGACAGTCCGGTTTTTGGGCCCTCTGTCTGGTAAACAATCCAGAAAATACCAGACATGTGCAATGTCCGGTATTTCCTGGTTTTCCAGCTGGGAGCCGGATGGAAGCCTGGTGGGGGGAGTGACTGGGAGGCGGGGCACGATCAGCACTGGGAGCCCTGGTTGTGTGTGAGGAGGAGGAGAAGGAGGAGGAGGGGTAGCCCAGTCCATGCTCCTGAGCACTGGTCAAGTGCGTGGTGGAGCCGGAGCGCCCTGAGATCTGCACAGCCCAGGTCAGTCCTGCTCCCCGCCAGCTGATTCGCTCCCCCACCCCCTCCTAGCCGGCCGGTTGGTTGACTCTCCCCAAATTCTCCTCCCGGTCAGTCCCTCCCCTCCCCCGCCGCCGCCAGCTCTGCCTCCCGCTGGCCAGTTCCTGCTCCGGATCTTCCCCGGCCAGCCCTGCTGCACCCCCCACCAGCCCTGCTTCCAGCAGCCAGTTCTCCTTCTCCTGAGGTCCCCCGGCCAGCTCCGCCCCCGCCGGCCCCCCCCCCCGCCCAATATCCCGCAGCCAGCCCCGTTGCGCCCAACTCCCCCCCCCCCCCCCCCGACCAGCCCTGCTTCCCGTCGCCTCCCCCATCTCCCCCGGCCAGCCCCATTGCGCCCCCCTCCCCCGTTAGCTCTGTTTTCCGCCCCTCCCTCACCCCCGGGCAGCACCACTCCCCTCCCAGCCGGTCCCTCCCTCCCTCCCCATGAAGCGTGTCCGGTATTTTTTTTATGACTACCTGGTAACCCTATTTGTGTGACTTGATTCTGAAAATTTTACTAGTTATATCAACCAATTTTCTACTTTATTTTTGCCAAATCACAATCAACACTAGTTTTGTTGTGTCATATTTTATACTATTAATTACTGTTAAGGTTACTTAACCATGTTCTTACTATATATTTTAAAAATGTGCATCTGTGAGTCTGTTTGTTCAAGAGCTTCCCCTAAATGGTAAGCGCTAGGACCACCAAGTTTGGTATGCAGCTTCCTCTTTCCCTAACTTGAAGCAAGGTAAGGGTTTAGCTGTGCCAGGACAACAGAACGTGTCTGGAATTTGATTGTTTCTCATAAAATAGAAAGGGAGGGGTCTGGGAGGAGGGACAGTTATACTGCAAAATGACCAAAAGTTGCAGCAAGGAGCCAGAGATGGGGACCAGTACAGCTATAAGCCCATCGGACCAGGGAATAGGGGTTGAGAAAAGGACAATTATCTACTATATATTTCAGAGAGTTTATCTGTCCCCCAGCTGGAGGACATGCACTCTTCCCCTGACTGTGCCCGCTGCAGCAGCCATGGACAGATGCTTCTCACCTGGCCTAAAGTTGCTGTGGTGAGAGAAGGCTGGGGTTATCCTGCCTCAGTATACAGGATGCCCCAGGGAATCCCTCATCCCCAGCCCCGCCCCTGCACAATGATTTAAATGAAGAAAAACAAAACTTATTTGAGTTAAGAACCTGAGCAATGCCAGATAAAGCAAAACTCTATAAAACAATTCAACTTCTGAGTCCTTTTCTTTAGTTAAGGAGCCAAAATTAAAATTAAGGCAGTAATCAGCTAAGCATTTTTTAACTAAGGTTTGTTTTATATCCTATCTATTTTACAGTGCCATACAGGCCACTGGTTTCAGGTCAGAAATCTTAAATCAAAATAGTGTAAGTTAAAAAGATAAATATTAGTGCCACAAATGTCAGGCCAAATTAAAATACAATGGCTTTATTTTCTGAGACCGCTAACAATGTGGCGTAAATCTTGGGTACTAGAATTATATATATGAAAATATTCCTGAAAGATAAATATGAAGTCTAAAATCTCCAAGTCTGCTCCATTTTTCTTTAAAGAATTTGCATGAGTTCAGTGTTTTCATGCTATACTGCAATAGTCTCTCTTAACTTTGCATTTTTGCTTAAATGGTCCAAGAGATTAACACTTTTTTATAAACATATCAGGAGAGATCAATTAAGTGCTGAAGGAAAGAAAATGCCCTGTAGAAACTGTTATTTTTTTACAAGCATATTACCTTCCCCACCACATATTACTACTTCTATACTTGCAGCCATCAGAATTAGAAAGCTATATGAGCTCTGACTTTTCAACTACTTGCACATATTGTGGGTGGAACTGGAATGAATAAATAAGCATGACATGGTTCAATACTGATTCAGAGGGACTCTTTAGAGTAACTAACTGAGGCAATAAATTGAATATAAAAGGAGTGACAAGATTAAGAATAGAGATTATCATGAGTAGATGTTTAAGTGTTGCATAGAGAGGTAGCTGTGACATACCCATTAATGTTAATAGGAGCAGCACCAATCACATGCCATCTCTCACACTGAACATTTACACAGTTATAAATACAGCTTTAACACATGAAACAGCATGTTTTAGTGACTGAGTAACATCTTGGATGTGTTTAAGTCTACATTTCTGAAGTAGAATCAGAATTATTGCCCAAGAAGTATAATTGTTACCTATAAAATTTCATTCACAAACTGGTTCCAATCTCACTTAATGTCAACTAAACTAGGATTACACATGGTCCATTTACTTTGTCACAAAGTAGCCAAAAAATAAAAACAAAGAATCTCTCCTCCTCCCTGTACCCTCTACACCCTAACAACAAATTTCAGTTAAAAAAAAAAAAAGTCTTCCTGATCCAACTGGCTCTTTCAAAACAAAAAAATAAATAAAAACAGTGCTACATGTGATTTTCTAGCCTGCATAAATATGAAATTTTGCAGCAATAAAATGTGCAGGACTGACTTGTCAATTGACTCACAAATAATCTAGTGAAAACTTTAATAAAAATTAACCAGTGCCCCTACATGATCCTCATCAAAGTCCTACAATACTGTTACCAGAAAGGGATAAAATTACTTACCCTTTATAAAGAAATGCTTATCATGAAAGCTCTAATTAACTGTTACATAAGGTTCAGGTTCTTGGAAGGCCACATTATTAACTGGACCTAAATGAATCACTAATGAGCCTTTAGGAAGATTGCTTACAGATTTGATCTGTTTTCTTGCCCCAATAACCTTGTGTCTGGGACAATACCATATATGAATAAAGTTTCCTATCTTCTCTCAACCTCTCCACTGTCACATGCTCGTTGTTTCGTAACTTTCTTTTAAGTTTCACTAGAGTGTCTTAAAACAGAAAAAAAGGATCCACAAAACTAGAGAGGACAATTTCCAAAAACAAATAAGGGATTTAGGAATACAAATCCAATTGATTTTATAGGAATCATGCTTCTATCTCTATTGCTAACCATTCCTCAAGATGCATTTCCTCATGAACACCACCTTCCCCATCTCCTGAAATATTTATATATTAAATGGAAAAAATATGCTAATACAAAGTTGAGGCTGCTTGGCGGTATATCATCCCCTTGCAAGATGCTGAGTTGATCAAAATTCAAATGTCTGAAAAATGAGAAATACATTGCTAACGTTGCCCATGAAACCTCATCTCAGCCCTCATTCAGCAATGCCCCAATATCCCTCCTCACCACACACATCTTTATTCAACAAACCCCAAACCTAATGAAATGTACAATTTCTTCACCTCCTTTTGCAATCCATTCATTCTTACCCACAGAATTCCATCTAATACTTCTAATGGACAAAAAAAGGGGGAGAAAAATTGCTGTGACAGATAGGACGACTGCTGGCCTTTTCGGAACATTCCAGCATTCAGTGACTAAACTGTTAAACTCGGGTAGTTAGGGAGTGCTGGCAGGGAGCTAGAAGAGCCAATGGCAGAAGGTGTTGAAATTTGAATGGGAAGAACTACCTGCCTGCTGCTATTCTGTGTGTGAGTTTTAAGCCAGGAGTTGGGAAACAAGAGGAATTGAACCAGGGAAAAACTACCACGCTCAAAAAGAATACTGGGCATAGAAATGGACAGAATCTTGAAGCACAGATTGTAAGTAGACAGGGAAATGTCTATTTAGATGCAATCAGGTTATTTTCTTTGTTTTGTTATCTGGTTCCACTTTCCTGTGCTGAGTCCATGTGTGTCACCCCTTACCCCATACACTGTACTTTAAGCTGTAACCCAGGAATGGAATTTCCTGTGTTTTTAAATTGTTCTGGTCTCAGTTGCTTTAAAACACCTAGCAACCAAGAATGCTTCATCAAGTATCTCTTTTTGTTTTGTTTAATAAAATCATTTTTAAGGCAATGATTTGATGTGTGTGTCCTGGAAGTTAATAGGAGGTCTGCATATGCATGCCTAAGAGGTCAGCTGTCAGAGATTTCAGTTTGTTCTCTCTTTTTATTCAAGCCCTCTTGTGTTAGTAGAGCTTGGGATACCCCTCTGGAAGAGGTTCCAATTGCTTCTTCCTGAGTTCAAGAAGAAAGGGGTTTTTCCACTTGGTTGTGACAGCCTCTCCCCCAAGGCCAAGAAATCTTTCATCTTGGGGAGTTTTTAAGCAGAAGCCTACAGAAGGAAGGTATTTTTAAGGTCTCTTTTGGGCCCCGACCTTCTGCACTCCAAGTACCAGAATGGAGAGCAGCCTTGACAGTTGCCCATGCCACTTTCCTTCTACCCTCTTTGAGCCATGTCCCCAATATGCACATATAGTACACATTAGTCCTTGACACTATAAGATTCAGGAGGTTCCAGATTCTCTCACACTTAGCCATTTTTCCCAGAGAGAATACCACACATGTACTGTTTAGATCCTCTTCATAGACTTTTGCAACTCCCTTACCTTACTCACAACCTATACATTTAACAATAATTAAAACATTCAAATTCCCTCATATTCCACCTCACTGTTGACAACTACCTTTATAATAAAAGATCTGTGCTCTGCTGACATATCCCACATCATTTTGCATAAAAAGGAGGCATACTTCCTCCAGAAGGTACATAGGTGCCTTCTCCCTTCCCTCACACACAAAATGGTAGAAAACACATCTTACATGACTATTATAGCTCTGTCACACAATTCAAAATAATTCACACATGTCCTCATTTAACAAAGAAACAGGCCCAGCTACTTCCTCCACCATTTAAATTAGGCACACCTAATACATTGACTGCACCTGGAGAGTATCCACATAATTTCTATTGACTATGACCAGCTCCCAGAGATCAGAGGGAAGGTGATGTGGATAACTTTTTTTATTGTCCTCTAATAGGATTGGACAGAATTCTGTTGGTGAGACTGAATGGGTGGGAAAAGGAGGTAAAGAGCTTTTTATCCCATACAACAGTTTATGCTTTAAGAATGAGCTATTGTTTGAATCCAAGGTAATTATTTGTTAATATTTAGTTCTGAACATTCCCACTGTTCTGAATGTCACCCAGGAAAAAAACTGGGTCAAGTTAAAGCTACAAAATAATAATTCCTGTCAGACAAAGAAATACTGCTTTACTGTCTGAAACTGCCATTCCTTTAGTTAGGCAAGGTTTTGGTTTCCTCCATATAAAACATTTGTACACTTGACTAATCAGAAGTGTTTAGAACAGAAAGGAGTGTTTCAAGTAGAATGTTCAGTTTGATTACTATTCATAGTAAATCAGTGTCGTTCCATCTCTCCCAAGCCTTTTTTTCAGAATGATCCTAATTTTAGCTTATTATGGAAATGTATAACCACCAGTATTAATTTGTTGCTGGACTTCAAGATTTCTATTTGAACCTTTGGTCAACCAAAACTAGATTTACTGCCGAGCAATTGTTTTTCTGATATGATGGGGTTCAATCTGCTCTCATGAGTGTTTCTTTGGCTGACTGCATGCGCCTGCGTGCTCTCTCTCTCTCTTTCCTCTTGCTCTGGGATATAGCAGTGTCCCAGACCACTGTCTCAAAATATCCTTGCCTTCCTGGGGCTTTCTTGCCACTATTCTCTACCTGGACCGCTATGCTTCAGTACCCCCTGTGGAGTGCCTCAAAGTCCAGGCCTCTTCCCCCCCAGTAGCTAATGGGGGAGGAGAGTCAGGAGAAGGGGCCCAGGCCCACCCAGTACTCTGAGTCCAGGCCAAGAGATCCTATATGTTGTCCTATTATAACCATTAATTTAAAGTCCACTGTTGCTGTAATTCACTGGGCCACTTCCCCACAGCTTTGTACAGTCTTTGCCCTTACATCACGATTTTGTTAGCACCCATCTCAGGTCTCCTTCACATTCTCTCCAGCTCTTAGCAGCACCACCCAATCCATGGCTCTGCAGCTCTGCCAGCCAGTGACACCATCTACATTTCTCCAGTTCCAGAGAGCTTGGAGATCTTCTCAACTGTTCTTATCTGGAGTAGGATGTGGTAGGGCCACAAAGCCTCCAGTAGAAGACCTTAGGGCCTAGTCTACCACATCACACCATTTCAGACCGAATAGTATCAGGTCCAAAGTTAATTGAACTAAAGGCTTGTCTACACTGAAATTAAACACCCACAACTGACCCATGTCAGCTGATTCAGACTTGTGAAGTTCAGGCTAAGTGGCTGTTTAACTGCAGTGTAGACATTCAGGTTTGGGCTGGAGCCAGGGCTCTGCAACACTGAGTGTTGACTGAGCTCTAGGACTCTTCCCCAGACAGTGCCCAAATGTCTTTATTGCTGTTAAACAGCCCAGTGAGCCTGAGTTGGCTGACACATGTTTTTAATTACAGTATATACATACCCTAATTCTTTGCTTCTTGAAGGAAGCTGAAGGAGTTGGTAAGTGTATCCTTATTCATTTTTAGATTAAAACAGGATTGATAGACTGTCTTTTATATTAGTATCATAGGCGCAGACTCCATGGGTGCTCCATCAACATAAAAAAAGCACCCATTGGCAGCCTGCCTTGCCCTCCCCTGCAGCACCTCCCACCCACCGGTGGCTCTGCTGATCAGCTTGTCCCTCTCTCTCCCAGCATTTCCTGCCTGTTGCAATCATCTGTTCCGCAGCATGCAGGAGGCTCTGGGAAGAAGGGGGAGGAGAAAGGAATGGGATATGCTTAGGGAGAGTGTGGGAAGAGGTGGGGCAGCAGAAAGGGTGGGTTAGGGCTGAGCCTCTCTCTTCCCCCCCCCCCCCCCCCGATCCTGAAAGAAGCTGGCACCTAACATTAGTTATATTAATGACGAGAGTTAAGAAGTTAGCTTTGCAGTCAAATACAGTACCAAGATTAACAGGGTGAAAATCACCATTAGGAATACCATAGAGGACTATAACCACAACTTGTAAGTATTTTTATTAAGACTTTTACCTAGAAATAAACTAATAAAAAACACTCTACTACAATAAGAAAGAACAGGATAATGCAGCATGCCTATCCTAATACAAGCATTATTTTCACTTCCTAATAAAGATCTTAATCAATGTTCCCTCTAAGTTTTCCAGCCAGGGGCAGAATAATTTTTGTTATGTGCACCAAGGCACGTGCAGATATGCATCACCAATAGAAACACATGCTGTCTGCTTTGATCACTCTGCTAATCAGCTGGATGGCATCTGAATCTCCGCTTGGTGGCCATCCAAGAGCTCAGCTTACAGGGAACTAACCCTAAAATATCAACCATTATTCTTATTAGCATCACCAGTGGTTGTCCTCCTTGTTTCTCCTTCCCCCAAAGCATGTAGACCAGAATAGAACATGTTATTCTACTGCTCCCATACCTTATGCATAACAATTTCAGTCTCTTTGCTTTATCTGTACTTTCACACCTCAATAATTTCAGGGTGCCTTTTTTTAGGGTAACTCCTTAGTTTCTCATACATTAATTAGCATCTGTGTCAATGAGTTATGGTAATTTGCAGTCACTACAGAATTCACCCTGATGTTACTACTAATCATCTTCAGGTATTAACTGATCCATTGCAACGTATTTTCCAGTTTGTTTCTACAGAGTTTCCAGATCAGTACCTTAATAACTTTTACTATAATCTTACATTTTACTGGTACTGGGTTATCTCTCGGTCAACCTGTTTCAGGCCTGAGGCCTTCTATCACCAAGCTAAATATCTTATGGACTTAGAGCTTGCAGGTCTTGTATTATAGCCTTATATTACTTACATTTATTTATTTAAAATATTTTTTCCCTGCCTCTCTATTTAAAATATTCAAGGCAGCTTGCAAAATATTTTCAACTTATATACGCAATATGTACTTAATGGTACATACTAATTAGTTCCACAACCCAGTGGTGTGATCCTTCTCATATTTTACCATGTAAGCTTGCAAGTCAAATCTAACCTAATATCCATATATATATATATATATATATATACACACATACACACACACACACGTATGATAGACCCAAACCAGCTGGCTGTCGCATGCTAATGGAGGGCAGGTATGTTGCGCTCTGGGTGAAGTTTTCTCTTCCCTGAGTCTAGTGCAGCATAATTAGGCAGGCACCTGGGGCCAATTAAGAGCTGGCCAGAAGCAGCAGGCTAATTAAAATACCTGCAACCTATTAAGGTCTGCTGGGACTTGTTTATAAGGCCTCCCTGCAGAGAGGGCAGTGGTCCAAGATCTGAGTAAAAAGGTGAACTGTGTGCGTGAGATGAGGACTGAGTAAGGCAGAGTGCCATGGAGGAGCAGGACTGACTTGCTCAGGTACCAGAAGAAAGATACTGGGAAGGATTGCTTGGGGAAGTGGCCTGGGGAAGAAGCTGCCAGACTGGGATTACAAGAAACCCTGTGTGTTGCTGCTGCCTTAGGGTCCCTGGGCTGGAACCCGGAGAAGTGGGCGGGCCTGGGTGCCCCCCAACCCTCCTCACACCAACACAGTCTGCCCCTGAAAAGTTAGACGAGGACTACAAAGGGGTTTTCACCCCGAAGTGTGGACTAGCTTGTGATCAGAAGGGCTCAGTAGGCTGTGACCCTTGCCTCTAGTAAAAAGCAAGGGGCTGTACGGAGGGTCACAGCAAACCTCTGAGGCAAAATGCTATCCACCAAAAACATGGGCCCCACAGGGCACGGTCAGAGCCTTGCCAAAAAAATTATATATATAGTTTCACAAGCAACAAAATAACACTGACGGCTCATACTAAACACTAAAATTTTGTCTTGAACATCAGTTATTCATGTTAGTTCTTTTAGTTCAGTACATATTGTAGCAAATTTTTTGGGTAAGTGAATCCATGCTCAATGGAAAAAGCAAGACTTTCTCTGGATGATGCCCCTAGAAGTGTAAATTTCTAACATGTATCCATTAATCCTCACCCTCACAGCAGGCTGCAAATATAGTGATTTTATTAAGCTGAGAAGGTTGTATTCAATTCCCTATTGTTCCAAATCTGCCATCAGTAATCCCATTCTACCTGATCAAAGGTTCTATAAAAATCTAATACCAATAAAGTACAGGGGTCTCCCTTTGATCAGGCAAATCTTCCTTTGACAGAGTCTGATTGGCATGTATGTGCAGAAGCAGTATTTTAGTTTAATTTATGAACCGAAGCCAGGAGGGAAAGACACGTGAGGATCTCGCCAATATTGCCCTGTTCTGTACACTCCCCATGAAGCTCTGATACTGTCCTCTGTACACTATCCTCTATACACCAGGCTAGATGGATTATTGGTGTAGCCCTCTATGAAGGTTCTTATGAAATATCTGTAAAGGATTTAACTGGTAAATAGGCCACTAAACAATAATTAATGTACTACTGAATGAGATTTATCTGTACAGATGCTTCATTTATGATAGCTATCTGTATCTGTTTTTTCTTTGATATCTTTTAAGATGCACCTAAAATTGCTTAGAATCAAGAAAAACTTAATTAATACTGTCTATCCTTGATATAAAGCACAGATGGAAACTCTACTAAACATTTTTCACAATAAAGTTTCTTTTATCTGCCTTTCTTGTCTGCGGGGGGAGGGGAGAAAGAAATATACTGCTATCTTGTTCACACTATTTCAGCCTGAATCCAGCTTCATATCACTAACTGCAACCATATTTATTCCTCAGAGTCCTCTGAGCAGCTGATGAGGCCAGTTCCTTGGTTTTATTTGGGAATCTCTTCCTACAATGGCTTTGACTGTCTGCCACGTAATTTCCCCTTATTCTTCTGGTGTCTCCCCTGGTAGCTAATTATGTCTTTCCTCAAGTAGATACAGGGCTAGCAGAATTCTGCCCCCCCCGCCCTTTTTTTTTTTTTTTTTATAAAGATCTTTAACAAACCAACCATATTTTTCTGGCAAAAGATAAGTCTGAGCGAGAAATCTCATCTATATTTTATATCTTCAGTTCCTTCTTCCATCTCACTATGCAGTCACAGTATAGTAGCTAATGCATCCTGAAATATTTGGATTTTGCTCTCTAGTCCTTTTTGTTGATAGAAATATCATCTGATAATTGTATCCTGATGGTGATTCCATGAATTGTTAGGGAGAAAGAGCTCTGAGGACACTGGCTGCAGCTACTACATCTTCTATGCTCAGATTCTGAAACTCTGTAATGATACATATATGTTGTGCTAATATGCAAAAATACCCTGCTCAAACTTCACTTGGGCTCCTTTTATTTCCCATTAGTCTTTTTTTCCCATAATTCTCCCCATATTTTACAGATCCCATCTTGTCCCTTTTACTACCTTCTTAAAACCATCCCAGATTTAGTGCCACATCATCATTCTTTCCTACTCCGGTTTCAAGTATGCTGACCCTCTGACTGAAGTTAGCCACATTATTTTTCTGACCAGCATCTTGGAATGAATATCAGATCAGTACCATGATCTCTATTAGATACACTTTCTTCTACACAAACTGAGATGAATGGGTCTTTTCTTTTTCTGCCAGAGGCAGTCGGCACAATATTTTGTCTGCCTCAGAGTTACAACAAATCCCCCTAAGCTGACAGACTACCATTTTACTTTCCTAAATATTTAAGGCTTATATTCCTTTCAGGAATAATCATAGTGCCTCTTCTGGATTATTTTAAAGCAACAGATTATGATTTAGGCTTATGCAACAACACAGGAAATAAGATCCAATTCTACTACCATGCATGTGCTCCGTTTCCCCTCGTTGCAGATCCAGGTGTAGGAGGAAGAAAAGCAACGATGCACACCTGTTATTATACTATAACAGATGGGTGGGAAGTGAGCTGAGAAGAGAAGGGCCTTGGTACCTCAAATCATCAGCCTCTAGAGCTGAGGTAGTGTGAAGGCAGGGGGAGACAGTTTGGTCCACAGGGTGAAGCACTTGACAGGAGAGACCCATGGTCTGTGCCTGTCTCAGACTGGCTCATCAGGTAGTTTCAAGCAAATCACTCCCCCACACAGTAGCTCAAATTCTTTATCTAGGAATAATATCTAAGTTATTTAAACATGTTAAATTATCTTAGACTCCTCTGTGAGGGGAAGGGGAATTATCCTGATTTTACTAAAGGGAATATGAAGCACAAAGGCCCAAGTTTTTAAAGGTATTTAGACTTTGCTTCATTCATCATTGCAATGCCTATATTTCATTTTCAAAAGGGTTGTAGGCACTTTAGTGCCCAAAGCCCAAAAGTATCCTTTAATTTCACATATTCAGTTTGAGATACTGAGTACCTGATTTTTCAGAAAATTCTGAACTTACAGTGCTATATGTATTTCTAAGCACAACTCCTGTTCACTTTAGAGCGCAGCACTAGGGATGTAAAATCCCATTTAATTAGTTAACCTTTTAAACATTAAGTTTAACCATTTAACTGATTAAACAGGGGGCGGACTGCTCTGGCCAGGCTGGAGCGTTCCCCCACCTGCACCAAGACCCATGGGACTGGAGTAGCCCCTGCGAGGGGCGGGCGGGGGACTACGCCTGCCCTCACTGGTTAACCATAACCATATTCACTCTGCAACTATGATTCATCAATGAGGAGCTTCACCCTGTATAGAGCTAAGCAGACAATTGATATTTCAGACTTGTGGCTGAACTGGAAAGAAAAAATGGGGGTGGGAGGCAATTGGTTAATTTCAAACCAATTTTTTTAGTTCTCAGTGAAATGACATTCTGAAACAAAATGGCTCAATTCAAAATAATATTTCAAAGCAAAACTTTTTCAAAACATTTTGTTTTGTTTCAAAATGAACTATTGACTTTTTGAAGCTTTTCTCTCCTGTGCCCTTCAATTTTTTATTCAGCTGAAACTATTTGCAGAGTCAAAACTGAATTCATGAAGTTTTGGCCACATTTTTCAACAATTTTTCCTGGTTCCATTTCTGTGCATTGACTAAAGCCAGGATCCTGTGGAAAAACTAATCTGTGATTATGTAATTGAAGTCTGCATATGCACAGGGTGACTGAATAATAGGTTGCACAGGATGCCTTAAAGCTGACACTTTCTAATTTCACTGCTAAAAACTAAGCAACCTTAATATTTTTAATGTATCTTATGTGAAGTTATACATAGTTCAATAACTACATTAACTTTGAGGACACACGTGCATCATTTTTAATAATATTTTTATTGTAACTTCAGCCACACTACAACAATTTTATTGATATGTTTCTGGTTCCATTGTTAAATCAACTAATACCATCCCCTCAAGTCCACTGAGTTGTGTTCTCAGCACTAAAGCTACTAATAAAAATCAAAATATCCCCATCTTTGCTGCTGAACAAGTATGAATATCAACCTTGCCAACACAGTTGTTCAGTGTCAACACTTGTTATCACATCCCACAAGTCAATCTGCCATAGTTAGCACAAGGAGAGGCTTGACTTCAGAAATTCTAATCTTCTCTGAAGTGTTGCAACACCCCACAATGACGTTAAACTGGTTCTAAAAATTTGTTTCACAAAGCAGCATTAAGATGATTTGCTGCATTCCTGCTGCAATGAGCATCACTCTATGGTTTTGAATCAAGCAAGCACTATCAATATTCATATCACGCACGCTACCTGTCTGTACTCAGCCCAGGCCAAGGAAGCTAATGATCCAACCAACAGATCAAATTTGGTAATAAATCCTAGTCACACGCTACCTGAGATACATTGCCCATACACCAAGAATGTCAATGTTTTACATACATAAGAAAATACTTGTTATAATTATTGGGTTTCTCTCTCACTATTTCTTCATACTGGTGCCTATCAAAACTGTTTTATATATTTTGAACAGTTGAACAAATCCACACTAATGATAAAGTAATATTAGAGGTAGCAAAAAATAAATTGACAACAACAGAAATATACTGAATGGAAAATGGACTGGCAACACCGATTGTTTTCTAAGTTGCAGAGTAGAGTTTCTTGGAAGCAGTGGTTTTTCTAATTAGTTCATAAATAAAATCACTCAAATTTCAATTAAGCTTGAACTGGGGACAGGAACAAACAAGTTTTCTCTATTTTGTTTTTGGCCAGTGTTAAGTAAGATCTAAAAGTATTCACAGTGCTTTAGACTTCCACCTGTGAACCCATGTGCTTTTTGGATAGTAAAATCCATTGAAGAAACAGTGAGGCCATTATTGGTCCAACTGGATTTTAAAACTCCCTTTGCTCATCTGCTCTTTGAATATTATCTTTTACAGACCTAATAGGCACCTAAAGTGATACTGTTTAAGATTAAACATCCCTACAGATGCTGAAAAAAGACTAAGATTCCAAGAAAAAGTTGTAAGAACATAAATTCGTTCAAATAGTTTAACTGAAATTTTATTAACATTGTAAGTCACAATCAACTGCACCAATATTTACATGTGAAAAGCACCCACAATCGCTCTCAGGGACTATATAAATACATAGGAACACATGCCCACACTAAAGATCTTACAATCAAAACAGAAAGATTAAGGGACACAATAGAGAAGCATAATCATGACCCACAAAAGCCTTTTTAGGTCAGTTTATTTATTTGTTATTATGGAGGTAGTGACAGCGATTATGGAGGTAGTGATAGTTATGTAAATGTGAACAAGAGTGAGGGGACGAGGAAGGAGGACACTGAGAAGAGAGACAGAGGAAAAAAGTTGAGAGGTTGAGCAAACAGAAGACAATGTCCCTTTCAAATGATAAGACTACTGATATCAAGGACATGCAGATGTAAAGGGGGGTGGGGGAAGGGTCCAGAAGAGGTGGCATGGGTTTGGCTTTTCCCTGATTCACTGCTAAGAAAATCTAAAGAGCTCAATAGGGTAGTCTCTACCACCAACACAGTGTGAATGGTCATTGGAAAACTCATGCATGTGAAGGGTGGGGCACTCAGGGATGCAAGAAATGCATATGGGCCTGCTGTAATCCAGGGGGTAGAGAACACTGTTTAGTCTCTCTCTGCTCCCTGGTGCTCTCAGCTGTTACTCAGGAATTCCCAGTTGCTCATGGGGGCTGGCTCTACTTACCAACACATGCTCACTGATTCCCCATATGCAAATTGAAGGGCATTTGGATCATTATTAGCTGGCAACTTTTTTTTTTTAATTGTGGGTTTTTGTTATCCAGGCCCATTTGCATTTCTTGCTCACCACAACATGCCTTCATGGTAGTGGAGTCTCCTGGTGTGCCCCCACTAAGTGAGAGCATGTTTTCAACCTACACTGTAATTCTAAAAAGGTTTTATACCAAATATTTGTGATACTATTCTCAAGTTGCTGATGCATGAATAAAATCCCCACACACTCACAAAGGGCTTTTATCCGTAATACCGGCTTCACAGCACAAACCAATCAGTCAATTTGCCTCTGCAGATGGTGCTGCCTGCTTGTAAAGTGCCTCTGTTCATAAACATGGCACTACTCCATATCTGTTGTAAATGTTAATTGGCTTAAAGAAGATACCTTACTGCCTGGTCAAAATGCATGCTGTCCAAGAAGGTGGGTGTTTAATCCAACTACTGAGTTGCTTAATCCTGATTGTGTTTTGAACCCGGCAAGGTTCTTCCCTTGCACATCTCAGAATCAATACATCTAGGCACAAACAGCCTCCATCATCATCATATCTGTATACATCCCAAAAAGCTAAAAGCAATAAATAGCTTTCTTCATGGCCTAAAGGAGAATTAGCATCATGCCAATGGGTGGGGAACTTGGTTCAAGCACAGTCAAAACTAGAAGAGACATTTTATATTTAGTTCTCAACATGGAAAGACTTGGAATCATTTTTCCATTACTACATTTGTAAAATGGGTCTTTTAGTCCATAGCTCCCTTATACTGAGACATGACACATACACAAATCAGAGTTCTTCTCAGCACAGCATAACATTTGCTATTTAAAATTTGTTGTTTAAATGGTTAATAAAAGACAACCCTTGAGGAGATAAACTAAGTAAAGCTATTATTGGTCTGAAGTGGCATGGAGACAAGATAGAACCCAAATTAATCTATGTTTTAAAGCTTTGTTAAGGTTGTGGAAAAACAGGATCTAATGCTATACTAATTTACTATGTAAGAGAAATCAATACTTGACACAGGGAAGACAGTAATGGAAAGCCTCGGAAGCACTGAACTCCTGGGATCATTCATGCTTGTACAGTAGGTCTGGTGTACTGTAATATGCTATTTGTTGTTCATATTGAAGAAAAGGTAAAAAGTTCTTATCGGGTTATTGTAAGGTTCAAGCCACTATTAGTTTGTAGATGATATTAATGGTTGTTTTCATTCAGGGGAATTAATTCTGCCCTTCAAACCAAAACCACACATACTAAGGTATCCTGAAAAATCAAGTCCCACATATGTCTGATTATTCATACTGACGATAGAAGATTAAAAACCTTACATTAAAAAGCTTTAGGGTTGAGAAGGGACACTTGTCAAGATTTGTCTTTTTACCATTGTGAGTATAAAATGGTTAAGGAGGTCACTACTAATGTAAACCTTCCATTAATTAGAGCTTTTTATTAAAATAAACAGTTTAAATAAACATTCTTTTCAAATGTCAAAAGCTACAACAAACTGAGCTTGTCAATAACTGGAGGGAGGGGCTGTCAATGGACAAATCAAGTTGAAGGAAACTGCATTTTTAAAACATGAATTGGATTTAAGCTTCCTGAAAGAACGTCTGTCAATGCACTCCCACGGTAATTTATATCAGTGGAAGCAATACTGCTACAATTCCTTAACAATGAATACTAGGGGCAATGTATATTCAATATATGGCCCCTTGGTCTGTAATTTGATTTTGCATTCCATCAGACCCAGAGTCTATTGAACTTTCAGTGTAGGATGCAAGGCTCAATTATTCCCTCAAGCTTTTGCTTGATTGAACTGTGTTGTGTGCATGTAGTGAGGGAAATAAGACAGCTTGCTTTTTAAACTGCATTTACTATTAATGCCTTATCTATATTTTAAAGGTTTATGAATATCACTTTTATTAATAAAAATAGCAGATATACCCAGTGTTGCTCAGTTTCTTAACTCTTTTATGGGGGATGGGGGGTGCAGGAGTCAGGAGAGAGAGTGGAGGAATCAGGAGATGGGAGTGCAGGAGTCAGACCAGGGGATGGGAAGATTCAGATCAGGGGGTTCAAGGCAGGGAAGTCTAAGGGGCTCAACGAGGCCGCTCTAGTCCAGCACTGGCATCTTCCCAGGGCTGTGCTGCTGTGGAGGCTGCCACTCCCTGGAGACGTGCTGCAGGAGTGGCCAAGGTTCCCTAAAGTGCCTGACGCCACACTACAACAGCAGCTCCTGAGCTATCCAGGGCCACAGCGGTCTGGTAATGGTGGCTGCCCATGGTGCCCCACTGGCCTGCATGTCCAGCGCTGGGGCCAAGGGCAGGGAGCCAATGGCTTGGGTTCCCACTGTGGTGGTCCAGGAAGGGCAGTGGATTGGTTTCCCTCTGCGGTAGGCCCAGGGAGCAGTGGATTGGGTTCTTCCTCTGGGGTCTGGGTGCCAGCTGGGAAGCAACCATGGCCAGCACTAGCATGAGAACCTTATCTGTGGATGGTGAGCAACAACATTCAGAGCCCCTCCCCCAGTTGACCACTGTAACTGGTGCAGTCCCGCCCCCCCCCCCCCCCCGTGGTCACTTTGCTATATAATTGTCCCTCCTACCAGCCCCCTCCCTTTCCATGTTATGGAAAACAATCCAATTCCAGTCACATCCTGTCTTCCTGGCACAACCAAATCCTGACCTTGCTTTAAGTTTAAATAAGAGGAAGCTACATATCAAATTTGGTGGTCCTAGCTCTTACTGTTTAAAAGGAGTTATTAAACAGACTCACAGACAGTTGGACACACAGACAGCAAGCCAGAGACACAAAATCTCTAAAATATATAATAGATTAGAGCAAATACTTTACAATTTAGCATTCTATTAGAAATCCACACCATTTTTGTCAAAAGTAACTATATATCTAATGTCTCTTAAAAGTAGCTAAAGTTATAATCCTGCACACGAGTCCAATCCAGCAAGTTTGCCTATTATTTCTAATCAAAAGGGAGTTTATAAAAATCATTCTGAAGAGAATGTTTCATTGGTATTACATTTGACTAAATGGTTTATTAAAGCTACTTCACCCTGGACATTCAGAAGGAACATTTATTATCCATTAAAAACAACACTGGTATTAAGAGACCCCCTTGTTGATAGAACAAATAGACTAAACAGTAGTAGCTGAACTTTCCTTTTGCCCCCAACAGGCATCTCTCTAGTTTAGAGAGAAGGAACATTGGACAGAAAGCCTGCCCTGTTATATCTGAACAGTATAAGATAGCTGGCTGTAAAAAAGCTCTAACTTCATAAAAACAAGAAAGAAAAATAAGCCTATTTCATAGGGAATTTTATCTAGCATCACCTCATATCAGTTCTTCTTTGTTTTTAGTTAAAGATTTGAAAGCCAGAGAGAGAATTCAGACCACCACTTTTTATCAAGTTCCAAGTCTGATATATTTTTATACCTACTGGGAATACTTTAAAATGTACAAAACTCAATTTTGACATAAATTTACATTTTTCCAACTGGCATTAATTCAGAAAGTTAGGTTCTTGCTAGTCCTGGCACGGTGTACTGGTCGATGGTAGCAGTGGCTGAACTATACAAGTTTCCTCACATCGCTCTGCCAGCATGATTAGTTCCTTTCACACTAATCCCCTCCATTTTCCAATCCTCTGCCCAATACATTTATTTATACTTTGGATCATCTGGACAAAACAACACTGATCAGTTCCATTTTTGAAATGCACATTCAGGAATAAGGAAGCTGCTCTATTTACACACAACTAGCCCACTGATTTACTGTGAGCAGGATTTCACCCTGTAAGGCAAGACAACCACCCCTCCTTTCATTTATAGTTCAAGACACAGTTTGACATCATGTGCCCAGATGTCAAAAACTAATGCATTAATCCAGTGATACTTCAACTGTGTTACTTTATTATTTGCATTACTGTAGAGCCTAGGAGCACTAGTTGTGGACCAGGACCCCCTTTTTGCTAAGCACCACACACACACACACACACACACACACACACACGATGACAGTCTCTGCCACAAAGGGATTATAAAATAGATATCACCAGTGACTCAGGAGATCTCTTACTAAACAACACTCTTGAGAAGGAAGAGCCCAGAGGAATGGTATGCCATGAGTCCATACGGTTCCTAGTTAAAATTACTATAAAATTCAAAACCATACTCTGAGTCGTTCTCAGTGGTTCACTGTCAAACTGGGAGGACCCACCTAGTGGCATCCCACTGAGGTCTGGTATTATTCAACATTTTATTAAAGGCTTCTTGGGTAACAAGAGTGGAAAGTATGCTAATAAAATCTCTGGATAACACCAAGCTAGCAGATATTGTAAGCATTTTGGAGGACATAATTTTAATTAAAAGTGACCCTGACAAATTGAAAAAAAGTCTGAAATCAGTAAGATGAAATTCAGTAAAGATGAGTAAAGTACTTTACTTAGAAAGAAAAAAAAAATCAAGAGAATTATAAGATAGGGGATAACCAAATAGGCAGTCAAACTGCTGAGAACCATTTGGGTCTTATATTAAAACAAAACAGCCAGTGAGATATAGTTGAAAAAAATATGATGTATTAACATGAGTGTTATAAAAGATACAGGAAGTAACTGTTCTACTCTACTTTAGAAAAGCTATGGACAAATTGGAGAGTCCATAGGAAAGCAACAACAATGACAAAAGGTTTAGAAAAACTAACCTGTGAGGAAAAGTTGAAAAATGGGGTACGAGTGGTCTTGAGAAAAGACAACAGAGGGGAATCAGCTAACAGTCTTCAGATACATTAAGGGATATTTCAAAGAGGATTGTGATTAAATGCTTTCCATGTCCACTGAAGGCAGGACAAGGAGTAATTAGCTTAGTCAGCATCAAGAGAGATTTGGGTTAGATATTAGAAAAAGCTTTCTAAGCATAGGGATAGTTAAGCACAGGAATAGGATTCCAAGGCAGGTTCTAGAATCCTTGTTATTGGAAGTTTATAAGATCAAATTAGATAAACACCTGTCAGGGATCTTCAAGATAAACTTGGTTGTACCACATAGGAAGCTGGTTTGATGACCTATTGAGGTCTCTTCCAGCCCTACATTTTTATGATTCTATTGCTGCTCATTAAAGTGCTTTGAAATCCTCAAACGGAGAGAGTATAATTACAAATGCAGAGCATTATTCTGGTTTTTAAATGATGGCATTACAGACAGTTGAAGATGGCCTATATTTCCTTCACACTTTTTCCATGATGGCTTTTTATTTCTTTACTTTTTTGCAGCCTCCAGGAGAGTCTAGAAGACCTCTAATAATAATTTATATTATGTGATCCTCAAAGGTGAATCATGGAGCACTCAAAAAAGTCTGAACCCTCCTTGCATAAATTATACTACTTGGCTGATTATAAAGTAATTTTCCATTACAAGACTAGGTTCTACTCTGATATTCAATCTACTTCAAACAAGTATGCACTAGCCCAAAAGTAGCTATACGATTAACAGTTAATACTTAAAATCAAAGTTCATTTGAACAGGGTCCTTTTTTGTTCTGTATTGGCACAGCGTCTAGCACAATAGTCCATGGTTAGGTTATGTAGGTGTTATGATAATACAAATTAGTATGAACACTGTTCCTTTGTCAATCATGGGGCAGCCAAGAATTCTTTAATCAAATGCATCTCATCATTACCAATTAGCCAAAATGCTAAGGGTTTAGTTTTCTTAAATTCTTTAAGTGCTACTCAAAGCTTTTTCTACTGGTACCCATAGCTGGAGTCCAATACTTATGGTCAGACTGTGCAATTAAATATTTTGTGTTTTGTACTGAAAAGATTTGTTTGATAATTTTTCTTGACAAATTTAAAATTGCATTTACATCCAAGTGTATGACAAGGCAAAGATACTATACTGAAAACTAATTAAAAGCCATTGGGGCAACTGCATAGCATTCTGCTACAATCCGGAACATGACTCATACATTACTAGCAATTTGTTCAATTCATTCACAGAGGAGGACATGAAAGCGTGCAGCCAATAACGAAGCTGGTTACTTAGTGGTAACCTTCCAAGAAACAGCAATGTCATCTGCTATATGGGCAGCTGCCTCTTTACTTAGCCAGCCAAAAAACCATAAAACAGTACCTGGCAAGAACTCATGAAGCATGTATATAATGAAGGAACAGAAATAAATGGTGTTTTACAGAAGAAAAACAAGTTCCATGTGATCTTGGTTAGTCAAGAACCATATATTTGGCAAACTGAGTGAGAATTTCTAATCAGTTGGAAAGTAATTGCATGATATGAACAAAAAAAGTTCTCTAGCAGAGGTTTTTTTTTTCCTGTTTTCACCCTCAACAAAACACAATAAAAATAAACAGAAACCTCTATTTGAGCAAAACACAGATTTGCCAAAAACATGGCCATGGCACGTTTCTTGCCCATTTCACAAGAGAAGCTGATCTGTTTTCTAACATGCCTGAAACAGACATAACTCAGATGACATGTGATAATGTATCTCATGCTGGAGGAATAGGGACTCACCAACAAGTTTTTTTTCTCCATTTCCATTTTTTTCAATCAGCTTACTCTGTGTCTGACAATTCATTTCAATTTCTGAACGCATCATATTGCTCTGGCCCTAGTTTCACTACTAGGGTTAATTACAGCCATAGCATCATAGAATGTTAGAACAGGGAGGGACATTGAGAGCAAGTCCAATCCCATGCACTCATGGCAGGAGCAAGCACCATTTAGATCATTCCAGACAGATGTTCATCTACCCTACTCTTAAAAATCTCCAACGATGGAGATTCCACAACATTCCTAGCAAATTTATTCCAGTGATTAACCGCCCTGACAAAGTTTTTCCTAATGTCCAACTTCTCTCTCTCATGCTGCAGTTATTGCCCATTGTTTCCTGTTCTATCATCAAAGATTAAGGAGAATAATTTTACTGCCTCCTTCTTGTAACACCCTTTTAGGTATCTGAGTGCTGTTACGACCCCTCAGTTTTCTCCTTTACAGATTAAACAAACCCAGTTCTTTCAGTCTTCCCTTATAGGTCATGTTTTCTAGATCCTGAATAATTTTTGTTGCTCTTCTCTGGACTTCTCCAATTTCTCCACATCTTTCCTGAAATGTGGTGCTCAAAATTGGACACACTACTTCAGTTGAGGCCAAATCAGCGGAGAATAGAGCCAAGAATTACTTCTTGTGTCTTACTTACAACACCCCTGCTAATATATCCCAGAATGATGTTTGCTTGTTTTGCAACAATATCACACTGTTCATTCATATTTAGCTTGTGGTCCACTGTGACCCCTAAATCCCTTTTTGCAGTACTCCCTCCTAGACAGTCACTTCCCATTCTGTATGTGTGAAACTGATTGTACCTTTCCAAGTGGAGTTCTTTGCATTTTTCCTTGTTGAATTTCATCCCATTTACCTCAGACCATTTCTCCAGATCATTTTGAATTATAATCCTATCCTCCACTTGCAACTTCTCCCTACTTGGTATCATCCACAAACTTTGTAAGCATGCTCTCTATGTCATTATCTAAATTGTTGATAAAGATATTGGATACATCTATACTTTCATCTAATTATTGTACTATTGCAGTTGTTTGGGATGCACCAAGATGTCCAAAATTATTAACTATACAATATCATTCTATGATTACATTGCCTAGATCTCGACATATTAGACCATACTAATTTTCTTTCTATAGCAAGGCTGTTTCTTCCTCTAAGTGGAAAAGTTCCCACCCTTCACACAGAAGAGACTGAAGAAAAAGAGTGATTTGAACACTTCCACAAGATCATGGTTGAGGCTGTGGCATGAAGGAACTTAACAAGAGACACTATAGAAGGGAAGCCACATTCATCTGGGCTGAAAGTCTCTTGGATCAGCCAACTGCCAGAGGAATAAGCTGCACCCTCAAAAGATCACAAGAACATGTAATTAGTTCATGTTGCTTTATCCAGTTTTGCCAAGTCAGCTTACATAAGCACTTTTACAGTTGAGAGCCCCTCCGCCCCCCCAAAAAAAACCATAAACAAACACCAAATACCAAAAGTTTGCCATCCAAGGAAGTCCACCTTCATTTTTTAATATCATTCCTGCTGTAGGAATGATATAAAAGAGTGTTACTTGCTTGAGCAGACTACAATTAATGTGCAGGCAGCAATCAAGGCAGTAAGTAAACAATGACTGACTGCATTACAGAGAGACACGTTACTGAGGCTCACTGTCAAAATACTGTATCAGAGCTTCCCTAATTCAAAAGCTCCCCTCACCCCCAGCAAACCCTTCTAATAGTCCTGGAGTCTGACTGCCCAAAATCAGCAAGTAGGTGATTAGCCTCAATGTTCCACTCCTGGGGAAACTTTTCCCCTTTAATGTCATAAATGTTATGTAGAGTACAGCAGACTGCTATAACCATTGGAATATTTTCCTTACTGAGGTCTAACCTGCCAAAAAAACAGTGCCTGCAATCCTTTAATCTACCAAAAGCACATTTCATGGCCATTCTGCGCCTGCTAAGATTGTTCTTGAAGTGCTCCTTGCTCCTGTTAAGGATTCCAGTGGAAGGTGTCATGAGCCATGGAAGTTGGGTCCTCCAGGATCACTATGGGGATTTCCACATCCCCTATTGGAATCTTCCAGTCTGGAAAGTTCCTGCTTGAAGCTTTCTGTACAGGCCAATGTTACTGAAGATAATTGCACATCTTTCCTGACCACCACATAATCTTGGTGGTGAAACAACCCCATTAATCTACCAATGCCTGCAACACCATAGAAAAATACTCCTTTAGGGCTGACACACTCTGTTGCAAAATGATCTCAGCCCAAAACTAGGTTGTGCATGCCATCTATTGCTCTACTGCAGTTAGGGAATTCCATTGCCACAAAACCATCCACTATTTCCTCTGTTCATTGCACAGAGTAACAGTCCTTCACAGCAGGAGGCAGTCAAGGGCCCTGCACACTTTATTTCTATTTATTTTCTTTAAAGTATTTTTTACCCCACCTCTCTATATAAAATATTCGAGGCAGGTTACAAAATTTGTAACACACAAATATAACATACACGATCCCCAAAATAGGGGACATAAAACCTACTAAGACACCTCAGGAGGAGGGACACACACACACACACACACACACACACACACACACACTTTAACACCAATAAAAGCACAGGGGGTGGCTTTAGCCTGGCACGGAAACCGCGCCAGCGTTGGTGCCAGGTGAATGTCCTGAGGGAGAGAATTCCATAGCTTGGGGGCAAAGGCTGAGAAGGCCCTGCTCCGCATAGATGTTAACCTTATCTCCATAAGGGGGGAAAACATGGATCAGAGCCTGCCCAGCTGACCTCAATCCCTGGACAGGTTCATACGGGAGGAGACGGTCCTTCAAATACCCTGGTCCAAAGCCATTTAGGGCTTTATAAGTTATAACCAAGACCTTGAATTGTGCCCAGAAACATAACGGAATCCAGTGCAGCTGTGGAGCACCAGCATTATGTTCTCTGTATAATGAGTATTAGTTCAAACTTGAGCAGCCGCATTGTGGACCAGTTAAAGCTTCTAAAGACTCTTCAAAGGCAGCCCCATGTAAAGCACACTGCAGTAGTCCAATTGGGATGTGACAAGAGCATGAATCACCATAGCCAGGTCATTCTTATTCAGGAAGGGTCACAGCGGGCAGATCAGCCAAAGCTGCCCAAAAGCACTACTGGCCACTGAGGAAATCTGGTTCTCAAATGTTAGCAAAGAGTCCAAGAGGACTCCCAAGCTATTCTTTCAGGGAAAATATGACCCCATCCAGAACAGGTAGCACACCATTCCTGGACAGATGGCTTCCTGAGCCACAGGATCTTGGTCTTATCTGGATTCAGCTTCAGCTTATTTCTGAAGACCTTATCGACCTTATTTCGACCTTATGCACCTGAATTCGATGGCACAGAAACAGAGTTGGATGTCATCTGCATATTGATGGCACCACACTCTAAATCTCCTTATGACCTCTCCCAGTGGTTTCATGTATAATGTTAAACAGTATAGGGGACGAGATGGAACCTTACGGGATCCCACAGCACTTGCACCACTGCAATCCACACAGCAGATTTCCCAACTCCAAACTGATCTGTCAATAATTCAGTATGGAGTTTCCAGCTTCCACACAACGACCACTTTCTTTTCTACCATGAAGACAGCTCTTGTTTTGGTGCCATTGTGCCACAGAAAAAGGGAGAGCTCCACATACAGTTCCATGAAAGTGGCTGTGCGTATCTGTAAGTTCTGCATCTACTGCCCATCATCTCTTATCTGAAAAACGGTGTTTCCCAGGCCCAGTAGTAACAGTCCAATGTGTACAACTGCTCTCTGAATGCCAACATCAATTTCGAATTGTTTCTTTCCATAGCACACAGCAGGGCAAGCATCACAGATTCCTGTTCAGATTTGTAGCTCCTGAAATACTGCAGGATCAGCCACATTATGTTCATAACGCTTCTGACAAGACTGGAGAGCAGTGGAGGAGCTATGCTTTCAGGCAGAGAGAGTGGATGAACAGTTTACAGGGAGTGCTGAAAAATGGCATGAAATATAATCAGAAGCCCATGGAATGATGGGATGGAGAAAACTGCATCATGGGAGGTTGAGCACTGCAGCCTGTGATGCACTGCAATTTGTTCCCAGAGTTCCTAGCAACAGAAGGTAGTAAGTTGCTATGATCTGTCCCACAGTACATCTACTGTGTATGCACTATGCAGACATAAGGAGCAGTGTGTAAACATGCACAAGTGATGTCATTAAGCAGATTTATGATTATTGACATAACTTACACAATTGACTTTACATAGTAGTGTACATGAGGCCTTGATGTGAAGAATGTATCAGAAAAAAAGAAACCACAAAAAACAAAAGCCTAGCTATTCACAGAACGTTATGTGCCACTTGGGAAAAAAAAGTGAAACAAAGTAGAGTCAATTGCCCAGTTAAGTTTGAGAGAAAGTGGCATCCCAACAGCTTAGCTTACTTCCTATCTGCTTTTGAATGAAGTTAAAGACATTGTAATTGACTGGAAAATTGAGCCCAATGGTGTAAATCAGGAATAACTCCTCTGAAGGCAATGGAATTACACGTTTATGCTTTTAGTGTAAATTAAGAGAGCAATGAAATTCACCTGGGCTAAGGGGATAATAACGTAGAAAGGGCTGTTAGGGAGAACCCTACAAAAGCATTTTACTTGAAAGGAAAGCCCAGGAAACTGTCAAAATGCTAGCATTTTACCTATAAAATAATAAATTTACATCTGTCCATGCATATGGGTAAGCACATCTGATTCTTAAGTTCAGGAAAATGATAATTTGAGGCGTAAGCAGCACTAATCAAGTTTACTTTCTGCCGCTACTGCCGAACAAAGGACATGAAAGCCATGGAACATATAGCAACATTGTGGGATTCTGTTCCAGGAATTCATGGGAAAAAAGTTCCAACAGGGGGTTAACATGATCTATAGCAGACCACTGTCAAACCCCTAGTCAACCTTTTCTCAAGAATAGGAAAACATGAGTTACCAGTCCCAGGCATGCTGGGACTGAGACCTCTGCACCAACTGCTATGAACCTTCAGAAAAAAGAGTTACATACCTTCTCATAACTTGTTCTTCAAGATGTGTTGTGCATGTCTATTCCAATTACATGTGCGTGAGCATGCACGCACTGTGGCTGGAACATTTTCCTCTGGCCGAGCCAATAGAGTCATTCAGGGTTCCCTTTGGAGTTGCGACTTCATGGTGTCCAATATAGCACCCTGCCATCCCGCCCTCTCCTCAGTTCCTTTTTGCTGGCTAGTCTGACAGAGGGGATGGAGGATAGGTATTGGAATAGAAATGAACACCACATGTAGGGCAGTTCCTATGTCAGGGATCTCAGTTCCAACACTCTCCTGGCTGAAGTTATGGATACCAAGAAAGCCATCTTGTAGGAGAGATACAATAGCAAACAATTTGCTGAGGGCTACGGGATGTTCCAGTCTGCTGTTACTGGCAGTAAAAAGGAACGGAGGAGGGGGAGGGTTGGTAGGACACTATACTGACTCCAGGAAGCATACAGACTGACACTGCTATGGGAAAATCTTTCAGCCACTGTGCATGTGTGCTCGTGCACACATAGTTGGAATACACATGAACAAGAACTCAAAGAACTGGACTATTGTGCCTTCACTACCACAGCCAACTGATGGAGTTTGACACCACTCTTTTCAGCTCAATGAATGTATTTTATAAGGACTTGCATAAGGTGACATCAATGAAGACTTTGTCTTTTCATGATTGGCAAGAAGGCAAGAGACCTCTGCCTGCCCAAAAAGATAGATCAGCAACCTGCTAGCCACCACAACAACCTGAGGCAAGTAAGGCTTTCCCACTAACAGGAGGCTACAAATAGCTGCAGCACCTGGAACAAATGGCTAGGCAAGCCCCAGTAAACTGTGCTAGTGGGGTAATGCCCCAACCTGAAGAAACTATTAGAAAGTAGCCCAGAGAAGTGGCTCTTGACTCCCCACTGGAAGGAACACCACCTCTCCTATTTAGTGGCTGAGTTACACAGGACCATGAACTGAGACCTGACAGAAAGAGAGGGCCTGGGCACTTGAACCTGGCCTTACAGATCTAGCCACTAGGCTGCCCAGCCACAAAAGACCCTATCGTACCATGGAAAAAAAAGATATTCTTCAACAAAGTCAAAACATGCCAGCTAACACTGAAAACTACCGACACTATCATTAACAAATAAACTATTTTAAAAGGTAAAAAGCCATAAATTTTCTCATGAGGCAGCCACCTGGCCCAGTGACAGTCAATACCAAGTTCTTACTAGCTATTAACAGCTGTCAGAAGTAACAGTGGTAAATGGACCTGTGGACATACATGAAAACTGGGGATATGGATAAAGCACAATGCTGTTCAGAAAAGTACAGACGTTGTGGACTTTATGCAATGCTCAAAGAAGATAGACATGCTTTTATTGTATTGCTTTCAATGAATGAATGGAAACACTTGGAAGACTCATAACAGGAATGCTGCCTATATGCACAAAACAGGATATTAAAAATTCACTGGCATATTCTGGCCACAAAATCTGCTCCATTGGTCCTGGGAAGGTCTTCGTACAGTAAGGCACAACACAGGGGCCCTATAGCCACTCATTTTTCAAGCTACTGGTACATCAGCACAATGGGCATGGCCAAGACACCCAAATGCTATGCTGATCATCAGCAACTGCATGGTTGTGTAAGCTAGAGTAATTCTTCGAGTGCTCTAAACAAGACACAGGTGGAGACCGCCCTTTAATGACCAGCAGCAGGATTAGGGCACTGCAACACTAGCTTTACGCTACACCATTGAGCACAAGTATACAATCCCACATGTGCTCCTCACAGTTTGGTCACACTGAAGGATTCTGGCTGCATCACTTTACTTAATTCCTAATAGGATATTTTAAACCTGAAATGGTTTCTTTAACAAAAAAACAGAGATGGGGATACAATTTCATCCTATAGCCCCTAAAATTGATGATTGGGGGTTATATTACAGAACTAGCATGCAAACTTATGCTATATATTAGAAGGTTTTGTCACCTATCCTTTCAATCAGCTTCCGTACCTAGTGACTGGAAGATAGCTAATGACACACCAATATTTTAAAGAGGCTCTAGAGGTGATCCTGGCAATTACAGTTTGGTAAGTTTAACGTCTGTACTGGGCAAATTAGTTGAAACTATAGTGAAGAATAAAATTGCCAGTCACACAGATGAACATAATTTGTTGGGGGAAGTCAACATGGTTTCTGTAAAGGGAAATCATGCCTTACTAATCTGCTAGAGTTCCTTGAGGGGGGCCAACAAATGTGGACAAGGGGGATCCAGTGGATATAATACGTTTAGATTTCCAGAAAGCCTTTGACAAGGTCCCTCACCAAAGGCTCGTAAGTAAAATAAGTTGTCATGGGATAAAAGGGAAGGTCCTTTCATGGATTGATAACTGGTTAAAAGACAGGAAACATAGGGTAAGAATAAATGGTAGGTTTTCTGAGTGGAGAGAGGTAACTAGTAGGGTCCCCCAAGGGTCTGTCCTGGGACCAATACTATTCAACCTATTTATAAATGATCTAGAGGAAGAGGTAAACAGTGAGGTGTAAAATTTGCAGATGATACCAAACTGCTCAAGATAGTTAAGACCAAAGAAGACTGTGAAGAGCTTCAGAAAGATCTCACCAAATTAAGTGATTGGGCAACAACATGGCAGATGAAATTTAATGTGGATAAATGTAAAGTAATGCACATTGGAAAAATAATTCCAGGTACATATACAATATGATGGGGACTAATTTAGCTATAACTACTCAAGAGAGATCTTGGAGTCATTGTGAATAGTTCTCTGAAAACTTCCACACAGTGTTCAGCAGCAGTCAAAAAAGCAAATAGAATGTTAGTAATCATTAGAAAAGAGATAGAGAATAAGACATAGAATAACTTATTGCCTCTATATAAAGCCATGGTATGCCCACATCTTGAATACTGTGTACAGATGTGGTCGCTTCAACTCAAAAAAAAAAAAATATTGGCATTGGAAAGGGTTCAGAAAAGGGCAACAAAAATGTTTAGGGGTTTGGAATGGGTGCCAAATGAAGAGAGATTAAAAAGACGTGGACTGTTCAGCTTAGAAAATAGGAGACTAAGGGGGAATATGATAGAAGTCTATAAAATCATGACTGGTGTGGAAAAAGTGAATAAAGAAAAGTTACGTACTTATTCCCACAATATAAGAACTAGGGGTCACCAAATGAAATTAATAGGCAGCAGGTTTAATACAAACAGAACGAAGTTTTTCTTCACACAGCATATGGTCAGCCTATGGAACTCCTTGCCAGAAGATGCAGTGAAGGCTAGAACTTTAACAGAGTTCAAAAAAGAGCTAGATAGATTCATGGAGGTTAGGTCCATCAATGGTTATTAGCCAGGATGGGTAGGAATGGTGTCCCTAGCTTCTGTCTGGAAATGGGTGACAAGAGAGGGATCACGTGAGGATTACTTGTTGTGAGTTCCCTCCCTTTGTGGCATCTGGTACTGGCCACTGTCCGTAGACAAGATACTGGGCTAGATGGACCTTTGGTCTGACCCAGTATGCTTGTTCCTATGTTCTTAAGGACTGGCAAATGACTCTTTGGAATAAAATACCTATATCTTTTGGCCTTTTGTGAGAAGAGGGACTCCTCACAAGGGACGGAATAAGGCCATCTGGGCCCTATCAGTTAATTAGGCTGCAAGCAGGGGAGATTTAGGTTGGAGGCACCTAATTAAGGACACTGTCCAGAAACATGCAGAGCCTGTATAAAGCCAGGTTGCAAAGAAAGAGGCTTCAGCTGGGAAAGGCCTCACTCTCTAGGCAGAAGGCATTAGAGGCTAGCAAACCTGGGCTGAGGGGAGGAAAGCCAGGTATGCAGTCCAGAGAAACAGCAGGAAGAAGTGGGTCTGTGGCTGCTTGTTATAGTCTCTGGGCCAGAACCCAGTGTAGAGAGTGGGTGTGGGTTCTCCTACCAGCCACTGGGGAGCGGCAAGGGTGTTGTAGGTGCCGGCCACACCGCAGGTCTGGCAAGCCTGAATACCCTGGAAGGGGAGGACTTCAATGACCTGGCCAGAGGGCCAAACCACAGAGAGGAAGATGAAGACCAAGAAGTGAGAAGGGCTGCAGAGTGAAACTAAACAGGAGAAAACACAGATGGGAGAGTGCAAGGTGTCAGAGCTACTCTCTAGGATGGCCAGCAGGAGGCACTGCTCCTCGTGAGTGGACACAATGACAGCTTTATTTAGATAGCTTCTTATCTTGAAAGTATAGAGATGATGTAAATAAAATTTGACTCCTTATATCTCCTTCAAAATCCAAAATGCCTTTGACGTATTTCTCTGAATTAATTTCTCTGGAAGAATAAACATATTCCTGTAAATCAGTTTGTCACCCTGCAACACTGTCTGTTGGGCCTTAATGATACTCTTCTAATTATATCCCAAAAAGAATTTTAACTGCTAATCTGAATTCATTTCAACTATTGCTGTTTTTGGCCAACCAAAGTGACAGCTGCTACTCAACATGGTCACATCATAAGATCCTTTTGCAGATTGCATCTGATTGTTTCCAAAATTCTGGGGAGTCTTCTGTCCTTCAGTGGGGAAAACCCTATTGATTTTGGTGGTAAATGAACAACTCTAATGAGCATTCATTTGGTTCTCCAGCATTGACGAGCCTTGTGACATCAAAGTTAACTTAGCCAGCCCTTCCCCCATCCCTTCAGTTCATTTGGATAAATCAATCCCATTGGTTGGAGACACTATGATTCAGATTAGGACTTGGGGTGCTTTGCAAGAGTTGGGGACATGGAAGAGAGGTTCAGGACTCAAATAGCAGGAGCTGCTTCAGCTCAGGAGTTATAGCGGCTCAGGAGCAGTGAGGCTGGAGTTGGAAGTTATGACTCCATCCACACTATACCTAGCTCAGGCAAGATGATTTATCCTTGCCCAGTCAACTGTTTCTAGCTCAACTAAACAGTGCCCATTTGGTGCTATAGACACGTATTGTGCCACTCCAAACTGGGCACAAAGGGAGAGATGACCAAGGCGGGAAGCAGGGTTAGGATAAAATAACAGTAACTGAAGGGAGACAGTGATGACTGTCCGTTACCGATGGCATGACAGTGCTGCTGCTCAGATTCCGTTGCCTGCACCAACAAATGGATACCATGAAAAATAAACTGTTATGTGAAAAAAAGATGGAACAGAAAAGAAGAGGAGCATCTTAGATGACTTAATATTCAGATTTTGATTTAGTGGCAGTATCCTGTAAGATTGCTATAGATTCAGGGATAAAGACTGTGTTTTTGCCCTTCCAACCACCTGTCAGCTGGCATACATACACTACAAGACGCATGATCTTCTAGTGCAACGGTGGGCAAAAGGGCCTCTGCGGGCCAGATCCGACCGGCCAAGCAAGTTGTTCCGGCTCGCAGAGGCCTCTCTGCTCCCCTGGCCTGCAGGCCAAATAGGGCCTGCAGGCAGGGAAAACACACAAAGTCTCCTCCAGTAGAGAGCGGCGCTTCTAAGCACCATATACTCCTTGCAGGGCGGGAGCAGACTTTGCATGCTTCCCGCCCAGGCCAATCAGGGTTTCGGGGCAGGGGGAGTGCATGAAGTCTCCTCCTGCCCTGCAAGGGGCTCCGCACTTAAAGTCAACTGCCAACTGCTGCTCAGCTGGCAGTTGATTCTAAGCACAGCACTCTTGCAGGGAGGGGGCAGGGAGCAAGAGACTTCACATGCTCCCCCTGCCCAGGCCCTGATTGACCTGGGGGCACCTGTTCAGAACAGCTGGTAGCTTTCTTAGGGTGGGGGCAAAGGCTTTGCGTGCTTCCCCACCCCCAGACCAATCAGGGTCTGTGGGTGGGGGAGCACAGAAGTATACTGGCCCTACCCCTTCTGGGCCAGCTCAGGGCCACTTAAGAAATTTCTGAAGTGGCCTCCACTCAAAAATTATTGCCAACCCCTGCTCTACTGACTACTGGCACAGCTAATCGTTGTGATCCCAAACACACAAAGACAAGACAAGAGTGGGAGATATATTAAAATTCTCTTATCTTTGGAAAAAATCTATATTTCTAGATATTGACAAAGCAGGCATGACTGGATTTAAGAAAATTCTTCTTTCCTTATACACACTCATTCTGTAGTCATACTTTCTCTGCTTAATCTTACTGGCTCACTTATTAGCTCATTTAATTTAAATCCAGAAATCTAGTTGAAACATTACCCCTTTTGGAAGTAAAAATCATCTGTTTATTCAGGCCTTCTATTAATGAGATCTTTGACATCCCTTTGGCAGGACATCTCCTATCTGGAATTCCTCTCTTTCAATCTGTACTTGGCTGAGATTTTGGTTTGTAAGAGTGTATTTGCCATATTTGGAGGGAGAATCATACCTGTCAACTTTGGGTTATTTCTATAAACTGTATCCAGGTATGGGCTTATAATAATATAACAAATCAAGGCTTCACTCTGCATATTGCCCCACTGTGTCTCTAAAGATAAATAATTAAATTCCTGCATTCCGGTTCTTAGGAATAAATTACTAATTCCAGGAAGGAAAGGAAAATTGCATTTGAAGAGGATCATTACTGGGGAGGAAGATAAACTTCTGACACTTTGGTACGATTTCCAATCTATGCCCAAGAGATTCCTTTACTGAATAGTAAGAATGTTGCAGATCACTACTGAGTTTTCATTGGTGCAGCTGCATTGGGAAGCTTACCCAGCCCCTGCCAGTATTATACTTCGCTCTGGCCACTAGCATCAGTCCATCGTTTTCAGAAACACTAAATCTGCCCATTACATTTTTAAGCTATATAAGAGGAAAAAATGAAAATTATTAATTTAAAATATCAGATAAACAGTGCAACATGTTACATCTATCAGTGAAATGAAATACTGTCATAACCATGGCATAATGGGAGCTTATCACCACAAGCCAATACGCATGCCTGAGTCTCCTCTTATTGAGCTAGCCTACATGACATACAGACTTAAAAACTACTAAAACATTATTCATTTTGGATAAGCCATTTCTATGCCAACCACACTAAGTAAGGCGGCCTAGTATATAAAGTGTTTGAATTCACAAAGTGCAATATAAGGATATGAACTGCATGGGAAAATGTGGGACATTTGCTTTCCATCCATAGTTCCAAATTTCACTCACTCATAAAAATAAACATTTCAATCAAAACTAATCAGCAGTGAAGTACAGGTTAGACTTCCCTCGTTTGGCACCCACGGGACCTGACAAGTCCCAAACAAGGGAATTTGCCAGACCAGAGAAGCAGAATTTTTGCCATTCAGAGAACTCTTCTAAAATTTGGTATTTTGTATCAATATCTTTTTGTATTACCCAAAACTTTTAGATTGTTTTATTCCCAATATTATAATACGTAGTCAAGATAGTTAATTTATAAATAGTAATTTCATAATATTCTTCAAGTGCTGTAACACTAAAGTAAACTAAGCATCCCAAGTTGAATTTAGACATCTGAAACTAAATTTAGGAAGTAGGCATTACACACGCTACAACTTTTAAAAACATAGATTTTTGAGTAAAGACAAGAGATACCAAGGAATTAGAACACATTTTTACTTCTTGGACAAGTTTCTCTTAACTTTGTCAATCTTGGTCCTTCCATTCCTTCACATCCCATCCCATGAAAGCATATAATGCTAACCAGATTGCAAAATTGGAATTCATGCAAGAAGCCCAATTTAAATGGACCTCACTTATATTTTTAACTGTCCTCAATTACAGTAAATCATGTCCAAAAGCAGAGCAACTAAGATGGAGAATGAACAACCCCATCACACATTCCCAAGTCCACAAAAATGATCCATTTTATTTCAGATGCAGTGAATTAATTTCAAATACCTCAAAACTGTTGTTTCTCTTTTTCATTTGTCCTTTATTAGACTAAAGCAAATAGTCTTTTACTGCAGTTAGATTATCAAACAGTAGCCATGGAAATTCCATGTATCAGTCCTGAACAACTTGTTTCTGTGTTACAGAAACAACCAGAAACATCATATTAGCAAGCCATGATTAATTTCAAAACATTCTACAGGTTGAACTTTTATAATCTGGCACCTTTGGGACCAGACTGGTGCCAAACCAGAGAATTTTCCAAACCACAGGAGGTCAATATTATCTTGCAGCATTACCAACGCTGCTTACTGGGCTCTTAGAAGACATTTAGGGGTAAATTAGAGCTAAACAGCAGCACAGAACACTGAGAGCCAGGAATGGTAGCTGTAAACAAGCTTTATGGGTCCATGGGAAACTTGGCCACATCCATAAGTGGACATCCGGCTAACTAAAATCATACCGGACTACGGATGTTGCCGGACCAGAGAATGCTGGACAAGAGAGGTTCAACCTGTACTAGAGACTATGGCTGTGAATCATTTGACAATATTTCCATTTATCCAGCTCTCGATTTTAATTCCCAGGATTACAGCTGAAGCATGCCCAGACCAGTAACCCAGAACAGGTTATCCAAATTACTGTTCAATAATCACTGCATTATAATATATAAAAAATAAGTTCTATTTTTTATTATCTCTTATCCCAAATGCAAATGTTTCTTGTCACAATATAGTCAGATCAGAACTCGGAACAACAGACTGCAGGTCAAGGTCTACCCCAAACAAAGCAGCATAACATACGTCTAATACACATTAGCAACCCAGGTCTTATTACCCATGTTTAAAATTTAATTCTTCGTTTCATCCATGGATCAACATTTATATACAACTAGCGGGAGTTGCCCGGCGTTGCTCAGGAAAGTGGAGGAACAAAATTTAGAAAAACAGTAGTTCATTATCATTTTTTGAATGGTAGAAAAGTTGCAGAGTTCTATAGGGATTAAAATTATATATATATATATATATATATATATATATATATATATATATAAAAAAAGTATAAAACAACCAATTTTACATGTTATCATCAAAAACTTTATTGTAAACTATATTTTCTGCTTCATTATTCTTAACAAATATGTACAAATTTTTTCCACTTCCTACTCTTGAACACGCATCATAGAGTTGTCCATGTGAAAAGCAAGATGACTCCAAATCAATTTCAACTATTTTAAGTGACTGTCCTTGCACTTGGTCAGTACACATTGTTGAAATATAAGTTGACAGTTAATATAACTGAGGTGAGGAGCCTGAGGGGAGGGAGGGGGAGGGAGCCGCGCGCCTGCCGCCGGCGACTGAGCCCGCCCTCCACTTCCTTGTCCCTCCGCTGGCCTTAGTGAGCGACTGTCCCCGCCACTTCCTCTGGGAAGCCGCTTCTCCCCACACTGCCAAGCTCCGTGCAGCCCCGGGGAGAGGCATCGGTCTCTCATCTCTTCCCTCCCACAGTACCTTAAAACCTTCTCCCATGCAAAGTTTGGTTGTGGTAGCTCTTATAGTGTCCAAGTTATTAGCGCACAAACAAACAAACATTCTCCTTTATATATTAGATTTAAAGCACTCTATTTACCTTGTGTCTGCATTTAAGTACAACCCCATAGGCTCCTGGAACACAAATGGAAAAAACAAACAGATTAATTACTATGCTGTGGGAAAAGTAAGTAAAATACTCTACATTTCACATTTGCCTAATGTGCATTACAGATGCACTGTTCCTTATACTATTTTCTTACACTTATATCTAAAATGTTTTGTTGCATTTTTGTGTAGCAAAATTTAAAAATGAAGCTGCCGGTAAGTATATGATTTTAAAATTCTTCTGCGAATTCTTTATTTTTATAAATATGAATATGCAAGAATCTGAAAATCTGCATATTCCGATAAGAGTTGCTAGTGTAGACAGCCACTCAATTTTTTTTTTTTTTTTTTAAACAAGAACAGAAAACAAAAATGTCATTTCATGTACATTCCGGTAACTCTGCTTTCTGATTACTTTTAAGGCATCTCTCATGACTTATCTACACATAAAATGCTAAGCAGCATAGCTATAGTGGCATTCTCCCATTGGTACAGGTATCTACCTCCTCAAGAGACAGCAGATAGGTTGACAGAAGAATTCTTCTGTTGACCTAGCACTGCCTGCCTACACAGGGACTTAGGTCAGCTTAACTTCGCCACTAAGGATATGTATTTTTCCCACCCCGATACCTAAGAGTTCAGTTGGATTTGGAATGGTAAAATAATTGTTCCACTTCTTTAGGACATCCTGCCATCTTAAAATTAAGACAATGACTTTATTACTTAATACGTTACCTTGTATATGCAAATAATATTTTGTCTGGCTCCATAATGTCCATAATTAAGCATAGAATAATATTTGTAATAAAAATATATGCATCGTAAAAATGATAAATAAATCGTATTTTTTCAGTTCACCTCATACAAACAAATACAGCAGTGCATCTCTTTATTATGAAAATACAACTTACAAATGTAGAATTTTTTTTGGTTACATAGCTGCATTCAGAAACAAAACAATGTATAACTTTCACCACCTACAAGTCCACTGAGCCCTACTACTTCTTTAGGCAATCACTTAGAGAAACAAGTTATATTTTTATGGGAAATAATGCTGCCTGCTTCTTATTTACGTCACCAGAAAGTGAAAACAGGTGTTCACATGGCACTTTTGTAACTGGCATTGCAAGGTATTTGAATGCTAGATATGCTAACTATTTGTATGCCCCTTCGTGCTTTGACCACCATTCAAGAGGACTTACTTCAATGCTGATGACCCTTGTTAAAAAATAATGCATTAATTAAATTTGTGACCGAACTTCTTGGGGGAGAATTGAATGTCTCCTGTTGTTTTACCCAAATTCTGTCATATATTTCATATTACTGCAGTCTCAGACAATGACCCAGCACATGTTTGTTTTAAGAACGCTTTCACTTCAGATTTCACAAAAAACACATTTTTAAAGAGCTACAGCACTTGATCCAAGGTTTAAGAATCTGCTGTGCCTTCCAAACTTAAAGGGATGAAGTGAGGAGCGTTCTTTGAGAAGTCTTAACAGAGCAACACTCCAATGTGGAAACTACAGAACACAAACCACCAGAAAAGAAAAATCAACCTTTTACTGATTGCATCTGAGTCAGATGCAGAAAATGAAAATGCGTAAGTCCACACTGCTTTGGACCATTATCAAATAGAACCAGTCATCAGCATGGGCGTACATCCGCTGGAATGGTGGCTGAAGCATGAAGGGACATATGACTCCTCAGCACATCTTGCATGTAAATATCTTGATGCCAGCTTCAACAATGCCATGTGAACACCTGTTCTCACTTTCAGGTGACATTGTAAACAAGAAACAGGCAGCATTATCTCCTGCAAATGTAAAACTTTTCTGTCTAAGTAATTGGTCTGAGACTTGTAGGCTCTAAAGTTTTACATTGTTTTGTTTTTGAATGCAGGTTTTTTTGGTACACAACTCTACATTTGAAAGATCAATTTTCATGTTGGACAAATTAATTATACTATAGTACTTGTAATGGAAGAACTGAAAACTACTATTTCTTTTGTTTTACAGTCAAATATTTGTAATTAAAATATGAAGCGAGCAATGTACATTTTGTATTCTGTGTTGTAATTGAAATCAATATATTTGATAATGTAGAAAACATTTAAATAAATAGTATTCTAGTACTGTTTAACATTGCAACCTCTGAACACTGTTAGTTCTAATTTCTATTTCATTAAGATGATCTGACTTACCTTCACCTACAACCCCAAGGATCTCAAATTTATTCATCACATTACCAATGTTAAGAATCTTCATGAAGACAAGTTCCTCTTGTGATGAGAGCCACAGAGCATGGCATAGAGAAGAATGTCTAAAGGGTCTATAGCAGGCAAAAGCGAAGACTTCTGACAGGAGAAATCCACATTGATTGACTGGACTTCTCACATACTTGTCCTAATTTCTAGGCATTAAATAGCTTTCTGGAAAGAAATGAATGATAAAATTAGCATCAGCAGATCTTGCTTTACAGCATGCAAAGAAAAACAATGGCATATATTCACAATATTTACTGTCAGCACTATGGAATTTGAGAAGGAAAATTACCTCACCCCTTTCTGTGTTTTACGGTCAATAGAACTCTGCAGCATGCATAAAGTAAGTCAGCATAGGTGACTACATATCTGATATATGGCACCATAGGTTTTGTAACCCCAGAAGCAGGACATCATTTAAAGTAAGAAAACAGCTTATATAAGAAATGTTTCCTGCTGGTATAAGAGAAAAATTGGCAGTGATCTACCACAGCAGGTAGTGGAACACACACTTATAAATACTAGCTTTTTCTCTTGCATTTATGATGGCAGCTAGCTACAGAAAAAAATGGATTGTAATTAGTTACTGTAGTTTATTCTACACTCAATCTATGCTAGTTCCTCTTTTTCTATCTTTTATTACACCTGGAAATATTTCTAACACTTTTCATAGTTAACACTATAAGGAGTCTGTTTAAAAAGGATATGCTGAATAATATTTTATGATAGTTTCACACAAATTAAACATACTTAGTACTGTATGATACAAATACTCTTTTAAAGCTCTCTATAGCAAAGTTACATATTTTCAGACAATATATGTAGTAATTACAAAAAATGTGATGAATGCAAAGAGAGCAGGTTTTTACTCCAGGCAAAGTTTGTCATCTATGGTTTTAGTAGAAAGATAAGTGTACCAAGATTTATTTTGCCACTGTATATGCTGTTTTTAATCAATACTTGTATCACCTACTCATTTTAAAATGGAGAGAAATAAACCACTAATTAATTCTCTGTAAAAGGGAACAGTTTCTTGTATCTCAGGGCCCTATGAATGGGACTACCCATGGGAAACTAGCCTGCAGGGTGGCAATGAATCCATATCACTAAACCAATTCATGGCACCGAGATCGATGACCTAACTATGCTGGATTCTGCACATACAGAAATATAAAGTTGCATCCCTATTTTAGTGTTGCCAGTGGATGTTATGAAGAGTGCTGCTCTGAGCCAAACATAATATGGAGGAGAGGTATGAGAGACAGGAAAAACACATCAAATGGCCTGAAAGACAAACTTGTTTGCAGAGAAACAAAGGCTACATAAAAGATAATAAAATACAGTATCGTAGAATCAAGTTTTCTTTCAAGTGACTATAAAGATAAGAAATGTTTGCCTAAATTAATCATCTATAGGGGAAAACAATGTAAAAGTTATTCTTCCATTACTGAAATATTTTCATAGTTATTGAAGATGGACAGGAAAAAAAACATTGTCTTTATCTGAATCTCTGTTAAAGAGCTGGCATTTCTTTCCATACTAAACATGCACCTTTCATCTTTCCCTTTCACACTCTTCCCCCTCATAGGTGTGTGGGTTTTCTCTCCCCTGCCTTCTTACAGCTCCTTCAATCTTTAACGTAACAGTAATAAACCAATTACAAAAACTACATAACATCTGATCTGTTAGCCCCTGCACTACAGCCTATAGTGAGCTGTGTTTGTCCACCCCATTGTGGCATTGGCCAGTACTACACTGTAACTTACCCATATGAACTCCCTGAGTACAAAGTAAAAGGCTCTTACTTTTCATTAATGTAGTCCTTTTTGAAAAGATGTACATTAAGACAAACTATGAATCTTATAGTTTGTGCTCACAGAGTCCATACAGTGGAATTACAGCGCACTACTAGTCACACTCCCATATTCCTAACAATGGGGCCATGAGAAAAAACTTGTTGAAAGTGCAGTAGACAAAGGCACAGATAATCATTACAAGATCCAAACCTAGAATCTAGGAATATACCAGAGCAGAGCGCTTCTGTTCACACACCATCTATCAAGGCACTAATTTAAAAGCCAACAAGGGAACAGGCTTAACTTTAACACAGACAAACCAAGGCAGATCAAGGCATGAAACTGCTAACAACATTTGCAAGACAAGGTGGATGAGACATCTTTTACTGGATCAATTTCTGTTGGTGAGAGAGAGAGAGAGAGAGAGAGAAAAAAGCTTTCAACCCAAAAGCTTTCCCTTCTTCAGGTCAGGGAAACCGGAAGAGCTGTGTGTCATTTCAAAAGCTTGCTTCAGGCTACGGCTAACTAGAGAGCTTACATCTGCGGTGTCCAACACGCTAGCCACTAGCCCCCATTTGGCTATTTGGCCGGGTGAGTGTGGTTAGTTGACTATAGCAATAGCCACTATATTATTTACATTTTCAGAATAATGTGGTTAGTTCGCTATAGCAGTAGCCACTATAGTGGCTACAGCTTCAAAACTGGTTGAACACCAAGGGTTACAGCAGCTCAGCTGCAGCGCAGCAATGCTGCTAGAAAAATACTAATGCAGATCTAAACTGAGAGCTCTCCCATCAACTTAATTGCTGTAGCCCCCACAAGCAGCAGTAGATGTTAATGGAAGAGCTGTCCCCACTGGTGCTTGGTCAAAGTAGTCACATCCCTGAGAGACATAATTTATACCCACTTAAATCGGAGGTAGTGTGTACATAGTCTCTCTCACCTGCAGAAATTCGTCAATAAAAGATTCTCTCACCCACCTTTTGTCTCTCCAATATTATGGGAAAACATTGCTACAGCACCACTACGTACCAACATTTGGATCCAGCAAGCCCTTATTTACAACAGCTATATCACTAATACTTCAGTTGTTCCATCTATAGCTGCTGGTAGGTACAGTAAAATTGCTCATCATCTGGACAAACAAAAGGACACTGGAAAAAAGTCACTCCCATAACTGGCACTCAGAGAGAGGAAAGGATTGAATGAGCTTAGAGACTGAACTACCAATCAAGATTCAGGTTCTGTGTTTTGGTTGGCTCTGCTAATTCTGTATTTCATTTATACGAGAGTCTACCTCCAAAAAATCAATAAAACTATCCTGAATACAAAGAATAATTTCAATCCATAGATAAGATGCAGGAATTTTGAGCTCCTCAACCACCTATGGCCAAAATTTTCAAAACTGTGTTGGGACTAAAGGAGTTAATATAAAAATCATTCAGAATGGAGGCAGTGAACTTTTGATCTTAGGACTCCATTTTGATCAAAATGCCTGTCAGTAGCAGAGGACTCTGAGCAGTGCTGGCTCTCACCAGCCAGAACTGGTGTTTCCCACCCAACCAGAACATTCCATCACCTCAGAATTTTGCACCACAGAAAGTATTTAAGGGCCTCTTAGGCTGCTGGGGGTGTGTGGTCTTTCCATCTACGCTCCTGTCAGCACCAGGCCACCATAGTGGCTGTGACAAGGGAAAGGGAAGATGTACCACCAGTGATCCACTTCCACCATAGAAGCTCCCCACTGTGATCTCCCTGAAGTTCCTCCCTGAGAGCTTCAAACTAGCTCAAGGGCAGAAGGTCCCAGGTCTCAGCTGCACAACACCACCGGCACCTCCCAATGTAAAAGGGGTTTACTTCTTTGGGTTCTTTCCTATCAATTCTTCCTTTCTTCCTGGCCAAAGTCAGTATCTGGGCCTAGGCTTCATGCCTCTGATGAAATCCCTACACTGTTATATAGTTGTTAGTTAAGGAGACTTACTATTGTTTGCATTATTGTTTGATTCTCGTTTGAATTTCCCATTTTCCCCAGTTATTGTAATTTTAATATCTTAATATATTTGTTAACTTACGTAGGGTGTCCCTCTATTATTTCTGTATCACACTGGGAGGGTGCACTGAGGGATTACTCCAGCCCACTGGTGACAGATACAGGAAAAGGGTACCTGCATCTTCTGAAACAGGGGCTACCCTGATACAGGGGTCACCTTTTGATTTCTATTTTCTTCAAGGTGCCTTTGTAGCCTGGGTAACAACTGGGCACCTAGTGTATTTTATAAACACAGCTTATCACAACAGTGACTAGTTATATGAATTTTGAAGATATCCAGACCCATCTTTTAAACAGATTAGGATTTAAAAAAAAAACCCACACTGGAAGTGCCCAAAGAATGCTAGACCTCAAGTTCTCCTAAACCCTCTTGTCCTTTTTTTTCCTGCTCTTTCTATTCATGTATGTCGTCTTCTATTTTAGTATAGAAATTCCCACCCTAACACATTATGTCTATGTAGTATTCTCTAGTCTTGTGCTGTCTGGCCTTATAACTTTGATGACTTGTAAAACTGCACAATTCAATCTGAGATCCTATGAAGTGTGCAAGTATCTGAGAACATATACAAACTGTAAGTCACCTTCTGTTCCTTTCATTGTTTCTTTATTTAAAAAATAAAAAATTAATCCCCTACAACTAGCATGCCTACACCCAAATCACAGAGAGCCCAAAGTGTCCATGGTGACTCAGAAGGGTTGCCAACATCTCCTGAACAGGGAAGATTAGAAAGGAAAAATAAACACTTGCTTATCGATCTTTCCTCTTCCATTTTTCTCCCACAGCCTAATTTTCATTCATCTACAAGATTTACTCCAGTCCACACTGCACGTAGATGAGAACTTTTGGTTTTTAATCTTTAAAGTAAAAGAAAAATAGGATATTAAATAAAGGTGAACATACAAAGTATTTAATACCCTATGAATGCTATAACTCAACGTTATGGTTATTCCAACACAGACCAAAATAACAACAACTGCTATTCCATGTAATTTTCAACCCTATTATTACTCAGATTGTTGGTTCACTATTCAGATTTTTTTTAAGAAAATAAAACCTATGAGATCACTTTCTCAAACAAAAAAAAGCACACATCTGCTAAAAAAAATAAACCTCCAAGAGAATCAAAAAAAGCCCAAAATGTCTAATTATAAATTCATAGGATCAGGTATTATACTGCTATTAGTGAATGAAAACCTAATGTCTAACTGGCCGTTTGAAGCATTTACTAGATTTCTGCTATTCATTCTTGACATTTTTTCAAAGTAGAACCAGAGAACGTGTTTTTTCTTTTGTTTTTTTTTCATGAAAACTTCCCTCTTAACAGCCAACTTCCTAAAACTAAACAAAAATGTATCCCAAACATGCCAAAAATACTTCACTTACCATTTGTCATGATGATAATGAAAGTGGCATATTTTACTTACTTGCATCTGAAGAATACTCACCCTCCATACACTTAAGATTAATCTAAAGAAATTTCTACAGGTTGAACTTCTATAAACCAGAACTCTCTGGTCCGGCAACATTCATAGTTCTAGGCTCAGAGAGTCTTGATGTGCTGCAGTGGGTGGGGAGGCTAGAAGCCAAGCTCTATGCAGGGGGAAGCAATGCATGGCTCAGCTGGGCTGCGAAGGGAGGAGGAAGGGGCTGGGAGCCGGCGCGCAGTTCACTGGGGCTGTGAGGGGGAAGGGATCTGGAGCCGTCGGATGGCAGCCCCAGTTCTCCAGTTGGCCAGGAAGGATTGTGCTGGGGTTAGGCGGGGCTTGGCTACACTGGCAGAGGGGAAGGTTGCTCAAGGGGCAGGGCAGCAGCAGCTTACCTTCCCCAGCTGGGCCCTCACCCACTGCACATGACCTCAGGTGTCTCAAACTCAGGTTACCAGTACTCAAATCCCTGTAGTGGGCCAGCAAACACCCCCTATAGAGGGGGACCAGAGTAGGGGTTCTCTGTGCATTCTCCTGGCCCTGCCTGCCACCTGCAGGTGATTTAAACCCCCCCTCCCTGGAGCTCTTGCTGCTACCACCAGTTGCGCAGCAGAGCAAGAGGGTTCCAGCTGCTAGCTCTGTACCACTGCTGGCATGTCCCTGTGGCCCGGGGAGGTGTACAGAACCATCCCATCTGATTCAGCACAGCTGTCCCACACCCCACACTGTGGCAGGCCCCACAGCAGCCACGCCAACCATCCTATGGACATGACAATCCCCCATACTCAGATTAGCCCACAGGGCCCTGAGCGGGCTGAGGTCAGCAGCAGAGGTCGGGCCTCCTGCCACACTCACTGCAGGGAAGTGGAGCTACAGAATAGCCTGCTCTCCTCTGCTGCCATCTCCCAAACCAAACCAACCCGCACTGTGGCCGGGGCTCTCCGCTTCCCACCAGCACAGTGAAGCAGAGCCACCAGGCTAACCTGGGAGATGGCAGAAGATTAGAGGCTGCTGTGGCACTCGGCTTCCCTGCAGCTCTTGCCACCATGGTGAGTGCAGTAGGGTTGCCAGGTGTCCAGTATTCACCCGGACAGTCTGGTATTTGCAGACTCCGTCCGGTAAAAAAAAAAACAAACAAACCAGGAAATGACCGGTATTTCCTGTTTCCCTCGGATGGAAGCCCGGTGGGGACAATTTCCCCCCACTGCGTCTGGTGGGAGCGGGAGAAGTGAGGGGCGAGGCAGAATCATAGTGAAGGGGGGCTGGAGGGGACACTTGCTGGGCACCATGCTAGGGGGCTGCTAGGCTGGGGTGGGGTGGGAGCAGAGCACACACTGCTCTGGCCCACGTGACCAGCAGAGACCCGGGAGCTGGCCACGTGATGTCTCCCTCAACACGAGCTGTGGCCAACCCGCAGCTCACAAGCCACATGCGGCTCTTGTCCCCCAAAAGTGCAGCTCGCAAAGCTGCTCCTGCCCCCCACCCCCAACGGCTCCTGCCCCCCGCCGGCTTCTCCCCCGGCCCCCAGCTTCCCTGTGCTTACTGGGTCAGAGCTCCGGGGTTTTAAAAATGGCGCTCAGAAGGAGCTACCTCCGCTGCAGCTCTGCAGTTTAAACATAGTAAGAGCCGGGCGCACAGGCAGTCCAGCTCCTACTACATTTAAACTTCAAAGGCACAGAGGGGTAGGTCCGGAACCTCGAGTGAGCTAGGACAGAGCTGGGACCTACTGAGATTCTGCATTTTAAATGTAGTAAGAGCCAGGTCCAGCAGCCCCTGTCCGTAGCCAGCCCCAGCTTCCGTGAACAGAAGCTGCTCTGGCAGCAGCCCCTGTTCACAGCGGCTCGGGCTGACCACGGGCAGAGGCTGCTCTGGCAGCAGCCCCTGACAGAGAAAGCAATGCGTGCGGAGGAGGGCAGGCAGCACCACAGAGATGGTGCTGGGGAGAACTGGCTTTTAAGCCAGCTCCCCCTAGCACCCGCTCCCCCTGATACACAGACAGCAAGGGGGGAAGGGAGCACGTAGTCAAATAGTCAACTAGACTACCTGATAAGCCTAAGCTTATCGACTACTTACTTACATCCCTATCCTTGCCCCTTTACCTTTTCCAAATCAACTCAGGAAAACAAGTCAGTAGTCCACTCACAAATAAGCATACATTAACAAATCAGCATGAGCATAGGAAAGAAATGGTTTTGATCAAGATTTTAACTCTACCTTCCAAGAGATTGTTTTAGAGCGAGAGAAAGACCAAGAGAAAAGACATAATAGAGGATTAAAGAGCTTACTCACCTTGTGTAGTTCTTTACAATAGTTTCAACCAATTTCCCAGGTACTAAAGTTAGACTTACATGTCTCTAATTGCCAGGATCACTTCTCGAGCCCTTTTTGAAAATTGGTGTCACATTAATTATCTTCCCAGTCATTTGGTACAAAAGCTGATTTAAAAGGATAGGTTAGAAACCACATTTCACATTTGAGTTCTTTCAGAACTCTGGAATGAATGCCATTTGGTCCTATTCTCAGAGCGTTAACCATGTTAGTGTGTAACTTTAAAAACAATGAATAGTTGTGTGGCACCTTAGAGACTAACAAAAATATACAGAAGCTTCAGGGCATAGCCGAGTTCGTCTGTTACAGAAAAAAACAACAAATGGTCTGGTAGCACTTTATAGACTAAAGTGCTACCAGACCATTTGTTGTTTAAAAAAGAGAGAGAATCATGAACTTTCATGGGTAAAGCCTGACTTGCTACTGTTTAGTTTATCAGTTTGTTCCAAAAGTCTTTTCTAATGATCTCTCAATCTGGGACAGTTACTTGGATCTGTCACCGAAAAAGAATGACTCAAGATTGCCAATCTCCCTCGCATCCTCAGCTATGAAGACTGATTCAAAGAATTCAATTTAGTTTCTCCACAATGACCTTATCTTGGAGTGCTCCATTAGCGTCTTGATTGTGCAGTGGTCTTACTGGTTGCGTTTAGCAGGCTTTCTGCTTTTAAAAATTAATGTGTTTTGAATTTTTTGCTAACTGTTATTCAATTTCCTTTTTGGACTTCCTAATTTTATTTTTACATTCCCAAACAATTTCTGTCAATGCATATGGAGAGAGCAGTTACCAAAGAGGAAGCTATTTGGCCATTAGGCTGCAGCAGATGAACACAATGGGAGAAGCCAGAAGATGAAAGCAACAATAGCTTGCAATGTTTGTCACATGGCTGGAGGAAAGAATTTATTGAAGATTATTTTACAAGCTTAATTTACATGAAGTGGCAAGGTTCTCTTCGGGATTTCCATCATTAATTGCTATTGCACTTCAGGTGCCCATTTATAACAAGAACCAAACACCATCCTCTTTCTCCTATTCAAGCTAGGCCATAAGTTGTACAAAATAGGATGTAAAATATGGTGACTACAGCTAGTCTGGACAATGAGTCAAAGCAAAAACATGCAGATGAATAATCACAAAAGCTTAACATGTATCCCACAAAATTACCTTATAAATGTCAGTAGAAATAAATGATGGCCACTTAAACACCACCTTCCTATAACAGAAGCTTACTGACAGCTATTCTTACCTACTTGCTTCGAGCTTCCAGGACACATCACACAATTCATTGTCTACAACCAAGGCCTAAGATAAAACCACATCTGCTCCAATCCCTCAGACAGAGACAAACACTGACAAAATCTTGATCAAGCATTCTTAAAACTAACCCACCTGGGGAAGTGAAGAAACAGACTGACTGAGCCAGACAAATATCCACAAGTCACCTACTTCAGGACAGGCCCAAGAAGGAAAATAATACCTGGCTATCATCTATAGCCCCCAGCTAAAACTCTCCAACGCATTGTTAATAATCTACAAGCTAACCTAGAAAATGGTCCCTTACTCTCTCAGGAGACCTTGTGAGGTAGGCCAGTCCTCACATATAGACAGACCCCTAACCTGAAGCAAAAATACTCATCAGCAGCCACCCACCACACCACAGAAACACTAACCCAGGAACTTATCCTGCAATAAACCCCGTTGCCAATTATCCACATATCTACACAAGTGACACCATCATAGGACTTAACCACATCAGCCATATCATTAGGGGCTCATCCACCTGTACATCTACTAACATGATATAATGCCATCTTGTGCCACCAATGTTCCTTTGACATGTATACTGGCTAAACCAAACAGTCTGATACAAATCAGACATCAAGAAAGGTAACATACTAAAACCAGTATAACACTTTAACCTCTGTAGACACTCAGAGATTTAAAAGCAGCTATTCTTTTACCAAAGAAACCCTTCAAAACCAGACTACAAGGAGAAACAGCACAGCTGCATTTCATTTGTGTTACATTCACAATCAAATTAAGACTGAATACCGACTTAGAATGGTTCTCTCACCACAAAGATGATTTCCCCTCTCTTGATATTTCTCCCCCCCATCAGTTGCTGGGAGTGAGCCATATCCACCCTAATCAAGCGGTTCTTATCCACTAAAACCAATGCCTAAATAAATTGTGTCTGTCTTTCAAGTGCCACAGGATTTGTTGTGTTTGCAGATACAGGCTAACATGTCTCTCTCTCTCAGATTATAAATTAGTTTATTATTGACAAACAGAACCAGTTCCAATCTGTATAATTATACCCAGGACACAAGAACCTTAAAAAGGAGGTCCCTCAGAAAAAGAATGGTTAAACATCATATTTGAAGCTAAACAAAGAATAGTAAAAAAATAAATCTCAAAGCCACCAAGAAGTTAAATCTCTGAGTTGGAAAAATTCACATATGCAGCTTCATGTAATCTATGCAAGACAGTAATTATACAGTGTTAGAGTCTACTCATTATGCATAACAAAATGCAAAGCCAAAAAAAAAACAGGAAAAAAGGATATGCCACCAACCAGGAAAGCCACAAATTTATGCATGAGATTGTAATTGTTTCTCAGTGACACAGTATGGCTAAAAATACAATTCCTTCCCTGTTTCTAACACAGACCACTAGCAGCGTCTTAATATCTAGTTTCCTCTGTTATCCTTACACAACTATTAGGTGTTCTACTGACTCAGTTAAGTCATAAGAAGATAACAAAGAATTATCATTAGGTTTGCTGTACTGCACCTGAGAATCTCTTCTCTCTTAATAATACAATCATTTTTCTTTTTAAGATAAGATATCAGAAGATTAAAAATGGTTGAGGACTTTTAGTCACTGCTAGAAAAGCTGTTTGCTAGTGGGGTTTTTATTATAAAAAGATGCCAATTAAGCCTTAACTCACTTAGGTATTGCTCATTAACCTGCCCTGGATATAAGGAAGCAGGAATAGTCCTTTGGTCAGGGTAACCTAAGTTCCGGTTAAGCCAGTCTCAGAGAGGAACAAGAACAGCCAAGCACGGGGGAGAAGATTTTGGGTTGGAATTTGCTTTATAATTTCATCATGTCTATATCTACATATCTAAAAAAAACCTGCTCAGACCTCATAAAATCCATATTTAAAATCTACTCAGACTTTAACAGCTTTCAAGATAATTATTGTAATATTTTTCCTCTTACCAACTAAAAAATAGCTTTTCCTTTTGAATATAAAAATACATATCTGAAAGCAAGCCCTAAAATGGTAGGGTTTTTTTTTTTTTTTTTTTTTAATTAAAACACTTTTTATATGCAATCTGTTGAATTGGAAAAAAATCTTAAGTCTCTTATTTATTAAGCTAAAAGCTTCATTTTAAGGTATTCTCCAAGACTCAGGATCTTAAATGCATTTCATTTCATCTATTTGCATCCATATCTTCAACCCTGCAGAATGCTAGTGAGGTTAGAAAAATCCCATCTGTCTTCTCAAATGATACGTTTTTGAAGGCGGGGGGAGAGAGGAGCAAGGCAAAAATATATGCATGACAAGGTACACAATATCATATGATATGGTAGCTGAAGTATTTTTCCACTGCAGGGTGTTTATCAGACTGCAATAATTCTATTAGTACTTTTAAGGCTTGAAGCACACCTTCTGCTGAGTGCTGTGAGTCACAGTTTTAATGACAGCGTGTGATGATTCTGTAGCTATGCAGTTTATGCAAGAGAATACTATTTGCATTAAATACCCAGATTTAGAAGCCACCTTTTCCTCGTCATTGCTAATAGTGAACAACAGCTAGTAGTAAAAAAGAACAGGATTATATTTCCTGCATTCCCTACCATTGGAAGAAACAATGCTAGTTTGCTAAATACTAAATGGAACATTCAGAAGAGTTTTTGTTGCTGTTGTTTTATACACGTTAAACTTAAAATCTTATTTTTGACAAACAGAAAGATATGACAATTTTTTACTTTTAGTTAAAGCTTACAATATGTTTTAATTACACGGGCATTTTCTAGATGTTTTAAATGGACAGTGTTCTTCTCGCTTCCTCTACTTACAAAAGAGGCATTTAAGTGTTTTAAAATAAGAAAAATTAGCCCTCAGATACAAGGGAACTCAAAATCTGACAAGCCCAGTTCGTAGACTGGAACAAAACCAAAAACCAAAAAACAAATAAGCCAAAGGATAATGGGTTTGTTGGTATCAGATACAAACACGCTATAACCTCGCCCCTCTTATTGCCAGCTCTATTTTCCTAAGGCAAGGAATTTGAAATAATCAGGATTCCTGCTCTTAGTATAGGAAATATATCATCTTCAGTCTCCTGCTAGCTCATAAGAGGCAAAGGATGGTGCAGCACAGACATTAACCCAGACGATCAAGTAACACCCGAAGGCTGCTTCAGCCCATGTTTTGCAGGGGTAAAGGGATTTGGGGGGGGGGGGGAAGGGAATTGTACTATTAATTAAATACTTTAAACTCAGTTGTTCTTAAAAGGGGTGGGAGAAGTCTCATTTTGTGCTTTTCAGTTCTGACAGTGCCCCATTATTTATGTACTGTTCTTTGTCTTTTTCTTCAAAGGTAATTACAGCCAGGGAGTTTGGCAGGGAATTGCTCAGAGCTGCCTCCTCTTCCATACCAGTAAATGAAATTCTTGTGCAGATATTGTGCTAATAATTTGGTCTCACTAAACTTAGTTTGAAGAACTGAAGAAATGACCACTGAACTTGTTTGCCCCTTCATCCTGTGTTATTTTGACATTGTGTCTGAATTGGTTCTTGCACAAACTAATGATAAACAGATTAAAAAAAGATGTAAAAGTTTTTGTATGATCAAAGCAAATTCCAACTTCTGAGTAAAACATCCTATCCAGAATTTAGATGATAATCAGTCCTCTTTTGCTTTACTTTATAAGGAATTAATATGAACAAGTGATATTCCCATTTCTACCCTATTCCAGAACAGTCACCACGTGTTATAGATGTTGAAACATACCACCTATGTTTCAGGCATAAAATAGACAAAAACCCAAAACCCCCTGTGACGGGGCAAAACCGCCCCACACTGGAGATCCGCTGATCGCTGCCTGCGTGGCGACCCGGGGGGGGGGGGGGGGGGGGGGCGATACCAGTGGTGCACCGGCTGTTCGGGGGCCGCCGAGCGCACGCGCCACAATCGACCACCTGGGGGACGTGGCTGCCTGGGGGAGGAGCGAACAGTAGGCGGGCACGGGCTGCCGTCACCGCCGTCAGCATGCCAAAGAGGGGCGGAGCCCCGGCGTGGACACGGGACGCCTGGCAGGGAGGTTTAAAAGCCCGAGAAGATGGGTGAACAGGGGCTCCCGGGCCAGCAGGTAAAGGGGGAACCTGAGCTGCGGGACAGTGCTCCCACTGGCTGCTTGTAAGAGGGGAGAGGAAGTGGCCCAGGGCGGGTAGAGGACGCCCGAGGACTGGCGTGTTATGGCAGAAAGCCCTGCCAGCCAGACAGGACCACAGCAGTCTGTGTCCTTAGGGCCCTGGGCTGGGGCCCATGAGAGGGGGAGGGCCCGGAACCCCCTCTCCCCACTATTCGAACGGGGAGCCGGATTGAGACTCAACTGTTAGCAGTCACATCAGCTGCGTCACTGGCTCAGACTCTCTTGCCTGACGCATTCTGAAACTGACAAAAGAGACTCAGGGTGGGGTGGAGGGAACGTAGAAGCTGTGTGGGGGCAGGGATAACGGACCGCCTGGCCTAATGGACGGTCACACCTCCCCACAGCAGTCTGTTCCTATTTCTCTCATGGCCCTGCTGAACCCAGACTGTAGGCCAGGTTATTCCTGACCAAAGGACTACTCCTGCCTTCCTTATACCCAGGGTAGCTTAATGAGCAATGCTTACTAAAATGAGTTAGGAGAACTCAACTGGAGCTTTCTGGAGGATTTCACCACTCACTTGGAAGATAAGTCTAAAGACAAATGAATCATCCTGTTTGAATGAAGAGACAGAAGCCTGTGTACCCTCATGTTTAAAAAAAGTGAGAAATCTGTTGATAGCATAGCATTGGCATCCTCTTTGTGAGAGATACAAGTCACTGCAATCTTGTCAAATTTGATACAAGTTCCTGGATTAGAGTTCCCACAAGCATCACAGACTTGTAAGATTCTATATAAGGAACCTACCGGATCAGAAGGAAGCTACACTTGCAGCAGACTATTCATGCCACTATCTACTGCCTACCTGTTCTGCAGATAGAACTTTTGTCAAACATTGTTGGAAACAGTGAGAACTACAGTACCGCAGTGACAGTCTCCAGTACTAGAAGTTGTAATCTCAAGACAGAAGAAACAATGTGACATTTCCTCAGGGAAATAAAATTTCATTTTAAAAATAAGTAATTCTATTTAATAGGAACGAGGACACATTTTTCACGTGATTATCCAGAGAGATTCCTTTTGATCATACAAAACTAATCTTCCTCCTTTTGTTTATATAAAGCAAGGTTCTACCTTTTCTTCCCCTGCAAGAGAAGGGTGTCCTCAAATTGCACGCATCTCTCCTAATGTAAAACCAGCTGTGAGTTCCGGAAAATAACTGATTTTAAGTAAGTTTAATTAACTTGAAAAATGTATTAACCACTAGAAGTTGGACTATCAGAAATTTCCCTGGTGAGCTTTGACTTAGTGTAATTTTTCCAAAATTTAATAACTTCATTTGAAAAAAAGATATTAAGCCTCAGTTGCAAAGAACTTTCCAAAAGGTGATGCAGTTCTAGTGACTCAGCTGCTGCTGTATATCTAGTAAGTAGCAGCACAGTGAAACACAGATTGTCAGTTTCACTGCTGCTATCCAGAAAAGAGTTTCATCAGAAAATACAAACTAGAAACCCAAAATGTTTCACAGAAGCCTACTGCATTTAAACAAAATTATGCTGATCCACAGGCAGAGTTCCATTAGAAACCGTACCTGGTTTCTTGACAGCTTGCCTAGGCTGAGGATATTTAGGGTATCCAGTGCCTATGGCATGGATTAGAGCTACCAGACCCTGAACAGCTGGTTCCCCACTGCCAAATGGTGTGCCACACCTAGGATAACCAGAGAAAAAACACTGCTACTTAAGGACAGGCATTGACAAAAGTGACAAGAATGTCAATTTCATTCAGCAGCTGCTGAAATATTTTTGTTGTTGTTTTACAAACACCACATGTTTCCACAGTGGAAGTTTTCCACAATTTCCAGTTCATGGGGAAATTGAGAATTTTTATTTTGGTCTAAATCAGAAAAAAAAAAACAACCCCACAAAATTTGAAATTTCCTACAAACTGGAAATTCTGAGTTTTGGCCAACTGTATTCAGAACCCTACTGACAGCTGTGAAAATGGATAGAATCAAGATATGAGCAACAGCATAGCTGTCCACAGAATAGTGTAAGAAGAGAAACCTGGATCAAAAAAAGTGTACAGTATAATAAAACTATGTCATCATCTTCAATTGAGGGGGAAAAGCCACTAAAAGCTGGAAGATAAACACAACTTTTTGAAAGAAAATATTAGCAAAGATATTATAATTCTCTGAATACATTAAAACAAACATTTCACCTACAGTTCTCATGTTTCTGTGAAATACCCATTTCACTCAAGGCTTTCATATGTGTGCCTAGTTCAGTCTGTCATAAGAATTTATATACTTATTAAAAGCACCAATGCTAGCAGTTCTCATGATTTATTGAGAGCATTGTAATACCTGGTGCTTTTCTTAAATTCCAGTTCTTGTAGTGAAAAAAAAAAAATCAAGTGAACATCTGTTTCAATTTCTAAAGCTAAGTTTCTAACACTCATGGTTGCAAAAGAAAATTTTAAAACGCGAACCCTAAAAGTGTCAAAACCAAAAGGCAAATATAAAAGTACCTACAATTTATTTTTTACTTTTTATGATGGGGTCTTTTTTTAAACTTCTCATGACTTTTGAATACTTGGGGTTGATAATACTACCAACAGTAGAGTTTTATTTTAGTTTTTTAGATACAAGTGTGTCCTCAAAACCAAGTGACACTTGCCTAAACTTGCCTCAAGCACACAATTAAAGCTGTTAAACAAATGCAACGTATTTAACCACCATTCTTTTGCAAAAAGTCCAACCAAGCAAAGATCAAGTGCACACAGGATAATTTAGTCATCTTAATAATGCATACGCTCTGCTTATCCCTTCATTTTGGTTAATATGCCATATTTCCAAGCCATATAGAAAATAGTACCAGCTCCATTTTAGTACTTTGGGCAGCACTTTAACTGCCCTGGTTTCACCCAGTTGAGCTCATCTAGCATTGTGTAAATTTTATGTGGAAGTTTTTCAGTGGGTCAATTTCAATTTAGAACTGAAAGGAAGTGGTTTTAACAACTGCCAGATTTCTTCCTATTTCAAACCCCAATAATATTACAAATAAATTACTAATATTAATCTTGAATCAGAGAACAAAATAGAGTCAAGCTTTCCAATACATTAGACCACATATAAATCCCTCATTTAAAATATATATAATAATGTAAAAATACATTGATATTTCATCCAATTTTGTTTAACTTACCAATTTGGGACCAAGAGATAACTTTAAGTGGAAAAAGTACAAAACATGCATCCTAGAATACTCAAGGAACTGATAGAGGAGGTATTTGAGCCTTTAGCTATCATCTTTGAATAATGATGGACAGGATAGATTCCAGAAGACTAGAAAAGGGCAAATATACCGCCAATCTATAAAAAGGGAAATAAGAACAATCCAGGAAACTACAGACTAGTCAGTATAACTTCTGTGCCAGAAAAGATGATGGAGCAAATTAAGGAGTTCATCTGCAAACATACAGAAGATAATAAGGTGACAGGTAACAGCCAGCATGGATTTGTAAAGAACAAATCATGTCAAACCAATATGATAGCTTTCTTTGTTAGGATAACGAGTCTTGTGGATAAGGGAGAAGCAGTGGACATGGTATACCTAGACTTCAGTAAGGCATTTGATATGATCTTGCATTATATTCTTATCAATAAACTAGGCAAATACAACTTAAATGGGGCAATAATAAGGTGGCTGCATAACTGGCTGGATAACCGTTCTCAGAGAGTAGTTATTAACAGTTCACAATCCTGCTGGAAGGGCATAAGAAGTGGGTTCCGCAGGGGTCTGTTTTGGGACCAGTTCTGTTCAATATCTTCATCAACGATTCACATATTGGCATAGAGAATATGCTTATTAAGTTTGCAGATGACACGAAGCTGGGACACGTTGCAACTGCTTTGGAGGATAGGGTCATAATTCAAAATGATCTGGACAAACTGGAGAAATAGTCTCAGGTAAATAGGATGAAGTTTAATAAGGACAAATGCCAAGTGCTTCACTTGGGAAGGAACAATTGGTCTCACACATACAGAATGAGAAGCAACTGTCTAGGAAGGAGTAATGCAGAAAGGGATCTAGGGGTCATAGTGGACCACAAGCTAAATACGAGTCAACAGCGTGACGCTGTTGCAAAAAAAGCAAACATGATTCTGGGATGCATTAACGGGAGTGTTGTAAGCAAGACACAAGAAATCATTGTTCTGCTCTACTCTCTGCTGATGAGGCCTCAATTAGAGTATTGTGTCCAGTTCTGGGCACCGCACTTCAAGAAAGACGTGGAGAAATTGGAGAGGGTCCAGAGAAGAGCAACAAGAATCATTAAAGGTCTAGAGAACATGACCTATGAAGGAAGACTGAAAGAATTGGGCTTGTTTAGTTTGGAAAGTAGACGACTGAGAGGGGACATGATAGTAGTTTTCAGGTATTTAAAAGGTGTCACAAGGAGGAGAGAGAAAAATTGTTCTCCTTAGCCTCTGAGGGTAGGGCAACAAGCAATGGGCTTAAACTGCAGCAAGGGAGGTTTAGGTTGGACATTAGGAAAAACTTTCGAACCGTCAGGGTGGTTAAACACTGGAATAAGTTGCCTAGGGAGGTTGTGGAATCTACATCTCTGGAGATATTTAAGAGCAGGTTAGATAGACACCTATCAGGGATGGTCTAGACAGTGCTGGGTCCTGCCATGAAGGCAGGGGACTGGACTTGATGAACTTATAACATATTACAAAAAGGACACAAAGCAAGAGGCATAGTACCACACACACAGCCTAAGGGGGTGGGATTTTTTTTTTGAGTGGGGGGGGGGGTAGGAGAGTACAGTAGTAAATTTCTTTTGTTTGGAATTTGGAGGAATGCGGTCCCTTCACATTTATCAGACATATCAGAGATCAATATAATTCAGGTACTGCATCCAGGCAGGATTACCAACATCTCTCTATTCCCAGCAACTGGGAGTTAGGGATAAATTGCTCAGAGGATGCGTGTATACCTTACTGATGAAATCCCTTTATTTTAAAATATAAAGTATCACTAACAGACTTTTGGCTTATAGGTGCCTGTATGCTAAAACAGGCCTTAATTTCTGTAAGATCCTTTAGAAAATCAGGGTACAATGAGGGTGATACCATACCTGACTGAATGGATCCTGCCAGTCCATCTGCAGGTATATGTCTTCTGAAAACATCAGAATTCTGGTCTTGTATTTTCCTAGGCATACGCCTAGTCAAATGGGACACTCTGGAGCCAGCTTTTTGACAAACTGGATAAATATTAGCTCATCCTTGGGAGAAATATTTTTTTCCTCCTCCCCAGTAAGTACATACTTCTTGATGAAAACTCAGCATCATGCTCTGCATCCACAAAACAGTCTTGTTTCTGTTCTTCAGCACAACTCCCCTTCCCTCCAGCAAGCACTGCAGTATGCTGCAACAAAGAGATGTTTTGACAACAGCCATGCAGAGCCCAACTGTAGGAAGGCCTAAGGGGACACCAAGAACAGAACCAGAAAACATCCTCCTCCTTCACATTGCTATATCAGTTTGCAACCTACAACTGTTGAACTCCGCAGTGCAACCAGATATCCAAATAAGAGAGGGTTAGGTTCCGGTTAACTGGCAGGTACTAGAGCAGCTCCCCACCTGCCACAGGCAGGGAGCTTCTCCAGGACCACGGGGCACACCACAGGCAGGTGCTGCTCTGACCAGCCCTCTCCCACTCACCTCTCCTTTAAATTGATTAAAATAACCAATTAAACAGGATTTTACATCCATAGCAAGCACATCATCCTGGTGCTCTACACCAGTGTTTCTTAAACTGTGTTCTGTGGCACACTGCAGTAGGAAGTGTGCTGCGGAGAACAACAGAGTTCAAAATGGCCACCCTTAAAGGGGCAGGTGACTTTCTTTTTTTGCTCAATAACTTCCCCCCTGACCCTCTCTCCCCCCCCCTTTTTTTTGCCCTCAACAACAAAAAAAAAATCCTTTGGTGTTCCTCATAAAAAAAAAAATTATTTGGTGTTCCTCGGTCTTAAAAAGTTTAAGAAACATTGCTCTACACTGACCTCCCTGCTGAACTGAGTACAGTTTGAGGTCACTGGACCAATATTCAAAATCTGACATGAACTTGCCCTATCTGCTTGAGAAATTGCCTCATCCTCTACAACCATGAGAGTGCTACATTTAGGGAACTACAGACATATCAGCTAATAGGGCTTATGTATACAACAAAACCTTTACTGGTCCTGAACTAGATAATGGAACTCACACCCTGAAGAGATATATATACTGTCAGATAGAGCCTTACTACTTTTAAAACTATGAAATTCTCCTCCCCCTGCCCACATAGATTCTTCATGCATACCTCTCTACCTGTGAGCAAAGTCGCTCACTTTTCAGTTATTTTTCTAAGAGACAGTTTTGTTATCTCTGTTAATAAATATCAGGGAAGCATCCAAATACTCTGGTGATGGCAACCACATGAACTGCAGACAGACAGACAAATGAGGTAACCTATCTAGTCATACAACATCACAACTAATAATGGCCCTTACCCATTGTGTTCTCTTTCTAGTAATACTTTCTCTGCTGCATTAACTCGGGTAACAGCACCCAGTGCTGAGTACCTGTGGTAGCCTAGCTCAGGTGTTAGCAGCCACACTGCAAAGCCATGCTAGAGTTACAGCACCAGTGAGGACACAGTACTTGCCCGTGTGTGTCACTAGGACTTCTGCAGTAATGTAAGTATGGTCTTTGTTCTGCAGTAATCTGAATGCTATATGATTCTTTCCCAATGACTTATGGGAGAATCTGTCCTTTTGGCAAGGGGGGGTGAAAGATTGTTGGAAGGCAGTAGAAAATTATCTGAATTTAGCATCCTAATTTCAGCATGGGAAGGTTATCCCAGAAACTCCTACTGGTCAATGTTCTTTGTTGCTGGACCAAGCAAGTAGGGTGGGGGAGGGGCAAGAGGAGGAAGGGATTGTGATATCACTCATCTATTCATAGTAATCTCAAGAGCTAGAAATCCATCAAAGTTGTGTTTATTCCTCCTCTTCCTTCTCCCCCTCAAAAAAATTACATTCTTTTGTAAGGAGGATACCCCGTTTCTCCAGAACATATCCTAAGAGAATAAGGACATCTCCCTTTCCTCCAATGAGCTAAGGAATAAGTCTTCACAACACTTCCTTGCATCATCTTCACACTAGCCTGTCTTATCCCACAAGAATTTTTTATCATCACAGTATAATGAGCCAGACTGAATCATCCCAATCCTGCAAGACAAAAAGCAAAATGGAAAGATAGGTGGAGAATTCCAAAAACTAGCATTGCGAAAATACATCGTGCCCTTCCAAAGTTCCTTTCATTAGAGAAGCAAAATACTCAAAGATTAGTTGCATATATTTTACAGATAAAATATTGACACAAAGACAAACTGACTTGACCAAGATCTAGGGTTGCCAACATTCTAATCACACAAAACCAAACACTCTTGCCCCACTCCACCCTTTCTCCAAGGCCCCACCCCCAACTTCTTCCATCTCCCTAATCTCTGTCACTTGATCTCCCCAATCCTCACTCACTTTCAGCAGGTTGGGGCAGGTGTGCAAGAGGAAATGCAGGCTCTAGCTAGGGATGTGGGCTCTGGGATAGGGCCAGGGATGAGCTGTTTGGGATGCAGTAGGGGGCTCAGGGCTGAGGTTGGGATGGGAGGTGTGAAGGCTTTGGGAGAGAGTTTGGGTGTAGGAGGTGAATCCAGGCTGGGGTAGGAGATTGGTAGTGTGGCCCTTACAGATCCCAGAAACAGATGCCAGGAACCTGCAGCCCCTAGGTCTACGGTGGAAGCTAGGGAGGGCTCCACGTATTGCCCCTCACCCCCCATTGGTCTTAGTTCCCAGTCAGTTGGAGCTGTAGGGGCAGGACCTCCAGGCACGAGGGCAGTGTGCAGAACCTCCCAGGCCACTCTCCTGCACCTAGAGGTAACAGGGACTGGGTGGCCACTTTCAGGAGCTACAAGGAGCCATGGCAGGAGGAAAGCAAAGTTACTCACCTTGGTGCAGTAACTGTCGTTCTTCGAAATAGTGGAGCAACCGCAGGGACACTCTCTCGAAGAACGACAGTTACTGCACCAAGGTGAGTAAATTCGCTTTCTTCTTTGAGGATGTCCCCGCGGCTGCTCCACCCTGGGTGACTGTGTAGCAGTAACCGCCAGAACGGAAGGAGGGAAGCACAGAGTCCCTAGTTATCCGCTGTGGAGAGCACCGCAGTCACCACCGCACCATCCGAGCGAGTGCCCAGTGATAAAGAATAGTGTCTAGCAAAAGTGTCATGGGAGGACCAAGTGGCTGTCCTGCAAATATCTTTAAGGGAAACCCCTTTAAGGAAGGCTGTCGATGCAGCCATGGCTCTGGTGGAACGGGCATGTGGGTGGGACAGGAGGGGTATACGTTTCGTTGCATAGGCTTTTGTTATGCAGGAGGTTATTAGGTTGGAGCTCCTTTGGGAGGATCTCAGTTGTCCTTTTGACCTAGGTGCCAGAGAGATGAACAAACAGTCAGTGCGTCTGAAGGGTCTGGTTCGGTCGATATAGAAAGCTAGGGCCCTCCAAGCATCTAGGGAATGGAGGGCTACTTCTCGTGGTGAGGCATGGGGTTTTGGGTAGAACACTGGAAGAATTATTGGCTCGTTGACGTGAAAATGGGATGCAATCTTTGGAATGAAATTCGGGTGTAATCTTAATATTACCCCATCCTTTCAGAATATTGTGTACAGTGGTGTGGCCATCAAGGCAGAGAGCTCTCCTACTCTGTGTGCTGATGTTATTGCAAGTAGAAAAAGCATCTTTATGGTTAGAAGGTGCAAGGATACGGTGGCCAATGGTTCAAATGGTGGCCTCATTAGGGCCTCAAGAACCACATCAAGGTTCCATGATGGTGGGACTGGATCTCGTGGTAGACTTAAATTAGTGAGGCCCTTGAGGAATCTCTTTGTGGTGGGATGAGCGAAGATGGAAGCTCTGTCCACCGGTGATGTAAAGGCCGAAATTGCCACCAGGTATACTTGGAGAGAAGCTAACGCAAGGCTGGTCTCTTTTAGGTGCATAAGACAGTCCAATACCAGAGGTAGAAGAGCTACTTCAGGGTGATGATGTTTAGCAGCACACCAGGAGGCGAACCTGCGCCACTTGTGAAGGCAAGTATTCCTTGTTGTTTGACATCTACTATGTTTAAGAACGTGTCTAACCGGTGCCGAACATTGAGATTGATGGGTTCAGCCAGTTAGGCACCATGCTGTGAGGTTCAGAGTGTGAATCTCGGGATGTCTCAACTGTCCCCGGTTCTGGGTGAGGAGGAGCGGGAGGTGGATGGGTGGGTGTGAGGATAAGCAATGAAGAAAGGGGAGCCAACGCTGGCACGGCCAATCCGGCACTATGAGGATGAGTCGCGCCCCGTCCGTCCTCACTTTCTGAAGGAGTCTCGGAATCATCAGAATGGGGGGGGGGGGGGGAAGGCATAGAGGAGAGGTCCGTGCCAACTGAGGAGTAAGGCATCTCCCAGGGAGGCTGGGCCGAGATCCGCTCTGGAGCAGTACTTGTGACACTTCGCATTGCTGAAGGTCGCAAACAGGTCTATCCGAGGGGTACCCCAGTGTTGGAAAATCGTGTGCAGGACCCTGTTGTGCAGCTCCCACTCGTGCTTCACGTTGAAATGCCTGCTGAGGAAGTCTGCGGTCATGTTCATGGTACCAGGTAAGCAAGATGCCATAGGTGTTATTCCGTGGCGAATGCACCAATTCCAGAAGCAGATGGCTTCCGTGCACAGGGAACAGGAGAGAGTTCCGCCCTGACGGTTGACATAGTATGTGGCCGTGACATTGTCTGTAAGTATTCTCACCACGATGTTCTGGATATGTGCGCGGAAACATTTACAGGCATTGAAAATCGCGCATAGCTCTAAGAGGTTTATGTGCAGGCGCTTCTCCAATGGTGACCATTGGCCCTTTGCTGAAAAGGGACCCATGTGGGCTTCCCATCCTAGTAAGGAAGCGTCTGTTGTAATGTGGTGGTACGGCTGCTGTTAGCGAAAAGGTACCCCGGATAATAGATTTTGCCGGTTGGTCCACCATAGGCGCGACCGTGTAACGGAAAGAGGAGGCGTTACTGGCCTGTGGAGGTTGTGTCTGGTGTGGTTGTAAACCAGCGTCAGCCAGTACTGGAGGGTGCGGAACTGCAGTCTGGCATATCGGACCATGTATGTTGTGGCGGCCATATGGCCCATCAGTCTTAGACAGGTTATGAGTGGAACAGTCAGACTGCTGGTGATGGTTTGAATGAGGTCCTGAATGGACTGAAAACGATGTAAGGGCAGGAAGGCCCTGCCTGCAATCGAGTCCAAGTGAGCCCCTATAAACTCCAAGTCCTGAGTTTGGCGCAAAATGGACTTTTGGTTGTTGAGGAGGAGCCTGAGGGTGTGGAAGGTTTGTCTGATGAGATGGATCATGTGAAGAACTTCGGAGGCAGAAGGAGCCTTGAGGAGGCAATTGTCTAAGTATGGAAAGACTCCTTGCTGTCGGAGGAAGGCCGTGACTACCTCCAGGATCTTTGAGAATACCCTGGGGGCGAAGGACAACCCGAAGGGTAGGACTTTGTATTGGTAGTGGTCCTTACCGACGACAAAGCGCAGGAATCTCCTGTGAGAGGGGTGGATAGCAATGTGGAAATAGACGTCCTGGAGGTCGTGGGTGGCAAACCAGTCGTGATGTTCCAGTGCAAGAATGATGGCAGACAAAGTGATCATTTTGAACCTTTGTTTGCGCAGGAATTTGTTCAAACGGCGGAGGTCTAGTATGGGTCGCCAACCTCCGGATCTCTTCTGAGTGAGGAAATAATGGGAGTAGAAGCCCCTGTTTCTGAATTCGTTTGGGACTGTCTCTATAGCCCCCAGAAGGAGTAGGCGGTCGACTTCGGTTCGCAAGAGGACCTCATGAGAGGGTCCCTGAAAAGGGACGGGGTGAGGGGGTGGGGAATGGAAGTGAAGGTGATGGTGTAGACCATTTGAATGATTTCCAGCACCCATCTGTCTGTGGTGATTGATGCCCATTGGTGGAAAAAAGGGCCTCAACCGCTGATGGAAGACGTGGGTAGACTGATATGTGACGTTGCCTATGACTGTCTGCGTGCCCCCGACCAAGGCATCAAACTTCCTGCTTGTTATTGGGGCCCATTTGACCACGGCCATTCCCGTCACTGGGGTTTCTGGTGTGAGCGTTGATTATCAAAGCTCCTCTGTTGTTGATATTGTTGCTGCCACTGATGTCTGACGTACGAATAGTCATACCTGAGCTGGTATGGCGTATATCGGCATCTCCTGAAAGGAGGCGTGTACATCCCCAAGGTCCCTGACATTGTGCATGAGTCCTTTGAGGAGTGTAGGACGGTGTCGGTATTTTCAGCGAAAAGCTTGTCCTTGTCAAAGGGCTAGTCCTCAACCTCGCTCTGTAACTCCTTAGGGACACCAGCTGCTTGCAAGTAAGAGGCTCTCCGCATAACTATCGCGGTGGCGGTAGAACGAGCAGCGGTGTCAGCGACGTCCATGGCCATTTGGAGGGATGTTCTTGCTGACCTGTAGCCCTCCTGGATGACTAACTTCAATATAGACTTTTTTGAGTCAGGTAAGTGGTCTATAAGTGGAGTCAAATGTGAGAAGGTGTCGAAGGTGTGATTGGAGAGGTGCCCCGTATAGTTAGCGATTCTGAGTAATAGGGTTGCAGCTGTGCAGACTTTCCTGCCCAAAAGATCCAGTCTCTTCATCTCTTTATTGGAGGGTTGGTGTTTGAATTGCGGGGTCTTAGCCCTCTGCTGAGCCGCATCCACAACGAGGGAGTTAGGAAAATATTTCGTCTCCCCAAAGGGGATGGAATTCCTTTTCACCCATCCTCAACCTATCGGCCCTCTTGTTAGTTGGCAGTGCCGACGCCAGGGCATGCCATATTTCGTCAGCAATCTCTAAAATACCCTTGTCCAAGGGAATGGCGAGGCGTGATCTGTACTGCGGCTGAAGATTTCTAAAAAGTTTGTGCTGCTTCTCCTTGAGTTCCTGCAGCGGTATCTCCTAAGTGATGGCTACTCACTTGAACAACTCTTCGAACTGATGAAGGTCATCAGGCGGAGAGACTTCGCCAGGGATGACTGCTTCATCTGGTGGAGAGGAGTCTGCTGGGGAGACCTCGATCAGCTGTTTGGAGAAAGGCACATGGTCAGGTTCCAACGGAAGTTGACAAGGCGAGGTCACATGTTCGAGGAGTCGGGGAGGGTCTGGAAGAGGCACAGTCATAGGCAGAGCATGAGTGGTAAGAGTACCTGCTGCAAGAGTCACGGGTGTAATAGTCGTCACGAGGGTATAGCCTGTCCAGCGGTGAGCGTCTCTCTGGATAGTAACAGTGTGAGAGATGCCCATGATGACATGGAGAATACAGTGAGCGAGAACAGCTGTATGACGCTCTGGAGGAGGCAGGAGAAATAGATGATCGGCGGTAATGATGTCTTTGATAGTGAGGCTGAGCTGCCAGGAATGGTGATGTCAGTCTGGCAGGAGAGCGTTGAGACCTGCAGCGGCTACCATAATAAAATGGAGAGCGTGGTGCCGGAGGAGTGGGTGATGGTGCCAGGGAGAAGGCAAGGGAACAAGACCGGCTCCGGTGTGGAGGAGTCAAGGGGGCTGGGCTTCCCACTCCTGATCTGGGAGCATGAGCTGTAGCTCTGGCCGGTGCCGCACTCCTCGGTGCCAATGACTCAGGCACCGTAACGGCTGGTGCTGAGATGGTGTGCTGTGCTCGCATCGGCGCCGCTTGCTCTGGCATCGTGTGTTGCTCCAAAAACTGTGCCGCTGCCGGCACCGTTGTGGTCGGTTCCGAGGAAGCTCTCATTCGCGGCTCGGTGGTCGGTGCCGACGCTACCCTCGGTGCCGCGGTGTGTGCCGGCTGTTCCGGCTGCCTGGGCTTTAGTGAAGCTGCCGGTCTGGGATGCAGCTTAGTGGTGCCGGAGGTCCCAGGTCTGTCTCCCTGGCTCACTCTGCCCTGGATGGCAGCAGGCAGGGATCCTGTGGGGGAGAGCCTGTGCCTTTTTGATGAGGCCACAGTGGGAGATGAAGCCTGCCATTTGGGGGGCTGTTCCTCTGTGGCAGATGACTGATGCTGTGGCTGGAGGGCTTTATCGAAGAGGAGCACTCTCAGGTGCCTCTCCCTATTTTTCCGAGCCCTAGCCGTGAGCTTAGTGCAGTAGGAGCACTTTTGGGGAACATGGGACTCCCCAAGACATTTAATGCAGTCCACATGGCCATTGGAGGCTGGCATTGTGCCACATTTCTTAAAGCCCGGGGATGACAGCATTTTTGCCGGCGTGTCAATAGGGAGCGAGTCTCTATGAATTCTTTTAGTTCTTGTCTTGTCTTTCCCTTAGTCTTTCCGTTTCTCTCTCTCTCACATTATTTCTTTTCTCTCTTTTTTTATTTTATTATTTTTTTTTTTTAGTTCAACGAACAACTATGTACAGAGGAGAATGGGAGAGTCACTGACGGGAACGTAGGGAGATAACAACAGGTAAGCAGTTCTCAATAACATAGCTTTTTGTTGTTGTTTCCTTTTAAAAGGGGAAACGAATGAATGAAGGAGAAAGGGAAACCAGGTTAGGGCAATTTATAAGGTAATTTGAGGATGTATAGTCTCACAAAGAGGTTGAGGTGAAGAACGCAGTTTCTATCCATCTGCAGCCTGAGGCGATCTAGAGAAACTGGCGGTTGGCTGGACCGCACACAGGAAAAGAGCGCAAACGCCGCAAGCACAGAGGGGCATGAGCGGCCCAGCCGAATACTGCTTCCAACAAGTCTCCATTCTGCAGCGCCGGGGCAAGCCCAGCACCCACAGTGGAGCACCCGCGTGGACATCCTCAAAGAAGCAGCCTTTCCTCTGCCCCAAGTCCTCACTATGCCACCAAATGGAGTTTTAATTGTCTAGTCAGCAGTGCTGAGTGAAGCTGCCAGGGTTCCTTTTTGTCCAGGCATTCCAGTCGAAAATGGGAAACTTGGCAACCCTACCAAGATTACATAGCAAGTAAGTGGCAGAAAAATAATTCATGTTGCTATACAGCTTATTACCTGCAGCATTACCTCAAAACTAACTCAGAATTACACAAAAATAAAGGGGAGGAGGCTATTTGGAAACACCATAGTCAAGTTTCTAAAAATAAGACCATCAAAACCTTGGTTTCTGCCATCTACATGCATGGAAGAAAAGAATCCTTTACCTTTTAAAGTGAAGCTATACCTTCATTTTGGTTATTACAACATTTTGAAGTAGTAACCAAAACATAAGAACAGCTATACTAGGTCAGACCAAAGGTCCATCCAGTCCAGTATCCTGCACCAATGCCAGGTGCCCCAGAAGGAGTGAACCAAACAGATAATGATCAAGCCATCTCTCTCCTGCCATCCATCTCCACCCTCTGACAAACAGAGGCTAGGGACACCATTCCTTACCCATCCTGCTCCAATCTAATAACATCCATTTTTAAATTAAAGTTAATAAGATCAAGAGAGCTTTCTAAGAAGTATGTCTGAAGGGGAGCATCAATAGCCTAGAAGATGGTTATGCAAAGTGGATATGGTCATTATTAACCTTAACTAACTGGAATTTTAGTTAGGAATTAGCAAAATCTTGATAAAACATCTTTTCTAAGAGAAATAATATTTTGCAGGGCATATGGTTTTTATTTTTAGAGATGAGTCATACTATAATGTAAGTTATTGGAGATTTTATATTTTGCTCAGAAATACCAAATGGTATTTTTTCTGGTAGAGCAGTGCTGATATTTTTATTAGTTCTTAAACTATTAATATATGTATAATTATATCTTGTGGAAAAAATTATAAATACTTTCAAATCACTAGCACAAAATATATGTGGAAAGCACTAATTTAGCTTCAGAACCTACCCCATTTTCACTGGCCATTCACTATGTTAGGCATCAAATCACCACCAACCTTCTTGATGAAATCCGAAACAAAGAAGTCATTAAGCACTTCTTCCATTTCCACGTTTTCTATTACTGTTTTTCCTCTCTTCATTGAATAAGACTTCCTTTTACTTCTAATGTATTTGTTTAACGTTTTCTTGTTACTCTTTATGGCCTTTCCTACACATGCAAGTTTTGTCACCCAAAAACCCTTTCTGGTGGCAATACCCAGAATGCGTTCACGTTGTGATGCAATAAAAGTCACGACGTACCCCCATATTTGGCAACAAAAAATTTCTACCTCCACATGAGACTTTTGTCCCCCAGTCATGTAGCGTGTATTACAGTAGATTTTGTGTCAAGTTTATTGGCTTCTAGCATGTTTCCACAATGCCCAATTAGCCATTCTGGCAAGTGCTTTGAACTCTGCTGCTCTGCTGACAAGCAAAGAGGTAAACAGATGCACACCTCCCACATGCAAACCCAGAGAACTTTAAAAATCTGTTTCCTGGTGTTTAGGTCATAGTTTATTGGTGGTCCTGCTTCACTGTGTAGTAGTCCTCACGGAGTCTTCTCAGCGAGTGAGGATGGGCATCATTCAAAATGTTCTCCTGCTGGAGCAATGCAGAGCCTTTGGATTTTATCAGTGCGTAGGGTGAAAAAAATCAGTGCAAACTGCTGTGAGGGACCCGAAGGAACTCGAATGTGTGTGGCCACATTTCAAAAGCCAAGTACAAGAAGGGGTATGAGCAATACACCCTACAATGCAGAGCCAAGATAAAGGAACTCTGGCAGATGTACCAGAAGGCAAAGGGCCTTCTGGAAAGGAGGACAAATTACAAAGGAGAAATATAAGCAAACAATACAGGTATGCAGGGGCAAGATTAGAAAGGCAAAGGCACAAAATGAGCTCAAACTAGCTACAGACATAAAGGGAAACAAGAAGACTTTCTAGAAATATATTAGAAGCAAGAGGAAGACCAAGGACAGTGTAGGTCCATTGCTCAGTGAGGAGGGAGAAACAGGAACAGGAAACTTGGAAATGGCAGAGGTGCTTAATGACTTCTTTGTTTTGGTCTTCACCAAGAAGTGTGATGATGAAGGAATGCCTAACATAGTAAATGCTAGTGGGAATGGAGTAGGTTTAGAAGATACAATTTTAAAAAACAAGTTAAAAATCACTTAGAAAAGTTAGATGTATGCAAGTCACCAGTGCCTGATGAAATGCATCCTAGAATACTCAAGGAGCTGATAGAGGAGGTATCTGAGCCTCTACCTATCATCTTTGAAAAAATCATGGAAGACGGGAGAGATTCCAGAAGATTGGAACAGGGCAAATATAGTGCAGCAAGGGAGGTTTAGGTTGGACATTAGGAAAAACTTCCTGTCAGGGTGATTTCTAGCAATGTGGCCATGAAATATCAACAATGAGATTCAGAAAAGCCAGATTGACCGGTTTTCACTTTTGGAAACTTTTGTATGTCGACAACACTTTTGCCGCCAAACCTTCCCAGTGTAGATGGAGCCTATGTGCTAGTCTGAGCTCGTTTTGTGCATTGTCCTTTTACTTGTGTTATTTGTTTATATTCATCATTTGCAATTTGACCTAGTTTCCACTTTTTGTATGACTCATTTTTTATTTTTAGATAACGGAAGATCTCCTGGTTAAGCCAAGGTGGTTTCTTGCCGTAGTTCCTATCTTGTGGCAATTACAGGGCCACAGTAGGAGACTATTCAAATCAGGGAAGCTTTGAAGGAGTCTTTTGACAAGGTTTCCCGGTAATGTGTCTTTATATGATGCATTTAGCCAGGCAATGTTTACTTGCTACCTTGAATGATATTTGTAGCATAAGCTTCCTAAGTGTTAACTGTAAGGAGCAACTATTCCTCCAATAGCCACTGTGTCTGATTGTTAGCACCAAATGACATAAGTATGTATGTCACAAAAACTCATTTTATTTCAAAGACTTAAGTTTAGTAACAGGGTAAAACAGAAACTTTTGGTCAAACACAGGACATGACAAAGATTACCCTTCAGATGGGTGTAACTCCAGCTTTTGTTGAGAAACTAGTTTTTAGGCATGGAGTGCTGTGAGAAATGGAGAATACATGAGGAATGTTGTTGGGCAATTTGGGCTGGGCCCTAAGCTATATCCAATTGAAGAGACCCTATAGAATAATTATCATCAGAGCTGTGTTTTAACAACACATAATGGATCAGAATGCTGGTGGATGACAGAGTACGACCTCAATCAATTGTCAACTTTTCACTCCAGAAGTCTTCAGAGGATCCTCCGTATCTTTTGGCCAAAAATAATTTCAAATCAGGACCAGCCTGCACGGTGTAAACAAGATGACATGGCTACCATCATTATGAAAAGATGCTGGAGATGGATTTGGCACGTGCCGAGGAAAGATGGAAGCTCCATCACAGACTCCTGTGCACTGGATCCCTGAAGGAAAGCGGAAACAAGGACGACCCAAGACAACATGGTGCTGGACCGTTGAAGTAGAAATGAAGAGCATGAATTACACTTGGGGCACTATTGAGAGGCTGGCCAGAGACAGACAGAAGTGGAGGACCTTTGTTGCTGCCGTATACACCAGTGGGCATGAAGGATGACGATGAGGATAGAATACTACACATTTTTTGGTAATGCTAACACAAGGACAATGAAAACAGAAATAAAGGTTTATATTTGCACATACACGGATACATAGGCAAAGATGCAACTAAAACCTAGGGATGTGAATGAGTAACTGGTTATTCAGTAAGCATCACCCTTACCAGGTGATGCTTACCGGGTACAGGTTGACTGGTACCCAAGAGCAGCCCCAGCCCACCACGGGCAGATGGCTTCTCCAGTCCCATAGGGGGGCCGGGATCAAGAGCTGGCCTGTGAGTAGGGGGTGGCAGCAGCCCCATACACAGAAAAGAGGGTAGTGGTAGCAGGATCCTTAACTGGATTAACCCGGGTTTTACATCCCTATTAAAAACTAATATATATTTTTTTAATTTAGAGACCCCTCATAATCTGAGACTAAGCTATAACTTATTTAGTTTGTGCATAAATCCAGCACTGCCTGCTTCTAGTCCTACACTTTGTTAAATTAAATTTTTTAATGCTTCTGTTTTTACCATATTCTTGGTAGAGTCTACCAAGGGAAACTACCATATTCTTGGTAGAGTCTACTGAGGGGAACTACTAGATCAGTTTATAAAATATAAATGTTAATTCAGTTCTTCCTGCATTTATAAGGGATAACTATTCTATTATGCTTCCAAGGCTCTGTGCACCTAGGTTGAATAACTTTCTCAAAGGAAAATAAAATACCTGCATTTGCCAGCATCTTCAACAGTCTAGGAAGAACAGGTAAATAGATTTTGCCCCTGGAGTGCTAAACTTTCACGAGAGGTTTGCAAGTCTGCTTTACTTTATTTTGCCTTGAGTTAGTTAAATTTTGTGTCAGTGCTCTTGAAAAACCTGTTTATCATAACTTGGCTGTCTTTTTTTTTAAATGCCATTCTGAAACTTTGTATATAGAATGTCAGCTGGTGACAGAATGTTTTCTTATATGCTTCCAAGAAAAAGGACAGGATTATTAATTTACTTTAAGCAGGTGTGACTCTTCAGATCTTTTCTATGATTAAACAACCAAACCTGGATACAGGAAAAGATGGACCTGCACTTGTTTCAATGTTTTAGGAGCTTCACTTACTTTGGGATGGCATATCAAAAATTAAAATTTTCTGCTAACTGCTTGAGACTGAGTGAATTAATACTATTATTAATATTACTAATAGTATATCAGATCCCGTAGGATGATTTAAACTTCAGTAAGTATTTTTGTACTAAATGGGATATTTGTCTATTTTAATAATAATATTAATTTGTTCAGATAACATGGTCTCTAATTTGTAGAAGAGAGTTAAGGAGGCTTTTTAAAGCAATTTATTCAATATGATTATATGTTTTACTAGTGCCTCTTTGGAAAATTTAGTTTCAGACTAATTTTACAAATCTTTTAAAATCCTTTTGGCATATAAATAAAAAATACATTTAACATTCAGAACATAATCAAAATAGTACTGAATAAAAATGTGTGTTTGTGCACACATGCTTGCTTGCATTGCCTTTTTTCTGCCCAGTACTGTGTGCACTGCAAGGATCCCATTCAGATTAGGGAGTATGCTTTGTAATAAAATAGTCCCAATCCCCACATCAAAACTTCTCTAATAGCAGGCAACAGAAAAACATGTTCCTATGTTCTGATATCCACCAGTGGGACTCAGTTCTGGAATACAGATTTTAATTGAGCTTCCCTTTAAGACCCTAGAGAGCATCTACAAAGAAAATTAAGGTAAGACTGTATTACCTTACCCCAGGTCCCCAGTGTACTTCTGATGAGCTGGACTGCATTATTATAGCATGTGACCTGAATAGAAGACCTTGTCTGAAGTTGATCAGGTGCCCTTCTTCTAGAGAACATGTACTTCCCAGGCACTGAGATGTGAGACCTCCACCTCTGTCTGAGGTGTGTACAGTGGCAAACAATTCATTCCCTTGGAATGATACAGTATACAGTTTTATCAGCTGGACCTTATTGCATTCCAAAATGCCTCCTTTTGCACCAGATTTTCTATGTAGCACCATGAGGTACCCTTCTTAGATTTTTTTCCAATAATGTACTGACTAACCATTTGTAGGATGCTAACGCAAGTGAAAAACAGAATCATATCACTGAAAAAGTAAAAATCCTGAAGAATCACTCACCAGCTACAACTCATGTTTATGTTCCTGGAATAATGGTTCTTCCCTAATGGCACCACCAGCAGAATGAAACAAATGGGGGTCAGTCCAAGAAATCATCATGGTCCCGGAGCAAGACAATCTAATTGCTTGCTAAACGTGGAAGAAAGACTGACACCAAGGTAAACTGCTAGTAATGATACAGGAGAGGCTACTCAAGAGGGAGTAGAGGATTAATGGGTCTGAATCCAAAAGATGATGATGATAATAGAGAAAAAAACAGAGTTAAATACAACTAAAAGGAAGGAAGTAGAACCTATAGCTGAAGAAGGATGGTGGTTGTAATGGAAGAAAGTAATACTACAGGTAACAAGCAAGGGACCTCACTTCTTAAGTGCTGGGTGCCATAATCACACTCTCTTGTTTCTTGGGCTTCTTAAGAGGCTAAACAATAAGCATATTTACCCACACCACAAAAATGTGTAATTAGCCTAGGAAGAACCTATTTATTCTTGGGGCACGGGACCAGAAACGTGAGAAGGCCTGGAGGTCTCATGAGGCCCTGGAGGTTGAGTGTGTGAGGCTGCCTTTGAGTCCCCCCCACCTCCGTCCTGGGGCCCCTAGGAGTGAAGGCTATGGAACTGGTAAGGAGGGAAAACTGTTCTGCAAAGGGTGGGGGTGGATCTTCTCCAGGCACACAGCCAGGTGCTCCATCACATCCGTCAGGAAGGAAAAGACACTGTCCTGGTGTTTCACTTGCAGTTTTCTGTACACTGTCCTCTCCTGCTGCTTCATTGTCCTTTCCTGCCACTTCATTTATCTCCTCCAGGAACATATTCTTCCACTCTATTTGCTCCTTAAACTTGTCTTCCTGTGCCAGTTTTCACCTCTGGATTTGTGCAAGCCAGACAGCTGCTGGAGCCGGGGTAGTGCCCAGCAAGCTCCCTACTGTTCCTGCTGTAAGAAAAATTACAAGGGCACACATTATAGGAGATACACGGTGGAGCCTACAACTTAATCTCTCAACATACAGCGAAGATGTCTCTAAAGACAATGGAGATGTGTTCCGTGCAAAGCCAAAGTCATAATTTAAAGCAGCCACTGTATAGCAGGTACCCAAAGAGTTCTCAAGGGAACATTTGAACTCATGCAGTTTGGAGGTAGGCAAGGTAAGGGGCATGCCAGGGTATGATCCTGCAGGCGGGAGGGGAGAAGGGTTCTGTCTTGCCAGCAGGGCAGTGTGCTGGCTCATGCAGGTTCCCTCCTCTGCGTCCGCCACACCCTGAGTGCCATGGGTGAGAGGGCAGGATGGAGAGAGTGGGTGCCAAAGGCTGAAACCATGCTAGCAGCAGAGGCAGCAGCTAAAAGCTTCCCTTTCTTCATCCAAGTTGTCATGTGAGATATCAATCTTCTCCAAAGCACACAGAGCGATAGGGAGATGATGCTGACTGAAAGTGGCCAGAAACCTGGGCCTTATGCTGCAGTATCAGACCACTTACTGCTGGCTTGGCATGGGAAGGTGTCCCACCAGGAAGGATGGAATAAGGCTGCCCTCCCCAGAAACCTTGTGAGAAAGATCAAAGAGTTCCTCTATGAGAGCTTCATGGAGATATGCTGGGAGGATTCCTGCTTGATCTCTCAATCTCCAGACACATTAACAAGCTGTTACATGCTCCCCACCCATGCTGTACAGCCAGTCCCTGAGTTGCAAACTGTCGAGTTATGACCGTTCGCATTTATGACCAAAGCTCCCATGGAGCAGTCGTAAAAGCGGTCCCCGAGTTACGAACGTGACCCATGCTTACGAACAGCACGGTCGCTATGTAACTCAATGGGGTCCGAGTTACGAACAGATCGAGTTACGGCCAAGTGTTTGGTCTGTAACTCGTTCGTAACTCGGGGAGAGGCTGTATAGGGACAGAGTATGCCACACACCACACGCAATTACCCTAATCCGCTTGTAGCAAGAAAAAAATTGTGAACTCACCAGAAGTGCCCTCCCTGGGATCAGTGTTTAACTGAGATGTCCTGGAAGAAAGGATGGTCTTCTCCAAACTGATAAAAAGTTCTTGGCACTGGCCGCTTGCTGACTGGCCATTCTCCTCCTCCTCTCACTCCATCACCATGCTGTCCTCCACACTGCTGTCCTAAGTGTCTTGAGAGGATTCCACGGTCTGGCTTGGGAAGCAGGTCGGGTGCTTGGGAAGCAGGATGCATGCAGCTGATCATAGAAGCAGCATGTTTGTGGCAATGCACCAGACTGTCCATTTGCCTCCTTCGTCTTGTGATAAATCAGCCTCAGCTGCTTTACTTTAATCCAGCACTGCTGGGTGCCCCAGTGTATCCTTTCTCCACCATGCAGTTTGCAATCTTCGCATAGATATCGGTGTTTCTTTTGCAAGCTTGGAGCTCAAAGAATGGATTCCTCTCCCCATGTCTCAATGAGGTCCAAGATCTCCTTCACACTCCATGCTGGTGCTCTTTTGCACCTCCGAGAACTGGAACTCATGGCACCTAAACTCATGGATCTCAAGGACAAATGGCTGCTCAGGTGTGCTGCCTGCTCTGAGATGTGGCCAGCATTGCGATCACATATGGGAAATAAAATTCAAACTTTCCTGAGGCTTTTCTCCTGTTCACTGGGAGAGTAGCAGAGGCACAAGTTCTGTCCAGCTTGGTCACAGTGGGGAACTGTGGGATGCCTTTGGAGGCCTAGAATGGCGACTTTCATGAGGCTGGGTCTACACTATTGTAAATTTGATCATACAATGTTGAATTTTGAGTTACTCCTTGTTAAAAGCAGGAGTACCAAGACAGACTTCCTCAACCCTTAGAATTAACGGAATGGGCTTGGTAGTGTGGACACATTATTTAGAAAAATCGACTTTATACAGCTAAATTCAATCTAAGCTCCTATGTAGACCAGGCCTATGTAAATACAGTTTGCTCCTGCTTTACTTAGATTTGTTAGATATTCAGGACATGGAGTGCTATTTTGCTGATTGCAATCAACTTACTTTGTGATCCAACACCAGACCAGCTATGTTTGTATTTAATGTAGGAATGGCTGGAATATAATTACCAATGTTTATAATTTGGTCGGAGGGCAAAAAAGCAGGACTGTGCTAAATCTGTTCCAAAGTGAAGGGCTCACAGTTAGCAGAGAGAGCCTTGCTAAGGTGAGGCTCAACTTTCAGAGCTCTATGAAAGAGAGGGATGATGGAAGGTTATTCTGATAGGAGACTATAAGATCTCCCTGCCTGGACTGCCTTGACCTGTTCACCTCCACTGTTCAAAGAACAGACCTAATGATGCCTGTTTACCTGTCTCTTTTTTATGTTAACTGTGTGTTGGAGTTGATTCTTCACCCCTGCTTGCTAAGAGTAGAAATGACTAGGAGCTGAAATCACTTGAGATGGATGGTCAGAAGTCACAGCCAAGAAGTGGATGGCAGCTGATGGTGACAGAGCCAGCAGGGCAGTGAGATGCAATGAGCAACCAGCAGGGCGGCAGCAGCAAGCAGGTGGATGGTGAGAGACCAACAAGATGCCTCTATCTTCCCCCTCCCCCCCAACTCAGGATGGTGGGTGAACTCTGAGTCTGCACCTCTTAGCCAGTCCAGGTCTGCTCTGACCAAAGGCAGCAACAGAGAGTGGGATGCAGAGGAGGGGACATTTAGGTTGCTGGACTTAAGAACTTGAGTCCACCTACTTCGGGTGGACTTTTATTCATGGGTTTTGTTTCTGAACTCTGCTTATGGTGTTTTCCCAAATTAAAGCCATGTTACTTCCCTCTCAATAAAAGTTTCTTTTCTACACTCAGCATCTGTTCTTGCAAGTGGGGAAGCATTGCCTCTCAGAAAAACCCAGAGGCAGTGTGTGAATTTTCCAAGTTACTAGGTAGGGGCTCCAGCCAGTTCTGTGTTGGATAGATGGAGAACCTCAAATACTTTTTGGCTTCATTGTAATAAGCACAGTGTAGAGTCATTTACAGTACCCACTATTCTATAATGTGAAAAAAAAGACTGAAGGTAAAAAGAAAATCACAATGAAAATAATTTTGAAGGACTTCAGCCATTGCTATAAAATATATTCTGCATCTAGAAATTGCCACCACATACTGGTGTCAAGACTTTTTTCCATCAATAAAAAAAAAAGATGGTAACAATAAGTTGCAAAGTGCTGGCTTTTAAATAGCTGTAGATTAAAAAAGCAACAAAAGGTGTTGCTTTTCCCATTGAAGAACATAGCAATGAAGCCAAAAGTCACACAATAATTGAGATATAATTAGATAAATCAGCAGGTACTGACAGAAGTGATAACTTTGGCATTAGAGCTGTGTTGTGATTAATATCTTTATCTCAGATACCTGTATTTCCCCAACATTTCACAGACTTTTTCTAAATGCCTCAGGGAGTCAGTGTAAACTTGTTGTGGAGTCAACAGAAATGTAATAAAAGCAATTTAATCTCTCTCGTCTGAGCAAATTATTGCTGGTCATACCCAGCACAACTCTTTTTATAACACTGATTTGTAGAACCATGTTTCAAGTTTCACAATCATTACAGTCTCAATTTATATACCAATTCATTTATTTATTCCCCACATAATATCTTTTACACAACTGCTTTCAGTTGTTTATAGTGCAACATACATTGTTCTAAATTATTTGATTACATCTAAAGACCCTATACAAAATTTTAAAATTGAACTATTATAATGCTATAGGCATCAAGAGAGGCAAAAACAGTTTCAAATACACAAAAAGATTATTCTCCAAGTTTTTAAATGTATACCACCTGTATCCCAAAGGTGCTACCATGGAAGACATGTCACTTTATATTAGAATCACAGAATACTAGAATTGGAAGGGACCTCAAGATGTCATCAAGTCCAGTCCCCTGCCCTCAAGGCAGCACCAAGCACCATAGATCATCCCTGACAGATATTTATCTAGCCTGTTCTTAAATATCTCCCATGATGGAGACTCTACAACATCCCTAGGCAATTTATTCTAGTACTTAACCATCCTGAAAGGAAGTTTTTCCTATGTCCAACCTAAACCTCCTTTGCTGCAATTTAAGCTGACTGCTCCTTTTCCGATCAGAGGTTCAGGAGAGTAATTTTGCTCCCTCCTCTTTGTAACACACTTCTAGGTACTTGAAACTTCTATCACGTCCCCCTCAGTTTTCTCTTTTCCAAACTAAACAAACCCAATTATTTCAGTCTTCCCCCACAGGTCATGTTTTCTACACCTTTAATTATTTTTATTGCTCTTCTCTGGACCTTCTCCAAATCTTTCCTGAGATGTGGAGCCCAGAACTGGACACTCTACTCCAGTTGAGGCCTAATCAACACAGAGTAGAGCAGAAGAATTACTTCACACGTCTTGCTCACAATACTCCTGTTAATCATCCCAGAATCAGGTTTGTTTTGGGTTTTTTTTTTTTGCAATAGCGTCACACTGTTGACTCATATTTAGTCCACAATGACCCCTAGATTCCTTTCTGCAGTACTCCTTCCTACACAGTCATTTTGTATGCGTAAAACTAATTGTTCCTCCCTAAGTGAAGTACTTCACATTTGCCCTTTTTGAACTTTATCCTATTTACCTCAGACCATTTCTCCAGAACATTTTGAACTATGACCCTATCCTCCAAAGCATTTGCCACCCCTTTCCGGCATGGTATCATCCACAAACTTCACATCAGTGTTTTCTCTATTCCATTATCTACATTGTTGATGAAGATATTGAACAGACCTGGTTCCAAAACTAATCCCTACATAATTCTCCTTCCAACATGATTGTGAACCATTACTAACTACAGTAGACTTCCGATAATCTGGCACCTTTGGGACCCAGGGGGTGCCGGGTTATCGGATATGCCGGAGTACCAGGAGGTACTCCGGCAGGGGGCTGTGACGGGCCTGCCGGGACCCGCACTGCGACTGGGGGGGGGAGGGGAAGGGTGTCATCGGGGAACGGTGCTGCGAGGGGCGAACCCTCCGCCATTTTGCAAGGAGGCGGGTGAAGCCCCGCGCAGCCACCGGTGACAGGCCAGCTGGGGCTGCAAGTGGCAGCGGTGGACTTGGGGAAGCGGCAGAGCAGAGCAGCTGGGGTGCTGCCAGGGTGGTCCCGTGGCGCTGCCCCTCACCTGAGCGGCGCTGTGGGACTACCCCGGCAGCACCCCAGCTGCTCTGCTCCGCCGCTTCCCCAAGTCTGCCGCCGCCGTTTGCCGCCTGCCTCCAAGTGGCGGTGGACTTGGGAAAGTGGCGGGGCAGAGCAGCTGGGGTGCTTCTAGGTTGGTCCCGCAGCGCCGCCCCTCGCCTCACCCTCTCTCCTCCACCACCGCTTGTAGCCCCAGCTGGCCTGTCACTGGCGGCTGCGCAGGGCTTCCCCTGCCTCCTTGCAAAAATGGTGGAGGGTTCGCCCCGCGCTGCTGCCGTTCCCCGCCAACCGCCCCCCTCTGGTCGGACGCAGTGCGGGTCCAGCAGACCCGTCACAGGGGTATAATCCCCTTCCCCTCTCCTCCCCTTTCCTTTCCCAGCCCGTGAGCGCGTGTGGGGCTCACAGGAGCTCCAAGTGTTCGGTTGGCTGGAGCACTTGCGGGTTCCAGTTGGCGCCGGACTATCAGGAGTGCCGGACCACTGGATGCCGGACAATTGGAGTCTTACTGTACTCTAAGAACAGTTATTCAATCATTTATGCACCACTAGCTGGACTTACCCGGCGTTGCCTGGGAAACCGGAGGAACAAAATTTAGAAAAACAGAAGCTGGTCCTGACAGCCTCCAGCCACACTGCAGCTGCCAGTGCCGGACATCTGGCCATTATGGCAGACCCCCATGCTTTTCTATTGCTGCATAAAGCAAAATCTCTGACTCAGAAGAGAGGCATTGCAATGTTGAGAATCAGAGCTATTTGACTTGGCAAACTTAGATACAAAAGTCACAATAAAAACTATGTCTCTCTTTTCTTCCCATGTCATGAGTCTCGGAGCCATTAAAAGCACAGTGGAAGGGAGAGCCTCCAAATCACCATGGCTTAGGTCTTATAGTGTCCAAGTTATTAGAGCACAAACATACAAACATTCTCCTTTATATATTAGATAAAAGTAGCCCTATCTAGGTAGTATTTCCCAGTTTTATCTATAAGGTCATATGAGACTATATCAAATGCTTTACTGTAGTCCAAGTATATCATGTCTACCGCTTCCCTTATCCACAAAGCTGTCTTTGATAGTATAACAAACCATCAGATTGGTTTGACATGATTTGTTCTTGACAAATCCATGCTGTTATTTATCGCCTTATTATCTTCCAGATGTCTGCATATGGATTCCGTAAATATTTACTCCATTATCATTCCTGGCACAGAAGTTAAGCTGGCTGGTCCGTAGTTTCCTGTGTTGTACTTATTTCCCTTTTTATAGGTGGGCTCTCTATTTGCCCTTTTCCAATATTCTGGAATATCTCCCAACTTCTATGACTTTTCAAAGATGATAGGAAATGGCTCAGATGCCTCTTTATCACTCCTTGAGTATTCTAGCATGCATTTCATCAAGCCCTGGTGGCTTGAAAACATTTAAGTAATTTTTAACTTTTTTTTTTTTTTCCTTATTTTAACTTCTGAACCTTCTTCCTTTTCTCCAGCATTCGCTATTATAGGCATTTAATCAGTACCAATCTTCTTGGTGAAAAGCAAAACAAAGAACTTAAACACCTCTGACATTTCTACATTTTCTGTTATTGTTTTTTCCCTCTTCATTGAATAATGGGTGTACCCTAGCCTTAGTCTTCCTCTTGCTTCTAATATATTTGTAGAATGTTTTCTTGTTATTGTTTGTGTCTCTAGCTATTTTGAGTTCATTTTGCCCCTATAATACTCTGAAGTTAAAGATTTTTCCTCACAGAAAACTAGTAGGTAGGTTTGCAGGCAGGCAAGCATTCTTTAGGTCTTCTAACCCAAAAAGTCAACTTCAGAAAGGAGTTTTTAGTGTGTATCAAATTCGATCCAAAATATTATATATTGAAATACAAATTAAGATCATGTGGCTTAATCCTAATTTAAAGATCATGTGGCTTAATCCTAATTTAAATCAACATGTGTTCAATGGAAGAAAGTGATCGGTAATGTGAATTTCTGAAGTATTTTATTTATTGGGTCCTTAAACTTTTTCCAGTGGCTATACATAAAAAAACCCCTCATTTATCTAGACATTGATCCAGTAGTTGTCAGCATACAGGCAGCCTGCAGAATCCACATGTAGCCACATTCACACAGCTCTGTGTTCATGTACTATCACTTGTAAGATTAGAGCCCTAGTCTATATGGATAATGTTAGAATATGCACAATATTTTTCCCCCATTAGAGACTTCTTACCTCAAGGCCACTTGGGGAATTTTCTTCTTGTATTTGTTCCCATAAGATTTCCTATATGCAATCTAACTGCTTACTAGGTTCTCCTATCTCTAGCTGTCCTCACATAAGAGCACAAGAATGGCCATACTTGATTAGATCAAAGGTCCATCTAGCCCAGTATCCTGTCTTCCAACAGTGGCCAATGCCAGATGACCCAGAGGGAGTAAACAGAAACAAATAATCATCAAGTGATCTCTCCCCTATCATCCATTTCCAGCCCCTGACAAACAGAGGGTAGGGATACCATTCCTACCCATTCTGGCTAATAAGTATTGATGGACCTAACCTCCATTTCCACCTCCTTTCCCCAATAAACTTATCACCATTTACTGAAAATCAAAATTTCTCAAATGGTACCAGTATACCTGACAAATGCATTATGTATTTCTTTCTCAGAACTGTTACAACAAAAAAGTTTACTTTCACAAAAAAGTTTAATGGATTTTATTCAACTGCACATGGTGGATTTAAACTAGTAGTGTCATTTAATCTTAATCTGTTGTACCTGTTTCTTTAAATTGTTAAGTAAAAGTATGTGAAGTATAATTTAAGTATGTTGGCTGTATATTATTTATAACTGGTATTGGAGTTAGACCCATGCCACAGTTTATTAGTCGTATTATTAGAATGGGTTTATTCCTGGAGGTCCCCAAAGCATGCCATTGAGTGTGTACAGGGGCCAACTAGCAACAGCTGTTATCTATAGGGTCCCTGGGCTGGGATCAGGGATCTTAAGTAGTGGTTAATAAGCTAATTGAGTAGTCAATGGAATTTCCATCGACTACTCAACTCGTAAATAAGGGGGCTAGCTCCCGGGGCGGCACAAACTATGACCACTGCTTTTTAAATGTACTAAGAGCTGCTGGATATATATACACATACACAGGGGGGCTGGTTTATCATTACTGCTAAGGCAGTATAATAGTTCTTGGAACCCTAAACTAGCCCATACTGGAGCATTATTTTATTTTACCATCCTCATATGTGTGAACCTTAGAATTGAAAGTACCGGATGAAGCTTTTCCTATGTCAGCTATCACAGTGTCCTCCATTCATCTTTCCTTTCTCTAGTCTACAGATAACTCTGTACTTAGAGTTCTCTCATCACTGCCTTCTATTCTCACTTTTCAAGTTCAAGCTCTTGACCCTAACTTCAGATGATCTGTACAGTGTTTTACCTAGTTTCAGCCTATATAATGCTAGTTCCTCCACCCATACATCTTGACTGACCCCCTGCTTGCTTGTTTTTTTACATGCCCAATTTTATGTGCAACAACCTTTCAAGTTTAGTCAAACCTTTCCCTCTCCTTCAAAAGCAGAAAAAGAATATTTAAAAACTACCTTGTTCTGTTAAGTTTTCCATTTGTGTTGACCGCCTACTACTTGTTTTTTGTGTTTTATAAACATACTATATTGCACCAAATTGTGCGTTTAGCCTATGAACTGTATTGGATCTGCACATTGTACGTCATGTACATCTATAGCACTCCATAAATAGTTTCTAACAAACTGTATCCAAAGAAGTTTCACAGCTAAATGGACAGATAATAGCTGCAAAACAATATTATGTGAATTAAGGTAGTCAATCATACATCTCGTAAGAGGAAGAAAAGTTAAGAGGCATACACAAGGGGAAAAAATATTTTTTTAAAGGGAATATGAAGAGGTAATGGAAGGCTATTCCAAATTGAAGAGCTGCAAATAAGGCTTACATATCATCCATAAAAGAGTGTAAAGGGAGAGAAGAAGAAGATGTACTAGATAAACAGATGGACCAGAGTAGCGTGAAGAGGTCCATAAAGTAGGCTGGAGTTTTTTAGACATGACATTTTTTAAGTGAATGGGAGTGGAGGCATACCAACATGAGAATTATTTGGATTTTCACAGAACTATCTGAAGTGATGTAGCAAGGAAATCTTATACAGGTGATAACAGACCAAAAGCAGTAGAAAAATCAAAAAGTCTGAACTGAGAGACAGCTGCAACAGAGAATGCTCTTCTAACCCAAGACTGAGTGAGGAGAGCTAGACCGATGGCTAGGCTGGCAGCAGAGCTAGGTGGAGGCTTGGAGGGGAGCCAGCCAGGTCTGCTGATAGATTCCAGGACAGCCCTGGAGTTCATTAGCAGAGGGGCTGGAATTGGCCTCTCCAGTCCAGCAAACTCCCTTGTTAAGGATCAATCAGGTCCCAAGGATGCCAGATCAGGGAAGTAAAACTTGTAGTTGATTATATACATATTACTATAGATCAGAGGTTCCAAAACTGTGGGACCGCCCCCAACTTGGTGGCCAGAAGACTGTTGAGAGGACATAGGCCAGCCCCAACAAGGGACTGGTGGAGAGGCAGAGAATGGCATTCAGCTCCATTCAAGCCCCAACGCTATCCCAGCCGCAGGTTGGGCCCCAACTGCAGCCCTGCTCCTGCCCCCGGCACCTGCACGTGGCACCTGAGAGGGAGATAGGTTCCAATACTGGTAGAAGAGGTGCAACAGAAAAGTTTGGGAACCACTGGCATAAATGTAGCCTGATTCCAGTAAAAGTCTGACTGCAATAACAAGTAGAATATTACTGTTGACTAACTCATTTGACTTTCCAAGATTCACATACCATGCTGAGTGTCATATCTATGACTATGGGAAGTCCTGTGGCACCTTACAGACTAACAAATTTATTTGGGCATAAGCCTTCATGGGCAAAACCCACTTTACCCACAAAAGCTTAGGCCCAAATAAATCTGTTAGGGTACTTCTACACTTCCAGTATCCCAAAATAGCTATTCCGCATCTTTGAAACAAGCCCGTTATTTTGAAATATAATGGGTTCGCTATTCTGGCAACCCTGTAAACCTCATTCCATGAGGATTAAGGGATGTTTCGGAATAGCGGTTTATTTTAAAATTAACTCAAAATAAGCTATGAAAATTGCGTAGCTCAATGGGGACTTCTTACCAGTAAAGTGCCACAGGACTCATTTATGCAAATACAGAGTAAAACGGCTACCCCTCTGAGACTTATTGTTATGACTGTATGCCCACACCTTTACTAGCAAAGTGTTTCACCAAAACAGAATATATCAAGCTTAATATTTTTGCTCAAGGAATTCTATATGTAAGCAATGTATAAGCAAGTTAGCAGAGAACATTTTAAAGTGTTCAGCTGAAAACAAAAAAAGATACTCATTCCACATAAGGGGTGGGCAACCTGCAGCCCACTGGGGCTCCATCTGTGGCCTCTGTCTGCCCCCTATTCCACACATTTCTTGTGCAGTGGGCACCAGAGCCCCACAGCTCCTACTTTTCCCCACTCCCAGCACTTTGTGAGTAAGGATGTTAAGAGGCAAGTAACTGACTAATGTAGTCGATACAAATTGTATCAACTACACAATTAGTTGATAAGGGAAGGTGTTCTGTTCTGGCTCGTGCTGGTCCAGGAGCTACCCGCACTGCAGCTCTGAAGTTTAAACGTAGTAGGCGCTAAACTGCAGAGCCCACGGGGGGGGGGGTAGCTCCCGGACCAGCACGAGCCAGGTCTGCATTTTAAATGTACTAAGAGCCGGTTCTTACCACATTTGAAAAGCAGAGCCACAGTGGTCCAGACCGTCGTGAGCCGGGACTGAGCCAGGCTTGCTCGGTTCTGGCTCATCAGGTCCAGCAGCCCCTATCCATGGGGACATCCCAGAAGGGAGCTGACACACCCCTCCACTCCGTGGACAGGGATTGCTGCCAGAGCAGCCTCCACTACCCTGCCCCCCACTGCTGCCTCTGATAGAAGCAGCATGGAGGCAGGCGGCACCGCGGAGAGAGTGCTGGGGTGAACCGGCTTTAAAGCCAGCTCCCCCCAGCACTGGTTCCTGTTCCCCCGTCCCCTGCTGCCTCTGATACAGAGGCAGTAAGGGGGGGGGGTGAAGTGAGTAGTCAAATACTCGACTATTCACTTATATCCCTATTTGGGAGTGCACAAATCCACCAATTTGCATTCCATCCCTGCTCCTCCCCCTCCCTCCCAGAGTTCGAACAGCCATGAATCAGCTTTAAGATGGAAAAACTTGATGGTTCGGGGGATAGGTAATCGGGAATGGAAACTGACTTTAAGGTCCTGGTCATCAATTTAACAGCTAGCCAATAGTAATAGAAAACTATTACCAAACACCCTCTCTAAACTGCTTATTAATGGTAAGTCCAATTCCTAAATGACATATCTATTTCATATGTAAAACACCACCACAATTAGCATGTTACAGGCATGTAGGGAACAAGTAGAGTGAACAAATCTTTCATGGTCAGAAACTGGTTGAGACACATTGGTGAAACAGTAAACTCAAGGATACATTGCAGTTATGCACCTATTTGTGGATAAGTAGGGCATCAATCTCCATGGCTGAGAAATTATTCATTTCACAGGCACTAAACTATTTAAATACACTACATACTTGGAAGATTTGCAAGGCATTGCATTTTAGACCACATAGATCTTGTTTTGGATTACATCATCCACTTCAAGATAACATTTTGCATGTGTCAGGAAAATGAAATGAAATTTTGAATTCAAGTACAAATATAATTGGTTCACAAACAATCATGTAATTTGAAATCAACTGAAGCTAATTTCTGAGGACAGTGGACTAGCTTTAAAAAAATTTGTAAACACCACCAAATGATAATCATTTCTTCAGCTGCTAACATTTGGAAAACCTCAGCAAATAGATAAGTACTTTAAAGTTGACTTCTTTTATCACCAAAAACTATCAATATTTTATTTTGCACTTACGGCCCAAACTTATTTTTTTGTTTTGAATAGTTTCATGCAGAAATAGATTCATGAATATCTGGTTCTATATAACCAGACAGTCACATTCCCCATTCACTTCAGCAATGAAGGAAGAAGTGTTACCATTACCATCTGTATTTTTAGTCATCTGTAAGATTAAGAACAAAAAAATAAGGGAGACAGTACTGCTATACACCAAAATATAGATCTCTTTAGCTGGCAAATTATAGAATTACTTAGAACTTCATTGTAAGATTTCCTATTTCCTTGTAAGATTTATTATTCATCACTTTCACATAGTGCCATGAAATTTTTTTTCTGTGCCTCCAATATCAAACCCTCCTCATTCCTCAAAAATACATTCACAACAATGTTATAATACAAGAGACAAGCTGGGCAACATAATATCTTTTATTGGACAAAACTTCTATTAGTGAGAGAACTACTGAGCTTACACAAAGCTCCTCTGGAAACTCCCAGGCCTAAAAAGAAGTTCTGTGAGTAGCTTGTCTCACCAACAAAAGCTTCGTCCAATAGAAGATTTTATCTCACCCACCTTGTCTCACTAATATTTGAAGACTGACACAGTTACAACATGGCATTCCGTTAAAGTAAGTAATTTGCTTGAGTTTTCAAAGTACCATTGACTAAAGAGTTAATAAGATATCAAGGAGTAATTCCAACATTAGATAAACTGAACAGCATCAATTCAGTCACACTAGAGATTTGAAGCCCAGGTGGGGGGAAAAAAAAAAAAAAGAACATCCCTTACACAGGACTAAGCTTGTCAAGGAATGCCCCACAGTGTATACAACCTATTTTAATATTAGTCTTTTTATAAAGCCCTAAAACACTCCAAGATTACATATAAAAATGGTAATGGGAGCCATATATACAAAAAAGTTTATCTGCACTTCAGAGATATTGCTCCTTTTTTGTTGCTGTTGACCAATCAAGATTCTAAACAATGGCTGTGTCTAGATGACAGTTTTTTCAAAAAAAGTAGACTTTTTTCAAAAAAACTTCATCTGCGTCTAGACTGCCATCACATTCTTTCAAAACTAAATCGAAAGAACGCATTGGTTTTTTCGACAGCGGTAAACCTCATTTTACGAAGAAGAATGCCTTTTTTTGAAAGAACTCTTTCGAAAAAAGGTGTTCTTGAACGCAAATAGGGCATTTTTGAAAGACAGTGTCCAGATTGCCTAGGTGCTCTCTTTTGAAAAAGTGGATCACTTTTTCAAAAGTCTTGTGGATGTCTAGACGATCTCTTTCAAAAGAGTCTTGTAGTCTAGACATACATGCATTACTTCATAATTATGAGAATTTGGGTATATAGATCTTGGTATGAATTAAGCAGTACACTTTTGTAATTCTACATCCCTCATTCAGATTTTTATTTTGGTTGAAATGTGTTTTGTGAATACAAGTGAAATAGTATTGAAGCCGTGAAGTGGCTAGTTTATCCCTTGAAAATTCATGTAGCTGTTACAAATGGTGTAGCCTGGAAGACAAAAGTATGTGTTGAACATTTAAGACATGTTGGGGTGGATTTTTATTTTTAAAATTTCTATTTTCCATTCTCTGTGTTCAGTTAATCAAAATATTTAATCCTCATGATCACGAAAAAAAACACTCTTCGTTTAACAAAAATACTTAATGATTTTAGTGAAGGAAAATGATATTGTATTGGTATTCTGAAATTTTGCATAAGGATGTTGTCTAAAAGCTTATGAAAACAGATTCTGTCAACTCTTAAGAAGCTGTATTTGTCAATATATAATAATTTAAATATGAATCAAACTGAATAGATTCTGTGAAGCAGAGCATTTTAGATCTATAGTTCTCTCATGTTTACTATGTTTTAATTAATGTATGAAACTGATTCTTACCATTTCTTAAAAGGAAAATATCTTTCCACATATACTGAAAAGTCTAAATTGAAAGAGTTTAGACCATATAACAGGTGGGCAATACATTTTTGCCAGGGGCCACTTCAAAAATTTCTGAAGTGGCTCTAGGCTGCACCAAAGGGATGGGGCCTGGATACTTTCAGGTTCCCCAGACTGGGAGCGCCTTTGCCCCACCCCCTTCCCTCTAAGTGTCCATGCCCCTGACTAGGAGGAGACTTCCCATGCTCCCCCTTCCCCAGGCCAATCAGGACCTGGGGGCGGGAGAGCGTGCAAAGTTTCCTCCGTTCTGTCCCTACTTTGCACGGCGTTTAAAAGCACCACACGCTCCTGGCAGGGCAGGAGGCGGCTTCGTGCACTCTCCCAACCCCAGACCAATCAGGGCCTGGAGGCAGGGGAGCACGCAACACTTCTAAGTGCCACATGCTCCTCACAGGGCAGGGACAGAGCAGCAGTGACTGGCCTGGAGGCAGAGGAGCATGCGAAGCCTCCTCCAGCCTGTCAGGAGCTCCTGGCAGGGCAGAGGAAACTTCGTACGCTCTCCCCACCCCCAGGCCCTAATTGGCCTGGGGGTGGGGGAGCGGAGGGTCTCTGTGGCCTGGATCTGGCCCGCAGAGGCCCTTTTGCCCACCCCTGCCATATAAGCTTCTGTAATAAAGAAAGAGGACAAGATGGCAGTTAAAGAAAGTGATTTTATAGGTGGAACATAGGACATGAAGTCAGAAATATGGACTACTCCCAGTTATGCCGCATATTTCCTGCATGCCTGTGCAAGTCACCTACTTTCTTTGTTCCCTGGTTTCCAGGTCTGTAAAATCCGGTTAATACCTACCTTGCAGTGGTATTGCAAAGCTTAGCTCGTGGTCAAACAATCCATTTGTAAGCACTTAGAGGATAAAGTGTTTGTAAGTAATAGCCAGTATAGATTTGTCAAGAACAAGTTATACCAAACCAAGCTAATTTCCTTCTCTGAAAGGGTTAGTGGTCTACTGGATGGGAGAGAAGTTGTAGAGGTTATAGGTCTTAATTTTAATACAATTTCTGACAGTCCCACATGGCATTCTCATAAGCAAATTACACTAATTTCATCAAGACCACATTTCCCTGCACTTTTACTTTCTCACTATGGTCCAGTGAAGGCATTCACTCTAGACTCAAGGACCCTCAGCCATCACTTGTCTTGGACAGAGAGCCACAACTTTCTTCTCACTGGGTTTTTCCCAGCTTCACAGTCCCCAGACTACATGGTGAATTCCCCAACTGCCTTAACAGACCTATTTTGCCTCTCTCTCAGAGGCTATAAACAGCATTATTGCCCACCGGTATGAGTTACCATACAGTTTTCCTAACGAAGCGCACATTCTTGAAGTGAAAACACTGAAGCAAAGCCAGGTTAAAAACCAATACAAGAACTTATACCCATGCAACTAAGCTTACAAGAGATTACCTCCTCCACCACAACTCTAACAAGGACTCTGGCAAGTAACTGGTCCTTCAAAACTCACCAAGAGCTCCCGCTTCCCCCCCCCCCCGTGTTCAGAAGTTGATACCTGTTAACAAAGAACAAACACACATAAGAATCGGAGAATCACTGCTTTATATAGTTTGGGTCTTTTATCTGCAGACACATGAATAGGAATTAGACAATGGTCCCCTCCTCAAGGTATAATTCAAATGTTCAATCTTTACATAACTGTAGGAGGTAATTTGCATTCACCCTCTTCCACATATTTCCTAGGAACTCAACTTTTTCTGGCACATTATTTAAAATAGGCCTTTGATGTTCATAACACTTCCCCAGGTTGACACTCTCCATACCTCTTCCTTAGAAAAGTTACATAAGACCCCACAATACATAAACTTTGCATTTTTAATACAATGAACTCCAAAGATACTTAAACTTAATTCAATAAGGTTTGTCCAAGATATTGCATGCATTGCCATATCTCGCACAATGGGTGGAAAACTAGAGGAAAGATTATACTCCAAAAGTAAAAACTTAAAAAACACAACGTATAGACTAGGAGCACCTTAAAGACTAAAAAAACAAGTGGATGCTATCATGAGCTTTCGTGGGTAAAACCACAAAAGCTCATGAAACCATCCACATGTTTTGTTAGTCTTTAAGATGCTACTAGTCTATTTGTTATTTTTTAAGTTTTTCCAGTTACAGACTAACTCAGCTACCTCTCTGAAACTTCAAAAGTAGTTCTTGAAGATTTGCTGTCAAACAGGGAGTGATGCATCTAGTGGGCTCTTATACAGGATCTATTCTAGTATGGTACTATTCAATATTTTCATTGAAGATTTAGATAATGGAGAGGCTTATAACATTTGCAGATGATAGCAAGCTCAGAAGGATTTCTACCACTTGGAAGGCCAGGATTATAATTCAGAATTACCTTGGAAAATGTGAGAATGTCTGGCATCAATGAGATAAAATGCAATACAGATACACTACTGTACTTAGGAAAGGAAAACCAAATGCACAAATACAAAATGGAGGATCCAGCAGTTACAATGGATCACAAATTGAATTCGAGTCAAAGTGATGAAGTTGAGAAAGAAGGTAGCCTTCTAGGATATATTAACAGAAGCATCACATTCAAGACACAGGAGGAAATGGTTTTGTTATATTTAGCAAGTGTGAAGCGTCAGCCAGAACACTGTGTCCAACTCTGGGCACACATTTTCAGAAAGATGTGGACAAATTGTAATGTCCACAGAAAAACAAGGGTTTTTAAAAACTGTCCTATGAGAAAAGGATTAAAAATGGGCATCTTAAGTCTTGAAAGGCTGAGTGAGGACCTGAAAATAATCTTTAGATATTAGAAGAGGACTTTGATACATTTTTCCTCTATGTCCACTGAAGGCAAGACAAGTAGTAGTCTGCTTAAACTGCAGTCAGGGAGATTTAGGTTACATAGTAAGAAAAGCTTTCTATCCATAAGGAGAGGTATAGGTTCCCAACAGAAGCTGTGGAATACCCATCTCTGGAGGTTTTAAAAACCAAGTTAGAAAAATGCCTGTCAGATTGTCTTGATGAACTCGATTGCGCCTCAAGAGCAAGGGACTGGACTAGATGACCTCTTGAGATCCAGTCCAACCATACCCTTTCATGATTCTATGCTTGCTCATAAAGCACCTTGAAATCCTCAGATGGAAGGAGTTATTACAAATTAAAGACACAGCTATTTTTAAATGGTGAAATGACGGGCAATTTGAGATGAACTGGCATATCTTCCCAATCCCCATCAAACTTCTCCCAAAGTGGCCTTTTATTGCTCTCTCCCCCTCACAGGACATAGCCTCTGAAAACATGTACAGCTGATATTAAAAATTCTAAAACAAAAGAAAGTTCAAGTAGCAATTCAAAAGTCTCTAAAGCAATGGTCAGAAACCAGTAGAATGGGATCTACTAGTAGATCCTGGAACCTCTGACAGGTGATCCTGACTGGTTTGGCCAAGAGGCTATCATGTGCAGTCACTTCAACTGCCCCTCCCCCTAATGCTGCACATCTCCTGCCCTTTGCCTTGGAGCTGCCTCCCTCCAACCCCAGGAGCCTCCTGCTTGCTGTGCAGGGCAGGGGAAGGAGAAGAGGCATACTGATGTCAAGGTGCCCCCTCTCCCACCCTGTATTGTATCTCTAAAGAGCAGAGAGGGGGAACAACAGGGCTTGGGATGGAGGAAGTTTGCGAGGTGCTTTTGGGAGTGGTGCAGGGCCAGAGCAGTGGTGAGCCTGCCTTAGCCCCACTGCACCACCACCCAAGAGCAGCCTGAGGTAAGCAGTGACTAGTTGGAGCCCACATCCTGAAGCCCTACTCCAGTCATGAAGTCCCTCCTGCACCCCAAGCCTCTGCCCTAGCCTTGAGCACCCCTGCATCCAAACACCCTCCCAGAGCCTGCACCTAGAACCCCCTCCTACGTCCCAACTGCCTGCCCCAAGCTCAGCTCAGAGCCCCTCTCACACTCCAAATCCCTTATTCCAAGACCACAGCCTGCATCCCAACCCTCTGCCTCAGACTGGTCAAAGTGAGGGATGATAGGAGAGGAAAGGAGGATGGAGTGAGCAGGGGCACGGCCTCAGAAAAGGGGCACAAAGGAGGTGGGGCAAGGGTATTGGGGTTTGAGGTAGATCTTGGATTGCACTTAAATTCAAAAAGTGATGTCGTGCTTAAAAAGGTTGGAGACCACTGCTCTAAAGACATGTCTACAAGGCATTGTAAAGTAGGACCTAGGCTTGGGGACACCATTTCTATGCCCTTGTTCAAGCATCCACACTGCACTGCAAACAAACTTACAGTTGCCAGAACCTGGGCTCACAGTTACATTAATATATCCGTACTTCATTAGAGATCTTCTGATCAAGTTCTGTAGCTTGAGCTGCGTACACACTGCAAAATTACAGAGCTTGAATCTGAACCACAGCGGTATTGGGCTCTGACCAATCTCCCTACTAAGTTCGCAGGAACTGGGTCTGAGTGCTTGCTGACCCATGTCAGACTAATGTGTGCGTGGATGGAAGGAGGGCATGCCTCAAACCCGAGTCAGAGTCCAGACTTAGTGTATAGTGTTGACACTCTCCAAAACTGTATAATTTTGCCTGCTCAAGCCACCATCTTCAAGAAAAGACCAATGGAAGCTTTTGCTAACATTTACAATGTACTGTGAAAGTAACAAAAAAAAAAAATAGGACTTTTTGGCCTCATTGGGGAAATAAATTTCCAGAGATACCAATGTTTCATTAAGAATGCTCTGCTTCCAGGTCTCCAGCATTCAAGCATGGTGACTGCTCAGAAAAGTTTCACTGCTAATCCCAACTACCTTGATAAAGGATGAGACGAGAGTAGTCTCTGAGCTCTGGTCTACACTCGAGAGTTATTTCAAAATAATTCCCCTTATTTCAAAATAACAAGCAGGGCACACTACCAAGCCTGTTATTTCAAAATAACTCCTGTTTTCCACGAAGAATAATGCTTATTTCGAAATAGTTATTTCAAAAGAGCGGTAGTATGGATGCTCCACTGCTGCTATGTTGAAATAAGTTCTCCCTGGAGTCATTCAGAGTAATTACTCCCCAGTGTTTCCTGTGGCCCTAAGTCGAGGTAGAGAGTCCACATTAAGGGAGCCTGCCTCGCACTAATTTTGGGGTTTCTCTGTAGTGTGGACAAGCCATTTTGAAATAACTTATTTCAAAATAACTCCTGAAATAACTATTTCAAAATAGTTTCCTACTGTAGACATGCCCTGAGACAGCCAGAGCACATGCCACAGAGTTTTAGCAACAACTTGAAATCCACCAACAAAATCGGATACTGAAGTCTGAGAGCACTGCATAATATGCTTCAGAGCACTGGCAATCAAGAATCTGAACAATACTCGAGGCTATTCCTAGGTATACAGCATCTCAAATACATTTTTATAGCAATCCGAATTATTCTTTTTCTAACTAGACTCTTTTTTAATCTTACTTTGTACTTATAGCTTTTATTCTCCTCCAACCCACCCACTCTACTTCATGCATTAACAGAAATAGCCACTTTATACCATACTAGTGCTACACATAAATACACCATTGCTCCACTGGTAAACTCTGACATGCTAGTTCAAAAATCTGTAAAGCTCTCTCATGAAGCAGTGTATATTGAATTAGTTGTATAGTCAATGTCATCAACAGATGCAGTAGCAGTGACTTGAATAACCATCAAGATTTATGGAAATGAATACTCCTGATGACTTACTGTTAGGATTATACAGTATTACAGTGCATACTTTTTAAGTATTTACATAACATATTAAATCATTTTTCTACTGAGTTACAAGGCAATAGTCATTCTAGTTTAAAACTGAAGTGAAAATATTTTAATAGTTATCAAAACAAATTCTGAATATTTCAATTAATCTGAAGATGAATATGTAGGATTCTTGTACAATACCATATGCAATACTAACAGCATTGTAAGAGGCAATGTTCTTACTGTAAGGTCAAACAAAAGTAATCTGAAGAATTTCCTGTTTGCAACATTCTAAAAACCTTGAAGAATTAGCAATTAATGTTGCCAAAATGAGCAAAATGCAAAAGAAAAATAGGGAGAGATAATTGTGATTTTAAAAGATCTTAAACAAAAACAGATTCTATACAATGACAGGTAGGAAGACTCTCAAGTCTCCTGGTTTCATGAGTTCATCTTGACCCTTTAACATGTAACCTGCATATTGATTTTGGAAACTCACAAGACTACTACTAGGGATGTAACAAGCATCACCCTTATTGGGTAATGCTTACTGGTTATCCAGTCACCCAGCTGGGCTGGAGCAGCCAGGCCCACCATAAGCCACTCCAGCCCAGCCTCCTGCATGCCCCCATTTAAGCAGTTAACCAGGTAACTGATTAAATGGGATTTTACATCCCTAGCTACCGCCTTCCCCTTCCTCCTCTCTTTTTAATAGCTACTAGGATTAAAAGTCTCAAATAATGTTAAGCCATAAAATGGCAATATAATACCAGCAGAAAAATTGTCAGTTTATTATAAAATGTATTTGCCTTAAGTAGAAATACAAAGCACCGCTGTAGCATGCACTAAAATAAAAAACTAGACTTCTTAAGGTAACATGCATACTGAAATTAAATATAAAATTGCTATTTATTTTGTTTTTTAGGGAAATCCAAAATGCACTATGGAATGCTAAATTCAATCATATGTTTAATTCTGCAGGAAAAAAACTGAAACATTTCACACAATCAATAAGGAGAAGCAGGATTTATGGACTTGGGCTATTCCATAATCAAGCACTATAGCCAAGAGACTATTACTAGAGCTCACTTTCAGCATGAGCAGCAGGTGCCTAGTACCTCTTTTTTTCCCCCCCCATATCAGGGTTTTATTTGAATTATCATAGGACGTGGGAACCCACATAATGGAGCAGGACTCCACTGTGTGAGGTGCTGTACAAACACAGAACAAGAACACAGTAACTTATGTGAAAATGTTGGCCCAAATTACTGCAAAACCTGATGGCTTAGGCCTCTCAAGTCTCCAGGGTAACCCTTCACTTGCTAGTACTGAGTAAACAAATTGATTTTTTTTCAAATCCTATTCCATATAATATTCACTCACAATCTGATCTGTGGTGCATCAAACCTTACACTTAAAAAAGAGATTAAGTTTCACATCGATTACCGATAAAAGTTAATTTTCCAAATGTATATGCTGACCATAAGTGCCATCTTTCTGAACCTAAAGAGAACCCTAATGTTCCTGATGTTGACTATAGCTTTTCCCTAAGCAGGGAGACATTCACTGATTCTTGACGGTTTCACTATAGCAGTTCCCAGGTACTGCTGGGGAAAGCTAGCTGCCGCATCAACCATAGGCAATGGAGCCATGCAGAGTGTAGAAGGAGGATCCAAAATCAGAGGCTGTAGAAGTACTTAAGCAGCAGCACCTACACATCCCCCACACAGAAGCCAGGAACCAGGAATGAAAAGGGTGTCGCAGCCCCCTTCCTTCCGCCTGTAACAGGCGCTTGAAGGGCAGGTTAAGTATCCCAACTCAGAACACCCTTGCCCTTGCAGCTGTCCAGGGACCGGGAAGTGGGGCGGGGGCCGCAAAGGAAAGTCACATTCAATTCACATCCACTAGCTAGAGGCTGATATGGAAGGGGGAATCTTGGAGCAGAGTCAAGGGATCCCAGCCCCTTTCCAAATCAGTTGAAACTGGGGGAGGGGGGTGATTTTCTCTCCGGGGGGCCCTACACCGGCAGCTCCCTGATACCCCCCACCTCTCCGCCCGCATATCTCCTGCCTCGCCTCGGAGCAACTGGTGCATCTCCCTCACCCGGGCGCGGAAGACGCCTCAGCAGAGGGAAGCCACAAACGTAGCCAGGTGACGGCGAGGACGGGGTATCTCCCGAGGCGGCCGCAGGCACCGAGCAGCCCCAGCCCGGGCAGAGAGGCGCGGACGTTCAAGTGAATCCGAGCGACCCCCGCTACCACCACCCCTGGCCCGAATTCCCTCAGAGCAACCGGGAGCCCGACACTCCTCGCCCCGGAGCCCTCCGGGAAGCGGCGCCCAAGCCCGGGTCGCAGCAGGGGAGCCGGCCCCTGCCAGTCGTGCAGCGCGGGGGCCGCTCACAGCCCCGGGGAGACGGGACCCAGCGGCGCCCGCCGGGGGACAGAGGGGAGCGGCCCCGCCGTTACCGGGCAGCGCGGGGAGGTGACAGGTGGGGCCGGGACTCCCCCTGGCCGCGCGGCCCCGGCACTCACCCAGCTCCCGCGGCTGCTCGCTGCGGCTCCGCCGCTGTTTTCGTTACACCCGGCAGCGCTCGCCGCCGCCGCCGCCCCCTTCCTCCTCTTTCGCTCTCTCTCGCGCGCGCGCGCGCGCGCGCACTACCCCCCTCCCGGCGCCAGCCAGTTCCAAGCTCTCAGCCTAGCCCGCTGCCGCCCGCGGACTGCATTGACACCGCCCCCCACCAATGGGAGAGGCAGGGCGAGCTGACCGCGAGCCACGCCCCCTCAGCCATCGGCCAATGCGAACGGGCTATTCCTCCGCACGGGCGCGGCTACAGGGAGGGGGTCTCCCCTGCGCTCCCTGTTCGCCCTCTTACCCCGCCCACCGCGCGGACAAGCTCGGTTGACTCTGTAGTTCCCGAGCAACTAGCGCTGGGGTGCGGGCGGCTGGCTGACAGCTGGAGCCTGGGGCGGGGGGAGGGTCCGAGCCGGAGCTGGATGGGGAGGAGCAGCAGCGGGGGTCGTGACAGGGAAAAGGCGGCGGCGGCGGCAGCAGCAGCAGCAGCAGCAACGGGGGGAGGGATCCTGGTAGCGCAGGGGGGGAGCAGCTGCTGTCAAGAGCATGCGGCATTCCTGGGACGCAGGCAGGTGGGAGTCCAAGGGCGGTGATCTGGGGAGGCATCTGTGGCGGTTTGCGCAGGAATGTTTCCTAGAGGCTGGCTATCAGCTGCTCGTGGGGAGCAACTGGAGCCCTCTCTGGGGGCTGTCTAATTTGGAAGAGGCTTTAATCGCTGCCCGCTGTCGTTGTACTGCATTTTTTTTTTCAGGCGAACTGTTGCACACACAACACAACAGAGATGCAATACTCATGGGGATGGCGAAAGGCAAGAAGAGAGGTTGGTGGCTAAAATGGGGAATAAGGGAGCTGCTTCCTCTCGCTCTGGATTTGCAGGACAGTCGGTGGGTTAAATCCGCCTCTTTTCCTCAGATCAGCTGTCACATGATTCAAAAGGGGAAAGAACTCCCCTAAAATGCCACTATTGCCAACCCACTAGCATTCAGAATTCACGAGTCCGTTTAAAAAAATCATGAGCTATCTTAAAAATAATATTTTTTTAAAAAATATTACCTTTTCAGCCTTTTTATGTCTTTTGTTGTTTGACTCACATTTTTCAACTTCTCTCTGCAAACTATGTGGCTAGGTACTTTTTAAAAGATTGAAGCTGAAAAACTCACCTATTCACATGATTCCAAGAGCCTGGGCTATCAAAAACATAAAATATTACTAGAATAATGGTAACATTGCAAGGGCTGGCAACATGTTCTCTCCTGAAGATACAATATGGAGGAGCTGCTTGGTAGCTGTTTGGTTTGAGTTTCCTTTCTCATATAGTATCTTGTAATGGTTTTTACCTAAATGAAAGATAACAGTGGAGACCACCAACCATGAGTCATCTTGGGACTGAATTATGTTTGCAGATTCAGCATGGCAGATAAGGAGAAATTCATCTCTTTTTTTTATGGTGTTGCTTAATAGCAATGTAAAACAGTTGCGAAAAGAGAATTACTCAGATATTGTAGAGATGAGGGCCTTATATTATCTAGATGGCCCCATTAAGAAAAACCATTCAAAAATAAGGGAATCCCCTATCCAACAGCATTAGCCACTGTTCAACTCAAGATATAACCCTCATCATACACACTCCTCCACTCTGAATCATATAGCATACCATATACTATGGTATCAAAGAGAGATCACATTACCCACAGGCATGAACAAAATCTAAACTGAAATTCAAGCAAAAACATGAAACTGGTTCCCAGAGAGTTGTACACATGCTGCAGCATCTGTTACTCTGTACTCTGTTGGTGTATATTTATAAACCCTTATTATCTCAATGTCTCTGCATATTCCAAGATACAGGACACTTCTTTCATGACTTAAATGGTGATAAATGAATCTGAAGTGCATTAATTCTTAAGAGAACTAAATGAATTTCCTGTGACATATGCTTATAATTAAAACAAATATTTAGTCTTACTGTGTTTCATTTTCTGTTTAACACTAGGCTTGATTATAAGTGCAGTAACACAGTTACTGTGAATTCTTGTAAATGTCCATGGAACACCATACACTCTTGGGCCAAAACCAGAGTGGAGAACAGTCATTTGTTGTTGTGATTAGTTATCTACACAATAATAATTTCTATTTTTAGAATCAGATGCTTCTGAAAGGGAACTAACTGGATTTTCAAGTTTATGGGTAAAGATAAAATATGATTACAGTAAACATTGCCAAATTCAACCCTGATTTTGGAATGAACTCTGCCTATGTACACCTCTGGGTCTTAAGGAGACCAATGCGGGTGGGGTGAGCATTGTGCACAAAACTGATTCAAGACAGGAGGCCCTGACTGGTTTTGGAATGTTGTGAGAGGGGGTGTTGTAAAATAAAATGAAACTTTAATGTCATGTTGACTATTACCCAAGTGTGATAAAGATCAGGTCATAATACCATATGCCTCAAGCCAAACTGTACATCAAAGGTTTAAGCTTTTACATGAATGGCTTCTGTGCTTTCTTCAATATTTTTCACAGCATTTCTCCCTAGCACTGTGGTTATATTCTGAAACCTAAGTATATGTTTCATCTTGCAGTTCCATGTTTACAGATTTTGCACTCGCAACTTATCAATTTTGTTGGTACAGTGTGGGCTAGAATAGAAACCAGCTCACTCACACAGAATAGTAATGGCTTTGCAGTGCTAACTACAATAAAATATAGGGAAAATCAGTTTTACTCAGCAAAATAAGCAGAAGTCACTGAATACAGACAGGGAATAGATCTGACAGAATAAGAAGTGTGCCCTCTTTGGTGGGGGCCAGGAGTGCAAAGGAGTCATTATAACAGCTCTACCCCTGCTAAGGAATTCTCCACTCACTGGATCTACCAACTTCATGCAGTTTTGTGCCAGAAAACCAGTGTAAAGTCACCTTAACAAACTGGAGTTCCTGACCCTCTGGGCCCTTGTTGCATCATTTACATCTTTCCAAATTAGAGGTAAAACCATAGCATAGTTTGACTTCTATATTTGAGGGGGGTGGGGTAGCTCCAATCATAGCCACATTTGTAGGGGGGCAAATTCCATACATGCCAAAGGCTAGGTTTAGAGGAACTGCGCCAAGTAAGTGCCACAATCCCCTGCTCTCTCCCACATCCTCCCTCCCAGACCTCGCACTCCCACCCTGCTCTTGCACACTACCTCTTGCCCACATTCTGCATCCTCACCCTCAACCCACTCCCAGGCAACCCCTTCCCACACAGTAAACCCCACATTTTAGCCCCACCTCAAAGCCTAGGGGGCTCCACATACACTACTAGCTTTGGGTTCCTGGCACCCCGAGTTGCATGAGTGAAATGAGTGTCTCTTCCCCCCCCCCCACCGTTAGAGGCCACATCAGTAAGAGGTTTGGTTTTTTTTGTCACTTGGGGGGCTAGGTTAGTGAGGGTTTGGGGTGTTTTATTTTTTGTTTGTTTCGTTTTTTGCTTCTCACTTATGTGTGGCTCCCTAACAGATTTTTCTGTGGGTCAGTGGCCCATTATCCCCAAAAGGTTCCCCACCCCGATCAAAGCCATCCCTGACAGGAGTTTGTCTAACCTACTCTTAAAAATCTCCAATGATGGAGAATCCACTACATTCCTAGGTAATTTATTCCAGTGATTAATCAACTTGATGATTGGGAAGGTTTTCCTAATGTCCATCTTAAACTTTCCTTGCTGCAATTTCAGCCCATCATCAGAAATTAAGGAGAATATTTTTTTCTCTCTCCCCCTTGTAACAATCCTGTAGGTACTTGAACGCTGCTATCAAGACCCTCCTGTCTTTTCTTTTCTAAATTAAATAAACCCAATTATTTCCCACTTCCCTCACAGGTTATGTTTTCTAGATCTTTTATCATTTTTGTAGGTCTTCTCTGGACTTTTTTCCGATCTTTCCTGCAATGTGGTGCTCACAACTGTAAACAATGTGGTAGTTGAAGTCTAATCAGCATGGAGTAGAGTAAAAAAAATACTTATTTCTTACTTGCAACATTCCTCATAATACATCCCAGAATGATGTTTGCTTTTTTTTTTTTTTTGCAATGTCTTACACTGTTGACTTATATTTATTTTGTGGTCCACAATGACCCCTAGATCCTTTTTTGCAGTACTCCTTCCTAGACAGTCACTTCTCATTCTGTATGTGCGAAATGGATTATCTTTTTAAAGTACTTTGTATTTGTCGTTGTTGAATTTCATCCTATTTACCTCAGACCATTTTTTCATTTGTCAATAATTTTTAATTATAATCCCATCCTCCAAAGCACTTACAACTCCTCCCAGCTTGGCATCATCCACAAACTTTGTAAGTGTACTTTCCATGCCATTATCTAAATCACTGATGAAACTATGGAACAGAACTGCAACCAAAACTGATCCTTGTGAAACTCCACGTTATGCCCTTTCAGCTTGAGTGTGAATAATGGATAACTACTCTCTGATTGATAATGGTTATCCAGAAAGTTATGAACCTGCCTTATAGTAGCTCCATGTAGGTTGCATTTCCCTAGTTTGTTAAGGAGAAGGTCATGCAAGACTGTATCTAAAGTCTTACTAACTTCTAAATATAGCACATCTACCCTTTTCCCCTATCCACAAGGTTTGTTACCCAGTCAAAGAAAGCTATCAGGTTGGTTTGATCCAGTTTCTTCTTGACAAATCCATGCTGGCTTATCTTCTAGATGTTTGCAAACTGATTCCTTAATTATTTGCTCCACTGTGTTTCATGGTACGGAAGTTAAGGTGACTGATCTGTAGTTTCCTGGGTTGTCTTTATTTCCCTTTGTATAGATGGGCACTATATTTGTCCTTTTCCAGTCTTCTGAAATCTCTCCCATATGACATATCAAAAATAATGGCTAATGGCTCAGATCCTCAGTCAGCTACTTGAGTGTTGTAGAATGCGTTTCACCAGGCCCTGGTGATTTGAAGACTTCTAACTTATCTAAGTAACTTTTAACTTATTCTTTCCCTATTTTAACTTCTGATCCTATCATGTTTTCTCTGGCATTTACTATGTTAGGTGTCCAATTGCCACCAATCTTTTTGGTGAAAACCAAAACAAAGATGTCATTAAGCACCTCTGGCATTTCCCCATTTTTTGTTATTGTTTTCCTTCTTCATTGAGTAAGGGCCTTACCGTGTCCTTAGTCTTTCTCTTGCTTCTAATATATTTGTAGTGGGTTTTGTTGTTGGTTTTTAGGACTCTAGCTAGTTTGATCTTGTTTTGTGCCTTGGTGTTTCTAATTTTGCCCCTACGTACTTGTGTTGTTTATATTTGTCCTTTGTAATTTGACTCTAGTTTCCATTTTTTGTAGGACTCTCTTCTGATTTTTAGTTCATTCAAGATCTCCTGTTTATGCTAGGGTGGTTTCCTGCCATACTTTATATCTTTCTTAAGCAGTAGAATAGTTTGTTCTTGTGCCCTTAATAATGTCTCTTTGAAAAACTGCCAATTGTCTTCAATTGTTTTCCTCTAAGGGCTGGTCTACACTAAGAGCTTAGATTACCATATTCAGTGTTAAGTTGAATTTTTAATTAGTGCATCTACACTACCCAGCCCCTCTCCTCAACCCAGACAGCTTTTAAAAAATCAGCCCCTGTACTCCACATGAATGAGTGGAGGTGACAACTATGCCTCAAGCACAGTGTACACACAGTGTGTTGTAATTCAGAATTACTGGCCTCCAGGTGGTGATCCAAAGTGCTCTTTTGTGAGTGCTCTGATGAGCACTTTCAGCCAGGTGACCAGGAAAAGCCTTAGGAATTGTTGAATGTTCATTTCCCACAGGAGCAGTACAGAGAGGTCACAGCACAGCTGAGCTTGCATGTCTAGGGCCACAAAGGCCTCCAGGATGGAGCATTCAGTAGATAGTAAATCTGATTGCTGTGGGGTGAGGTTGGAGGGGGCCCAAAGAGATTGCGCAGGCAGACCTACAATCAGCAAAAGAAACACTGATATCTATACCAAAATCACACAGAGCCTGGTGGAGGGCTACAGCAGGGACACCCAGCAATGCTGCATTAAAATAAAGGAATGTGGGATAGCTACCCACAGTGCATCACTCCTTGTGCAGAAGCCACCCCTGGCAGTGCATCTGTGCTCTGTCAACCACATCCACCTTGTGGGGGCATGCAAAATCACATTTGTTAAATTCAATGCTCAAACTCGAATTAAATAAAATTGACCTAATTTGTAGTGTAGACATTCTATTAGACTTGCTTCTCTTGGGATCTAACATATTACCTCCCCTGAGTTTGCTGAAGTCTGCCTTCTTGAAATCCATTGTCTTTATTTTGCTGTTCTCCCTCCAACTATTCCTTAGAATCAGGAAATCTATCATTTCGTGATCATTTTCACTTAAGCTGCCTTCCCCTTTCAAACCATTCTCTTACTTGTCAAAATCAAATCTAGAACAGCTCCCCTCTCCCAAGTAGCTTTCTCCACCTTCTAAATAAAAAATGGTCTCCAATACTTTCCATTAAATGACTGTATGAGGCACAAGACAGTTATGCCTATTACATTTTAGGATGGTATTTAAACAGACATGAAATCAATGGGAGTTTATCTGGCCCAAAACGAAAACTGCAGGAATTGGCACATAATCATGAGCAAATTATGCACTATTCTTTCTAGCTGTGAAACTTCATTTCATAAACAAAAAAACTCAGAATATGAAGAAATCTTGCTCAGAGTCTTGGGAATAACAAATCAACTAAAAGGGGGTTTTATTCTTATTTTTCATGGCCTGTCTTCTGCCTTCATTGGGCCCAGGCCCTTAATTTAGCAAGTATTGTAATAAAAAGCCATCAACATAATTTTGCACACTATTGTTAGACTTTTAATGTATGTAGAATATGCAAAAAATAATGAGGGCTTGGTCCTCAGCATGTATAAATTATCAGAGTTCCACTGAAGTCCCTGAGCTTTTCTAAAAGTTCTGTTCAAAATACTTATTTTAAAATGCACTATTTGCATATATGCTTGAATTGGATCATTTTATTATGATGATAGAACTTATCAAAGAACTCTGACCTCATGTTTCCTTAGCAGGTTATTTTCACACAGATGTCTAGAAACTAGACAATTCTTTTTTTTTTTTTTTTTTTGGGGGGGGGTGGTGAAGGGGGAAGGTATAAAAATGGTAAGGGATTCAGCCCACAAGATCTGCATATTCCTGAGAAGTGACTGGATTGAAAGAGATCAAAGAGAGGCCACTGACTTCAGCACAGATGTTCCCTGAAGCTCACTGGCAGAATTACTCCTAAATCAGTCAGTCTGCTAAGTTCTCAAGCCAGGATGGCACCTTCTGGTGGGATGATGGTTCACAGTATGAAAGAAGAATCTTTGCAAAATAATCCTGAGTCATTTAGCCATACAGTTTTTTTTCTCTGGTTTGTCCTTTGGGACTTGTAGGGCCAGGGAAGTGAATGTTATTCTGAAGAGTAACTGTTTTCTGGCCCATCCTTAGGTCAAGATTTCATGAACATTGGAGGGAGGATAGAGAAAGTGCTGTGATGTCATAGAGCCTGGCCTCATACTATTCATGACTGGCATAATCTCCTCAAGGCAAGAATATATGTATGTTTTGATTGCAGAAGCACAAGGAGCATTTGGGCCTTCATATTTAGATTAACTCTGTTCAGTGGTAGTTCTATTGACTCTGACCTCAACCTACTTTATTTCTTGTAATTTATCATTTATATTCTAATACTATAATGTAGTATTTAGGAAATATTGTCATACTGAGATCTGATGAGAATTTCCCAAGGATGTAAATCACAATTTGCATTGTCTCCTGCCAAATCTGAACTGATTCTTCTTTCAACAGAAATACAGATAGCAATTGGATAATTCTGTTAGTGCTTCTGAATGCAATAGAGTATGCTAATTTCACACATATTTTAGGAATAAAGTTAGTAACAGACTTGATTCATCTCAACAATAAGGTGTAGAAGACATCCTCCGTGCCCAAATAAGCAGCTGTGTCCCAAGAGGAAATTCCCTTCAGAGAACTGTTAACAGCAGCATTAGCGCAGCATACTGAGCACTATATTTAATTAGTGTCACTGATTTCGTGCTCCAGACTTGTGTCTGGCAAGTAGAAGTCAGGGAACTAGGCAATGAATATGGCTCAGTCTGTATGATTGTACTCTTCAATATATACAACCAATTTTATTTCTTTCTAAATGCACTATTGGAACGTGAAGTCCACCATTTATCCATAAAGCAGATACATATTGGGGTGGCTCACACATGCTTTCCCTGTCGTGTTTTACCAAGAGATCTTATGGAAATAGCTATAACAACTTTAGGAATGAGAGGCTAACTCAGTCTTATTCAAGTCCGTGGCTATGCTAATGAGACATCACAACATTCCATTCTATTCAATATGTGTTTGATCACAGTATCTAAGTAAATTAAGACAACACGTGACTAACATCTGTCACCTGTGGCTTGTTCATCCTCTCACAACTAGAAATAGTGGTGTGCAGTGTAGTGTTCTCGTTTGGTAAGGTGTATTTTAAATGTATATATGATACTCTGTATTTGCTAGAGAAGGTTAGGCCAAAGAAGTGCACCTGGAGCAGACAGTGATGAGGTTTGTCATGTTCATTCCTTAGTCTGGGACCAGCCTCCAAAAAATCGTACTTGTTGATAGAACATTCCATTGTGCGTGGGAAGCAGCCCTGCTAGCCCCAGTCCGTATCCCAGAACTCTAGTCCAGCTTCTAGATTGCCTGGGCCCCAGCCACTGATCAAGACCTTTAACAGAGGTAAAAATTGTTGTGGTGTGGTTGTGGTTATTGTCTGTAAGTGTGAATACCTAGACTAAAATCTAGATTGAGATCCTCATTTCCCATAGGTCACTGAACAGCTACCAACAGTGATTTTTGGTTTGTACTGACTTTGGTGGAATTTGACCCAGTGACATACTGGAGAGATAAAAGGCTTCCTGTTCCAGTACTGCTCCCTGAGATATACAGGCAATTAAATATAGTGAGTCTTTTTGTTGACATAACTAAGCACAAGGTCAAATCTGGGTTGCCTTATAATCAATCCCAATAACAGTACTATTTTTAGTTGTATGTAACTGCTGAAGTGTTTTTTTCCCTGTTCCATTAAATGGAATCTCTGCTAGCCAGCCAGATTACTAAACAGCTTTAACCATTGCTTAATGCAAGTTGTGACATCTGAAAATGAATGGGCAAAATGGACAGTCTCAGAGCAGACATACACAGTTCAACTTTTTTCGTAGTGCTGCACAGACCAGCAATGTTGCAGCCCTCAAATTATCACAATACGATAACCTTAGAGATGCACCATTATAGCCTTCTGGATAACTTCCTCTGCCAACCTCCCAAAGTGCTCGGATAAGCATAGTTTCAGAGGAGCTCATCAACCAAGATATGAGTATTGTAATGGAGAGAGATTAGATAGATCCTAATAACCATGATCCCATTCAGATTTCCACACCTTCCCTCTAGCAAAATAACAATTGGAGCACTTAGTGAATTTGTGCATGCGCTGGTAATAACAGTGAAGAGACTCTGTTAGAACAGCATGCCCTGTACTACTCCTTTTTGTGGGTCTGAGAATATGACATTATTCAGCCTGTAATGTTTTCAGTGATTTCTTAAAATCAGCATTTATTTGAAAGCATATGGCTTTGGGGAGAGTTAATAAGTAATAATAACATAGTAGTAACTTGATTTAGTTAAGGAGAAGGTATAGTTTGCAATATTTTCAATATGCAGGTGACATTCAATCCCATCTAGTATCTCCATCTCATTGCATTTGGTTGATACAACTGAGAACTTATTCAGCACTTAACAGAGATTATGGCAAGAATGAAGTTGGCTGAGATTAAACCTGGAATGTTTGTAGACTGGGGAAAGCAATCAGGAGTGTTTAATTTAAGCTCTCATTATTGGAGAAGTGTGACTGTCAAGAGTGATTCAGGTTTCCATCTTAGGAATTTTGTTGCTACCCAGCTAGTACTGAATATAAAAGCATCAGCAGTGACCAAGACTGTGTCTTTGCATGTGAGCTTTGTTTAGAAGTAGCAACCTTTTCTTTTTGATGCAGACATTGCCACTTATCCATTCCTATATCACATCATGTTTGGATTACTGTTATGTGCTATACATGGTCACACTGGAAGACCACCCAGAAAGTTCACTTAACACAGAATGTGCCAGCCCTTTTACTTAATGCTATGTGTCACAGGAAGAAAATTATATTTGTTATCTGTGTTTTACATTGACTTCCTGCTTAATGACATATGAAATTCAAAGTGTTGGTTTTGAATAGAGTATAACATATTGGCTTTGGGATGTGGCTCTGTGAAATATGCTTCTTTCTTCATTTAATACCCCAGATGTTGAGATGAGCTGGGTTTCTTCAGTTGACTTTCCTCTGGTGTCATTAGGAAAGGACCGCTGGCAAAAATGATCTAACATTTCCCAACAAGGGAATTTGCATCCACCTTTGGTTATATAAAGCCTGCTAAGCCTACTATGAAACTTACTTCAAGTCTTAAGTCTTTTGGAAAGAGAGTGGGTTAGTAGACAAGAGGTGCTATATATCTAAAGAGAGTGAGTTCTGTTGATTTTATATGAATGACTGTGGGAGGAGTTAATAAATAATAATTGAATTGATTAGAGAGTGCCCTGAAAGTCTCATTGTAAACATACACACTTCTTTACCTGTGTCTCTAATACCTGAGATTATTAAAAGTGAAATCATTTAAAAAATCTGTAAAATATGTACATTCTGATACTATTTTGTTTTGCATATGTCTAAATTTAGGCAATTGAAACTCTATCAAGTTGTTTTTGATTTCTGGTTTTTGTATGCAATATTTTGCTTTCAGGCATCTCAGGAGACGATTGTTTAAATGATTGTTTTCATTGGAATTTTGGGAAACTATTTATTTATTTATTTATTCTTAAACTATTTAAATTATGGGTCAAATAGATGTTGACAATGGTTTTTTAAATATATATAATCTGTTCTTGCATAGGCCCTCAGGACACAGGATACATGCATTTTAAAATACATGGAAATTAAATAAATAAGATGTCTGTCTGCTGAAGAGGTAGTTTTCATGGTTATAACCAAAGATGGACTAAGGAGAGAGAGTTCAGATCTGGAGATGAGGTAGATTTAGGAGTATTGATCTGAGACTGAACCAGAGCTGAGTCTGTGGTTCAGCTCCACCATCCTTCGAATTTCACAAGCTGCCTTTGTCCATCATCTAAAAAAAATCTTATCTCATAAGATTAGCTGTTCAACTACATCCAGACCAGAACATAGTTCCTTCCTGATTATAGACCCAACCAAGTGCAAAACAAAGAGAGCGATTTGCATTTGGAGATTGAAATTTTAACCCTTTCAAAATCTGAAAGTGTTCGAGTTGCCAGTTTTGATTTCTCTCTAGTTCCTCCTCATGGTGGTGTTGTGGATTGGTTCTGCTTTATTTTTTTGTGGGGAAGGCGATTGTTCCACTTTATCTGCAAGCTATTTGAAGGTGGTGTGGTAAATCTCTGTACTACAGTGACATCTACTGAATGAAAGTAGAAGAACCATTAATGTCTTCAATATTTCTCTGTCCTGAGCAGAGTGAAGGTATTGTGGTGATTTCTTTAACTTTTACCTTTGTAAACTTTTGTTCTATTGTCATAGAGTTGGTGACTCAGCATCAGATCATTCAGATGTCTTCAGATTTTTAAAAAAATGACTGTGTTCTGTGACTTGTTTGCATCCATACATTTTTATTTCTCAAGGATTTTTTGTTAGTCTCTCCTCCATTTGATTATGGGAATGAATTGCAAGAGAGAGGGATAATATCTTTATTGGACTGAGTTTTGTTAGGTGCTCAGATTCCACAGAACAGATTATATAAATGTCCAGACAAACAGGTAGGAAGGATAATTTTAAGTATTTAGATTAACTGTTTATATTTAAATTAACTGTTTATATTGGATTTTCTTTATCTTGGGGAGTCTATCCCCAGCAAGCATTATCTAAAATGTTTAACAGCAAAATAAAGCTGAAACCCAATAATTAATGAGTAATATTTTGATTGCGCTCCCAAGATTTGGAGGTAGCAAAGAGACTGGAGCTGAGCCATTTATTCACTGAAAACTGCAGATTTGGAGTGACTGAAATTATTAGTGGGCTTGACTGAATTTCAGTGAATAGTTTTTGTATCAGAAATAGGAAAGCTTATAACACACTATTAGCATTTCTGTAATGAAACATTTTGGCTTTTCATCTTGGAATTTTATAATTTTTTAATTATAAAAATCCCAAAACAGAACATTTATGTTTTTGTTTGACTCAAAATGTTTTTTTTCTTTTTTTCTTTTGCCAAGAAATTCAAAAAAGGGGGTTATTTGGCCAGCTCTGTGTTTCAGGTCAATCAAAACTATTAATGCATTCATCAAATAGTTTTGGTCCCAACATTTTTGGGGGCAGCAAAGCAGTGGTGGTCTTGCTCTTCTTTATGCCCTTGTGATTTCAGCACTCATTGGGATGTGGGAAACCCACTCTGCTTAAGGTGGAACAGCAGTTTTAACATGGGTCTCCCAAAATATACATTAGAGATTAATGCCCTACCCCAGGGGTGGGCACATACCAGCCCACGGGCCAGATCTGGTCCGCTAGGGTTAGCCCCGGTGGGCCCCCACACTGTTCTATTTACCTGCCCCTCCACAGGTACAGGGGAACACAGCTTCGGTTGGCCACAGATTGCCATTTCCAGCCAATGGAATCTGCGATCATCTGTACCTGCAGAGCCATGTGTAAATATAGTGGCAGCGGCCCACTAGGGGCCAACCCTGGTGAAGTGCCACTGTTTTATTGCCCACCCCTGCCATAACTGCTACTAGCTATTCTGGGATGGGGTTTGCTCCTGTTGAATCAGTTCCACTTTACATAAATAATTAAACAATTAATAGTGCAGAGACAAGACCCCAGCTGTCTTCCCCCCAATCTGAGTTCCCTAACCACCAGCCTATGGAATCATTCTTTCCAGGCCCAATTAATATTTAAAGTGAAACAGCTTCAATAGGCCACTAGGGTTGCCAGTTCTCCCAGACTGGATGACATTGCCACAAATGGCGTCCAGTCCATCCAGTCAAAGGAGTTAACAACTGTTGGCAAGATATCCACTGCAGAACCGTCTATGATCCTGAAGTTAGGGTATTTATATGGGGTGTGTGAGAGCTATGTTCAAGTCACCATTCTACCTGATTCAGACCCAGGATTTGAACTTGGGTGCCCCATGTCATAGGTGAGTGCCAACATCAACCAGGGGTAGGGACAACATCACGTCCTCCTCTGATATTTCTAAATTTGTTTTGTTTTTAATAAAAATAGTGGTTTAAAAAGCCCAAAACTTAAACAAAGCATTTTGTTTGACTTATTATTTTGTTTCAATGAGAAAACTGAAGCTTTTACTATTTGAATTGACCTGAAATTCCTTCCCCTTTCAATTTTTCATTTGTAAACAAAAGAAATCATTTACTGGTACAGATCTGGAGGAAACCCTCTGCATACCCAATCCTGCTCTCATTGAATGCAATGATAAAACTTACTTTCTTTCTATGGTGTTGGAATAGGACCTTTGGGTGTACACAGCAGGATGTGTACCTCCTTCTATTCCAACAAGACATGTAGCATGATGTCGTATTAACTCCTCTTCTAAACTGTGGGACTTACCTTTGGCAGAGATTATGGAGGCATCTTCTACAAGGAGAAGCCAGAGAAGTGCTATAGGGGGCTAAGAAATATTGCCATGTTTGTATGAGGGAGACCTGAAAATATTGATATAAAGATTTTATGGCTCTGCTTGCTACTGCAATTTATGTGCAAATCTCCCAGAATGCTCTATTTATAGCTTGTAATTAAAACAGACTGACATAATTTGAATTCCCTCTGAGGCAACCTCTTCTAACCTATTATTCTTGCTTGTACATCTCTCCATTAGTACCTGGTAGGATTCTCTTATTTACAGATTGTTTAACCAATGACGGTTACCCATCCAAAACCTCTCAATGTTGTCACCAAAGCCAACCCAAAGTTCCCACTGATTGCAAAGATTAGGTCTGACTTTGTAGGGTGCTCCACAACCATGGCAGCAGTTCCTATTCCCTAGCTATCTTTCTTTCTAAATGCTAATGAAAGAAAAATGTGCTTTATGCTATAAATCACCTTCAGATCCCTGTACTGCCCTCTGTGTATGCTCATAGAACTCATATGTATGGGATTTACATATGCAAAGGGGAGTGAGCGGTATATGGCAGTGTCCTATTGGAAGGAAGAGTTGCTCTTGAGATGAGATGTAAAACCAGAACCCTGGGCACCTGTCATCTTGACTGACTGGTTCGTACTTTGTGCAACTCACCTGAACATGACTTCCCTAAGCAAAGCAATAAGTGGTAACAAGTGATGTCTAGCAAGTGGAGTTTTCTGTTGATTCCCTAATTATGTTTCCTTTTGGCAGAAACAGACAGCTAATTTATTTTCTCACAATTAGCATGAGCTGAGAATAACAGCTCTTAAATTTGCACTGAGAAGGTGGAAAGGTGCAACAAAGAAATGCAAACACTAACCGCCTGAACACTAGAATGTAGAAATACTTCCTAGCATACAGATGAACTACAACTGTCATGTGGCTTGTTGATTATACCCCATCATATAATAGGTCATCCACTCATAAAAACAATCAATCTAATTTGAAACAATATGTATATGTTATTTAAAATTATTTGGGGACCGTCTTCTGGTCTGATGGGATGAGAATAGTTCATAGCATATTTTATAATGGAGGATCCTTTACCCTTATATATACTTTCATGTTTAGGTTTGTGTAACATTACCTTTTAACTTTGAAATTAAACTTGTAGAGAATAACAAAGTACAGGGGTGGGGAACCTCTGGCCCATGGACTGCATGTGGTTCATCTGGGTTTGCTGCAGGTGGGCCGACATATGGTTTGTTTACCGGAGCATCTGCAGACGCAGATTCCTGGGAGTTGTGGGAAGTGATGGCCTGGCCTGTGCCACTTCCTGCATCTCCCATTGGCTGGGAACGGTGAGCCACAGCCGTTGGGAGCTGCAAGTGGCAGCACGGACAATACATGGGGACACAAAGGATCCTATGCTCTTCCAAATGTGGTAGGGGATAGAGGCAAGGGGCCAGCAGCCAGAAGGCAGTGTCTAGTTTATCAACCATCCTGGACACCATGTTTTGGGGGGCACTAGTGGGAAGGTCTGGCACTGGCAGCAGGGTCCCCCCCACACTCACCAGCAGTGAGGGGAAGCAGAGTGACCTGGCCCCAGCCCACTTCACTCCCCCAGCTCCCAGGCATGACATGCGGGGAAGGGGACCCAGGGGAACGGGTGGAACTTCCCGCCATACTCACCAGCAGCAGGAAGCAAAGTGATGTAGCTGGGAACTAGGGAAGTGGAGCAGGCTGGGAGTGGGTCACTCCACTTCCCCCTGCCTCCAGTGCCGGGGGGGAGAAGGCAACCATTGCTGCTGGCGCCAGGCTCCCTGCTAGTCCCCCAGGCCACATCATTTGGGGGAGAAGACTTGTGGGAAGGAGTGGAATGGAGGGCAGAGCAGGGGAAGGAAGAGGCAGGGAAGGGCAGAGCAGGGGAGGGGCAGAGCAGGGGCTGGGGGCTTATTGGAAGGGATAGAGTGAAGGCAGGGCAGGGGTAGGAAGAGGTGGGACCTGGGGGAGAGTGGAGGTGGGACCAGGAAGGGGTTGGAGCCTCCCCCAAGCTAGAAGTGATGTATGAAGTTATCATGTGGGGAGGCAGTCATGTGACCAATGCCCCCCTTGTGTCCGTCTCCAGCAGTCACCAATGAGCGGCCATGCCTGCAGACACTCAAGCAAATAAAGCGTCTCATAGCTCCACAGCAACTAACCATAATGAACCATATGTAGGCAGCGTACTGGAGGTTTCCCACCCCTGCCATAGTACATATGAAAGCCATGAACTTTGTTAACAATTTATTTTCCAAATGTTTTCTTTTTCCCAGTTTACCTAAAAATCTTCTTTATTTCTTCTCGTTAACGTATTATTTTTTGAATTGTGCAAAGGAGGCTTGTGTTACAGCTACACTAAATTTCAAGAAAGGCGTCTTTGCAACATTAATGTGTTAAATACCCTAAATAGCCCCTGATCTCCTCAAATAGAAAGGTCAGGAAATTAATATTCATAGAATAGCAAGGAGGATGATCAAGAATACATTGTTTAGAGTGTTATTGTAACTGCACTAGTCTTGGGTTACTAGAGAGACAAGGTGGGTGAGGTAATGTCTTTTATTGGATCAACCTATGTTGGTGACAGATGAGCTTTTAAGAGACACAGAGCTCATTTTCAGGTCTAGAAAATGTATTTAGCGTGTCACAGCTAAATACAAGGTGGAACAGATTGTGTAACATAAGGAGATAACACATATCGTAAGAGAGAGAAAGAAGCCTGAAGCAGTCAGAGTGTGCTGGGTTATCTTTGCTTCCTACACATCACAGAGTTACTATGGGGTTTTATAGGCTCAATCCTAGAGAGGTGCAAGGCCACAGCTGGTGAATCCAGGACTATGCTGACACACTGTCCAAAAATTTCCTATAGGAAAGAAATAGAGGAAGCTTAACTGGGAATTCACGAGTGTTTTTGTGTTTAAGCTGTTAATTATATCTGTACATTAGTGATAACCATTCGTAAAAGGCACAGAGGGGATCAAAGGACTGAAAACATAGGTCTGATGGAGCTTGTATGTGCTGTGCAGAGGTGCGGAAATTGAGGTAGATCTTCACATGGGATAGAAGTCAAAGGGTTAGTTTACACCAGCTGAAGAACTGGCCCTTGGTGTTCATTTGGAGTGGCTTCTGAAGTCTGAGATCTGGGAAGGAGGTACAAGGTTGAGTTAGCTTCAGTGCAGTATTATGCCTTGGGAAAGTTGTACTATTTGTATTAGCTGTTGCTGAAGCACCAGTAACTTCTGGTCAATGTTACCCCCACCCCTACCCTAAACAAACACAATTTGCAGAAGCCTCATGGCTGCTCAGTTTCTTTTGCAGAATACATATCACTGGTGCTGCAGCGAGAGCTCTTCTTTGATACCCTCAGCAGACCTTCAATCCTTAAAAAGGACAGGGCACAGGTAAATAGAATCCTAATACATTCTCTTTTGATTCCTATTCTCCCCTTTAAATGTAATGTTGTCTCAACATTTCTATTAATAAAATATAACATGCAGTCAGTCCATCAACTTAACATACTGGCAGTAGCCTGTGATTCCCACAAGCTCATAAATGTCATATTCAATTGAATCTTTGGATCTCTCCTCTATCACAAATTCTGGTACAGATGGTAGAAGCTTTCACCTTTCTCTCCAATTAATTTCACATTACGCAGAAAGTTTCTATGGTAAATTTAATTCCAATGTCTAACTGGTCAATTCTGAACACCTTAAATCCCCAAGATAGTCACATATTCTATGTGATCAATGGCATCACCATATATCTCTAATTGGACATATGGCAAAGTATTTAGAAATTGTACTAAATTAACATAATTCAAGACTATTCAGAATGCTGTTTGAGATGGAAAAAATATGAAAAAATGCACAGAACAGGCAAAGATGTTGTTAATGCTGTCTTTTAGTCCTCGGATGTACAAAGAGATGGCAAATCATCTCAGGCACTGTTTTTCAAAGTGATCCACGGATCCACTCTGAGAAAGCTGTTAATGGGCCTACTCTATTGTTTATTTACCGGTGCCGCAGACACGGAGCCTGCAGCTTCCATCAGCTCTGGTTTGCCATTTGCAGCCAAGGGGAGCCATGGGAAGTGGCGTGGCCCAGGCTGCTGCTTCCCGTGGCTCCCCTTGGCTGCAAACGTCGAACTGCAGCCAATGGGAGCTGCAAGGCTCCATGGCTGTCGCGCTGGTAAATAAACAAAATGAAGTGGGCCCGTTAGCAGCTTTCTCAGAGTGAATTTGTGGACCACTTTGAGAAACACTGACATAGGGCAACAGCCATTGATACCAACCCTTTGGCAATAGAAGATTTTTCCATGGGTATAAAATTCACTATACAGCCTATTCTGTGAGAAGAAAATTTGGCAGCTCAGAGGAGGATCCAGCTATTGCTAAAATTCTTCATTATGACTCATTGGAGCACAAACTAAATAACCAAGGAAATACATGAGGATGTGGTAAGAACTCTGCCATGGGCATGATGGTGTCAGCCACATCTGGATACAGATGGAAAACTTTATTATAAAACCAAATCATCTGGCATTACCTGAAAAATATAAAAGACATATATCTCAAGAAGTACATAAAGAGACAGCCCACATATTTAGGAGCAGATGAGACATTTAGGAGCAGAACAAGTAATCAGTCTTGTAAGAGATTGGTTTTATTGTCATGTACGTGAGCCAAGCAAAAGACACCTCACCAACCTATCAAAGCTCCACTAACATAGTTACAATAGAATCACTGGAGCTTGTATCAACAGACTTCTTGCATCTAAACTGAAAAAAAAGAGGATGCAAATGGATCACTTAATTCAGTTTATCCAAGACTAATCTACCATTATCAGGTCAGGCAAGAATGTAGCAGACAAGATCTTGATGACTTTTAAAATCTGGCTTCCCTAAAAAGATCTATCATGAACAAGGTACAGAATTTGAAAATGATGAGAGAATGTTTGGTGCTGCCTTCTCATCAGGTGATAGAGAATCTGTCTGGAATCTTTCAGAGATAGTTGACCATGCAAATTATCATCCTACTGGAAAGATAAGATTCATGCAGTACTTGAAAAAGATAGTGCAGTCTCTGAAGTAAAAGCAGACAATGGAAAAGGATGTGTTCCAGTTCTTTTATTTCTTTAATATTTACTTTTAAAGGCAGTACTTGTGATCACATTTCAGATGTGGCAATAAAGAATATGACCCATCAGGATGACATCCAGGAAAACCACAAGAGCAGAGACAAAGCTGATGCTATATCTGCTTTACCAGGAGCACCTACTTTTTCTATCTAGCTCCAAAGAAGCAAACCAGAATAGCTACTCATGGAAAGATGTATGTGTTGTGTTTTTCCTCAATAAAGTAAAAACTCAGACACTATGGAACACTAGAACACTGATGTGCATGGAGTCAAATCAGTGGATGAAAGATAATGTTCCAGGGTCATGCCTTGGAAAGCTTGAAGAGTTATGGGAAATAAAAAAATGGGCTTATCTTAAAGATGACCATGGAACACAAATCCTTTACAAAAGATGAACTGAAGTCCAGTTCCAGTTAAGCAAGGATGATGACATTTTGACAATTTCTGTGAGGGTCTGTCCATGCAAATTATATAACTTGATCATAAATGTTGTTGAGAAGATAAAGAAAGAAAGAAAGAGAAAATAAATAAAATAAAATAAATCTGGTTGGGGTTTCAGATTGGGGTCCTCTGACATCTGCCAGGTAGGCCCCTCTCAAACACCAAGTGTACGTCTATGCTGCACAGCTATTTTGGGATACCAGAGGTATCCCGAAATAGCTACCCCACATCTATACAAGTCGCTTGTTATTTTGAAATATTTTTCAAAATAACAGGCACGCTATTTCGCCATCTTGGTAAACCTCATTGCACAGGGGATAAGGGATGGCTTGAAAAAGCGCATTATTTCTAAATAGATTCGAAATAAGATACGCAATTTGCATAGTGCAAATTGCGTATCTTATTTCAAGTTTAGAGTGCTGTGTAGACACATCCCTAGAAAGGTTGGAGGTAACAATGAAGCTAACTCAACCTTGTACCTGAAGTCTCCTCCTATGGTTACCAGAGAGTAGCCTCCTTCCTGGTTCCCCCTTCCTTCATGGAGCTGAATGCTCCTTTATATTGTCCAACTGATACTGTGGCCCATTCATGACGTACTGATCAGCTGTGTTAGTTGATTTCCAGAACCTGTCTGCTTCTTTCTGGAGCAGGATCATCTGCCCACGTCAACCCCAACTCAGGCTATTAAAGGGGCAGATTGTCCTGTTACAGAGCCATTGTTCAATGACCTGAGGATTTGGGCATAAAAGAAACATTCTCCAAATATCTAAAGGAGCATCTTTAGCCAGATAACCCATCAAAACATGACAACATTCTGAAAGGATGAACTCTGCTGCGAAGATCATAGCACATTAAATCTGAAATTTCTGTGGGTAGTCAGCAGATAAAATTTTTATGGGTCAAAAGTGAGAGAATGTGGTACCCAGTATCAAGAACTAAGCCAACCAAAGAGAACGTCTTCAAAACAGCAGTGAGGATAAGGGAGATCTTCTGAAATAGCTGTGAATCTGACCCATTTATCAGAGATGCAAAGGAAATGACTCATCAGATGCTGAAAGAGGATTGCAAAGCTGTTTCCAGAGCTGGGGGAGATATGGGCCAGATCCCTAATCTGCAAGTGCAGATTTATACAATCAATTTATACAATCAGCAATCTTCCCAGAAGATTTACATCTCAGTGCCTCATCTGCAATATAAAGAGATAAAGGAATATCTGCAAGAACATCTAAACAGGAGATGAGTCACAAAATCAAAAGCATCTATTCATCACCCGTGGTGTGTGTCAAGAAAAAGGGGTGTTAGTCTAACACTTTGCACCAACTTTTGAGAATAGAACATAAAAACACAAAACAAATTGTTTCTCATTCTTTTTAGAGCACACACAACTCTGGTGCTATAACTAGAGCTATCCCTATTGACCACCTTACCAGACCTTCAGTCCTTAAAAGAATAAGGCACAGATAGATCTATCCCTGACATTTCCTCCTGAGTATTACAACTGTCTCTGTGTCCATCTCAGAGAGGGGAGGTGGGATATAGCTATAGCTCATGGAGTGTGGAGCAGAGAGTTGAGTTTTCACTACAAGTAGATGCCATGAGCAGAGCCGTCCCATTCATCGGATGGTTCAGGGTGTTCACCCCAGGCCCCATGCTTTGGAGCCTATGGATGGGAGATACCTGGAGGATAATGGGGGCACTTGATGTGGTGGCATCAGGGGTTGCCCATCCTTGTATTCACTATGGTGGCAGGAACTGGAGCAACCCAGCAGCCTGCTCCAGTCCACCATGCAACTCTCTTCTGGCCCACTGCACTTGGCTTCTTGGAGGCAGTGGAAAGCAGAGCGCCCTGCCTCCGAGTGCTCCGCTACTCATCACTATGGAGAAACAGAACATGCCAGGCTGGGAGGGTGGCACAGTGGGGCAGAGTGAAACAGCCTGACAGGCTGCTTTAGTTCCCACAGCTCATGTGGTGAGTGGTGGGGAGGACCAACTGACTGCCGTCATGTGAAGGCCCCCATAATCTTCCAGGCTGTGTTGCTTGTGGGAGGAGGCAATGTGCAGGGATGGGATTGGGGAAGGGTGGGGGTGGCGCAAGGCATGCAGCAGAGGGGTTGTCTCAGGCCCTGTACCTGCAGTGCTAGGAGGGTTGCCCCAGCCCCATGCTCCTCTTGGGATAGCCCTGGCTACGAGATCTTCTGCTCTACTCTGCAATGATTAGGCCTCAATTGGAGTATTGTATCCAGTTCTGGGCACCACATTTCAAGAAAGATATGGAAAAATTGGAGAAGGTCCAGAGAAGAGCAACAAAAATGATTAAAGGTCTAGAGAATATGACTTATGAGGGAAGAGTGAAAGAATTGGGCTTGGTTAGTTTGGAAAAGAGAAGACTGAGAGGGGACATGATAGTGGTTTTCAAGTATCTAAAAGGGTGTCACAAAGAGGAGGGAAACAAATTGTTCTCCTTGGCCTCTGAGGATAGTACAAGAAGCAATGGGCTTAAACTGCAGCAAGGGAGGTTTAGGTTGGACATTAGGAAAAACTTCCTGTCAGGGTGGTTAAACACTGGAATAAATTGCCTAGGAAGGTTGTGGAGTCTCCATCTCTAGAGATATTTACGAGCAGGTTAGATAGACATCTATCAGGGATGATCTAGATGGTACTAGGTCCTGCCGTGAAGGCAGGGCAGGGGACTGGACTCAATGACCTCTCAAGGTCCCTTCCAGTTCTAGTGTTCTGTGATCTGTGGGCATGGAAATGGATGTCTTCATTGCTTTTGGGGCATTTGAGATATGATTTGGAGACAATATGCCATTCCCCATCTAAGTAGCTGCAAACTCTTCTTTCCTGAGCAGCTAGTATAATGGGAATGTGTGTTGTGAACCCTATGGAATGAAACTATTCTGAAACCACTTCACCTTGAATGGTCTTTGTCACAGGGTACATTTACTGCAAGAGCACCTTATACTGGATGGTCTGGAAATTAGCCCCTTCCAGGTTCAACACCCTTTTCTGTCACTTGTTTGTGTGCTTCACAGCCTCTCTCTCTCTCTCTCTCTCTCTCTCTGATTCATGGAGCTCTTTTTTCATGGCTTAGCCTTTTAGTCAGGTCACTATGTGTTTTCCCCCTTCTGGAGTATCAAAATTACACCAGAATGAGCCATCCCAGGTAGCCTTCAAATCCACTGCCCTGATGTACTCCAGTGGCTGGCAGGAGAACCCAGGCCTGCCCTCTATTCCAGGTTCTAGCTCAGGGACCCTCTAGTCAGCAGCCAAGGTCCCACCTTGCTGTTGTTTTCTGAGCCTCTTCCTACTCCACCACTCTCAGGTTTGTACTCCACCACCCTTCCTGCAGGGCCCAGATCGTCGGAGTTTGTACTCTCCACCAGCATTTGCTCCTCTCCCTTCACTGATAAGAGAGACTGCAGGTTTCCTCACTGCAGCCCCCTTTCTTTCTTTTCCTTTCAATTTTGGTGCGTGGGCGAGACATTGAGACCTGGCATCTTTTTACGCTGACAGCCTCTGTGCGAGATCAGAGCAACCCCACCATGGCAACCCTGAATTCGGGGGATGGAGGGTGGCAGCTGGAGTTCAGGGCTGACTCCAACTTCTGCCCCCTCCGGCTGGAGACTGGGGTGCAGCTGCAGGCCAGGCAGACCCCAGAGCTACGAAACCCCCAAGAGCTGCGGGGCAGTTGCAGGTGAGGGCCAACCCCTAGAGCTAGGCCTCTCCACTCGCTGGAGGGGAGTAGATGGAAACTGGGGCCAGCTTCTGGAGTCCCTTGCTCCCATGAGGATCCGCCACAAAAGCTGCATCACACTCACCACTGGCCAGGCCGGTAAGCTACACCTGCCTTCCAGTTAGGGTTGCCAGATGGTCTTCCAAAAAATACTGAACAATACTAAAAATTTGTCGAGAAAAAAACAAACAAACCACCACTCACACATCCTGTGTGGCTACTACCAAGAGCCACCAAGCTGGGAACAAAGGGGGAGGCAGCAGAGCCTGCTCTGCAAAGCAGCCACCTGCTACCCAAAGCAGAGAGAGGCAGACCCCGGGGCAACACAATGGCAGGGCGGAGGGTGGGGCGATCATGGGTAGGAAGGTGACTCCCCCATAGCCAGGTCTTCGGGTGTCCCAATGGGAAGAAGCAGAAATTACACCCCAGTCAGTTTTGGCTGAGAGCCCATGGAAAGCACCAAAATGCAACTACAAAGCACCTGTGGGCTTCTCTCCTGGACTACGGCGCCACAACGCACTTGAACAGCATTCAGGAGCACGGACAGGGCTTCTCCTCCTCCCCAAAGCGTCTGGGTAACAAAGGGTCAGTGGAATGTGAAGCTGGTGGAGGTGAGAAGGAACTCCATATTTTTAATACTACTTTTTTCTATGCTATTTGGACCTGAATTTATGCCAGTATATTTCTAGTTATTTGAGTGGCATTACCCTTGATTTATACCAGTGCTGACTGAAACCAGAATATGGCTTCTTGTGTTTCCCTATCATTATTTAACTTGCACAGATACTTTGGTTGCCAGCATAATGTAAGTACTTGCCAAGATTTACCTCACAGTTGAATAAGATACCAGTGTTCTTTTATCCTTAGAACAGGACTTAACTGTGGTAAATGTGAGTCTTCAATGGCAGCTGCTGTAGAAACCATATCTGAAGTTTTATATTGGTATCATATTAGTGACAGAAAACTAGCATTAATAATTTTCTTCAAAGTATTCTAAAAATAGTTTATGCATGTTAACAGTAGCATATTAGCACATTTTCCAGGAGAGTATGTTAAATGCGAGATTTCTCTTTCCCCATCAGCATTTATCTTCTAAAGTCTAGTACAAAATTAAAATGTAGCACATCATTCTAAACTGGTCTGAATTAAAAATGCATTGTGACAGCAAAGCATAAAGTATTTACTGTTAACTTCAGATGTAGATTTTACTTCAGTTCTTCATACCTTTGATTCCTCAGCTAGACTATTGTAAGAGCTTTAAATGGGATTGTGTGTGAAAACCACTTAGGCACATTGGCTAGTTAAGAATACAGCTGATGGCCTACTTAGTAGGATAGGCTACTCTCTATACCTGCTGCCAAGTGACTGGTTGAAATTCGGTGTTCTTGTCTTTATATCAAAAGGCCCCAAGTGGATTAGATCCAGATTACCATAAACATTATGGCTGCGTCTAGACTGGCATGATTTTCCACAAATGCTTTTAACGGAGAAGTTTTCCGTTAAAAGCATTTGCGGAAAAGAGCGTCTAGATTGGCATGGACGCTTTTCCGCAAAAGCACTTTTTGCGGAAAAGCGTCCCTGGCCAATCTAGACGCGCTTTTGCGCAAGAAAGCCCCGATCGCCATTTTAGCCATCGGGGCTTTTTTGCGCAAAACAATACCACGTTGTCTACACTGGCCCTTTTGCGCAAAAGCTTTGCGCAAAAAGGACTTTTGCCCGAACGGGAGCGGCATAGTATTTCCGCAAGAACACTGACGATCATACATGAGATCGTCAGTGTTCTTGCGGAAATTCACGTGGCCAGTCTAGACAGTTAGCAAGCTTTTCCGGAAAAGCGGCTGATTTTCCGGAAAAAATGGCCAGCCTAGACACAGCCTATGGGTATGTCTACACTACAGCATGATTTCGAAATATCTTATTTCAAAATAGTTAATTCGAAATAAGTTATTTCGAAATAACGTGTCTACATACAAAATGCATTTCAAAATAGTGTTTTGCTTCTTCGAAATAGCGCATCCACACTGAGTGGATGTTGAATTGCATTTAAGGCCGGCCGGAACCAGGTTCGGCAGGGCATCAGGTCAGGAGTTACTTTGTGTGGCTGCTGCCTGAGGCTATCTGAGGCCTGTGCTTAAAGGGACCACCCCTGGACAGCCGGTTCTCAGCTTTCCCTGCTTGCTTGCCTACCTTGATGAGGGACAGCAAAGCATTTTGTCTCTGCGTGCTCTGGTTGCCCTCTCTTGGGACACCACAGCACTCTGCATTTTTCTGCAACATGGGGCCAGAGCTGCCCCTGGGCACTCTGGTGCTTCTCATGGACGTGTTGCTGCGAGCCTGGCTGCACTTTCTGCAGACTGCCATCCGAGAGGTCCATCGGGGGGCTGTTAGTATCCAGGAGGCCCTGTGGGAGAGCTTCCACCCTGAGGAGCACTAAGAGCCTCCCTGGTCTGCCCCACTGGGGGCTTGTGCCTCATTCCTCCCTCACATCCTTCCACTTACCCCTCCCTAATCCCCCTTCCTGATGTCAAATAAAATACATGTATTTTCATGAACACAAACTCTCTTTATTTAACAAAACTGGGGGAGGGCGGGAATGAAACTCTGGTGAGACTGGGGAAAGGAGGCAGGAGAGGGGAGAAGAGAGGGTGGGAGAGGGGAGGGGGAAACCTGGGAGGAAGGAGCTGGAAGGGGGAAGCAAGGGGAAGAAGGGGAGGGGAAGCTCAGGGCTAGGGGTCTCGCCAGATCAACTTGATTTTCATGCGAACCTGCTCCTGGGTTCGCATGTGGCCTTTGGTGGCCAGGCTGGCAGCTATCCTGCCATAGACGGCCGCATTCCTCCATCTAGTGCGGAAATCATGGACGTTGGGGGCATCCCCCCCAAACCTGAATAAGGTCTATGATCTCCACCCTGGACCAGGAAGGCGTCTGCCTTCTCCGGGCCCTGGCAGGCTCCTGGGAGCTGGCAGACTGCTCCTGGGGAGTGGTGGAGGGCTGGCTGCCAGTGGCTTGCTGGCTCATGTTTTGGAGCCACTGGGTCAGGGGCAGTGACTGCTGGCTCTGGGCTGGCAGGCTTGGAGCTGGCACAGGCACTGTGGCCAGAGTCAACCCCTTTAAGGGCTCCAGGGAGAGGGGAGGGAGAGGAGTGTTCTTGGTTGAGACTGGAGTGGCCATCAGGGCACCCTGTGAAGGCTGGAGGCCCCCTATTTCGAAATAAGTGTCTACACAGCACTTATTTTGAAATAGCTATTTCAAATTTGGCGTTATTCCTTGTGGAATAACTGAAAACAGTCTTATAATGTGAAGTGTCAGACAACCTTAATAATAGGCAGAGCCACCAGTCCCATCAATAAAGTAAGTATTTGTACGGATTAAGTAGATATATAAATCAGATTGTGAAATGGTATACGCACATTTTTACATACCTGAATATCAGCCAATGCCCTGTTGCTATCTGGAAATTATCTTTACAACTTTCTGTATGAATAAAATAGGTATAAATGTGAGTTGGACTGGTATAAAGTTTTAAGTTCTATAGTAATAGTTGTAGACCCATGATCACAATTGTATAATACATATTATAATCTACAAACAGATAATACATCTATATAAATAGATATACCATTCTACTTTATAAAATTACATATTGGGTAAAATATTTCAAAATGCATAAATGTCTTGGAGCTTGTTTCATTTTCAAAAGTCATTTTGGCATTTAAGAAGGAACCTAGGTTCCTAAATCCATTACAGTCATATTCAAAGCCCTTTAGCACTTCTGAAAATGTAACGCCCTTTGCATATATTAATATAATGCACATTAGAATACTACATACATTACAAGTTATTAATAGTTCACAAGAAACATACAGAAGATGAGTTCCTGTCCCAGAATGTAAATGTGTTTACTTTGTAAACAATGTTGAGGAAGCAAGTGAAATAAAAAATTTGTAGCTCCAAATGAGCAAGAAAAGTGACAGCAGAATGACATAATTACTGCATATAAACCGAAATAGTAATTATATATAGGCATGTAGCTATTTTCCAGTACACTAATAAATACATACAGAATTATGATTTCTGATATAATACTTTTCTTTTTCAACTATTATCTATGGGAAACATAGGTCATTATTATTTCCATTTTACCAACAGATACAGAGACTTGCCCAAAGTCATACCACACGTCTCACTGGGAGAGCTGGGAATAAAAACCATGTTTCCTGATGCATACCTCATGCTGATTTCATAATTGTGGACCAGATTCGAAAAATGCATTTACCCTAATGAGTGCAGGATCTGCACCATTAGTTTCTGAGGATATTTGAATTTACTTTAAGTTCTAGTTGTTGCAGAGAAAACCTTTCAAATGTAAATGGATGCAATGTTATATACTAACAGTTCTTACTGCTGCTCAGACTTTTTCCCCAAATAGACTGAAATTAACAAGATTGTCCAGTTTTAATAATGTTGTTTAGAACTGTGTATGCATTATGTGAAATTGGCAATGACAAAGGCTATGTCTACACTGTACTGCTCTTCTGGAAAAAGCTATGCAAATTGCGAATTGCAATTTGCATAGCTTTTTCCGCTTTTTTTGGAAGAGGCTTTTCCAACATTTGACCTGTCTACACTGGGCCAAATGTCAGAAAAAACCTCTTTTTCAGAACATCTCTTCTTCCTTGTAAAATGAAGTTTACAAGGATGCTGAAAAAGCACGAAAAAATAGTTCGGCAGAGCAGACACATTCCCTGGATGCTGCAGAGTTTTTCCAGGATACCTCTGGTATTTTACCAACAGATACAGAGACTTGCCCAAAGTCATACCACACGTCTCACTGGGAGAGCTGGGAGTAAAAAACCTCTGGTATCCCGGAAAAACTCTGAAGTGTAGACATAGCCAAACAGAGAAGTTAAAAAAAAAAGTTAAGCAAGGAAACATAGCATGCAACAACAAACAGGATGGATAATCAAGAGGTGAAAAGTAGAAAGTCTTGTTCTCAGGAATGGCTGAATTATTTTGGTACAAACTTCTCAAAAAAATCCATCTACTAAAATAATTCAGCCATTTCTGAGAACAAGATTAGGAGAAAATGTGTTTTGCTATGTTTAAAAATTTCTATATCAGAGGGGTAGCCGTGTTAGTCTGGATCTGCAAAAGCGACAAGGAGTCCTATAGCACCTTACAGACTAACAGATGTATTGGAGCATAAGCTTTCGTGGGCAAAGACCCACTTAGTCAGATGCATGTTCTCAGGAATGGCTGGTGACCTTTTCTCTGAAAACCATTCCTATATTTTGGAGCAGGGACTTACAGTTTGGCACCAGGGAAGCCTTTGTGCATCTCTGAGGCATGTACCATTTCCTGTTCCTGAAAAAATCCATTGAAATGTAGTCAGGTTATAAATCTGTGGGAAAACCATTGTGCACATGCTTAGTAGATAGTTCTTAAGAATTTAACTGCTAAATTTTGTGCACACTGACCATACTCCATCCTCACTGCTCTGGACTCAGCAGAGCCCAGCACTTGAACTAAGAACAGAGAAACTGTCTCTCCTGTGTTCTGAATAATCACCACTGGCTCCAGGCAAGCTGTCTGACTTTAAATGCAGAAGAGACAACAAAACTGAGAAAGTGAGGGAAATGAGTAGAATGGGACAAAGAGTCTGATGAGACTGGAACTAGAAAGGAGCTAGAGGAAGAGAGAAAATGTGATTGGGAGTTAGAGGAAGGGAGGCTGAGGCTGGGTGGGAAAGGAGACTGTGAGCTATGGGGAATAGAAGCTTCAGGGGGTAGCTGAGTTAGTCTGTACAGAAAACATGTAGATAATATCATGAGCTTTCGTGGGCACAGCCCACTTCTTCAGATGACCGGAGTTTTGAGTTTAGGATGTGCAGACCCAAAATAAATACGAGAGAAGGGGGGGAGGAGGAAAAAAAAGAGGGGGGTGGAAGACAGGGAGCTAAAGGGAATCAGTAAGTATCTGAAGATTGGGTAGTTAAAACTAAGCAGATAAGAATCAAAGTCAATTGATAGTATCCTTCCTGACATAGGAGTCTATACAAAGAGCTGTTTGCACCTTCAAAGACTGTTAAGTTGATAGTGCCCCAACCATCCTTCATCACGATTGAGTCCATTAGCATGTGAATTGAATTTGCGGATGATCTCTAATTCCAATGTTTCTCTGTGTATCTGGCTAGTAGAACTGGTTTGTGACAAGACAGCCACTTGAAGATCTTTTAAACAGTGATTAGGAAGATTAAAGTGTTCCCCAGTAGGTTTCTGTATGTTTCCGTTACATATATCTGATTTGTGTCCATTGATTCTTTCCCACAGATACTGTCCAATTTGTCCAATATATATATAGCAGTGGGGCATTGCTGGCATTTGATGGCATAAATCAAATTACTGGATGTGCAGTCAAATGACCTTTTGATTTGGTAGCTTATGTTGTTGGCTCCAGTGATGAATTCAGTAGAATTCAGATAAATCTGTTCGGGCGATGAACCAGGGATGTACAATGAAGAAAACTCTTGTCTATAGCACCCTTGCATCATCTGTTGCAAGTAGAAATAATTGTCCTGAATGAGGGCAAGAGATTACAGGAGAAAAAAGGATGGTCTGATGGTTAATCCTAACCTGGAGAATGGGATCAGAGGGGATAAAAATCTGGGTTTTTAATTAAAACATTATGTAAATTAGCATTTTGAATTTAAACTAAATAGTTACTGAAATAAATCCATCCAAAATTTAATTTGAAAATGGCAGTTTTAATAACAAACTCTATTAAAGTCATTTAAATACAAAAATCAAACAATTGAACTACAAGTCATCAGAAAAGTATCTGGAAAAGCACTAGGCTTTGTGGAAATGATATCTCAGTTTATGATAACAGTAATTCTTCTGCAGATGCACAGAAAATATTTCTTTATTTAATTTTTTTTCAATTCATTTAGTCAGTTAAAGGACTATAGTTCATCCAAAGTTGAGAAATCAATTGGAAGTTTTAAAAGTATGAAGCCTTTTCTCTACCAATCTGTGAATAAAAACTAGGTGTGTGAGGATGAGATCTGTTGCTTCTAAATCTTGAAGGACAGTGATCAGAAATAATCCGTTGAATATACTAATTATAGTTAGTGCTTCCTTTATTTAATAAATCAATTAGCAAAACATGTTTAGATAAACTCTTTGATACTATTTTTCTCTTACATTTCCAGAACATTTGAGATAATATAAAAATTAAATACTGGTTTTGTGCATTTTAATTTAATTTGAATTCCATCCATTTATGGCTTGATACAAATGACAAGATTACATGTATCTGACGAAGTGGGTCTTTGCCCATGAAAGGTTATGCTCCAATAAATCTGTTAGTGTATAAGGTGCCACAGGACTTCTCGTTTTTTAAATAAATTAATCATCCACTAAGAAATGCATCACTTACCATTTTCCAAAATAATAAAAAATAAGAACATTAATAAATGTATGTTAAACTATGATTGCTTAAATAAATGTGCATGGATATAATATATTCTCATGATTAGCAAAGAGCCACACAATACTTAGTAGAAATGCTAGATGTAGTTGCAAGTCAATATGTTTTAACAATTACCAACAAATGAGAATAAACTTTTCTTTAGGAATATATCAAAAATACAAATGCAAAATATGACTAAAACCAATGATTTAAATCAAGATTTCCTGACAGCTGATTTATTTCATGATTAAAATAAATGATTTATATTAATCCACTCTGAACTGTAGTCTCTCTTTACCTGTACTACAGAGTTCCTTGAGTCTAGTAAATCACTTTCAGAGGCTTTCACTACTTTTGTTTCTTTTTTTCTTGAGTACGCAACTTAAGACCTTGATGTCCGATTTGCCTAATTGGTGATCACTTACCGCTGCAAACAAAGTCAATTAGAGATGTGTGTTGCACATATCAAGTGCTATATAATGCTCTGTAAAATCAGTTCCTATGTGTCTCAAATTAGGCACCCCAAAATTAGTGGAAACTTTTTCTTAAGCTTTCTGTGCCTCAGTTCCTCATCTGTAAAATGAGTTCCCTCATCTCAAGGGTTATTGTATTTTGAAAATAAAATCATTAACATTTAATAAGCACAGCTAGTATAGCGATTAACACCACAGAAAAGTCCGTGACTTTGTTTTCATAATATGGTTTGAACAGTGTGCTGTAAATAAGGCATGTATTAAACAATGAAAAACAAAATATTGAATAAGCCATTCATTAACTGACCTCTGCTCAGTCTTTATACTATATGTGTTAGGGTCCTGAAGAAAAAATAATACACGATCATTTAATTAAAGACTTGGGTTGAACAAGAAGCCTTAATTTTTGCATGTACTAACTTCTGAGTTCTTGACTTTGCAATAATAATAATTGTCTTTTAACTTAGTTTTTGTTTGTGATATATATTGCATGATCATGTTTACATCCTCTAGAAGTAGCTGTAAATTATCTCTATGTATAAAGTAGATATATAATAGTGTGTGAGTACAAACACTGTATATGCTCATTTTATATAACCATTGGAGGAGACAGACTGGCCGGGCCCCTGGACAAAGGGCAGGCCAGGGGTAGCCAGACCAGAGCCCGTTGTGGCCTCTTCTCTCCCCTCCCCCCAAAGCCTCCTGGAACAGGCTATGTGGTGCTCTGGTGATGATTTAAAGGGCCTGATGCTCTGGTTGCTGCTATTTCTGCAGTAGCAGCAGCAGAAGGGAACCCTGGGCCCTTTTGAATTGTTGGGCCACGGGGTAACTTCTGTTTTGCCAGTAGACTTGTATATGCCAGTTAAATTGTCTCCCTGGACACCTCTTCCTAGATGTGTACACTTGGGAGTGTATGTTTATATACATTCACACAATCCACCATGCCTACAGTATGTGGGAGGAGTAGAGTCCTCCTGCTCTTTCTTGCCATATGTCTATAGCAAAATAAACCTCCCCTAGCAATGAGTCCTCTTGGGGCCGTGGCCAATGTGAGGGCTCAGACCTTGGGGCTAACCATAGCAATATAGCTGCTCAAAGACCCACTTCTTCTGTGGCTGGGTCCTAACCGTGGCACCAGCCAGAGCTGAAGGGCTACAAGGGCAATTTCATAGCCTTGCAGGGGAAACCCAGGAGCACGAGTCAGCTTCCAGGGGCCAGCCCGGGCCATTCAGTGCCGCTTAGCCATAAGATGCTCTGTCACGCTGGCTGTGCGGGGCCCGCGGCTGCGAGCTTGCGGTTTCTAAGGCTGTTCTTGAGCACCCACACGGGGGCTAGCATCGCTCACGACCATGCTTGCCTCAGGCAGGCAGAAGGACCAGGGCTTGTGCCCCAGGCGGTGCGGCGCTTAACAGCGAGCCCGAGCCCGAGCCCGAGCCTGAGCCGGCCGGACCGCGTCTAGACGCACGCGGGGCGCCCGGCCTCAAACCTGCGGCCCAGCCGCGGTGTAGCCAGACCCGTGAAACCCCGGAGCCAGCAGGAGCTGGGCGGCTGACGGGGGAGGCGGCCCCAGTCCCCTCGCGCGGGCGGTGGGGGGAAGCGGCGGCGGCCCCCGGCGCGGCTGGCGGGCATGCGCGGGCGCCCCACTAACATGGCGGCGGCGGCGTGAGTCCCGCGGCGGGGGCTGCGCGCTGCTTGACAGACCCACGAGCCGCCGGCGGCGCGCGAGGAAGCGGGCGCCTGGCCCGACCCCACCCCCGGCCGGGTGAGTAGCAGCGGCGGCTCCGCTGGGAGGGAGGGAGTGAGGGGCGCGCGCCTGGACTGGCCGGGAAGGGGGTGGAGAAGCGGGGCAGCTGCCCCCTTCTTCCCTCGGCTCCTGGGCGGCGCGGGGCCCAGGGGAGTGGTGCCGCCTGCAGAGCCCCCTGTGCCACCGGTGGGGCTGGCTGCTGCTTTCCCTCCTCGGGCTCCGGAGCCGCCTCCCGGCCTCGCAGCAGGTTTTGGGTCCCTGTCTGGTGCGTGTTGAGTAGATCCCGCAGCCGGGGCAGGGGCTTAGCTGCTGCCTCCGCCCCTTGCACGGGGCACGGGCGCGCATCCCCCTTTCCTCAGACAGGACACGGGACAGATGCGGGGGGGGGGGGGTGCGCGCGAGTGTCGAGCCGTTAAATCGTCCGGAATCGTTAGGGGCAGGAGGAGCCAAGGTCTCTCCCCCCACCACGCCGGTCCTTGCTCCTGCAGCCCACTCGGGCTCGGGCGACGCGGGGAGCAGCAGTGGCCAGCCCCAGGGGCTTGAGGAGTGAAAGCTGCAGAGCCGGATGCTGAGGGGTAAGTCCAGCGGGGGCGGAGCGTCCTTCCCAGCCCCAGCGCACGGGCATCGGGGGTAAGAGCAGCCGCGAGGAGGCGGACGCTCTGCCCCCCCCCCCAGCTCAGTGAGCGGCCGCCCGCTTGCAGCTCCTGGTTCCGTGGGGTTTGCGCTTTCTGTCCGCTCAGCCACGCTCCACTCCGAGGGTAGCCGGGCTCCCGAGCTGCTGCTCTCCTGGCTGGGTTTCGTCGGGCTGGTGCAGCTACCTGCTCCTGAGCCAGGGAAAGCAGCGCTGGGAAATGCCTGAACTTCCCTCCCCGCGCCTAGGTGGTGCCTCTCCGCTGTGTGCGCAGCCGGGTTTGTTGTGGGGGTCGGGATCGCCCCGGTGCTGGTAGGAGCGTTTGACAGGAGCCGCGGCGAGGACACACCTCCCTTTGCCGGAGTAGCCCGCCGCGCGTATCCTCTTTCCTAGCAGCGGCTGGGAAATGCACGCGTGGGGACTGCTGCTGCTCCCCATCTAGGGCAAGAGCCGGGCGGACGGGATCGGGCACATTGGAGGAGCGGGCCCGGCTCAGCAGATCTGCACTTGCATCTTTTCCTCACTAGGGAGTTTGTACCCTCGTCACTCGGGCTAAGCTCCAGCTAAAGTCAACGGGAGTTTTTGCCCGAGGAATAGCTTGGTTTGAAATGGAGTGGTGGGCGGGGAGAGGGATGCGTGGAGCGGGCTCCTGTCCGGTTGCAGCTCACTGGCGGGTTCCCTCTCCAGCTGGAGGGAATTGCAGGGCAGCGGGAATAAGGTTTCCTTGTTGTGTGTAGTTAGCAAGAGACTAGTCAATGCCTCTCTGTTTAAGAAAAAAAACCATGGTCCTGAGCAGTAGATAATTGTGTCTTATGTTTTCTTCTGAATATGCATGGAAGCATGTTTACTTTTCAAATATCACCACTTAGGGGCAGTGAAAACACGTCTAATTTTGTGTGACCAGAAAATGAAGTGGTCTAATAATTTAAAAAATCTATATGTTCCTTGAAACTATTTACCAACAAATGCACAAAAAACAAAAGAACAACCCCCCCCCCCATCAACTACCCAACCACTCAACCAACCAACCCTTCCCCCCGCACTAACCTGTTTGTTGCTTTTAAAATGGGTCATATTGTGGTAATTTAGTCAGTGGATCACTGTCCAGACTGGTGGAATGCAGAATGTAAAGCAGGGTTGGGGGCCACTGATTCACAAAAAAATTAGTTGGGGGCTGCACAAAAGTGCGATGCAAACAAATCCCCCCCCCCAACTCCCCCCCACACACCCCACCCCACCTCACTCACTTGAAGCTGGTGTGGGGCCAAAAATGAGGGGTTTAGTATGTGGGAGGAGGCTGCTGGGAAGTGGGTTTGCAGTGTGGGCTCTGACCAGGAGGGAGGGTGCAGGAATGGGTTGGGAGTTGGTGGGTCTTGGCAGGGTGCTGTGGTGCAGGAGCAGGCTAGGGGTGGGAGGTAGGGTGCAGAAGTGGAGTGGGAATGCGGGGTCTGGCCAGGAAGAGGTGCAGGAGTGAGCCTCAAGAGCTGGATCCAGGTAAGCCAAGACCCCCAGGCCATAGGTTCTCCATCCCTTTAGGGGTTAGGGAACAGTCCTATACTTGGAAAATACGGCAGGTTAAAACATGTATAAAGTTCTGCTTTAAAATACCCTACATTGGAGTGATTGTAGAGTGAGTATGGATTTATTGTATGAGGGATTGTTTTTTGGAAATACATTTCTTAACTTTCTTTGGGGGTACTTTGTATGCTTTTTAACAAAGTCTGAATACTCAATTGCAACTTTCATAAAAATAAATTCTTCTTATCAAAACATTATCTGTCAACCACTGTCTGTAGCCGTTGGGGCAAATTGTAGAACAGATTACACCGGTTTAACAATTAAGTGGAACCGTATTTTATTAAGCCCCAGTTTCATGCTCAGTTAAACTTTACAAATAAAAAAGCATTTTATGGATTTTTCTTTTCAAAATAGCTACTTCTTATCATTTAAAATTTTAAAGCCCTGCTTTTCCCCAGTCACTTTTTTCTCCTCTGCCTGATTAATAAACTATAAAAGACTGAAAAAATAATCAAACCACTTTGTAACCTAGGAATTATAATAAATAGGAGAGAAAAAATATTTTGTCCACCTCTGTAAATATTTTTGTGAAGTAATTAATCTTAAAAATGATTTTAACCTCATTGTTAACTCTGGATAGCCTTAAACCTAATTAACAAATCTGATGATTAAGAGGAAAAATATTTTATTTTATAGATTGATAATGTTTTTTCAGAACACATTTATTTGAAATCCCAATATCTTTTCAGTAAAACTTGAAGAATCATCTTAACTGAATATGGGATCGTTATTTTTTTTTTTACTTATCATTATAGTTCAGTTTTAAATTAATTTAGAGTTTCTCAAATGCTTTCTTTTTGTGGATCACATTTAGTAGATAGTCTCATGGACAACCACTCTACCATTGATAATCACTTGGTCACTGTGATACTTGGGAAGGGTAATGATAGGAAAGCTTTAATATATTTCTAGATGTTTTTAAAGCAGTTTAATAGCAGGAAATAAGGAAAGCAGCACCATGTGGGAAATAGATGCACCCCGGTCCACTGGCAGGTGCTCCATAGATCATCTGTAGTCTAGTAACCACTGGGTTAACTCTATGACAGTGTGTTCTGAACACTTTTACAGTCAAGCTACGTAATTATTAACAGAAAAGCTATTTCTGTGAGTAGTGTATAGTATTTACTGCAAGAATGATATTACTGGGTTGGTCTAAAAATAAACTAACAGGAGAACAATTTTGTGAAGTTTTTATTTTCAGCATCTGATTTTGATGAAAGTTTTGCACTAATTCAGATATGCTGCAGTGGAGATGAGCATAATGTAACATCCAAGTTTATCCCTCCTAAATAGTTTTTTTTTTTAACTAGATTGGTAAATAATAATTTAATTTACTGGTTAACCACCTGCCTGGCCTGGGTTGCTCCCGCATGACTGAGGGAGTGCCACACAAGCCTGCTTGGGTCAAGTTAGACTGGCTGGGGCCCCAGCCTGCCTGGCCCACATGGCTAGGAGGTATAAACCTCTGCAGAGCCTACAGCAGGGGGCAGCAGCTGGTGGGGGGCCAGCAACTGGGAGCTGGCTTCTAGTATAAGCCAGCTGCTGGCCCTATTCCAGGAGAGCCAGCTGCACTGTGGGCTCTGCAGTATAAACCTTATACTGCAGAGCCCACAGCATGGGCGTGGAAGCTGGCTCCCCAGGAGTAGGGTCAGTGCGTGCCCAGAGTTGGCTTACTTGTACTGGCTGCCAGCCCTGCTATCCAGGAGCTGGCTGCCATCTCATGCTGCAGTCTCTGCAGTATAAGCCATTGCAGAGCCTGCAGCGTGGGGTAGCAGCTGGCTCCCACGTGCAGGGCCGGCAGCTGGGTGCAGGTGAGCACTGGTAGGGAAGAGTATAACTGTAATAGAAACTGATAAGCTGATGCTTATCTGTTAAATGTTTAATAGTTAAACTCTTACATCTCTATTTTATACTAGGGATGTGAGAGTGTAACCGTGTACATGGGTAACCAGTGAGCCTGTGCTCATCGGTTAACCTTCAGTTACACGCAGGCTCCCAGTAAGTGCAAGGAGCTGGCTTAAAAGTCTGGTCCCAGCATACGCTAGCTCCTGGAGAGCTGCCTGTCCCCCTCCTCCACCAAGCTGCTGCTTCTGTATCAGGGGCAGTAGCGGGGAGAGGGGGTGGAGGGAGCTGCCTGCTTCTCTCTCTCCCGCCCCCCATGTGTAACCATGAAAATTTCAGTGGTTACACGATTACTTAATTAAACACATTTTAACACCCCTACTTTAAACTCAAAGGCCCTTTTAATATAGTTTCAGGTGCACTGTTTGAATGTGAAAGTCAGTGATTCTAATCTTCGAAACAAAATACTTGAAATACTTCTCTGTAAGGATTAGCTGACAATGCTAGAATTCTTGCTATCTAGTTGCTATAAATAATGTTGTCGATCCTTTTTTTGGTTTAATACGTATGTGTACACTAGTGCATTTACATATAAATATTTCGCAATAACTGTTTAAATTCTGCAAAAATATATGCTCATTTTCTAGCAAACACTATAATTAGTGCAAAGATATATTGCAATTGGAAGAAGAAACTGAATAGATAACCAAAGCTTGGTTCCAGTTCTGGAGCTTGGTTGAGTTCTGGAGTATTCTTCCAACTTAAAATCTGGTTATATGGTAAATGTTTATTACACCCAGGAACAGTCAGTGAACAAGGCACATCGTATTTCTCAAATATATCTATATTTTAACTTTTCTCATTACTTCTTTGAGCAAGCAGGTTTCCTTTGCACCTGGACCCAGAGAGGGCATCAACAGCAGGAATGTTTCACACATACAGAATGGAAAGTGATTGTCTAGGAAGGAGTACTGCTGAAAGGGATCTAGGGGTCATAGTGGACCACAGGTTAAACATGAGTCAACAGTGTGACACTGTAGCAAAAAAAGCAAACATGATTCTGGGATGCATTAATAGGAGAGTCGTGAATAAGACATGAAATGTCATTCTTCCGCTCTACTCTGCTCTGATTAGGCCTCAGCTGGAGTATTGTGTCCGGTTCTGGGCACCACATTTCAAGAAAGATGTGGAGAAATAGGAGAAGGTCCAGAGAAGAGCAACAAAAATGATTAAAGGTCTAGAAAACATGACCTATGAGGGAAGACTGAAAGAACTGGCCTTGTTTAGTTTAGAAAAAAGAAGACTGAGAGGGGACATGATAGCGTTTTTTAAGTATCTAAAAGGGTGTTACACGGAGGAGGGAGACGAAATTGTTCTCCTTGGCTTCTGAGAATAGGACAAGAAGCAATGGGCTTAAATTGCAGCAAGTGAGGTTTAGGTTGGACATTAGGAAAAACTTCCTAACTGGCAGGGTGGTTAAACACTGGAATAAATTGCCTAATGGGGGTTGTGGAGTCTCTATCACTGGAGATATTTAAGAGCAGGATAGATAGACACCTGTCAGGGATGATCTAGATCAGTGTTTCTGAAAGTGCTCCGCAAAACCACTTTGAGAAACACATTAACTGGCTGCCCTGGTTTGTTTATTTACTGGAGCCTCGGCCACGGAGCCTCGTGACTCCTATTGGTTCCGTTTCGCTCTTTGCAGCCAAGCGGAGCAGCGGGAAGCAGTGGCCGAGTCCACGCCGCTTCCTGCAGCTCCTCTTGGCTGCAAAGAGCGAAACGGAGCCAATTGGAGCCGCGAGGCTCCGTGGCCACAGTGTCAGTAAATAAGGAAACCAGGGTGGCCAGTTAATGTGTTTCTCAAAGTGGTTTTGCAGAGCACTTCCAGAAACACTGGTCTAGACGGTTCTTGGTCCTGTCGTGAAGGCAGGGGACTGGACTCCAGGCCTCTCGAGGTCCCTTCTACTTCTAGTGTTCTATGAATCTGTGATTCTGAGCAAAATAAATGTCAAACAGCTCCATGTTGATGCTTAATGTTGATAGGTGGTGTTTCCAATACAAGACCAATTACCTAAAGTTAAATGGTGCGGAGAATTTATTCCTCCTAATCCCATTCTTTTGTTTCAAGAGACAATGACTTCCTTCAGAAGGCCGGATGTAAAAAATGCTAAATCAAATCTATGGAGACCCCTGCTCTTTGCATGTGGGTCCCTAGATCCTATCAAACACGTTCCATGTTTTTCTCTTCTGAGTTGGATTGTGGACCTCCTCTTCACTGACAGAGCTGGACGTGGGGGGAACCATTTCTAATCACAATACTATTTATTGCGTATGAACTCAGGAATTTAAAAATCTATTTTATATATTCTATTTTATATTGGAGGGAGGGATAGCTCAGTGGTTTGAGCATTGGCCTGCTAAACCTAGCATTGTAAGTTCCATCCTTGAGGGGGCCATATAGGGATCTGGGGCAAATCTGTCAGGGATGGTACTTGGTCCTGCCATGAGAGCAGGGGACTGGACTCAATGACTTATCAAGGTCCCTTCCAGTTCTATGAGATAGGTATATCTCCATATTCAGATTTGAAAAAATCCCTTTTGCCATCCAGTGTATGTCCTGTCTGTATATGCCAGAAATGAAAACATGCAATGTCATAATATAAAGCAGTGGCTCTCAACCAGGAGTCTGGGCCCCCTAGATTGGGGACCTCAAAGCAGGGCCAGCATTAGATTTCCTGGGGCCCAGAATAGAAAGCCAGTCTGAAGTTTGGAGCCTTGAGCCCCGCCACCTAGGGCTGAAGCTGAAACCTGAGCATTGTAGCTTGGTGAAGGCCCTGGTGATAGGAGTCCAGGCAATTGCCCTGCTTGCTACTCCCCAATGCCAGGCCTGGGTTTTATGTGCAGAAAACTACTTAGTGGCATAGGTGGACCATGAAGTTTTTATAGCATGGTTTTTTTTGGTGGTGGGGAGCTCAGAGAGAAAGATTGAGAACCCTGATATAAGAACACTGTGGTTAGGCTTCACAGAGACATAAAAACACACTGAGAATAGGACAAGAGACTTCTCAAGTCTGGGATTTTCCAGCTCAAGTAAAGGATTAAATGGACTTTAAAACTTACATAGTGATTATAGTGGTGCCTGGGAGTGGGCACAGAGCCACGTGCATCCCTGGGAGAGGGGTGCCAGGTCAGCATCCCACCCCCATCCCCTTCATGCCCAGATCTCGCATCTCCATCCCTCTTGTGCACCATCCCATACCTGGAATCTTCAGCAGTGGAACCGGCAGTGGCTGGGGATCCCCAGGGTCAGGGATGCTCGGCCACCCCAGCAGCAATGGGACCAGGGGGGCAGCTGCAGCCCTGGAATCAGAAGCACTGGCAGTGGCCAGGGATCCCTGCCCCAGGGATCTCTCTTCAGCTGGCAGCAGTGTGGCCTAGGCCCCAGAGATACCTGGCCGGGGGAGCCCCAGTCTAGGGATTCCCAGCCAGGCAAGCAACAGTGGAGCAGGCGGTGGCCGGGGATCCCCTGGTGCTGGGGATCCCCTGGTGCCAGGGTTCCCCAGCTGGGCTGGCAGCAGGGAGGGGCAGCAGGCTGGGAGGCTGGTGGCAGGTGACCTCCCCTGGTCCAGCAAATTCCCTCGTTTGGGACTGGTCAGGTCCCGAGGGTGCTGGGCCAGTAAGGTTCAACCTGTACCTTTATTCAAGCAACTGATGGATTCTGTTGTGAATGAATAGTGGAAGACCTGATTGAATACATGTCATTTTTGTGTTACTTTTAAAATCACACATAAAAGAAAAGTTTGATATGTAAGTACTGTAAAATCTTTCATGGGAAAGAAGTGAAGGCCTTTCAGTGCCATCCATAGTTAGTTACCAGTGACATCACCATATAGTTGGGACTGAATTAGGGATGTTAAATTTTGATTAATCAACTAATCAAGTAGTCGATGGAATTTTCATTGACTAATCAATTAGTCAATAAGGGTGGGCACTTGCTATCCCGCTGTGCCTCCTTCCTTTGAAATACACAAGAGCTGCCTATGGCTCTTGTGCATTTCAAAGGAATAGGTGCATTAGTTGGGACCCTGCATGAGGGGGGACTGCTTCGATTCCCTACAGGTTCACCACTGCGCCTCTCCCATGGGCGGCTCTTGTACATTTCAATGAGAGAGGCGCAGCAGCAGGGACACCTCCGCCTCCCACAGACACAGTGCTGGGGGGGGCTGTCTTTTAAGCCAGCTCCCCCTAGCACCGGCTTCTGCTCCCCCCTTTGCTGCCTCTCTCTGATAGAGGCAGCAAGGGGGTTGGGGGAGTGACAAGTTGAGTGACTACTCGACTATCCAGTAAGATTATGCTCATCGGATAGTCCACTAGTAGACTATCCGCTTACTTCCCTAGACTGAATAATTAGGAATCAGAACTGAAAACATATGTAGTGGTTCTTAATACTGTGTCTTGCCTGTATAATCCATTTTCATTGGAACAGTCAGAGGCAGATAGACACTTGTGTGGAATAATGATGTTAAATTTAGATTAATCAACTAATCGAATAGTCAATGCAAATTGCATCAATTATTCGATAAGGGTACCTCTGCCTTTGAAAATGTAGTAAAAACCTTGCCGGTTCTTGCTACGTTTTAAAGATGGAAGCGCTGCAGGGAGCACGGGGCATTGGGGGACTCAAGCGGTCTGCTTGAATACCCCTGGCCCCGCACTGCACTCTGGGGCTCTTGTACATTTCAAAAGCAGGAGGGGGGGGCAGCGGGGACTGCTTGAGTCCCCTTCTCCTGCAGCGCTTCTGCTTTTGAAATCTAGCAAGAGTCCTGCTCTTGATACATTTCAAAGGTGGAAGCACTGCCAGTTCCCTGCTGTGCCCCTCCCTGCCCCCCTACCCCGGAGACGGTGCTGGGGGGGAACGTGAATACCAAGAGAGGAGTAGTTGCTTTTGTAGTTAGCTAGCCATTCACAGTCTTTGTTTAATCCTGAGCTGATGGTGTCAAACTTGCAGATGAACTGTAGCTCAGGAGTTTCTCTTTGAAGTCTGGTCTTGAAGCTTTTTTGCTGCAGGATGGCTACCTTTAAATCTGCTATTGTGTGTCCAGGGAGATTGAAGTGTTCTCCTACAGGTTTTTGTACATTGCCATTCCTAATACCTGATTTGTGTCCATTTATTCTTTTACATAGAGACTGTCCAGTTTGGCCGATGTATATAGCAGAGGGGCATTGTTGGCACATGATGGCGTATATTAAGCCAGCTCTCACCAGCACTGGCTCCTGCTCTCTACCTCCCCCTCCCCCTACCACTTGCTGCTTCTCTCTGATAGAGGCAGCAAGGTCGGGAGAGAAAGCAATTAGTTGAGTCGACTAGTCACTTACATTGCTAGTGTGGAAAGAACAAATAATAGTGAAAGGATGATAGTGGTGGTGATAAATATCTATATGGAGGGAGGAGGAAGAGAAGAGGTTAGGAAAATTAGTCTGATGGTACCAAGCAATATTTTCTTCAGTTTCCACAAAATTTATTGTAGATAAAGTAAGTTTTTAGAAGAAGACTTTTCTTAAATGCTTTTACTGGAAAACTCATGGTCTGTTCTTTCCATCATAAGAAATGGAAAGGAAAAGGTGCTTTTTTTAGGGTACATACTGCAGCTGGGCAAATACTGCAAAAAGGATATGCACAAATTCTGATATTTCTTCTGACTTCTTATTTGTGTTTTATTCTCAAGAATGTTTGCAGAAAACAGTGTTTTGATCAATATTAGCACTGGAAATGTTCCTACTGTCTTTTGAAAGTTGGGACTTGGAAGCCAGTTGAAGAAGGGGGCTATTTTTTTCGAGGAGCAGGAGTTAGCAGGTGAGAGATGTTGTGCAACCACTATTATCAAAGAAAATAGAAGTGTGTCCCTAATAAGGCACAGGAATGTGTGTGAGCCTGGAGTTCAGCTGTATAGTTATATTATTTCCTGTCTGGCTCCCATGTCCTTCAGAAGCATCTGTGTAGGTGAGGATGAGTGGCGGCAGCAGGTAGCTCTGGTGGGCTGGATGTCTGCTTGTGAGCATCTCCTGGATGGCGGTGGATAGTGCTGGCTTTTAAAATTTCCAATAGGAGATCCACCTTAAAAGCAAGGAGAGGACACTCACTGAATGTGTCTGCTAGTTCAGCAAGTGCAGGTAGCATATTAGCTATTTGATCCAGTATGAGGCTGCCACAGAAGAAGAGTCTGTAGCAGGCTTTGAGGATATGGTCTGCAACTTCCTCTGCAGTTTGTGGCTGTGCAGGATCCTGCTTATCTTGCGAAGCTGCCTCTTGCTGTTGCAAGGGCCCGTTCTGCGCAGATTGACTCTATGCTAATAGGTTCCAGGACTGTCAGTGTTTCCTCACACTTAAAGCAAAACTATTAATTTATTTGGTATTGTTAGGTTTGTGTTGAAGCCAACAAAATTAAAGTTTATATTGTTTCGGGAGGTAATCTATCTTAGTGTTTATGAAATTTACCTCCAAATTATTTGGACAAATATCCTTTTAGGGGGGAGCAAAGTATTCTCCCCCCCACCTTCAAATGTATTTAAACATCCAGCTTATGGCTGCACAGAGGGAGAAGGTTACTAGTTATCATCTTTAGTTTCGGAATTAGCTCAAAGATAAATGGGTCAGTAAGACCCTTTCTGAACTATCAATTAAAGCTGTCATCAGTTATACTCTGTTCTTGGAGTACTTTCTTGACACCTGTGAGGGTTAACACTTTTCCTTCAATTCTCACTCAAAGCGCTGTGGCAAGGGGTTGATTTCATAACTCCAGAGAATAACAGTGCTCTATCCATAGACCATCTGTGAACTTTGCTTCCAGAATTAGGGATTAGAACGACTAGTCAACACATCAGTTGACTAGTCGCTCCTCCCACCCCCATGCTGCATCTATCAGAAAGAGGCAGCAAGGGTGGGGGAAGAGGGAGGGGTGCTTCAAAGCAGCAGGGTCACCTGGAGCCTGGGGCCACACCCTGGGCTCCACAAGGTGCTGCTGCTATGAAACCGCCATGTGCAGCCTGGGTGCATATAGCATTTCAAAGCAGCAGCGCCGTGTGGAGCTCAGGGTCTGCTGCTTTGAAACACCGCATGCAGCCTGGGGAGTCCCCTCCTGACCCTGGGCTCTATGCAGTGCTGTCACTTTGAAACGCAGCGGGAAGCACGGGACTAGCGGGGGACCATGGAACCCTGCAGCGCATTCGCCTTTGAAGTGCAGCAACAGCTCTGGGGCTGTTGCTTCACTTCAAAGGTGGGGCACCCTTATTGGCTATTCAAATAGTAGATGCAAAATGCATCAACTACTCGATTAGCCAATTAATCTAAATTTAACATCCCTATCCAGAATCCTCTAGAGCTTAGAGGTGTTATTGACTGGACCATGCCAGAGTCCCCTAGATAACTGTATGAGGACTTCCCACTTCCGGTCCCCCTCCCCCCCCCCCCGCACATATCAACTATAAAATGCTGCTTGATTGGTGCTGTTGGTTGCTTTTGTAGAGTAGTTCAAACAGCACCACTAGCATCTGGGCATCTCTTATTACACTTGTAATAGGAATTCCCCTCTCTTCTTCCCCCCCCACATGTTTTATTTGTTTTATGCTCACAGGTATGCTAGGTGCCTCACAGAACAAATAATTAGCTTTCTGCCATGACAAGTAAGGGTTAAAGTCAAAGGGACTAGGGTGGGATTCAGTAGGGCACAAAAATTGGAACGTGGAGACCAAGCCCATGTACATTTCTTAGCAAACAAGATATTTCTTAAAGTTGAGTATTTTAATAGTTTGTTTTGTGACAGAAATGAATCTTGGGGAAGAATTTGAATGAGATTAGGGGATGATGAAGATTAACGTGATGAGTATGTTGTAAAACAGTCTTCCAGGCTTGTATGGGACACAGAAAAGAATACTGATATTTCAAATGATAAATTGGCCAAGTATAATTTGTTTTTTCCAGCACTTGCTGTAAATATACTGTAGTAAAATATAGTTTACAATTTTCAGCCAGTCAAACTTTTTTAGATATTAGAGAGCTACAATTTCATTTTAGACATAAACTTATCTGTAACAAATATGGACAGTCTCCTACCTTATTCTCCATGAATTAGCCGGCTGTTCAGAAATCTCTGCTTAGAGGTTGAATTTCATATCTACTTAAAAAATACTTTGGGCCATTTTTCTTAGTGGTTAAAGAATCTCCTCTTTTGTGGGCTGACTGCGTAGCAGATTTTGGTTTTAACAATGTTAATGTGCTTGGATCTAGATTTCTTAGAGATCTGTTTACTTCTTACATACTATTTTTTTCCTTCTAGGTGGGAAGTTTTAGGTTTTTTAGAATCTAAAAGCATGGTGGGAAAAGCTATTTGTATTTTGCATCTCTAGCCCTAAGAAGGGTAGCATGCCTTCTCCTATCCTCGAAAGGATTGTTGATTTTTAGCTAATTTTGAATCTAGTTTAATATCTTATGTCAGATTTCTTTTGGCACAAGTAAATTGGTCTTTGCTCTGTTTGAACAGTGATATAACATGTCAGTTTCACATTATGGCTTTCATGTGGTAAAAAAATATGGTTTTGTTTTAAATTTCACAGCAGTGAAGAGAAGTTATACTTTTAAAAATAATTTAAAACTTTTATTTTTCTGTTCTCATTGTGACTACTCTTCAGCCTAAATCTTATTCAAGTACTCTTTCAAACATAGTCTCTTGATGCATACTGAAATTTACTGCTTTGCATTGAATGGCTTATGAAAGATTATGAAGGATGAGGATCAGACAATTGGATTTAATTTGTAAATAGTCAAAAGTTCATTTTTACGTTTACACTAATTATTTATTACATACTGTGCTGGAATGTTTCCCACAATCCTATTGACACTATATAGAAATGTGTTTAGTGTTCTTTATAGCAACAGATAATACAAAGGGATAGTTTTTGCTAAATAATCAATGTATAACTGATATTTTTCACTTACCCATTCAGGAAATAAAGCAAATGTTGTTTACCAACCAACTGTAAGACTGATTGTTTGCTCTTTTTGTGGCACATCACTGTAAAAAGTCAAGACATATTAAAAGCCTTGCTTGGCATTTTTTTATGAACTAGAAGAAAAGGTTTTCTGTGCTAACAGTTTATCAGATTTGCAGTATAAAAAGATGAAAATTGAATTTCTACTTCTTGAAAGCATTTCTTAAATGAATTTTAGATCATATATTTATCTTAGACCTAATTTCTCATTAAAAATACTCGTGTATGCTTTTTATTTACAAAGGAGGGAAGATTACTTTTTAATGATACAGTGTTCTATTAATGTCAGTAACATAGCTAGATTGTTTTAATTTTATAATAATTGTAAAATCTGGTGGTGTCTCATCCACAAATATTTTTTCCATGTGTGCCTCTTCCTCCAGTACATTAATTCTGTTGTTTAGTAGGTCCTAACTGTCTGCACTAGGATTATTAAACATCTATATTGCAGAAATGAGTTTGACCGTACTTTCTTTTGGAAAAATGTAAATATATCTGGATTACAGAATGGCAAATACAATATAAATATTGTAAATAGCAAAGATGCTTATGAAGCATTTAAAACCATATAGTAGATTTGAAGGGTTAGATTTTCTTTGGTAAAAGTCAGTTTTTCACACATGCACCCCATGTGAAAAAATATTTCCATTGGTAATTGAAATTTACAGGTAGATGAATTAAGTAAATTGCTGCTGGAGATCCTATTAGAGCTTATTTAAGGATATTTATTTTTTATATTTCTCTTGATGTTAACTTCCCTTTCATAATTTCACACAACAGTGAAAATGTGATTAAAATGGGGGGGGGGGGCTTGAATGCTTAAAAATAAGCCTTGATGTTATCTGTCAAAATAGAATTTTACTAAACCTTCATACAAATAGCTTATTCCTGATACCCTCTCTTTTCTGTTTCAGCCTCCAAGGATATTGTCAAAACAGCTTCAAGTTTTGAGAGAGAGAAAGAGAGAGAGGGAGGTACTTAGACACATAATAATGTGATGGGACATTATTCACTTAGAAGTCACAGTGTGGTCTGGAAATACTGTACCTTTGTCTGTATTAAGGTTGTACTAAATCTGAATCAGGATTATGAACTTATTGTACTGTGCACAGAGCGAAAGTCCTTGCCATAAAGAGTTCTGCCTAATTTAAATCAGGATATGATAGTGTGTATTACAAACAGGAGGGAGGAGGAGGGAAATAACAAGAATCTCATAGATCAGCTATGTACAGAGCAGGATAGTTTGTGTATATATAATGTTACGAGACTACTAATACATTGATTTTATTGCAAAGATATATTTTCTAGTTCAAACAGGAATTAATTTAGGGAAATCCAATAGCCTGTGTTATATGGAAGGTCAAACTAGATGATCACAATGGTTTATTCTGGTTATGTAATCTAGGAAGTAAAATTTATGTTTAGTGTAAATGAAAAAGATTAGAGGGGCAAATATCAGTTTATTTACTTTGTGCATTTGACAGATCTCTGTTTAACCCTGTTCATTTTGCATAGTTAGTATTCCGTCTTGTTTGTGGGACTTGTACATAGAAGCCAGTGTGACAGGAAACATTAAGAAAATAAAAGGAAAATATAAGGAAAAAGTAAAACCACAGAGGTAGAGAGAGTACCTGAAATTTTAACTGTCTAGTCTTAATTTTGACTGTATCGTTAAATAATTTAATTTGAAATTTAAGAGATGTTCTGAAATTCTCGTGTATCTGACTCTCCTGTATATTTTATAGTTGTCCTTGCAGATTGTGTGAAAGAAATCCAGTGGACTGAAATGGGTTCTAATCTTTGCCCAGTCAAACTCCCCATTCATTTTTGTTTAACTAATGACTGCAGAGCTGGGACTCTGAGCTACACCATTTATGTTGGGCCAGAAACTTAATCTGATTTTAGAATGCCATCTCTCCATTCATTTCTTTCCTTTAACTGTCTACCTAATTCTTTATAACGAAAGTTTGCAGTTAAAAAAAAATCTGTCTTCTATGCTGACAGCCAGCCTAGGGTTAGGTTTCTTTTAAATCATGTGTGTTAAAACTCAGTATTAAGTTATTTCTGTGTATTTATTGAATTCTCATTAACTTGAAAGGTTGGGACAAATTTCTGCACAGATAACTGTCTTGCTTTTAAGAATGGTGTAGATAATGTAAGGGATAGTTGTGATATGCCACCCAAAGGAAAGTGTATAATAGGGATGTTAAATTTCATTTAATCAACTAATCAACTAGTCAATGGATTTTCCGGGGGAACCACGGCAGGGTTACCTCCCAGCCTTGGGAGCTAACCGCAATGCGGCTCTGCCTTTTAAATGTATTAAGAGTCTACATGGGGGCAGCAAGGGGGGGGAAGCGACTAGTCGAGGGACTAGTCAACTATCCGATAAACTTTTGCTTATTGGATAGTCATCTAGTTACTTACATCTCTAGTGTGTAAGTGTGTGATTTTTGACAGTGTGTCTCAGTCTCAGAGGAGTAGCTGTGTTAGTCTGTAACTTTATAAACAACGAGCAGTTCTGTGGCACCTTAGAGACTAACATATATATCATGTGCTTTCATGGGTAAAACCCACTTCATCAGATGAGTTAGAGTGGAAATTACCACTGCTGACCTCTCTAAAAAGGAGTAATTCTTGCCTTTCAAGTTGGTTTTCTAAATTGGAAGAACAATATTGGAGTAGAATGGAAAATATTTTTCAATTATGTTGTAGTAATGTTGGAAATGCAAATAATTTAGGCTTGTCTGTTATATATTTGAGAATATTTGTGAGTGAGCGAGTATGTCCGTCCGTCCATTTGTTTGTTCAATAACTCCTCCTAAAAGGTAAGAACTAGAACCACCACATTTAGTATGCAGCTTCTTCTTATCATAACTTAAAGCAAGATAAGAGTTTCGTGTGTGAGGGTTGAAGCTGCCCCCCCCCCCCATTTATATTGAGATGCATAATAGCATACAGAAAAGGGAAAATCACCAGGCAGATGAAAGGGGCCTGGCTGGGGGTATCTCCCAACCCCAAGTGTCCTTTAGGAAGGGCAGAGGGAGCCTGAGCTCCTCCCCCGATTTGTATGGGAACATTGCTAGCAATGGTTCTTTGTCAAGGAGCGAGGAGAAAGTGCACAATTTACTACATTCCTCACTCTGGCTGGGGAGTTCAGGGGGCAGATGAACCTGGACCTGTCCCAACCGGGGGACATATATATCTGCCCCAGTTGTGCCTGCTGCAGCAGTCATGGACAGGCACTTCTCATCTGGCCCCAAGATGCTGTGGTTGTCCTCTTTTCCCCCAGGGCAGCATACTGAACTCCTTATCTCAAGTGCCATTCCAGAGCAGTGGTTTAACTAAAGAAAAAAAATTGAGTAAAGGATCCAAGCAACACAAGGCAAATCTTCTAGCTTAGTGGTTCTCAAACTTTTTGGCCCATGGCCCACCTGGCTCAACGCAAAGCTTTCCGTGGACCACTAGTTGTTAATGGGAACTCGCTGTTAATTACATAATTACAGCTGAGCCATTTTGCTAGTCCTGCTGCTAGGGAGAATGGTTTAATTTAACCAGTAAGAAAGGAAATAATAAACAGATTAAGCGCTTTAACTTTCTCATGTTAGTTTATCAAACTTAATTTTAAATACAGTAAATATTAATTTATGTTCAACACAAAAGGTTTTAATGTTTTCTTTATGGCAGGGATAGGGAACCTTTTTTGGATCAGGCCACTGCCCCTCAGAAAAATTAGTTGGGGACCACACAAGTCAGAAACAAAAAACCCCTCCATAACCCCCCAACCCTCACTGCTGTCCCAACCGAGACACCTCGCTCCTTTGGCACTCCAGCCGTGAGGGGTAGGGACAGGCCGAATTGAGGTTCAGGGCTTCCCATAGGCCCGATTTACTCTTCTGGGGTTCGGCATTGGTGAATTTTGTGAATCCTCCTAGGCTGTGGGTTGGGGACAAAAATGAGGGGTTCAGTGTATTGGATAGGGCCACCAGTGAGTGGGCTAGGGATGGGGGTGCAGATTATAGGTGGGAGGTAGGGTGTAGGAGGGGGCGAAGGTGTGAGGTATGGGCAGAGGTGGGGTTCAGGTGGGAGTGAGGGTGTGTGATCTGGATGGGAGGTAGGGTGCAGGAGCAGGCTGGGAGTAGGGTGTCTGACCAGGAAGGAAGGGGCAAGAGCAAGGGAAGGTGCAGTGTGTGGCCAGAAGGGAGGGTGTGGGAGTGAGGATGAGTTCGGGAGCAAGGTGTGTGTAGGGTGTCTAGCTGGGGGGAGGTTGCAGGAGCAGGCTGGGCATACAGGGTCTTGGCTGGGTGATACAGGAGTGAGCTGGGGGTGCGGGGCTGGGCATGAGAGGGTGTGGGGGGGACACTTACTTGCTTTCGCGACCTACACCGCTCCCAGGCACCGTGTCTCTGGCATGGCCTCCCGCTGCTCCCATAGACTGCAATGCCAGTCAATGGGAGCAGCGGGGAAAGCTTCCAGGCAGCGTGTCCGCATGTTGATATTTCCCCAGCCAGGGCGGGGGAGTGGCAGCGTACGGAGTCATTTCTGGCTCTGCTTCTTCTGCATGAGCCAGATCCAGTGGGTGACTCGTGGCTTCTTCTCCCCCCGCCCCCCAAGGGAAGCCAGTGCGGGTGCTCCAGCCTCGTGTGGGGGAGGGGGTGACACTGGAGTGCCAGCACCGGCTCCCTGCTGCGGGGAAAGGGAGGAAAGTGGGAGGGGTGGGGGGGGGCTGAGCTTGAGCTGCTGACCACCTGGAAGGCACGGACTGCAGTTGGAGAAGTACTTTTCTAGTTAATATATGTATTTTAACCAAGAGCTTGCACAGTAGGAGGTGACTCGTAAGTATGAATAAGTTTAACAACAAAAGCCTTACCAGGAAATAAAGGAAGACCTACATAAGCTCACATGTAAATCAGAATTTAAAGGAAGAAAGGATAAAGCTGAATTTACTGGATGCTTTAAATCTCAGCTGTGAGTAGTGTTAGTGCCAAGCATGTGGACATCCTCTAAGCTGACTTTCTTTATTGGGCTCCATTTACAAACATTTTAATGTTGAAACTGACATCGTGCTTTTTTCTTCCTTGCCCTTTGCCTTTGATTTTCGGTTTCCCTAGCTTAGGTCGAGTGATTTTACTGTTGACTTCCTCCGTTGATCCTATATTTCTAATGTCTGAATGGACTCTTCTTGAGGTGTTTTCTGTAGTGTGGCTGACATAACGTGTTGTTCCTAGCTTGATTGACTTTTTATCTATGCTTTTAGTTTTCTTTCTCTTCTCCTCACCTCTCCGGTTACTTTTTTGCCCTTGTTTATTCCTAGTTCTCTGTCCATGCATCTGCCTTTCCATCTTTCTCATTCTCCTCTCTGGTTCTTTCCTTCCTTTGTTTCTTTCTTCCGTTCTCTAGTTTTATGTCTGCCTTACTCTTACTCTCATTTCCTATCTTTTTTTCATCACATTTTGTTTGCTTGCTTGCTCATTCACACATTCAAGGATGTCTTAGGCTTCCCCTCTTTCCTGCTTGTCCTGCCCAAGAAGGAGCTTGTCTCTGCAAGCTTCACTCTTTTTATTTGTGTTTTCTACAGTAACTTACATATATAGGGATGCATTCTTATGAGTGGGCCAGTGATGTTGGAAGTTATAAGCACAGAATTCACAGCCTTATTGGGGTAGCGAGTAAGCAACAGGTAACACACAACCAACTGTTAGGGAAGGTACTTAATTAGGTGGGTGAGCTAGACCAGTGTTTTGATATCAGAGACCAACTTTGCTGCCTTCTTAAACTGCATCTGGGAGATCACAGAGAAGGGTGTTGGTTGTTGAAACACTGAGTTAGATTCTCCTCAACACTACCCCAGAAAGGAGTTACATTCTGCATTAGTCCAGCAGAGACTTGTCTTTCATGGTGTTGTTCAGAATGGAGGCTCAGAAATTCAGTTTTCAAGTACAACTTAATTTATATAAGAAATAATGTCTAGAAGCTCACTTAAATACAGTGAATAACGTAAACTCAGTGCAACTGGCTTTTAAATAACACTTCTTTTAAATAGTAATAAATTTTATCCTGTTGTTGGGTTTGTAGTATTTCAAACAAGGGTTGAGAACTTTCAATTGTCTTACATTTTTAACAGGCTGGTGAGCATGTTGTAAAATAGCCTATCTGGTGCTACATAAACTAATGAAATGCTGGAATCCTTTTTATGTTTCTGACAGACGCTCTACTTGTGCTAAACTTGATGACTATCACTGCAGGGTTGGAATCTTTATTACAGCACCAAGTGCACTCTAATGTTTGGAACAAAAAAGATAAAAAACATACCCTGTTTTAAGTAATCTACCCATAAAAGCGGCTATTTTGACACTGTGTATCACCTGTCATAGTATTGCTTAAAGAGGAAAAGCTTTGGAATGTTTTGGGGAAATTCTACAACCATTTCTAACATACAGTTTATTTGGAGGTTTAAATGGGTTTCAACTCCCAATATTGATGATCACTTATAGGAATTATTGCGTAGCAAAAATGCTTTACTACTTGTTTTAATATTCAGTTTTATTTACAGGTTGAATCTTTTGCATTGATAATTTTAATGATAATACCTATTTGATACATTAGAAATATTTTAAAACTAACAAATTTCATTAAATTATATTGAATGGAGTTTTCAATTGGTTTTATTTACACGAAGTATATTGTAGAAGTAAGGGGTCGCCTGGTAGATCCATCATGAGAGTATATAATTTACAGACTCTCAATTACATTGGAATAGTGAAGTTCCAGTAAAAGCTATTCAGCTGTTAAATTACAATTCAGATTTTTAATGTGTGTGGTTTAATGTTTTTGTATGCCCCTTTGAAGCTCAAGAAATTGAGTTAATACTTCTGGGGCATCCCTAGTTTTGAGTTACTGTTCTTGTTATAACAGATGTGTTGTTTAGATTGATGAATGTTTGAAAGTCTGGATTTCATAAATCCATCTTCTAGCTTCTAGTACTATAATCTTTAGCCAAATTTGATTTTAGAGAAAAAGTGTATATGTAAGTTAAAGGTCTTGCAGCAGAGTGATATAAACTAAACATAATGGAAATTGATGCAGTCTTAAAGGGAAGCTGCCAAAATCGGTAGCTTTAAAAGCGTATTAGAGTCTTACCTTATATATGTAGAATGAATGGAAAAACATATGACTTGCTAGCATTGTTGCTGTCGGTGTAGCAGCTTTCAACATTACACCGGACTAACACATGACTACTAGCACATGACTGTTCTGATTTCAGTGGAACGCGGATAAAATTTATCAGTAAAGTTCAACAATGTGGGTACTGAAGCATAGAGTTAGTAACAAAATAGATATTGCTTTTTTTTTTCTCTTTATTGAGATGAAGTGGCTTAAGTAACTTGGACCTCCTGGCTTTTAAAGCCCATAGTAATATCAGCTCTGCTATATTTGAGACCACTGTTATCCATATAGATGTTTGTGATTGGACACTACCTGCCATTGCAACTTTTATCAGCAAGCAGTTGTGCCTCTCTGCCTTTGCTGTTGTGGTTTTAAACATCACTTTATTACTCCCTACCTTTTAAATAGCATGTTTCCCCAGTGGTGTTTTCTAGTATGATTATTGTTGGGCTGTGTGTGTAAGATGGAAGAAAACAAGATTTGTGCTGTTGAAATGGAAAACAATCTTTATAATATTAAAAATAAAAATTGGGGACAACATATTTTTAATATCAAATATTGTGTGAAGCAATCTGCTTTTCTTTTCAAGGGCTTTCTTTTAAAATAAAGAAGTTATAAGAAAATTTAATTTCATATCCTCCTTCCAGTGTTGCTTTGATTTAGCTCTTGTTTACACAGAGTTCCTTTACAAGTAGCTTGTAAAATTTTTGCAGCTTTAAATAGCAAGATAATAGGGCTTCTTTTTTGTTGTTGTGTTGGATCTATAACTGACTAGCTGTATTACTACTCCACAGGAAACTGTTGTGCTGAAAAGAAGAATTAACTGGGCTTTCAACCTCAGCGTTTTTATTGTGAGAAGGAAGATCACAGAAGTGTTACCATGGGGAGAACAGCAGCTAAAGGTAAGGTTGGTGGCTTTTATTCAAAAGGAAAGGAAAGCAGGAAAATAAGCTATTTGGGTTGTTGTTATTATAATACCTAATAGTGATAACTGCTGTATTGTTAGACTGAAATAGTATGGCAATATGTACTGAACTTGTTATGAATCAGATTAAAGCAAGAAATCCCAAACTTACAGTAGGTATACTAAATTTCTTAATTGAAATCCTTCGGTACCATTTCACCAAAAACAACTGTTGTCCTCTGACAAGCTAGGAAGCTGAGGCCCAGCCAGAGCCTGGCCTAGGGGGAAAGGAGGGGTCTATGCAGGCCTCCTCACTTGGCATTCCGAGGGTGGGAGAGGCCTGCACCAACAGTCCCTGGAGGGCGGAGAGGAAGGGCAGGAAGCCATGCAAGCCACCCCCACACTGGTGCAGCCTGGCTCCAGGGGTGAGGCAGTGCAGGCAGTGGTGGGATGGGGAGGGGAGGTGGTGCTGGTGGGTTGTATGTGGGGCAGCTGAGACTGGGATGACTGGCTCCGGGCGGGGGAGGACCTGTGGGCAGTGGGGTGAAGGATGGGAGGGGAGGGACTTTAGCCAGGGAGGCCACTTTACCAATGGCTTGCAAGATGGTGGAGCCTCATCCCTGGCTGGCCAGTCTGAGGGTGGTGCGGCAACCCCAGTGATCATTCTGCAGGATAACGCTCCCCTGTGCTCACTGCCCCCAGAGGTGAGTAGGAGAATTACATCCCTCCTCTTTCTCCCCCTCCCTTTCCATGTTATGGAAAATTATCAGATTTCAGGCACATCCCGTTTTCCTGGCACAACCAAACCCTGACCTTGTTTTAAAGTCAGGAAAAGAGGAAGCTGCATACTACATTTGGTGGTCCTAGCTCTTACCATTTAGGAGGAGTTCGTGAACAAATGGACACACACACACACACACACACACACACACACCCCTAACACACACACACACACACACACACACACACACACACACACACACACACACACACCCCTAAAATATATAAAAATAAATAACTGGATTGAGTAATACCAGGTATTGAGTTTTACAACAGCAAACTACATCAACTGTTTTTCAAAAACCTGTGTAGATAGAATAAGCTGTTTGTTCCATGCAGTTTAATTTTTCATTTATGCAGTGGCATTCTCTTGAATCACGTGGTCCCCTGTGCAGTGTCTAGGAAAAAAGCATCTTAAGTTACATTGTGTACCAACTAAAAGGTGAAGTTTGAGCAGAGGTTTGAATGTGTGAAATAGAATAGGTATGAAATGGAAAGACAGCATCTTCTGAAGAGAGCCCAACTACTCTGGAACTGATACTTTTCGGCTTTAGGATAGGTAGCTCTTCTCTACAGAAGATTGCTAAGGTTTTTGTACCTAATTCATGCCTTCCACCTCTGCAGCTAAATTGCATTCTTAGCAATTGTCTACTATCTTGTAAATTGACTAGTGATCTGTGTTTCACTGGATTATGTACGATGACTACAGTTGCCCATGTTGTAGTTGCATGCGCTGATGCAGAGCCTATAGAGGAAACTTAATATGGTTGGTTTGGTCACAGACATCACCTTGAGACTGTCACTTGATGTGCTGAAATACCACTGAGCCTTCCTATCTGCACTCTGCGGTGCCCCACCACTCTATCCTGCTGAGTCAGATTCTCTGGTCTTTCTCAGCAAGGCACAGAGTTGTGGTCACAGCCCACAGCAGAGCAGCTCAGCTCTGGGAAGACTTAGTAAAAGGGACTTGACATAGCATCCAGGTGTACAGCTCCAATGAGACCAGAACCCTAGATAGTTCAATCTTACTTTGCATGAAGTTTTATACAGAACAAGCTCATGAATTGGGTAGCCCCTTTATCAGTGTAAAAGAGAGATGCACAGCAGTTGTCCCCCCAGGTAACAATTATTTACACTGGGTTTATTAGCCCTGGCTGGGATAATTTAGTTGGGGTTGGTCCTGCTTTGGGTAGGGGGCTGGAAGAGACCTCAGGCAGGGGGCTGGACTCGACCTCCTGAGATCTCTTCCAGCCCTATGATTTCATTAATAAAAGTGAATGTATTAAGAATAAAAAGTAGGAGTTAAGTGTTTGCAAGTAATAGCAAAGAGGTGATTGTACCTTGATCTGAAGACTGTTGGTTTTCTTTCAATCTCAGCTGGACTGAAGTTATGTTGATTTGGAAGGGAATTCTATTAGACGGGATTGGAGGGGTGTGTGCTTCTTATCCCTATGTAAGGTTATGTACCTGTACCATCTTGGGGGTTATTGGACTTTTTACTTATCCTTTTCCCAGGTTTTGGCCTTATTGCCTTACTCTTTTTGTTTGGATAGTCTTTTTAAGTCGGGGTGGGCAAATACCGGCCCGTTAGCCGGATCAGGTCTGGCAGGGTTAGCCCCTGCTGGGCCCCCACCGCTGTATTTACTTGCCACTAAGCAGGTATGGGTGATCTCAGCTCCTGTTGGCTGCAGATTGCTGTTTCTAGCCAATGAGAGCTGCAGCAATTGGTGTCCCGGTCCATGCTATTTCCTGCCTCTCCCATTTGTCAGGAATAGCAGTTTGCGGCCAATGGGAGCTCTGATCACTGGTACCTGTGGAGGCGCAGGTAAATAGAGCAGTTGCAGCCCACTAGGGGTTAACCCTGACAAACTGCCACCATTTTATTACCTGCCCCTGTTTTAAGTCCTTGAGGCTGTGTCTAAACTTCATCCCTTTTCTCGAAAAAGGGATGTAAATTAGACACTTCGAAACTGCAAATGAAGCCAGGATTTAAATTTCCCGTGCTTCATTTGCATAATGGTGACCGTGGTTTTTTTCGAAACGGGGCTTTTCAAAAGAAAGACGGCTGTTTAGACGGGGATCGATTGAAAATAAAACAGTTTTTCGAAAGTTCCTGTACACCTCATTTTATCAGGAGTACAGGAACTTTCGAAAAAGGGTTTTATTTTTGATCGATCCCCGTCTAAACAGCTGTTTTTCTTTCGAAAAGCTCCTTTATGAAAAACACCGCGGCCGCCATTATGCAAATGAAGCGTGGGAAATTTAAATCCCAGCTTCATTTGCAATTTCAAAGAGTCTAATTTACATCCCTTTTTCGAGAAAAGGGATGTAGTTTAGACATAGCCTGGGAAGGAAATGGAAAACAGCCCAAAGAAGAAAGAGTAAATGTCCCCTGCAGTCAATAGAGTCGAAATCCAGAACTCTTAATCTTTAGGGGATTACTCATTCCCCATTCTATGTTCAACCCAGTGGATCATATCTTTGTTCTTAGTTTAAAACATGAAGAACAACACTTTTTTGGGCTAGCCACATCAGTGAAAATGTTGCTTAAAAGGTTACATTGAAAATGATGCATGAATACAGGATTTCATTTTCACTAACTGTGGTTGACACAATATTATAAGAAATTGACAGCATAATAAAAAAAGGAATACTAGTTTTCAGTATATGCTTAAAACACCTACTATAATAAGAGTGACAATTCCCCATCATTACTGTGAAATATCAGGACTGTGGCTGATGTGAATGCAATAAGGCCGTACTTGTTTACCAGGAAAATAGAGACTGAGATTAGAAATTTACTGCCTCAGTTCCAGTCATATTAAACTGTCTATTTCATGACTTGAAAAAGTTACATTCTTGTACACAGGGTGAAAAATAACCTATGCTGTCCTTCTCTGCCGAAAAACAAGAGAGCACTCACTCACTTATTTGCCTCCATTGTCCATCACTCACTAGCCATCCCCCACTGGCATTTCACATCAAGAACAAGAAATCTGTTAGATTTGTTTTCTTCAAAAGATTTTTTTTTGCCATTTTGTGTATATTGTCTTCATTTCAGTTGCCAGGTAAGTATAAAAAAATCTGTCAAAAACATTGACATTTGGTACCGAACTGGCAATTGAAATTTAATTATAATCCAAAAGTGAAAAGGGAATTGAATGCTCTGCAGCACAATGGTTGCCTTAATTTTTGTTAATGTGGCAAAGCTGTAAATAAAGTCATTTACAGGAAGCTCATCTATATACGGGTGTCTTCACTGCTAACTTCTCTTGAGTTAGGCTAACTTAAGTGAGAGCAGCTATGCTGTAAAAAAACACTCAAGCTGCACAGAGTGGTTTGTGGTAGAAGCTGAGTAGTTCTGTAGTTCTGAGTAGTTCTATAATCCCTGACTGGCTAGCCTTGAATTAAAAGCATCACCACACTCAAATTAAGGGATTCTGTGTGAGGATGGGACTTGAATTAGGGACAACACTCACATTATGGCTTGAGTTCCCCCTTCTGCAGCAGTTGGCAAAACACAGTCTGTGGGCCGGATCTAGCCCACCAAGCCTTTGGATTTGACCTGCCGGGATCCTCAGGCAGTCTCCCTCGGGCTGCTCAAAATAGCCGGCTGCTGAGGCCATGCACCTCTCTGCATTGTGCGACTGGTGGGGGAAGACTTTGCATGCTGCCTCTGCCTCCAGCACAATTCTCACAGTTTCCATTGGCCAGTTTCCAGCTAATGGGAGCTGCAATGACTGTGCTGGGGGTGAGGCCAGCACACAAAATGCTCCCCACACATACCTAGCGAGCAGCACATAGAGGCACATGGCCCCAGCAGCCAGCTGCTTTCAGCAGCCTGGAGCTGCAGTAGGCTGGAAGTCTAAGGATCTTGCTGGGCTTCTGGCTGGGAGCACCTAGGTAAGCACCTCCCAACCAGAGCCTGCATCTGGCACCCCACCCCTTCCCACAACCCAGCTCCCTCACCTCCCCTTCCTGCTCTAGATCACCGTCCAAACCTCTGCACGCCTCCTGCCCCAGGTCACAACTCCCTCCCAGACCTTGCATTCTCTTCTACACTCTTCCCCAGGCCTGAATCCTCTCCTGCACCCATAACCTCCCTGAACCTACACTCCCTGCTGTACCACAATCCTCTGCCGCAGGTCATAACCCAAATCCTCTGCACCCCTCTCCCAGGCCAGAATCTTCTCCTGCACCCATGCCCCCCTCCTGGACCCTGCACTCCAATCCCTTGCCTCAGGTGATACAACCTCCTTCTTCACCCAAACTTCCACTCAGATCCCACACCCTCTCCTGCACCCCAGTCCTCTATCCCGAGCTCCCTTCTGAACCCAACCTTTGGCCCAGACCCTGCACCTCCTCCATAGAAAAGTGCCTTCCCTGACCACTTACCAAAATCTTGAAGTGCCCCCCAACAAAAATGATTACCCACACCCCTGCTCTTCAGTGAACATCAACCCTACTAGTTTAATTCCCCCTTATTTATTCCACATGCATAGGGCTTTTCCTTGTGCTACTGATACCTGAAGTAGGGTGGAATCAATTGTGTGCTCCTCATGGGTTTCACTCTGTTCTTTAAACAATGGTAGTAGCTGTTTCTGCACTTTATGCCTATGAGAGAGATTTTTTTCTGCTGATTCATTGGTGTGATGTAGGTCTAGACCTGTGTTTGATCAATTAGGATTGCAATGAGAACTTTAACTGAGAAATAAACTGGTAATATTTTTCTTTTTCTGTTTCAGTTTGTAAGGACCTGCACTAAGATTTGTCAAATATGACTAGTGATCTTGGGTTATCCAATATTTGTGTGGCCCACTTGACACACTTAAGAGGGGCTTGAATTTCATAGAGCCTTGTGAAGCACATTGAGTATTAAGACCTTTTCTTGTGTGTCAAATAAAAAAATCACTAATCTCTGAAAATCTTGACTCAAAGGCCCAGTATGCTCTGAGGTCTAACATTCTCCCACAAAATATAAAACCAAATACAAACTTTTTGAAAATAAAGGTAGGTTTGGTGTATTACAACTACAAAAAGAGGTTTGTTGGCAGTCAGCAGGTATTCTTTTTAGAATTCTTTCTTTCCTTGTACGTTTATTTTGTTAATTTCTCTTTTAAACTCCGATACAAACTAGAATAAGAATACAATTTTACCTTTTTCTGACATACTAAAATATGTAAACGAAATTCTGTGCTAATAGAATGTATTTATCTTGGGAATTGTGTTTATAAGTGCTCTATATTAGACTAATTGTTACCCTGGACTTCATTGTGATGTCAATATTAAATCTATTATGAATGACATTTTATGTCTTGTAGATTCAAAGACTGTAAAAAAGGAGAAAAATGGGAAGAATCAGCAGTCAAACAACATGTCTTTAAAAAATGGTAGGTATTAAAATTGTAAAATGATTAATCAACATAATGTTTAAATGTAAATATTTGGATTGTGTTGTCTTAATTTCTTTTATACCTCTCAAGCTGTTAGATAGTACTGGGATACATAAAAGAATAGAAGCAGCTGAACCACTGCTGTTAAATTCATTAGTGGTCTGTGTTTTGATATTTCATATAAAGGTGTCTTTGAAAGGGTGAAAAGATTGACATTAGCATGGTAGTTCAGCTGAGCAAAATGCCTATACTAGTTGCTTATGTAATCCCATGAACAAAAACAATACATGGGTCTCAGTTTTTTTAAGATGAAGTTTTGGGTTATTGCTATTTTTTGCCTCCTCTGATCCTATCCGAACGTTTTCTCTGACATGTCTCCCAAAACTCTGCATTTTCTCCCCTTTAACTAACATGTTTGCTGATCCTGAAGAGACAAGCTGCAATAAATGGGCTGAATTTTCATTAGTACTACAGAGGTAAGGAAGGTAAAATAATCTCATGCATTTGTTCCTCTGTGGAGAAAACTAGAAAGTGGATTGTTTGAGACCAAATAAAAGTTCAGAGCATGTTGATCTGCAGTTGTTTCCCATGATTTGAAATAAAAATGGATACGTTCCTTCTTACCGGAAAACGATGCTTTTATCATCGGGGTCATGACTGACAGACTCATGTCTGCCATTGTGAGGGAGCGGGAAAATCATTTGCTGCTGTGTGGTACAAATGTGTGGTCCGTTTCTTAAAGCTGATCTGTTTAAACTAGCTACATGCCTAATAGGCAACAACTAGCGTTCTGAATACATTGCTGCCACCCTTTCCTTTCCCTACCAATTAATAGAATGGTGGTGCCCCCCCCCCTCCCCCCAGTCAGGAGCCACTCAGTACACATGTTATTCCTAGGGAAATTCTGTGCTAACAAATGAAAAATTCTATGCACAGTATTTTAAAATTCTGCATATTTTGTCAAAATAACACAGTATAATCACACTAGTTTAATAGAATCATAGAATTGGAAGGGACCTCAAGAGGTCATTGAGTCCAGCCTCCTGCCCTTATGGCAGGACCAAACACTGTCTAGATCATCCCTGATAGATGTCTGACTAACCTGCTCTTAAATATCTCCAGTGATGGAGACTCCACAACCCCCCTAGGCAATTTATTCCAGTGTTTAACCACCCTGATAGTTAGGAAGTTTTTCCTAATGTCCAACCTAACCCCCCGCCCCTTGCTGTAATTTAAGCCCACTGCTTCTTGTCCTATCCTCAGAGGCCAAGGAGAACAATTTTTCTCCCTCCTCTGTGTAATACCCTTTTAGATACTTGAAAACCGCTACCATGTCCCCTCTCAGTCTTCTCTTTTCTAAACTAAACAAGCCCAGTTTAGTTGAGTCTTCCCTCATAGGTCATGTTTTCTAGACTTTTAATAGTTTTTGTTGCTTTTCTCTGGAGTTTCTCCAATTTTTCCACATCTTTCTTGAAATGTGGTGCCCACAACTGGACAAACTATTCCAATTGAGGCCTAATCAGCACACAGTAGAGCAGAAGAATTACTTTTCATGTCTTGCTCACAACATTCCTGTTAATGCATCCCAGAAACATTTTTGCTTTTTTTGCAACAGTGTCACACTGTTAACTCATGTTTAACTTCTTGTCCACTATGACCCCTAAATCCGTTTCAGCAGTACTCCTTCCTAGACAATCATTTCCCATTCTGTAAGGGTACGTCTACACTGCAACACTATTTCGAAATAACTAGCGCTATTCCGAAATAACTTAGTCCGCATCTACACAGCAGGCAGTTATTTTGAAATAGTGTCAAAATACTGTCAAGCTGAAGGACGACTTACTCCAACTCCTGTAACCCTCATTGTATGAGGAATAAGGGAAGTCGGAGGAAGAGTGCTCTATTTTGAAATAAGTGGTGTTTAGACAATCCCTATTTCGAAATAAGCTTTTTCGAAATAAGGCACGCAGTTGATGTAGCTCAATTTGTGTTACTTATTTAGAGGGAAGCCCTGCAGTGTAGATGCACCCTATGTGTGAAATTGATTGTTCCTTCCTGAGTGGAGTGCTTTACATTTGTCTTTATTAAACATCATCATGTTTCCCTCAGACAATTTCTCTAGTTTGTTCAGATCATTTTGAATTTTGACCCTATCCTCCAAAGCACTTGTAACCCCTCCCAGCTTGGTATCATGTGCAAACTTAATAATCGTACTCTCTATGTCATCACCTAATTCACTGAAAAAGATATTGAACAGAACTGGTCCCAAAACAGACCCCTGCGGAATCCCACTTGTTATGCCTTTCCAGCATGATTGTGAACCGTTAATAACTACTCTCTGAGAACGGTTATCCAGCCAGTTACGCACCCACCTTATGGTAGCCCCATCTAGGTTGTATTTTCCTAGTTTATTGATAAGAAGGTCCTGCAAGATAATGTCAAATGCCTTACTGAAGTCTAGGTACATCACATCAATCACTTCTCCCTTATCCACATTGTTACAATCCTATCAAAGAAAGCTATATGATTGGTTTGACATGCTTTGTTCTTTATAAAGCCATGCTGGCTGCTACCTATCATCTTATTATTTTTCAGATGTTTGCAGATGGATTCCTTAATTACTTGCTCCATCATCTTCCTTGGCACAGAAGTTAAAATTGACTGGTGTGTAGTTTCCTGGGTTGCTCTTACTTCCCTTTTTATAGATGGGCACTATATTTGCCCTTTTCCAGTCTTCTGGAATCTCTCCAGACTTCCATGACTTTTCAAAGATGATAGCTAAAGGCTCAGATACCTCCTCTATCAGCCCCTTGAGTATTCTAGGATGCATTTCATCAGACCCTGGTGACTTGCCGACATCTAACTTTTCCAAGTAAATTTTAACTTGTTCTTTTATTTTATCTTCTAAATCTACCCCATTTCCACTAGCGTTCACTATGTTAGGCATCCTGTCACCATCCATCTTCCTGACAAAAACCAAAAACAAAAGTCCGTAAGCATCTCTTCCGTTTCCAAGTTTCCTGTTGTTGTTTCTCCCTCTTCATTGAGCAATGGGCCTACCCTGTCCTTGGTTTTCCTCTTGTTCTTAATATACCTGTAGAACATCTTCTTGTTACCCTTTATGCCCCAGCTAGATTTCACTCATTTTGTGCCTTTGCCTTTCTAATCTTGCCCCTGCATTCCTGTATTGTTTTCTTATATTCATTCTTTGTAATTTGACCTAGTTTCCACTTTTTACACAACTCCTTTTTGATTTTTAGATTATAAAAGATCTCCTGGTTGATCCAAAGTAGTCTCCTGCCATAGTTTCTATCTTTGCTATGTAGTGGTATAGCTTGCTTTTGGGCCCCTAATAATGTTCCTCTGAAAAACTGCCAACTCTCTTCAATTGTTTTTCCTCTTAGTCTTGCTTCCCATGGGACCTTACCTACCAGCTCTGAGTTTACTAAAATCTGCCTTCTTGAAATTCATTGTCTCTATTTTGCAGTTCTCCTTTCTACGAGTCCTTAGAATCATGAACTCTGTGTCACTTTCTCCCAAGCTGCCTTCCACTTTCAAATTTTCAACCAGTTCCTCCCTGTTTGTTAAAATCAAATCAAGAACAGCTTCCCCCCTGTAGCTTTCTCAACCTTCTGAAATAAAAAATTGTCTCCAATGCAGTCCAATAACTTAAATAAGTTAGTTTGGTAATTTATTTCAAAACACCTATCAGCAAGTTTGACAACACAGATGAAGATTCCCCCCAGGAGAAGAAAATTAAAGAAACACCCATGACAGGAGCCTTTTTTTTTTTCTCTGTCCAGTGCCATTGACCCACAGAAAATATCAGTTGAGACTACACACAGGCCCCTGGAGGTTGGAGGAGGTTCAGGGCTTCGAAGGACTTGGTAGTTATATGGGACATAAACTACCCAGACATCTGTTGGGAAAGTAACATAGAGGGCACAGATCATCCAACAAGTTCTTGGAATATATTGGAGACAAATTATTATTTCAGAAAGAGGAGAAAGGTACTATAGAGAAGGCTGTTCTAGATTTGTTTTTAACTAAGTGAAGAGCTGGTTGAGAATTTGAAAGTGGAAGAGGCAGTTGTGTGAAAGTGATCATTAAATGAGTTCATGAGTCTAAGGAATGATAGAAGAGAGAACAGCACAAAAAAGACAATGGATTTCAACAAGGCAGACTTTAGCAAATTGAGTAATGGGCCTACCGTGCATCCTTCGTCTTTCCCTTGCTTTTAATGTATTTGTGAAGTGTTTTCTTGTTACACTTAATGTCTAGCTAGTTTGAGCTCGTTTTGTGCCTTGGCCTTTCTAATTTTGCCGTTACACACTTGTGTTATTTATTTATATTCATTCTTTTTGTATTTTGACCTAGTTTCCACTTTTTGTAGCATTCTTTCCATTCTTAGATCATTCAACATCTCCTGAATAAGCCAGGGAGGACTCTTGCCATACTTTCTATTTTTTCTACTCACTGAAATAGTTTGCTCTTGTGCCTCTTAATGATTTCTCTTTGAAAAATTGCCAACTGTGTACAGTTGCTTTTCCTCCAAGACTTGCTTCCCATGGGACCTCACCTAACAACTCTCTGAATTTTCTAAAATCTGTCTTGTTGAAATGCATTGTCTTTTTTGTGCTGTTCTCCCTTCTATCATGGCTGGCTGGGTTGCAGGGAAGGGGAAAAGCAGGCTGCATGGGGTGTATGTGCCAGGACATTTTACATGATTACATTTCAAAGGTGTTAATGGTTTAAGGTAACAGATTTTTTTTTTTTTATATACAGAATTTTTGTGGAGTGTTGCAGATATCTAAAACTCTGATCTTAGCATTTTTTAAGAAATCATTGTTACAATATACCATGTATTAATTAGTATTACATTAAGGCCAGATCTTTGCTATGTGGTAGAGTTCTGGCTCTTATGAGTCAGAAGTAACAATTACTATGTGTGATGCTAGTTTTGTAGGATGAAACCTTATTTGCAAGCTCTTTGAAACATGCATCTGTCTACAAACACTGAAATAATGTGTTAATTTGTTCTGGGGTTCTACTCTTTCAGTTGGTGACACACAAAAGGTAAAAGTTTCAAACCAGGAGAACTTTTATCTATTTTTACAAGTCTCTGTTTCACCCTAACCCTAAGCATTCCCCAGAGAAACTGGGGAATGCCTTTTACTCTCCTTTCCAGTGTCAGTAAATATTTTATTAGTTGTGATCTCCTTGCAATTACTATTCCGAGTTGATTCATAGATTTGTTTAGCATCTTAAAACTGAGCTTTGTGTGGATAATATGCATTTTCATGTGTTTACTAGCTTGAGATGTTAGAAAGGATGATGATACGTGTACTCCAAGAGTAGTGTTAATTTCCTTTATTTGACTTCATATTAAATATCATAAGCACTGCTCCTTGTTAGCTGTCCCTTGTTTTAATATATTTTCTTTCACACATATGGATTGCTATATATATAATTTTTTGTTTGTATTGGTGGTGCACATCCACCCACTACCTCAGTATTGGTGTTGCACATGAGATATTTCAACCTGCCCAAAAGAAAATTTAACGTGCCCAAGGATAGAAAAAGTTAGAGGGAACACTATTGGTAAGGTATTATGCCATTACCATGCCTTCCAGTATACATGCTGGTTTTGTTAGGGAGTCCTGCAATCCCTATTTACATAGACTCTGAGCCCCACCTACTGGCATGAATATTGCTTGTGAGTCAGTACACAGTGGCATATACTGGAAGAAGAAATGGTTACTTACTGTAACTGTGGTTCTTCTTTGAGGAGTGTCCTTGTGGGTGCTTTACCTTAGGTGTTTGGGCACCGCAGCGCGCCCTGCCAGAAGATTTCAATAGCAGTGCTGTTGACAGGTAGTTCGCACATGCGCAGCACACTCCATGCGCCAGGCAGCTAATGTGCATGCGTGGGCTACGATCCCTTCTGTTCCTTCTCTGCCGCCCGTGGCATTGGTACGCTCTGCATTGAGCTCCTCAGACAGATAGCTAGCCTTTTTACCACAGACTTTAGTCAGCTTTAGCCTTAAATCGCCTTCCTTCCACTCTAAAAGAGTGGAGCTGCAGATAAGCAGAGGCTCCCTGCCTCCAGCTTTCCCCTTGCGGGGCTCACCCCGCAGGGGCTCTCCCCTCTGCATTTTATTGATTTTTTTTTAATTGATTTTATTTGATTTATTCCGTCTGAGGAAAATTTCCTCAGGAACCCTCCTCTCCCCCCCCCCCCCAGGCATAAACCAAAGCTGCCTCAGTTCAAGCACCATCTATTTGCTGCTTGTATATTTCATGCCCGGAAGGGTGTTCATTTATCTCCATTGCCTGGGGGAGCACCATGGCGTAATTCAGTGTGCTCATCATAGAGACCTGACGGCTGGAGCACACAAAACAAGAGAGCTAAAACTGAAATCCATCTTGCTTGAACAGCACTCTGGCCAGTCCTAGATCCTGGTCCCCCTGCATCCCTGCTTAAACCCTCACAGGGGCGATGTCAGAGAAGGCGACTTCAGCTGCCTTAGCTGCTAGCTCAGCAGCCTCTGAACAATCTAAGAGGACACATGCATATGCTAACGGAATCCCCTTCACCCAAGAAAGGGCGATCCCACAAATCCAAGCCAGTTCCATCCCCTGTGGGGGTCCAGACAAGAGCTTGCCGGGTCTGTGATCACCCACAGTGCCCCAGTGGTCCCAGGATTTGGCCACAATGCTGAAACAGGCTAGCAAGCCTAAGCCCCCTGCGGCACAAACCTGGTACCACTGGCTCTGCTGACACCGCACTCTGCTATTAATAAAAATACTGAGCAAGTCAAAAGGCACAGAGGCACAGTACCTCCTGCCACCTATGCCTCAAACTTATTCTTCTACATCTGCAGACCAACTAAAAGTTACCTCAGTACCCACAACTCCGTTTTTCAGTACTGATGCCTCGCCAGCACCAGCCAGGTTCTCTCCAGCAACTATAATAGCTTCTGCACCTCCTTCATCTAGTGAGGAAGAAGCCACGTCTCTCCCAAATGCCGTGTCACCCAGGCATTCCTGTCCTAAGAGGATGATGCTTCAGCCATAACCCATGATACCTCAGTGGCACCCCAACTAATGGCTACCACCTCCTATGCCCATGCCTCCCACTTGGCCCTACTGGGACCCCTGGGCATCTTTCAGAACACACTAGCAGCATCAATACTTCATGCAGGGTCACTCAAGACCCACATCAGTGACCTCCCTAGATGTGTCTGGGGATCAAACCAACTTCGATCACCCCTTCAGCGATGATGACTCTTAACGATTCATCTCATCCACCATCTCAGTTGTTGTCCTCCCCTCCGGAGGATGCCCTTATGCCACTGCCTCCTTCAGCAGGCGGTGATTCCAAGGCTTTCCAGGACCTCTTTAAAAAGAGTGACTGACTGTACTAGAAATGTCATTAATGACACAGCCAAACACCCAACAATAAGCTCACCAGCATCCTACACGCCACACTGGTGGCTAAATTAGCACTACCTATAGACCCTACCCTCACTGATCGTGCTAAACAACTGTGGCAAAAACCCGCCATCATATCCCCAGTGCGCAAGAAGTGTATGTCTACACTAGCTCGTTAGTTTGAGCTAGGTAGGCAAATGAGGGCAACCGGAGTTGCAAATGAAGCCGGGGATTTAAATATCCCGGGCTTCATTTGCATGTTCCCAGGCGCCGCCATTTTTAAATCCCCCTTAGTCCGAACTTCGTGCCCGTGGCTACACGCGGCATGGACTAGGTAGTTCGAACTAAAGATCCTAATTCGAACTACCGTTATTCCTCATTCCACGAGGAGTAACGGTAGTTCGAATTAGGATCTTTAGTTCGAACTACCTAGTCTGTGCCGCATGTAGCCGCGGGCATGGAGTTCGGACTAAGGGGGATTTAAAAATGGCGGTGCCCGGGAACATGCAAATGAAGCCCAGGATATTTAAATCCCCGGCTTCATTTGCAACTCCGGTTGCCCTCATTTGCCTACCTAGCTCAAACTAACGAGCTAGTGTAGACATACCCGAAGGCAGATAGAAAATACTACGTCTCCTCGCAGGGTGCAGAGTTCCTTTTCGCACCTCCTCCTGCCAGTTCCCTCGTAGTTGACGTTGCCAAATAGAAGACCAAACATACTTTACCAAAATCTACTCCCCCTGATAAGGAGTGGAAACAACTTGACCTTATGGGCCGAAAAGCCTACTCCTCAGACTTCCTCCAGCTACGCATCTTGAGCTACACAGCTATGCTTGAGAAATATCCCCATCATATCTTCGAGCAGATACTGAATAAAAGTGGGTATCTTCCAGAACAGAAAAAGGAGCAGTTTAAAGCCAACACAAATGAGGGCTCTCTAATAGCCAGGACAGCCCTATAGGCCACCCTTGACTCTGCTGACACCACTGCTCGTTCCCTTGCAGCCACGGTTGTGATGAGGAGAGTATCCTGGCTCCACATATCTGACTTCCCAAAAGAAGTCCAGACAAGGGTTGAAGACCTCTCATTTGAGGGCCCAAAGCTCTTTGTGGAGTCTACCGCCACTTCATTGCACTCCTTGAAAGATTCTAGGGCCACTCTTTGTACGCCGGGCATTCAGGTTCCTGTGCCAAAATGAAAACAAAACAAAGGTTATACACAGAGATACAGACATGCCTTCTTTACTCAACCACAGGGGCAGTACAACCAGAGGAAGCATCAGCACTAGGGCAGAAGGTGGCAATTTGCTGACCAGCCCACCCTGTCCCAGCTCTTTAATAATAGACAAACATTTTGAAGCTCAGGTCAGGAGTCATCAAATTCATCCCTCCCCTCCCATCCTTCATGTTACTCGAATATCCACACAATGCCTAACACCTTTCTATCATCAGTGATGCCTTGTAACATCCAACAAGTGGGTGCTGGATGTCACAAAGAACGGGTACTGCATACAGTTTCTGTCCGTTCCCAAACCCCAACCACCCACACTATCCCTCTTCAAGGACCCATCTCACGAGTTTATCCTATGCCAAGAAACCGACCACCTGCTCTCCATCAAAGCAGTGGAGCATGTTCCCCACCAGTACCACAACACTGGCTTCTATTCCCGGTATTTCCTCACGGAAAAGAGGTCAGGGGGATGGAGGCCAATCTTAGATCTGAGAGGCCTCATCAGGCATGTTCTTTCCCAACGCTTCTTATGGTTACCCTCTGCACCATCATCCCCTCCCTCAACAAAGATGACCGGTTGGCGACTCTTCGCATCTTGGAGGTCTATTTCCATGTGCCTATCCACCCTGCGCATAGGAAATACTTCAGATTTACCCTGGGTGGACACCATTTCCAGTACGTGATACTCCCCTTCGGCCTTTCCACAGCACCGAGGGTATTTCCCAAGGTACTGGCAGTAGTTGCAGCTTATCTGCGCAGACAGGGAGTGTCCCTCTTCCTTTATCTGGACGACTGCCTTATAAGGGCTGACTCCCTTCAAGAAATACAAAACTCAGTCAGTACCACCATAGAAATCTTTCGATCCCGGGGCCTCCAGATAAACCTCTCAAAATGTCAACTCCAACCAAGCCAGGTGCTAGAGTTCATAGGGGCCCAATTAAACTGCATCACTGCCGCGGCATCTCTTCCCCATCACAGATTCCTAGCCATACAGGAGTTCATCCAACTCCACTGCACAGCTCCCCAGCTACCCGCCAAAGCATGTCTCCAGCTCTTAGGCTACATGGCAGTAGCCACCACTGTAGTTCCTCATGCCAGACTACACAGGAGGCTGCTACAACACTGGCTCAGCACAGTCTATACACCAAGAAGACACAGCCTCCTCAAGCTGGTTTTGGTACCAGTCACTCTCAGAAACTTGCTCCAATGGTGGTTGAATGCACAAAACGTGTGTGCTGGGGTCCCTTTCCAAAAACGAGCCCCCTCTGCTATGATCACCATGGATGTGTCCCAATTAGGCTGGGGAGCCCACCTCAGCACCCTTATCACACAAGCCCAATGGTTGCCTGCAGAGACCACTCTGCATATCAATACCCTCAAGCTCTGTGTGGTATTCTATGCCTGCCAGCATTTCCAGGACCACATCTCCAACTCCACTGTGCAGATTTTTACAGACAACCAAGCTGCAATGTTCTACATCAACAGGCAGGGAGAGGCTAGATCTTACCCTCTCTGCAAGGAAGCAGTCTGCCTCTGGATATGGTGCATTGCACACAACATAACCTTAGTTGCCTAACATTGCACAGGCAAAGACAACATAACAGCGGACTCTCTCAACAGGAACTTCTTCTCCAACCATGAGTGGGAAATGGATCCCACCACCTTACACTGAGTCTTCCAATGCTGGGATTTTTCCCCATATAGACCTATTTGTGACCCATGCCAACAAAAAGTGCCCACAGTACTGCTCATGTGCAGGCATCAGCTCACACTCCTTGGGAGTCGCATTCACGATACACTGGGCATAGCACTCCTCTATGCTTTTCTGCCGTTACCTCTTCTTCATCAAGTGATCAACAAAATCCAAATGGACAGGGCCAACATTATCCTCATAGCCCCGGACTGGCCGAGACAGATGTGGTACACTTACCTGCTCCAAATGTCATCCAAGTGGCCATGGCATCTCCCTCAGTTCCAGCATCCCCTCACCCAGCACTGCGGTCGCCTCCATCACCCACACCTCTGCACTCTCCAGCTCCAGGCATGGTTTCTCAGTGGCTCACTCCACTATAATCATAATGCATGAATCAAGTCCAAGAAATTCTCCTCAGTAGCCATAGAACATCCACTCGGCAATCTTACCTGTACAAATGGCAATGCTTCTCTTCTTGGTCCCAAAGAAACAATCTCGATGTGGTTTCAGCTCCACTACCTGTGGTCCTGCAATACATCATGGCGCTTAAGAACTTGGGCCTTTCCCTGAGCTCCCTTAAAGTCCATCTCACAGCAGTCACAGCTCTATACCAACCAATAGATGATACATCAGTGTTCACACACCTGATAATTAAAAGGTTTCTCAAAGGCCTGCAAAACACCTTCCTGACCATCAAACCATCAGTCCCTGCCTGGGACCTCAATCTCATTCTTAGGGCCCTAAGAAGAAAGCCCTTTGAGCCGATGGCAACCTGCTCGTTGCTCCACCTCTCCATGAAGGAGGCCTTCTTTGTGGCTATAACATCTGCCAGAAGGTTTGTAGAAATTGGGGCCCTCATGACGGACCTACTATACACTGTCTTCCATAAAGACAAGGTGGTACTTTGGCCTCACCCTAAGTTCATGCCAAAGGTCCCTTCTGTGTTCTATTGCAATGAACCCATCAGCTTATCTGTCTTCTTTCTTAAACCTCATGACAACGAGGCGCAAGCAACGCTCCATACCCTCGACCTCCGCAGGGCCATTGCGTTCTACATAGATAGAACCACACATCTGCAGAACCAACAGATAATTCATTTAAACTGCTGAATCATCTCGGGGACTCCCCATTTCCTCCCAGAGACTCTCCAAACGAATAGTGGAGTGCATAAGAGTAGCATATGCAGCCTTAGGCAAAGAACCACCTACACTGAACCAGAGCCATGGCTGCATCAACTGTCTATATTCAGGGCATTCCCCTGTTAGATATCTGTAAATCAGCTTCCTGGTCATCTGTCCATACTTTTGTGACCCATTATGCCCTCGACACACATCCCTCTGGTCTAGGGGAACACTGTTCGGTCACTCCTTCCTCACAGCTGTCCATAAGGATGCTACGCCGACTGAAGCTCCCGCCTCCAGTGGACACACTGCTTCATAATTACCTAAGGTGGAGCACCCACAGGGACACTCTTCGAAAAAGAAGAAGAGATGGTTACTCACCCTCCACAGTAACTGAGGTTCTTCGAGATGGGTGTCCTTATGGGTGCTCCATCACCCACCCTTCCTCCCTGCTGCTTCAGTGCATCATTGCGCATCCCTACCGGGGCAGAGAAGGAACTGAAAGAATCATAGCCCGCACACATGCATTAGCTGCCCGGCATGTGGAGTGTGCTGCGCATGCGTCAACTACCTGTCACTAGCACTGCTATTGAAATCTTCCATCCGTGTGCGCTGCAGTGCCCAAACACTTAAGGTGAAGCATCCACAGGGACACACATCTCCAAGAACCTCAGTTACTGCAGAGGGTGAGTAACCCTCTCTTCTTCAAGATGTGATGCAGATGTGTATTCCTGACCCATTCTCTGTCCCTTTGCATTTGAGTCTGATCTTTGGGCCTTTGGTTTGAAGAGGAGGAGGTTTGGGATGGCACAACCTCAAATAACTAGGAGAGAAGCAATTGCCATAAGGTGTAAGGGCTGCCCATCTGAGTACTGCTAGGCAAAATTCTCGGGCTGTAGTCCACTCGGTGCTCACATGTGTTAGTGGAATTTGTCTGCATCACATCTCAAAGAACCACAGTTATAGTAAGTAACCATTTCTTCTGCTCGTCTAGAGTGATAGAGGCTAAGGAAGCAACTTCTATTCCTCCTGCTTTTGGGATTTGAATAGTGCCTGTCCCTCCCCTCATGAACAGTGTTCCCTCTAAGATTTCCTATCCATGAGTGGAGTGATTTTTGTCTTTTGAGCCAATATTGAGGTCACGTGCACTTCTTTGGATGTGTGCCACTGGCACTCACCAGTGGTGCTGATCTCTGAGAGACTCTCCCAGCGCAGAGATCCTCAGCCTGGCCTCCCCTTGCTGGGAGCCCAAGCCCTGCTATCAAGCAGTGCCGCTCTCCTTTGATGGGGAGAAGAGATCTGCCTTCCCAGGGAGCACTGCTACCGGGGCAGTCTGTGTGCAGGGCAGGGGATGTCCTAGGCTGCTCCCTGCGGAGCTTGCTGCGAATCCCTTCCTGGAACAGAGGGAAGTTGCTGCCAGTGCCCAGGGTTTGCAGGGTGTGGGGAGCCTGGGGGTGGAGCAGCCAGGAACTGAAGGGGCAGGAGGCTCTGAGAGCCAGAGGGCAGTGAGGGAGGAGAAAAGGTGGAAAAGGTATGCAGGGAGCCCCAGGAGCAGCTGCACCCCAAACCCAAACCCAGCTCCGACCCCAGGAGCAGCTGCATCACGGTCCTGGCTCCAACTCTGGAAGTCACCCACCATAGGACCTGCACCGGGTGCAGCTGGGCAGCCACCATGTAGCCCTGGCCTCAGCTCCCGGGGTGGGGCCACATGGTGGGTGGTTTCCAGAGCTGGAGCCAGGGCCGTGGTGTAGCTGCTCTTGGGGCTGGGGCTGCAGTGCTATTTTTAGTACAGTGGCATCAGCCCCAGAAACAACCGCACTGCACCCCCAGCTCCAGCTCCTGCAGCCTCCACGTGGCCTGCTCTGGCTGCCGTTTAGGCCAGGGGTGCTTGGTGGGAAAGTGGGAGGCCAGGGCCGCATGATAGCTACCCAGCTGCTCCTTGGGCAGGGCCACATGGCGGGTGGCTGCCATGCGGCCCCACCCAGGGAGCAGCTGGGTAGCCACCATACAGCCCTGGCCTCCCACTCTCCCACCAAGCCCACCACTAGCAGCAGCTTGCTTTCCACATTCAAAGATATGAGCTCTGCTGAGGAGGTGGGTGGGATTAGAATTCTTATTGCATGCCTGTGTCGGCACGCACCTTAGACAGAACTTAGCTTATGCCCATATTCTAACTACTCAACTGCTACTGAGCACTCTGGAGTGCTGCAAAGGTAACATATACAGGAGGCAGAGTGGTCAAAGGGAACTGAGAGCCAGTCTCTGCTATGTCACAGAACAGCTGTATGCTTCTGGGCAAGTTACACCTCTCTGCACCTCCATTTCCCCATCTATAACACTAGAGGTATGTCTAGACTACATGGTTCCGTTGATGGAGCCATGTAAATTAGGTTTCTAGACATAGGGAAATAAAGTGGCGATTTTAATAATCGCCGCTTCATTTACATCAAAATGGCTGCCGCGCTGTGCCGATCAGCTGTTTGGCGACACAGCGCGGTAGTCTGGACGCTCCGCGGTCGACAAGGGAAACCCTTGTCGACCGCCCCGGTAAACCTCATTCCACGAGGCATAACGGGGCGGTCAACAAGCGCTTCCCTTGTCGACAGCGGAGCAGCCAGACTACCGCGCTGTGCCGCTAAACAGCTGATCGGCACAGCGCGGCAGCCATTTTGATGTAAGTAACGCGGCGATTATTTAAATCGCCGCTTCATTTCCCTATGTCTAGAAACCTCATCTACATGGCTCCATCGACAGAGCCACGTAGTCTAGACATACCCTAGGATAGTAACACCCTACAATGAAAAATGCTTTGAGATTTATGAATGAAAACCATTGTTCCTTGTTTTAAGAGAAGAGAGAAAGCAGTCACTCTTAGTGCCAGCTGAATAGATCGGTTTTAGAATGCAGGGGACCTCTATCCTGGCTGCCCCTTGGTCTTGTAGTAGGACTGCGGGAGATTCGTTGGTTAAGACGGAAAATTGGAGAGTAGGGGAATCATGGAGATGTGTGTAGGAGGAATGAAAAGTGTAAAAGGACTGAAAGAGGGTAGAAAGAATATGGCAAAACTTGTGATGAGAAAAAGGGCTCCATTAAAATGATGAGAGGGGATTTTTTTGGAAGAGGGAGGGCTGAGGATAGTATGTAAGGGAAGGAAAATATTTTCCATGTTGACTCCTGCATTTGCAAGAATATATGATGCAATTGCCTCGCCATGTGAAAATAGAACTAAAGCCCAGGATTGTCAAGGAGGGGGTGGTCTGAAGACAGAAAAACGGGATATTTAAAAGCATGAGTCTCCCAGCTTTGTGAAGTAGAGAAGACTTGGAGAACAAGCAAGCAGAGGCCATCCTGGAAGGGAGACTGAGTGAAGTTTCAGCATTCATTAAGGTTGCTTGCATATCTGTAGCAACGCCCTACTAAATCGAGTTTGAATCCGAAGAGACATTTATAGCTTTGGATGCATATTTCAATTTAAGCTAGTCCTATGTGTTCTTTGCCAGCAGCCAGTGTTGTGCCAAAGGGTGAGGAGCTCTGCACATCACCAAAGTAGGTAGATATGTCTACATAAAATCCATACTTGTAAAATGTGAGGATTCCTTACTTCTAACCTAAGTGTGTATGAGGAAGGAATACACCTCTGAGTGAGAGGGGTTGGGGTGTTAAGGGATAGTAGCCAAGACACAGAAATTTCTTCCTACAGCATCAGAGGGAGAAGTTGTAGATCCTAATGTGCCAAAAAAGGAGGCTTACAGCTTCCTGCACTGAAAAGACCAATGCCAGCCGATAAGAAAGGGCTCTGATGTCAGTTTAGGGACACAGTCATGTGCCAGAAATCCAGAATAAGCCTGTGAAAAATTAGGCTGAGAGAGCCTGAGCTTAGATAGTGGGGCTCAATGTGTCAAACATTAACCAAGTAGAGGAAAGCTTTGTGAAAGAGAACACCTGAGTTCTGGTGCAAAGATGAATGTTGTGGATGTTTGATTTTATAAAGGGGTGGGCAGGATTAATAATAATAATAAATATAAAAACCTGTCAATTTAATGTATATAAACTAGCTCTTTGAATCTGTATTCATAATTATTCTTAGACTATTTTGTTAGACTATTTCATTGCTGACAAAGCGGAGTGCACCAGTATTCACAGTTAGTTCAGACTATGGGAAATAGTTCAATACCTGAAATAAAACAAGACAAAAACTTCAACATGGCTGTCAGTTCTAAAAAACAGTCTGTCTAAACCTTTGAAAGGATACTATTAGCGGTACTGGCTAAATGGTTAGTGCATTAAATTTGTTTTCCTGTTTTCTCTGGTAATTCAGCCTAAAATTACGTGTCTCTTGAATTGGGATACTATAAAAGAAAAAAAATTTGAAAATTAAATTGTTTTTGCTGAGCTAATTTTCCTATTGGTTGCTGTTTTATTCCAACTCCATTCCTGATATTCTCTTTAATAGTAGAGCCTCAGATTGTTGTGTATGTTCAGTAAATAGTGTTAGTCTTTATCATCTACAAATGATCTTTCATTGGATATAGAGAAGGTTTTTTGTAGGTCTGTTGATTGATTAATCATAGTTAAATCATGCAATAACACATTTTTAAGAGATTAAAAATTAATTGCAATTAATCGCAGTTTTAATCACACTTAAATTTCAGTTGGTATTCTATTATTGTTATAAATATTTTAGAAGTTTTTCTACATTTTCAAATATATTGATTTAAGTTACAACACAGAATACAAAGTTTACTTTCTATTATTTTAATTATAGGGGTGCTAGAATAATTTGTATAGTGAAGGTGCTGAGAGCCATCGAACCAAACTGTAACACTGTATATAATGGAAACTGCCTCAAACCAGGGGGTGCTGCAGCATTTCCAGCACCTTAGTTCCAGCACCTATGATTACAAGTATTTGCAATGTAAACATGATGAACAAATCGTATTTTTCAATTCCTGTAATACAGGTACTATAGTGCATCTCTTTATCATGAAAGTGCAACTTACAAATGTAGATTTTTTTTTGTTTGTTACATAATTGCACTCAGGAACAAAACAATGTACAACTTATGCATCTACAACTCCACTCCATCCTACTTCTTGTTCAGCCAATTGCTCAGAGAGACGAGTTTGATTACATATATGGTATATAAGCTGGCAATATTACTTACAGTATCTCCTGAGAGTCAGAACAGACATTTGCTTGGCAGTTTTGTATTTGGCATTGCAAGATATTTACATACCGGATATGCTAAACATTTGTATGCCACCATTCCAGAGGGCATCCTTCCATGCTGATTATACTCATTAAAAATGTCTTAATTAAATTTCTGACTGAATTCCTTCAAGAAGAATTTTGTTCCTTTTCTGTTTTACCCACATTACCAGCATTATCTCCTGCAAATTGTAACCAGACTTATTTGTCTGAATGATTGGCTGAACAAGAAGTAGGACTGGGTGGACTTGTAGACTTGTACATTATTTTATTGTAAGTGCAGTTATTTTTGTACATAATTCTACATTTGTAAGTTCAACTTTCACAATAAAGAGATTGCACTTCAGTACTTGTATTAGGTAAACTGACACATACTATTTCTTTTGGAAATATTTATAATAAATATTAAAGTGAGCACTGTACACTTTCTGTGTAGTAATTAAAATCAAAGCATTTGAAAATACAGAAAACATCCACAAATATTTAAATGAATGGTATTCTATTAAACAGCATAATTAATTATTTCTTAAATCATACAATTAATCACAATTATTTTTTAATTGCTTGATAGCCCTACTTTTTTAAAGAGTATTATTTTCTCATTTGACAGTTTCCATTGACATACATCTCACCTTTCTGCCTTTTTCATAAACTCTTCATGACATAAATTTTACAACATTAAGTGTTGTGAATGAATTCAGCTTTAATTTACCTCAATTTTAATCTATATCAACAAATGAAGTAAACCTAATACAAACTTCAGACTATGATGAAAGGCATTTATACATAAATTAAGCTATTTAAGTAAATGATCTGCAGGTGAATGAAACTGCTGACTCCCTCAATGGCTGGTGAAGGTGCTGTTCCTTTGTCGTTACCTTTGTAATTTTCTGCTTGTTTCCTTATTTTGTTACTTACCGTAAACGCAGTCCCAGGAGAAGACCTTTCTTAGCCGCCTCATTTTGCTGCTAAGTCATCCCACTAATTTACAGGTACTTCAGCTGAGATGATTTTGGAAATGCTGACTTAGAGATAATATTTTGAGTATGTTAGGCAAGACATATCCTATCAAAGGCTAGTGCTTCTGGAATATTCTCCCATGAGATAGTCATTGATGAACATCCTTGGTATCTTTCAGGGCAACACTGAAAAGTTTTCAGTCATTTGTGTGTTTTGTTTTGTTGCATAGGAAAAGGATTGCTTTTTGGGGTATTTTTCTTGTGTGTTCTTTACATGGAGCTGTGTGTTTAATGTTTTGTTATAAATGTAGCCAAGCAACTTTATTGATGCCAGTTTCCAAAAGACAATTTGACTTGATTTTATTGTCTAAAACTTAAGGTATTTTTGTCATGCAGATGATGAAAGCTATTACTTGTTTAGCCACTAGATGGAATCATTACACCATTTGTGTTCATTTATAGTTGGTGAAGAGGGATGGACAAAGATGATGGTTGCTTCTCTTTCCTGTTTTAGTACCGTTTTAGTTCTCATCTATTCTTGTGACATGTCTACTTAAGCCACACTTACTTGGATCATTGGCCATATGATAATTAGTATTGATTGAGAGGGTGGCACTCTTCTCCTGTGAGTACCTCTTGTCTGGCCAAGTGCTTCTGCCTGCACTGCCTCTTTTTAAAAGCCTTTTGGCTACCCAGCCCTCTGTCTGAGTCATACTCCTGTGTGATACTCAAACCCTTTCTGGGGTACACACCTAACAGGGGCCCATCCCAGTCTCCTCTCCACATCTGTCTCTGTTTCCCCACTCTAAGAGAGTGGCATTTCCTCAGCAAGTCATCTTGCATTTCGAGGGAGCTCACAAGCCCTACATGCATGACTCCACTTTTTGACCTAGGGTCTTGTTTCTTACTCTGACCTTCTCTTTCCCCTCTTCCTGCTGGTGTGAATCTGTCTGAGTTTCTTTGCTAATCAGCCCACTGATTGCTTTAACCTGTGTTCCCACTGTCTGCTGGACCTTGACTTCTGTCTGCATCTCTTGGTCTCCTGCTGAGTTCAGGTTCCTGTTTGGGTCTCTGCTGTAGCTTTCCCAGCTTTCGGATGGGTTCCCCTTACCATCTGGGTCCCCACTGTAGCCTGCTCTGCTCCTGGGTTGATCTCTTCTTTAAAAGTCTGTGTTCCCACCATAGGTCTCTTGGCTTCTGGATGGGTTCCTTCTATGGCCTCTTAGCTCCCAGATTGGTTCCCTCTTCTACCTGGGACTCCCTTGCCTCAGTTTCCCTTTCTGCTTGGGTCCCAGTCTTTACTACACCTTCCCTCTGGGCAGTCTCAGACAGCCTGGTCTGTTGGCATCCCCCTGCCCTTTCTCCGGGGGCAGTGTCTCTTTATATGGCCCTCAAAGTGACAGTAAAAATACCTCCCGTGCCTTCTACTGGCCATGGCCCTCCTAATTTCTACCTTTGGCTTAGACCTATTCTCAGAGCTAGCCTGAGCCTTGTAGGTCCTATTGGGGCACTCCCCTTATGTGCCCAGGCTTCCCACAATCCCAGCATATTTGGGGGGGCCCTGTTACCCTAACAGGGGGTGGTCTCCTGCCAGTTTTATTGTCTGATGGAGTCTCCATACACCCTCCTGGTAGGGACACTCCCTCCTGAAGTGGCCCCTTCGCCCACAGGCGTAACAGTTCCACAATCTAGGCATTGGCCTCCAGGCCGTAGTGCCTGGTGTCCCCTGAGATCCATGTACCCACTCCCGTAGCAGTCCCAATAGTCCCCACTGCTGTTCAGTGAGTTGGGCTGCATAGGCCTTCCAGTAAAGGTCCCTCTTGAACATCTCCACCTATGGTCTCTCGAAGTACTTGTATTCTCTTGATGGGATTGAAAGATCCTTCTGACGCTGGGCTGGGGCTGGACTCTGTTGTGGTTGCTGTTGTAGCTCCTTCCATTCACCAGGTCCCGCTGTCTGGTGCTGTTGCTGCAGCACACTCTGCAGCTCCTTCATGGCCCTTATCTGCAGGGCCAGTCCAAGGGTCCCCACTTCTGGTACCACTTTGTAACAGCGTGGCACTCACCTCACATGGACACCCCTCATCTGACTGAGGGTGCGTCTTTGCCTGCAGTGCCTCTTTAAGACTTTTGGCTACTCAGCCCTCTGGCTGAGTCACATTCCTGAGTCACCTTCCGGGGTTTACCTCCGGTACCCTCTGTAGAGTGTCCTTCTGAGTCCAGTCTCTCGGTCTGTTTCCCCTCGGACTCGTTCCCCACTCAGTAGGAGAGTGGTGTCTCCAGGGCTTCTCCTCCTGGAGATAGTGTCCAACAGCTCCCCACTCTGAGCTGTCCCTGGCTCTGCCAGCCAACCCTCTTGACCTTCTACCTTCAGGCTGCAACTGAACTGTCTCTAGTCCTCCATCTCGTTTTGTAATCCTCCCTGGTCTCTGACTGGTTCCTCCAAAGCCTCTCCAGTCTCCTGGAGGACTTCTCTATGGCCTTTCTGGCCTTAGGTCTTACCCCTATTACACTGCTATAACTTAACATTTGTATCCATTTGACTGTCATCTAAAAACAGGTGAAGAATTTGCATAGACAGGTAATGTATAAGACATCATTTGATTCTGTTGCTAAGTGTTAAGGCAAAATATTTCTGTTGTTTGGAAAGGCAGATTATTCTAGATCAAATGTAGGACAGGAGCCAGAAATTCATGAGTTCTAGTTGTGGACCTACGCAGGGTCATGTTTGCACATTGCACTAAAACCCATGCTCATCCTGATGTGAGTTAGTTATAGTTGACTCTTCTGCACAAGTCTTTGATGTGTACACTATTAAAAGTGTTTACATGATCTTGTTACTGTAGTATATGACTGTCTCACAATCTATATTTATCTTATTCCACAGCATAAGATATGCTACTATTTTCATACAGATGTGGAACTGAGGCACAACGGCTAAGGTTTGCACAAGGTCACACAGGATATCTCTGGTGGAGTAGCACATTGTATCTTGCTCTAACCTAGCATCCTAACCACTGAACCATTCTTCCTCCTACTCAGGAAATATGTTGAAGCTATGTACTGAATCTGCCTGTTGTGTGTCCTTCCTATGGATTAACAGAGTTTTTAAAAGTCTCTCAAAGGCTGTCACTCTGCTGTCTTTCGCACAAGGAGAATTTGCTTTCTATAACTTATTTTAAAAAGGCTAGAATTAGAGTTCACAAAACAGGTGTTAAACCCCAAAATGTTGTTCAGTACATTCCTTTAAGAGTTGTCTAGCCTTTTTCTTTTTCTCTTCCAGAACACTTTAATTGGGATAATTACTTGAAAGAGACTGGATCACTAGCTGCTCCTCCACATTGTTTCAGACAGGTACACTACATTCTTTTATGTAAATCTGATTGTGTATTCTGTGCATGTTTGTGTGTGCATGTGTATTTAAAGAGGATCAATAGCAAGCCTTATATTAAGGGTGCCCAAGGCTTCCTTTTGTAACCCCCTCTTCTCGTTTGCTTATAACTTTGCCAAACATTAGTTTTTCTGTGCTTTGGTTTCTGCTTCAAGTCAAATTTCTTTGAGAGGTTGATGATAAATATTGCAGATGTCTTTCAAGAACAAGGCTAGTGGAAACTTAGGGGCTTTTGTCAATGTTTAAAATTTTTATAACTTTTTCAACAGTTTCAGCATGCTTCTCTATGGTTTAGAGCAAGAATGTGAAATTTGGCAGAGGATCAGAGTAGTGCCTTTTGCTATCTTTTACTGAAATTCCTTGTTTTCCCTTCTATATTAGAACTTACTCAGCACTTGTCCCTTAATTTTTTGAACCTTGCAATTGCACTGTGCTGGCTCACAGCACTCTGCGTCTCCAGCATCAGTCTGAAGTAGCGATACAGAACTAAACCTCTGAGCAGGACCAAATAATACGGTGGCTGCTGCTGCTTTTCCCTCAGCAGAATTAACAAGAGTTGGTATAAGAACACAGCAACCAATATACTTTTTTGAAAAAACTGTGAAATCCATTTGGCATGTGTATGTACCATTGAGAATTTTCTCTAAAAAATGTAATTACAATTGTATTACAGGAAGTTTGAGATTTTTTTTCTACATATTTCTGTTAAACATTGCAATAGCAATGTTACCTGTTCTGATCACTGGAAAGGGTCATGCCAATCTTGTATTTTGGAAATGAAGCCCATGTTGAAATGTCATAAAAGGTAATCAATAAAACATATCCTGAAGTTATCTCTTGCACTTCTTGTTGGGGAAAAATTAATTTTAGAACATTGACAAGACAAGAACCAATGGGTTTAAGTTGCAGCAAAGGAGGTTTAGGTTGGACATTAGGAAAAACTTCCTAACAGGGTGGTTAATGACTGGAATAAATTGCCTAGGAAAACTGTGCAATCTTCATCACTGGCGATATTTAAGAGCAGGTTAGATAAACACTTCTCAGGAATGATCTACATGGTGCTTGGTTCTTCTATGAATGCAGGGGACTAAACTTGATGACCTCTAGAGGTCCCTTCCAGTTCTAGTATTGTATAAAAATCATAGATTCTGGGGATGTGAAAGGTTAACTGGTGAGGTCTTCTGCAGACAGGGACTGCTCCAGTTGTCCAGAGCAGTCCTTGATCACAGCAGTCCCGGGCATGCAGCAGGCTGGGGCTGCTCCAGCTGAACTGGAGGGGCCCATGCCTGCAGCAGGATTGGGGAGGAGGCAGCTCCAGCCCAGGCACAGCCCTCCCCCTCTGGCTGTGCCCTCTTTAATCGGTTAGCTGGTTACACATCACATTAATTGATTAACCAGTTTAAATGGGATTTGGCATCCGTAATCCATCCTTTCAATGAAGATGTTTCAGAAATGTTTCTAGGAGGTAAGCAAATATTTCCAGTGAGAGAACACAGGTTTTGGTGTACAGGTCGTCCTTGCTATAAATCCAAGCTACGTTCCAAAAAACAACTTACAGCGAAACAACTTAAAGTGGGGAATTTTTTTCCCGTGGCTGGCTTCCATTTGCGCATATTGGGGGGTTGTTTTGCACGCGTTAAGAGTGGGGAATGGGAGGACTTATAATGCATCAGTTCCTATAAGCATCAAATACTTTAGTGTGGGAAGGGTGTATACTGAGGCAACTTATAGCGGGGACACCCTGTATTCGGTTTTTGCTATGTTTATTTCTTTTGGAGTTCAGTGGTGTCTTGATGCTTTTGCTCATCTGTCAGCTTAAGCCCAGCTTGTGAGGCCACTAAAGTCCCAGGCATGCCATTCTCATTTCATTCTTCCTTCTCCTAAGTATTCACAACGTAGGGTACTTTAAAAGTAAATATTAAGTCTTTGATATAATATCCTTTGGCCTCTCAAGAACAAACTTTAACGTCTGGTTAAGGATTCCAGAACCCATCTTCCAGTAGCATTGCCATGGCTCAAACCAGCTTCCCTAGCTCACTAGTTGCCAACTTCTTTTCCTGCTTTATAGTATCTCTTGGCTGTCTGAAGGCTTCTGTTTTAATCTCTGAAGGCCTGAATTTAGCTGCACAACCTGCCTGTCATGTGACTTAGGCTCACTTCCCCCAATGAAAAAAATAAGTGTCACGGATGAAGTTGGTTACATTAGCCCTTGACGAGCCAGTCACCCTATGATATCAGCTTCCCTCTCCCTCAAATCAGAACACATTTTTTTAGAAGGAACTTTTCTGCTGCTCACTTCTTCTGATTTTGAGTGGCATGCTCTTCTCAGCAAACTCAGATTGCTTCCATGCAGGGGGAAAAGTGGGAAAATAAAGCTTTTGTTTTGTGTTTATTTTTGGGGATAAAATAAGAGGGCAAAGAGCAACTATAATCTACTAAGAAACTATATAAAAGCAAATAGAGCATGATCCCTAATGGGCAGCGAGTAGCTCTGTTTTTAGTCAGGGGCAGTTCAGCAGGAACTGAGGGGAGTGAGCCCACACACGCTGACTGTGAGCCTAACGGACACTGATACCAAAGTTCTTCAGTCAGTCGCTCAGGGACACAAGCACACCTACAGTGGAGCACTCATAAGCATGCTACTCAAAGAAGAATTTGCATACACTGTGCTTAGATCAGCGTGAGCTGCTGAAAACAGGCATGCTTCATGAATAGCATACGCCTACAAGCAACACTGAGAGGGCGGAGCGTGGAGATGGGGGCATTTGAGCACACCTACTGACGTTGAGCTGTTCACATATCTGAGAGCTATTATTTCAGGTCCTATTTATCTCCATGGGGTCTTCTGAACCAGAAGATCTCCTTAAGAGGAATGGCCACTTCTATGAGACAGGTGGGAGTGCGGAGCCCATTTTCCCTACACTAGGTTCAGATTTTGGACAGAAACTCTGAAGTCTTCCTTTTCCTGCCTTCAGCTAGTACACACACTTCATAGAGTTTGCCACTTTCCCTTCAAGCTTTGCAGGAGAGGCAAGACAGAGGATGGAACTGGTGTGGTGGTGAGAGGTCTCAGAGCAGCAGGAATGTGAAGCCACAGATCTCAAGCATTGAAGTGTGTCTGTGGGGGCATAGAGCAACTGTGATGATGGAGAGAAAGTTGGAATTGGAGCAGTGGTAGTTCATCTGTGTAGCTAGTGGACTATGGTAGGAGCGATAGGAACAAATGAGGGTGGTACTGGAACAATGCACAGTAGAGTGGGATAGAGAGAGAAATATCCACATAAATCAAAGTTCCTTTACTTTTTATTTCCTGGGTTTTAGAGGTTTAGTAGCTCTCCACATTCTGGAATCGCACAAGTCACCACAGGAGAACCGTAACTCTGTACCAGCTAAGTTTTTGGAGGCACTTAAGTCTAAGTGACTGAAGTATCATTTAGCAAAACATGGACATCTGACCAGTTTCAAAAGTATGGTTATTTAGTACCCAGATCTAAAACGCTCTCCAGATTTTTCAAAACCCACCACGACCACTACCTACTTTGATTTTTGCCACAAGAGACACCCCCCCCCTATAATTTCATTTTAATAAAGGATAGGGTTTTTTGCATTGCCATACCCTTCCCTGGGGACTATTCCAATTCTCAGTTAACTCAGTAGAAACCTGAACCTTCAGCCTTTTATATTACCATGGATACAAAAACATTATTTGACCCTCAGTGTATATTAGATAACCTATAGTCTAATTACACACATTTTCAGAGAAAATTATTTGGTCCAAATGTAAACAACATTTTTGCAAAGTGAGCCAGCCAAATTCCCAAACCTTTGCTTTGCTCACAGGTCCAAATCTGTGCTTATAGACACAAACAAAATTCAGTTAACTGTTTTGTAGGACCTGATGGCATTGGATTTCAGTGGGGCTGATGGAGTGAGTATTGGTTGATACTAAACAAACAAACATGATCACTGCACAATCTTAACAGCTGTGTCTGGTAGAGTTTCTGTTAAACTTCCATATTGGGAACAGAGTTATTTAGATGTTCCAAAATAGTACACACTACTATTACAGTGTTGTATAGATGCACACTTAAGCAATACAGGCAGGGGCACCACTTAGGGAGAGTGGGGCAGTATCTTTGCTGTCCCTCAAGTTTCTTATTGGAAGTCTGCTCATAGTGTACACCCCAGTCCCAAGCAGAGCTTTTAGCTGCAGTGCCGTGCAGACAGCTCTCCTCCTCCAGGGTCAAGGGTTCTCCTAGTCAGTTTCCTCCATTGTGCTAGCTCATCCCCACCAGAATACCACCTTGTCTGCCTCCATCAGTCAGTAGCTGACTATAGGGAGTGACAGTCCTCCTAACCAACAGTAGCAGGACAGTGAGCAGGGCCTTTGGGTATGGCTCAGGCAAAGAGAGGTCAGGTAAGGGGTGGGTGGCTGGGTGGATGGGTGTGGTGGGGAGCACAGGGTCCCCAGGGGAGATGGTGGGAGCAAAGGGTATATTGTTGGGGCACAGGGGAAGCACAATACTAATGGGAGGAGCATAGGGTACCCTGGAGTGAGAGTGGGGAAACATAGAGGTCCCACTGGTGGTGGTGTGGAAAAGAAGTGTGAACACAGAGGTTCCCTGTTGTGGTGGTGGGAAGGAGAAGGGCAGCATATGGGGACAGGAGGATCTATTTCCAGGAAGAGGTGAGACTATGGGGCAGAGTCCTGAGAGAGGGGGCAGTGAAGGTGGAAGAAGCAGCTGAGGGAAGAGGAGCTGAAAAAGGGTGAGGGACTCAGAGCAGTTAAGTGGGACTTTTGGAGCCTGTTTGTCCTCAGAGAATTGGGGAGCACTTTCACCTCTTCCTGGGAAGAGGCCAGGGACAGACCCTTCTGGTCCTGAGTTGTCACATCCATTAGTGGTTATGTGTCTATTCTGTGCTACAAAGTCTGCCAGGAGCTCGGGGGAGCTTGTGGCCAACCCAGATATCAACATGTACTCGACCAATATCCCATCCATTAAGTACCCTTTAGCTATCACCAGCAGGCATCTCAACAGCTGACTGTTACAGTAGCATCCAAAGTTCTTAATCAGCAAAGTCCCTCAGACTGCTAACCATAAGAAGGGCCCAGTTCCTGCCCCATAGATCTCAATCTAATCCTTATAATTTCCTACAGAAGGCAGGCAAGTATTATTCCTATTTTACAGCAATGGGAACCGAAGAATGGTGTCCAAATGCAGAATAGTACTTTCAAAAACACAGAATCGTAGAATACCAGAACTGGATGGGATCTTGAGAAGTCATCGAGTCCAGTCCCTTTCTGTCACAGCAGGACCAAGCACTATCTAGATCAGTGGTTTCAAACTACAGGTCACGACTCATTAGTGGGTCATGGAATGTCAGACCCAGTGTCTCTTTGCTGCATGGGGATCAGATGACCAGTGAGGGTGCTAAGGCAGGCTACCTGTCTGTTCTGGCACCACAAAATGCACTGTGTTCCGGAAGCAGCCAACAGCAGGCCTGGCTCGTGTGTGCGCGCATGCGCGTGCGGGAGTAGCTCTGCACTTCCATTGGCTGGGAACCTGCTGCTGGCTGCTTCTGGGGCACAGCATACTCTGAGGTGCCAGGAGAGACAGGAAGCCTGCCTTAGCACCCCCGCTGCACCACTGACTGGGAGCTGCTCAAGGTAAGTCCCTCCTGTCCCAGCTCTGACCACCACCACCCCCCAGCCAGAGTCCCCTCCTACACCCCAAAGCACTCATCCTCAGCCCCATCCCAGATCTTACACTCTAGTCAAATTATGTTGGGTCAAGGGCATCAACAGTTTTCTTCAACTGGGTCATGAGAAAAAAAGTTTAAAAACCACTGATCTAGACCATTCCTGTTAGATGTTTATCTAACCTGCTCTTACATATCTCCAATGATGGAGATTCCACAACCTCCCTAGGCAATTTATTCCAGTGCTTAACTACCCTGACAGCCAGGAAGTTTTTCCTAATTTCCAACCTAAACCTCCCTTGCTGCAATTTAATACAGATGGACGGATGCACACATTTTCTCAAATATATAGTAGATAGTGAGAAAATAGGGCTTCTGTTGTTAAGGTTGAATGATGATTTCTGTTTGAAGGTCAACTTTTCTAAGTCTTCTAAAATTGACATGCTTGGATTCTTTTGAAATTTGGTATACCTGAAGAGGGTTATTTGGGACAGGGCTTTTGAAGATATGCATCCTGAAATTGCAATTTGTCAGAAGATTTCTAGATAGTCAAAATTTTGGTGTTTTTATGTGCAGAACTAGAGATCAAACTGTTGATGTGGTGACAGTCAAGATGGCTCAGTCTATTGAGTTTTGTCAAAGATAAAGCATGTAACATCCACTATATCTTTTGGGAACTCAACCAGAGAATGGTATTTACGTAAAAAAATTACGATGGACCTGTGCCAAAACAGAAGCCATTTTATTTACTTTAAATCTTACATAACAATGGCCATACTGGGTCAGACCAAAGGTCCATCTGTCCCAATATCCTGTTTTCCAACAGTGGCCAAAGCCAGATGCCCCAGAGGGAGTGAACAGAACAGGGAATCCTCAAGCAATCCCTCTCCCATCATCCATTCCCAGCCTCTGACAGAGGCGTGGGACACCATTTCTACCCATCCTGGCTAACAGCCATTGATGGATCTAACCTCCGTGAATTTATCTAGTTCTTTCTTGAACCCTGTTAAAGTCCTGGTCTTCACAACCTCCTTTGACAAGGAGTTCCACAGGTTGACTGTGTGCTGTGTGGAGAACTTCCTTTTGTTTGTTTTAAACCTGCTACCTATTAATTTCATTTGGTGACCTCGAGTTCTTATGTTGTGGGAACAAGTAAATAAGTTTTTCTTATTCACTTTTTCCACACCAGTCATGATTTTATAGACCTCTATCATATCCCCCCCTTAGTCTCCTCTTTTCTAAGATGAAAAGTCCCAGTCTTTTTTAGTCTCTCTTCATATGGGACCAGCTCCAAATCCCTAATAATTTTTGTAGCCCTTTTCTGAACCTCTTAATGCCAATGTATTTTTTTTTGAGATGAGGTGACCACATCTGTACGTAGTATTCAAGATGTGGACGTACCATGGTTTTATACAGAGGCAATAAGATCTTCTGAGTCTTATTCTCTATCCCTTTTTTAATGATTCCTAACATTGTTTTCTTTTTTGACTGCTGCTGCACGTTGGATGTTTTCAGAGAACTATTCACAATGACTCCAAGATCTCCCTGAGTAGTTCTAGCTAAATTAATCCCCATCATATTGTGTATATATAGTTGGGATTATTTTTTCCAATGTGCATTATTTTACATTTATCAACATTACATTTCATTTACCATTTTGTTGCCCAATCTCTTAGTTTTATGAGATCTTTTTGAAGCTCTTCACAATCTGCTTTGGTCTTCACTATCTTAACTTTTGTAAGTGCTCTAAAATCCAGCTAGCTATGTGTATTGCTTTAAAATTTGGTTTTCCTCATGTAGAGGTGCAGGATAGTGTTAGTGAGCCAAATTTTGGGTCATTTAACCAATAGGCTCCTGAGTGACAGTGCTCCTTCCCCAAACCACCCCAAACTAAAACAAAAAGCAGTTTCCTGCTGCTGTCTTGTACTGTTAAACTGAGAGGAAGTAATGACCGGATGAATCATGGTTCTGGTTGAGATTGATGACTGTGAACTCATTCTTCAATTAATGTAATTTATGGATAAATGAAGAACAAGCCCCACATAAAACAAAGAGTTTTGGAATGAGTGGCTGGAGACTGCTACAGTTTGAGAATGATGGGTGGCAGTTTTATTTTGGAGAGATTGTAATCAGAGCCGTTGGGGAAAAACGGATATATGAATTCATCCCGGGAGTGGCTGGTTATTAAAGCACAGAAGAATGGAAGAATGAGGGGGAAGGGTCTAAGGCTGCAGCAAGGAGGAGGGGGTAACTGGGGATCTGCTGGTAGGGGAATGGAGAGAACTTGGGGACTCAGATAAGGTAGGTATGGGGGTCAGGGAAGACGGTGGCATGGGAAACTGGGAAGGGGGAGTGAGTGTTAAGAAGACTTGGGGAGACTAGAGGCAATGTCAAATGCCAGTGTCTCATTCACCCCATCAGTGTGTGTTTCCATATCTGACGGGCTTTGCCTCACCGACAGTGTCTTAAGTCCCTCTTGTGCCCTCTGTGTATGTGCCAGGATCGGGGGCCCATGCCTATCTACAAGGGTTGGACCTCCTCCTATTGTCTCTTATGTGAGCTGGGTTCAGGTGGGGGCTCACTCCTTTATGAATGTTTGAGGCCCCTGCCCAGCCCCCCACGAGAGCCAATATCTGGGGAAGTTCTGCCCCTTCAGGTATGAAGCTGAAAACAGCCATACTTTATGCATAACCCTGGGCAACAGAGGGAGGGAGACATGGGCCAAATGTCTCTCCCCACACCCATTTTTTGTCCTTTAATAATGTTAGATGGAATCCAGTGGATGAGAAGGAATGGTTTGCAAAAGGAGGTGACAAAATTTCAGCAACTGTGGAGATAACTGTAAAGAAAAGTGTGTTAATGGGGCATATTAGGGCATTTCTGAAAGAGAGCAATGGGCAATCTAAAACTATTTCCTGAGTTTCAGATGTTTGGGTTTTGGTGAACTCATTGTTGTGCAAGGGGTGACATACCACCAAGAAACCTTAACTCTGCATTAACTAAGGGTTTTTTTTTGTTTTGTTTTTGTTCTTTTGCAGTTGAATATACAGAACTGTAGAATTCAGCTAGAATAAAAAGAATGCACAAATAAGTGAGAAACCAGTAAAATAGGGTTTAAAGATATTTGTAAGCCAATGCTCTACAGGCACAATGGTTAAATTTATTTTAGAATTATTTTATGTATTTATTTATTATTATTATTAATCTGAAATCTGTGTCCTTTTCTCTCACTTTGTCCTGTTTGTTTAGATTGAAAGCTCTTTGGGACAGGGGCTCTTACCATATGTTTATGCAGCACATAGAGCAATGGAGGTCTGATCTCAGTTAGCTTCATGCACTACCATAATATCTATCTATCTATCTAGCTATCTAATCTTAGAGAATTTGTGTCTGTCTGTCCATGAGCCCATCTGTCTGTCTGTGAGTCTGTTTGCTAAGAACTCCTCCTAAACAGTAAGAGTTAGGACCACCCAAATTTGGTATGCAGCTTCTTTTTCTCCTAACTTAAAGTAAGGTCCGGGTTTGGTTGTACCAGGACATTGGGATATGTGTGGCATTTCATTGTTTTCCATCACGTGGAAAGGAAGGGGGCTGATCGGAGGGATAGTTGTACTGTCAAGTGACCACTGGGTGCAGTGAGCACAGGGGACAGCTGTGCTATAGTGACCTTAAGGGATCAGCTGCACCAGGAAGAGTGGCCAGCTGGGACCAGGGCTCTGCATGTTGCTGGCCACCTGCTTGTGTAAGTGGCCCCCTGGCCTTAAACCCCTCTCCCTTGACCACAGTGCCAGATGGGGGTAGGGAAGCCCTGCTGCCCAGAGGAGCCACAGACTGGGGCCAGGCAGTGGAGCCCTCCCCTCTGTCTCCCAATAAGCTGCAGGCCAGAGCCCTGGCTTTCTCCCCTCCTTTCTAGACAATCTGGAGGCCAGGGCTGGCCAGTGTAGCCCTGCCCCTTCCCTCCTCCAGGACCAACATCTCCCTGCCTCCCTTGCCCCCAAAGAGTACTGCCAGAGTCAGGTTGCGCAGCCCCCCCTCCAAGGAGCACTGTTGTCCTGGCCCCCTCCAAGGTGCATTCCTGCAGATGTGCAGCACTGCCTCCCCCCAAGGAGCTGGTGGCTGGGCAAGCCCCTCACACTCCCTCCAGGAGCAGTCAGAGGGCCAGCAGCTGCAGTGCCATCCTCACCACTGCAGGCGGCCCCTGTAAGGCCCACGCCAGACCTCCCAGCCCTCTGCCCTGAGCCCTCCAACCCTTACCCTGAATCCTGAAACCCCCCTGTTCGGACTCCCCTCACACCTCCCAGGCCCCCCTACCCTAAGCCCCTCACCTCCTGTCCTGACTCCTGCACCCTGTACTACCTCCCTGAGCTCCCCAATCTCTGCCCTGATTCCTGCATGCCGCCACACCACCAGCCCCCTTCTCTGTAGAACCCGAGCAATGCTGGGTAAGTCTTCCAGTAATAAATATTATGTATGATTAGCTTTTTAATGTAACACCCCCCCCCAAGTATTAAGATTCAAACGAATTTCTCTTTAAGAAACTAACTTTTCAGTTTAAATGGTCTCTCTCAGCTTGACAAGCAATATCCTGACATTGAATTGCCCTTTAAATGTAATATGCCTGGGCTCCCCTCTCAGACATCCTGCTGTCTGAATGCTGCATTGACAGATGAGAGGCCTCCACCCTCTGAATCTCTCGTCTTTTTACTGTGTAGAGCTCTGATGGCTCCTTCAGGGCTCCTGCTGTTCATCTGGGGTCTGTCTCATACCGTGCATCTGTACTCACAACAACAGAAACCCAAGCTTTCAATATTTTTAAAATTTCAGAAAGGCCAACGAGACAAGAAAAACAAACCCATTTGTTATCCTAGTAAGTCCTGCATCACACTTTCCTGCCAGGCTGGACAGACACCATTCCTACCATTGACTGACATCTGTCTATTTTAAATCGATTACATTGATATATATTTTGTTGGGCATGAATACAAGTTTCTCTGGTCTTCTTTCTTCCTCACAGTTTTGGATCTGATTGATTGATTCTGATCTTCAGTGGAAAGCTACTAGATTTAAAAAAGCCTTGTTTAGTGCTGTACAGTTGTCATGCATCAATTATTTTTGCCCACTTGATATAGCAGTTTCTTAAAGGACCTTCCTCTCCCCTTTTCTTCCTAATTTATGGTATGCTAAACACTGAGCCAGCATCAAAGGCCAATTACCAAAACAGAAGTGATGATGCAGGTGTCTTAAGTCCACAAAGTAATGGATGCTAATAGGGATGGCACTGGTATCTTTGCATCCAGTGACTGAACTTCAGGATGTGGGGTGTGTGTGTGTGTGTGTGTGTGTTCATTCAACTATGAAGGGAAATTACTGGACTAGGACCTAGAACACCTAGATTTAGATCTCAACATTGCCACAGACTTCCTATATGGCCTTAGTTAAATCAGCTTCTCTCTTTCCATTTCCCATCTGTAAATGGGGTATCTATTTAGATGTAAGTTCTCTGAGAGAGGGACTGTCTTTTACTGTTTACACAGTGCCTAGCATAGTGGTGCCATGATGTTGCTTGAGTTCTCTACGCCACTGGTTTTCAACCAGCGGTGCATGTAACCCCAGAAGTATGCAGAGATCTTCCTGGGGTACATCAACTCATCTGAGTATTTGCCTAGTTTTACAACAGGTAACACAAAAAGCACTAGCAAAGTCAGTACAAACTAAAATTTCATACAGATAACTTGTTTATACTGCTGTACATATTGTATACTGAAATGTAAATGCATATTCAAATGAGTTTATTTTGGAAATATATGGTAAAAAAAAAAGTAAGCAATTTTTCAGTAAAAGTGTGCTGTGACACTTACAAAATCAGACCTAACAATATAAGTAAGCAGTTTTTAAGTGAGGTGAAGCTTGGGGATGCGCAAGACAAATCAGACTCCTGAAAGGGTATAGTAGTCTAGAAAGGTTGATAACTATTGCTCAAGGCACTAGTGTAATACAAATAACAATAATGTAGCAGAAAATTGTGTTTATGTATGTAGGTTTCTTCATGCCATAAACCTTAATATAGCTTCTGCTATAACATCATATCAGATAGTTAGCTTTGACTTAATGATATTTTTTATTTTTCTTTCCGTCTTGTATTCTCACTTTCACCAAATGATCCTCGGTCTCCTCCTCATCAATTCTTGTTCTTCTGATGGCTGAGAATTCATCATATTGATGTAGAAGTAATACCAAGCTTCTAAAGTAGTTGCCACCTTAGTTTTAAAAAGTGGCTTCATTGAAATTGTATCTAATTCGCAGTGCTTTTTTGAAACACCATTTGTTATAATTAGTTCTAATTCTGGTAAATCATTGTAATATCTTCCACCATTATCAGTATAATCATTGCCCTCTTGTGGAGTCTGGCAGTGCCATTCTTAAGTTGTGCACCAACTACTAGCGTACAACATGGCCTCCAAAGAGTATTCCAGCAACTTCCAACCACCACGCTATGGCCAAACCAAGCCCCATGTCTCTGTGACCCACTTTTCACCAATTGCTCTCCTAACTGCCAGGGAGTCTTCCGCTTGCTCCTTACTTCTGAGCCTTCAGTACAGGAAAGAAAAACAGCATTTGAACTGCTAGAAGATTCATTATGATACTTGAGAATTAGCCATTAAGCCAACAGAAACCAATGGGCTGGTAAAACACTTCCAGGGTTTTAGAAAACCTGAGGATTTTACAGTTCAGGGGAGAGAGGCTTTGAACTCTGTGGTCTCTAGTACATGGAAGCCAAGCCTCCTGCTCGGGTGTTGCTAAAAAGCAGTTCCAGCTAGCCAATTGTTTGTACTCACCTAGTCATTTTTCACTGATGAAAATTCATAAACTGGTAAGTACATGTCTTGATCAATATGAGCACTGTGTTTATAACTGTCCAATAAAAGTTAGCAGCACTTTTCAAGATATCTGTCTAAATAGCGCTGCTGCTTTTTTTCCAAGCTGGGAGACAAAAACAAGAAAAAATATCTTTTTTTTTCCCCACCACCCCCTCCTTTAGTCTAGGATCCCACCTAGCAATGATTTCAAAGTTGGTATGAAACTGGAAGCCCACGACCCACGCAATGTTACCTCAGTGTGTATAGCTACAGTAATTGGAATCACTGGTGCCAGATTAAGGTTGCGGCTTGATGGAAGTGACAACAAAAATGACTTTTGGAGGCTTGTGGATTCCTCTGACATACAGCCAATTGGGACCTGTGAAAAGAAAGGGGGGATGCTCCAGCCGCCACTCGGTAAGGAACAGTGTTTCTGAATTAATGACATGACTCGGTCCACAAACGACTGCTTTCCTATGGTTAGAGTTATTTTGTTTCCTGGGCAAGTACTGCTGCATGAAATAATGGTTCAAGGGAATGTTAATAGCAGAAGAAAAAAATGCTAAGTAAAAAAGCTAATAAAAAGAGTAAATGAGCTGGATACCACTTTGTGCATTATTGTGTCTAGGAATGGATTAAAAGAATTAGAATTTGAGCATGAGTTCTATCCAAAAATTTTTCTTTCTTCCCAGAATCCCGCCTCTTATTATGAGGAGGGACAGACCTTGATGGGCTTTTCAGTGATTGCTTGATGTTTTAAACATTAATATTACATTAATCTACTTAATTTATTCTCCTTCACGGCATAATGTATACAGAACTATGGCATTAAATTGCTGTCCCTAGGGCTCTAGTATACTTTCAATTGTGGAGAAGAGTCCGAAAATGCTTCCTAAAACCATTTGCCTTACAACTTGCACGAAACTCCCAAATTTGGGTCTCTATTATATCACATGCATTGCAAAAGGGAGACACTTTTTAATATTTTAGTAATTCTAAAAACTGACAAACTCAATTATTTCCACAGGAATTTAATTTTTCTAAGCAAAATGAAATGCATCTAAATTATGTTCTTGCCACTTCACGGTCCTAAATGCCTCCTCCCATAAAACTCCAAGGAGTAACAGCTTGGGTTTTGCTGCTTCGTTCCTCTACATTCCTATCTAATTTAAGATTAGGGGACTGAAGTGATGGCTCATTTTGTTTTTAATGCACTCTGCATGTTCATTCACTCTTTTCTCAGGCCAAGTCTACATAGGGGAAGGATACGCAATTCTAGCTATGTTAAATATGTAGCTGGAGTCAGTGTACCTTAGTTCAAGTTTCTGTACGGTCTCCACAGCTAGGGTTGCCAGATGGTTGAAACAAAAATACCAAACACCCGCGCACCCCCTCAAAAAACACCGGGGGAAAAAAAGAGGGGGGGAGACCAAAGTTGCTGAGCAAAATAATAAAAAAAAATAGAACAGCATGTCCCCTTTAAGAGTGAGTGCAGGGATAGGAACAGGGGAGTGGTTGAGCACTAAGACCCAGGGGAGTCATTGCTTCCCCTTGGTCTTTTTGCCGGCAGCCTTGTGGAACCAGGTAAGCATGGGGCCGGAGGGAGGCTCGGGGGGGGGGGGAGGGACGGGCGGAGGCCGGACACTGAGTGTTTGTAGGGTTGCCAGGTGCCTGGCATTTTCGCCTCCTGGCTGGAGAAAAAAATCAGAAAATACTGGACATCTTAGGTATCTGGTATTTTCTGAATTTTTTTACCGGACAGGAGCGAAAATACCAGACTGCCTGGGTGAATACCGGACACCTGGCAACCCTATCCACAGCAGGATGCTTCCCTTACTCCTCGCAGGGAACAGGTGTACCAGCACTGATGAGGGTGCCCTCTAAATTTGATTTCTACTAGACCCGCTAAATTGAGCTCTGAAAGATCGACTGTGGCAGTGTTGATCTTCTGCATAATGAAGACAAGCCCTCAGTCTAGGCTAGCTCTTGGATGAGAGAGGAGACAGAAGGACCTATAGTTTTTTTTCAAACTGACTGCATGGTATTGTATTAAACTACAAAAAAGGGAAAGCAGCATTTTTATTCTTCACAGTAAAGTTTCAAAGCTACATCAAGACAGTGTTGAGTTGTAAACTTTTGAAAGAACAACCATAATATTTTATTCAGAGTTACGGACATTTCAGTGTTACGATCTACCTCCGTTTCCAAGGTGTTTGTAATTCTGAGGTTCTACTGTAGTGCAGTTTTGCTGACCCACATTGTTATGGGATGATTTGAAACCAATTGCCTTTTTAATTAACACCTTTTTAAAAATTAATTGATACCTTTTTTCTTCGATTTTTTCCTATCCCTGTGTTACGCATGCCCTATGGACTTTCCAAGGAAAAGCCACTAACTAGAAGCTAGCTAACTTTCCCCTGTTATGGAAGCCTAATGAGTACTGCAGCTGGGCAGGGCACCAGGAATGGCTGTTGTCAAGGCCCTCTTGAAGCCTTGTTTGGGCTGGTGCTGTTATCACGGCAGATCTTCAGGCAGCTTTTCCACTGTAGAGTTTCTAGTTGTCTTCTCTTGTGCAGGTATCTTCTTAAAGGGGTTAAGCAGTGTTCCGCTCTCTTGCTGGTTCCTATCCCTTCAGAGCTTTAGCCTGCTGACCGTGACTCTTCTGTACTGTTCTGGTTCATCACATAATTTATTACAGCCCAGCAGCTTGCAGTTGAGCTGTGGCATCATCACTTAGTCACCTCCGTCACACATCTTCCTATGTGACCAAGTCATATTCACTCCTATGGGCTCAGTGCATTCTTATGGGGTTTTCTGGGCAGCCTTTGGATGAACCCTACCTACTTCCGCACTAGAACCTCTATTCGTTTGTATGGGGTTTTGCTGAGTCATTCTCCACAGGAAGTGGAATTTACCTTTACATCACAAAGAGTAAAACTCTGACGTCAGACGCAGTGGACCCCGTGAGCTGCATGGTGGAATTTCCCACTATATTTCATCATTGTATAACCATCATTACTGAATTCCCTAATTTAAACCATTATTAATTTGTATGTAACTGAAGCTTATTTCTGTAACTAATTGCTGTTCTAAGCAAGATAAAGAGTTCCAACAATATTGCCACTCTCTTTATGTCAAATTAAGCATTCTGCAATTTCGACAAAATTTAAACCCATTCCGTAGTTTTTCTGCAGATCTTCAATTTAGAGTGAAGTAAGATTGTTTGGGCAACTGAGGCAGAAATCTTTCATCACAGTACAAGCTGTGTCTGCACTAGGAGTGTGTTACTGGTATAATATATCAGTAAAAGCGTTCCCTGCGAAACTCTTTAGAGCAGTCATGACCTGTTGTGTAATATAAGAAGCAGCAAGGTGGTGGTTCCTGTTCATCTCTGTTGGGTGGTGATTAATAGCAGTAGCAGTTTCTCTCAGCAGCAGAGGAGAGTGCTCATTTTCTATTCTGCTTGTACCTACGCCCATCCTTAGGCTGGTATTTTTGTGTAAGGGTTTGTGACACAAAATCACTTTGGGCAAAATTAAAAAAAACTACAAGAGACACTTCTTAAGCCTTACTTAAAAATACTACACTTGAGTTGACAATGTCATTTTAAATCACACTTGCTAGTTTTATGAGGAAAAATAGATTTCCTTAAGGATTGCTCATCCTTGCTTTGAAAAGTGAAGCTGTGTTCTTTATGTTGCCACCAGGATCTGTATTCAGATCTCACTTGATGGTGGTGATGGTGCATGAATCAGAATAGAATCCAGATCACTCTTTCTGTATTAGAGGCCTGCTCTGGCCCAGACCAGAATCCACCCTATCTAAGCCCAGGAGTGTTGAGTCATTTTCCAACCTGATCCTGACCTTCCTTCCAAACCTGAGGTGCTGCCATCTCCTTCCCATGAGGTTGGCATAGTGGTGGCAGCTATGTGCCCCAATCCTTCTGCTTTCTGCACCACTGTGTGTGTTTTGTGGAGTGAGAGGTGCTGCAGTGTGTCTGCACACTTGCTTAGCTGTGAATACTATTTAGAGAGGCAGAGGCAGCTGGCAGGAGCAGGGTATATGACCACCACTGTGCCAACCACGTGGGCAAGAGAAAGTCTTCAAATGTGAGCCCCAGAGGTTGAGGTTGTTATTTGACCCGACCCAAACCTGATACTTGTAGTCGGGTCACAGTTGAATTGCAGAGATCTACTCTACTATCAAATACTGGTTTAACACTCGACAGACTCTGGTTCCAGGTGATTGGTATTTTGTAGCAGTTCAGTGGTTTGACTTCCTTTAAAACTTGACAGCAGGTATGTGCTAATGTTATTTATATTGAAACTAAATTACGTTATATAATTAATTATAATTTAGGCTTTATTAAAAAAAAACCACCCCGTGTTGAATATAAACAAATCATTTTGTTTACCTACCCAGTTTTAAACCATAACCACACTTTCACAAGTAAACTTTTTTCTGTGATACTGACTTTACTGTGGCATTTCCAGTACTGATCATATGTGCTCTGGTGAAGTATACTTAGTGTGGAATGCGGTGTATTTTACTCTGTAAGGTTATCTGCTGAATATAGTTGGATAAGATTGTATTTGGACTTTCCAACCCCCTAAGCAGATTTAAACATCTGCCATTTTATAAAACTAATCAACTCTATTATAGTCCTAGCCTTCACAGCCTCCTCTGGCAAGGAGTTCCACAGGCTGACTACACGCTGTGTGAAGAAGAACTTTCTTTTATTAGTTTTAAACCTGCTACCCATTAATTTCATTTGGTGTCCTCTAGTTCTTCTATTTAGGGAACTAATAAATAACTTCTCTTTATCGGCCCTCTCCACACCACTCATGATTTTATATACCTCTATCATATCGCCCCTCAGTCTCCTCTTTTCTAAACTGAAAAGTCCCAGTCGCTTTAACCTCTCCTCATATGGGACCCGTTCCAAACCCCTAATCATTTTAGTTGCCCTTTTCTGAACCCTTTCCAAGGCCAAAATATCTTTTTTGAGGTGAGGAGACAACATCTGTACACAGTATTCGAGATGTGGGCATACCATAGTTTTATACAGGGGCAATAAGATATTCTGGGTCTTATTTTCTATCCCTTTCTTAATAATTCCTAGCATCCTATTTGCCTTTTTGACCGCCGCTGCACACTGCGTGGAAGTTTTCAGAGAACTGTCCACGATAACTCCAAGATCTCTTTCCTGATTTGTCGTAGCCAAATTAGCCCCCATCATACTGTATGTATAGTTGGGGTTATTTTTCCCAATGTGCATTACTTTACACTTATCCACATTAAATTTCATTTGCCATTTTGTTGCCCAATCACTCAGTTTGGTGAGATCTTCTTGGAGTCCCTCACAGTCTGCTTCTGTCTTGACTATCCTAAACAGTTTGGTCTCATCTGCAAACTTTACCACCTCACTGCTTACCCCTTTCTCCAGATCATTTATGAATAAGTTGAACAGGATTGGTCCTGGAACCGACCCTTGGGGGACACCACTAGTTACCCCTCTCCATTCTGAAAATTTACCATTTATTCCTACCCTTTGTTTCCTGTCTTTTAACCAGTTCTCAATCTAAGAAAGAACCTTCCCTCTTATCCCATGGCAATGTAATTTACACAGGAGCCTTTGGTGAGGGACCTTGTCAAAGGCTTTCTGAAAATCTAAGTATACTATATGTACTGGATCCCCCTTGTCCGCATGTTTGTTAACCCCTTCAAAGAACTCTAATAGATTAGTAAGACAGGATTTCCCTTTACAGAAACCATGTTGACTTTTGTCCAACAAATTATGTTCTTCTACATGCTTCACAATTTTATTCTTTACTATTGTTTCGACTAATTTGCCCGGTACTGAAGTTAGACTTACCGGTCTGTAATTGCCCGGATCGCCTCTGGAGCCCTTTTTAAATATTGGTGTCACGTTAGCTACCTTCCAGTCATTAGGTACAGAAGCCGATTTAAGGGATAGGTTACAAACCACAGATAATTCAGCAATTCACAGTTCAGCAATTTCCCATTTGAGTTCTTTTAGAACCCTTGGATGAATGCCATCCGGTCCCGGAGATTTGTTAACATTAAGTTCTTCTATTTGTTCCAAAACCTCCTCTAATGACACTTCAATCCAGGACAGTTCCTCAGATTCATCACCCACAAAGGATGGTGCAGATTTGGGAATCTCACCAACGTCCTCAGCCGTGAAGACTGAAGCAAAGAAATCATTTAGTTTCTCCACAATGGCTTTATCGTCCTTGATTGCGCCTTTTATAGTTCGATCGTCTAGGGGACCCACAGGTTTTTTAGCAGGCTTCCTGCTTCTAATGTACTTAAAAACCATTTTGTTATTTCTTTTTGAGTTTTTGGCTAGCTGTTCCTCAAAATCTTTTTTTGCTTTTCTTATTACATTTTTACACTTGATTTGACAGTGTTTATGTTCCTTTCTATTTATCTCACTAGGATTGGACTTCCACTTCTTAAAAGATGCCTTTTCGTCCCTCACTGCTTCTTTTACATGGTGGTTAAGCCACGGTGACACTTTTTTAGGTCTCTTGCTATGTTTTTTAATTTGGGGTATACATTTAAGTTGGGCCTCTATTATGGTGTCTTTAAAAAGTTTCCATGCAGTTTGCAGGGATTTGGCTCTAGTCACTAGCCTCCTCATTTTTGTGTAATTCCCGTTTTTGAAATTAAATGCCAGGGTGCTGGACTGCTGAGGTGTTCCACCCACCACAGGAATGTTGAATGTTATTATATTATGGTCACTATTCTCAAGCGGTCCTGTAACGGTTATTTCCTGGACCTGATCCTGCACTCCACTCAGGACTAAATCGAGAATTGCCTCTCCCCCTGTGGGTTCCTGCACCAGCTGCTCCAAGAAGCAGTCATTTAGGCCATTGAGAAATTTTATCTTTGCTTCTCTTCCTGAGGTGACATGTACCCAGTCAATATGGGGATAATTAAAATCCCCCATTATTATAGAGTTCTTTATTTTGGTAGCCTCTCATCTCCCTCAGCATTTCAATGTCAGTATCACTGTCCTGGTCAGGTGGTCGGTAATATATCCCTACTGCTAATTTCTTATTATTGGAGCATGTAATTACTATCCATAGCGATTCTATTGAGCATGTTGATTCACTTAATATTTTTATTTCATTTGATTCTACATTATCTTTCACATACAGTGCCACTCCACCACCCACCCGGCCTGCTCTATCCTTTTGATATATTTTATATCCCGGTATGATTGTGTCCCACAGATTTTCCTCATTCCACCAAGTTTCAGTGATGCCTATTATGTCAATCTCCTCATTTAATACTAGGTACTCTAGTTCACCCATCTTATTAGTCAGACTCCTAGCATTTGTGTAGAAGCACTTTAAAAATTTGCCACTGCTTATTTGTCTGCCCTTCCTTGGTGCATTGGATTCCTTTGTATGCGGTTGTTTGTCTGCTCTGGCCCATGGTTTGCCCTCTCCCCTCCTCTCTTTCTGACTACAGCTTAGAGACTCTCTATCAATGGATTCTCCTCTAAGAGAAGTCTCCCTCCGATTTACATGCATCTCCGCACCAATCGGCTTTCCCCCATCTCTTAGTTTAAAAACTGCTCTACAGCCTTTTTAATGTTTAGTGCCAGCAGTCTGGTTCCACCCTGGTTTAGGTGGAGCCCATCCTTCCTGTATAGGCTCCCCCTCTCCCAAAAGTGTCCCCAGTTCCTAATAAATCCAAACCCCTCTTCCCTACACCATCGTCTCATCTACGCATTGAGACTCTGAAGCTCTGCCTGCCTACCCGGCCCTGCGCGTGGAACTGGAAGCATTTCCGAGAATGCCACCATAGAGGTCCTGGATTTCAGTCTCTTTCCTAGCAGCCTAAATTTGGCCTCCAGGACATCTCTCCTACCCTTCCCTACGTCATTGGTACCTACATGTACCACGACCACCGGCTCCTCCCCAGCACTACGCATAAGTCTATCTAGATGCCTCAAGAGATCCGCAACCTTCGCACCAGGCAGGCAAGTGACCATACGGTTCTCCCGGTCATCACAAACCCAACTATCTATGTTTCTAACAATCGAATCACCCACTACTAACACCTGCCTCTTCCTAACTGGCATTCCCTCCCTCTCAGAGGTATCCTCAGTGCGAGAGGATACCGCAGGATATCCTCTGGGAGGAGGGTCCCAACTACGGGATGGTTTCCCTCTGCTCCCATTGAATGCTCTGTTTCCTTGAGACTTTCATCCTCCTTAAGAGCACTGGGGCTCTCAGACTGGAGGTGGGACAGTACTACAATGTCCCGGAAAGTCTCATCAACATATCTCTCTACCTCCCTTAGCTCCTCCAGTTCAGCCACCCTGGCCTCCAAAGCCCGAACCCGGTCTCTGAGGGTCAGGAGCTCCTTGCAACGGGTGCACACATACGCCACCCGCCCACAAGGCAGGTAATCATACATGTTACACTCGACACAATAAACAGGATAGCCCCCACTCTGCTGCTGGGCTTCTGTCTCCATTTTTCTAATGAATAAGTTTAAGCAGAAACTGGGATTCTTTTTAAACCTCTGGAATATAGATTATTATAAGAGTTGTTTTTAAGAAGGTCAGAAGTCCCTCGTGCCCTCTAACCTCCCCCTCTAAACTCCCTCTCAAAACTCCCTGTTAGCTGCTCCTGTACCTATATTGCTTTAGGAACAGATGTAGTTAAAGCAGTATAAACCCTAAATGTAGATGCAATTATTACCAGTATAATGGTGCCTTATTTGGTATAGAAATAGGCCACACTATTATTCACACTTTTATATTTGTATAACTACCTTTACTGTAGCTATGGGGTGGGCAAGATATGGCCCGCCAAGCCATTTGATCCGGCCTGCGGCCCGCCCTGCCATGCCCACACCTACAGGGCAATTGAGACCCTGGGTGGGAGAGTATGCAAAGTTTTTGCTATTCAAAGCAGCTGGTGATTCCCTCCTGGCACTTGGAGTGTACAGTATCTAGAGGAAACGGCCTCTTTCCGCCCGAGGCCCTGCCACTTCTGACTAAGGCCCCACCCCTTCCTGGGATGGAGCCAGCCCATGACTATGAACCAGAATTCGTGAAGTGGCCCCCCCCTTCAAAAATGATTGCCCACCCCTGCACTAGCTGATTGACCCATTTTAATTATATCTATTCCTAAAATAATTAGGGCTGTAATAGTATAGTTGATTAACCAATAAACAAAAGCCTATAGGTTAATGCTATAGACTACATGCATTTCCCCCCCTTCCTCCGGCCACTAAATTTTTTAGCAGGCTAGCCAGTAGCACAGCTCAGTCCCAGCTTGCACCAGGTCCGGGACCTACCCCATCTGTGGCTCTGCATTTAAAGTATATCAGGAACCAGGCAGGCAGCCCAGTTTAGTTCCGGCTCATGCCAGGTCCGGGAGCTCAGATCCTTCCCCGCCATGGACGGGCTGCTGCCACCCCATGCTGTTGCCTCTGTATCAGAGGCACCAGTGCAGGGTGGCAGGTAACAAGTCCTTTAGGGGAGCTAGTTTTTAAACTGGCTCCCCTTGCAGAACAGGTCCCACCTGGCACCCTGCACTGCTGTCTGTGATAGAGAGGCAGCAGCACGGGGTGGCCAGGGGTTCCCCAGGAGTGGGGCCTGAGCACACTGGCTGCCAGTCCCACCCCCAGGGACTATAGAGTAGTCAACTAACTGATAAGAATTCATGAGGTTAATCAACTATTCAATGAATTGATATTTAACATCCTAAAACTAATACAGTGGTAGAAAAATATATATAGACCAGTGCATAGCCAGTGATTTATGTTTTGGTTGTCATTCCTGTTCAATCAAATGACTTGAAAAATTATAACTAATGAGCAAATGGCTCTGTGTTATCTAGGAATGGAAGTTTGTCTCGGGGGTGGATGACAGAACATCTTTCTCGCCCCGCCCCCCCCCCCCCCCCCGCTTTCCCTTCTCCGATTTATTTTGAGTTTCCTTATCCTCTAATCATAACTCCAGTCATCTGAAGAAGTAGGCTGTGCCCACGAAAGCTCACGATACCATCTACATGTTTTGTTAGTCTATAAAGTGCTACCAGACCATTTGCTTGCTGTTTTTTTTCTGTAACAGACTAACTTGGCTACCCCCTGAAGCTCCTCTCATAATGATTGCTAGCCATTTTGTTGTTAGTCTATTCAGAAAGGAAATAGTTACATATCATCCCTCCTGTCTTTGATTCTCTAGTGACAGCAAGGTTCCAACAGTGAAATATCCTGGCAAAGACAGATACATTTATTGTCACTTTTGCAGCATTCTGTTTCTGGGTGACGCTGGGAGCTAATTGGGTGTATAATTGCCTCCTGCTAGATACTTACACTGCTGATTTTTCCCAAATGGTATGGAACCTTCTGGTCCCAATATTTGATTTCTCTCACAGTAACAAATGAGTTATAATAGTCCCTCTCACCTGAGCTCTAAACATATGATAGTTTCACATATTACATCAGGAGCTCAGTAGTGTTCAGTATCATAGTTAAGGTTTCGGATCCCAGCTTCCACTTGAAACTACATTTGATTGTTTATTTTTATTGCTTTATAATATTTTCAAACAAATTTCTTTGCGGATACGTTTTCCAAACTCTGATGAAAAGTGATTTTTTTTAAAAGAAAGCTTAAGTGAAATCAGTTGAACTGCTTAACTGAGTAGTGTCAAACTTAATTATTGGCATATGCACTCTCTCCGCTTTCCAGTGAGAAATTCTGTAGTCAGGCGATTCAAAAGAAGAAACTTCCAAAATGGCATGTCTTGTAAATGGTTTTAAGACTTAGAAATCAATGCATATTTAAAAATCAGCTCAATAGTTTCCAAAATGTGAACATATGAACATTTCACATATAAACATATGATAGTTTCTCACAAATAGAGTACTTTTATCCAGTTTTAAAATTTAATTTAAGGAGTTGTTAACTTTAAACATCTTTTAAAACTCGTACTTAAGTCGAGTACGATTTAAGGCTATTGTCTCAGAGAGCCTTTGCAAAGGACAGGAATTAAGGTTTCAAGATTAAGTAACCTAAAGTCGTGTTAACTTTTTCATGTCTACTATTAGGTTTCTTTTTAAATCATACCTAGGTTGTAAGACATCTCTTCAGGACTCGATAGGGAATTTTTTAGTAGCACATGTTGGACCTCCCTCATCTGGCATTGGGACCTGACTGGTCCTGGACAAGGGAGTTTGCCTGACCAGGGGAAACTTGGGGAGTGGAGTGCCAACCTTCCTTCTGGACTTCTCTCCCCAGCACCTTTCCCCAGTTTCCCAGGGCCATGAGCTGTAGCAAGCTGGGACAGAGCCGCAGTAGTCCCTAACCGGTGCGAGCCAGGACTGAGCCGGGTTTGCTCAGTCCCGGGTCACGCAGAGTTCAGCAGCTCCTGTCTGTGGGGAATCCCCCACAGACGGGCTGTTGCCAGAGCAGCCTCTGCCTGTGGCAAGCCTGGGCCCGCCGCAGGCAAAGGCTTCGCGGCAGTCTCCCGTAACCCTCCCCCACAGTGGTGAGGAGACAGGCAGTACTGCAGAGACAGCGCTGGAGGGAACTGGCTTTTAAACTGGCTTCCCCCAGCAATGGCTCTTGTCCCTATGCCCTTGCTTCCTCTGATTGGGGGGGGGGGGCGGGGCGGAGCGGAGCGGAGCGGAGCGAGGAGTCAACTCGGCTACTCACATCCCTAAATAGGACTTGAATCTGGTTCTTTCTTGGCTCATGGCACCTCCATTTGAGCCCTAGGCTACCTCCTTGCTGTCATACCTCTCATATAAAATGGCCTTCCACGTGGCTATCACCTCTGCTAGATGGGTGTTGGAGTTGAGGGCACTAAGCTCTGAGCCCCCGTACACTCACATTATAAAGATGAAGTGCAGCTGTGCCCACACTCTGCATTCTTGCCAAAGTTTCTGTCATCCTTTCATGTCAATCAGGACACTTCTCCCCGTTTTCTTCCCAAAGTCCCATGCTACCGTCAGGGACTGGGAGAGGGTGCAGCACTCCTTGGACATAAGGCATGCCTTCACCTTTAATATTGAGTGTACCAAGCCATTCCACAAATTGCTGCAGCTCTTGGCTGCTATAAGTGAGTGAATGAAACGACTCCTGATTATATCCCTGCGTCTCCTCCTAGATTATGTAATGTATTAAAATTTGCTACAACCTAGCCAAATTGGTGGCGCCACCTTTTCAGCAGTGCACTGAACAGGGCACAGGCATGCTCCTCCACTTTTTTGGCAAAGGTCCCTATTCAAGAAATCTGCAGAGCAGTAATGTGGTCCTCCATGCACACCTTCACAGTGCATTATGCCATTACCCAGCAAGCATATGACGACGCTGCGTTCTGAAGGTTAGTCCTGCAATCAGCAATGTGTTGAGGTCTGACCCTTCTTTCTTTCAAACAGCTAGTAAGTTACATATTGGAATGCACACGAGCAATCACTTGAAGAAAAAATGGTTACCTAGCTTTTGTAACTGTCGTTCTTTGAGTTACTTGTGTCCATTCCAGAGCCTCCCGCCTCCCCTCTCTCAGACTATTTTGTCAAGAAGGAACTGAGTGGACGCCAGTGTCAGAAGAGGTCTATATATGCCATCACAGAGGTGGCACTCTAGGGAGCTCCACAGTCAACCCAGTGGGTATGCTAGGAAAAAAACTTCTGACTGCTGTGCACGTGGCATGCGTGCACTTATTGGAATGGACATGAGCTATACGTCTTGAAGAACAAGAGTTAAGAAAGGTAGATAACCATTTATCTATTTGAATCAGTCTAGTAGCTTCAAACATAGCCTTGAGGGGGCTTCAAAAGCAGAGAGTGTTACAAGCAGAGCTCAACAAACCGCTGAATCTACTCGCCCGTGGCAAGTAGATTTCAGCCGGTCGCTCTGTATACCCCATTCACCGGCGCTTCGCGCATGCGCAGTGCCGGTCTGGCGCATGCGCAGTGCGGGGCTGGCGAGTAGCTCTCGCCGGGGTTTGTCAAGCCCTGATTATAAGCATGTGTCTTCTGTTACTGGGAGGTACTTGGTTCTGAGGGGGAATGAAATATTCTTCATTCCAAAGCAATCAAACAATTATTTTGATAAGATAATGTTAATAAAAGTAGATTCAGGTTATATTGTTTGTGCATTGTATTCACTTTTTTACATGAAGTATATTGGTATAGAAACTTACTCCACTTTGAGCAATGCAATGTGATGCATACACTTAACAAGATGTTTTATTTCTTCCACTGTTTTGTGTTCTTGTCTTTGTAATTAAAAGATGTATTGTTTCATTGAAATTTGTTTGCAATTTCTTGTTTCACCAAATTTGTTCACAAAAAGGAAGAGTCTCAGTGGTGAAGAAAATATGTCTAATAAAAATAAGAGCTAGATGACAGAAAAACTAGAGCAGAGGATGTCATTTGAGAATGAAAGAAATCTGGCCTAGTAAATATAGCTGGGTATTATGATGGTTTGAAACCAGGGAATATAGAAAATGATTTAATCTACAATACCACAACTTGCATGTCTCTAGTCACACTTAATATATTAGCCATTACAAATTGTTTTGCAGGCAATTAATTCCTGAAAGAAAATACACTATATAACGTGCTTATTGCACTAAACAGCAGCCATATGCATTCATGTTTCTTCACCACATTTATTTCTAGACAAGTCCAAACCATAGGGTTTTAGACATTAGTAGGTAAACTCTGCAACCTTTATACTCATGTTTTATAAATACAGGACTAGGATTTTTTACACAATTTGTTTATGTTAATTAGGTTTCCAAATGAATGCATCATCTTGGCCAATGTTTCTGTTAAGAACACTAAATGGAGCTGAAATGGCACCTGCAGCATTCTTTAAGAAGGTAAGAAGAAAGGGGCTCCTAGTAGCAAGCTTCCATCAACTGGTCCATGATTACATTTTTTATTGAGGATGCCAGGATATTGTACTATTCTCTTCACCATGGAAAGGCAAGAATATTATTTAAAATTAACTTTGAAGTGGATTGGCAAGCCACAAAACTGGACAGGAAATGATCATCTTCTAGTCCAAATGGATGGGCACCTCTTTTCCTGTGTTTGGATCTTTAAGGTATGCTGTATTATTTGGAAGAAATTGTTAGCTTGGCTTTTATTTCATGGATTTAAGTTGTCATGCATCTCTCATTTGTTGACAATATCATGTTCATGATGTGCCCATGTATGTGTTGGGCTAAAACTGGTAAGGAAGAATGAAAGCCACAAGAATGCATGGGATGAATGTTTTTACTTGGTGCATACTTGACAGTTGAACTGTTAAGAAGGTAGTGGGAACTTAGCACTTTTTATTACTTTTTTTTTCAGCTATCAGTTTTAGAAGTATGGCCTTTATGCCAAAGAAAAGTAGGTTGATCTTAAGAAAAATGTATGAAATGTTTTTATGCAAAAATATGTAGGGATATAAGTTGACTTAGTTCATCTGTTGATTTAATTTGCCCTCTTATCATTATTGTGAGCTTTATAAAATTGAAGTCTGAACTTCAGTGACTTCTTTCTTAGTACTGATAATCAGTGTTCCCTGTAAGCTGTGCACTTGTGTGTCTGCTCAGGAGAGACTCAAATGCCGCTCAGCTGATTAGCAGAGCACCCATAACTACTTTTTGTGTGTGAATATGCACCAGCAATAGAAACGTGTGTTAGTGCACTTAAAACATTATTCGACACATGGATGGAAAAGATTAGAGGGAACGTTGCTGATAATGGCTTTGTATAAATTTATTTTAATAAAACCTACATTAGGCTTGATTCTTCAAGCTCTTTATTGGTGAGTCCCCATTCATTCTGAGAACATATTGATTAAAATGCATTCATAAAACAGCTATGTCATGAGCAGTGGCGATGTAAGCTTTTCTGTACTGTCCCACCAATATGTCTCACCCATTTTCTGGAGGGGTATGTGTCAGCCGGTGGTCAGGGCAGTGCATGTGTGTATATTATACACCCGAGACTTCAACTGCTAGGACTGGGGTCCCTTAGCAGCGGGCAACCTGGAGGAGGTTGATGGGCGCCCCAAGAAGTTTACAGGGAGAGCTTATTACACCTCAGATTTTGACTGCTAGGATACACGATCCCTTCACAGCGGGCAGCCTGGGGAGGCTGAGAGATGCCCCAACGGATCTGTCCCCTGGAAGCGACATGATCCAACGCTCAAGCTCTCCCTATATCTGTCCCTTATGACCGGCTGGAGTTCTTTTAAAATTGTGCTTGGTTCTGTTACAGCAACTGAAGGAGTCAGGTCACAGCTTAAACAGTTACTATTTTATTGTTACAGGGTAAACTTAGCTGTTAAATGCTACTACTGTGTTACAGATAACACAGCCACTACAAAGGACAGGACAGAAATTACACTAATAAGTCACTTACAGGTACCATGAAACCTTTCTGGTTCTCTGAGCTCTTATTAAATGAATGCAAAATAGACACCTAGCAGGTATATATTCTCACTCCTGCGTTCCAGACTTGGCGTGGCCAGCGTCTTTCTCTCAATCCCTCTGGAAGAAGTAGGGCGAGGTTGGGCGTCCCACAGACCTCGGGAGACAACCAATACCTGCCAGCAGGTGTAGATGATTGGAGCTCAAATGGGGTGGGCTACTAAACCCATCTTTATACCCCTTGGGTCATGTAGGCTTCTTCCTGGTCTCAAGTGGCCAATTAGGAAAAATGGCTTTGAATGCCAAGTTTCCCACAAAGGGTGCAAAGCATAATTCACACCTGGGAAAATGCAGACAATGGGCACCTCTGGTATGTGATGGGCGAAGATTCCACTCCTGGGACAGTGTAGGCGTGTCAATAACTGGTGCTAGCCATCAGGGCGACGGGAGGCTCCCGGGTCGTCAGCTAGCCCATTTACTGTCTGGTTTCTGTTTATGGTAGAGTCAGGGACAGGCAGCACACCTGCGTTCCCAGGGCATCAAAGGCTGACTGCCTTTCTCTTGCTCTCTGGAGGGGTGGGGGGAAAACAAGATGGGGTTCATGTCTGGCTACAGTATGCCTCGAGTGTGAGATGTAATTTGGTTTCATTCAGTCCTTTGGCCTTTCTGCAAAGACTGGCAGGGGCACATTGTAGGCTATTGTGTTGCTTTGTGTTGATGATTTTTTGTTCTGTTTGTGTAAGACCAACTTATTTCACACAAACTACTAAACAGTCTTTAGATGTTAATGACTTGTATGTGCATTTGTTTAAGTAACCAAGAGGTGAAAGATTCCCTAGTCCATTATCAATCCACAGAAACACACAATCCCTCACTGAAGTATATTTTGGATCCTCTCCTTTTCCTTGTTCAACTGTGTAAAACTATGCCATTTAGTTCTAGTGTATGTTCACTATCCCACCCTTCCTGTAGAGCACATCAGATTTACTCAGCCTATTGCTTAAGTAAACATGGCATAACCTTGCTCCCAGTCACGTAAGTAGGAGCAGAATTGAGCCAAGGTAGTATAGAAAATTTAAAACAAGTTTGTAACAATTTATTAAATGTGTATTGCATAATCTTTGGGGGTGGGGGGAGTAATCAGTATGAAACATTAGAATGTTTGAGAAAAGTAACTGTCTTTTAAGAGTTCAGGGAAACATCAATGTTCTGCCATTTTTATTTTGACAGGAACCACCAAAACCTGCTCCAAACTGTTTTAAAGTTGGAATGAAACTTGAAGCAGTGGACAAAAAGAACCCTTATTTAATTTGCCCAGCAACCATTGGAGATGTTAGAGGAGATGAAGTTTTCGTTACATTTGATGGCTGGAGGGGAGCTTTTGACTATTGGTGTAAATATGATTCTCGAGATATTTTCCCAGTTGGATGGTGTGACTTGACAGAAGATGCACTACAACCACCGGGCAACAATGGTAAGACCACCAATAATAACACTTAATCTGAATTCCTAAATTTTGCTGGTAATAAGCGGCTATGACTTTATAATCAATGGGCCTTTTGCAGATTTTAGGAGTTTGATGTGTAAACAATTGATGCAGAGGAAATAGTCACATATTTTCACTGTATCATACCTAAAGATATGATTTAGTCACAGATTCCATGACTTTATCAAACCTCTGTGACTTCTTTGGATTCAACTGTCTGTTGTCAGGGCTGTGCATCTGCCTCCCTGCCCTGTGCAGGGATGGCACTGTGTACTTCATAGCTACAGCTAAAGTCAGGACTGTGGGCCCCTCCTTCCCCACAGCTGTAGTTGGGTTGTGTGTTCTCTCTCTCCCCTCATGCCTAGAACAGGGGCTGTGTTCACAAAATCATAGCACACTAGAACTGGAAGGGACCTTGAGAGGTCATCAAATCCAGTCCCCTGCCCTCACGGCAGGACCAAGCACTGTCTACATGAGGGGTGGGCAATAATTTTTGTTGGGGGGAACAGTCCAAGATTCTGGTAAGTGGTCAAGGGCTGCGCTTTTCTGTGGAAGGTGGTGCAGGGTTTAGGGTGGAGGCTGGGTGCAGAAGGGTGCATGGGGTAAAGGACTGGGATGCAGGAGATAGCATGAGGTCTCAGAGGGTGTTTGGGTGGAGGAGGGGGTTGTGACCTGGGTCAGGGGATTGGGGTTTAGGGTCAGGAAAGGAGTGTGGGTGCAGGAGAGGATTCTGGCCTGGGGGAGGGGTACAGGAGGGGGTACAGGGTCTGGGAGGGAGTTGTCACGTGGGGCAGGGGGTGCAGAGGGTTTGGATGGTGATCTGGGGGAGGGAGTTGGGATGCAGGAGGGGTTGGGGTGCCAGAGGCAGGCGCTTGCTGGGAGGAGTTTACCTAATTGTCTCCTGACTGGCAGCCCCAGCTTGCTTGAAAATATAGGCTGCTCCCTCTACCTGGCTCTCAACTCTGGCTGCCCCAGTCTTTCAGACCAATCTCTCAGCTCCGATTGGCTGGCTGTTTCCAGCCAATAAGAGCTGAGAGATTTGGCTGAGGTCAGTTCTTATTGGCTGATTGATTCTGGCCAATAGGAGCTGAGGATTGGGCTGGGGGTGGGGAGATCACATGAAGCCTCCTTCTCCTTGCAGAGCAGAGAAATGCAGGGTCTCTGTTAAATGCAGCAGCTGCGTGTGCTTGAGGGTCTCAGCAGGGTGGTCTGTGGGCTGGATTCTGTGGTTTGGCGGGCCGGATCCGGCCCCCAGGCCGTATTTTGCCAAGCCCTAGTCTAGCTCATTCCTGACTTCCCTTCTCCCCTCTACTGTTGGTCTCTACCCTCTTTTCCCTGGGGGCTCCAGTTGTCTTTGCTTCTCCAACCCTGCTTTGTTTTAGTGAAACATTGCTAAACATGGCATTGCTCCTGTGAATTTTTGTTCATTGTTTGTGACCTGTCTGCAACATTTACTGAAAATAACCTTGACAAAATCTTAAATCTTAATCATACCTCTTTGTACCTTTTTACTTATTTTGTTGGTAGTCTCAAAGTTGATTGCTGTATTAATTGCATTTCATAGACATTTATATTCAACTTTGCATCATCACCTTACATCAGGGTTAAGAATGGAACGGTTAGGAAATGCAGTAAAATTTAGTCTTTCCAAGGGATTCAAACTCTAGGTTTACCAATAGCATTTGCCTTGGACTGTAAACTTTCTCTTTTGAAGTAGTATATTATTAGGATTTTGCAAATACTTTGCTGCTGCCTACCTACATATATATGTGAAACTATGGATAGAGAGTCCCCTTAGCTAACAACCAACTTTACTCTGTCATTATATATCCACTTCCTTCTTTGCCAAGAATATGCGAAATGAAAGAGGAATACCATTATTTAATATCTGTGAAATACTATGGGGTCTCTTATAAGATATCTGAAATTTGTGGCTTTGCTGTAAAACAGCTTGGGTTACATTATCTTGCTTCTTTCAGATTCAAGCTGTGTTAAAGGAAGGTTTAAAAAAAATAATTTTGCTGTTATTGAGTAATTTGTTTTAATCACGAGCAGTTTCAAGTGGTGTGCTAAGTGGACGAGAAACAAGAAGAGCACATTTCTGTAGAAAAGTTGGTAGAACAAAGAATGCAAGTAAACATTTATGGTTCTTTTCTTAAAATTTGTCATTGTTATGACACCAATGTAACAATCAGAGGTAAAGGTGGCCACTAAAGATTCCCATGAGAATTGGGAAAAGCTGTCACAGATAATCTTAGTGGAACAGAGCCTGATAGACTGAAATAGAGTTAGGGAAGAAAGATGGTCCAGTGGCTGTGGACCTAGGCTGGGACTCCCTCCTCTACCTAAGACTTTTTTGGCTAAATCACTAATGCCATGTCTTCACGGAAGATAGATGTTGCCACGATAGATCTTCTGGAGTTCAATTTAGCAAGTCTAGTTAAGACTCCCTAAATCAAACTCAGGGAGCATCCCTGCCGGCATCTGGTACTCTTGTGCTTGCGAGGAGTAAGGGAAGCTGACATGAGCGTTTGCTCCTGTTGGCCTCCCACTGTGGGGATGCCACCAAGCTCAGCTTAAGGTAAGGTGACTACAGCTATGTATTCTATATAGCTGAAATTGTATACCTTAAGCTAGGCTGCTGGGTGTAGTGTAGACCTGACCTAAGTCTCTTTCTGGGCTTCAGTTTCCCCATATGTAAAATGTGGATAATATTGTGCTAGGTCAGGAACTCCTCAAGACTCTTATTTGATGTGCTGAGACCCCACTGATCCTGGTTTTCCTGACAGTCTGGGCACCCTATAATGCTGTCTTGCTGAGCCCTGCTCTCCAGCCTGTTTCAGCATAGCCATGGGGGTGGGGCCATGTCCTGTATTCACACACTGTTAGCAGCAAAGTATAAGACAATCGTGAGCAACCTGCAGCCCAATGGAGCTCCACCTACAGCCCGTGGATCCCTTGGCTGCCGCCCCTCCCCAGCATTCCAGCTGTGGGAAGGAGGGGGAAGAGTGGGGACGGAACATGAATCTGATGATTTGGTGGGCTCCAGATGTACTGGGAGGGAGGGGGAAGTACAGGTAAGTGCAGGGCTCTGGTTCCCCAGTGTGTGAGGCACATTGAGACACAAGGGGCCACAGGTAGAACCCCAGTGTGATGTGGGCTGCTACGGCCTACTCATGTGGTTCACTGATCATTCCTGGTTGCCTGTCCCTGTTGTAAAACCTTTTCTCAGCACTCAATTACACAGCCCCTCTGGGAGCTGAATCTTAGGTACATCTGTTTTATGCTGTATTGAGATCTGTACCATATAAGTTCATGAAATTCACCATCTTTCTCAATGCAAAGTGAGATATGCACTGACTCCTTACCCTCCAGGTAACAAATTATTTACACTGGGTTTACTAATAAACAGAAGTGCTTTTATTAAGTATAAAAAATAGGATTTAAATGGTCATAAGAGAGAGCACACAGAACAAAGTAGGTTAAGCAAAGAAAAATAAAATAGAACACAAACTAAGGCACGTCTATACTTATGCGGAAGTTTGAATTAAAGTACACAATTCCAGCTTTATTAATTGCGTACCTGGAGTCTATGTACCTTAATTCAAATTGTGACACCTTGTTCACAGCGTGAAGTTGACTGAAGGAAACACTCCTATCAACTTCCTTTACTCCTTGTGATTCGAGAAGACCTACTAAATTGAATGCTGGAATTGCAGCATTGTTTTCTGCCTAGGTATAGATGTGGCCTAAGCTTAATACAGTACACTGAGGGAACTGGATACACATAAATTCTCACTCTAGGGGTGTGTCTAGACTACAGGGTTTTGTCGACAAAACTATACCTGTGTCTACACCACCGCCGAGTTCTGTCGACATAACATTGACAGAACTTGGCAGTTTTGTTGACGGCGGTAAACCTCATTCTACGAGGAATAACGCCTTTTATCGACAGAGTTCTGTCAACAGAAGGCATTATTGCATCTACGCTGTCCTTTGTGTCTACACTCTCATGTTGACAAAGCAGCTTGCTTTGTCAACAGAACTGGATGTAGTCTAGATGCTCTTTGTCGACAGAAGCTTTGTTGACAGTATCTGTCGACAAAGCCTCTGTCGACAAAAGCCTGTAGTCTAGACGTACCCTAGATGTGATACTAATAATCTTTGCACAGTCTGGATGCCTATCTAATCTTTCCCACTGTTCAACCTTAGCTGTCTCCAGCAGTCATCTTGTGTGGAGTTCCAGAGGAGAACTTGGCTCTGTGGATTACCTCACTCCTCACCCTTAAATAGGTTTGCAAAAGGCAGGGATACTTTGTGTTCAGTTCAAACTTTCCCTGTGCTCTTGTGGAAAAATACAGCATTCCAAGATGATTTGCAACATCAGATGACAAGGTCACATGCCTCTGCAAGGTCCCCATGCTTTATGGGCTGACCCACACATCTGGAGGAAGGTTAAGCTCCATTGTGTCTTGCTAATGGGCCATCACAGCTCTGAAGTGTAAACAGTGGGAGTGACCCAAAGCAATTAATTTGCAATTACAGATATACAATTCAATGTTCCTGACTTAATCTACAAAAATCATACATGCATTCAAATGAGATAATTTTATTTAGTAGATTACAACCTTTCCAAAGATATCTCACATAAAGTATATTCTAATTATGTAATTCCTATTCACAAGCATATTCCCAAAAAGAATATGGAATGCCCCATTACAGACACCACTGCTCTACCTTACAGGAGTTTTGTGACGATAAAGTTAACAGTGACTGACTATGAATAAGATTTGCTAAAATTTATGTGGAAACTTCATTTATGTTCGTTATGATAAAATAAATAGTTGTTTTTTAAAAGCATTGAAGTACTCGGATACTTCAGTGAAGTGGGGGGAATAGGAAAGTAGAAAAAGTAATATTGTCTTTTTAAAAAGACTTTGAAGATTGGAGTTTTTCCATATAGTTGCATTTTTATCATTTATAGCTAAGAATGTAGTTTTATAGCAATACTTTTGTGTGAGAGGTGATGACGAGAGGAAAAATGCATTTCCAGTTAATTCCCAGGGAGATTCTCATATGAAACAAGAGATTTAGATATAAGAAATAAGTTCCTTAGTTAATGTTAGTGACAAATTCAGCCTTTTCCTCAGAAGCTTTAGCTCACTTGACAGTAGCAAACAGAGCAGGGAAAATAAGTTGGGATCTTAAAAGGTGACTGAGAGTTAAAACACCTAACTCCCATTGAAAGTTAGGGGAGTTAGGTGCTTAACTCTTAGGCTATGTCTATACAGCCACCTTATATCAGAATAACTGATGTTGTTCCGAAATAACATAGTCCGCATCTACACACAAGCAGTTTTTCGACATAATGTCAAAATAATGTTGAGCTGGAGGACTGTTTACTCCAACTCCTGTAACCCTCATTGTACAAGGAGTAAGGGAAGTCGGGGAAGAGTGCTCTGTCATAAAATAACTGCTGTATAGACAATGCCAAAAGTTGAAATAAGCTACTTCAACTTAAACTGCGCAATTAGCGTAGCTCAAGTTGTGTAGCTTATTTCGAGTTTAGCCCTGCTGTGTAGACATGCCTTTAGGCACCTTTCACAATCCCAGTTGTAATTTGCAGCATACAGAGAAATGTCATCCAGTACTGTTGGGAAAAATCCTATCTTTCTCATGTCCCCTCCCCTTTACAGTGGAATCTGGGCACATTTGAAAGATGACTCCTTTAAACACTGTGTTTCAATATCCAATCTTTTAATTAGGAAAGCATTTCACAGTCTGTGAAGCTTAATTTTTTAATGCTTGCAAAGAGTTCTTTGTATTACCATATTTATCATCTAATTGTTTTTCATCTTGTCAGTTTTTGTCTTTTTGTTGTTGTTGCTGCATGCTGTAGGACTGAAGTGTAGAGTTTTTTTTACACTGAGGTCTGATCTACATTAAAAAAATTAGATAAGTTTAATCCATTGATCAGGGTTGTAAAAATTCACACCCCAGTTGGCATAATTAAGCCAACCTAAGGCATTGTCTACATGACACAGTTTTGTAAAAAAAAAAAAAAAAAAAAATCAGCTTTCATCAACAAAACATTGGAAGGGTACATACTGAAATGCTCCTTTTGTCTAAATACCAGTCTTGGAAATTCCATAAAATCTTTTGCTTCTGGGTTTATCAAAGATGGTGATTTTGGCTTTCTTAAGATCAGTTCTAATGTGTCAACTTTCGATAGTTACAGTCACAAATGGAACAGTGTTGCTTGGGAGAATTTGGCACATGACTTGTTTTAATTTTAAAAGTGAGTCATAATATCATTGCAGCTATATTAAGTGAATTAACTTTTCTTTCTGCTCAGAATGGGAAACCTCAGCAAACAAAAAGTTGTTGGAAAAATTGGTCTTTTTATTTTAATTTTTGTTTTCAGGGATGACCAATGTAACTATTAGGGACGTTAAAATTTGTTTATTTGGGTAAACATGTACCTGGTGAAATTTTCAGCAGGAATGGGTACACGTTACATGTGGGCGAGTGGTGGGCTAGAAGGTGGCTCAGGGGGAGCCAGTGTGAGTTGGGAGACAGCTGCGGAGGAGGAGGTTAGGGGGTGGGGGCTGCATGTAGAATCATAGAGCTGGAAGAGACCACAGGAGGTCATCAAGTCCAGCCCCCTGCCCAAGGCAGGACCAACCCCAACTAAATCAACCCAGCCAGGGCTTTGTCAAGCCAAGACTTAAAAACCTCTAGGGATGGAGATTCCACCACCTCCATAGGTAACCCATTCCAGTACTTCACCACCCTCCTAGTGAAATAGTTTTTCCTAATATCCAACCTAGATCTCCCCCACTGTAACTTGAAACCATTGCTCCTTGTTCTGCTGTCTGTCACTACTGAGAACAACCTTTCTCCATCCTCTTTGGAACCTCCCTTCAGGAAGTTGAAGGCTGCTATCAAATCCCCTCTCACACTTCTCTTCTGCAGACTAAACAAACTCAGATTCCTCAGCCTCTCCTCATAGGTCAAGTGCTCCAGCCCCCTAATCATTTTGGTTGCCCTCTGCTGGATCCTCTCCAATGTCTCCACATCCTTTTTATAGTGGGGTGGGCCAGAACTGGACACAATACTACAGGTGTGGCCTCACCAGAGCCGAATAAAGGGGAATAATCACTTCTCTAGATCTGCTGGCAGTGCTCCTGCTAATGCAACCTAATATGCCATTAGCCTTCCTGGTGACAAGGGCACACTGTTGACTCATATCCAGTGTCTCATCCACTGTAATCCCCAGGTCCTTTTCTGCAGAACTGCTACTTAGCCAGTCGGTCCCCAGCCTTTAACAATGCTTGGGATTCTTCCGTCCCAAGTGCAGGACTCTGCACTTGTCCTTGTTGAACCTCATCAGATTTCTTTTGGCCCAGTCCTCTAATTTGTCTAGGTCACTCTGGACCCTATCCCTGCCCTCCAGCGTATCTACCTCTCCCCCTAGCTTAGTGTCATCTGCAAAGTTGCTGAGGGTGCAATCCATCCCCTCGTCCAAGTCATTAATAAAGATGTTGAACAAAACCGGTCCTAGAACTAATCCTTGGGGCACTCCACTAGAAACCGACTGCCAACCTGACATCAAGCCGTTGATCACTACCTGTTGGGCCAGACAATTTAGACAGCTTTTACAGTCCATTTATCCAATCCATACTTCCTTAACTTGCTGGCAAGAATATTGTGGGAGACCATATCAAAAGTTTTGCTAAAGTCAAGGTATATCACATCCACTGACTTCCCCATATCCACAGAGCCAGTTACCTCATCATAGAAGCTAATCAGATTGGTCAGGCATGACTTGGCCTTCGTGAATCCATATTGACTATTCCTGATCACATTCCCCTCTTCCAAGTGCTTCAAAATAGATTCCTTGAGGATCCCCTCCATGACTTTTCCGGGGACTGAGGTAAGGCTGACTGGTCTGTAGTTCCCTGGATTGTCCTTCTTCCCTTTTTGAAGATGGGCACTACATTTGCCTTTTTCCAATCATCTGGGATTTCTCCTGATCTCCACGAGTTTTCAAAGATAATAGCCAAAGGCTCTGCAATGACATTTGCTAACTCCTTCAGTACCCTCGGATGCATTAAATCTGGACCCATGGATTTGTGTATGGTTAGCTTTTCTAAATAGTTCTAACCTATTCTTTCTCCACCAAGGGCTGTCTACCCCCTTCCCATACTGCGTTGCCTAGTATATTAGTCTGGGAGCTGACCTTGTCTGTGAAGACAGAGGCAAAGAAAGCATTGAGTACTTCAGCTTTTCCCACATCATCTGTCACTAGTTTACCTCCCTCATCCAGTAATGGTCCCACACCCTCTCTGATCACCCTCTTATTGCTAACATGCCTGTAGAAACCTTTCTTGTTATCCTTCACATCCCTTGCTAGCTGCAATTCCAATTGTGCTTTTGCCTTCCTGATAACTCCCCTGAATTCTTGAGCAATATATTTATACTCCTCCCTATATTTATACTCCTCCACTTCATTTAAGCTCACCAAGGATTTCCCCGGTAAGCCAATCTGGTCGCCTACCATATTTGCTTTTCTTACTGTGCATCGGGATGGTTTCTTCCTGTGCCTTTAATAAGGCTTCTTTAAAATACTGCCATGTAACCATGAAGGTTAACCAATGAGCTCAGGCTCATCAGTTAATCCCTAATAAATATATACATGTGTCTATTAGACATACTTAGTATGTTCATGTCACAGTTTCAGGGTAACTGCAGTCCTATACCCCTCCCCCTGCAGTCACCGCATGTGTGCCCAGACAGTTCTCGAGACATCACCTGCCCTTGAACAGGGACCCTTGTCTCACCCTCTTCTTACCAGGGCTTCACATCCTCCTGTCATCTACTGTAATATCACCAAGGAGCCAGTCGGCCTAAAAGCCAGCGTGTATGTTGTTTTCTCAGAGGACAATGACAGTGTTTTTACTGGTGACCATAGAGTTGTTCCAAGCAAGCACATTTATTCATAGGTTAAAAGCATTGCAAAAAAAACATAAGCCGTGCCTTAGAGTGGTTCCTCCTTGTCAGAGTGAGAAGGAGGCTTCTCTACTTTGTCATGCCATCAAGCAGTTGAGGGCTGATCAATAGGGAATTAGCACCAACAACAGCCTGAAGCCAGTTCTTTGGCTGGGGCAACCAACAGGCAAAGTCAGGCTCAGCCCTCTGTGGGCTCAGAATTAGTCTGTGGCTCAGCTCCTTGGCTGGGCAGACAGCAAATAGTCAAACTCAAGATCTCTGGGTGGGGCAGAGCAAAAGCAGTCTATGGCCCAACTCTCTGTCTGGGACAGACAGCAGATAAATGTAGGCTATTCAGCCTACTGTGGGTAGGGATAATGGTGTTGGCAGCAAGCAGTAGGGTGACCTGGGCCCACCCTACTCCACTGGGTCTCAACCCAGGACCCAGACAGTGGCAGGGAATCTGACTACTGGGTCAGCAGGGATCCTGCTGAAATATGCTGACTGTAGCTTCAGCAAACATAACCGGACTAATGTCTGGTTTCTTAGGACTACTTCCTAATCCTATCTGCTCATAGGGCTTCATCACTCACAGGCCTTCACTCTCCTTGTGATATTTGCTGGATGGCAACTCCTTTAGCTATTCATTGTGTAGCAGCTGTTCCAGAGGTAGGTATTGAGACAGCTTGTTCCATGGCTCTCAGGCTGGCAGCAGTGTCCAACTTCTTACCTGGATCTCCCTTAACTGAGCTGGGGCCCCACATCTTGTACCTCTTGTTCCTCCCCTCTTCTTTCAGCTCAAGAGGCAAGCATGGGCTGACCCTGCCCACCCTGGGGTGAGTGAGTGATTTCTCACTGTCAGTGTCAGAGGGAGGTCTCACTATAATATTAAAAAAAAGAGAGAGAATTAAAATCCATATTAAACATTCTAGAATTTACTCAGCTTCTGTATTGGAAGTCTGATAGACCAACATCCCATTTAACAAGGGCCCTCCCCTTAGAGAGTCATGTCCATTTGCTGAATCAAAAGTCATTTTAGTGACTCATTTTAATCCACAGAATGGAATACAAGAATCCACTCATAAATTTAGTGCAGTGGTCCCCAAAGATACTGCATGGGATTACATATGTCATGTTGAACATCTTGATAGCTGAGGTAGATAAAACAATTTTTTATTGCTCACTTTCAAGGTAGATTATTCATTTCTATCGTATCACTTTCAAGCCGACTTAAAAAAAGGGAAATTAGAAGTTCTAACTATACTGCACTTTTTAAAGAGGCAAGTCATTGTATCAGACAGCTTATAGTTAATGTTTTTTAATGTTGAAATATTATGAACAACTTCAGCTTTCCTAATTGATATAGCAGTTTTTTTAACGTTGGATGACATGATCATATACTTTGTAAACTGTCAGAGCAAAAATGTATGACAGATTTAAAGTGAAGGATACAAGAAAAAGCAGAGACTAGGAATTAGCAAGAAATATTATGGCTTTATCTTGGCCTAAATACATTTTTCTACAGGTTGGTTAAGTAGTTTAACATTTCTGATGTAAATAATTTATCATAGGAGGCAGTAAAAATAGCACTTGATGTACATAGCATTGAGGTAAATTCAGTTAAAAAATGAGGGCTCTCCACCATAAATTTATGATCACCACTTCTGGTAGCTTTCACGGTGTGATAGATACTGCCCATAGGCTTGAGTCTCTGGCCCAAAGAATTTCCATTTTAAGGGCCTTATCCAGCATCATGAAAGTAATCGATTTTGATAGATCATTCCTTAAGAAACAGATAATAAAAAAGGTAAAATTGAGAGGGAAGGGCTAACTACTGATTATCTAAAACAGTGGTCTGCAACCAAAGAGCCAAACTACATCAAAATTCAGAACTTAGTCAACAAAGAGCCGTAGAAGAATGCCCATCTGCATGACTGAAAATATATAACTTAATATTATTGATAATTGACATAATGATTAATAATAGCATAAAGGAAACATTGTACTCACAGACTTTATTTAATGGGACCTCTGCTGCTGCGTCTTTTCATGCATTTCTTTAAAGTTTACATCATAACTGGTCAAATCCAGCTTCATGCACGCATTCAGGCTGTCTTGTATGAGGGGATCAAGGCAGGGGGTTTGGGTATATGATTGACTCAGGGCACAAGGATGGAGTGTGTGGGAGTGCAAGAGTGTTACGGCAGGGGGCTTTGGGATGTGGGTGTGCAAAAATCTGGGGAGGTGGGTGTATGAGTGACCCAGGGCACGGGGTTCAGGGCACAAGGGTGTAGTGTGTGGGGGTTCAGGAGTGTTATGGAAGGGGACTGGGAATGTGGGGGTGCAGAAGTCTGGTTTGGGATATATGAGGGGCTCAGAGCAGGGGGTCTGAGTGTATGATGGGCTGAGGACACAGTCGGGATATGTGTGGGGTGCAGGGGTGTTATGGTAGGGGACTAGGGATGTGGGGGTATGAGGGGCTCAGGGCAGGGGGTTCAGTTGTATGTGGGCTCAGAGTTGGTGTGTGTGTGGGGTGTGTGTGTGTGTGCAGGAGTGTTATGATGCTGTGGCCAGATAGGGGGTGGGCCCCAATTGGGGGATTGTTGTTGTTGGCCAGGCTTCATTTTTAAATAAAATAAAATATTCTGTCCAACACAAAGGGTTTCATCTTTGTCTTTATTTATGGCAGGGGTGTGGAACCTTTTTTGGGTCGGTGACCACTGAGTTTGGGTGAAGGAGGCAGTTGTTGTGACCCAAGGCACTGGATTGGGGTGCAAAGGTTTGGGTTGTGACCTAGGGCAGGAGGGGATCATGATCTTGGGCAAGGGATTGGGGTACAGGGTCTGGAAGGGGGTATGGGCTCAGGAGGGGGGCAAGAGGGTATGGGTTATGTGGGGTAGGGAGGTAAGGTGGGGGGGGCAGAGGACTGGGGGAGAGGGAGGGGCTGGGGCGCCAGAGGCAGGCTCTGTCTGGGAGACTTACCAGTGAGATGCCATGTGCTCTGTAACTAAGAGCCTGAGGGGAAGGGGAATTGGTGCTTCAAGCGCTGCCTGTTCTTGGAACAAGCAGCTTCCATGGGCCAGAAACTGGCCAATGGGATTGTGCTGGGGAAGGGAGCAGCTATGAAGCACCACTCCCCTCCCCCCCGTCCCTTGCTCATACACAGTTGTGGAACACAAATGGTCCTGCAGCTGCTTTTCTGAGTGGCGGGGGGCGGCAAGCAAGGGAGTCTGCCTCGGGGCTCCCTGCTGTGTCCACAGGCCAGATTTGTTTTGCCCAGGCCTGCTGTAATGCCAGCGTGGGCTCCCTGCTGCAGGGGGAACAAGGGGGAGCTGGATTTGAGCTTCAAAAGAACTGTATCTGGCTCCCTAGTGAGCCATATTTGCTTACAAGCCATATAGGCTGTCGACCCCTGGTCTAAAACAAAATATTATTTAACTAGACAAAACATACTTGGGTATTAGTCTAATTGCTGGTATTTCAAATATTTGACTCTTTCAGAGTAATGGGTGGATAGAGGTATATGAGAGAGACAGAAATTTTGCAATTTTGTCTGGTTGACTAATATTAACTATTTCTGAGTTCCGTCATCATAGGTATGGCAGTTTTTATAAATTATTAACAGTCATTCAAAGCATTTTTTGTATTTCACTTTACAAATTTGTACATTTTTAGATGTTACTTTCTCACACTGATGATGACTTTAGCCCTTAGAACCCTTACTTGGGTCTATAATTGATGTAAGAAATCCTTACCCACTCTTTGTGTATTGTTCTGCATTGTAGCTAGCAGTCTGGGATTTTTAATGTTGAATTAGATGGAAATTAACCTGGGATCATCAAAACAATTTTCAAGCTGTTGTAAAACTTCATAAGAGGGAAGTTTCTGTTGGATATTTGTGTATTCAAGTTCATCATACATCTGTTACAATTGTCTAGACCAGTGGTTCCCAAACTTTTTGGCATCACGCCCCCCTTTTTGATTTTTGAAAAACCCTCACACACACACCACACCCCCAAAAGAGCAGCAAAACTTGTTGAGCAAAAAAAAAAAAAAAGGAAAAAAGGAACTGAACAGGGCAGCAAAACTTGATGAGGCTGGGTCACCTCGTGCCCCCCCCTGGAATTTCTTCACGCCCCCCCCCCAGGGGGCACACCCCCCAGTTTGGGAACCCATGGTCTAGACAATATTATACATCTTGTATCCACAGTATGAGGCACTAACCTTTCCCTGTGCAAAAGAACATACAATACTGCGGCAATTGAAATGCTCCCTTGAATAAAATGAAGTTTAGTAAAAGGATTTTTAAAATTCAGTTAGGAATGAACCTGTCTGGAATTGATAACTATGAAACATTATAATTAAGTCACTTCATCTGTGAAGATTGAGTAGCATCTTTCACGTAATCAATGACATAACTTCAGTTTCTCTCATCCTGACCTTTCTAGGCTATCAGACTTGGAACTTAAATGAGCCAAAGAATGAAAAAATGAGATGCAGGGAATACAGGAAGCTACAGTGAGAAATCTCTAGCTGAAGTGCTGCAGAGACAGATTTTAGTGACCATAAGGAAGACTTGTGTCTTGTAATCTAAATATAAAAGTGATATGTGATGAGCTACTACAGCTTTTATTCTCAGTCACCTCCCCCCCCCCCCCATGTGCTACCTCATCACTTATCTCTCAATTCAGAGCTTTTATTATTGGTGAGAGCAGTCTTCTTTCATTACACTAATCAGCCTGTGGTATTAAAGGTCCCCTTTGGGAGCTGCTTGTAGGCATAGGAATAGTCAGACATAAACAGATAATATGAAGTACTTTGTTGTCTGTATCTTTTACTTTCCAACAATATTTCCAGTGTTTAATTTCTTTATTTGTTTTTTTCAGGATGATAGTTATCAGAAATTCACTTTTTCACGGTGATATTCAAATTGTTTTTATTTAAAAAACTGTCCTGTACCTCACATTTTGTATTTATCCAAATTTAGAATGTAACTAATAATCTTCAGTTTTTGCAAAGAATGAACAGCTGAAAAAATTGATTAATAAACAGTTTCACTAAAATTAATAAATTACTCAGGATCCTGAAATGTTTACAGTACAAAGCCTTACATTAAGCATTATATACAGCACAGTAATATATTTATTTTTTAAATAGAGCATTAACAAATGTTGATGTAACATTTTTATTTTGGTGTAGATTACATATTTCTCCAGTTTAGTTCAGCTTTTTTTCCTATGACCAGGTCATAACAGATAAACCAGCCAGACACAAAATGGCAGATACACACTGTTCTCCTAGTTATGAAAAATCCACAATGCTAGGGTCTAGTAGGCTTCCCCCCCCCCTTAATTTTTCTTGGCATCTTACAACTAGACACATGTGGTTGGTATCTCTCAAAGTAAGGCATCTGTTGTAAAAGGAGGAAATGGTTTTTGTCTTCCCAAAAAAGAGATGGTATTGAATGTCTTTTCATGAATAAGGCCAGGAGATGCCTTAGGATAAGGCAGTTAGTCTTCTCTTTTTAAAATTACATTATAGCAGTGCTCCAAGCATTTTTTTTGTCTGCCCGTTACTTAATGGATTCTGTTTGCTCATTTCTTCTTTTAGTTCATCTCATGTGCACCTTTCTGTTATGAATGCTTGTTACTGTCCATACAGTGGATGGAACTAGGTGGATTTCTGGCTGTCGTCTCTCAGTATGTATAACCCACTCGAGAAATAACCATATTATAATTCAAGTTTGGTACTTTTTAGACAAAATAATTGATTCATTTGCAGGGTGACTGTTCTTCTTTGGCTTGTTGCATTTTATTTTCCCATTTGGAAAATCTTGTTCCCAATTAAATCAATAGCAAAATTCTGGCCTAATCCAGTAAATGCTCTCTTCCCAGAAATTCATGGGAGTTCTGCACACAGCTCTGTCACAGGATTGGGGCTGGAGTCTATTTTCATGTAATTTCACTTAAGTGAATATAAAAATATATTAAACTCCAATCTGCAACTGTCTGAAACAACAGAACTTCCTAGTATTCTAAATGTTACAAATTCTGTAGTTTTTATAACTTTGCTCAAGATGAAAGAATTGATATGGAGTTTCTTAAAAAGAATTTTGTTAGTTGGAATTGCATCGATCTCCAGGCATCTGAACGGTAGTTTTTCCTTTTTCCCTATGTTTGAGTTCTTCTGTAGTATATGTTTACCAATAGCTTTATAAATCTGATTAAGTCTAACAGGAAACACCCAGGAAAACATTCTGGGTTCAAATTCTGAAGTCCTTTGCCCTGATCAAGCCCATTTAGTCTGAATGAGGTAAGGCAAACAGAATTTGGCCCTGAAAGAAAAAACAACCGAGCCTTGAACCCCTTAATCTTGCAAGTAGTACCAATTGACTTAATTGGATTTGCATGTTCAAGGACCGGACACTTGGTAAGAGTTGGAGATTTAGGGTTCTGGCATATTTGAATTTTTGTTTCTCTACATGTTTGGTACAGAATGAAAGATACTGTGTTCTCAAGAGGACACTTTGGGAGCTTTTGGATATATCATGTTAGTAATAATTGAATGCATGAAAGATCTTTAATGTGTGTGTATTAACTTTACATACTCACATATAAGCTGTAATATAGTAGTGTCTTAGAGGACTCTGTAAACTATGAAAACTCTAAATATTTAACTTTTAACACTTTTTATAAACCAGAGAATAAACAAATAAAGTTCGTCTGTCATTTTAGTTACATTTGACCATCTTTTCAAAGGATTTGAAAACAGTTTTTACATAGGATAAGAGACATTGGAAAGAACATTGCTCACTAAATATATGCATAAAGCCGGTGAAACTTGAACAGTTGATATTTTATTTTTTCAGTAGAGCAGCATGAAACAAATGCTTTGTTTTGTTTGTGCAAATGAGAAGACTATTGTAATGCAAAGCAGTGTCCTGAAAAAAGCAAATGTGCTTTTTCTGTTGTAAATATCACTGTTAAATGCTGTAGTAATTGCAAGCAGAGCTTGGCATTTTTTCTCTTCTTTTCATTGATATATTTTAACAAGTTCTCTTGAGACTATTAAAATGTCTTAGTTTTTGGAACATGTGGTCCAGCGGGGATAACTTTGTCTACAGATGCAGTGGGTTGGCAGCTAGATTTTGCATGTCTTTTCATTTCTTTCCAGATTCTTTGACCCAGTGTAACCTTTGGTCTCCCTCTGAAGGCAGGGGTGAAGGAAGTATGAGCAGGTGACTGATGATCACTGTCAATACAGCCTGCAGACAATATGTGAATTACTTTAGCAGTCTCTCACTTCCCTCCAGTCCCCCATCTCTTAAACCAACAAATGCAAATAGCTCCATTCCCATTTGCTAGTATTTCAGTGCTGCTGCTCAGGCAGCATGGGCTTTGTTGTAGACTTACTTATTCAAAAAAGCAGTTTGAATACTAGTAAGAAGAAAAATTATCTAATAAATCCTAAACCTCCTTAATGGTCAAAGTGACTAGTATTTGACCCTTTGGAATATAAAGGTAGGAAGATGCTGAAAGTAAGCATATTTTATATTGTATTTCAGTAGTATAGCAAAAATGGTTAGCACTGTTTGCATTGTTAGCCTTTGTTTAGTAAATAGTATCAATCCTTTCTACAAAGGAGAAGAAATTTTGTCCAACCATATAGAAAAAGGTACCTGTATTCCTAGACCTGTTGGCATTAAAATTTGTCATTAGGATCATCTGTGTATTTAAATATTTAATTTATTGTATACAAAAGAGACTATGAAAGTGTTTGCTAGATTTCAGACAATGAATCTGAAATATATTTCTGGGCAATTTCCTGACTCTATTTATTAGGTGCATAATTGTGTGGTCTGAATAAAATAGCTGTATTTTATAATAATCTTGTTTTGCTTTCCATATATGTTGTCTGTTAAGAGTTGTCACTTGGAAGATTCAAAAGCATAACATAAGAATGATGTTGTTTGTATTGGCTGAAATTCAGTTAAACTTGCATTGCTCCTGTACATGAAATGTTCTCAGTGCTATTGTGCATAAATAAAAGGAAACTGATTACTTTCCTAATTCAGAAGCTTCTTTTTTCCAGTTTCCTAGTGTTAATTATGGCAAAAAATATATAATATAATGTATTTAGGATTATAAAAGGTTAGTAAAAAAGGACTTTTAAAAAAATATTTAGTGAGAACATTTGATTCACAAATGAATTAAACTGTGTCTTTAAACTGTGAATTTGGTTAAATAGAACTGTTTCATAAGCATCTAAAGCATTATTTTGGGGTGTTCAGTTCACTTTACCGTGACACTTTCTCTTCAAATGCTCTGTTTGTTAAAGTTAACTCATAACTTATAAAATGAAAAGCACCATTTATAAGTCTGAGCACTAGACTGCTGAGATGCACATCACACATATGGCTAGACATTGTTATATAGACTAATAGTAATGGATTGTCTATTTTTCCTTATTAATGTAACCTCTAGTTGTATTTGCATTTTTTTTTTCAAAATAAATCTTCAGTCACTAATAGCTCAGCAGTAACAATTTTCTGATGTCCACAAAACTTCGGAAATTAGAATGAAATCTTAAAATCCACCATGAACTACCCTTTCAGCTTGCAGTAGTGTTCCAGATCAGGTATTTTGGCGTTCGTTATGGTCAGTTCAGCTTTAACCTCAACTTGGAATTTCTCAAGTTTTGTCATGTTAAATACAGATTCATAGGTTTTTTGTTTTGGTTTGTTTCGGTTTTTTTAAGGCCAGAAAAGACCATTATGATCATCTGGCCTGTGTTATGCAGAAGATAGAATATCACTGGGTGATTCCTGAATCAAGGAATCTCATATGCTTTAGCTCAGTCAGAAATTCTTTTTAGGAAGACATCCATTCTTGATTTAAATACTTCACATGACAGAGAATCCATCAAGTTCAACCTTTTTGCTTTCTGTTTCTTTTCCTGTGTATGTATGTGCACACATGCCTGTGGGTGGGGGAAGGAGGGACAGGCGAAGACTTATTTTGCTCTGTTTTATTTAAGGTTAGTTTTAATGGAACTTTTCCCTCTTGGGGGTGCAAGGATTGTTAGATTTCCCCCTTTTTTACTTTTGTTTCTTTATTTTCTCAAAAGCACATATATATATCTATATATTTCAAAGACAATAGATAATTTCCCTTTGGAACCAGTCATTGCTTTAATTGATCAGAGGAGATACTGGAGACTGACACACCATGCTTTCCCATTAGTGGTGCATGTATAAACTCTTTCTGTTGTGTTTTATTATCAGTTTGTTGCCAAGGAAGTTATACAGTCATCACAGTGACTTCAGAGCATAATGACATGTGTTAAAATAAATAATTAAGCAGGAGGCTCTTATTTAAGAGAAATGTGGTCATGGCTTGCAGCCTGTCATCATCAGGCTGTGATCTAGTCACATGTTGGCTGCATAGGGTTAACAAGGTTTATATTTGGTGGCCATCTCACAGAAGAAAACATTGATACCACAAGAAATTATTTAATAGGCTGTTCTCTTCCCTTTGAATCCATGTTGAATTGAAGTCTTGGTGGCCATTGTGCTGTTGGAGGATATTCTTTCAAATGAAATTTAAAACTGAACTGCTTATCACTGAACATAATTAGTCTTTGTATGCAATGTTGTTATAGCTGTGTTGGTCCAACAATATCAGAGAGACAAGGTGGCCGAGGGACAATATCTTCCATTGGACCAACTTTTGTTGATGAGAGAAACAAGCTTTTGACTCACACAGAACTCTTCTTTAGGCCATTCATACTCACCTTGTCTCTATAATGAATATTTGGTATTTTTCACAAGAACTTTGGGTATTAATTTTGACTGTCAAATCATTCTACCTCTTTACTTGGATGGTATTCACTTTCTACTGTGCACAGTTGAATAATTGATGTTTTGCCTCTGTGGCAACTGAATTTAGAAGTGGACAGATTTCTTATGAGCTATAGAATTTGTTAGGCACTTTCAGATTCTTTTTGATGACAAGCGCTATATATATATTCATATATAATGTATATTCATGGTAGTAATGGAAACTGAGAAACATCTCTAAGGTGAGTATATTGAAATTATATATTTTCTTTTTATCTGAAAATTTTCCTTTGTAGAAAAGTCTCTTTTTAATATATTGGTATTTGTTCTTTCTGGATTTAGTTAAATGCAGCGGTTTGATACCAAGCACTTCTTATATTTAGATACCTTCATTTTACACTTATTTTAAAATTTAAATTAAGATGTAGCAAGCTAAATAATTAGAAAAGTTAATTTTGTGACACAAATTGATCTCTGGGTAGTGACACAAAGTGCCTTCAGATTCTGGCACTAATTTTCAGGTGAGGTTTTTGTCTCTTGTTTTTCCTCTCAGTTTCCATTACAAAAAGAGGTGCAAAAGCCCCGTCTTCCCCTTCCAAAGCAACCCGGCGTTCAATGCAGTCTCCTCAGAAGTCTGCTCCAGTACCAACACAATGTGGCAAGAAACCAGGTCGGGACAACCCCGCTGGACAACCCACAGTTTCTAGGAAGGGAAAGTCTCCTAAAAACATTCCTATGACAAAAAACACCTCTACTGAAAATCTCAAAACAAGGAAAAAAAGTTTAAAACCTGGAAGAAAGGTTAGTTACAGTTGCTGCTTTAATTTTAAACATGCTATTTATAATTCAATGTACATACTGTTTAGAATTCTGATGCTGTTTTTCCTTCAAGCATTTAAGGCTTGTCTCCACTTGATATTTATCAGAATAGGAGTTCGGGAAATCTTATTTTGGGATAAGCCGCCAGGTGGACACTCATATTCTAGAATAATGGATCTTTTTTTCTGATTTATTTTAATTTGTTCTAGTTGTAGTAGTATTTAAAAAAAATCCAAAATGGATATTTCAGTAAATCTCTAAATTTAGACAAGCCCTTAGATTTAATTATTTTCTTACTGAAATAAATGTTTACATTTTCATAATATTTGCCTTACACTAAGCCTTGGTTTTTAACACAGCCTAAAATATAATTTTAGACTGGAAAACTTAAAAATGAACATTTTCTGAAATTCCATAAAAGGATATTACTGCTACATTGTGGAACATGTTGCTTAAGTTACTGTATATGTGACTTAAAATTCACCCTCTCCATCAAACAGTATAAATATAAAGCACTGCTGACTTTTGTAAAATGACTCTTCAGTTCTAATTAACATAGATTCAGTCTCAGCATTGTTTGAACAGGATTTCTGCTTATATAGGATGATGTTTAGTTTGTATTAATGTCTTCCATTTTAGGAAAAACAAAAGGAAAAAATATGTAGCACTTTAAAGACTAACAAGATAGTTTATTAGGTGGGTGAGCTTTCATGGCGCAGACCCACTTCTTCAGATCATATTCTGAAAGTGAATTGGCATGACCATATATAACAAAGGAATACAATCAAGAAAGTAAACATATGATGAACTAACAAATCAGATATTAGACACATTTTAGGCACACACTTTATGTGAAGAATATTTTAATCATCTCAAAAAATATTATACACACATGGTTATTGAAACATGACAGGTATTATCAAAAGAGAGATGGAACAAGTAAAATGTCTCACTGACTACACTGGGAGTGCCACACTCAGCTTGTGAGATGCATAGTGAATATCATAAAGCCTGCACATCTTAAAACAGACATCAAATACAGCAAAAAAGGGATAGAGAATAAGACGGAGAATATCTTATTGCCCTTATATAAATCCATGGTACGCCCATATCTTGAATACTGCGTACAGATGTGGTCTCTTCATCTCAAAAAAGATATATTGGCATTAGAAAAGGTTCAGAGAAGGGCAACTAAAATGATTAGAGGTTTGGAACGGGTCCCATATGAGGAGAGATTAAAGAGTCTTGGACTGTTCAACTTGGAAAAGAGGAGATTAAGGGGGGATGTGATAGGTATAAAATCATGAGTGGTGTGGAGAAAGTGAATAAGAAAGTTATTTATTTGTTCCCATAATATAAGAACTATGGGCCACCAATTGAAATTAATGGGCAGCAGGTTTAAAACAAATAAAAGGACGTTCTTCTTCACACAGCACACAGTCAACCTGTGGAACTCCTTGCCTGAGGAGGTTGTGAAGGCTAGGACTATAACAGGGTTTAAAAGAGAACTAGATAAATTCATGGAAGTTAAGTCCATTAATGTCTATTAGCCAGAATGGGTAAGGAATAGTGTCCTTAGCCTCTGTTTGTCAGAGGGTAGAGATGGATGGCAGGAGAGAGGTCGCTTGATCATTACCTGTTCGGTTCACTCCCTCTGGGGCACCTGGCATTGGCTACTGTCGGCAGACAGGATACTGGGCTGGATGGACCTTTGGTCTGACCCAGTATGGCCATTCTTATATTCTTAGCAAAATGCCTTATTCTTAAAGGCCATTAGAGTAGGGATGTTAGATAGCAGGCAGTAGAATAGTTGACAAACCACATGAAGTCTTAGCGGTTAGTCGACTATTCTATAGTCCTGGGGGCAGTGCCAGCAGCTAGTGCAATCTGGCTCCACTCCCAAGGAGTCCCCTGCCATCCCACACTGCTGCCTCTTAAGCTGGTTTCCCCCAGCACTGTCTCTTGCTGCCTCTGATGCATTCCCCCTCTGCTTGCTGTTTCTGTAAGTTGTCAACTAGATTAACCGATAAGCCTATGCTAATTGGTTAATCGTCTAGTCGACTATTCGTTCATATCCCTATATTATAGTATATGCTTAAGGCTAGTTGAGACTGATTAAGCCAGGGGAGGCCAACGTGCGGCTCTTGAGAAGTTAACATGCGGCTTCTTACATAGGTACCAAATCCAGGGCTGGAGCTACAGGTGCCAACTTTCTACTGGGCTGGAGGGTGCTCACTGTTCAACCTACAGCTCTGCCCTAGGCTCTGTCCCCCTCCACCCTTTCCCTCTAGGATCCTGCCACTTCCTACCTTCTCCACTGAGCCTGTCACACCCATACTTCCCCCCTCCAGTGTCTATCACTGAGAAAAAGCTGATCACAGTGGGCAGGAGGAAAAGGAGGAGGAGGCACTGACCGGTGGGGCTGCCAGCGGACGGGATGTGCTAAGTGGTGGTGGGGAGATGATCAGGGCTGGTGACATAGAACTGTGGCTCTTTGGCAATGTGCACTGATAAATTATGGCTCCTTCTCAGGTTTAGGTTGGCCACCCCTGGATTAAGCCTTTCAGGAGTTATTTTCATGGTAGTTTGAAAATATATAGTTAAATATATAGTCTTCGATCAGTACATTGTGAATTTCTTTGAATTTCCAAATACTTCTCAGGTGAAAAAACAGTCCTTTATGTTGCAATATTTTTGTTTTCAACATGGTTCACTGTTTATCATTATGTAATATTCAGCATTTCTTCCTGTACAATAGAAAATAAGCTTATTTTGTGTGTAATGTCTTTATCCAAACTCTTCCCAATAACAGTGCAATAACATTTAATGCAAAATTTCCCTTACATGTATTTTGACACTGCCATCTTTTTCTCCCCATTTTCAATATATAGTGTTTGTTACTTTCAGTTCTAATCTGAAAGAAAACATTTGTCCCATTATGTCTGTTTTTATGTATTACTTTTTAAAAGTGTGCTTTAATTTAGCAAAACAAGTAACCAGACTATTGTCAAAACAGACAGACCACATATTTCAGTATTTCAAATGTACAGGCTGTATCTTAGTCCTTACTGAGGATGCACAGAGTAGCCAATCAGTATAGTCAGTTGTTGAAAATGTTTGTCCCCCCATGTCTCCCACATGAATGTTCATAATATGCTCATGCAATATTTGATACTCCTGCCTAATCATCTGTACAAATTTCCACTTTTGTAATCTTCCTTTTTGTGTTTAAGCTTATTGAAGATTTAATGCCAAGCAGGTCTCCTGCCATATTTGCTGTTCTTTCTGCACATTGGGATGGTTTGTTCCTAAGTCCTCAAAAAGCTTTTCTTAAAATACAGACAGCTCTGCTGGACTCCTTTCTCCCTCCTATTAGCCTCCTTAAGAGATCCTGTTCATCAGATCCCTGGGGAAGTCAGCATCTGTTTTTCTTAAGTCCTGGGTCTGTACTCTGCTGTTCTCCTCCTTTTTTCCTCAAATGAGAAAGCAAATAAAGTTCCCCTAATCTATTATTTTTAACACAATCTCGGCAGCCTGACACCTGTTTCTATTAACAGTCTCATCTCTGTGCAGCGACTTACAGCTGCAGGGGTGTACTTAGGGAAGCACAGTCTGCATTTGTGGAACAAGTGTAGTAGTAGCTGATAGTGAGCTTGTTCTCTTTCACCCTCCACCCAGTGTCTCTATAGGCCTTCTCTGACCTTCACAGGCTCAAAGCTTTCAGCTGTCCTTGTGGGAGCAGTAAATCTCACCTTACCACCACATGCCTTCTCCCCCTAACTTCTTAGATGGCCTGGCTCTTAGAGCCACACATCTAAATGGTTATAAAAATCAACTGCAGATGCACAGAAAAGTTTAAGTGAACCTGAAAGTAGAAGGGAAGATACATTTAGCATGCTTTTTGTAATTTAGTATGAAAGTGAAATAGGATCATTAGTAACATTTCCAAATGACATTTACTGTTCTGCTACTTCAGATTACTTGCTCCTGCGTGATAGTCCGCTCCTGCGTGACATTCCCCACGAAAATGTTACAAATGCAGTGCTATCAACTGGCATGCTAATGATCTGGCATAAATGATTCCTCTTTCACATAAGTGACCTTTCATTATGCTTGCATTGTTTCTTGTTTCAGTGGCTTGTCTGGCATTTCCACTCACAATAATAGGGCTCTATCCAGCATTTTATTGTGTTTTCCTGCAGTACCTTAGCCTTGAGGAGGCTGTCTGCTGGAGCTGCCTGAAAGCCCAATCAGCCTGTTGAGAGACTTGATCAGTTCAGGGCATGAAGCAGAGGAGAGTAAACCAACACATAATTTCCAGCTCAGGTAGATGTTCTTGATCTAACTCTGGTTGAGTTAGTACATGAACATATAGAAGTGTAGCCGTAGCAATATCCATCCCAAGTACCTTCCTTAAGGTTCTGGATGAGCTCATACTTGGCAGTTATGCTTTACTTTTAGTATTCTAGTTCAATGAAACCTACCATGGGTACATCTATTAAAGCTGGAAATTACACCAGTGTAAACATACCCAGAGATGACTTGAGCTATGTTCCAAAGTCTGTCTTGTAGTTTAATACCCTGAGTGGGTTAATGTTCCTAGAACTTCTTCATGGAGAAGGAGCTGAGTTTCACTGCAGTAGGTGGAACGCTGAAGGTGTGTGTTTTTTACCTCAATAGCAAATGGTGACTGATAGTGCTTAGTTTGTTTATTAATGAAAATTGTTTAAGAAAAGGTCATTACTGATTTTGTGTTTGGTGATTTGTTTTTGTTTTTTTCAACAGAAAAAAATCTTGCCAGTGAAATCTCCTCCTGCACCTTCTCCTCTGCTTACTTCTGAAGCAGACAGTGGCAGTACACAGATACTTAAAGATGGAGTTGGCATTGTTGGTCCAACATCGGCAGTTATATCCACAGGTATAGGAGGGAACTCTGAATGTATGAAATTACTCTCCCCTTTAAAGAAAAAAAACAGTTAGATTGTTTTTATGCTGCTACTATTCTAAAACACCCAAGGGCGGTTGGTGCAGCTGGGGGTCACCTACAGCCCTGCCCCCTGTGCTGAGGCCCTGCCTCGCCATGGGGAGGGGAGGAGGCAGGGCAATGCAGCGCACCAAGCACGTCCCAGCCTCCCCGGAGCACTGGGGAGGGGAGGGAAGAGGGTGGGACAGCGTACACACAGTGCAGCTCCCGGAGCAGTGGGGAAGAAAGGAGGCAAGGGAGCATGTCTAGTGCTCTCCAGCCTCCCCAGAGCACCTGGGAGGGGCAGAGAGGCGAAGGGGTGCATGCGCATAGCACAGCTACCGGAGCACTGGGGGAGGAGAGGCGGTCGCGTGGTTCTAGTCTCCCCAGCCAGGAACACAGGGAGGGCAGGTGTTGGGGGTATATGTTCCGGGGACAGATTGTGGGCGGGGCCAGCCTGGTGTTTTGGGAAGGCAGAGCTTTCCCCCGCCTAAGCTACCGGACACCAATGAAAAACACCTGCTGAAAATAAATTGTTTTGCTAACATCATCATCATATGAAAATATATTTTTCTATTTCAGTTCTCCAAATGTACGTAGGTAAGACTGTTATTTGGTGCAATCGTCAATGGCAGGAAACACCAGAATATCAGGAATTTGATGTCTGGTTAGCAAGCTTTTTTTTGTGTGTAAATCAGAAACTACATAGCACTTTCAATAGCTTTCCATCACCTGGGATACGATGGTGGATGAAGAAGAAAGGGCATGCTTTGTCTCACCTTACTTCCGTCCTATCCTGTAATAAAATGTACTGGAAATGACTGTTTCTAAAAGAATATCAGATACTACTGTTATAGTCCAGAGAGTATGGAAATAGAGAAAAAGATGTGATTGTCTGCATAGTTTTTCACTGGGAAAAACAAAATCCAGGAGAAATAGGCCAGGTTAAAACAAGAACTAATTTAAAATGGAAAGGCAATGAACTATATTATAAAGTGGTCCTGGAAAAGGAGTGAACTAGTTAGAGCTAAACAGCCCTCTAAGCAGTCTCTTTATTATACTGTAATGGGACAATTTGTAAATTGTCAGCTGTTTGATCATCATCAAATCCTGGGACCTGCTAAAGTACCCAAAAACAGTGTGAAAAGTTACCATGTTTTTAATTGTTTTGCCATTTTAAGCTACTTTTACAAAGAAACTGTCCCACTGCTTTGCTTCCTCTGTGTACTTGCAGCTACCCCGTCCTTTACTGCTAGACAGCGTTGGAGCAGAATAGGCAATGGTTTCATATTAAAACAATTCTTTCAAGTTTACAAACATTATTGATGCCAAATAAGAGTTTAATATTTTACAGAGTTTTCTAATTCTCTCCACATCCAAATATGTGCCTCCCACCTCTTCCTCTGTGAATCAGAAAATAGACATGAATGCAGAGAGTTCAGGAACATTATAGTATTTTGCAAGTCTCAATAATTTGAAAAATCTACGTTTCCTTTGAGCCCAAATAATACTGTAATCCGTTAAAAAAACAGGATTCTTTTATTTTATTTAATGCTTTAGTCTATTGCAACATCACCAAGGCATATCCTTTATTAGACAACCCACTGAAGTAAATGGAAAAACATGTATTGAATTTAGCGGGGTCAGACTTTCACCCTTTATTTTGTTTTAGCCATAGAGCGTGATCCCCATGGTAGCTCTTGAGTTATTTCTGGTGCCTGTCTTTTCTTGGATCATAGCTTGTTTTGTTTTGTTTCTGGAGAAAGTGTCATCTTAAAACAAACTTGACTGTTGTTTTGTTAGACTTTAATTGTAACAGTAACACAGGACATTTTACAGTAATGCATTTTGTTAAGGTTTTCACTTTGACCAATGTTCTGATAGCTGAGCATTTTCCAGGTTAGATGTAGCATCATGGAATCTTATGCAGAAGGGAGTTCAGTCACAAGCACAGATGGGTGAAGGCTGGGAAAAATTCATTGTGTGCCATGTACAAGGGTGTTGGAAGCTGATTCACCAGGCTGAGAGAGAAGGAAATGAATACTGCAACTAATAGCTACTGTGTTGGAGATATTTTTCTGGGTTTGGCAGCAGTGTGGTGTTGTGCAGTAGGTACAGTTTTAAAAGTAGAAGATAACCAAGCTACATTTTGTGTCAATATGGAGACAAATGCACCAAAGATGCCATTTTGAACATGTAGTGCAAAGAGAAATGCCTTGGAGTTGCTTTAAAACAGACTGGGATATGGAGGAGGGCAGTTGAGTGCCAGGTGGTCTTCTAGAGGGGAAAAGGGAAGCCTGTCTAGCTAACAATTTTGGTAATCTGGTAATATCCTGTTTTTACTATAATCTGCCAGGATTTCATGATTTATCCATTTTTGCATTGTATGCTAAGTTGTAACCTATTGAAATGAGTGGTAAATTGTGTTATTAAAGTAATGCATGTACAGAAGGTGCATGGTGTTTTTGCATTTTATGCGCATCAACTTAATTCATTACAACTTTCAGTGAGAGCCACTGAAATACATTTTGATTGAGTGTGATTATTCCTGAAGAGGGCAGATTCCATAAATATGGCTTGCAATTTTTCAGTTTGTGTCTATGTTAATAAGCATGGGAACTCTGGACCTCACCTGGATAAGAAGAAAGTTCAGCAGCTTCCAGATCACTTTGGACCAGGCCCTGTAAATGTGGTACTTCAGCAGGCTGTGCAGGCCTGTGTAGACTGTGCCTATCTATCCAAAACAGTCTTTGGATTCCTCAAGTCAGGGCATCATGGAGGGGAGATGATAACAGGTATGCAGAATTTTTCCACTTTGTTCACTGGGTTATGTTTGAGAAATTTGAGTGTGGTCTAAAGTAGGGGAGTTGATGTAGCAAAGCAGTGATTAATGTTTTTGTTACTTTTGTAAATATTTAACCATCGCTAAGAATACTCAACTGTGGCTACATTTACAGGTGGCCATACATGTATGGCCAGCACTAAATTTACATTTTAATACAGGCTGTAAAATGATACAAGAATTTTTGTTAATTTGAATTCAGCAGTGACTACGTAAAATCACATGTACACCTTATAGCACTGTTTGATTTCTTACAGAATAGGACTTGTAAAATACCACAGTAAATAGCCATAGCCAAACATCTGTCAAGTAATTTCAGTGCAACTCAAAGTTCAGCTTTATTAATTCTTGTCATATCCATAATCCATAAGGTGTTTATCTTCTTGATGCTGTAACCAAGTGAGTAAAAAGTTTAACACTAATCTGCTTAGATTCCAGATAACTGATCCCATATGTTAAACAGAACTGCTGATGCTTCTCTTTATTTTCTGTATTAATATTCTTAATGTCTTAGGGTCAGTGTTCGAGCATCTATGCCCTCTGCTACCGTGGTTCTCACCTACTTCTTTCTGAACCCTCTCCCAATATGCTATTAAATACTTTTTGCCCCACATATGCCACAAATATTTTTCTGCATATAAAAGCCAGGGCCGGCATTAAGGGGTACCAAGCAGGGCAGTTTCCTGAGGCCCCATGCAACAGGGGGCACCACAAAGATATGTTGTTCAGGCTTCAGTTCCAGGTGGTGGGGCTCTGAGCCCCAGGTTGCAGGACTGCACAACAGGGCTTCAGCTTTCTGCCTTGGACCCCACAAGTCTAACACCAGCTAGGCTTAGTGGCCCCTCTGAAACCTGCTCAGGGGGCCCCAGACCTATTATTGAGAACCACTGCTGTACTATAGAGTGGGTTTATTTCTTACATGCACTAAGGTCAGCTCTGTATATAAATTATCCTCATAGCTCAGCTTAGCATCTGCATCTTGTCATTTTTCTCCCTTCTGGATCTTCTGTATAGTAGTAAGCCACATTAATTCATAATTTCATCATTGGAAGTAAAAAGGGCTTGCCTTACTTTAATATCCTTATATTAATAGCAGACGTGAAAGATGATTAGTGGAAGGCAGGTTTATGTAAGCTCTCAGAAAAGAACGTGCTGCCTGACACTGTTACGGTACAGCATCCCGACCCATATGTAGCAGAACTTCTCTAACTCTCATGCACAATTTGCATACAAGTTTGGTCCCAAAATGGAGCGCTTTCCTTACTACTTTTAAAAAAAAAAGTTTAGAAGCTCTGTACAAATGAGTTTTTGTGACTAAGGCATGTTTATTTGTACAGGAAATATTAAAGCATGGTTACTAGCATGTTGAGTATTGCCATAAATAATTAAAACCAAAAACTGTCAAATTGCAAGAACAAAATACATTTCATGCACATTATCTTTGTTTTTTATTGATTGTTTACAAGGGACTAAATCCTCGCCCAAGGGATATATAAATAAAGGGTGAAAATTGAGCTAGGCAGAGAACTATAATTCTGTTTCCTGGGGGATTTAGTAATTTTGAAATTTGGTTTAGTTCCAATTTGGAACAAAAGCCCAAAATTCTCTACAGAAGGGAATTATCATTCTTCATCTGGTTCTACTGGGAATCCAGGCTGATGAGGAGCCACAAGTGCAAGCCTGGAAGTCATGCCCCTGGCTGTCCATCAGTCTGCTGGTTAGGCTGCCAAGGAGCTGGGCAGGAAAGCTGGAAGGAAAAACATTGGGATCCTAGCTGGTTTCTGGCAGAATTTCACTAAAATTGAGCATTATTCTCAAACGTTTCAGCTTCAACAAATTGACAGACTCTATTGAAAAAATGTTTTGTCAAAAGTTTTCTGACCAGCTCTGTGTGAGTGCTGAGAAGGGAGAGGAATTATTTAGCAGAATAAAATGAAGAGTAGCAGACTAAAATTAAGTCTAATTGAGCAGTTCTCATATTGAGTAATCCTCAATGCAGCATCTATTGTAGCATTTTGATACTAAATTATATTTACTGCATTTACCAAGTACCTATATAACATAACTTCATATTAGAGGTGTTACTTAGCCTACTTTTCTGATACTAGTATAAACAACACTAGATACGTTTTTAACACTGAATACATTTCCCCTTATTGATGATGGAATGATCCTCAGCGTGGTATGGCCCCAAATTCAGATTTCTTCGATTTAAAGTCATGCTTACAAAGGTGTTGTTTATGAAAGCACACTTCTGATTTCTCCATCAATGGTATATGATGATCTCTAGCATTTCTTATTTTTTTGAAGAGACCCATCATACTAAACTCTTGGACACTCCCAAATCATACCTGATGAGTGGGAAGAGCAAGATCACAAAACAGCAGAAATTTCTACATAAATATCTGCTTCTTTTAGCCATAAATTATGTGTTTGTTACCTGTTAGATTTCTGATGTGATACATTATACGTTATTTGTTATTTCTGGTTAGAAACTATGCAGCTAATGCAATGAGAATTGTTCATTTAAAGGCCTGGAATTAGTGGTCTTAACTTTTTTTTTCCTCTCACTGTTTGCCAGAAGAAGATGCTCAGCTTTTCCCTAAAACATTTTAATTCCTATTAATGCTTTTAATAAATCAAGCTGCCATGAGATAGAAGGAAAGGCCCTCTCATGGATTAAGAGAGAGGAAATAAAAGATGTAGAAATAAATAGGCAGTTTTCCAAATGGAGAGAGGTAACTAGAGGTGTCCCCCCAGGGGTTTGTACAGCAACCAATCCTATTCAACATATTGATATTCATAAATGATCTGGAAAAGAGTAAACAGGTAACAAAAATTGCAAATGATACAAGACTACTAAAGATGGGTAAGTCCAAACCAGACTGTGAAGAATTACCAAGAAATTCCACAAAACTGGATGACTGGGCAACAAAATAGCAGATTAAATTCAGTGTGGTTAAATGCAAATTAATGCACATTGGAAAACATAATTCCGACTATAAATAAGGAGCTCTGAATTAGCTGTTTCTGTTCAGGAAAGAAATCTTGGAGTCATTGTGGATAACTTTCTGAAAATGTCCACTCAGTGTGCATTGGGAGAAAAAAAAAAAGTGAACCGATGCTGGGAATCATTAAGAAATGGATAGAAAATATCATATTGCCTCTATATAAATCTGTTATGTCCACATCTAGATTACTGTGTGCAGATCTGGCCGCCACATCTCAAAAAATATATATTGGAATTGGAAAAGGTTTAGAAAATGGCAACAAAAATTATCAGGCATATTCTGTATGAGGAGAGATTAATAAGATTGGGACTTTTCAGCTTGGAAGAGAGCTGACTAAGGTGGGATATGATAGAGGTCTATAAAATGATGACTGGGATGGATAAAGTAAATAAGGAAGTGCTGTTTACTCCTTCTGATAAAACAAGAACTAGGGATAGCCAAATGAAATTAATAAACAGCAGGTTTCAAACAAAAGTATTTCTTCATAGGTTGAGTGTGCACTTTTTGTCAGAGGATGTTGTGAAAGCCAAGACTATAACAGTGTTCAAAAAAGAGCTAGAGAAATTCATGGAGGACAGGGCCATGAATGGCGATTTGCCAAGATATGCAAGGGTGTTGTTCCTAGCCTCTGTTTTCCACAAGCTGGGAATTTACGACAGGACAGTTCACTTGATTGCCTGTTCTGTTCATTCTGTCCAAAACACCTGGCATTAGCCACTGTCAGAAAGAAGGATACTGGATTTTTGATCTAACCTAGTATGGCTGTTCTTATGTAACAAATATAGAATAAGGTAAAAGCATATCACCCTTCATGTTGTCTTAAGATCCATGTAATAAACTGACTTTTAAAGCCACTTAACTACCATTGGTGTCTGTTCTTGGAATCTTTATGTTGGCCGAGTTCCTACTGAAATAAATGGAAGCTTGACTTACACGATGATGGCTGGATTGGATTATATAATGTTGAATAACAAAGCTTCTTAAAATGGCAAACCAGTTATTCCTGACTGTCGTGTTTGTAACAGACAACAGTCTGCAACAAATGAGCAATTCATGTGAACAAACCAGATCTCTCAGAAATACTATAGTACTATAATTTTTTTTCTGTTTTATTTCTTATAAACATGTGACATTTCTTGTTGTTCAGTAAGCAAATAAGAGAAATTAAACATTGTCTGTATCAGGGGAGCTAATCTGAATTTACACAGATGCAACTGAGATCATGAAGGTAAATTTGCTAAATGGCCTCACGAGATACTAGAAGAAATGTGTACCTCTTTTTTTTCTGCACTATTTAAATGAAAACAAGATATCATATTTTAGATAGTGGTGATGTTATACTCTACTTCCTAGTGTGTGGTTGGTGTCTGACATCATCTTCTTACTCACAGCCTCCTTTGATGGGGAGAAACACGCCATCAATCTTCCTTCTGTAAACAGTGCATCATTTGTCTTGCGTTTCTTGGAGAAGCTCTGCCACAGTCTACAGTGTGATAATCTTTTTAGTAGCCAACCCTTCAGTCCTTATGTGGGGAGTGCACAGAGTCCTACTGAATATGATAGGAACAAACCAGGTAATTACATTATACTATTTATGTTTCAAGTACTGTACATGTATTGGGGAGTGTTGTTGTTTTGTGCAATTCATTGTTTTGATCTGTCTTCCTACAACTTGAATTGATTTGAAACGACTACTTTGTGGTTTTTAATAAAATTAGTCCTGGTGTGTCGTGGTGATTTAAACCATATGTGGGAAAGTGTATCATTCAGCAAGTTCTTTTCTTTAGGCAAACAAGGAAATGTATACATCACATCATTGTGGTGCAACAAGATGATCTAACTTAAACTTTACATTTGATCTGCTTGATTTATGCATATATTGTAAAATATATTTAACTTATAGTAGCAAAATATAATTGCTTGCCTAAAAGAAGTTTGCCCTACACAACTCAATGCAGTATCCTACTACCCAACTGCAAGGTGCTTCATCCTGATTCTCTCTCTCTCTCTCTCTGACCATTCCAAAGGTGTTGTGGCTACATATAATTTGTCATAGATAGGGAGAGAAACCAGGATTCATAGATATCTGACTGTGGTGATTTAGGAAGTGAAGACCCCATTTCTGCATGTGGAGAACACAGCAGCCCTTGTCTTCATTGCAAGGGGAAGCGTGGTACCCCTGCAGTCTCCTCCTGCACCCATGTCAGCAGTGTCTAGGACCTTAGCCCATAATGAGACTAAGAAAATTCTATAGAAAACTGAGTGTCAAAATAAAATAAATCCTAAAAGTAAAGGAGTAAGATCAGAAAACAATATAGAAAAAAAATCTCTCTCATAATAAAGGTCACTACTGGTGTGTGACAGCTCTGCATCTCCAACCAGCAGGCCTTGCTTTGGAGATACAGCTATAACATTTGGGACTCGATGTCAAAATTCAAGGACTTGCTGTCCCAGGAGTCCAGACAGGAATTTTCTGCACTGGTGGAAGAAGGGGAGATTATAGCCAGGACCTCCATCCGGCTTGCCTAGATGCAGCTGACGTGGCTGCTAGAACAGTGGCATCTGAGGGCCACCCTCAGGCAGGGCTATCCAGTGGGGGATGCAGGGCCCAGGACAAGCTCTGCTCTTCCCCAGGTCCCACCCTGCCTCTTCCTTCCCTTACTCTGCAGGAATAAGAAAATTCTTATGAGGGAAGAAACTTGGATAGCTATATAGAAGCTGTGTTCCTGTGACTCTTTTGGAATATTATTTTTTCCTCCTAAGGAGCTGCTAGTTAAAACAAGCTGTAATCAGTTGTAATTTCAGTAGTTTAGTTGATAGAAACATAGATATAGTATGCCATTAGGCTTTCGTTATCTCCTCTGTCAGGCAAGCAGCTTTGCATTTTGAACTATCTTCAGGGTGAAGCTTGCTCAAGGTGACGAGGCTGATAACTATCTAACCAAACTATATTTTAGCCCTGAGTGTGTGTGTGTGATAGCTTAACCTTATTATGGAGTCTCAGTTAATAGTGAAAGAATATTATCACTGAAAACCTGTGAATAATGTTTCAAAAACGATGTATGATAGTTGCTGTCAGAGTTGTGCTACAGTCAACTAAAACACGCAATATGGGAAGCAGAATTAAAATCCAGTGAGTGAATACAGTGCACGTATACCTCACTTTTGTATCTTTCCCCCAGGAGTGTTGTCAGTTCTGAAATGAAAAACTATAACTTTTTCTGTTCACAGCGAAAGAGGAAATACCAGAAAACAGAAGTACTAAACGATATTCTCAGGATTCTCCACCCTACACTGTCCCTCTTTCCCCTAAACTCCCCAGAACTGAAGCTCACCCATCTGAAGGTAACATGATGGTATTTGTTGTAGTTTGTGGGAAGGTTGTTTATGTTCATAGTCTTCCCAATAAAAGTGAAAGTACAGTTATTGTTGCCTAGCCATCAGTTGTTGACAAAATGCATGCATAGTCACAGTGTGTGTAAGTAATTGGAGAGTGGGCATACATATTGCACTTTGGGAGAATTAATGTGAGCTTTGGCCTCTAACCCAACTAACTCTTTGGGAAAAGGGTTTATAGATTCACTGCAGATCACTGAATGAAACTGTCTGCTTAATGTGCAGCACTACACTAAACAGCCAGCAGGATGCTACATTACATTAATATAGGATAGAAGTAAGCTACTATAACAACTGTGCAAAACACACAGGCTGCGTCTAGATTGGCATGATTTTCCGGAAATGCTTTTAACGGAAAAGTTTTCCGTTAAAAGCATTTTCGGAACAGAGCGTCTAGATTGGCACGGACGCTTTTCCGCAAAAGCACTTTTTGCGGAAAAGCGTCCCTGGCCAATCTAGACACGCTTTTGCGCAAGAAAGCCCCAATCGCCATTTTAGCCATCGGGGCTTTTTTGTGCAAAACAATACCACGTTGTCTACACTGGCCCTCTTGCGCGAAAGCATTTGCGCAAGAGGGCTTTTGCCCGAACGGGAGTAGCATTGTATTTCCGCAAGAACACTGACGATCATACATGAGATTGTCAGTGTTCTTGCGGAAATTCAAGCGGCCAGTCTGGATAGCTGGCAAGTTTTTCCGGAAAAGCGGCTGATTTTCCGGAAAAACTGGCCAGTCTGGACATAGCCACATACTGTCTGCATAGCTAGAGTATTGCAATGTCTGTTGGTGGCCAAACTTGAGTTCAGAGGATGTAAGCGAAGATGGCAGGAGATTTGCAATGGTTAATTATGAGAGTCAATTAGAGATTTGTGAACTGACTTGAGAGTTTCTGAGCTTCTGCAGCTCCCACAAGCTTCGGTGGAGCTGTCTGCTTCTTTCTGGAGGGAGCCATTATTCTATATTTAGAGAGCAAGAGCAGAGGAAGTTAAATTCTAGGATTTATTTAGGAGAGATCAGTCATTCCTTTTCATCTAGTCTAATAATTAGAGAAGAGGGGACACAGAAATTGATAGCAAATTTAGAATTGATTTTAAAAGGAAATACTGTTATTTTCGTACCGTAAATCTGTGGAATTGAGTCAGACATTTCTAATGGGTTTACAGGAGTCTGAATATGTCCATGAATAAGTATAGCACACATAGCTATACTAAAATAGTGTTGCTCAAACTGGAGCAAACCAAAATGTATGATTCAGAGATTGGCCAGTTAGCTGCTGTATGCAATAAGGAATTCTGTGCATTCAAAATAAGCTTGATCCCTGTTCTTATTTCCTATCCCTGTTAAATATATTGGTCTAATCTATATATACTTTAGAGTGCATCTGTGTGTCTGCAAGTCCTTTTGCTCCTCCTAAACATTAAGAGCTAGGGCCACAAAATGTGATAAGCAGCTTCTTTTTACCCTAATTTAAAGCAAGGTCAGGTTTCGTTGTGCCAGGAAAACAGGAAGTGCCAGGAATTAGACTGTTTTTCAGAACATGGGAAGGGAGGGGGCTGCTGTTCGAAACGACACAATACTTCAGAGTGACCACTCGGGGCAGCCACACTACTAAGAGACTGGCAAGCTGGACTGGGGCTCGCCATCTTGCCTGCCACCAGACCAGGTATGTAGCACCCTTGCCTCAAACCCCTCTCCCTAACCCTTGGTTACAGTGCTGGGAGAGGGGGAGTGAAACAAGCCCTACCTGACTGGAGAGACTAGAGGGAGGGGCCCGACCAGATGGGACCCCCGCCTTAAGCCCCTCCTCACACCCCACATCTCAGTCTTGCATACCACCAACCTCCTGCCCTTTCCTCCCCACATCCCAATGTCCTGGCCTGACTCCTGCACATACACACCCCAAACTGCCAGCCGCCTGTCCTGAAGGAGCTGGGCAATGCTGGGTAAGTCTTCTAGTAACTATATAATACACGGAAATTTTAAGAACCAGTAGTTCATTATTATATAGTATAGTTGATTGGATTTAAAAAAAAATCTGTAGGGAAAATGCCTTGCCATATTTGAGGGCCAGAATTTGTGTTATCTGAAAACAGTTTGATAAGTTTTCAATAAGGTGTTTGTGTTTGAAGAAGAAAAATGTCCTGTAGCGTTCTGTGTGTCTCACTCAGCCATTTAGGGAAGTGTCCTCTACTGAAATTCTGGAGGTAATTTCAGATCTCTCACCCATGGGCTAGTTAGCAGCAAAAACCAAGAATATCTGTTAGAAAGGATCTTCTTTTAGCAATGCTTTTTTCCCCCCCAATCTGCTCAGAGATATTTCTGCAGATTTTTGCTATCTGTTCTGTTAGATGACGGTTTCCTCTTTAAAATCATGGAAGATAATAGAAAAAAGCTGCAACCTAAGTGTTAACTATTGTAGCCAAGTACATCATTCTGAACTTGTATTAAGAACCTTTGACTTCTGTTCCAAGTCTCAGAGGATCTAAAAGATTTTTCAAATTCTTGTGAAGATCTTCAGGCTAAGAGAAAAGCCTCTGTTATGCTGAACCATAAGGCTTCTTTCCATGTTTATCAATAGCCTGCTCTAAACACCAAGGATTCGGAAATAGAACTTCCAACAAGACAGGCAATGAGTCCACGCTACCAAGCCCATTCTGTCTGCTGAAGTCAATTTCAGCACTCCTGCTTTTCACAAGGGGTGTGTCTAGACTATGTCCCTCTTTTGACAGAGGGATGTAAATTAGACACTTTGAAATTGCAAATGAAGCCGGGATTTGAATTTCCTGCACTTCATTTGCATAATCGCGTCATGGCACTCTTTCAAAAAAGCGCTATTTCAAAATTGAAACCGCAGTCTAGACGTGGTTCTTTCGAAAATAGAAGCCTTTTTTGAAAGATCCTGTAAACCACATTGAAACCACGTCTAGACTGCAGTTTCAATTTTGAAATAGCGCTTTTTTGAAAGAGCGCCATGACGCGATTATGCAAATGACGCACGGGAAATTCAAATCCCAGCTTCATTTGCAATTTCAAAGTGTCTAATTTACATCCCTCTGTCGAAAGAGGGATGTAGTCTAGACACACCCAAGGAGTAATGCAAATTCGACATTACATGGAGAAAGTCATGGTTCTTGGCCACCGGGAGGCATCCCAAAGTGCCCCACTCTGGCCAGAACTTGTGTCTCTATTGCTTTCCAAGTGAACAGGAAAAGCCCCAGGAGAGTTTGAATTTCATTTCCCATGTGGCCAGCATTGCGAGCACCCCTCAGAGCAGGCAGCACACTTGAGGAGCACACGTGGCCATGACTTCCATGAATTCAAGTTCTGTGGGCACCAGTTCCCAGGGGCTCAAAAGAGCGCCAGCATGGAGTGTGCAGGAGATCCTGGACCTCATTGAGGCATGGGGAAAGAAATCCATTCTGTCTGAGCTCTGAAACAACAGAAGAAACACCAATATCTATGCTGAGATAGTAAAGTGCCTGGTGAAGAAAGGATACTTCAGGGACGCTCAGCAGTGCTGTGTTAGAACTGCCTCTGCTCCTTTATTTTATCAAAAGACAAAGGAAGCAAATGGTCAGTGTGGTGCATCATCACAAAAATTCTGCTTCTATGACAAGCTGCATGCCATCTTGGGGAGTGGGGGAGACCCGACCTGCTTCCCAAGCCAGACCATGGAATCTGCCCAAGACACTCTGGGCAGAAGCATGGAGGACAACGTGGTGGTGGAAGGGGAAGAAGAGGAGGACAAGGAGAATGGCCAGCCAGCGAGCAGTGAGAGCCAAGAATATTTCATCAGTTTGGAGACAATCCCCTCCTCCGAGGATGTCACACTCAGACACTGATCCCAGGAAGGGTACTTCTGCTGAATTTTTTTCTTGCTACAGGTGGGTCAAGGCATTTAGGTGTGATGTGTGGTGTAGGGTATGTCTACACTTGCCCCCTAGTTCGAACTAGGGTTGCAAATGAAGCAACCTCATTGCATGAGGAGTAACAGTTAATTTGAGGGAAGGGTTTTGGATCGGACTACCGTGTCTACAGGTGGCGAGTTAATTCAGGCGACCAGCATTTTAAAATGGCAACCGGCTGCGAATATGCTAATCAAGCATGGGATATTTAAATCCCATGCTTCATTAGCAACTTCGGTATGCTTCATTTGCCTCCCTAGTTCAAACTAAGGGGCAAATGTAGACGTACCCTTATTGTGTGCTTGCACAGTGCTGGAGACCTGGAACAGCTTGTTAACATGTCTGGAGCTGGAGCTGGAATCCTCCCTGCACATCTCCATGAAGCTCTCTTAGAGAAACTCTTTGATCCTTCTCCCAAGATTTCTGGGGTGGCCAGCTTTATTCCATCCTCCACAGTAGGACACCTTCCCATATCAGGCCAGCAGTTAAGTGGTCTGATGTCATTGCAGCATAAGGCCCAAGTTTCTGGCCACATTCAATCAACATCTGGTTCCTATCACATTGTGTGATTTGAAGAAGACTGATATCTCATTTGACAACCTGGATGAAGGAGGAGGGGAAGCTATTAGCTGTGCCTCTGCTGCTAGGCAAGGCTTCAGCCCCTGGCATCCACTCCCTCCTTCCTGCTCTCCTGACTGCAGGCTCCTGCAGGATGGGAAAGCAACACTCTCATGGGAAGCGGGATGTGGCAGACACAGAGGAGGAAAGCCTCCACTCTGCCCCGCTGGCATGACCGTACCCCGTTCCCCCTCCCACTCGCAGTCTTCGGCAGGATGGGAAAGTAGCACTTTCTCAGAAAGCAGGGTGTAGTGGACACAGATGAAGGAGGGAAGCTGTGTGAGCCACCACCTTGCCCCTGCTGTCCCTCCTCCCACCTGCAGAATAGTGCTCTGGCAGTCCCCTTATCACGTCTGCCTCTGCATGAGTACCGATGCTCCCTTGAGAACTCTGTTGTGTACCTGCTATACACTGGCTGCTTTAAAGCATAACTTTGACCTTGCACAGAACACATCTCCATTGTCTTTAGAGAGACCTTCACTCTATGTTAACAGGTTAGGTTTTAGGCTTCACAGTGTCTGTCCTGTAATGCACGCCCTTGTAACTTTTTATTACAGTAGTACCAGCAGGGAACTTGCTGCGTACTGCCCCGGCTCCAGCAGCTATCCAGCTCGCACAAAACCACGGGCAAAAAGGACTAGGGAAGACGTTTAAGGAGCAAATGGAATGGAGGAATATGTTCCTGGAGGAGATATGGGTGGACCGCCAACAAAGGATAGCAGAGAGGAAGGATAGGAAAATGTGCAGGGAACTGCAAGTGAAGCAATAGGAGAATGTCTTTTGAACTCTGATGGCTGTGATAGAGGACTGGTGGCAAGCCTGGAGAGACACCCCTCCCCCCCCCCACACACAACTGAAAGCAGAGCAACTTTCTTCCTCATCCAGTTCCATAGCTGCCACCACCAGGGGCCTCAGGACACAAGGGACAGGAACTCAAAGGCAACCTCACACTTTCAACCTCCAGGGCTTCGGGAGGCAAAAGTCTGTCTTCCTCACACTTCCTCGCCCCCTCCTTTGTGTTCCACCATGGACTTCTTTTCTATCCCTGCTGTCTTCCCTAAATAAAAACACATGATCTCTGAACAACAGTCTCTTTATTGCTTGCATTGCAGGGGTGAGGTGGGGGATTTATAGAATCCCAGGGCTGAAAGAGATCTCAAGAGGTTAACAAGTCCAGCCCCCTGCCCAAAGCTGGACCAGCCCTATTACAGGGAAACACACAGAATGCAAGAGCACCTTGTTGAGAGCAACGTGCATGAGCAGCAAAACTGACCATTCATAAAACTTTCTTTCGGAGCCTCTCTGTTTTGCACTAGGGATGTAAGCGAGTAGTCAGCTACCGATAAGCGTAGGCTTATTGGGTAGTCAAATCAACTACTCACATTTCCCCCATCCCCTTGCTGCCTCTATATCAGAGGCAGCAAGGGCAGGGAGAAGCAGGAGCCAGTGCTGGCGAGAGCCGGTTCCCCCCAGCACCATCTCCGCAGTGCTGCCTGCCCCCTTCTTCGCTGCTGCCTCTATCAAAGGCAGCAACTCATGAGGTGGTGGGGGTCAAAGGAGGCTGCTGCAAAGCTGCCTCTGCCCACAGCGGGCCCAAGCTTGCCATGGACAGGGGCTGCTCTGGTCACGCAAGCAGCCCAGCTCAGTCCTGGCTCGCACCCGGTCCAGGACCTATCCTTGTTGTGGCTCTACAGTTAAAATGGACTAAGAGCCAGCTGGGCAGGCAGCCCAGCTCTTAGTACATTTAAATTGCAGACCCAGCACGAGCCGAAACTGAGCAACTTCACTTATCAACTAATTGTGTAGTTGATAGAATTTTTATCGACTACATGATAAGCCAATTATCTGCCTCTTAACATCCTTAATTTGCACTGCCCCACACAGTGCTCTCTTTATCGCCTGGTGTCTGGCTGCTCAAAATCTCTGGTGACTGTCAGAGTGAGTCTCATTCTGGAATTCTTGTACTTCAGGTGGGGGAAAGCAATTCGCAAGCTTCTATGAAAGTGGCCTTATTCATGTGAAAGTTTTGCAGCCACTGCTGATTGTCCCATACTTGCATCACAGTGTGGTCCCTCCAGTCTGTGCTTGTCTCACAAGAATTGGCATTCCACTGTATCCAGGGGACAGAATGCCAGTGGCATTTGCAATTCACTCTACTCAAGTGCTTTACAGAATATTATGTTCATAGCCTCCTGAGAGCCTTTATCTTTCCGGTGGAGCCTGAATGTGCTCTGCACGTACTCCAGCATTAGGTGCAGCAAAGTTATTGTCAGCATCATAAAGCTTTGATGAACAAGATCCACAATGGGGTCCTTGCTAACGCTGCTCTGGAGTCTGCATGGATAATCAACAAGAGGGGGAAAAAAGCCCAAATGAACTGTTTACCTTTGCAAGGCGAAAGGGAGGAGATGGGTGCATTATGGTCAGCTGAAGACATGTACCCAAAACCACCTGCTGCACAGTTTTGGTCCCAGCATGCCCTGAGAGCATAACTCAGAATGTAAAGGGGCACAGGCACTGTGGGATAGCTACCCACACTGCATTGCTGTCAAAGTCAACGGTAGCCGCCATACTGAGCGCACGCTACTTCGAATTACGTCAGATTGTTACACATAGTGGGGATATGCACCTTTGACTTTGCAAAATCAGGTGCTAAAATGTCAAGCTTAATAAATTTGACCAGTGTAGACATGGCTTTATTGGCTGAGCTTTAGGAAAAATGTTTAAACCGTAGCTATGCTTCCTTGGTGATTGATGTCTGTGCCTATAAGGGCAAATGTATCGATATTACCTTAGAGAATCAACTGACCCCTTTGTTCATAATATAGTTTTGTATAAAATGAAATTACAGTGAAATGAGGTATTGAAAATTTATATATTTTTATATGATCCAAAGTAACCCTCAGTCTTTCATCAAACTCTGTAATAATCAATTTTTACAGATGTAAATTAAAATGTATTTTAGGAATTTCTTCCTACTTTTACTTAAATAAGTTTTACTTAGTGTTTGCTCCATGGGGAGCTTGTTCACAGGCTTGAAAATTGTAGTTAGTGTTAAAAATAAGAAGCATGGAATTTTGTAACAAGGTTACAAAAATTGAATGTGTTGAACAGATCAGAATTTGTGTTACTTGTATTATGTAGCAGAAACACTGCCAACTGAAGAAAATGGCACTCCTAAAGAACTCCGATTTTCTGAAGACTCTATGGATTCTGCACTCAATTCAGTAAAACCGTCAAGCCCAACCCATCGAAATTCCACTGAATATCGGAGCTCAGGGAGTGCAACGTATTACAGGAATTCCCTTCAGCCAGTGACTGCTGCTTCAAACTCAGCCCCAATCCTACACAAGTTGTCATCAAGCTCTGCGGGGAACAGCAGTTATTATGAAGTCAATAGGAATCGAATGCAGAGGAGGATTGAAGGTATGTTATACACTTAACTTTTTAAAATGTGTGCATTACCAACTGCTTTTTAACAGTGTGCAAAGTCAATGGGCTATGAATTATGAAGCAAAGTACTGTGACATCCAAGACTTCACATAAGGAGTCAGACTCGCACTGTTGCCAAACATGTCAGACTAGCTAAGGTGATTTCAGAATACAGAAGTTAAGCTGTTTAAACTTTTAATACTGTACGAAGCAGAGAAATCCTCAATACTGTTTTTAAAGATTTTTTTACTGCTATTAACAATCCTGCAGCCTGCCTGGCTGGGCAATTCTGGTTACAGCTCCTTCTTCAATTTCTTAACTACTGCTGCTAAGTTGGCCAAATGAAATTTGCCACGAGGGGTTCTCTTCCCTCAGGGAACACTGCATTCCTGCACAGCATTCCCAGCTGCTGGTGTCTTGGGAGCTAGGAACCAATCTTTCTAACTGATCCCTTCTTGATGGTACATAGTGCTAGCACTTACACCACTGTGTGTATCTGCAGTCATAGAAGTCATCTGAAAACAAACTGATGCTATGGTCCAAATAGAACATCTTGGTGATTTTTTTAGGAGAAAAATCAAATATTTCATTTTAATAAATTGTAAAAGAATTTGAGCCAGGTTGATAAACTGGTAGAAGAGAGAGGACAGCTGCTAATACAGAATACTAACCATGTCTTGTTTTTCTTTTCACTTCAATCTGCAAGGATGTGTTTTTACTGCATTGCCACTATAATGTTTCTACCTTTACCAATGTTTTACATGTAAGCTGCAAGTTCTACAACAGGTCCTGATCTCACTGCACTAAAAAGGGAGCCCTCACGAGTACCGAATAAGGATCCTTCTGCATGGTCAATAGACGAAGTAATGCGATTTGTGAAAGAAGCTGATCCTCAGGCATTAGCACCACATGCAGAACTCTTCAGGAGACACGTATGATATTTTCTATTTTTATTCTGCTAGACTTGAGCACATCACTAACGTGCATAGGAAGTTTTTGTGAGTTTCCCTGCTATTATTGCATTTGAAGTGAAAAGTGGGGCAGATGCCACCCACATACAAATTCATTAGATGATTTTCTCTCTCTAGAAAGCATCTTCCAGCTTTGCTAAGCCTGGGAACGCTTGATCTATAAAGTGACCTTGTTAGACTGTGCTAAACTATTGCTTAGGCCCTGTTACACTGCTTGTGCTACAATGTCATAGCTGCAACAGTGCTATGCTTCCAACAGTGATAGAATGGGTTTGTCCATGCTGTAAGAATCCCACCTTCCTGAGCAAGTTCAACAGAAATAGTCTTCTGGCTGTGTCTACACCAGGGCTACGTCTACCCCGCAAGGTTTTTGAGCAAAAATGGCCATTTTTGCACAAAAACCTGCAGAGCATTCATACCTCAAATGCGCTTTTGTGCAAGTAAATCAGCAGTTAAACAGCAGAAGAGAGGGCTTTTGCCAGAGTAGGTAAACCTCCTTTTATGCAGGCGGCATAACTCCCTTTTTGAACTATAGCTATTGTGCAAAAAGGCAAGTGTGGACACTCCAGAAGAGTTTCTTGTGCAAGAAACTCCTATGGGAAAAGCACAGGTGCTCTGATGGCCATTCTGTGAATGACCATCAGAGATTTCTTGTGCAACAGCATCCATGGAGTGCGGATGCTCTCTTGCGCAAAAGCATATCACTTTTGCGATGTGCTTTGATGTGGATGTGCTTTTGCGCAAGAAGTTTTTGCCCAAAAGGCTTCTTTGTACAAGAGGCCTGCAGTATAGATGTAGCCCAGGAGTTAGGCCTGCATAGCTGTGGAGCTCAAGGTAGGGTATCTTTTCAAAAGGCAAATGTGAGATATATGCAGAAGCTCTGCCCCAACTCCTCCCTCTGGTCATGCTCATGAGGGCTCTAGATAGATCAGCCTAAACTTTGAGTATAAATCAGGCCTTACAAGCTTATACAATGAGTAGGGTGTTCACTGGTACCCCATGCTCTGAGGGCCACAAGAATCACCACTCATGGTACTTCTAGTGCTAGTAACTGTAGCTTCTTTGAGTGAGGGTCCCTGTTCTGTTCCACTGTGGGTTGCTCATGCGTCTAGAGCTGTAGAATTTGTAAGTAGTGTCTGCACATGCACCCTGGCTGTCCTCATGCCTCTGATCAAGGGGATAAAAGACAGGGTGGACCAAATGCCTCTCCAGTTCCTTTTCACAGTTGCATCATTTGGGTCAGAAGCAGTAGTGCTTGCAGCTTTGGCCTACAAAATAAGAATGATCTAGTTTGTAAATAGAACCTTTATGCTCCCCAGCTGTGAGAGAGATCCTCACTGCTTGGAATTTTGCCGTAACCAGTCAATTCACTTACCAGTGTTCTTTCCAAAGCCTTGTACTTCTGCAGAGTAGGGATGTGAAATCCTGTTTAATTAATTAACTGGTTAAACGTTGTGTTTAACCAGTTAACTGATTAAATGGCCATGGGTGGGAGGAGATGCCACAGGCTGGGGGCTGCTCTTGGTGTGCCTGGCCTGGGCCCAACATAGATGGGGGCTGCTCCAACAGGGCTGGAGCATCCCCCACCCACAGCAGGCTCCACTGGTTAACTCTAAATAGTAAGCATCACTTGGTAAGGGTGATGTTTACCAGTTAACCATTCACATTCCTACTGCAGAGTAACAAATAATCAGATCCCTTGATGTATGGCTGGCCTTAGCTTTTGTACCTACAGGGAACATACAGGTAATCCCTGAGGTTGTTCATCACTTTATCAGAAAGAGTCAGAGGAAAGTGATGGGGGCAAGAAGCAAATGTGGGGCAGGAGGTGCAGAGCTTTCTGCAAGCTGGGAGAGGTACCCAAGAGCAGCCATGCAAGGGGATAGCAAGTATTGTCCTTCCCAAGCCAGTCAGGACTAGCAGTTAGGAGCCCCTAGCTGGGGCACTCCTAACAGCACAGGGGAGATCAAACCCACATCTACCTCTTGGAACCTCCTGCAGCTGTAGGAAGCACAGAAGTGAGGGTGGCAATCCCATGACCCCCTACAAAAGGTTTGGGATCTTCCCTCCTCCCCCCCCCCCACCATAATCTCCTTTTGGGTTGGGGTTCCACGGTTACAACAGTGTGAAATTTCAGGTTTAGACAGCTGAAAATGTGAAACTTTCCAATTTTCAAATCCTATTGCCATGAAATTGGCCATAATGGACTGTGAATTTGGTAGGGTTCTATCTCTCAACTTTCAAACCTCCCTCCCCACCCCTCCCATGGGGTAAGAGCTCATTCCACCAGAGCACAAGCAATAACCATTGGCTCCCTTCATACGTTTGCAAGACATCATTCCCAGGTAGAGGACACTTCTGTTAATGCTGCCTTTGTGATGGTGGTACTCCACTTAGCCCAATTGTCTGCACCCTCACATCCTACTCATGTAGGTACTGCTTGTCAGTCACCCATAGTGGAATACAGTAGGGACCATCACTCAAAGAAGAGGAGAGGGTCATTTACCTGCGACTGGAGCTTCTTTGAGATTTACAGTCCCTATCTGTAGTCTACTTCCTGCCCTCCTTCCCAACTGCTTCTGATCTTATATGAGTCATGGTACAGAATGAACTGGAGAGGCTGCCAGTCTGGCCCCACCCTTTATCCCCTCAGTTGGAGGCATGAGGTGAACCATGGCACATGCACAGACCAAGGGACATTACTTTCCAGTTTTCTAGCTCTGGGCACATGGTGCACATTTGTAACCCTTTGTGAAATACAAATAGATCCACACATCTCGAAGAGCCTTCAGTTAAGGGTAAATAACCTTCTTTTTCCAAGAGATCTTCATTCATGCTGACCACTTAGACACAACTTATGGTCTCTCCCAGGACAGAGATTTTCTCATATCTCAGGATAGCTGGTCCTTAATATTAACAGTTAAATGCAAAGCTTGGTTACATTTAAACAACACAGTTTTATTAGGAGAAAGAATAAAGGTTAAAAACCAAAAAGAAAAGCATTTATTTGGTCTGATCTAGCCAAGACTATGCAAATCTTCATTAGAACTATCTGGATGATGTATTTAGGAAAGTCTAAAATTAGTAGTAACTATCTGTCTGTCCCTTTATATTTACTCCTTTTGTTCTGCCCTTTCTCCTTTCACTGTGCAGTTACATGATAGGCTGCCTAATAGAGAGCTGCTGTCATCTCAAAATATCAGTGTCCCCGCCAAGAAATGTCTGGCGCTTTTTATTTTTGGACCCAGTAGAACAGAGTCTCTACTGCCTTGTGTATTACGCCTGGGCAAAAGGGGTGTAAAATGCTACCAAATGTGAATGGTAACATTTTGCATTCACTCTGCACCAGATCATAATAGTCTACAATAAAGTAGGTCCAAAGGAAACATCGAGATATTGAAATATAGATTGTAATAGATAGATGTGCAAAACCAGAGCTCACCTCCTCCTCCTCTTTCTTTTTCTGTATATTTTTTTAATAGGGGTCAACTTTCATAGTACTTTTCAGCCCATTGTATTTTCTTTTGAAAGAGAATGGTTTCAACATGCAATTCTAAGGAAATATTTGCTAAATTGCCAGTCATATGTAGAGCAGGGATGGGGAACCTATGGCCCCAGCCCACAGCTTGCCTTGGTCTGGCCTGCAAGGCTTGGGGCTCCCCCTTCCCCAGCAGGGTGAGCCAGTGCTGACATCCCCTTGCATGGCTGGAATAGGAGCACCAGCTCCCCACTACTGGGGATGAGCGACTCCAAGCCTCATGGACCAGATCAAGGCAGGTCCAGGGGCTCTGCCTGGTGTGGGGAGGAAGCAGCTCTGTGCTCTGTTGTTCCCCCTACCACCTGTTTGGAGGAGCGGCAGCACAGGGAAGCGCCATCCCTGTGCTTGCTTTCAGGCACCACCTCCATCACTCCCACTCGCCAGTGGAAGCGGCGGGGCACAGTGTCAGAGCCACCTGTGCTCTCCTGGGAGCTACACCAGGTAGGCACCCCAATCCCTTGCCCCTTCCCACCCAGATCTTGCATGCCCAGCCTGTTGCTGCACCCTACCTCTCACCCAGATCCCCCAGCATGCTCCTGCACCCCCACTCCATTCCTGCACCCTACCTACTGCCCAGACCCTGCACCTCCATCAGCTCCTCCACCATCCTGCTCCCCAGCAGCCCTTTCCCCCCCCCCACAACCCCTCATTTTTGGCTCCACCCCAGAGCTGAGAGGAGCCCCAAAAATCTACTAGCCCTGGACACACAGAAGAGTTAACCCAGTCCTGGGACAAGCTCTGGGACTTGTCACTCTCCCCATACCTCTGTGGGATTGGAGCTCAATAGGAATAAGGGGAGTCTCTCTCTTTTTTTTTTCCTCCTCACTTGGGGGCCCCCATCAGTGAGGGGTTTTTTTTTGTTTGGGGTGGGTTTTTTTGGGGGGGGGGGTTTCTTGCTTTTCACTTGTGTGTGGCCCCCAACTGATTTTTCTCTGTGTCAGTAGCTCTTGACCCCAAAATGGTTCCCCACCCTGAGGTAGCACTTTTAATAACGTAGGCCTGTCCAACTTCAACAACTTCCCTTCAAGGCAGTGGAAGTCTGTTCAGTTGTTCTTGTTCTTGATCCTAACATTCCATCTGGTTTAGGCTGGACACAGATCTGTCTTGTGTCACAGGCCTAGATGATGTTTAACTCCCTCCCTCTGTGTGTGTTTGTGTGCATGCCAGAGTCTTTCTACAGCTGTTTTCAAGGTTCAGTGCAAGGCCTCAGTGTTTGGGTCATTTCATCTTTAACTACACATGCCTCCCTTCTTTAGCAGCTTTTCCTTTCTGGATTTTTCTTTTTGCTCAGTTACTTTTGTTTTGGTTACAGTAGCTGGTTTTATCCAATTTCTTTTATTATTGACTTTTTTGCATTTTTTCAAGTATTGGCCAAAACGTGCCTTAGAAAAACACAAAAATATCTAACTAAAAATCCGTTTAGTTTTAATAGCCATCAAAGTTATTTGATTATAGTAAATTATTGTTTTATATACTCCACATAAAGTTTTGCTCTGGTATATGAACTAATACAATGTGCTTTTTGGTTTTACCATGTAAGCTGTTAAAACAATTGTATGTTGTATTTATTCCTCCTGTAGGAAATTGATGGAAAGGCCCTACTGTTACTAAGGAGCGATATGATAATGAAATATATGGGACTGAAGTTGGGACCAGCATTAAAACTATGCTACCATATTGAGAGACTTAAACAAGGAAAGTACTAGCCAATGGAGACACAATAATGTATGTGTTCATATCAGACTTAACTCTCAGGTTCACAGACATGTTCCTTATTTAAGAATGTTTTGCCATCAGAAAGACTTCAATTTGCAAAAGCTTCCTTTCAAAATGTGATTACAAATTTACTGCCAAGTGAAAAGGACTATGTTACGTTCTAGCAGTCTAATAATTATTTTTATTACACAAAAAGGCAATTGGTGCTATGTGTTTTGAAAAAAAAAGTTTTCATGAGTACTACACTTCACAGTGTTGAGAAATGCATTCTCTGCTACAGACTTCAACTGACATTCACATTCAGAACCAAAACAGCTTAATCCCAAAGGAAAAAAACAGCATCAGGTGTTTGATAACTTTTACAGGGATGGCTGTAAAACTTTACATTATAAGAAAATATGAAAGAAGCAGCAGTAGAACTTAATCTCTAATGAATACACTTTGTCTGGTACTCCAGAAAAGTAATATTCATCTAAATTATGCTATACAGATTTCCATAAAGGGAATAGCCATATGAATTGTTTTATTTGTGTGTTTTTAATACAAATATAAGCTTTTATAAAGTGTGGTTATCAGTTCTCTGGTAAATTTTGAGGACAAATGTACAGTATGTTGTCAGTATTTGCAGGCAGTATTTCTGTTTCATGGAGGGGCTTTTTTTTTTTTTTTTTTTTTTGCTGTTTGAAACAGCCAACTGTTCAGGGATGAACAGACTTCCAGATGTGTCTGGAACAGAATACCCACATTTTAAGCATTCCGTCCTTTTGCTCAAGTTTGCATGGATATTTGTGTTCATGCTTATGTGTCTATATGTGTGTGTGCGCGCAAGTGTGATACATATGTACTGTACATATGTATTCAGTTTTTTAAAAATGTGTTTAAAAGTTACTTTGCACTGTGACAGAGAATGAGAAACTGTACTGTTCAGTTTTTTTACCAGTAGATTTTTTTTTGTATACTTCTGTATTCATTAGCACCTATCTGCTTTGCTTTCCATTCCTGGGGTAAGGAACAATCAATGGATGGGTGGATTCATACAGGAGCTTGTCCTGTACTATGCAAAACTACTGGTTACTCTTTACTTAGCTCTGAGCCATTTATTTTGGTAAGGTTTCTGGAAATACACATTTTGGTTCTGACATTTCTTGTTTTTTTGTATCTTTAAATATTTCACTTGTCATTAAGAAGTGGTACTCATATTAATATTCTTGTTTTGCATACAACTTGGTGCTGTTTATATAAGCTACAAAAAGTGAGTGATAGTAAAATAGCTTGCTGTCACTGCCAATAAAATATACATCAGGGACAAGAATTTACATTTTCGGTGTAGGAAATTGAATGTACTGTATGTAATAGTGCAAGTGAGAATAAAGAACTATTTACTAGCGAAGACGTAGTACAAAAAGATAGGTTTTACTATATTTCTTACTGACTTTTTATATGAAAGTTTCTAGTAAAAAAAGTATATTTTTTTTTACAAATTTCTTGTTTTAAAATTCCTTGCTTATTGCTAGTTTAATACTCCTCAGGTTTTAGCTGAAATACTGAAAAATTATATTGTGTAGTTCTCAGATTTCAAAGTACATTTAAATAACTGCAACACAATTTTAATTTAGAATTTCATTTGTTTTTGAGGATTATTTTATTCTGCTATCATAAAACATTAAACACTAAGGGTTATGTGGGTTGTTTTACTTTATGTATCCTTTGTGTACATGTGACTTTTAGATGGCCTGTACACACAAGCCTGCTTTTCATCTAGAAAAAGGCAAAACAATGATAGAAAAATATATAGTATATTTGTTATATATTGCTTATGCCCTACGTCATCAATATGTTAAGCAGTCTGCTGAATTTTTAATGTGAATGAGAAATAACACTCTCATAAAATTGCATTGGAAGTAAATTGGTCTGAAAGGATATTATTGCATTGTCCAAATAGTTAGTATAAATAAAATTAAGATGTTTATGTTGTCTGTTTTCTACAACATCCATACAGAACAAAGAAGCTTTAGCCTCTTTTTCCTGGCTGTGGTATAAATATTTGTTTATACATACACATGAAATGCTAGAATTGTACTCTAGGGTTTCACGTTGTATTATAGCATGAGAGCCAAGCGGTTTAACAGAATATATTTTAATTGATTATTTCCAACTGGATGTTCTTATCTAAAATAATTTTTTAAAGTTTGTTCAGAGTTCTAACTGTCCTTTTTGTTTAACATTGTGTATATATACTCTTCCTTCAACTAAAGTTTGTGCAGACATCATAATTTGCTATATTATCTAGAATTTTGCAGAATTTGTAAACTTCTGATGTAAAGTTTTCTATTAAAGGAATATAACCTTGCAACATCTCCATATGGAAAGCAATTAGTATATGAATTTTTATGGATTTGTGTGTTTGAAATATATGTGACAAGATAGTTGTATACAGTATCTTGTTGCTTGTATGATTCACAAAATTTGCACACAAATGCCCATTTGAAAGGGATGGAAGACTCCTGCAAACATCTTGAACAATCGGGCACTACTCTGTTTGTCAGAGGCTGGAAATGGATGACAGGAGAGGAATCACTTGATGATTACCTGTTCTGGTCACTCCCTCTGGGATATCTGGTGTTGGTCCCTGTTGGCAGACAGGACACTGGGCTAGATGGACCTTTGGTCTGACCCAGTATGGCTGTTCTTATAATCTTTCCAAAAATTTTAATGGTGAGATCTGAAGAACTGAATATTTTTCTTTCAGTTTAAATGCTGCTGTCAAGGCTGTTCCCCACTCTTGCACTCCAAATGCAGAAAGTGAGGGCCCACAAGAGACCTGAAAAATATCTTGCCTCTATAGGCTTCTGCTTAAAAGCTCCCCAAGGACACAGGCCATTCCGTGGCCTTGGGAGATAGCTGTCACCACCAAGTGAAGAAAAACCTTTCTTCCTGAACCCAGGAAGAAATCACTTGTACTTCTTCCAGAGGGGTACCCTCAAGTTGTTTTACCACAAGAGAGCTTGGAATAAAAAGAGAAAACAAACTGCAATCTCTGATAGCTGATCTCTCAGTCTGATAGCAAATATAAGAATTAAATCATCGCCTTAAAAAAGGTGATTTTATTAACAAAACAAAAAGAAGATATACTTGATAAAGCATACTTGATTACTAGCTGTTATGGAACAACTCAGAAAAGAACAGAGAAATTGTATCTCTGGGGGCTACAGCTTAAAATACAGTGTGTGGGGGGGGGGGAGGGAGGAGAGGCACATGGATTTAGTACAAAGAGAAGTTTAACCAAACAGCAAAACAAAGAAAATAACCTGATAGCTCTAAATAGGCATTTCCCTGTCTACTTACAATCCGTGCTTCAAGATTCAGTCCATTTCCATGCCCAGTATTCTTTGTAGGCATGGTAGTTCTGCCTGGTTCAATTCAGCTTCTTCCCCCCCAACTCCTGGCTTAAAAACTCACACAAAGAAGGACAGCAGGCAGAGATTCCTTTCATTTCAAATCTCATCACCTTCCCCCATTGGCTCTCTTGGCTCCATGTCAACACCTCCTAGCTACCTGAGTTAAACCCTTTGGTTCCTGAATGCTGGGATGTTCAGAAAAGGCCAGCACTCTTCCTATCTATCACAGCTGCCTAGATTAAATGTGGTTTAGTACTGATACAGCAAGTGCATTTTATAAGAATCTTTGGAATTATACTTGCTTCATGTTATATATAAATAGATACTGTAATCTGGGTCATGTTAAAAATGCAGTTAAACATACAAACACACTGCATACAGACATTAAACCAGATTCTGATTTTTGCGTTTCAAGTGGCGGGAAATGGATTTGGGTGTGATTGTAGTTTCCACAGGGATGTATTAAATTCAAAAGGATTGTGTTTGGTATGTATGCTGGGGGGGGCTCAGTTTGAATACCAGTACTCCTAAGTGCTTCTGTTGAAATTTTGAGTGTTCATCACTTCTGAATCTGGCTTGTTTTTATTCCAGTACACATTGCCCAATACTTGTGTCCTGTGTCTAAGCAAGACTGACTTATTTAAGTCAAATGTTTTAATATCAACTAACATAATCCTCAATTACAAATTAATGTACTTCAGATTTTATTACTGTTACACAGAAGTCTATTGTTTTGTTGCCAGCCCTGAACAATCAGCTTGCAATTTAGAAGTAACTTAATCAAGTGAGTAGTAACTTCAAAGCAAAACATGGACAGGAAAACTACAGAAGTTGGGATCCAGCTAAAATAATCAAGAGGCGGTTTGAATCCAGTCTCTCGGAATATATTGGTTACATGGAAAAGAGAAGAATATACATGGAACGTGTTCTCTGCTGCTAGCATGGTTTTACAGCTGATCATGTCTGATTCTTTCTTTCATAGTTTCTCTTGATGTTAAAGGCAGGAATATATATTTTAGATAGGACTCTGTAAATATTTATTTAATCTAAAATTAAAAATTAACCCGTTGGCTTTAAATTATAGATTGATATTGTTTACAATAGCTTCTCTAACTAGCCTTGTAACTCTTGTAACAGAATAGTGGCAAGGTTCATCAGTGGTTGAGACAGACATAGTTACAAATTCAACACCTCCATTACAATTATCTGTAAACTATTACAGTGCTTTGCTTGAATAGACATTATTCAGCAGTGCATTATAAACTATGATTTGAATCAATACTAGGGGAAGGAAGGGTTGCTTTTTATAAGGGCACTTCATTATTTATTCACGGAAGATGCAGGTATTTGCTCGGGCATTTCACCTTAAATGCTTACGGCATTAAACATCACTGCTTTTTTGTTTTCAACTATTTATAAACAAAATCTTCCTGGAAGTCATGCTATTCTTGCTGGAGCTAAGATTGGTGCATGGGACATTCAGAATCATGTTTGAAGACTCCTTAATGTGATACCTAATTTTTCCAAAAGATCACTGCAATTAATTTATCTGAATTCATTCTGCAAAGGTATGTTGAGTCTTGAGTAAGGACCTCAGGATTTTGGCCCATTTGCCAGGGGATTATTTGTGTGTTTTCTTCTTAATTTTGGAAGTCAAACAACTTGGTTGAATGTATTAAGCAAGAGTTCTTAAATGCTTTCATAGGGTGGATTGCATCTGAATGTTTTTCATTCACACTCTCACATCCCACCTAACTCACTTTGCATAATCACATAACATCCTGGTGCTAACTACAGACATTTTTACATGGAGAATTTAAGGAAATAATTCAATGTAGTTTTACCTTATTATTTGTATTATTGTAGCGCCATGGGGCCCTTGTAATAGACCAAGACCTCATTGTGCTAAGCACTGTATGAACACAGAACAAAAAAGGGATTACACTTAAAGTGTAAGACAGGAGACCAAGAGATAGATGTAGCTATACAAATAAATGAGATAGTGTTGTGCACTGCCTACCACCTTCCCTGATGACCAACAACCTACCCTTTGTTAAGGTTTTGAAGGCTTCCTTGCAGGGAGAGTTTTGAGGAGGAATTGACAGTGGATAATGAGTTAAGATGTGGGGGTGGGGGTGGGGGCGGGGGCAGGAAGCTACAACTTAAAGACTAGAACCAAGGTGCAGAGACAGCAGCAAGGGAAATATTCCCAACCCCTGCTCCCCCAGCTCTATTGGGACTTCCCCAAGTGCTCCATAGCCCAGTCTGGGAGCCACTATTTTTTCCCCTTGTTTCTGAATCTGCACTGGCTGGTTTTGCTTGTCTTATACTATTGCAAACTCACCTCAAATCTGCTTGGCTGTCATGTCCTATCTAAAATATTTTAGGACACTCATAAAAGGATAACTATACAAAAAAAATGGGAACGCTTGATTAGTTATCTTACTTTTCCAAGGCCCCTGGAAAAAGTAAATGTTAAACATGATGCTGGCAACCAACTGCTAGGTAGTGAAATTGGGGGAAAAGTAAAAACGCTCTTCAGAATAAATCACTGGATTTTTTGCATTCCATAAAAGGCTTAACTATGGAAAAGAATTGCTTGGCTTGTAACCATGCATATGAGAAACTGCTAGATCTGGGCGGTCTCTTTTCATCTGTATTTGTCTAAATTAGTGTTGGACAGACAGATCCTATTTTCATTAATCTGTGAAGGGACTAAAGTTCATTATATTAAAAAGACAAAGGTTGATGTTGTGCAAGAGGTATTTTTTCATTTTCTCTGTCTGATTGTGCTTGTGCTGATGTAGTTTTAGAGCAAGTTATTCTAGCATAGCCAGAACTGAAGCATGTGTGAACCTGCCCTAATAAACTAAAACAGATAGCTCTACATTTCAGCTGTGTTGAAAGCATTGAACAGTGAGGAAGATAGAGGCTCATCCAACCCTATAAAGTGAGTTCTCAAAGCCCAGCATATCTGATTCCTAAACTGTAACTGCTGCTTTTGTAATAAGGAGCATGCAGGAACATTTAGTCTGATACTTCAGTTTTCTCCATAGCACTGGGTTGTCCTTGGTCAAATTACTTAATTCTTCCGTAAGATTGACACAAAATGTGTATCATATTTTGTAAGGCTTAGAGATTCTTCAGTTTTAAAGCAAAAAAAATCATTTTAAAATAATCAAATGAGTTTTTCCTATGAAGTGTAGATGGCCATTTTGGTGCTTATGGGTAGAGAAAGTTCTAAAATTACTTTAGGTATTCCGTTGCACACATTAATACTTTTTCCTGTCATCTCCATTACTATAAATTCTAATTCCCAGTAGTATTTGGATAATGCATATGGATCCCAGGAGATTTATTAAGATGAACAGTAATTGTCCCATACTCACATGAGTAGCATTTGTAAATCCCAAGAACCTACTACAGTAGACTTCTGATAATCTGGCACCTTTGGGACCCAGGGGGTGCCAGATTATCAGATATGCCGGAGTATGAGGAGGTACTCTGGTGGGGGGGTTGTGACAGGTCTGCCGGGACCCACACTGCGACTGGGGGGGGGGGGGGTCGGCGGGGAACGGCACAGCCAGGGGCGAACCCTCCGCCATTTTGCAGAGAAGTGGGTGAAGCCCCGTGCAGTCACCAGCGACAGGCCAGCTGGGGCTGCAAGCGGCAGCGGCTGACTTGGGGAAGTGGCGGGGCAGAGTAGCTGGGGTGCTGCCGAGTTGGTCCCACAGCGCCGCCCCTCACCTGAGCGGCGCTGCAGGACCAACCCGGCAGCACCCCAGCTGCTCTGCCCCGCCACTTCCCCAAGTCCGCCGCTGCTGCTTGCAGCCCCAGCTGGCCTGTAGCAGGCGGCTGTGCAGGGCTTCCCTCGCCTCCCTGCAAAACGGTGGAGGGTTCGCCCCTCACCGCGCTGTTCCCCGCCCTCCAGCCAGAGGCAGTGCAGTCCAGCAGACCCGTCACAGGGGTATAATCCCCTTCCCCTCTCCTCCCCTTCCCTTTCCCGGCCCATGAGTGCACGTGGGGCTCACAGGAGCTCCAATTGTCCGGCTGGCTGGAGCACTTCCGGGTTCCAGTTGGTGCCAGACCATTGGATGCCGGATAATTGGAGTTTTACTGTACTACTCTGACTCAGTGCAGGATTCCTTGACTAACGCAGTTGTGAAGTAGCAAAGTTGTAAGCAAGAGTTTATCCTTTGAGGCACATGGTAGGTTTTACTTCCACTAGAGTAGCTACTGATGCTGCAGTTTTAAGTTTGTGTGTGGAAGGCTGTGTTCTGCCACCATCTGTTCAGAAGCTGGCAAGAAGTTTCTTGTCCTTACATATACATTTATCTCTATGCCTCAGTATTTTCAAAGATAAGTAGTATGACAAAGAGGGAACTTCAGCTCAAAGTGAGAAGAAATATCATTTGAGCTGAAAAGAAAAAAAATGGTCTAGCTAAACGGCTGCCCATATCCATGTGTACCAATTTTTTTCCTCTTTTCTAGCTACTGGCAGAAAAATATGCACAATAACTATTGTGACCACTGAGGTCTCTATGTTCAAATCTCAGAAGTAAGGTCAAGGAATAAATAAAATACCACATTACCCTTTCAGCTAGATGCTCAGGCATGTTGGCAAAGCCATGGAGGAAGCTGCAGTCATGCTCTACCTACTGGACTAGTCTTGTGACTAAACAACAGAGCCGTTATTTTCAGCTATGCAGTCAAAAATGAAGGGCCAAAATTTTCCAACTTGCAAAGGCTCCTGGCATAGCAGCAGCATAACTTTTTCAGAAGAGCAGATCCCCTGCAACTCTCACTAATGTCAAGAGGAGCTGCACATACTCAGTATCTCTGGAACATTGTTTCTGTGATGCAAGTGCCCAAGGATGGAATTTTTAGAAGCCTTTAGCTATAGCCTACTTCTACTGCCATTAACATCAAATAGAGTTAAGGTAAGGCTTAGCGCTGTGGAAAATCCCAGTATAGATTTAGAAGCATAATTTAAAATAGGTTGAAAAAACTTACCCTGGGTGTTTAGCCAAGTGTTGGGCCATGTTGAGACTTCCCATAACTTCCGAGGAGGAGGAGGAGGAGGAGTAGCGGCGCCCACAGGAGCACCCTTTGAGTTCCATCTAGTGGGTCTTCCGCTAAATCGAACCCTGGAAGATCAACTGCAGCTCATCTTCCATGTAGTGTAAAAATGCTTCCTTGTCATACTAATGCTCTTTTGCCTGGGGGCTGTGCCTCTCTTGAGGCAGTGAATTCTTGCTGAGCCCTGCTCTGCATTACAACATTGCTCAAGGGCCTGGAAAATAGTGTGATAATTGGAGATGAGCCCTGTGTGGTTAGCGGGGTATTTACTACAGGAAGTGAAAAGGTGCGGAAAGCTTTAATAGAAAACAAACAGAAACCTGTATAGTGGTACAGTCTAAATACACTAAATTAGCTGTGTGTGTGTGCCGGGAGAGGTACTGAGTAAAAATGAAATCAGGACAGAGAAAACCAGGGGCAACCATTTAAATGAAGTGATTAGGTTTCAGAGTAATTGGCTTAAGGCATGGAGAATACTGCATAGAATTGCTGTGTTGGAATGGTAATAGTCAAGCACACTGTGACTGGCAAAGTACGTTATTTAATATCTAATTGAGAAACATAAAAAATACTGCTGGCTCATTTTTTTGAGTACAGGATCTTTCGAAAAAGGCTCTTCTTTTCAAAAGAACTGCGTCAAGACCGCAGTTTCACTTTCGAAATATCGCTTTTCAAAAAAACACCATGACGCGATTATGCAAATGAAGCGCAGGAAATTCAAATCCTGGCTTCATTTGCAATTTCGATATGTCTAATTTACATCCCTCTTTTGAAAGAGGGATGTAGTTTAGATATACCCCAAGGTTCCACAGGACTACTAAGACATTTTAGTAACCTTTATATACAACATAAGAATTTTCTCATACATAGTTTTGAGGTTTCAAGGCTCTAAAGCAGGTGCTGTCTACCTCTTTGGGAAGAGCTTATTTCTTGATTTCTGCAGGTAGAAAGCATCCATTACTAGGCCTAATGGCTTGTAGGAAGTAAGATTAGAATGAAACATTGTCCATCTTCAGTTATTAGGAGAAGGCAGCAGGGATCCCACTTTTGGGATGCAGGTGGAAAATAGCCATTTTGAAAGTGCAGTGAGGTTTGGAATTCAGGTGGAGGTGGTTCTGCTGGCAGACAAGATGGCAGAGCCGCAGCCCTGCTGGCCACTCCCTTGCTGGTGTGGTTGGCTCCAGTGGGCACGCTGCAGAATAGCTCTTCCCTGTGGGCTTGCTGCCCCCAATGGCCACTGTCAGTATTGCATCCCTCCTCTCTCTGCTCCTTCCTTTCCATGTTATGGAAAAGGGTCCCATTCCCAGCACTTTCTGTTTTCCTGGCACAATCAAACCTTTACCTTGCTTTAAGTTAGGAGAAGAGGAAGCTGCCTACCAAATTTAGTGGCTCTAGCTTTTACCATTTAGGAGTTCTTGAACAAATGGAGCTTGCGAACAGGAATTGCTAACAGGGAGTTTGGAGAGGGAGTTCTCCAAGTGAAAGAGGAGTAAAAACGGGACCCTTGTGGTAAGTGGCTGTCTGGAGTGTGTGTTTGTGTGTGGGGGAGTTATTTGCTGTGTGCTGAGCTTGTGTTTATCTGTGTGGTTGGTTGGTTTGATTGTTTGATTGCTTGAAGGAGCTTCTAAAAGGTTTGAAATCTAGAAGCCTCTGTTAATTGGCTGAGCCTCAGTCAGGGGGAGGGGCTACCAGAGCTATATAAGCCTGTGACTCAGCGACCAGGGAGCTTGCGAACAGGAATTGCTAACAGGGAGTTTGGAGAGGGAGTTTAGAGGGGGAGGTTAGAGGGCACTAGTGACTTCTGGCCTTCTTTAAAACATAACTCTTATCGTAATCTACATTCCAGAGGTTTAAAAAGAATCCCAGTTTATACTTAAACTTGTTCATTAGAAAAATGGAGACAGAAGCCCAGCAGCAGAGTGGGGGCTATCCTGTTTATTGCGTCGAGTGTAACATGTATGATTACCTGCCCTGTGGGCGGGTGGCGTATGTGTGCACCCGTTGCAAGGAGCTCCTGACCCTCAGAGACCGAGTTCGGGCTTTGGAGGCCAGGGTGGCTGAACTGGAGGAGCTAAGGGAGGTAGAGAGATTTGTGGATGAGACTTTCTGGGACACTGTAGTACTGTCCCACCTCCAGTCTGAGAGCCCCAGTGCTCTTAAGGAGGATGAAAGTCTCAAGGGAACAGAGCATTCAATGGGAGCAGAGGGAAACCATCCCGTAGTTGGGACCCTCCTCCCAGAGGATGTTGCGGTATCCTCTCGCACTGAGGATACCTCTGAGGGGGAGGGAAAGCCAGTTCGGAAGAGGCAGGTGTTAGTAGTGGGTGATTCGATCGTTAGAAACATAGATAGTTGGGTTTGTGATGACCGGGAGAACCGTATGGTCACTTGCCTGCCTGGTGCGAAGGTTGCGGATCTCTCGAGGCATCTAGATAGACTTATGTGTAGTGCTGGGGAGGAGCCGGTGGTCGTGGTACATGTAGGTACCAATGACGTAGGGAAGGGTAGGAGAGATGTCCTGGAGGCCAAATTTAGGCTGCTAGGAAAGAGACTGAAATCCAGGACCTCTATGGTGGCGTTCTCGGAAATGCTTCCGGTTCCACGCGCAGGGCCGGGTAGGCAGGCAGAGATTCAGAATCTCAATGCGTGGATGAGACGATGGTGTAGGGAAGAGGGGTTTGGATTTATTAGAAACTGGGGACACTTTTGGGAGAGGGGGAGCCTATACAGGAAGGATGGGCTCCACCTAAACCAGGGTGGAACCAGACTGCTGGCACTAAACATTAAAAAGGCCGTAGAGCAGTTTTTAAACTGAGAGATGGTGGAAAGCCGATTGGTGTGGAGATGCACGTAAATCGGAGGGAGACTACTCTTAGAGGAGAATCCATTGATAGAGATTCTCTAAGCTGTAGTCAGAAAGAGAGGAGGGGAGAGGGCAAACCATGGGCCAGAGCAGACAAACAACCGTGTACAAAGGAATCCAATGCATCAGGGAAGGGCAGACAAATAAGCAGTGGCAAATTTTTAAAGTGCTTCTACACAAATGCTAGGAGTCTGACTAATAAGATGGGTGAACTAGAGTACCTAGTATTAAATGAGGAGGTTGACATAATAGGCATCACTGAAACCTGGTGGAATGAGGAAAATCTGTGGGACACAATCATACCGGGATATAAAATATATCGAAAGGATAGAGCAGGCCGGGTGGGTGGCGGAGTGGCACTGTATGTGAAAGATAATGTAGAATCAAATGAAATAAAAATATTAAATGAATCAACATGTTCAATAGAATCGCTATGGATAGTAATTCCATGCTCCAAAAATAAGAAATTAGCAGTAGGGATATATTACCGACCACCTGACCAGGACAGGGATACTGACATTGAAATGCTGAGGGAGATTAGAGAGGCTACCAAAACAAAGAACTCTATAATAATGGGGGATTTTAATTACCCCCATATTGACTGGATACATGTCACCTCAGGAAGAGAAGCGGAGATAAAATTTCTCAATGGCTTAAATGACTGCTTCTTGGAGCAGCTAGTGCAGGAACCCACAAGGGGAGAGGCAATTCTCGATTTAGTCCTGAGTGGAGCGCAGGATCAGGTCCAGGAAATAACCGTTACAGGACCGCTTGGGAATAGTGACCATAATATAATAACATTCAACATTCCTGTGGTGGGAAGAACACCTCAGCAGACCAGCACCCTGGCATTTAATTTCAAAAAGGGGAATTACACAAAAATGAGGAGGTTAGTTAAACAGAAATTAAAAGGCACAGTGACTAGAGCCAAATCCCTGCAAGCTGCATGGAAACTTCTTAAAGACACCATAATAGAGGCCCAACTTAAATGTATACCCCAAATTAAAAAACATAGCAAGAGACCTAAAAAAGAGTCACCGTGGCTTAACCACCATGTAAAAGAAGCAGTGAGGGACAAAAAGGCATCTTTTAAGAAGTGGAAGTCCAATCCTAGTGAGATAAATAGAAAGGAACATAAACACTGTCAAATCAAGTGTAAAAATGTAATAAGAAAAGCAAAAAAAGATTTTGAGGAACAGCTAGCCAAAAACTCAAAAAGAAATAACAAAATGTTTTTTAAGTACATTAGAAGCAGGAAGCCTGCTAAAAAACCTGTGGGTCCCCTAGACGATCGAACTATAAAAGGCGCAATCAAGGACGATAAAGCCATTGCGGAGAAACTAAATGATTTCTTTGCTTCAGTCTTCACGGCTGAGGACGTTGGGGAGATTCCCAAATCTGCACCGTCCTTTGTGGGTAATGAATCTGAGGAACTGTCCCGGATTGAAGTGTCATTAGAGGAGGTTTTGGAACAAATAGAAAAACTTAATGTTAACAAATCTCCGGGACCGGATGGCATTCATCCAAGGGTTCTAAAAGAACTCAAATGGGAAATTGCTGAACTATTATCTGTGGTTTGTAACCTATCCCTTAAATCGGCTTCCGTACCTAATGACTGGAAGGTAGCCAACGTGACACCAATATTTAAAAAGGGCTCTAGAGGCGATCCGGGCAATTACAGACCGGTAAGTCTAACTTCAGTACCGGGCAAATTAGTCGAAACAATAGTAAAGAATAAAATTGTGAAGCATGTAGAAGAACATAATTTGTTGGACAAAAGTCAACATGGGTTTTGTAAAGGGAAATCCTGTCTTACTAATCTATTAGAGTTCTTTGAAGGGGTTAACAAACATGCGGACAAGGGGGATCCAGTAGATATAGTATACTTAGATTTCCAGAAAGCCTTTGACAAGGTCCCTCACCAAAGGCTCTTATGTAAATTACATGGCCATGGGATAAGAGGGAAGGTCCTTTCTTGGATTGAGAACTGGTTAAAAGACAGGAAACAAAGGGTAGGAATAAATGGTAAATTTTCAGAGTGGAGAGGGGTAACTAGTGGTGTCCCCCAAGGGTCAGTCCTAGGACCAATCCTGTTCAACTTATTCATAAATGATCTGGAGAAAGGGGTAAGCAGTGAGGTGGTAAAGTTTGCGGATGATACCAAACTGTTTAGGATAGTCAAGACAGAAGCAGACTGTAAGGGACTCCAAGAAGATCTCACCAAACTGAGTGATTGGGCAACAAAATGGCAAATGAAATTTAATGTGGATAAGTGTAAAGTAATGCACATTGGGAAAAATAACCCCAACTATACATACAGTATGATGGGGGCTAATTTGGCTACGACAAATCAGGAAAGAGATCTTGGAGTTATCGTGGACAGTTCTCTGAAAACTTCCACACAGTGTGCAGCGGCGGTCAAAAAGGCAAATAGGATGCTAGGTATTATTAAGAAAGGGATAGAAAATAAGACCCGGAATATCTTACTGCCCCTGTATAAAACTATGGTACGCCCACATCTTGAATACTGTGTACAGATGTGGTCTCCTCACCTCAAAAAAGATATTTTGGCCTTGGAAAGGGTTCAGAAAAGGGCAACTAAATTGATTAGGGGTTTGGAACGGGTCCCATATGAGGAGAGGTTAAAGCGACTGGGACTTTTCAGTTTAGAAAAGAGGAGACTGAGGGGGGATATGATAGAGGTGTATAAAATCATGAGTGGTATGGAGAGGGCCGATAAAGAAAAGTTATTTATTAGTTCCCTAAATAGAAGAACTAGAGGACACCAAATGAAATTAATGGGTAGCAGGTTTAAAACTAATAAGCGAAAGTTCTTCTTCACACAGCGTGTAGTCAGCATGTGGAACTCCTTGCCAGAGGAGGCTGTGAAGGCTAGGACTATAACAGAGTTTAAAGAGAAGCTAGATAATTTCATGGAGGTTAGGTCCATAAAAGGCTATTAGCCAGGGGATAAAATGGTGTCCTTGGCCTCTGTTTGACAGAGGCTGGAGAGGGATGGCAGGAGACAAAGCGCTTGATCATTGTCTTCGGTCCACCCCCTCTGGGGCACCTGGTGCTGGCCACTGTCGGCAGACAGGATACTGGGCTAGATGGACCTTTGGTCTGACCCGGTACGGCCGTTCTTATGTTCTTATGTTCTTATGCAGACAGACAGATTCACAGATAGAGATTTGTGCATCTGTCTAAAAATATAGAGGGATACTATTTTCCTTAATGAGGTAAATAACACACTGGCTGGATTTGAGATGGCAGTAACTGATTCTAGGTGCCTGGAATAAAGGCATTTGACTAAAGATTTCAGGAAGTTGTACATAAACATTGAGCATCCAGAAAAACTAATACCTGGCACCAGGATGCTAAGTGATACACATTGTTTAAGACAACACAACAATGCTATTACTTTGTTGTGACTCATTTTCTGAGAGTACAGTGTAGACTGTCAACACGATTAATTTATGGCATTTGAGTGACTGCTATCCTTAAGCCCCCCTCTGCTAGAGAGCTAATGCAAATTTATCTGGGACAAAAATGTAATTTCAGCATTGCCAATATCAGTCAGTTTGCAGTGACTCATGCTAAGTGAGCTTGGCTTTTATGTTAACACTTAGAAAATCCCAAATTCTATGAGGACATATAATGGGGTGTAACTTTTGTCAGTGCAGTGGAAGATGAGCAGGAAATGGGTGTCACATGCACTGTCTTTATTAGAGGGCATGCCTTCAGAGCAGGAGTTGTCTTAATGCATGAGGAAAAAGTAGTTAACAGGAAGATGTATGATATGAGGCTACTGTCTGTTTCTTGTGACATTTTTCAATCTTCTTGCCCATCATTTTCACTCGTCCCAATCTCTGATGCTCTCAAACCCTTGACCCCACCTCACTCCCTCCTCCGATTGCCCTATTTTCTCCCTGGTTCCTATCCACAACTCTACTCTCTTCCTGGTTTTCCCTTTGCACAGCACTATTACCCAGCTGTGGCTCTCTTCTCACCTTTGTCGTCTCCGCTCTTACTCATGCTCTGCTGAGCACCACTGGAGCAAATGCTGGTGATGCTGCCAACTTCCTTTGTTCCTGGAAACCAATTCTGCTCTGATCCCTCCTTTCTCTCTACCCTGAATCTTGCTAACTAATTTAAATGCATTCTATTGGCAAGATCTGGCAGGAGCTCTTCATCCCCTGCTCAGCATCTCCATCCCCATACACTGATTTTTGTCCTTTTCACTGGCTCTCCCTTTTGGGTCTCCAAGCGTCTCTCCAGCTAAAATAGCTAGATTTGGCAAATACATCCCTCTTCCTTTCCTAACCATCTGTCTTATCAATTGCTCTCTCCCCTCATGGTCCACTGCCCTTGTTTAAATGACATCCTCACTCACCCTACCACATTTACCGCTTCAGCTTCCTCACCAAGGGCAGGGTTGGCCAAAGGATTTTCTTCCTCCTCCACTGCTTGAACCAAGTAGTCCCCATCTAAGTCTGATTCCTCTCTCTGTTGAAGTCCAAGCTCCTCATTGTCACAGTTCAGGCTCTATCTCCATTGATATCTCCCCTTTCCCTGTCCTCTCTCCACATCATTCCCTGTGCTCAGTCCACTCATCGCACCTCAGTGCACCCATTCCCCTCCCCCCCCCCTTCCTGCTTTGTGCCTTTTTCACACTGCTTGCTAATCCTAGGAAGACATCTGTTTCCTCGGGATACTGTTCTCTCTCCTCCCATCTTGCTCTCCCTTGGGCTCACTTTCCAAATATCAGCATCAATCATGGCATAAGGACAAATGAACTGCAAGTAGCATACTCCTTATTTATTATCACATCTGCCCCAGCTGTCTTCATCTGCATATGGACTGGAACTCTTTGGAGTTATCTTTTCTCAGAGGGAAGGCACAACAGAATCTTTGAATGCTCAGTGGAAATGCTGATTCAGCACCACCCTTCTGCTGGGACTTAGCCTACTGAGTCATTTAAGCAGTTCCCCATACCCCCATCTACAGCTGTGCTACAGACCAAGGCTGGGAGATGCTGGACATATTCTAGTAAGCTTCTGATTCCAGTGCTGGGCCTAGTCACATCTGAGCTCTGCTGATAAGGAATTCCACAGCAGGCAGGCCTAGCCCTCATCTAGGTCTGACGTAGGTGGCACTTGTATAGCTGCAAATGGAATGGGAAGAGACGACTCAACAGCTTCCTTTCCACCCCCATACTTCACACAGTATGGTGGTAAAGAGGCCACAGCTGGAATATAGCTCTTATCCTTCACTTCAAACAATAGCCAGTAGGTCTCCTCCTGGGTGGAAAAAACCCAACCCTATGAGTCAGTTCTAGAACTTTATGCCAAAAGTATTGTGATGAAATAACACAAACCATCTGGTTCATGCTGTTTTGTGAGGACATTGGAAGAGTTTCCTGGAATGCTCTCTTCAACCTTGACTGAAAAGGTTGCATTCCACTCTGCTCGTAACAGCATGCACACATGGACTCAGGCCTAAACTTACCCCTACCATTGGTTTCCTGTGTTAGTTAACTATTGTCTTGTTTGTAGTTGGCTGTCTCTAAGTTGGCTCCCTGGAAGCCCATTTGGTCCCGACATAGCTTGTTCACAGACGTGCACCACATCCCTTCTTAGATGCTGGATTGAAGCTAATATGTTTGCACCCAGACCAGGTGATACCTAATTCAGACAAACAGCTTTGTACCATTCTGCACATAGTTTTCAAAGCCAACAGGATACTACTCTAGTATCTCCATGGTCTGCTTGGATTCCACACTGGCAAGGGATGCTTCCTACTGTCTTTACCCAGGAAAACACAGTCTTTCTTCTCCAGTGAAGACCTTGCCATCATCATCCATTTGAGTGCTAACTTCTGATTAGGCCACCTCCCTCCACCAGAGCATGACCATGACCACCACCAGGAGCCTGAAGCTCATACAGTAGCACATTTGCTATCCAGCAAAAAGGAGGCACTAGTCTTGATCTCCCGGGCACCTAAAAGTCTGGGCAGGAGCTACCTTGAAGACACCCTGTCCAAGACAGCTATATTCCTCAAAGAGATTCAGAGGTCTGCTTCAAGCTAATATTCAGTGAGCCAAAGTGAGGTCCAAGCCAGACCCCTAGCTGTTGAAGCTATGAACAGAGTCCAATCTCAACTATTTTCAGGCCCTAATATAAGATTTAGCTCTAAGGATTTGTCTGGGGAAAAGATTGGTGTAGCCAGAGAGCCCTCGCCACTCCATACTAAAGCTCTGTAGGGCCATGCTTACTCTGCACTAAGTGTGTCTTTGGTGCCTACACCTTCAATGTGTTATAAGCTATCGCGCACAAAGGCGCAGAGTGCAGTTTAAGAATTGCCACATGGCTATTTAGTACGGTGTAGCTAGTGAGCTTCCCTGTGTGCACACTGACTTCCCTGTGCAGATAAGTCCCCAAATAAGGCCTCTATTTGAAAAAGTGGAGAGAGGAATTAAACAGCAAAGATGAAAAGTGCGGAAGGAAAGATGCCCCGAGATTTACGCAGGCTCCAAGGGAGGGGGAGAGCCGATAGGTGGGCAGAGCTCACTCTCGTACCTTTTCATTGTTCATGTTCAGCACTACAATAGCATGCAGGCTGAAGCTTAGAAAAACTCCTTTTCCTGCCATTCTGCTAGAATGCCTTTTATTCCAACTTCACAAAGGCACTAATGTTTCCATTAGCAGCTACCAGCAATGGCACCTCCATATATTATCAATGTAGCTCTGCTTCCTGGTTCCCAAGCAAAAGTTTCAGTCCGACATAAAATGTATCCTCCTGAATAATTAATGGACCAATATACCAACACGGTAATTGCTACTAGAGAGGAGCGGTGGGGGGTGAGTAATTAAGTGCCTTGGTTTGTGGCTACCTCTCCCCCCTGCTAACAATCTGTACCACTTTTATTAGTGCTCTAGAACACTTCTACTAGGAGGAGCAGAAAAAAAGACCCTGGAACATAGTGTAGTTTGCTCAAAATAATGTAAATATGAAAGGAGCAGCACACCTTTTGTGTTGAACATTGTCTCCACAGATTAAAAACAAATGGTGAAATGATAAAGTGATCTTCACAAGCCCTTACTGGTGTGAGAAATTCTCTTCCAAACACCACCACCTTAAAAAGGAACACTGAGGGCAATGCAGTTTAAACACAGGAACTGCGTCAGTACCCATTTACAATTGATCCAGTTGTGTTGCTCCTGATAGTTTGCAGGCAAATGTAACAGTAGGTGCATCAGTGATTAACTCAGGGCAACTGGTCATTTAAAATAACAATCGTGACTGGAAAAAACGCCATTTTGCCCTTGGGGAAGTAGATAAACAATATTTAAAAAGGGTTCTGAAAAATTTCTGGAATATCAGATATGGTTGTGACATTTCAGCTGTTTAGATTTTTAAATCATTCCTGGAAGATGACATATGCTATTCCAGCCTTCTCTATATCAAAAATTCTACCAGCTTAACTAAAATTGGTCTTTAAACTGATTTGGTTAAAACTCTGTATGGCCACACACACAGCAATTTAAAACTGGCTTAAAATGATTTATTTTAATTTGGTGGCTAAACTTCCTGTGTGTACAACCACATCACAGTGTAATTGAGTCAAGCTGGGCTGATGCTGGTTTGACTCAATTTTTTAAAACTGATTTTTAAAACTGATTTTAGTTAGACTACATCTTGATTAATGTGCTGTGCTGTAACTCCCCTGTGTGGCTTCTGCAGATGCAAACTAAAAAAAAATTACCTAATTCGTGTTACCATAGTCCTCTTCAGACAGCCATTATGTTAGCAGTTCTGATTTGCAGCCTAAGAGAAATTACTGGAGCCAACAGGCAAAACTTGATGGTTAGGAACTCACTTGCCATTTGAAATTAAGTACAGTATTTTAACAAGGGTCACTTGGTCTACACTAACCTGATACATTTTTTTTTCACCGCTTACTTTGTTTTTTGCATTGAGAATCAAATGTTTCAGCAGCTGCTTTTGTGACTTCCCTCTTAAAATCTCCTGTTGAATGAGGTAAATTTTCAGTAGATCTTGGAGATTTGAAAATGTCCAACTGAAGCATTCATACCACACCACAACTCTTACTTGGCTGCGTCTAGACTGGCATGATTTTGCGCAAATACTTTTAATCAAAGTTTTTCCGTTAAAAGTATTTGCGCAAAAGCACGTCTAGATTGGCACGGAGTTATCGTTATAACGATGCGCTTTTGCGCAAAAGCGCGTCTACATTGGCGGCACGCTTTTGCGCAAAAGCAGAAGCCTGGAACCATTTTGAAGAGGGTAAAAGGGCACCAGCCCTTTCCAGGGGCGGGGCTGGAGCTCCATTCAGACACGTGCTTAAAGGGGTCTCGCCGGACAGCCGTTTGTCTCCTGCTCCGTGCGTTAGGACCACTGGCAGGGACTGACAGCCATAGCAGGTTTGGTGGTTACCCTCTGCCTTTTGGACACCACTGCCTTTTGCCCCCTACTGCTTTTTCCCTGGTTTTGGTTTCTTGTGCCTTGCTTTGTCTGCCATGGAGCCACGCTGGCCATGTGCCTGCTCTGGCCCGTCGGCCATTTTTGAGTGCCTGCAGCTGGTGCTCCAGGCTGGTGCCCTCGTATTCCAGGACCAGGAGGCGCAGATCGCCTAGGACTCCCTCACCAGGGAGGCCATGGAGTCCCTGTGGCATCCCCACCCCACCGTGGAGAGGCCACTCTGGAGCCTGGACACCAGTACAGACTGGTGGGACCGGCTGGTCCTTGGGCAATGGGACGACCAGCAATGGCTCCGGAATTTCCGCATGCGAAAGCAGACGTTCCTGGAGCTGTGTGCCTGGCTCACCCCCGCGCTCCAGAGAGCCACTACCCGGCTGAGTGCGCCCATCCCCGTGAAGAAGAGGGTCGCCATCGCACTATGGAAGCTGGCCACCCCGGACAGCTACCGATCGGTGGCACACCAATTCGGGGTGGGAAGATCCACTGTTGGTGTGATCGTCATGGAGGTAAGTCCCAGGGGGAGTGGGGTGGGGGGAGGGTGCTGCACTCCATGCCCAGGGGCAGCCAAGACTCCAGGCTGGGTCACCCAGGGGTTTGGACCATCCCTCCCTTGCACAGGCCTGCTGGTGAGGGGCGGGGGGGGCCGTGGGGCGAGGGGGCCCTGGTGTGCGTGTGTGCGAGGACAGAGGGAATCACAGGGGGGAGGGCCCAAGGGAGTGCACACTCATCCCTGCCTTATGTGATGTGTTCCCTTGTGTTTCTCTGCACCCTTCTGCAGGTCGTCCACGCCATCAATGATGTCCTGCTCCTGAGAGTGATCCGCCTGCGCGACATGGATGCTACGCTGGCCAGCTTCGTTGCCCTCGGGTTCCCCAACTGCGGGGGAGCCCTGGATGCTACCCACATCCCCGTCCAGGCCCTGGAGCATCGAGCAGCCCATTTCACGAACAGGAAGGGGTACTGCTCTATTGTTCTCCAGGCCCTCGTGGACCACTGGGGCCGCTTCTTGGATGTCTACGCGGGCTGGTCCGGCAGGACACACGACGCCCACATCCTCCGCAACTCCGGACTGTTTCGCAGGCTGGATGCGGGCACCTACTTCCGACGGGAGTTGACTGTCGGGGATGTGCCTATGCCCATCTGCGGCGTCGGGGACGTGGCCTACCCCCTGCTGCCCTAGCTAATGCGGCCCTACACGGGGTGGCCGGACCAGAACTGGGCCCGGTTCAATGACCACCTCAACCAGGCCTGAAATCAGGTGGAGCTCGCCTTCGGCCGCTTAAAAGCCCGCTTCCGTTGTTTGCTCACCTGTCTCGAGATGGGTGAGTGGAATGCAACGGAGGTACTGGCCGTGTGCTGCGTGCTCCACAACGTTGTGGAGCGGAGTGGGGAGGCCTTCCTCCCTGCGTGGATGGCAGCTGAGGCACAGATGTCTGAACAGCCCCACACAGCTGCCATCCGCCAGGCACACCAGGATGGGGTGCGCATCAGAGAGGCCCTGACAGACATGTTCGCACAAGCCCCATAGTAGGGTAGCCTCAGTCTCCCCATACGACTCCCTCCCATTCCCTCCACTTTCCCCTCCCCTCCCCCCATTGTAAAGCGTTGGTTCCAAGCACATCGGCCGTCATCGCGAATGTTCGTTGGGTGCGTCAGACGTAGCTAGAGTTTTTCTTTTTAGTTTAGGCTAGGGTTTAGGCCACCATTGCCTGTCCGAGCTGTCCCGAAGAACAGGAAGAGGATTTGTGGTTCGTGCGGAAGGCTCGAGTCAGCGTACCCGATTCCAGTCGTCTTCAAGGGATCTCCTGGCTGTTCCTCTCCCGAGGCCCGGAAGGACCAAAGGATTGAGGTTGTCAGCAACACTACAATCGTCCCCTGCGTCTAGACTATGTACATATTCTTTTGTGTGCGTCTTTTAACCTTTCTTGCTTGTTTGTTATCTATGTTAATATAGTTGTGGTTTAAATTTTCCTTAAAAGTGTCAGTATTTATTTATGTGCCACAAACCAATGACCACTTAAAGGAATGAGGGGTGATAGATACAGAATTTGGTGTCCACATTTTGTAATCCTCTTAAATTTAGTTGGCTAATTGGCATCTCAAATCATTTATTACAGTTACCTCGAGTAACACAATAACCAACACAGTTTTATTTTCAACTGAAAAATTGTTTTTATTTACAAGGGGGAGGGGGAGGTGGAGGAGACCTTCAACTGGGAGGGGGAGGAGCTACTCCTGGGAGGGGTGGCCCCTGCGAGCGCTCCTGTGGGGGCGGACCTGGACATGCAGGGCAGGTGGGCAGGAGGGGCTATTGCAGGGCGGCAGGAGGGGGCATGGGCAGTGCTAGAGGAGGGATGGCGGTGGCATGGGGTAAGGCCATGCCATAGTGAATGGCATGGGCTATGTGGGCAGTGAGGGTGGCGATGGAGTCGGCCATCCGCATGCACTGGGCCTGGAAGGCGGCCCAGGCCTCCTGGTGCCACTGCAGGTCCTGCTCGACGCGTTGGCGAATTGATGCCTCGATGCGCTCAACGGCCTGCACATGGCGCCGAAGGAGCTGGTCCCGGTGCGGAGCCTGTGACTCCATGGTTGGGCAGCTGGGGGTGCCGCTGCTGCCGGACTGGAGGGTCCCTAGCTTGTGCTTGGTCCCGCTGCAGGGAAAAGAAGAAAGGATGGGTCAGTCAGGCAGGCCAGCCACTGTCCCCACACGTCATGCCCTCCACCCCTGAGCCCAGGCGACACCTCAGTAGCGTGGCTTGGGCCCACTCGGTTCCCCCTCTGCCCCCCATATTGTATGTTTGCAAGGAGGACCGCCCCTGGAGTAGGGTCCTCCTCCATTATTGTAACCACCGGTCTGTGTCCTGGCCCCATGAAGAGCGGGAGGGTGCTGGTGTTGCGTTAACCCGTGGAACTCCCTGCCGGTGGAGGCTGTGAGGCTTTGGGCTAATCACTGGTGTTTGACAGGGAGCGAGATGCATCCCCACACAGTGCCTGGGACCACATCTGGCAGAGGTGGTCTGGGCTCTCAGATCCCCATCGCGTGGGATATCTCCTGGACGGAACCAGGAGAATGACTGGGGGGTTCCCATCCTTGCAGCAAAACTCAGGCAGCCCTAGGGGCAGCCCGAGCGCTTCCCCCCCCCCCTTCTCCCTCCCACTATCCCTCACACACGTAGCCCAGAGACACGTGTGGCCGTAGTGGGGACTTCCCTCGGGGAGCCAGCCAAGGCACCGGGAGCAGGGGAGGGGCTCAGTGGGGGCCACGTTCACAGGGCTGTGACGCTGCGGTTTTCCCAGGAGCAGCTGGCTGTGCCTCACAGCCAGGCATGGGACAGTGAGCCATTCTGCATGCTGCATCCTTGCGGAGGTGCGGACTCTGGCCTGAGTCCCTGGGGCACTGGCTGGTTCCAGCCGGCATCCACCCTTCCCCCTGGTCCCGCTGGATGTGTGTGAGCAGCACGGTCCCAGGCATGCCCTGGAGCTGCCTGCCGCGGCCACGTGCTGCTCGGTCACCAGGCTGCACGTGGTTGCACGTGCTGCTTACTGCCTAATGCTGCACAGCGTGCAGCTCATGTGGCCTGAGTGACATGCTCTCCCCGTCCCCCCTCTGGGCGCCTGGCACGCCCCCCGCCCTTGTGAGTGCAAAGTGCAACACTCACTGGTGGATCCTTCCCCGGCCTCCGAGGATGCGCGGGAGACATCGGGGCTGCCAGAGGGGGCCTGCTGGGTGGCAGTACTGGCCTCGACCTCCAACACACTGCTGTCTCCTTCCCCCGCTTCGGTGGTCCTGGTGTGGGGGTGGGGGGGCGCACGCTGCTGTTGACGGGGACCTCCGGGGCCGGTCGTAGTGGGGGCAGGTGTCGGCTCCTCCCCCCTGGCCCTCGCTGGCCCGCACGTAGCCCAGGTGCAGCTCCTTCACCTTAGCCTGGACTTGCTCGAGGGTCCGGGCTGGATGTCCCTGCTGAGCGAGCGCCTGGGCCATGCGGGTGAAGATCTCGGCATTGCGGCGCCGGGGGTGGGTGTCATAAAGGTCCTCCTCCTCCTGCCACAGGTCCAGCAGGCTGTCCAGCTCCCCTGAGGACTAGGATGGGGCCCGTCTTTTTCGGCCTCTGGGGGCCTCCTGCGCTGGGGGTGCGGGTGGCTGAGCGGCCGGAGCTGCCATCCTGCTGCGGGGTGGCTGCTGAGCACGGCAGGGGCCACGTGGCAGACCTCTGCCTAGAGGTCCGTGCTGGTCTCCTGCCGCGTGAGCTCAGCAGCCTTGCGTCTGCTTTAAGGAGCTCGGGTGCCAGGAAGTCCAGGGTGGCTATGGGGTCTCCGCGCGTTGCGTCCAAAGGGTTTTTTTCCGTGTAGCCTGCTTTTGCGCAAAAGTCTTAGCTAGCTGTCTACACTGGCCCTTTTGCGCAAAAGCTTCTTACATTAGAACGTCAGTGCTCTTGCGCAAATTCAAGCGGCCAGTGTAGACAGCTGGCTAGTTTTTGCGCAAAAGCGACCGCTTTTGCGCAAAAAGTGGCCAGTCTAGACACAGCCCTTCTGTATACTGCAAAAGTCACAAGATCCACCTTTTGTGCATTAAAACCTATATTCAAGGGGAAAAAAGCCTTTTCAGATAGACAATAAAAGAGAGAGTCAATAAACATTACCTGAATGGCTGACCCTTCAATCTATTTTGAACATGTTTCTTTCAGCCAACGTTAGGAAAAGGACTCATTTTAAAAAAGAAGACACTTATTACAAAACAAACATACCTATTGTACTAACACATCCTGAATGTTGAAGACTTTGATTTCCACAGAAATTAAGATGGAATTGAAGATAAAGCACCAACAGCAGCAATACTCTACCCAAGGAAAAAGGAAAAGATATTAGAGGCCCAAAGGATTCCTTACCTTACTAATGAAAATGCAACATCTATGTTATTTTAAATCATAACATGGTTGGGCAAAGATTTTCCTAAAGTTAAATAAAGGCAGCATCCTTTTGGGTGCTCAATATTCTTTTTTGGGGGGCAGGGTGTGTGTGGGAAGCCCAGTGCCTTATAATGCTGTCTAACTTTTGAGAGTCTTTGCTTTGGTGCTCAGGAATTAATGGAAGAAACTGCAGAACGACTGAGCAGTAGAATGGTAGTAGAGAAGCTGGCTGCAGCCCTGCAGAATAAGGACCAGAGTAAGGACCAGTAAACCTGCTTGTTTACTGACTCACTTTTATTTCAATGGAATCGATGCCATTGGGGCAGCACGTACCATCAACAGCTAAACAAATAAAATTGAAACCTGTAAGGGAGGGCTTAGCAATAAAAATGTGGCGTCCCATCACATCACTTCCCTGTGCTCGTGTTCACCCTGATAGCTATGTTTTAATTGCAAGAGGTGTAAATTTAGAAGTAAACATGCAGTAATACATCTCCAGCTCATTTTCACATACAAGTGCAACTATCACCTACCAGGTTTTTATTTTAAGTTTACATTCACATTTCTCCACTGACGTGGCTGGCATTTACACTGTAACGTCAAAGTTACATTGTTCTACTCTTTCATGTGCACTGATTTCAGCCAGCAAGACATGGTAAAACTTACAACAAACAACTTTTTCATGTATCTGTATTCAGGCTGTGAAAAATTATGTGACTTTTCCTCACCCACTGACAATCAATTCTCCTGACTTTTAGCTTTTATTAAACTCATCAGTGTTTACAAACTGATCTATATTTATTTCTCATCATCAGTATTTTCTGTGCATTGGACTCATGCCACTATGTGCAACAGTAATTGTGTTCTGTCATTTTAATTGAAGATAGTTGAAATACATCATTCCTGGTTATTCAGAGGTGCTCTTTGATGGTGCTATTGGGCAATATAATTTTTCTTAGCCTGGTCACCTTAACATTTCAGGGCTATAACAAAGACAAACTTGTAGTGCTTTACAGTTTACAGACTTCTGCCAAATCTTCCTGGATAATGAAAACAATTGATAAGTGAGAAAATAACCACAACCAATTACCACATACAAACATTTATTTTGAATTTTCCGTTGTATTCACTATTAAGAATTACATCATCAAAGCACTTCATGGCAGTGAAAATAGCTCTTACCCCTCTGACTCATCCATTATTCCATTAAAGCTGCAAAAATGTGCAATCCGCTTGAAAAATAGATTGCTTTTTATTTACTTTTTCATGAAAAGACAAAAATCAATCATGAAAAACAAACAAAAGAATGCCCCTCCCCACCAATTTTACAGGAAATCTACAGCCAATCCTCTCCCACTTTCCCCAAAATAACTTACAAAGATAGTTTAAAATGCATTTTAAACCAAGTGCATTTTTTATTTTTCATAATAATTATATCTTAAAATTCTAAAAACCCATAATTTACTTTCTTGGAAAGAAGGCCGCAAGCCGTTGCTTTTTGATTGGAAGAATGTGTATCTCCTGGGAGTTCATTTTCTTTAACTTTACACTCCTGTTTTTGATTGGTTTCCTAAGAGCTTCTGCATTATCCCTCGGCTCTGGCTGGCTCTTCACATCATAACACTGCAGTACAGAGTCCTGGGGCATGTCCCTTTTGAAGGAGAAGTTTTTGGTGGATACTCCCGAGAGGCCTTTAATCTTGCCACAAAAAATAGTGGGCACAGCATCTTTGACAGAGACTATTACTTTGGCAGTCTGTGAAGTGCTCACAATCTCAATATTATTCCCAGCCTTGGACTCACAGGCTGCTCTGCTAGTCTGATCCACCAGCCACTTTTGCTGCTGTCTCAGGAGCTCAGCCGAGTTGCTGCCGGTCACTCTGCTGTCGACCTTGGCTGAGGCTTCGTGAAGTTTGGGAGGGGCAAAGGGGGCAGCTGCACTGGAGAGTTTATCCATCATGGAATGAGCAGCACTGTCCATCATGGATCCAGAACAAAGGGCACTAGCTGCCTCAACATGGCTTCCTGATTTCCTACAGGAAGCAATTGACAAGTCTAAAGCACCATCTTCCAGGGAGAGCTGGGAACTGACCTCACTTGCCTTTAGTAAAGGCACCGTTTTCATGGAGAGGTCCAGGGCCTCGTTCTCATTGCTCATCTTGATGACGGTGTGACGATTCAGCTGGGAAAATTCCCTTGAGTGGATGAAATCAAAGGGTTTGGATTCTTCTTTCTCCACCGGCGTTTGGGTGCCTTTGCAGGAATACAGGGTAAATGACGGTGGCTTGGGGTAGTCAGGGTTGACCTTGGATTCAGTGCCATGAGGCATGGGAATAGGGATGGGGATAGGGATGGGAACTGGGACTGGCAAGGGAACAATCACAGGATATGGCACTAGGAGGGTGGCTGGGGGCACTAGTGGCGATAGAGGGGAACTGAAGGCCTGGGGTGGAGGAATAGAGGAGTAATCTGGGGGTGGCTGACAGGGTGATGACCCTAAGGAACCCTGTGGAGGAAACAAATCTTGAAGAACTGCTGCAAATCCTGGAGTCTGAAACACTGGGGGTAAAATGGTATCCTGGGTCGTGTTGGATGGTTTCTGATCCAGTAACTGGGGCTGTCCAACCGGGGCAGATGAACCCTGGAAAAGATTGTTGTGAAGGGGATTTGTAGAGCAGGGAGCACTTTGCGGTAACACCAGTGGAGAATTTAGATGCTGAAACACATGTTGCTCTAAGAGGACAGGCAGTGGAACTGGCCCTTGAGTGGTCATAACATACGGCGTGGTGTTATTCGGTGCAATCTGAGGAGTGGCACTCCCTGCCACTTGCAGGTGTATTGGAAGAACCACTGGGCTGTCCCCTAAACAAATTGGCTGAAGCACTGTGGCTGCTACTTTCAGAGCTACCCCGCTTTGGGATTCCGCTGGTGGGGCGAGGATCGAAGGGGCTGGGACAGTCACAAGTGGTGAAAGTGCTTTCTTCATCAAGTCTGTGGAGTTGATATTCCAGGCTTCAGCTGTTATCAGCTGAGCGACCCCATTTTCTAGCTTATTGTTAGTGATCGTGGAAGGAGAGTTGGTAACGTCCAGGGGCAGATTTTGAGTGTCCTTGTACAGCTCCTCCATTTTACAGGACTTGTGAGACTCTGCAGAAATTCACATTTACATTGTGGTCACCAAGATCCGTGTTGCATCAGGGCTGCCAAAAGCATCTGTACCGGCATTGCTTGGCCTGCAAAACAGAAACATACTTAAAGCACTGCATAAATCTCATTCTTAAAATAATATTTGCAACTGCCTTTAAAAAACCTATCACAGAAAAGCTATAAAATGTTTCCACACGTCAAGGTAACTGCTCCATTATACGGTACACTCTCTATACATACATACTGTATATACATACAGTACATACATCTGTGAGTGTTATATGAAGAGTTCTGGGGAAACTTATATTTAGCCATAAACATAGATAATTTAAAGGCCTAAAGAACTGACTGCAGTCAAAGAAAAAAGTTCCAGAACATAGCATAAAAAAAGAACCGAGGCAGTACATCTTACATTTTTAAACAAAGCTTCATGAAATGACAGGGTATGGCACTGTCAAGAGACACTGCACTGTTTAAACTCAATAAAAAGCATAAAAACAAACTTTCCTAAAAATAAACTGCTAAGAAATGTTCCATTGTGAGGTTGAAGTCTTCATGGATAAAGGGTCCTCACTCAACCTACATTAATCATTCTTGTCTTTGAAGATCCTAAAATAAATCGGACGATCCACGCAGATACTACATGGCACGTTCAAAAATTGCAGTGACAGCCCAACAAAGAGCAATCAGTTGCTCAGCAACACATACACGCACAAGACTGCGTAGTTTGGTGATTTTGTTTATTCAATAACCATGCTTTTCTTCCCACTTAAAAAAAAGGAAGAGAAAAGAAAAGAAACCTAAACCCAGCACTCACCTCCTGCTCTAGAGCTAGATGGCAGTAATATGAACCAGACAACTTATTAATAAGCTGAAAAGAATAAAAATCAAAGCAACTTTAAATTTATTTTGACAAGCTAATCCTTTAGCTTAACTAAGCAAATGTTAATAAGAAGTGAGATGATCTTTTCCCTCTGAGCCCAGAGAAATTTTAGCATATTTCTTACAAAGATTCTCTCTCCCACCATGGGAGCTACCATATGCAAAAACTTTTCCTAAAGGATCTCCTGATACAGTAACACAGTAAGAAAACAAAAAGGAGATGCTCCTAAAGCGTTCCGTTCTGATAATTGCCATGGAAACGTGTATATATTTAACTCTGTTACCACAAGGAGGTAGAAGAACACTCCAAATTTACATTTCCACTTATGTTGACCTGAATTTTACTGCCTAAAGTCATATCCGAATTAATGTTCATGCATTTGTTAGGCTTAACAATTCAGTTTTCTCCTTTATTTATTCCAGTCCTGTTTCTTATTGCAATAAAGTGAAGCTAAATGTTACTTCCCAATTTGACATCTTAAGGCTTGATCCACAAATGCTTAGGCAAATGTGTAACCTAATGCACGTGAGTAATTCCACTGACTCAGTGAGCCTACTCCTGACTGTAAATTACATGTGTAAGTGTTTGAAGGACTGTGGCAATAAACCCACAAGCGAAAAGGGAATACAATAAAATTTGGCTTGGCAGAATTTGATTTTTATTTTTTATAATTTTGTTGATAATATTGTTTATTCCAAGCCTTTTCCAAAGCACCTCTCTCTATTTAGATCGAGAAATAAGGGTGTGCTTAACAATTATTTAATGATAGCAGACAGTAAGATTAAAAAAGTTAAAAAGATTAAAAACACAAAACTGTCAACATCACGTCAAAATATACAAAGTAAATAGACTTAAACTCCAGTAAATTCTCAAGCAGCATTTTTCTTATTTTGCCTATACGTACATTTTGATTACAGTAAATCCTCATTTAAAATTGTCTTAGTTAATACTGTTTTGTTATTAAGTTGCTGATCTATCAGAGAGCATACTCATTTAAAGTCATGCAATGTTCCATTACAAGGTTGTTTGGCTTGCCCCATTCCACCCATCCAGCATTCCAGCCAGAGAGCGAGGTTGAGAGGCAGGGGCTTACTACTTTCCACCTACCTAGCATTCCAGCCGGGAAGAGTGGGGCAAGCCCCCATGCTGTGACCCCACTCCCTGGCCAGGGAGCATCAGGGAAGAGGAGTGGGGCAAGAACATAACATAAGAACAGCCACACTGGGTCAGATCAAAGGTCCACCTAGCCCAGTATTCTGTCTTCCAACAGTGGCCAAGACCCTGTGCCACTACCCCCTCTATGTCCCTGCCTCAATCAAACTTCATAAATCATCACTGGTGAATACAGTATTTAATTCTTTGTTTAAAATTATTTTAAAAATTGTACTTGTATGTCTTTTGTTTGGCAAGAAAATTTCCCCCAAACATAACTTCCCTATTTACATTAATTCGTATGTGGAAATTGGATTCGCTTAACATCGTTTCACTTAAAATTGCATTTTTCAGGAACATAACGTTAAGTCAGGAGTTACTGTAATATTGATGGAAATATTTTTTTATTGGCTTGTGTGGTGTCTGGTGAAATCAATATTTACCAATTAAAATCTAATCCTTCCAAGAAAAAATAAAACACACCCAAAAGCTAAAAAAAGACCAAGATAGAAACAAACAAACAAAGCTCACTGTCTCCTCCTGCAACTTAAATCCTTGTATTGGGTGTATAGTTGTAACCACCACCAGGCAGATTTGAACCTGGGACCTCTGAAGCTTAATGGAGAAGCCTCTACAACTTCAGCTATAAAGCCAGCTGGCTCTCAAGCCATGCTGTAGAGCAGGCATGTCAAACTCAAAGCCTACTGAGAGCCACACAAACGAAAACTGATAGCTTTCAGGGCCACCTAGGGTTTCCAGATGGTTTGACTAAAAAAGAAAAAATTTGCTCTTGAGGGGGGGAAAAAAAACGCATTTTAGGTGCCAGGCAGAAGGCACCAATACTGGACACCTGGCAACCCTAGGGCCACCAAAGAAACTTTAGTAGTTATTTATTTTATAGATTATGTATCAGGTATATTTTATAATATCACAATAATTTGATGTGTAAAATTATTTGCTCATATTACATAATTTTAAAATTAATTTTACATAAATTTATATTTAAATTTAAAATTAAGGTACTTTTAAATTTTGTATATGATACATAACTTGTTTTTGCGCAAAAACCTCTTTTGCATATCTCTGCCGATGCTTTTTGTGGAAGAGGTTTTTGCGCAAAAACAAGCAGTGTAGACGGGGATATTTTGCACAAAAAAACCCCTTTTGAGCAAGATCCTGTATAGCTCCTTTTTTGAGGCATAAGGGAACTTGTGCAAAAGGGTTTTTTTGTGCAAAATGGCCCTGTCTACACTGCTTGTTTTTGCACAAAAACCTCTTCCGCAAAAAGCATCAGCAGAGATATGCAAATGACAGCGCGACAAATGCTAATGAGGGCTTCATTTGCATTGTCTCTGCCGACAAAAGGCTGCAGTGTAGACATATCCTCGGTGTGTGGGTTACATAGTATCACTGAGTAGCATACTACAAATATGTGAAGGGCCAATAGTTTAAGGCTGGCTAAATAATAGTCCAATAATTTATCTATCAAACTTTTATTTTAGAAACAAATTATTCTGTTAATTTCCCCTATTATTCACCTACCTTCTAGAACCGGGAGAATAAATTCTGAATATTCACACTTTATTAAATGTTTTGAAACAAACATCCACATATTCAGGGCTGTTTATTATTATTATTCTTAGCCCGGCTCTAGATACAACAAATTAAGTAAAACAATTATTGATTGAGATTTTTGCTTTCTAAACAAAAAAAACCAAAAACAACCCCATCACTAATTCCAACAGTAATGAATGCATCTGAACTGACCAAAAAAACCCAAACATGTCAGCATGTTTTTGGAGAGTAAACAACAAACATTTCTAAAAATAAAGATAATGTCAGTTACAGCACTTGGCAAGTTAAAGTTTTCAAAACCAAAATTTTCTTGTTGATTTTACTAAATTAGCAAAAATCCAGGAAAAGCATCCTTTTTTAAACCTCTATTCTGTAAATAATTGTCACTTTCAGATTCTTTACTTACTGTATTTTCCTCCCATCTAGTTGCTTCTCTAAATTTGGCACACAGTAATGCATTTTGTATCCTTGACAAATTAGGTCAGATTTCTTTGATTTTTTTATTTATTTTAAAACTGAGATTTCTGTGATTTCAGAAGCCGACCCTCTATTCCTCTGCCAAGTCCAGCTGACATTGAAAAATAAGGAAGGCAGGGTGAAAATTACACTCCATTACAGATTTGATGACTTAGCATGCAATACAGACTCCGGGAAACAGGGATAACTGAAGGAGATGACAGTATAAAACATAATAAAACCCCACAATGCTGGCCTTAAAATGTTACAGGGCTGGAGGCAAGGGTCATAGCTGGGCAGGGAAAGAAGACCTCATGTATCATAATATGACACCTTGGAGAAAAGACGACAGCTCTCTTTAAACACAGTTGAATACTGTTTTCTATGTTGAGTCCTGTGTCTCTCAAGGATATATATTTTGTTGAAAATATTTCTGGCATTGCTTGGCAGCAATAGAGATGCAGAACTGTAAGAGTGGAAATTGCAAGGGATAGTGGGAGGCGCTGTGCCTTTTTAAGCTATGTTAAAAGGTAAAGCAGGGGTTGGGGGTTTTTTTCGTTCTTGGATCTCTTTCTCTCTTGCTAGTGGACAAAGGAGAAGGACAGAAGGGTAGCCACAAAACCAGTAAGAATCATTTTCATTTCACAGCATCACCATCTCTCACAATTTTACATCAACTCTCTCTGTACCTGCAGTTGGGAGATTACGGGAACATTTTCAGCTTTCTTTTGTAAAAGGAAAACGGTAGTTTCTAGCCCTCCAGGTTGTGGAGAAAAGCTTGAAAGTGCGACTCCCCACACTGGCCCAGGCTCCAAACACTAGAAGGCCAAGAAAAAGTACCCCACATTTACTGTTTTTACAATCTCGTGATTTTGGAATGCTTGGGGTGGGCCATGCCGCTGCTCCTGCTTGACAAAGCTCTAAGCAGGGGCATGTACTACAGCTATTCATGCATGGGGTAAGGAAGCGGCAACCCCCTCATCAAAAAAGAACCACAACCTGGGACATAACAGACTAACTTTCACCACATCCAGCAACAGCCAAGAAGACGAGGAGTAGAACAGTGGATCCCCTCCAATTCTACCTCACCCCTGTGACAGCAGCTAGGAGAGTCAACAGAGCTCCTGTGTCTACAGCAAGTTCTCTGGCAGGAATCCTGGAAGCAGGGTTGGCCTTCCCTGCAGGGTTTTGTTTTGGACCCTGTTAGCTGTCTGTGTCATCATTTGCATCAACCGCTATCTGGTAATTTTTTTTAAAGTCTTGCATTAGAAGTATATTCAAAAGCCCCCTGAAGACAACAGAAAGTCTTGAGAGCTTGGTATATTTTCAGTTCAAGAAAAGAGAGAGACAGGGAGAGGGAGAGAAAGAGCTCTCAAATATAATGTCTATTAAAAGGTTAAAACACCAGGTTTTCCAGAACTGGGGATATGGCAGCAGCCCCCCAAATCAGAATTGCATACACACAGATTTATAATGGTTAAAAGGCAGAATCTTTTACGTTCTACATTACCACAGTGTGCTCTGCCAACATTTTTCTCCTATGCACATTAACTGTAAAGCTATAAACCTATGCTGTTCCTCTCCTTTACACACATGTGGAACAATATCTTGCTCATTTCTATGACCGTTTGTTCTTACACACGTGATCACGGAAAGATGTAAAAATGTATTTTCATATTTCACATCATCATAAAACATGCAAGCTCCACATTGCACTCTGCCAAGCATTGTTTGGGTTTAAGATGTGGTAGATTAAAAAGCAGAATTGTCCTCTGTGCTGTTTATAATATTTTTTCACTTCTCACCTACCAGCCAATCCAATTAGAAGATTGCAATATCAGCATATTCACTTTCAGAAATCAAGGCTTTATTGGGGCAATGCAGGTAACAACTCCAGAAGACACACAGGACTAAATCTTCTTATAAACCTTCTGATCAGGTACAATGACATAATATCAAGACAGGACAGCAATTTAGTACTAAGGTATAGACACACATTACCGATCGGTGGAGGGGAGAGTTGAAGAGACCCTGGAATCCAAGGAGAATTTTGTAAAGGTCCGTCTCTGATTTACACTGTACTCCTTGCTAAGGGATCCAAAACGTAGTGCTAATAGTCATTTTTCTGTCTGCATAAAATTAGATCAGGTTGAAAAAAAGACTTCTGAGAGAAACCAAGACATCAGCAGGACCTGCCACATGGACACTAGACAAACACCCCAACATCATTCATTTTTCAAGACTACCCTTTACCAGAAATGAATTATCTGTACTCTCCAAGGGACTAAGCTTCTCCCACATCAGAGAACCTGATACTATGCTAATGTGGAGGACTAGAAGAATTTTTTTCTCCAACTCTACCACAAAAAATTGGATTACACCATCCCCAATGACCACATTCCCACCAACAGTCATAAAAAAGAACCACCTGACTGGACACTCACAACTGACAAAAATCACTCAGTTGATCATTACACTGATTGCTTCAGGCAAAAAATAATTAACAATGAAAACCAATAAACCTCACATCCACGATCATCTCTTCACCTCCACCAAAGATACATAGTCCCTGAAATCCAACCACCAGCTACAGATCAAACAGCAAACAAAGACATTATCATAATCCTTAATTATGACGACTGTGTCAACTAGGCTAATGGACAACTCTCTACCACCATCTAAGAACTCAAAGACGACCCCACACCACAATTCACATAAGAATTTAAAGATACCATGAAATCCTTTCCCCAAACACTCCAAGTGAAACTCTACAACCACATCCCCTATAAACCTATCCAGGAACCTTCTACGTATTTCCCAGGATACACAGAAAAGGGAACCCAGATAGATCCATCTGGCCATGGCATTCATACTGAAGGACTATTTGGATTCACACAAAATAGTTCATCGCACAAAAGGGCCAACTCTCTCCAGGACACAACTGATGTCCTCCAGAAACTCTGTAACATTAACAACCTACCTCAGAATACCATCCTGGTCACCATGAATGTCACTTCTCTATACACCAACATCCCTCACAATGATGGCCTTGCCTTCTGTCTCAAATATTTAAATGACAATAGACAACCAATCTCTTCATGGCCCATCTCTAGGAAAAAAAAAACTGTAAAAATGCACCACAAGACCAATGATATATCTAAAATACGCTGATGATACTTTCCTCCTCTCAACAGATGAGCTGGACTCCCTTATAAAACTTCCATTACAACTTCAGCAACTACCACCCATCCATGAAACTCTCTTCACAATGTTTCCACACTAGCATCACTTTCCTAGACATCATGATTAACTTCAGTAATGGAACCCTACGGACTTCTAATGAAGAAGAAACTCACAGATCACTACATTTACCTTCAGGGATCCACTGCCCACACACCAAGAAATCTGTTATCTACACCCAGACCCTCAAATAACTTGAATTATGTTACACAGGAAAAAGTCCCCCATGCATACCTTGAAACCTTTAAAATCACCTACACCAAACAAGGATGCTATCAGAGAAGTAGATCACATCACAGAACAGGCCACCCAAATATCAGAGAACCTGATTCAACATGGGGAAAAGCACACACATCACTGTCTGTACACCGCTACTTGTCACCTATCACCACACATTGGAACTCACATGGGATATCTTCAAACAAACAGTTACAACCCATATTGGATGGGGATTGAAAAAAAAAAAATCTTTCACAGATCTCCTCTTCTGGCCTTCAAACAACCCCGCATCTTTACAAGCTCACTATAGACCAGGACTCACCAATTTAAAGCCACACAGACCCTGTCATCATAACAGAGCAAAACCTGCAGACATATTTCTATGGCTACAATGATCAATACTCCACACCACACACCTTTCAAGATCCATGGGTCCTATATGTACCTATCACAGCATGTCTGGTATACCCCATTCAGTGCATCAAATGCCCCCAACAATGGTATGGGTGAAAATGGATTGTTACTGCTCTTAAATGAACTCCCACAGAGAAATTATACACAGATTTAAAAAAACCCTATTGCTTCTGGGCAAACACTTTTCCCAAAACAATCACTCTGTATCTGACCTCTCAGTCCTCACCCTCAAAGGAAACCTGAACAACACCTTTGAAAGATGAGCGTGGGAGCTTAAATTCATAACTTTGCTAGACACTAAAAATCATAGACTTAATAGAGACACTGGCTTTGTGTCTCATTACAACAATCTATAATCCTCTAATCCTCCTTGATTCTTATCACAACAGAGTTGCTTGTTGCCCACCTCACCCTGAAAGGTCTATGCAATATATTTTAACTTCTTATGCTTAACAATCTTTTCCAACTTGTATTTAATTGTGACACTCTAAACACCTTTCCCAGGTATCTGAAGAATAGCTGTATAGCTCAAAAGCTTGTCATCTTTCACTAACAGAAGTTGGTCCAATAAAAGATATTACCACTCACCCACAATCTCTGTCTCATTAAATAACTCTTAATATTTAATTTCATAGAATAATTTTTCAGTGTTCATGTTATAGGCAATTAAATGTACACATTGAGAAGTTGCAACTTAATATAAGTGAGTGAAATTTTTAAATTTCCTCCTTCCATCTATCAAGCTTCAATGCCCAGAAGCTGAACTGATTTCACTCACTGGTTTAATATTTAATTTCTTTTGGTTTGTTTTAATGTGAAACAAACCTCACAGCACCGAAAATAGACCTTGTATAAAATACTGGTAGGTTCCCCCTGGGATGGTGATAGACAGGAGTTAAGTGCGTATGACCATGCAATGATGTATGTTATTTTTATTGGAAACTATATGTTAACTACATGGAAATCCCATTTAAAAGAGTGGTGCTTAATTCTGTCAGCACTCATGTGCCGTAAGGTGGAATCACAGAATTTCTGTCTCTCTAAAACCATCAAGTGCCCCATTTTGCACCTTATCGCTTTATTAATTATTTATACAACATCCGAACGTGCTAGGCACTTTACAGAATAAATTTACAGAGTGCCCTGCTGTCAAGTGTTTTGCTTAGAATCCTAGTCCTGGATTCTGCAACTGAGAGTGAGTGGGCATACTAATGGGGCTCCACATAGGCACAGCAATCAGTCTGCACAGTGTCAATTGTAATGGTTAAGCTCTTTGGGGGCAGGACTGCCTCTTCTGCTTGTACTGTGTGGCCCAGGTTTAAAACCAGGTGTTACCCCATAACACAACAACAAAATGGAAAGATCAAGGCATGTCAAAACTGGTTAAAAGACTGGGAACAAAGGATACAAACAAACAGTCAGTTTCCAGAATGGAGAGAGGTATCTAGCAGCCAGTCCTATGGGGGGAGGGGGGCATTTGGCCCGGGTCTCGGGAGACAAAGGAACCTCAAATTTTGACATTTTTCTACCAAGTCATTTCCCATTTATTATACACCATGAGAGAGGACATGTCATCTTCCAACCTGGAATTTTGTGGTTGATTCATTAATAACGCAGCAGAAAGAAGGAGTTTATCATGTTGTCATTGACATAATTTAAAGGTAAAAGAACCTGTAAAGATTTAAGTGAACTATAGTCATACGTGGTTGCCTAACATTAGGCACCTAATAAACTGGCCCAAATTCAGATGTGCTTGCCTCTTCAACTTCCCACTCATTTAAATGCCGAGTAGGGATGTAAAATCCCATTTAACTGGTTAACCAATTTAACCGGTTAACTGATGAAAGAGGGGTTGCCCTTCCCCCCACCGCAGGCAGGGGCTGCTCCAGCCCAGCCCTGTGCATGGTCAGCCTGGGCACGTTGCAGGCAAGGGCTGTTCCAGTCGTCCAGAGCAGCCTCTGCCTGCAGTGCACCTGGGCCCACCCTGGACAGGGGCTGCTCCGGTCATCCATGGGGCTGGAGCAGCCTTCTGCTTGTGGCAGGCAGAGAGCTGCTCCAGCCCCCACCGGTTAACATTTCACATCCCTAGTGCCTAGGCACCTGAATTTTAAAATTCTGGCTCCTTAACCCCTTTCTGATTAAAAGATGTGGTCACCAGGGTCACTGGGGAGGACTATCAACTGGTGTATATCACTCAGTGAGAGGGCAGGAGGAAGAACCGTGAAGGGAAAGCAGCCAGCATGTTACACTTCTCTGCTGTATTTTTTCCTTTCTGCCCCTACAGTGTGTAAGCTGCACCAAATTACATTTCCCTCCACCTCTCTTACTAACATGTCACATTCACTGTCTTTTAAGCAGACTTTGCCTTGGTCCCTGGTGTACTATTTTACTTTCTACAGAACAGTTATGGAACATGCTATGAATACCATGAAAAGCCCATGTAGAAATACAATTTTGGGGGTAGGGGGGTACTGGATAATAGCAGACATCCCAGATGCAGGCCATGCACTAAATATTTCTTTAATAAGGACTTCTCAACCTCCCTTACATGTGTTGCATTATGGATCTGTCAAGGCTCCCATATGTAGGCTATTAACTGCAAAGGAGAATTGCAAGGAGAGAAATCATTACAGCAGCACAAAATTGCATATTATCGATATTCTATTGGCTACAAATATGTTTCCATTATTTATGCATGAAGAACTGAGAAGCATTAGAGACTTTAAACCTTCATATTTCACCTTTTAAAATACTTTGATTTAGAAATAGTTAAAATATTTGACTACTTCACAGACCAATAATCTGCAAATCTTTGAGTTTATTATTATGTATTTTTATATATTACATGGTAGTTTAATGGCATGCCAAGAGTGTATAGGCAGTGATCCATTTTGAGGAAGAGGGGAAATTATTTTTAAAGTAAAAAAAACCAACAAAAACAAATCAACCCAATCAATTAAATTCTTTATTTTTTTAAAAAAGATTTGCCCTACAACAGAGACACTGGTCTCTGTTCCCAAAGGCAAAGTAAATGAGGTGGATGCTGTGTACTGAGTTAGGAACAGAACATTTATCTGACAATTTTCAACCTGTAATGAATTTTTATAGCCAATTTAAAAAACACCCAACAACTGTGTTTACAAAGGAAACTGTGGCATACACCAAAACTATAATGGGGATTGCACATGCTGCTGTTTTTCCAGGTGCATTCTCTCCATCTCAGCTCCATTTACTTACTATATTCTGATAACTGGGTGAAATAGTCAAATGAGGGTCCTAGTTTCCTATATACAAACAGGCACTATAAAAACATGCCAAGTTTGAAATTATAGGAGATTCCTCTTCCTACTCCCTAAGGTTCAGGTTCCCTCATATCTCTAACATGTTCTCTCTCACTATTTCAAAGCCCTAAACCACCATGCTATAAAGGACAGATCTATTGTAGCAATTTTTTCAGAAGAACCTAGGAATCAAGGGGTTTTTTGTTGTTGTTTTGTTTTGTTTTTTTTAGTTTAGTCTAGTCAGCCTGGCCTGAAAAACAGCAATTTGCTTAGCCTTCAGTAGGCACCACATGTGATCTGAAGCTGAGATGCTGTATGGAAATTTGTCCTATTAAACATGACTCAGGAAGGAAGAAAATAAATTCACAGAGCGTAATTACTGCTGAGTCACGCGCTGCATACATTTTGTCAGGTTCTTTCAACATAGCAGAGTGATTCAAAACGTGTCAAGCAGATTCTGATTTCAAACAGTGAAACGGAGCAGCTGATTTTGAAAAATTTCCTAGAGCAATTATGCGGACATAAGAACAGCCATAATGGGTCAGAGCACATGTCCATCTAGCCCAATAGCCTGTCTTCTGACAGTGGTCAATGCCAGGTGCCCCAGAGGGAATAAATAGAACAGGTAGTCAAGTGGTCCCACCCATCACCCATTTCCAGCCTCTGACAAACAGAGGCTAGGGACACCATTCCTGCCCATGCTTGTTTAAGCTTTTATGAACTTATTTTCCATTAATTTATCTAGTTCTTTTTTGAACCCAGTTGAAGTCCTGGTCTTCACAACATCCTCTGGCAAGGAGTTCCATAGGTTGGTTGTGCATTGTGTCCATGGAAATCAACCTTCCTTTTATGTCTTTTTCCATGTACTGCTTTTGAAATGTACAAGAGCTCCACTGGGCTGAAGCGCCATGCTGGTCCTGCACTCCCTGTGGGGCTTCCTGGTAGGCCTCTTGCTACAGTTCAAAGCCGGAGCCCCCTTATAGACTAATCAAATAGTCAATTGAAATCCCATCGACTATTCGATATAGTTAATTAATCTAAATTTAACATCAGTAGCTCACCCAGGTGTTCAATGTAGTTGCCACTCTAATTTCATGTATGCTAATCTTGAGGATAACTTGATCCCATTTAGAATCTTAGAAGTTTGAATTTGCAGGGACATCTCTAAGACCTTTTATCCAAAGATGTGACTCAGTAAGTAAATTATTTTTATAGGAATAAATATTTTGCTTTGTCTCAGACATAGTGTGAATTTGGAATTGTTACTTTCATTCAAACACTAAAAGGATTCCATTCAATTTAGAAGACCTAGTAAGAAAAATGGAACAAACATCATAGAGACAAATACGGAAGAAAAATCATATTCCAAAAATCTGTTGCATGTTAAGGGAATCTCCTCTGTCAGACTAAAAAAAAATAGTTCTTGACATTAGATAAGCTTTGATTTCCACTACTTTCACACACACAAAATGTGTTCACTTGTTTTGTTATGAGATCTTAGGAAGCTTATGGAACAATAATACCACCAAAATTCTTCTTAGAATTGTAATCTAAGCTGCATGATTTTCCTATGGGAAAATTTTTAAAGTGTTTTTCCCATTTGTAATTAAAGTCTCCCCATTGGCTGATTGCTTAGTATCATTTTTATTCAGAACACTAATCTCTAAGAGAGCACAGAAAAATGAGCTGTTTGGAGAACACAAAGCTAAAAAAATAAATGAGTGTAAGATTATTTTAAAATCATTTTTAAAAGCATGCATTTTGTTTTCTCAGCAATTGATATCCCAATGATAACAACAGAAAAAAAGGACACTAATTAAAATGTGATTTAAAAAAAAAACAACTTCAGAATAAAAGACAAGTATTTTATCACAATCTAGATTTTTGTGAAACTGACAAAGCATCTTAGTTCTTATAAAAGATTTCAAAGTTTTATGTCACTAAAATAATGACTTCAAAGTATTATTAGTTCCGTGGTTGATGTTTATATTCAGCAAAGTATTCAGTTTGCTAATTTCTCCTGACCCATTTTCATTGATCCGCTATTCTGTAATGCTTTTGCTAAATTCATTTGATTTTTCATAATGTCAAATCAAAACAAGAGTTTGTATCCATGTAACAAAATCCACTGTATGCTCAGGTGCGAGGGAGAGAAGAGGGAAGAGAATAGCGGGATAGGCAGTGGTTAGGTGAGTGCAATTATAGCACCAGCAACCAGGTATCGGCAGGGGGATTGAACATAGGACCACTGAAGTTTAGTGTATGAGCGACTACTGCATAAGCATAGCGAATACTGCATAAGCATCTACTGCATAAGCATTCACTTAATCTCTAGATAGATCAGGCATGTCAAACCTGTGTTCGGAGGGCCGCATGCGGCCCAATCAAAATTTTTTGCGGCCCCCAGAACATTTTTATAAAAGAATGAAGTGCTGCGGCCCACTGGCCGCTTGGAGCACATGGCCCAGTGCCTGCTCATGGCCGGCTAGGCTGCTCTGTGCACGCGCTCGTGGCCGGCTGGGTGCTCCACGCTGGGCATTCCAGCGGGCGCTCACAGCTGGCCACTGTGCTCATGCCACCCCAGTGCCTCAGGTGGCAACATCAACTCCAGGACCCAGGTATTAGGTTGGGGGAGGGGGCATTAGGTTGGAAGGGCTGGGAGTGCCTGGCTCTGGGGGAGGGGGAAGGCATTAGGTACGGGGGGGCTGGCTCTGGGGGAGGAGGGAGGCATTAGGTTGGGGAGGGACTGGGAGTGCCTGGCTCTGGGGCAGGTGAGAGGCATTAGGTTGGGGGGGGGGGGGGCTGGGAGTGCCTGGTTCTGGGGGAGGAGAGAGACATTAGGTTGGGGGGGGCTTGGCTCTGGGGGACTGGAGGGGGATCGGGTTAGAACAGGGGTATGGGAGTGCCTGGCTCTGGGGGAGAGGAAGGGGTTATTTTGTTAATATTTTGGTTTTTATTTCTTTATTCCCAAATAAAATCACAAAATGTATATTAATTTTATATCAATAAATATGTCAATTTTTTGCAATTACATGAATAATTATATCTCTATGCAAAATCTCAAACTTACAAAGTATCAAATTTTCACAGAAGCCTGTTCTATTTGATTAACCATGGTCTATACTTGTTTTTATTTCAACAAAACAAGTTATCTATCATATACAACATTTAAAAAAGTACCTTAAATTTTATATTTAAATTAAAAATTGTGTAAAATTATTTTTAAAATTATTTAATATGAGCAAATAATTTTACACATCAAATTATTGTAATATTATAAAATATACCTAAAACATAATCTATAATAATAAATAACTACAACTTTCCGCAAAATACATAGGGTTGCCTTGTGACCGGTATTGGTGCCTTCTGCCCCCCTTTTTTTTTTGCTTGACAAACCATCTGGGAACCCTAGGTAGACCCTGAAAGCGATCAGTTTTCGTTTGTGCGGCCCTCAGTAAGCTTTGAGTTTGACATGCCTGACATAGATAGTCTAGGTGCCAGTAGAGAAGGACAGAACACCACATCAAGTAGGCATGGGTTACACATGCCCTTTGTATAAGACTTAGTGGCATTAAAGGAGAAAAGCTGCCTATATTCCAGCAAGTCCCAATTCAGTTTAGTTTGAGAGCCACAGTTTTATAAACTCCAACTATTCTCATACCCACTCTGGATTTAAGGCAATCTAAATATAAATAGAAGAAAATGAAAACAAAGAAAAGTTCCAACTTGATCTGAATCTTCCAAATAATTCCAAATATTCATATTTAAACCAAATTCACTAGAACTTGGTTTGATATTTATGTCTCAGAGCTATCTACCAACAATCCAATTGAGAAGAGAAGCAGGTCACTAGCTTTAAAGTTTTTGCATGTTTCAGGTCAGTTTTGAAGAACATGTCTGTCATTACCCATTCATGATTGTGCTCTTTCCCTTACCACAGTTGGCCACTGCCCTTAAGCCATAGCACATAACTTGCATTTGAATATTATGTACTGAGCATACAAAGTAGATTGCCTGTTAAATCTAATGACGTGCCCTTAGAGCCTAATCCCGCACCACTAAGATAAACCAAACCCAGCATTTTACTAAGCAAGCAAAGACACTAGTCCCTACTTTGTCCATGTCAAGTTTCAAACTCAAACCATTTTTCTTTAGTCCTGTCTAAAAATGTGTGGAGAGAATGAAATGTGAAAGTTATATTATTCACACTGTTGCAGAACTTTCTAACAACTTACTAACAACTGAAAGGATTTTGCATAAAAGGCCTTAAAAATCACATTTAAGCAGAGACCAAGGATAGAAAATGTAAAGCTCCTATAATATCTGGTAATGCATACAGTGTTCTTAATTTTTCTCACTCTAAAGTACTCAATTTCACCCCTTTTTTATTTTGTAAAACAGCCAGCCAAACAACCTGACCTCTCTTTAGTATGCTCATGTGTAAAACTTCATATTTTTTACTGAAACTGAGATATCAACGTCAGATGCAACACTACAATGCTGATAGGTGTGATCAGAGAAGCCTCACAACTTATGTATTCACTCCCAGAGTCCTATTTCTGCCTCCTTGAGGTCCACACACCTAACTGCAAAATATTTGAAGATGACTGTATGTCACAAATGATGCATCACTCACTCAAGATAGTGAAGATCTATCGTTGACAGAGCTAACTCTGGGTTTGTATCCACATACTGTTAGCTAGGACATCTATATTATTTTTACGTACGCACGCACGCACGCACACGCACACTATATATACATGTGGGTTTGTCATCTGCCAAATTTATTAGATTGTGAGCAATTCAAGGTGGGAACTGTCTCTTATTATATGTTTTGCATAATCATGGTGCCTAGGATAACAGGGCCTCAACCTTTATGGGCTTCCAGATACCGCTCTAATAAAAAATAATCAATATGAGAGAGAGGGAGAGAGAATATATACATACACAAGGTAAACTTAAACTTGTATTTTCCCCTTAAATGGTTATATGCCATTAACATTATTTTATTTTTCATAATGTGCCTATTTCTGCCTTCCAAACATATAATGGGCTTTCCTGAAATAACATTTACCATTCTACTGACTGTAAATACCATTTTTGAAAAAAATATACAGTCAAGTTTTTTTTGTGTGTGTTTAGCTGTACAAACTCTGGTAATGAGAAAAAACATTGCTTTTTTCAGATAACATAGTCAATGCAGTAAAAGAGCCAGTGCTTCTGTAGGTAAAGGTAAATATTTTTCCTGTAACTATGAGCCAGAACCAGACAACACAAATATAGTCTTTAAGAATGCACAGTCAGAAACTATTTTTGATGAATCACAAGGAAGCAAAAATCAACATGCCATTTTTTTGTCTGTCAGATTTTTGGAGAGAATATATAACATTACAAATGAAAAAAGCTCTAGGTTGTATTTTTTTCTCTCCTAAACATGTCTGTTCGGTGCCAAACTCAAAATATCCCAACTATACACTGCCCAGTTTCTGACACATTTACTGCAACATTCTTTATAAGCCATTTCCATTGTGACGTGATATTACACGCCACCATGTTTTAAACAAAAACGTGCAGAAATGACACCATAACAAGGCCACACTTACATCTTTCACAGATGAGACTACAACATTAACGGATCAGTGTAATCCATCATCACAGACCGTAAGTCCTCCAGGGACTGTCACAAGGCCACAATGATAACCCTGAGTGGCTCTCCATTTCAGCTTGAATAGGTAAGTTTAAACCCCCCCAGCATATTTAGCCAAACAGTCTCTGCACACGGGATGAGGCTCACACAATTTCACGGAAAGACAGTTGTAACACACATCCAGGTTTCCGCTCGGGTCTGCTTGGAAATGTGGAAGGACACAGAGAGCTTCCACGCTTGTCAATGCCATACATGTTTAGCCTTTTGCAGAAAATAGGCAACTGGAAGATCCATGTACTGCGGAACCAGCACAATTCAGACAGATTATAAAACAAATAGCCAACAATGCTGCTTTCAGAATTCATTCAATGAACATAAGGAATAATGCTGGAAAAAACAAAACCAAACTAGACATAGAAGATACAAATCTGACTGCAAATGGGGTACCCATGGGAAAACACTTCAGATGACCATAGTATTAGGAATGTCAACAGGTCAGTGGTTAACCAGTTACTGGGTGATGCTTACTGGATAATGGTTAACCAGCACCTGGGAGCAGCCCCCCACCTGTGGCCCGCTGCGCCCCCAATGCTGCGCAGAGATGGGAGGGAGGCAAGCAGCAGAGCCGGTAGCTTCCCGGCCGCACAGGGCCAGGAGCCAGCAGAACCCTGGGCTAAGGTCACCTGGGTTCCTATTTAATCGGTTAACTGGTTAAACTTTAACCTGTTAATGGATTATACGAGATTGTACATCCCTATGTAGCATACAGAAATGTTGCTGTGAAAGTGGAGGCAAAGAACTCTGTTACAGAAGGAAGGCAAGAGGTTTTGTGCTGCCTGCAACAGACTTCTTCTAGACTTTACCTTAAATAAAAATCCTTCCACCAACAAACAGGAAGATAAAGAAAAAGATGCATGGCTGTGCTAGTTCCCCACTGGCCATTCTAGAAAGACCTGGGGCCTGATCCTGTTCTCTCTTACACCGCTATAAATCAAGAGAAGTCCATGGATATTATACCAGTGTAAAACTGACATGAAGGGAAAGCCAGGCCCATGGAATCTATTCTATGAGGTAGGACTGAGTGAAGCAGACTCGGTGGGAAAAGAGGATACCCCTGCCTCTCTGACTGGGGACGTTTACACTACAGCTGTGAGCATGTCTCCGGACCCAGGTAGACAGAATCCTGTTTGTGGGTCTCAAACTAGCATGTTAAAAACAGCAGCATGGATGCTCAAGCTGCAGCAGAGGCTCTGACTAGCTGCCTGACTCCAAGCCCACCCAACCCACCAGGACTGAGCCTGGGTGGCTAGCCTGAGCCTCGCCTGGAGCTACAATATCCACACTGCTATTTCTGGCATGATAGCTTGAGCAATGCTAGCGCGAGTCTGCCTACCCAGGTTTGGAGGTTCGTTGCTAGTTGCACTGTAGAAGCAACCAGTGTTTTTTATACTGACTTAAGACAATTTTTCACTAGTGTCTCCTCTCCTCGTGTATCTGGAATTAAATCCAGTTAGGGTCTCTTTCAATAGCTGTATTAATTTTAACTCTCTTTTAATTTCTCTGTTTAAAATAGGGATGTGAAGGTGTAACCTGTTAATGCTTACCAGGTGATGCTTACCGGGTGACAGATAACTAGTTCCTGGGAGCTGCTTGCTACGAGCGGAGGGGTGCTTCAGCCATGGCAGCTAGCCCTATGCAGCTGGTGGCTGGGAGCCGGCAGAGCCAGCCCATAGCCCCAATCTCCATGGCCATCCCCTGGTCCCAACCCCAAGGCAGGGGCTGGGAGCTGGCAGCAGAGCCAGCCCCAGTGGCAGAACCAGCCCCAGCATGGGAGCTGAGAATGGGAGCCCCACAGGTTAGGGGGCTGGAGCAGTGAGTTTCCAGTTAGTCAGTGAACCAGTTCTCAGACTCATAGACTCCAAGGTCAGAAGCCATTATGATCATCTAGTCTGACCCCCTGCACAATGCAGGCCACAGAATCTCACCCACCTACTCCTGGAATAATCCTCTCACCTATCTCTCAGATTTTGAAGTCCTCAAATGGTTTAAAGACCCCAAGATGCAGAGAATCCTCCAGCAAGTGATCCGTGCCCCATGCTACAGAGGAAGGCGAAAAACCTCCAGGGCCTCTGCCAATCTACCCTGGAGGAAAATTCCTTCCTGACCCCAAATATGGCAATCAGCTGAACCCTGAGCATGTGGGCAAGACTCACCAGCCAGACACCCAAGAAAAAGTTCTCTATAGTAACTCCTATCATCCCTCCATTGGCCTATTTACCACTGATAGTGAAAGGTCAATTAGTTACCAAGATCAGGTTATCTCATCAAACCATCCCCTTCATAAACCCATCTAGCTTAATCTTGAAGCCAGATAGGGTGGCAGTGTAGACATACCCTAGTTCAAACTAGGGTGGCTAATGTAGGCATTCGAACTTGCAAATGAAGCCCGGAATTTAAATGTCCCGGGCTTTATTTGCATGTTCCCAGGCGCCGCCATTTTTAAATGCCCCGTAGTTCGAACTCCCTGCCCGCGGCTACATGCGGCACGGACTAGGTAGTTCAAATTAAAGCTCTTAATTCGAACTACCATTACTCCTCATTGCAGGAGGAGTAACGGTAGTTTGAATTAGGAGCTTTAATTCGAACTACCTAGTCCGTGCCGCATGTAGCCGCGGGCAGGGAGTTCGAACTACGGGGCATTTAAAAATGGCGGCGCCCGGGAACATGCAAATAAAGCCCGGGATATTTAAATCCCGGGCTTCATTTGCAAGTTCGAATGCCTACATTAGCCACCCTAGTTCGAACTAGGGTGGCAGTGCAGACACACCCATAGGTCTTTTGCCCCCACTACTTCCCTTGGAAGGCTGTTCCAGAACTTCACTCCTCTAATGGTTAGAAACCTTCGTCTAATTTCAAGTCTAAACATCCTAATAGCCAGCTTATATCCATTTGTTCTTGTGTCCACATTGGTATTAAGCTTAAATAATTCCTCTCCTTCCCTGGTATTTATCCCTCCAATATATTTAAAGAGAGCAATCATGTCTCCCCTCAGCCTTCTTTTGGTTAAGGTAAACAAGCCAAGCTCCTTGAGTCTCCTTTCATAAGACAGGTTTTCCATTCCTCGAATCATCCTAGTGGCCCTTCTTTGTACCTGTTCCAGTTTGAATTCATCCTTCTTAAACATGGGAGACCAGAACTGCACACAGAATTCCAAATGAGGTCTCACCAATGTCTTGTATAATGGCACTAACACCTCCTTATCCCTACTGGAAATACCTCGCCTAATGCATCCCAAGACCGTATTAGCCGTTTTCACGGCCATGTCACAATGGCAGCTCATAGTCATCCTGTGATCAACCAGGACTCTGAGGTCCTTCTCCTCTTCCGTTACTTCCAACTGATGTGTCCCCAACTTATCACTAAAATTCTTGTTATTAATCCCTAAATGCATAACCTTACACTTCTCACTATTAAATTTCATCCTATTGCTATCACTGCAATTTACAAGATCACCCAGATCTTCCTGTATGATATCCCGATACTTTTCTGAATTGGCAATACCTCCCAACTTTGTGTCATCTGCAAACTTTATTAGGACACTTCCTCTTTTGGTGCCAAGGTCAGTAATAAAAAGATTAAATAAGATTGGTCCCAAAACTGATCCCTGAGGAACTCCGCTAGTAACCTCCCTCCAACCTGACAGTTCACCTTTCAGTATGACCCGCTGTAGTCTCCCCTTTAACCAGCTGCTTATCCACCTCTCAATTTTCATATTGATCCCCATCTTTTCCAATTTAACCAATAATTCCCCATGTGGTACTGTATCAAATGCCTTTCTGAAATCGAGGTAGATTAGATCCACTGCATTTCCTTTATCTAAAAAATCTGTTACTTTCTCAAAAAAGGAGATCAGGTTGGTTTGACACGATCTACCTTTTGTAAAGCCATGCTGTAATTTGTCCCAATTGCCATTAACCTCAATGTCCCTAACTACTTTCTCCTTCAAAATTTTTTCCAAGACCTTGCATATTATAGATGTCAAACTAACAGGCCTATAGTTACCCGGGTCACTTTTTTTCCCTTTCTTAAAAATAGGAACTATATTAGCAATTCTCCAGTCAAATGGTACAACTCCCGAGTTTAGAGATTTATTAAAAAATTTTGCTAATGGACTTGCAATTTCATGTGCCAGTTCCTTTAATATTCTTGGATGAAGATTATCTGGGCCCCCCATCTTACTCCAATTAAGCTGTTCGAGTTTGGCTTTTACCTCGGATATGGTAATATCTACTTCCATATCCTTATTCCCATTTGTTATGTTGCCATTATCCCTAAGCTCTTCATTAGCCTCATTTAAGACTGAAGCAAAGTATTTGTTTAGATATTGGGCCATGCCTAGATTATCCTTAACCTCCACTCCATCCTCAGTGATTAGCGGTCCCACTTCTTCTTTTTTTGTTTTTTTCCTATTTATATGGCTATAAAACCTTTTACTATTGGTTTTAATTCCCTTTGCAAGGTCCAACTCTACATGACTTTTAGCCTGTCTCACTTTGTCCCTGCATGCTCTAACCTAGGATTGCCAGGTAGACCCCACCAAAAAACCAGACACGCTTGATCGTGGGCGGGGTGGGGGGGGAGAACCGGCTGGGAGGGGGGAGGGGCTGGCCAGGAGGTGGGCGGGGCGGGAAGCAGAGCTGGTGGGGGGGGGGGCCCGGGGGCTAGATGGGAGGAAGGGGGGGGGACAGGAAGCAGAGCTGGGTAGGGGGAACTGGGGGGGGGGCTGGACGGGAGGAGAGGGGGGCCCAGACAGGAGGAGAGGGGGGCGGGAAGCAGACCTGGTGGGGGGGAGGGTGCAGCCACTGGCCATAGCCAGAGTCCTTTGGGCCGCGCCCCCGGCAGGCACTCCCTTTAGTTGCGAGCAGAAGCCAGGCAGGGGTGGGGGAGGAGGAGGGGGAGGGGCTGGGAGCTACTCCCCCTGCCTGGCTTCTGCACACAACCAGAGGCTCCCAGCTGGGAGGCGGGGCTGCGATTGGCGCTGGGAGCCTCTGGTCACATGCAAAAGCCCGGCGGGGGGAGTGGCTGGGAGTCCTGGCCCCCGCCCCGCCCCGACCCGGCTTTTGCGTGAGACCACAAGGCTCCCAGCGCCAGTCGTGACCCTACCTCCCAGTTGCTCCCCCTCCCCCACCAGGCTTCCATCCGGCACCCAGCCAGGAATTCAGAAAATACCAGACATTGCATGTGTCCGGTATTTTCTGAATTTTTCTACCAGACAGATGGTGCGAAAACCGGACACCTGGCAACCCTACTCTAACCTCAGTAAGGTAGCTTTCTTTGCTGGTCCCTCCCATCTTCCACTCCTTATATGCTTTCTGCTTTTTCTTAATCACCTCTCTGAGATGCTTGCTCATCCAGCTTGGTCTAAAACACCTGCCTATAAATTTTTTCCCCTTTCTTGGGATATAGGCTTCTGATAGCTTCTGCAACTTTAACTTAAAATAATCCCAGGCCTCCTCCACCTTTAGATCCATGAATTCTTTAGTCCAATCCACTTCCCTAACTCATTTCCTTAATTTATTAAAGTTAGCCCTTTTGAAATCAAAAACCCTAGTCTCAGATTCATTTTTGTTTATCCTTCCATTTAGTTTGAACTGAATTAGCTCATGATCGCTCGAGCCAAGGTTGTCCCCTACAACCATTTCATCTATGAGGTCCTCACCACTCACCAAAACCAAATCTAAAATGGCATCCCCCCTTGTTGGTTCAGCATCTACTTGATGAAGAAATTCATCAGCTATCACATCTAAGAAAATCTGATTATTACTACTAGCACTTGTTCTCCAGTCTATATCTGGAAAGTTGAAGTCTCCCATGATTACGCAGTTTCCATTGGTATTTACTTCATTAAAAACATTAAAGAGGTCTCTATCCATATCCAGATTAGATCCCGGTGGTCTATAGCACACCCCAAGCACTATCCCAGGGGAGGATCTAATAGTTTTCTTCCCCAATGTGATTTTTGCCCAAACAGATTCTGTCTTCTCCATTCCATCACTTTTTATTTCTTTACAATCTACCTCATCATTGATATACAATGCTACTCCACCACCTTTACCTTTATTTCTGTCTTTCCTGAACAGCACATACCCTTCAATACCTGTACTCCAGTCATGCCTAGTATTTCACCATGTTTCTGTTATTCCTATAATATCTGGTTTCACTTCCTGGACCAATAGCTCTAGTTCCTCCATTTTGTTACCTAGGCTCCTCACATTGGTGTACAAACATCTTAATTTTTGCTGTTTGGCCTCACTCAGTTAAACATTAGGCTTACCTAGCCTTTAACTGGCTAACTGATAAACCAGGATTTTACATCCCTAGTTTATAATTGGTAAACACTCTGTCCACTATGAAAACAGCTTTCAGCAGCAGTGTCTCCCTGCTCTCTCACTCATTCAAGGGCATCAAATGCCCCAAGTGCCTGCTCCATCCAATCTAGACCTGCCAACTTCAGAGAGATGATCCCACAAGCAACAAGTGTGCTTGAGTTTTCCAATGAACCAAAACAAAACCTATGTCTTTTTATTTCCAGAAAAATTCAGAACAAATTATTTGTAGCCTATACCTCCATACAGGACCTGGGAGAGGGTACATGCTGGCCTTATCTCAGGCAAACTATTCAGAAGGAAGCACGGTGGGCTACAAAGTCATCCCGTTCTCTTTGTTATGGAAGAAAAAGGCCACCTGGGAAGGGGAGAGGATTAAGTACTTTCTTCTTATTGCTGTTCTCTACAAGCAATTCCTAAACCTGCCACAGGGCTCCTGGGTAGGGGGTTGCCAGGCATCCAGTTTTTGACCAGAATACACAGCTGAAAATGGATTCTGGCAGCTTCAGGCAGTACCACTCACTGGGCCATTAAAAGTCTTGTCAGCAGTGCAGCAGGACTAAGGCAGACCCCCTGGCTGCTCTGGCTCTGTGCTACAGATGTAAGCGACTAGTCGACTATCCGATAAGCATATGCTTATCAGGTAGTTGACTAGTAACTCAACTATGACTTCCGCCTCCCCCGCCTTGCTGCCTTTATCAGAGAGAGGCAGCAAGTGGGGAGCAGGAGCCGGTGCTGGGGGGAGCTGGCTTAAAAGCCATTTCCCCCAGCACCGTCTCTGGGGTGGAGGGGCTCAGCGGGTAACTGGTGGGCTTCCATCTTTGAAATGTAGTAGGAGCAGGGCTCTTGCTACATTTCAAAAGCAGAAGTACCGCAGGAGCAGGGAGTGAGTGGGGGACTCAAGCAGTCCTCTGCTGGCCCCATGCTCACCACTTTTGAAATATACAAGAGTCTTCTGGGCTCTTGTACATTTCAAAAGCAGGGAGGGTGGGGCGGGGGGGGGGGTGGATGGGATGGGACTGCTTGAGTCCCCTGTTGGCCCCCTGGCCTCTTGCTCTCCACTGCACTTCCGCCTTTGAAATATAGCAAGAGCTGGCTGGGCGGGTCAGAGGCAGGACAGGGGGTGGGACAAGGGTGTTTGGATTCCTGCAATGTGAAAGTTGGCATTGGCAACCCTACTCTTCCAGGATTGCAAATGGAAGGGGATTGTGCAGGTATGAATGCGTAGTCCTTGAGACAGTCTGTCTATTTTGATATGCTGCACACACAATGAAAACATTTGAAATTCTCTACTGTAATAGAATAATCAAATTGGAAACCCTATTCAAGCCAAATTTAAAACTATCTTACTTACTGCACCTTGATTATGATATAATGTTTTTCAGTATGTATTCTACTGACTAGATATATTGTTTGGCAGTATATTACCACATAGCTCACCAGCAATATTTCCCCAGGTGCCTGCAAACACACATGTGCTTGATTTCAGACACCTGGGTGGGCCCAAAAGGTTCAATGGGCTGGCTTACATGTGTAGAATAAGCCTATGGAGAAGCTTTTGCACAATCAGGGGCCTTTAAGATTAGAGCCCCTAGCAATTCCTGGACTCTGAAACCACCTGACGGAGATAGTGAACACTCATACAGAGGATATGCTCATACTGCACATCTACAAATACTGAAAAAAAAATCATATGGAAGATAAGGACTTTTCTGGCTGACATTAACCATTTTATAGTTTACTGCTAATCAAGGTAAGAGCATAAGGGTACCAAAATGAATTAAACAAAACTAAAAAAAGTTATCTAAGGATTCCAAAGTCACCTGATACAATATGCACCTGCAAACTCTTCTTTGTCCTTCAAACAATTAAAGCTGAACTTGTATGCCTGTCTATTAAAAGAGTATGTAAAAATAACATTAAGGGCTTGTCTATCCTTAACTCCATGAGTTAAGTCCGGACTGGCTCACAGCAGGCAGTTATTTTGAAATAATGGTGAAATACTGTCAAGCTGGAGGACTTCTTACTCAGACTCCTGTAACCCTCATTGTACGAGGAGTAAGGGCAGTGGGAGGAAGAGTGCTCTGTTTCAAATAAGTGCTGTGTAGATGCTCCCAATTTCAAAATAAGCTATGCAATAAAGCACTGCTGTGTAGGAGCATCCTAATTAGTTACATGTGGGAAAAGTGAGTATAAAACATTACCAAATCAGAACAGTAGCACTTACAGCCAGTTAGGATTCACCCTGCACTGGTGCAATAGCCTATACCAGGTGCAGTGCTCAGGTGAACTAGGTACATTCACATTTTTTCTGTATTAATTACTGACTGTTTATTAGAAGATCGTTTCTCATGTCCTATTTTTCTTCTGCCTTTTTTATCTGACATAACCATTTGTGGATCTAAAAATTCATGAGACGTGAAAAATGAAAATATATGCTATTATGATTTGTCCAGCCACATATGTGAAAGATACCAAAGCCCTTCCAACAAATATAAGGCCCAATTCTGCACCGGCATTGTTTGAGGAACTCCCATTCACTGCAATGAGGATTCCATAGACCCACAGTAATCTTAGAAAAGGCTTTAGAAATGGAGCTATTTATAGGATATTAAATACGATTTTTTTTAATCAAAAATTCATATTTAAAGAATAAAATGTGGTTGTTATCCAAATGTTGTGCATAATCTGATCTGGAAAGCAGTTATTTAGCTCTGAATATACTAGAAAGTCAATGAATTAGTTATCTTCGTATCCTTGCCATAACTAATACACAAATAGGAAGGAAAACTAAAGGATCAGAGACTGAAGCATTCGTCTGAAAAGGAAAGACATACAAGGACATTGTGCACGTGTGTGCGTGAGAGACAGAGAGAAGGTGAAACTGCTAAAGGACAACAAAAATGATGGACCAATGAATAGTTGATAAATATCATACAATTCAGTATAGTTCTTCATTAAAATCCTTTCATCTGCACAAGTCATTCATTCAGTGTTGCCAACTCAGATAATTATATCAGAAGTCTTATAATATTTGATGGTTTTCTTATAAGCCCCAGCTCCAGGAGATGTGTGAATCTCAGCTTGTATTTAAATACATAATGTCTAGCCCTCATAGGTATGTTTTCTAGCTTTTCTCTGTGACTAAGTGTAATACAAAAGCTCACAAACCAGACAGCAAATGAAAAGAATCCAAACTGCATTTTTGTTAAAGCCATGATTTTTAAGCCACTCACAGCAATTCTGCTTATGGTTCCCTTTGTCTCCTCCTTCCACTCTGAGCTGCCCCACTTTCATTCATGTCTCCGACAAGCAAGCAATCAAGTGCTCCCTCTCACTCTCAAATTCCTTCTTTAAAACACATTTCTTCCAGGAATAACATTTTCCTTCTTCACAAACAAATACTATGCCCCCTACCTTATCTGAAGTGTTGTTGCTGTTCCTCATCATGTTTTGTATTTGCATGCAATTCTGCAAATTTCACTAGAAATGTCACAAGTAGATGGGTGTACTGGTTATAGGGATGTAAGCATAGGGATGTAAGCATAAGCTTATCGGATAGTTGAGTATTGACTCAACTAGTCGCTTCCCCCACCCTTGCTGTCTTTGTCAGAAAGAAGCAGCAAGGGGGGAGCAGGAGCTGGTGCTGGGGGAACGGGCTCACCCAGCACCATCTCCGCGGGGGGCAGAGGAGGGAGAGGCGCAGAGGGGAAACAGCATTGAAGCAGTCCCCGCTTGCACTGGTTCCCACTGCAACGCTTCAGCCTTTGAAATGTAGTAAAAGCCCCTTGAGGAAGCAAGGGGGAGGAATAGGAGCCAGTGCTTGGGAAGCCAGTGCTGCCTACCCCCCTGCTGCCTCTATCAGAGGGAGCAGGAGAAGGGTGAAAAATACGGGAGGGGCTGCTGGACTCAGTGCAAACCAGGACCGAGCAGTCACAGCTCGTGCTGGTCTGGGATGCTGACCCTCTGTATTTTAAATTTAGTAAGAGCCCGGCGGCTCTTACTATGTTTGAAGTGCAGAGCTGCAGCGCGGGTGGCTCCCGGAGCCAGCAAGAGTCGGGACTATTCAGTCCCAGCTCGAGCCAGCTCCTGGAACGACCCCCGCTGCAGCTCTGTAGAGCGGTCCTATCGACTAATCGTATAGTCGATACAAAGTGTATTGTCTACACAATTGGCTAGGTAACTGCAATTTAACATCCTTAACTGGTTGTGAGTGCAAGTTACCAATAAAACAAGATTTGCAGTATGAGGCACATACATTGGTTTGTCTTTCTTGGACTGCAAGTTTATTGGGGCATAGAATGTGCAGTAAAGCGCACTATTACTCTACAGGTAATAACTTGTAACAACTTTTATATTTTGATTGCTTGATACTTTTCATTGTACAGCCGCTCCCCGAGTTACGAACAAGTTACAGACCAACACTTGATCTGTAACTCGAAGTGTTCGTAACTCGGATCCCATAGAGTTACATGGTGACCGCGCTGTTCGTAAGCGCGGATCGCCATTCGTAACTCGGATCCGCATTTACGACTGCTTTGGTCGTAAGTGCAGATGGTCATAAGTGGAGGTGGTTGTAACTCGGGGAGCGGCTGTATTAGAAATGATTCTGTTGACCTTTTCTTTGAGAAGCTCCCACTCCTCCTTTGTTTGTAGCAGGCTTTTGACCTGCAGACTGGGGAACATCTTTGGGCCACAGAAGTGTCTTTTTTTGGACCATGAAATTCCATCCAAATTTTGCTGAGGTATACAGTCCTAAATATCACTATTTCCCTTATTCATTGGTGTCCCTCAAGAAAATGTTGGCAGCCTACCAAAATTATTAAACCCAGCCAAGGCTAGATTCATGCTGCTGCCAAAGGTGCAGCAGCAGGCTGAACTGAGACTGCCAAAGGCCTGCCACAACAGATGTAGCAGGGGAAAGGTGTTTAAGAGAGCCAGAGACGTCTTCCCCTCAAACTGTGAACCTCATGCACATCTTCTTTTACTCTTTCCTTGGGGCAGGAATTCTCCCAGTTTTCTCCTCCCTCCCCAATGAAGTTCAGGTGGCTTTCCTGCAACCACCTCCTAACACAGCACATGCTATCCTCACGAGTTAATTGATTGGGACTGGTCCTGCCTTGGGCAGGGGGCTGGACTTGATGGCCTTCTAAGGTCTCTTCCAGCTCTATGATTCTATGAGTTCGTCTATAAGAACTGTTTTAGAATTTCTACTGCCTCTGTCTTGTGAAGCCAAACATTTTTAGATTTCTAAAACATTCTTATCTCGGTCATTGATATTTATAGACAGTTTAGAGCTGCATTGTACCCTGCATCCAGATTACACACAATCTAAGGCAAAAGCCACAATTTTTTAAAAGGGAGAGGGGAAGGAATTCAACACTTAGTGCACAAAATCTTCAGCGCTTTCATTTTGAAGAACCCAGACTGAGAAAAAAAATAGATCTCCGGATTAAAATTAGTTTGGAAAATATTCTTTGCTGCAGCTTCACCCTAATTATTTGAGGAAATTGGTAATTTCAGTCTGAGCAAAGGAAAATAAATACTGAAAGTTTCAGCAAAGCAGAATAAGAAACTTCCCAATAATAACACTTAAAATCATAAAACAACAAACAAACAAGTAAAAAAAAGAATTTATATTTCAGATAATGATGGTCCCTTAGACATGCCAGGAAAATGTTTACTTTCAAACTTGTCTAGAGAGAGGCTGTATTTTTTTTCAGAGTAGTGTTCATTATGGAGCTGGGAGTAGGGGGGAGATGGAGGACTCTTTTGATGGCACTACTCAAGATGTCTCTGTTAATAACTATGATTTGTAGGGAAAAGAAAGTACGGAACATTAAAAAGAATACTTAGAGCATTTTATAGCTTCCGTAGGTGGATTTCCAACTATTGCCTGGCTTTTTATCATACTCTTGTTTCAGCAAATGATAAATAAAGAGGAAGTTTTTAAAAAATAATGATTCCCTCTGGTAATGACAAAAAGAAAGCTGAAAGACCACCTAGAGCTCAAAGTCTAGCTGTGAAGTGAGAACCACAGTCAGAACAACATATTTTTAGCCTCACACTACAAGCCAGAAGATACAGAGATGACTCGAAAATGTAATTTATTCATAGAATCCTTGAAGTAATTCTATTTTATCTGTACCCTAAATAACATATAATTTAGCATGTGTGTATATGGGGGACGGGGGCAGCTTAAGGCAGAGCGCCTCCCATTTTCTTTCCCGAGACTTTGCTTTGTTCTGTTATATGTAACTAGAAGGGTCCTTAACTCAATTAATTTTTGTTTCTTGGAAAATAAAACGAAAATGTTCATGCTTCATTTAAATCATTGCTCTGGGGTGCGGCTGGGGATGAGGGATTCAGTATTCAGGCTACCCTGGGGAGAGAGGACTACCCCAGCCCTCTTTCATTGCAGCAGCTTGGGGTCAGGTGAAAAGCACCTATCCATGGCTGCTGCAGCTCTAGCAAACACAGTTGGGGGTGGGGTCCATGTCCCCCGGCTGGGGCAGGTCCAGGTTCGTCTGCCCCTGCACTCCCCAGCCAGGGTGAGGAATGCAGCAAACTGTGCACTTCCCCTTCATCAGGGAGTGAGAGGAAACAGCTAGCAAAGTCTCTGCATGATGGGAGGGAGCTTCTGACACCCACCCTCTATAAAATGTGCCTGGGTGTGTGTGGGAGGGCTTGGGTCAGTCCCAGATAGAGTAGGGGTGAATGTCCCTGACTGAGCTCCTTTGACCTGCCTGGTGAGTCTGTCTCTTTTCTGTATGGTTTGATGAGAGGCAATCCCATTCCAGGCACATTCAATTGCCCTGGCACAACCAAACATTATGTTGCTTTAAAAGTTATGAGAAGAGGAAGCTGCATACCGAATGTGGTGGCCCTCACTCTTACCGCCTAGGAGTTATTGAACAAACAGACAGACTCCATCTAACATATAGCAGATGTATTATTCAAAGCCCCATATATTTGTAAATGAGATTGACTTGCTAGCTGAGGAAATCAAAACAAACACCTTCAGAAAAAAATGGGTTACAAGTAACTCGGGGTCGACTGCCCCTCTAAACCCATGTACAGAGGATCTCCCCATTCCATGCCTGTGGATCCATGTATGGGAAAGGAGTGGCTAAGGGAGAGCGAGCAAGCAGGCATGGGAACAGGAGACACGCATCGTCTCACTCACTGGCCTCCTGAAGTGCAGGGCAGAAATACAGCCCCCGCTTAGCCTCTCTTCCTGTGGGGTCTCCCTCTGAGAGGGACTGCTGAACCAGTGGTTACGTTAGCTGATGTGAATTCTGTCAAAATATTTTTTTGGGAAAAAAATAGCAAAGTAATCATTTTAAGATAATCTCCTGGTTACAGAATGGAAAGCAGTGCTGCTGTCTGTACTGGCATTGCGCATATGCCCGGAGCTGCCTTGCGGATCACCAGTCACCTACACTTGAAAGAGGTTCACCGTGCATTCTTTCCAGCAATACTGGTAAGAGACTTCCTCCCTTCTTTTCCCTTTTTGTATAGTCAAAGGAAGGAGGATAGGCAAGGAAATAGCTGTTGTTTTCCACTGTTAAACTGCAATTGCTATTGCCATGATCCTGCCTGACATTAAAAGCCTCCTACCCACTGCAGAGTACCCTGAATTCACATTGACTTCTCTGTAGGAGATTAGGGTGCTGAGTGCCTCTCAAGATCGTGTGCATAATAGAAAGCTAACGATTATCCTGCAATTAGGAGGGTATTGAGGTCACAAAGACATTAGGTTCCAAACTCAGACTACTATGGGCTGCAGTTCATTACTTCCCAGCTCCGAACACCAACTACATGGCACAGAATGGTAAGAGGTATAGATACTGAATGTGGTAAGATGTGAACTATAAACTGATCTCTGGGTCAGGAACACAGAGAAGGAGGATGATGGGCGTTCTTCAAATTATTAAAAAATAAATCTAAGAAGTAGCACAGTGTGTGTTATATTCTTATAACAACAAAAAATGTATCAGTTTGCTATTTCCATTGAGGTCAGTTATCAACATTGGCAAATTAAATGGGAGAGGAGAAAGAAAAGTGCAGAGCACACCCTGAATGGGAGGGCTGGGGCTGCATGTTCTCATTTCTCACCAAAGCTAGTGGCATTCAGGGCACTCAGCACCTGATAGGCCTGTCCGGCTCAGACACATGGATAGATAGTCAGTGTCACAGGGTAGATGTGTGTCACTGGGCAGTTTTGCCCAGACAAAAATATGATTAGAAAAATAAGTAAAGGTGAAATTCTAGGCTTAGTGAGGTCGATGGGGTCAGGATTTCAGCTTAAGAGTACACAAAGGGCTACTTTCTAAAGTTAGCCCTTTCAAAAGAATATAAGTGACCTAGGTACACTGCAATGAAAGCAATGGATTTTAAACACTATTGAAAATGTTACCCTAGAGCTCTTAAAATAAAACCCAGCGTCTATTTGTTGACAATAAACAGCAGTTCAGATATTCAGTGAACTGCTGTTCCTCATTATAATCTCTCCCTCCTGCCTCCAATCTTCTGCCTACCATTTGGCAACCTGGTTCTTAAGGTTCAGAGGGGCAGCCGCGTTAAGTCTGTAATTGGAAAAACCTGGAAAATGACAAACAGTCTAGCAGCACCTTCAAGACTAGCAAAACACGTAGATGGTATCATGAGCTTTTGTGGGTGGGTTGTATCCATGAAAGCTCATGATACCATTTACATTTTTTCTTTAAGGTGCTGGTTCTTAAGGGACAGCTTGTGATATTTTTTTCATGATGAACAATACCTTACTCCAGAAAGGAACAAGAAGTCCACCGTCATATATAGGTTGTACCTCTCTTAACCGGGACTCTCTGGTCCGGCAACATCCATAGTTGGGCTGTGAGGCAGGAGTTTCAGAAGGGGCATGGAGATTTAGTCAGTAGCCAGAGAGCAGGGCACCAAGGGACAGACGGTACAGCAGGGAGTTCTAGCCCCTGCAGCCAGGCAGTAGCAGGGATCTGGCAGTGGCAGCCGCAGAACTCTGACCCCAGCTGTGGAGCGCTGACCCCAGCGGAAGCCATGGCTGGGCAGGCAGCAGCAGAGCTAGGCTGGAGCCTAGTTGGGAGCAGCAGGACAGTATGGGCCATGTTGGGAGGGACCTCTCCTCATTCAGAACCGCTCAGATCCCAAGGGTGCTGGACAAGGGAAGTCAAACCTGTATATGTGCTATATAAAACACAGCACTGCCCTGTAGTCTAGCTTTCCCATGGACACCAACAGGCTCTGCACTTAAAGCCCAATTCTGAACATCCTCATCTCTCCCTTAAATACAAGTGGAAGGTGCTCAGCATCTTGCTAGGAAAGGCCTTTTATGTATTGCCCTCGTGATTAAGAACCTGAGTCATCCCTGTGTTACTTCAGTTTACGTGCAGATACCTCCACTGACATCAAAGGAGTTACATCTACATAAACCCAGTCTCGGACAAGTGAATCAGCTCAAAGACTGTAAAAACCAACATGTATGTTGCTTTTATTTGTATTTCTTCGCTGAGTAAGTTTTATTTATGTTTCTTCTCTGAGGAGTTTTTTATACTCAACTTCACCTTTCAAAACAATGCTATGAAGGTTTCACCCTGGCCACACAGCAGTGCTACAGGCACTAAAATCTGGGAGTCTGAAATTCAGTCATGATTCTTTCCCCATGGAGAAGGGATCACCGCAGAGTACATTCTTGCAACCTCTGTAACCCTCCTAGAGCCTACCTGTGAAACTCCAGAAAAGCCAGCATTGCCCAGCTGAAAGGACAGAGCAATCCCTGAAAAGAACAGGTATGTGCACATTCATGTTTATTCTTCTCTAAGTAAAATGAAGGTTGAGGGAGAATCACTGAGGCTCCTAGACAGACCAAGAGGACACCCCCCTCCCCTCTCAAAATCTACTCGTGACTAAAAAAATTAAGACACTTCTGATTTACAGAAATCTGCAGGACAAATTCAGCTTTTTGAAAAGAGCTCCAAGAGCTTACTGGATGAGCTTTTATCTTGTCCTAAATCATCATCATGCACGCTAATTCCTTATCATCAAATATGTCTTTGTGAACAAATGACATTGGCATACCATGTCCTTCCCCAGTCCCTTGAACCTTCCAGACAGATTGCATCACTGTGTCTCTCCTCTTGTAGCAAACATTCCTCTAGTATTAGGGTTTACTCTCCCTTTGCACAACTATTCTTTCTCCAAAGTTTTAATATACATAGTAAATAAAGTTCTGAAAAGGTCCTTTGAGTCTCAGCTATGAATTTATTTTATTGTAATTCTGTTTTGTGTTTCAACACAATAACAGAGAATACAGATAAAGAACAGTTGCTTTTACATATATATTCCACTAGAAGACTTACCCATCGTTGCTTGAGTCCTTCAGGACAGGGAGCTGGGTGTGTGTGTGTGTGTGTGCGCGCAAGAGTCAGGGTTGGGGGGGTGAGGAGAGACTCAGAGCAGGAGATAGGGGGTGCAGGAGTCAGAGCAGCAGGTGGGAATCAGGGTTGGGGCAGCCAGTGGCTTCTTCCCAGGGCTGGACTGAAGATGGCAGGGCTGCAAAAGAGTGGGGCTTCTCCCCAGGGCCAGCCCAGAGCAGGACCGTGCTAGCCAGCCAGCAGCTGCTCCCCAGAGCATAATAAGGCAACGGGGGCCATACTGACAGACACAAGCTGCTCCCCGGGCCTGAGGCTCTTGCTGCCCCACTTTGGTTAGTCTGCAGTTTAACTGTCCCTCACATTTGCTGCCCCCTGTGGTCATTTGGGAGCATAACTGTCCTGCAATCAGACCCGTCCCTTTACCTGTTATGGAAAACAGTCGGATTCCAGGCACAATCTATTGTCCTAGCACAACCAAATCCTGACCTTGCTTTAAGTTAGGATAAGAGGAAGCTGCATACCAAAATTTGGTGGTCCTAGCTCTTACCGTTTCAGAGATTTCTTGAACAAACTAACTCATGGATGGATGCACAAAGTTTCTAAAGTATATAGTAAGATTTTGGAAAATAATGTTTTAAGTGGTCCTCCCAACAAGTGATACTACATTGCTTATCCTAAAGTTAATTAATCTCTTTTGTGTATCAACCCTTGATCTAGCTGTTGCCATTATAACACTATGGTATAGAGTAGATGCTTCCTAAATCAGCAAAAGGGTTTACTCTGTCAATGCAGTTAATTCACCTCTCCAAAAGGTGGCAATTAGGTTGAAGGAAGAAGGAAGAATTCTTCCATTGACTTAGCTGCATCTCCATCAGAGATTAGGTTAAACTAACTATGGCATAACATTTTACACAACCCTGAGCAACACAGCTAACTTTTAAGCACAGACCAGGCCTCAGTGCACCATTAACAAAAGTACCAGCTAGACATGCTTTCAATCCCACTATCTACCTGAAGGGATTTTTTAAAAGTTACACACACGCTAATAGTAGGCCATCCATATACTACCATATAAGGAGCTGGGGTGTATGACTATAGAAAACTCCCCCCTATTGAAATGTCAAAACCAACTAATCTCACTACGGCTAATCTGCAAATCTTGATGACAGTGTAGATTACCCAGCCTGGTAACCTAGCAAGATTCCAAAGAAGCTCATCTCTTAGGGATTATATCACCACTTAGGTTTGCTTTAGATAGAATTATCTGGAGCAACCTTAGAGGAAACCAATTTCAACTCTCATATTTCATTTTCAGTGTTCTCAGTAAGACACCCCACTTGCTCAAATATTAAAAAAAATGGCACGTGCACATATAAAACCCAGGGACATCGATTGGGGTTATATGCAACAACCAACCAGAGACAAAAGTCAGACAAAGCTGTTGACAGATGCTGTATGATAAGCCTCTTAACCTTAAGTTTTGGCAAAGAAGTCCTTTGTTCTTCATCAGCACAGCTTTAATACTTCCTTTTAAAATAGAAAAAATAATCTTTCATTTTCAGTGTCTCATTGGCCACTACAGAGGATCCTTTTTATACACCCAGTGCTGCTCCTGGATGCTAGTCCACTGAATCAAAACACTTTATTGTAATGTTATATTGTTTAGTTTTGGAAGCTGAGATCTTTGCAGAAATTAGTTTTTCCTCAAGGGACAATGTAGGGGGAAAGGGCGGAGGGAAGCATTTTATTATGGCTTTTGTATTTATCTGTTTTCATAGGGACACTGACTAGACTTCAAAAGGGAAGGTGGCTAGGTAGACATTTGCCTACAAATTTGAAAAACAGGCATCTGGAACCAACATATAAGCACCAAAGTATCAGTGATCTGGAAGAGCTGCAGGAAAACGTCAATAGCTCCTATCATCTCTCACTGTTCGATCGGCTGCTGTTTTATCAGCAAGATGGGGCAAAGATTTCAGTTCGTTATTCTGATGAGAGTAGAACAAAGCTGATTAGTCCTTGCTAGAAGGAGAGGAGAAGGGTAACTTAATGAATTAATCATTGCCGGGCACCTTGTGTGTCCAAAACACTGGTGCAAAGCGGGTGTCAGATAGTGTTTTAAAATGTCTTTGCACCGATACTTTTGTGTACATTGGAGAGGGCCAACGCAGCAAGAACTGTTCTCACACGAGGAGTGAATGCATGCAAGCTGGAGCTCTAGAACGTACATATAAAGGATTCTGGATCCCCTTCCCCCCACATCTCCCCCTTCTGGAATTACAGTGGGATCCTGTTGCTAAATGGAAAGTGCAGCGTTGTTACAGGTGCAGCATTTCTAACAACGAATGACTCTTACTCTGTTTGATGAATGGAGAAGTATGTTAGCCATTGGAGCCACACCACGACCAGCTCATGATTTTATCATGAGTCCTATGCCATTATTCTCTCAAAGCTCCAGTTCTTGTAATAAATAAAGAAATGAAAAGATCACACTTTTTTTTTAATCTTGTGATTTTTTTTGAGTGCTTGGGGCTGACAATACCACAGCCAATATTATTATTTGCAGTTTTGAGTTTGTGCTGTTTGGAGTATGAAGACATATGTACGTATATAATTTTAAATCTATACCAACAAAAGTGGCCTCTTTCTGCTACCGGACTTTTCACATAATGGATCAGATCCTTAGTTGATGTAAATCTGTGTAACTCTGACTTCCCTGGAGCAAGGCTGACTTGCACCAGTTGAGGGTCTGGCTCCATATGATATGTATTATGCCCTGTAGTCACAATATGGTATCTCTGCTGGGTGCATGTTGTAGATAGAAAAGAGGACTGTAAAGTAATAGAGGGATATAGCAATGAAATGTTGGCACAGTCATAAGCTTTCTGGTAGGCATAACAAATCTCACTGTTGTTTGGAATCATCATTTTTAACTCTCTGTCCTCGGTTAAGTAGAGACAGTGGCCCACAAAGATGCATTACACAAACTCATCACAACAACTGATGTACCAGGCAAAAGGAGTCAATGTTTAAAGTCACATAAACAGCAGACCCGAGTTTATTTTATTACTGATTTTTCCATGAAGGCACTGGAGCTGACAATTGCTAATGCTATGTCTGGCATTGACTTGCTGCGAATATCTCTGCAACAACAACTGATAACAAAAGCTGAGAGCCTGCACGTTATTCTCATGTTTGTACATTAATTCCATTTTGAAGATTTCAGAATCCCCATCCCGAATCTACACAAGCATTTCAGCTCTAGAACTGAAGTCAGCCAGACAGAATGGTGCCACGAAACTACAAACACAGGATGATTTTTTTATTACAACACTCTGCACTATTATTTCTCAAAGCACTGACAGTAATATGCAGTGTGTAAAAATATACATTCATCATAAAGATGTTAGATACTAATTCCTGCAGCTTAATTTTCTTAAGGGCACCATGCCATTTTTCAATTAAGGCAGGATAATGTTATTAATCATAAAAAATTGCTGATGTGTAAAATTATATTTCCTTTCTAGCTATGCTCTCTGCTTGGTTTTATTTCAGTTACTGAAAAATGTCTGTTACTGTACCTCTGACCTACACTAACTCAGAGCTGGTAGTAAGATTTAAGCTACAGCATCCCTCAGTAAAAGTTAAATCATGCTCCCAATCTCTGTTATGGGGAAAGGTGCAAACCCATGGAAAGCGTGCAAAGATTCAGAGAGCCTAATGTGGGCCTTCAGAATCCAGCTTGTGTCCTCTCAGCCACTGCATTTCCATCTCACTGAACGCAGGCTGAAATGAGAGAGCCTGTAGTTATGGGTGCTAAGGGTGTATTGTCCATACCTCTCTGCCATTGGAATAAAGTACAATGCATCATGTAGCAAAATGGCAACTTTCACAGAGGCTGGAGCTTGAGCTCTGGGATGCTGCAAAAGGGGAGGGGTCCCACCACCCTGGCTCCAGCCCAAGCCTAAATGTCTTCAGTGCAATTAGTCCCAGAGACTGAGTCTCCTGAGCCTGAGTCAGTTGACTCGGGCCAGCCACAGACATCTTTTTGCTAGGAAGAGATACGCAAACACCGCAATCTAGTTAGCTTAACACCACATGGTTAGGGGGGATTTGATTACAGTCTGTAAGTAGCTATATGGAGAACAAATATTTAATCATGGACTCTTCAGTCAAGCAGAGAAAGCTGATCCAATGGCTGAAAGTCAAAGTTAGACAAACTGGGTCTGGAAATAAGGAATACACATCTGACCACAAGGATAATTAAACTTTTCAATAATTTACCAATGGTCATGGTGGATTCTGCATCACTGACTATTTTTACAGCAAGATTAAACAGTGTCTAAAAGATCTGTCCTAGGAATTATTTTGGGGGAGGTCTATGGCCTATGTTACGCAGGTGGTCAGACTAGATCACCACAAGGGATCCTGCTGGCATTGGAATATATCAATCTATGACATCATTGGACATAACCCAACCTCTGGAACTTTTCTCTGCCTATGACAGGTAAGAAAAAAATGCAGCCTTAGCCATGGAGAAAAAGAGTAGGTGTTGCTGGCACCCTTAGCAGGACACCAGTAGAAGTGCAAGAATTTATCCTTTGGCATGCTCATTATCTGAAACATGTAGCACCAGAAAAGTGCTCCGTGCGGCTCATGGACAGAGATAGAGAACTTAGTGACAAACCATCCACCTGCATGCAGTGCCAGACCCAACCCACTGGCAGCCTTCTCCAGCCTAGTGTCCAATCCCCTTCCCATCTACAGATTCCTTCCCTCCCACATATCACCAGCACTAACTGTGGAGCCAGCTCACAGATTCCATGGAGGGTCTTCTAGTCTCCCCAGCTAACTGGTCCTCTCCATCCAGCCACAGCCATGGACTGGCAGCTGCTCGCTTCCTCTTTACACAGAAACTCTCCCAACTAGGGATGTAAAATCACCTTTAATCAGTTAGCCATTTAAATGTTACGTTTAACTGGTTAATTGCTTAAACAGGGTGGGCAGGGGCTGTTCCAGCTCTGCTGGGGCCCCGCTGTGGATGGGAGACTGGTCCAGCCCAGCTGAGCCACCGGTTAACTGGTAAGCATCGCCCTTATTGGGTGGTACTTACCGGTTACCGGTTAACCACTGACATACCTATTCCCAACACCAGTCACTCACTCACTACTTACTCATTACTCGCACCCATCGCTTTGTCACCCTTAGTCTCCTAGAAACAGCATCTTTTCCCACTAACACTTGGCCCTCCTACCTCTGCTTCAGAACTGTTCCCTTGTTTATCCCACCACCATCTGGTACTATTTTGGCTCCCTTCCTGATTTTTTAGTAACCTCCTGCTGTTCTTTCTTCTGAACCATCAACTGTGTCAGAGTTGCCCACTTCCTCCATTTTACTAAACTCCAGCACTGTGCATGGAGAGATGACTGTGATGCTGGCAGATCATCTGCCAGCTCATGCCAACCCCCACAGGCTTCAGTGATGACTGGTTTCCAGCTATGCATTTGTCAATCTAGCTTACCTGTGGGTTAGTATTATTAAAGTAGGTATTACAGCTATGTGTGTTGTGTTTAGACTTTAAGGAATACTTGTAGGATGCTGTCTGTATTTACCTTACTTGTAATATCTGCATATCATGTTATAAAGGTAATGTTTAAATGTTTGCTCTGTAACTATACAATGTTTGCTAGACCCTGTAAATCCCCCACAGCCAGAGAAGAAGCATTATCAAATGTGAAATATCAGTTCATCACAAGGAGTGTTATCTTCTCCCCAACATAACAAGATACCAGACTGGGGACAAAAAGACTGTTCACTGCTTTCCCCACATCACTGAAGAGTATATGAGCCCAGGACCTCATACCATCACAGCCTGAACAATGGGGGAAGGCAATACACATAAGGATAACTTATTACTCATATGCTGCTTGAACTCTAAGGGGGGGGGGAGGGATTTCTGCACATATGCAAGGAGTCCCCAACTATTTTGTCTAGTTTAGTCTTAAAGGATATACAAAATCTGTTAACTATAGAAATTGATATTACCTTCTGAAACCTGACTGATTTATTTGTGTGTGTATACTTGCATACTTTCACCTTGAAATAACTCATTACTTTTTCCTAGTTAATAAACTTTTAGTTAGCTTGTTAAAGGATTGGCTATAAAACAGCGTCATTGGTTTGAGATCTGATTACAACTGATCTGGGGTTACTGGGAGTCACCTAACTATTATTGTGATTTTTGGTGTCAAGTGATCATCTATCATCACAAAGTCAAGCTTGCCTGGGTTCCAAGGCAGACTGGAATGCCAATGGGACTGCCTATGACTCCATGGTAAGACTATTATGGTACTTTAAGGAGTTCACACTTGTCACTAGGTTGATGAAATCTAAGTTAGGGATGTAAGAGACTAGTCTACTATCCAATAAGCTTCTGCTTATCGGATAGGTGACTAGTGATATGACTAGTCGCTTCCCCCTCTTGCTGCCTGTGTCGGATCTTTCTGGGTGCGAGCGCCCCCTCTCGGGGAGAGTAGGGGGGTTCAGCGGACCCGCCATCTAGGACGGGAATACACTTGTCCCGGGACTTGTTCCCTGGACCGCGCTTCGGGGGTGCAATCACCTGTCGCCGATTTGGCAGCAGGGTTCAGCGGACCCCCTATCCCACCCCTATTAAGGATCCTGGTGTCCCGTCTGGTTAAGGGCTTTGGGGGAGCCTGGCCCTGGTAAGGGTCCCGGGGTACTATCCCTTAAGGCCCTCCCCGGCTGGATAGCACTCGTTCAGCTAGAGTTTGAGGTCACCCGATTCCCAGGGGCTTCAGACCCCAGGGCAAGTCGGGTAGGCGGGGATGGCAGAAAAAAGGGGGGCGTGGGGGACCCGGGCCCACCCTCTCCACCGGGTCCCACCCCGGGGCCCCTAAGTGGGGGAAACTAGCGTGCTCCCTCCACGACAGGCGGGATCGATCCTTGAAACTCGCCTGCCCACGGGTGCCAGAAGCGCTCTGGCCCGGGCTCCTTCCACTCCCCGCTCTCCACCACCCCGACAGGGTATCCGCCCGAGACACTTACCCCGCCCGAGCCGTCGGCCCCTTCCGGCCGGTGTCCTGGGGGCTCCGGGGTTACTCTTCCTTCCCTCCAGCGGGGCGGGATGTTTGTCCTTCTAGGGGATGATCGGCGGCTCCTCCCTGAGCCGCCTCTAGCTGTCTCACCTGGCCGCTTTTCAAGTGGCCCGGGGAGAGACGCCGTGTGGGCCAGCCCCGCCCCCCCCGGTGTCTTCATGCACTGCCGCGCAACGGCCGAGATCTGGAGCTACGCCCCCTGCTTCGCCCGGCCCCGGGCAGCCGGAGCACTTCTTGGGCGCCCAGTCTGCCTGCCGCTGCCGCATCTGACCCTGCCTCCCTCGTCGCAGGGTTGGATGCGTCCCCTCACGCCGGATCTCAGTCCGGCCGGGGCTGCTCCTGCCACTCTGGCCACCGGCCTGCCCTCCCCAGCCTAAGGGGGGGTTGGTCCCCCTCCCTGGATCAGTGCAGACCCCGCCGGGTCCGTCACACTGCCTCTATCAGAGAGAGGAAGCAAGGGAGGTGGAGAAGGAGCTGGTGCTGGGAGAAGACAGCTTAAAAGCTGGTCCAACCCCACCAGCACCATCTCCACAGGGGGCAGGAGAGGTAGAGGCACAGCACAAACAGCGCGAGCGGGGACTCATGCCACTTCTACTGCAATTCTGCTTCTGAAATGTACAAGAGCTCCAGTAGGACTCTTGTACATTTCCAAGGCTGAGGTGCTGCACAGAGTGCAGGGCCAGCAGGGAATCTCCCACTGTTTTCGCGCTCCCTGCAGGGCTTCTGCTTTTGAACTGTAGCAAGAGCTGGGTTAAAACTAATGGTCTAGCTTTGTTCAACATGTCTGAAATCAAAATCACTGCTATCAAATTCATAGCAAAACTCTGGGTTAACTTCATCACTTAGAGTGAATTCAGTCTCTGAAATTTTATATTACACTTAACCACTAACCAGTGATCTTTCCATTAAAATTATTCCTTTTTTCTACTCTAAGGAGAGAAAAAGGCAGGAGCGCAGAAAGGATAGGAGAAGGGAGGGAAATCCTTACTGGTGCTACCTAAAGCTTGGTGAGCATTCAATAAATTAATACTATACAGTAGGTGAGAATAAAATAGGACCTGTGTTCCCTGTAAGCTGAGCACATAAGTGGCCATCCAGGAGAGATTCAAATGCCAGCCAGCTGATTAGCAGAGTACCCACAGCTGGCAACATGTGTTTCTACTGATGGTGCACATCCAAACATGCCTCTCTGTGTATAACAAAATTTATTCTGCACACGCATGGAAAAAAATAGAGGGAACATTGACTAAGACCCTTCAGAAACACATTTCCAAATATCTTACAGTACATGTTCTGTCACTTCCTAATTATTCATCATGTGCTTTCCTCTAGAGAATATACATATATAATTTGGATATAGAAAACCCATTAGGGAGCTATTTAAATCAATTCATTTCTGGGCACATTAATCACCTTATTTCTGTGACAGACTGTATGGGAGAAGCCAGAAGTTGAAGCAAAATATCCATATTTAATATAATGTTTTAATGAATCTGCCTTTGTTTTATTTTAAAATATACACACTCTAACCTCACTGCAAGGTTTAAATGCACACAGCACTCACTGCAATTTTAGCTTCCTTTTTATTCCTGGAAACCTTGAGGAGTCAAGTGTGTTTTTAATAAGGCAGATGAGGCAGGATTTCTTAGTGCTTATGATAGTGGTGAGGTGGTCAGCTCTTTACTGACTTTCTGCAGTACTGCAGCTACACACAATACAGACAATCCAGCTTTATGAGCATGCATTGGGCAGGAAAAAAGACCTAGAAATTTCCAGTTTGCCTTGTTGTGCTGCTTTTCAAATGTGCACAGGAAAAAATGAGAGTTTTTAAAAAAAACTGCAGTTTTGTTGCTAAGTCATAACTGCAGCAACAAAATATATCTAGGAAGTGTTCACAGAAGCCCTTTAAAGAATTAACAGATTTCAGCAAAATAAAAGTAACGGATTGTGTATGACAAATTACTGTATGTCAAAAAAAATTTAACATTCCATATTATGGTATACAAAAATCCAGGAATTCACTGCTAAAATATTTTATAATCTCTATTAAATTAGCTACAGAGAGAGAAAGAGAGAGAGAGAGAGAGGTAGGAGTGTGTGTGTGTCTGTGTATACACAGACTGTGTGACAGCGTCCATGCACATCTGTATACAAGAAGGTGTAGAAAGAAAATATACAATGCCCTGAGGTCCTATAAAGCTTTTATTGCCATCAGCATGGTAACTGTATTACTAATGAGTGGATGCTCACAAGTTACACATTTTCCCAATCAAGCATCAGTGAAAACTTTATGCACCCCACACCCCGTGTGTTACTTGTGACATTTTGTTCATTTTATTTTGGTCCTTTTTATTATGCCCACCTACTCTTCTTAAGTACTTTCAGAAGGGATAGTACAGTAGTTCATTTCCTAGCCTGGATCCTGGAAGACCTGTATTCAGTTTCCTACTCTGCCAAGACCCTGGCAAATCAATTAGGATTAGAATTTTTAAAAGGTATTCAAGCACCTACGATTCAGAAACTAATAGGAGATAGGTGCCTAGTGGGATTCTCCAAATCACCCATCTACATCATTAGGCTCCTAAATACTTTTCAAATCTGTCCCTATGTCTCTGTGTAGTTCACTTCACGATCTGAAAAATGGGGATAATGATACTTCCCTACTCTATAGAGGTGTTGTGAGAGTAAAAACACTGAAGATTTTTGGGTACTCAGATACTACAGTGATGGGAGCCTATAAGTACCTAAAACAGTTGCTATTGAAATAATGCCACACACACACACAAACATATTGCATACCAGATAATGGATCTAAATGGACAGTCAGACCCGTACCCCACATTAAAAACATGTTAAGTGCAAGAAAGCTGCACAACTCCTACTTGTCAACTAAGGGGTGGATAGGCAATTCCTCTCTGCGGGGACATTAAGTTGACATGAAGATGCATATAGTACCATCATAGGCGTGCGCAGCACATTTCATTAGGGTGTGCACCCAGGGAATTTTATTTTTTATTGGTGAACATTTATTGAATACTCAATCATAAAGGACATGCTGCAAGCGAACGCGGGCTTTCTATACATTTTTACATTGGGCGCTTATTGCATAACACAACAATCCATACTTTAAAACTAAAAGAGCGTATCATGAGATTAAATTAAAACACAAAGCCACTTTTTTTTTTGAGACATTAGGGTGTGCCTGGGCACACCCCCTGCACATGCCTATGAGTACCATAAAAGATACATACAACAGCACAAACACAGTAATATGCCACACTCTTACTTCTCTTTGCTATTTTAAAGATCTCAGCAAAGTCAGATATAAAACTGTCTAGACAATAGGATTTGAAAGTCTTGAGCAACGCTCTGATAATTACTGAAATATTTTCAGAACATACATCCTGATCCTGGAAACACTCAGCATGTGCTTAACATTGAGCATGTGCTTAAATTCTATTGACTTCAATGAGACATAAGCTGATGCTTGAAGTAATTCATATCCTTCAATGCTTTCTGAAGATGCTTCCCTGTTCAGGGCTTTAATGTTTAATAGCCCTTTGTTTTATAGTTACCTGGATACTTTGTCTTTCCCTCTCTAGGTAGAGAGCTGATCTGGTTATATTAGAAGACAATATTTGTAGACAATTTGTTAGAGATATAAAAGACAAGAAAGAACTTGGTTATACTTAAAACTAAACTTGTCATTTCAAGACTGTGAAAAATGGTGGTTGGACTATTTCGTTTCATACCATAATCCCATTTTTGAGTGCTAATGTTCTGGAATTTTCTTACACTAAATAAAACTCAGTAGATGACTATTGGTTTCACAGTTATTTCCCTCACGCACTGGTGCTGGGATTTTTTTGCCATTTTATGTATTTATATTTATATATCTATAAATGCAACAGGAAAGATTCTAAACAGCAAACATTGAGATATAAGATTGTAACATAAGCATCAAAAGATACTGATGAAATATCACCCAGAGACTAAAGTGTTCTTATACTGTACGCTGTATATTTAAAATGCAGTCATAGCCAAAAAAGTGAGAATGTAAAAATATACCCCCATGAACTCAAATTTTATTTTATTTTTTTACCCCCTCCATGACTTCCCAGATTTAGGAAATTAAATAAGATTTATGTCCATCTTCCAACCTATACACCTATTCTGGAAACAGTATATGAAGTGAGTTTTTTGTTGAATAAATTCTATGCTCCCTCATACAGTGTCTCTTCCCACAATTCCCCACACTGCTACCCACACCACTGCCACCTTGCTAACCCAAACAAGCTCAGATACCTCTCAGGCTATACATGTGCAGTGTGAATCTCACATGTTTACTTTGCAGTCAGAAATAAATTAGTTTAATACTCTAACACTGCAGAACCAAGACAGACTTGAGAGATGTCCCTGGATTCCTTTCTGCCTTGTGCATCAACTGATTGGTTAGCTATGAAAGCCCAATCCTCTGAAGCACTGAACAGTGTTCCCTGTAATATTTTTCCATCCATATGAAGAATAAATTTTGAGAGAGATTAAAAAGACTGGGACTTTCCATTTTAGGAAAGAGGAGACTAAGGGGGGATATGATAAAGATCTATAAAATTATGACAGGTATGGAGAAAGTGAATAAGTTATTTACTTGTTCCCATAAGAACTAGGGGTCACTAAATAAAACAAATAGGTAGCAGGTTTAAAAACAACAAAAGGAAGTTTTTCTTCATGAAGCGCAAAGTCAACCTGTGGAACTCCTTGCCAGAGGATGTTGTGAAGACCAGGACTTTAACAGGGTTAAAAAATGAGCTAGATAAATTCATGGAGGCTAGGTCCATCCATACTTATTAGCCAGAATGGGTAGGAATAATGTCCATAGCCTCTGTCAAAGGCTGGGAATGGGTGACAGGTAATCATCAAGTGATCCCCCTCCTGTTTGTTAGCCACCGTTAGAAGACAGGATTCTGAGCTAGACAGACCTTTGGTCTGATCCTGTATGGCCATTCTTATGTGCACTGAGGCATGTGTAGATGTGCACCACCAGCAGAAACCCACACTACCAACTGTGGGTGCTCTGCTAATCATCTGGGTGGCTTTTGAATCTCTCCTGGGTAGCCACCCAAGTGCTCAGCTTATAGGGAATATTGGTGCTGAATACCCTCAACTCACCTGTATGTCAAAGGGAGACAAATGCGTTAGATATCTCCCAGGATATATTTAAGTCATATGTAATTTTTACTCACTGAACACAGTTTAAACAATCAAAACTATTAACAGTGTCCTACTTTTAAAAAATCCCTTCTTTCGTTACTTGTTTGAAATACCCAAAGCAAAATAACAAAAAACAGAATTTTCCTCTGCCTATGGTAAGGTAGATATTCCTATCCTTTTCTACATTGGTACAGTCAAATGATGTTCCAGGTTATGGGCCAGAACCTGCCCTCAATCCATGTGCTTAATTCCCATTGAAATCAATAACTCCACCATGAGGGTAGTAATAAGTGGGCATATATGTGCAAGCTTCTGAAACAGTATGTTCTTAATAATTCATTTTAAACTATTGCACAGATGCAAAACATTACTGATAATTTCTAACCAGCACAAAGGACTTTTCTCTTCCTCATGCAAGCATGTGACTGTCAGTAAAGTTAAATTAAGCCCGGGGTATCTCTCAAAAGGATAACAGACCTCACAGCATGTGTATGAAGTACTTACCAAATGAAACCAAATTTCAAGAACACAGTGTGGAGTGTGCTTATATAACTATCCTCAATCTGATTTGCCAGGACATATTGCCTCTTTCCATGGCTGTAGCTGAATAAAGGAGTTGATGAAAACATATGCATTAATATTACATGTATTTAAATATAAATAAGATATATTCAGTCTTCAAGAACCAATTCAGTGTATTTTCTATAGATGACTTTTCAGGATATGTATACATAGAAAGCCCAACATTTAGGGCCTGATTTGGATCTCAACTATACCAATGTAAACTTGGAGCTACTTCGTTGTATTAAACTAGCATAACTTGATTGCTTTCAGAGAATTCAGATCCTGCAACTGCAATCAGTAGGCCTATTTAAATGTAAAGTTCCTTATGAGAAAAGTACCTGAATAATTCCAATCGGGATTACAGTCAAGCTCCAAGAGCTCTACATGTTTAAAATGTATAGGTTTCTTTTTAAATCATTAAAAAACCTCATCTCTCATTGAAGTCATGCTTTAACCGACTAGCTATTATTATGAAGGAATTCACTGTAAAATATCAGTAATGGGTGAAAAGCAACCAACATCCATCAAATTTCAATTAAAAGACATCACACAAACCAAGAATAGTAGTAGGAACCTTTACTGAATAACCAGAAAATGATGGGTACTCTTCCCATTTGCCCTGACTCTTTATTTCTTTTGCTAGTTTAATTCTTGCCATTAGACCCTCTTACAAGCTGTAACATGTACAGAATGGATTTTCTGTTCAAGGTTCCAGGAATTCACTCACACCACCATCTCTCAGAGGGTCCAAGAACTGCAATTAACACATTAAGAAACAATAACTGCCAAGGGAGCAACCCATATAAACAGTGTGTAGCTGATGTAGTAAGAATTCTGGTTGAAAAAGGAGTATCCATTGAGGAATAGGAAAAAGAAAGGAGTGGAAACATTTCACAATATTGCTTTGGTCTTTAGCTGGGGAACACTGGAATCCATTTGTACATCTTTTTTTGTTTTAATACCAATACTTTAAACTAGAGCTGGTTGAATATTAAATATGTTTACAAAAACAATTAATTGTTTTTCATTTTGAAGTGTTAGAAGCTGACCTGTTTTTTGCTCTTTCAAATTTTTCTTCATTGTTTAAAAATTAAAAAAAAAACCCCACTGAAGTGTTAATCAATGGTTTTCAGTAAACAAAAATATTGATAATGTTTTGATTAACAATTGGAAAAAAATTAAATGACAAACTTTGACAACTGACTTTCAAATTTTTCTCATTTTCCAAAAAAGATTTAAAAATTCAACTTTTTTATTTGAAATATTCAAGTAAATATACCCCTAGACAAAATACCACGTGTTAAACATAAACGATGTTCTTGACAGAAAGATGAATAGGAGGCCTTGAATCACTGGGTATCTTTCATTCTTGGTTTATTATTTAGTTTAGTAGGATGATGAATTTTCATCCACCTTGCTATATTTCCCTCCCCCCCCTTCCATCTTTTAATCCGGACTTCTGCCTTTAGGGGCGGAGCCTCAGCACATGTAATTTGTAATCCCTCTGTTAACGTCAATGAAACTGACATTCTACACCAATAGAAGTTCTGCCCCTCAATGTTTAGCCATCTGACCTTGCAGTAACAGAAGGGAACAGCCTCTGCCTTCTCTGAGGTTCAGATCCAGTGCCTACTGAAGTAAATGGAGAGCCTCTCATTGAACTGAATGTTTTGTCTGTGAAGAACTGAATGTCAAACAGGACCTGATTCAAAGCATAATAGAAAAGTGGACCAACTTTCTTGAGCTGAGATTGTTATCAGCTCTCCTCATTCCTCCAAATGCTTCAGTACCTGACATTGTGTCTTTCATGTAGTCACATTGAGCCCCATTAAACAAAAGCATAAGAATGGTGTAAATTGTATGTTTCCAAATGCAACTATATGAAAGTTACTATAGTAATGACGATCAAATTTCAATTTTTTAACGGCAGTGGATTTAAATATTTAACCAGTGGATTTTAATATTATATTCTGACCCAATCTTACTACCCTTCCTCACACAGAATACCTTACTCTGAAAAGAGTTCCACTGAAATTGCTAAAGGGTGGCAGAATAACCCTGAGGAAATTGCTGAGTTTCTGTAAAGAGAAAAAGGCCTGGTGTTGGAACCCTCTCTCAGGTAGGCAGTCCCACTGAAGTCACAGTGAATAAGAAATTACTACCATGCTGATAATTCAGCATTTAATATGAGGTTTAGTAATTTTATGAACAAGAACCAGGGCCTGATCCTGTTCTCTTGAAGGTCAACAGGAGCTATATTGACCTCAACAACACCAGCAGGAAGCCCTTAACATTTTTTCCACTGAAATCCAAAGCCAAGAGAATGACAACGGAAAAAATAAAATGTATAAAGCAATTTTCCCCAGGCACAATTCCCACTGAGGAGCTCTATATCAATGTAAAATACATAAAATTCCTTCACAAAATTCCAAAAAATCCAACCTAGAGAGAGAAAAGGAAGTAGGAAGCAATAAATACAGAGATAGCATTAGTCATGCTTAAAACACCTTTTGGGAAAGGGAAAATGCTTTTTAAAATTGAGGCAGATGCTGGATATCCATTTGGTGAATCTGACTAGTATTTGAGAAACATCTGATCATCCAGGATGACCTGAAGCTTCCCTCTCATCATTCAGAATATAATGTGGCACTTTGTAGAAACTGTATTATTTTTATTTTCCAATTTTCAGTGTTTTGTACAGAGTGCTGCTGTGTTCAAGTGAACGGAATAAAAGCATAAACAGTAAGTGCCATCTGGAGAACATTCTTTGAGCATGCTGAGAAATAGCAGCAGCTTGTGCACTACCTGTGATAAATACACGTCATTAAAGAGTCAAAAAATTGCTTGTTTCTATGTGATCTAGCTGCAGCAAAATGCATGTGACTTAATCCTGCACTAGGGTGGTTCCTATCTAAATGGTGCAGCAGAGCACACTATGGTAGAGTAATTTCTGAAGAGCATTACAGTAATGTGTTGTATATTAATTTGCTCAGGTAAACCCTGTTGATGCACACTAAATATTCCTTAGTGCACTTTAAAATAGTGCTGTATAATGTTAAAGAACACTAGTGCCTCTTTAGTGTGCATCAGTGGATTTTATAAGGTCCAATTAATGTGCAACATGAAAACTTGCGCTAGAAATTTCACGCCTGTAATTCACATTGCCTTATTGTGTAGATAAGTCCTAAATGTTTGTTTCACAATCATTTGTTACCATCAATGTTACTAACAACGTCAATCCCACAAATTCCTGCACTCCCACAGCAGTGGTGTCTGTCACTGAACTGAACTTCTATGGGCAATGGATTTAAAATCTGATGCCTCTTTGCCCAGTTCTGAATGCCCAACGTCATTAATGATGTTCTTAGATCTGCTAGCGAGAGGTGGAACAATTATCTGTGGTCCTTTTAAACTGTCAGTTTATCAGATTGATTAAAATATGATAGTCTTTTTTACTCGAGCACTAAGCCTGTCCGCTCTTTCCTGGAACAATAAAGAAGCTGTTTGCTTGCTATCTCAGGTTTGCAACATGCACATCCCTCTCGTTAAGAAGTTACTTCTGATTTTAGCTTTTTATGGGATATTGTTGAGTTGTGCAAACAGGTGCATCCAGATCCAATTGACCTTAATGGGTTTTTTTATGTTGCTTTCAGTAGTCTTTGGCTCAGGCACTCAGCAAAGATTAGTTGGATGAAAATCAATAAAAAGACAATGTAATTATTCTGATAATCAGCTACTCAGCCACATCTGACAACTCTTGATCCCACTGTCTTCCATTTCAAACTCACACTGTCTTCAATGAGACCAATATTGGGCCCCTCACTTGAAAGGGGAGAGGGGTTCTGACCTTGGGTAAGTTACTGTAATAAAATCTATGAAGCAGGAGGAGGAAGGAGGACAGGACCACATCTGCTGTTCATACCTATGTGACCCTTCTGTAACAGAGTTGGTCAAATGTAAGAGCAGAATCTGACTCATTTTCCAAAACATTATAGGGACTCACCTCCCCCTCCCAAAATTCTACCCTTTTATGCAGAGTCTGCCCTTCTCTATATTCAGTTGCTTCCACTACACTGGTTATCTGCTTTAACCTTCAACCTGGCACTTCACATAATTAGCTTTCAGTTGGACAGGGGGAAGACATGACATGGATGTTTGGGAATCGGGGAAGTTCAGGAGTCTGAGCTGTCCAAGGGCCACACATTATCCACTTTCCTCTGTTGGAAAATGCAACAGCAGGATTGGGCTCTTAGTCTGCAACATTGAACAATCATTTGCTTTTATCTTTTAGAAACTTATTACTTTCCATAAAAATGTTTTAAAACCAGTTTTGGATCTTCCCAACTTGACATATCATCTGCAGCATTCATGAAGTGAAGATGTGGTTCCCTACAAAATATGGTCAGAGGTAACGACCCCCTCTCTGTTTGATGCCATGCCTTTGATGAAGCACCTTGTGTAGGAAGCAAGGGTTTATTTGCTGGGATTATATTTTAACTTTTCATCAAGAAACAGGAATGAAAAGAAAATCAGTAATTTGTGAAATAAGATGTTCATATAGCCCAATCCTCAAATGAATGGAGGAGCATCACCAACTCCCAAGGCACTTGGCACATTCACAAGGTCAGGTCTTATCTGTAATAAAAGGGTACAGCAGAAATCCACGGGCACAGAAAATCTATACATTCAGTCCTCATTCAGATCATGCTGAATTGTCAAACAAAAGAGAAGCTCAGAGGGGTAGCGATGTTAGTCTATAACTGTAAAAACGCAATCCAGTGGCACCTCAGATGAAAGCTCATGATTTAATGCATTTATTAGTGTCTAAGTTGCCAAAGGACTGTTTGTTTTTTTAAAAGCTGACATTTTTTAAATTACATTATTATGTTTTTGGCGTCTGTTCCTATAAGTAGGTTCCTACCAAATTCATGGTCCATTTTGTTCAATTCCACAGCCACAGCATTTTAAAAATCATGAACTTAATTATTTCAGCTTTTTACATCTGAAATATCATGGTGTTGTAATTGTAGGGGTCCTCACCCAAAAAGGAGTTGTGGGGTGTTCGATTATTGGGGGGAGAAGGGGTTGTTGTATTGCTACCCTTACTTTTGCACTGCTGCTGGTGGCAGAGCTGCCTTTAGAGCTGGACAGCTGGAGAGCAGCAGCTGCTGCTGGCTGGGAGCTCAATTCTGAAGGCAAGCCATCACCAGTAGCTGCACAGAAGTAAGGATGGCATGGTAGAGTACTGCCACTCTTACTTCTGCACTTTCTCCTTCAGAACTGGGCCCTCAGTCAGCAGCCACTATTCTCCAGCTGCCCAGCTCTGAAGGCAGCAGTGCAGAAGTATGGCATGGAGTACTGTGGTATGTAATATTGCCACCCTTACTTCTGTGCGGTGCTACCTTCAGAGCTGTGTGTCCAGCTCTGAAGGCAGCACTCCACAAGAGCTGCCACTTTCCCATGTTGCTCAACTCTGAAGGTAGTGCAGAAGTAAGGGTGGCAGTATCGCAACCCTTCTTAAATAATCTTATGACTCCTCTGCAGTTCCATTTTGGGGCAGAACCTCCAATTTGAGACACACTGGTCTCTCCCATGAAATCTGTGCAATATAAAATAAAAGCACTCAAAAGACCAGATTTCACAGTGTGTGACATGTTTTTCATGGTCATGAACTTGGCAGGGCTCATGAACTTGGCTTATAAACCTTGCCCATACCAGTAATTGGTAGCTATTCTCAGAGAAGGTCTACATTCCAAATTTAAGCCGACTTAAATAACTGCAATTGCTGTTGACTTTATTACTATGATTTTTTCACATCCACTCTACCCTCCTATTGGAGGAGTCCTCACCAGGAATGCCTACACCAGCATTAGAAGGGCAGTGTCAGGAAATGAAACCATGGGCTTTTTCTTATATGGGTGCTTATTACCACTCAGACTAATTCTGATTTTCACTGCTGATATCTGATCACCCTAGATAGCTAACACTCACAATATGCTAGGATCTGTCCACAGTAAGGAGTTGTGTCCATTATTCCAGGGAACCAACTGCAGCAATCAATCCACTGGCCATTGATTTATTGCATCTATCACCGAGTGCTTTCCCATCAATTTTGGTACTCCACCAGGACAAGAGATCAAGTCACATACATTAGATCAACAGCAGATGTTAGTGTAGACAAGGAGTAATAGGAACGTACAGTCCTTTCACTAAAGTACTTAGAATTGCAAACAAAGGGCAGGGTTAGGCTGCAGATTTCCCACATCTTTTTAAAGCACTTTAAAATAAATAATGTTAGCTATGTTTATATGTTTGCATTAATAAGTCTTTGCAGAATCAAGGGCTAAATGTTTTGAATCTGAAGACAAGAGAGCACTGATTTAGGTAGGACCCTCTCTTGCTAAGTCTTGCTCATGATAATAAGGTTTGATTGGATCAGGCCCATAGTGAAGTCTGTCTTGTTTTGCCTGCAATCAAATGCAAACCATATGCAGAAATAAAAACGTCACCTTTCCTACCCATCTCAATTTCATATCCATTTTAAAGCTTACCCTTGACCTCTTAAAATGATTAAAATGATTAATACATTTAAACAGATTTATAAAAGCACTAAACCTCACTAAATCGTAATTATAAACACTTTGTGTGGTTAACCTAAAATGCTTGTTTTTCCATTTTAATTTTTAGATGCACATGTCAAACTTAATAGCAGGAACTATACAATATAATTTTGCTGTTTAATAGTGACTTTTAAAAAAAAAAAGATCCGTGTTAAATATTTAAACAGAGATACTGCCAGGATATCTAGTGCAACTTACTAGTCTCCTGTTCCACCATTCTCTGTCCTGACTGGAAGTACAGGGGCATCTCATCCCTGGAGAAAGGAAGTCCTTGAAGCACCAACTCTTAACCATTTATGGCTTTATGCTACAAAACACCACCTTTGATTCCACCTGAAAACTAACCTGAAGCAAGAGCATGTGTAACCCATACTAGATACTAACATGACCACTACAGAGAGATAAAGAGCCACAAGACCCCATAAAAGGACTAGCTACAGTTATCCACACCTTTCTAACTGTGATGGGGTTATACAGTAATGCCGTAGATACCTCAATAATTTAAGATAGCCCCATTCTGTGTTATCTGCTTATAAAGCAGTGCACCAGGGCTTTGTAACCTAACAGTCCTGGAGAGAGTGTCTGCAGACAATGAACCCAGGACTTCTGGATCAAGTAGTATAAGAAACTGCTATTTAACCTAAAGGATGGAGGGTAACTTCAAAAGGTATTTACCCAATCTTAGACTTCTTTTAAAAAGGGGGGGGGACGACACATGGCAGTTCACAAAGCCTGAGATGGGTGCTTAGGCTCTCTAAACAATGAATAGGGAGCACAGGTACCAACTTCTCCTCAAGTCTAGCCGGGGTGCAGAAGTGCTCAAACCCCTCCCTGTTCCAACCCCATTCCACCCCTTCCCGCAAACCCTCACCCTGTCCCCCTCCATCCCTTTCCCAAGTCCCCACCTCATCCTGCCTCCTCTTTCAAGTGTACCCCACCCCTGCTTCTCCTCCCCCTCCCAGAGAATCCTGAACAATGCAAAACAGCTGTTTGCAGCAGAGGTGCTGGGAGGGATGCGGAGGAGGTGCTGGGAGGGATGGGGAGGAGTTGGTGAGTGGCGCTGCCAATGGGTGAGAGGCACTGGGGGAGGGGGTTACTGGAAAGGGGAGAGGAACACCTACCAGTAGGTGCTTAGCACCTACTAATTTTCTCCCCATGGATGCTCCAACCCCAGAACACCCATGGAGTCAGCACCTATGACAGGGAAAGATAGGCGCCTTAGTCTGAAATTCACAAAAGCCAGTGTGTTAGCTGGGAAATCTCCTAAATTAGAGCATGGAAGACACCAATGAGAGAGAGGGTGTATGCTATGCCCCACCCCCTTACAGAGATAGGCACCTAACTCCAGGCTACAGGGAGACAGCTATTTTTGCCCGTGACTCAGCTTTGAACCCTCATCCACTGTGAATAAATACAGAAAGAATCACTGGACCAAAGAGATAGCATGAGAATGATGGTATAGGCTGGTAGTTGCAGAACTTACCAGGAAGGTGGGAGACCCAGAATCTATTCCCCCATTCCAATGAATTTTTTAAATTTTTTATGCACAGTGGAACAGCTTCAACAGAAGAGACTGATGGAGCCCAAAATATCCATTGGCCCAGTGATTAGGGCACTCATCTGAGCTGTAGCAGGTCTCTATTCAAATCCCTTCTTCCTCTCAGACAGATGAAGGGCTTGAATCGGAGACTTCCCAGGTGAACACCCTTGCCACAGGCTAGAAGTCAATGAAGAAGGGCCATCTCTTTGCTCCCCACCCTCCCATTTTGGGTAAACTCACCAATAAGGACCCAATCTGGTAGATGACCTCTGAGGCCTCTCACCAGGTCAGGTCCTGCAGGCAAGTTATGCAGAGGAATACATAGCTTCACCTGGTCCATGACCTGCTCTGTGGCTCAGGCATCAGGCCTGGGGCAGAGCACCAATGTGCATGCATGGTGGCAGAAGTACTTAGAGAACTCCTCCTGCAAAAACTTGGGCACTGAGGGAGCCTAAGCACCTACAGTGTTTAGCAGAGCAGAGATTTTAAAGTAGTAGCAGGGCCTAATTCTGGGATTTAAGTGCCTAAAGTCATTGGCAGCTAGTTAGTCTATCTACCGCCAAATGACCAGCCATTTGGTGTTCAACTAGCGAGGAAAAGTCTCCCCAAATAGCTATGCTCTGCAATTACTGCTACCATTTTCTCTTTAAAACTCAGGAGAAAAAGGACACTATAGTTGGAAATACATAAGAAATTAGCCATGACTGTAATTTCGGATTCAGAGGCTAAAAAGGAACAGTTGGTGCAATGCAGCTGAAATGGCTTTTCAGAGCAAACTGGTAATTCTCTTGCCAGTAAATGAATTATATTTTCATGGGAATACAGGACTTTCTTGATGCAATCCGGCAAATAACCCAGATATTCCACGAAGAAGAATGGCCTGTCTATCACAGCATGTAAAAGGCACTGGTCTCCCAGCCCTCACATTAGCCGCAGTGTTCATCTAGGCTCTTTTTTATCATGTCACAATAGAAGGAGAAAAAACAGTGAAATTCTAAGTCAATTGTGCTGTGTGACTCAAGATGGCTCCTCCAACTAGCCCACAATAAGTGAATTCAGAGGTTAAAGCTCGGATTTTTCAAAGGCATCTAAGGCTACGTCTAGACTGCAGGCTTCTTTCATAAGAACCTTATTTTGGAAGAGATCTTCCAAAAAAACTTCTTCTGAAAGAGAGCATCTACACACAAAAGCGCATCGAAAAAGTGGTGTGCTTTTTCGAAAGATAGTGTCCATTCAGTCTGGACGCTCTCTCGCATGTAAGCTATGATTACTATGGACAGAGTGTCCACCAGGACATCTGTGCTTTTTCCTCTTCTCTGTCCACACATGCCTTTTTCCAAAAGAGCTCTTTCAGAAAAAAGCTTCTTCCTCATAGAAAGAGGATTACAAAGCTGGAAAAACCCCTCTGTACTTTTGATTTACTTTTGAAAGAACGCAATTGCAGTGTGGACGTAACTCAGGTTTTGTCGGAAAAACAGCTGACAAAGCTCTGTAGTGTACACATACCCAAAATCAATAGGACACCCAACCACCAGTGAAATACTGATAGGGCTGACCACCTAACTCCCTTAGCACTTGATCCTAATGTAGGCTCAAAACATATGAGCCCAATATGTAATGAATTAGAGGACTGATAGGCATCTCTATAGTAATGTTTCAGAGAAGGCTGGTTTTCCTTGAATGAAAAGCTATGGGCATGACCAGTCCTGGAACTCAACAAGTGCCAGGCAGAAAAAAAAAAATATCAAAACCTACCTGTTCAACCGAAACAGCAATTAGCTCACCATTCTCAACCATAGTTGCAGTCCTAGCCCATTTGCCCTGAAAATGCTTCAACAACTAATTTAAAAAAACTGAGATTCATTGTGGAAGTGTCAGTGAGATTAGGTTCACAAAGTTGATGGACAATTTGTGCTGTGAAGACTGTAATGGGCAACGAGAAAGAAAGTGGCAGGGTGGGGAATGCATGAGGGATTTGGGTTTGCTCTTAAAGACATTCAGTTTCCTACCAGATATGTGACAGAAGAATTTTCTGAAAAACTGTACTATATTAGTAACCACAGTCTGTGTTGAAAGAATTGTTCCTGAAGTAACCCCTGAGGTTTGTAGTCACAGAACACAAAACCAGAGAATAAGTGACAGAGGGTATATGTTGATGTTTTTGGCACTGTTGCCGCAAGAGATCCAGCCAGACGCAAGACAACATTAAAGCCTCCACTTTTCTGTGCACATCTATGAACTATTAAACATATACACTTAATACTTTTATAATGTGATCCTGTAAGATCATTCAACTAGAACTACAAATTATTCTCCAATTTAGCAGACCCAATACATGAAATATTGACTAGGTGAAAATGAAAGGGATAGCATTGATGATACATGGTGAGAGTGGTAACGTGTGTACATGCATATAGGAGAGAGAGGGAAACCCAGCATTACTAAGTAATATTATTACAGCAGCATTACTGTTGCTGATATTGTTTCTTCACATGTCTTACAAAGCATCTTTTCAGGTGTCCTGAAAAAAGGTGACCAGATTGAAAATCTGAGCTGCAGGAATTGCTGAGGAAAATTAAGAAATGTTAATGACCATCATGAAAGAAGGTGCGCAGGATCTTGTGCGAAAGTTATCTCCACTTTTTTATGAGCTAGGTACTTCTAGAACAGTTGCAGAATGGCATAAGGGGAAAAAAAGGATTTTTTAACTCAACTGAACAGAAGTTATAGCTGATTTTCTGAGAGATGTTACGAAGCCTTTTATTTAATTTTTATTCTGGAGATGTAGCATCAAAGGCTATGACCCAATGCAGTCTGATCCCCAAACCAAACAGTTCCAAGCTATCATGCACACTGTCAACTCAGTCCTTCTGCTCAAAATAAAAACAACAAAATATCTGTAAATCATTTATCCATGACAGTTCTGTACAAGAATATTTGCCAGCTCCCATTTTGTTCATTCTCTCGTTCACTGTTCTACAAAACCACCATTTCAGTTCTCTAAGCACTTTCAATTTGTGAGCACAAAGAGTCTGTACAGCTACAAAATTCTGATTTTCTGTAATCACACTCTAATACAGGACACTAGATACTGTATTTTCGTTCTCTCATTGGAATGAGATCCCTGCCTCCATTTTCTGCACAATGGATTCCATGGTGAACAACTAAGTCAAGCTAATGTCTAATAGTGTTGTTTAGTCTTCATTTTTTCAAAACATTTTACTATAATGACATTTTAAAAAGCTACCTTAATCTTTTCTCGTAGGTTACACTCATTCAACAAATGTGTACTTAGCACCTGTAATTGTTACATGATTTATGTAGAAGTAATTGGGGTTAAACTATAGGCCACATCAAATGCCTTATATCTGGCCCCATTTTTGGGACTTAGAAACACCTGAAATAAATAAATCCATGTGTCACTTAAGAGAGCCTGGGCCTCATTACAATAATTTGTATTTTTATGGAAGCAAACTGCTACTTTAGCCTTCTGTCTTGAAGTCCAGAGCTAGAGTCCTGTTCTTCAGTACTCAAGTGAAAATATTATCATTTGACCAGCAAGGCTGCAACCACCAGGGATGTAAGAGAGTAACCACTTAAACTGTTAACCAATCAGCTTATCGGTTTCCGTGACGGTTCACGCCGGCACCCGGCCCTGCTACTGCGGAGCCAGCTGCCACACCGTGCTGCAGGCTCTGCAGTATAAAATTGATCCTGCAGAGCTCGCAGAGCAGCTGGCTCCCCAGGAAAGGAGCCAGCTGCTGGCCCCACTTCCAGGGAGCTGGCTGTGTTGCAGAGCCCGCAGCGCGTGTAACCGCTAGGATTTTTAACAATTACATGGTTACATTTTTAACACCCCTAGCAACAACCGCCCTGTCTCTGGCTCTTTTCCATGCTAAAATAAGAAGCCTCTTGTTATTCCAAGATTGCTGCTTGTTTCCACCTCCATTCTCTGTTGACTTAAACACATGACAGCATACGGAACTCTCAAGGCACCATTTGTTGACCATCTTTTTGTTACATTATTATTTATGATGAGCATTACTGTTATCCTAAAAGCCTCAAACAAGATCAAAATCTGTTGTGCACAGCATTTTATAATCACAGAGTGAGAAGTAGTCCCTACCCTGGTGAACTGATAATCTTTCTGTTCCCTCACTCTTTGTCAGGTTTAGCTATTCAGAATAAGTGACTTTCCCAGTGCTACATAAGAACTTTGTCGTACAGCCAGAAATTGAACCTAGACCTCCTGTGACTAAGACCAGAGGGTCAACCTTCTTCATTACATATGGACTCACATTTTCTACTATAATCCCTGTTCTTTTGGGCTCTGATTGGGCGTAAGTTTCAAATGGCTGTTCACTGCATCTTTCAGCCTCCTAAACCTGCAATCTGTTATGGGCCATAGATTCTATGCCTTCCCCTAACCAGCTCCAATGAATCTGCTTTTAATGCAATACATGCACTTTATAATGGTTAGCATTTGTGTTCTCACCAGAAGGCAGTCAGTACCCCTGGAAAAATTATAGTTCTGGAGCTTCTTGATGCAGCAAGACTCAGACAGATATGTCTACTGGCACTGTTTCAGAATTGTATGTACAGACATGGAAGCTAAATATCGCTCTAGCTTAATTTACTATCATTTACCTCATGTTCAAATTTCGCTTCAGCCATATTGCAAAATAAAATGGGTTTACAGGCAGAGAGCTCAAAGCCAGAAGGAACCACTAGATTATCTAGTCTGTTTTCCTGTGCAACACAGGCCATCAGACCCATCTAGCACCCACATACTAAATCCAACAACTAAAACTAAACCAAAGTATTACAGCCTAGAGCAGACTAAATTATTATGTGCCACAGGCTGAGAACAGTGCCAGAACCTGGCACTCCCTCAGTGGCAGGGAATTTATTAAGTGAGATATGCCCAGATAATCCTGGTAAGCGACCCACATTCCAAGCTGCAGAGGAAGGCACGAAAAAACAAAACAAAACAAAAAAAAAACCCCACAACCTATTGTGATTGGGAATGGGGGAGACTTCTTCCTAATCCCACTTATGGTGATCTGTGAGACCCAGCGCATGTAAACAAGAACCAGCCAGCCAAGCACCTGAGAGAATGTACGCATGATGCCACTTCAGAGCCCAACCTCCTGTTGTGGCCATTTCTAATGCTTCAGAGTAAGGAGATTTAAAATAAAATAAAGGCACAGAGTATCATGAGGGAGGCAAGGTCTGGCTCTTTTAATGAGGCCCCAAATAGAGCTTTGTCTAGCTGCAGTAAGTGCCATTGGTGTCTCTCTTTCCAGGAGTAGAAGAAATCCCCAAATGTATATATCAAATGAAAGAAAAAGGAAGCACTCTGATTTTACTTCCTCTATATTAGCAGTTCTCAAACTATGGGGCAAGCCTCCCAAGGAAGGCACATGAATGTGTCAAGGGAGATGCAAGCTGTGTGGCTGTTTGTTTTTGAGAGTTCTGTCAACTCCAGGTGGCTGGGGCTCCTGCAGAAAGGTTGTGCATCGCTGGGAGGTGGGCAGTCATAAACAGACAGCTGGCATCCCACCGCCCCAGAGCTGAGAGCCACAGCCCCACCACCCAGACTCCTCCCACCCCATCCTCCTTCAATCCCTCACAGGGAGGCGCCTGGGCTTAGGTTCTCCTTCCTCTGATCCCTCACTCAGAGAGGGTGGGGCTCCAATTACCAGTCCCAGGGTGACAGCTGCAGCCGTGCAGAAGTAAGGGTGACAATGGGGAGCTAAGGCTGCTGTGAAAGACACATATCACTCTTCACATCACCTCCCTTTCTTCTCTGCTGCTGCTGGCATTGTGCTGTCTTCAAAGCTGGGCACTCAGCCAGCAGCCGGCCACTCTCCGCTCTGCCTTCAGAGCTGGGTGGCAGTATATGTACTATTGGGACCAGAGCCATAAATGATTACAGACAGAAAGAAGGGGGACCCAATCAAATAAGTTTGAGAAACAGTGCTATACTTAATGGTGATGTCTGTAATTCTGCAATGTTCTATAGTATTTTAGTAATTAAACATAATCTTGCCAGTTGTCAAAGAGGAAAATATATTGTTAATTTCAAGTTTATTTTAAATCATTTCTCTAGAGAATAAGCTATATTAAAAAGGTGATAGTGAAAAACTGAAAATGTGATTTAATCAAATATGTGTTAATATAGAAGAATCCAGGAATTCTTCAGCAACAAAATGATCTTCCCTCTCAAACCAACACATTACAATTAGAATTAAATATTACAATTTATTTCACTGCATTTTTCTGGTATTTTCAATAAGGTTTCTTCTAAAATATTCATATGAAGAATAACACCAAAGAAAACTAATGTAAGCAACTACAACCCCCCGCCCAAGCAAAACCCATCGTTTAAGAAAAGATGTTATCTATTTATCCCCATCACAGCGCACTCAGACTCTGCACAGTATTATTTGGTTCATGTAAAACTTTGGTAAAATATTTACAGATTCTTAAAAATGCAAGAAGATCTGCATCCAAAACTCACTACTCTGACACAAGTGACACAAAACCCATAATTACCTAATCCAGAAGAAACAATTAACTCTATCCACTGTAGATAACAAAGAGCACAGGTGACAATTTATCTTCCTGGCAACCTTCACTATGAATCTGAACAATGAAAAGAAATTGATGCAACTTTTGAACCATAAATCTTCCAACTATTTCACTACTGACTATGAAAAATATCTACGTAATCACATTACTGCCAACCTTTAAATATAGGGTTTTTTTTTCCAATTTCTCTTCAGCATTTCCTTTTGTTCAGTGATCCAAGTATTTGAATCCCTGTTAACTGGGAAATGTTTATTGTAAAAATGGGACTACCTTATCTAAATTCTCTCTTGCATTCATGCAATGCTCCCCAGTCCAGATCCCCAATAATTATGTTTAAGAGTTTTGTAAAAAGACACCCTGTGAACATATATATACATGGTCTTCATCTTCTTCCTTCAATGTTTACACACCATCTCTCTCTTACTGTGTCCAAAATCCACTCTTGGGACCTCTACAATTGAAACACAAAGCAGCAGCTGTTTGGCAACATTTCTAACTCTAAACAGCAACTGTGATGGGATTTCATTTCACTAAACATTCAGACACCATTCAGTGCGATGTGACATAACAGTCATGGTTTACAACAAATGTATGTAAAAATCAACTCTTTCTGCTAGAAAAGCCCCATCAGATTGATGCAAGATTTATTTGTGTTATCCAATATTACCGAAAAGAGTTGTGGCTCCTAGAAATGTAGCCAAGGCAAGAGAAATAACACGGCAATTCTCTGTGTGCTTGCCGTGCTTTATAGCTGGGAACTTCATATCTTCCCTGTTTTGACCATTTCCCAGAACATCCGAATGTTTATTATAAGGCTCCCGAAGTGCATACCGCAGAGCGAATTCTGTCTGCTCTAACGTGCCCGTCGTAAGGGTGCAGGAAGGCATTTTGCAAAATCCTTGAAAATACAAGTTCACAGCAAACCCTGCTCACTAGAGCGGCAGGGAGCAGACATCGCTTTTTAAGCAGCAGCCTTGAAAAAAAATTCATTCTCCCAGCCGCAGTATCTAGGAGGAGATGGATGCCCCCAAACGATCCCTCCCATCACCTACCAAAAGGCAGTTTTTAGCATTGTTCCGCTGGATGCAAATCAGCACAAACAGCGGCTCAAAGAGCCTCCCTCCTCCAGCACCAATCCCGTTGCCTTCGCACCTCCGGGCTGCGCCAATCATCCCTGACCACCCCAAAAATTCACTTTTCCCTCCGATCCCTCCTGCCCCTTTGCATAGTCCCCCCCCCCCCCCATATCCTCTTGTCTGTGGCAAACCTTGCGAAGCAGCATCTCGGTGACTGCTGCCGGTGCCAGCCCCTTTTGCAAGCCGCCTGCCTTCTCCTCCTCCCCAGGCGGCTCCAGCGACCTGTCAGCCGGCTGCGCCCTGCCTCCCACCCAGCGCCTCCCAGCCAGCCCCACTGATGTCACCTTCCCAATAATGACCGTGCAGGCTCGCCCGCCTCCCGCTGATACATCCAGGGTGGGGGTGGGGGGGGGGCAGGCAGCCGGCAGCCTTCAGCCTCGTCCCCCTCGGCGCGAGCAGGCAGGCAGGCTCCCCGCGCACCCACAGCCCCCGCGCAGGGCTGCGCCCTCCCTTCGCGCCGCGGCGCAGAGCCACCCACTCACCTCCGGCTCTCCCGGCTGCGGCCCCTAGCTGGGCTCCATGGAGCTCGCGCTCTGTCACGCCGCGGCACCGGGGCGCTGCGCCTGCTCCGGCCGGGCGGAGGGGGGCTCCTGCGTCGCTGTCAGCCGCCGCCGCCGCCCGACTGGCGTGGCCCAGCCACGGTACGTGCCGCGCTGCTGCCGCCCCCCCCCGTCCTTGCTGCTGCTGCTGCTGCTGCTGCTGCCGGGGAGCCGCGTCCCGCCCGCTCCCCCGCCTCCTCCCACGCGGGGCCGGGGGGCAGTGGGTGGAGGAGCTGTCCCCGCCCCCTGGGTGCACATGCCGGGGAGTGTCGCGTCTCCCTCCCCTTCCAAAACCGCTCGCTCGCAGCCCACGGCGCATGCCTGACGCGGCCGGGGGGGGAGGGGGGGACGCGCCGGAGCTGCAGTGAGGCTGCTGCGGCTGCTGCTCGTTCGCCTGCTGCTGGGGCGCGGGGCCGCCTCTGCTCCCGGGCCCCCGCTGAGAAGGGCCCGGCCCGGCGCGGCTGGGATGCGGGGCCGAGGGTGGTGGGAGCAGGTGGAAAGGGAGGAGCTGGGGGATTGAACAGGGCGTGCAGGGAAGGGCGGTAAAACCGCGGGGTGCGGGGCAAAGCGGCAAATAGGGGCAGGAGGGGGGCGGTGGGAAGCCGGGGCGGGCGTTCTCTGGCCGCGGAGCCCCCCACTCCGCACCCCCCTTGCTGCGTCTCTTTAGAGTTGAGGCTGGGCGCCCTTCTGCCCCTGGATCTGCGTGGCTGGGTGGATCCCGGTTTCTTCGCACCAGCGGCTTCAGCTGGGGTCTGCCTCCACTGAGCCTGTGGTAGAAGGTGGCCTGGCCCGTAGGTGGCAACTGGGCGGCTTGGATGGGGGACACCGGATTTTTAACCCTACTGTTTACAGTGCAATGCTGACAACCTCACAAACAGCTGAGGCAATGGGGCCTCTCCCCTAATAACAGGGGCATTATGGCTTATGTGCCCTTCCATTGTGTACTCCCTCTGTTTTTCCTCTGCCCCATATTTGTCCATGCTCCCCTGCTGCTTCTATGGTGCATCCTCTTATCTCTCTTTTTTTTTTTACTTTGGTCCCCTAGTCTGGTTTTTATGTGGCACCCCTATGTGTCCCTGCAATTCCTATACCCTCATTCCCCATTCCCAGAACTACTCCCATCCCAGCTGTTACTATGTCACCAATTTTTAAAGTGCTTTGTGTTAGTGGCCCTAGCAGCTTGTTGGATGGCTCAGAGCATTAAACTAAATCTATGTCTAATATTACACAGTATGCCTTTAGATGCCCACTATATAAATGATTGTATGTCCATCTGGGCTTCTGGGGATATTAACAAACTGCTCCGGATTTGGAGTTTTAGTGTATAATATCATTTCAAAATCTTTAATTGGGTCTGGATCAAATAGATTATGGGTTTAGAAATACTAAATGACACATACTCCCTCTCATTATAGCATCGTTGGAATTAATGAGGAGAAAAAAGACTTATTAGCTCCATCTCCCAAATAGTGCAGAGTGCCCCTACAGTATGCCTTGTAGTAATTTGTGCAGTTTTGTTTCAAGTGTTCCTCCACTAGCCTTTAGGAATCTAGATCAAAACTTCCTGATAATAAACCTAGTGGAAGCTTACTGACTGATTACAGTACTTAGTACTGTGGTTCTTGGATATTTCCAAACGGCAACTATAGGTGAGTCCCTTTCCCTGTTAGCAATATAGGAAAGGTAGAGTGATCGCCTTTCATATATTGCTAAGGGGGAAAGGGAATGGTTCCCTGTTGAGAACCCATGACCAAGTAGACCTACTAGATTTATCAAACCTAGATCAGAAAAATCACTTCTTGTAACAGAGAAAAGTATTTTACTGAGAGAGAGATCTTTATACATTTCTAATCTTTCATTTGCTTTACCCATCTTGTCAAGTTTTTTTTTCCAGATACACCCACCACCAAAGCAAAGGCCCTGTGTAAACTGCAGTATACTGACTTACATCCTGTGACATGGTGTCTGGAAACAACAGCAGGTGGGATAGGGCAAATATGAATTGAATAATAGATTTTTTTAAATTTAAAAATGATGGGGTTTGATGAATCAAGTATGAATATAAATAATACATGAAGTGAAAGAGCCTATGTGATTTAATGTAATTTTACATTTAACTGTGTGATGTCCACATTTTAATTGTTAGTATTATGTAAATTGTATATTGGAAATGCATAACTGCATTACGGAAGCTGTGAAGAGAAGCAGGAGAGTCATCTAGATGAATAGAAGACAGTTAGGACTTTTGTCTCTAGAGAAAGCAGTGTAGAGCTATGGAAGCAGAATATTACCAGGATGCTTTCAGTAAAATGATCATCAATGAATCGATTCATTTAAACTGTAATATTTAGGTTTCAGAATGAACACCACCTTGAGATGAGTGGGGAAGCTCTTGTTTCAGGATTGTCAGCACTCAGGGTATGTCTACACTACAGAGAAGATTGAAGTTGCCGCTGTCGGTTTTCCAGAGTTAGAATTAGAAGGTCTAGTGAAGACACACTAATTCGAACTGAGAGGGACGTTCCAGTCAATGCCAGGAGTCTTGCTTTCATGAGGAGTAAGGGAAGTCTAAGAGTGTTCTCCCTTTGACTTCCCGCAGTATGGACAGCACCAAAAGTCGAGTTAAGCTTAGGGAAGTTAAATATCAGTTAACTGAATAGTCGATTAACCTCATGAATTCTTATTGGTTACTTGACTATTCTATAGTCCCCGTGGGTGGGGCCGGCAGCCAGTGCACTCTGGCCCCACTACCGAAGAGCTCCTTGCCATTGCGCGCTGCTGCCTTTGTGGGGTGCCAGGCAGGAGCTGGTCCGCAAGGGGGGCCCCACTCTGCTGCCTCTGATGCAGGGGTGGCAGCAGCCTCTGTCCGGGGGGCGAGGTCTGAGCTCCCGGACCTGGCCCGAGCTGGAACTGAGCTGGCTGCCTGCCCACCTGGCTCCTAATACACTTTAAATTCAGAGCCGCAGCAGGAGTAGGTCCCAGACTTGGTGTGAGCCAGGAACAAGGGGCTGCTGGCCAGTCTGCTAAAAAATTTACGAGTGGGGAGGGGGAAAGAAATGCATGTAGTCTATAACATTAACCCATAAGCTTTTGTTTATCAGTTAATCGGTTAATTGACTACACTATTACATCCCTAGTTAAGGTACTTCGACTTCAGCTACACAATTAACATAGTATTTAATGTTAATTACTATTGTTTATAGCTGAAGTTGTGTATCTTAATTTTACCTCATCCCGTAGTGTTGACATACCCATAGGGAGAGAACATTGCACCAACTTACACTGGGTTCACAGTTCCCAGGTTTTCTTTGGAGGCGTGAAGGCCGTATGAGAATCATTATTTAAAAAAATAAATAACATGCATGTCCTAGAGTACAATTCTGTGGCAAGGGATGCATTTCACAGCAAATGGAATCAATATATAAAAGGAGTCAACTATAGATCTAGCTGATACATTCTTAGGTATATTACAAAGGCTTGAGAAGATCTCTTTCTTCTCCTCTCTCCCAAATATTTTAAAATTATGAACTTGAATTTAAAGGAGACTCCTAGATTCAATTACAACCATTTAGTGGACAATTGGAGAGCATATTGGTACATGGTGTATCAGTCTGCATTGTGATGGAAGATTGTTATATTCTAGTCAGACACTTGGAATGGAAAGCAGTGATGTTTATGAAGGTTTAAGGACTATTAACATGTTTATGATGGTTTAAGAACTATTAACTGAGAATAAATTGAATGGTTAAACAAGATGTTTACTATTGTCCGTGGGATAGTAGCAATGTTAGATGTAGGTGCACAGTACGTTATGAAAGTTTGCTGGGTCACAGACCTCTGCGAAAACCCTCATGGCCCCTAAGTCAGAAATGTGTGTGCAGCACCATCTTTACTATCACCCTTCTTAAACTATGTCGGAAATAATCAAATCTAGTTGTGGCCTGAGGACAGTGACCTTAATTTAAAATCAATTAAAAATCCCTGTGTCAATGATGTCTGATTGCCCTCTTCATATGTCTCCCACTGATGGTTTCACAGACCTGCCATGGACAATGTCACTAAACAAGTTGGTAAGCATTCTGTCATTTTGCTGTATGTCTCTTGAGGAAGGTGAGATAGCACAGCCTCGGGCACTTTGCCATGTTACTAAGAGAGCAATTACTATTGTTTATTAATTTATACAGCTCCATAGGTGTGCATCAGCACGTGTACCTCAACCATCTAGCCCTGTGTTATTTCCTAAAAGCATTTATCTTAATAACGTAGTATGATAGTGCTAGAATAGAATCCTGTTTCTGTTGAGAACAATTTGTTTCTGTTGCTATACCTATGGCAGTTAGAATAAGGGTGCAAATTAAAAGATCTTAATCTGCAAAAAACACATACAAGAGTAACTCTACTCATGAGATTTACATGCATAAATCTTAGCATAATAGAGTCCTAGTGCTGATTGTGCATCTTTAGGGAATTAGTACATCTTTTGGTAGCAAAATTAAAAGACAGCATTTGTCTAGTAGGTCCCCAGTGAGTAAAAGGACTCTGCACTGGCACAGGATGTGCGCTAGTGGACTCCAGCACAGAATCAGAACCTTAATCTGTACAGGTGCATCTACATAGCACCCTAAACTCGACATAAGATACACACAATTTTCGCTACACAAATTGCATATCTTATTTCGATTGAATTTCAAAATAGCATATTTTGAAATTTGGTGCATCTACACAGCACCAAATTTTGAAATAGCGCGCTATTTCGAGACTTCTCTCAACCGTCATGGAACGAGGGTTACAGGGATGCCGAAATGGTGCGTCCGCTATTTCGAGACCTATCTCGAAATAGCAGGTGTGTTCAAAAGACACGGGTTAGGTATTTTGGGATACTTCCAGTATCCCAAAATAGCCGTGCTATATAACCATACCCTACTAGTTTTAAAGTGGTCAGGATAATTTTGTATATAAACACTATAAGTAAATTAATAGATTATTTTTGTGGCAGTCCTAACAATGTACTACAGGTTGAACCTCTCTGGTCCGGCAACATCTGCGGTCCAGTGTGATGTTAGTTAGCTGGATGTCCACTTACCCTGGGTGTGGCCAGTTTTCCCAGGGTTCCCTAAAGTTTGTTTACAGCCATCAGTCCTGGCTCTCAGTGTTCTGTGTTGTTACTTAGCTCTAATTTACCCCTAAATTTCTTCTAAGAGCCCTGTAAGCAGTGGAAGTGTTGATAATGCTGCTAGACAATATTGACTTCCCGTGGTTCGGCAAATTCTCTGGTTTGGCAATGGTCATGTCCCGAGGGTGCTGGACTAGAGAGGTTCAACCTATATTATTCTCTATTACAAAACACCATGAGTAATCCAACTGGATCTCACATCTTTGCTTTTACTCTTCATTTCATAGAAACAGTTTTATCACATGACAGTGCTACATGTATTGAAAGAAATGCGGTCACATTTTGTTGTTAATGCAGCAATCTAGGTTGGATTATACATTTTAAATTGGATTCACGAATTATAATAAATTCTGATACTTCAAGATGTGTGGAGTTTATAATCCAGCGTGTACATATCATTTGTTCTAAACTCTCCAGAACATAGAAAAGGTGGCAAGACTACGTAACATAGAAATTCTGAACAGATGCAAGATTTGTAATGACAGAAGTAATTTTCAACTTTTGAACCAATAAGGAATGGAAAGCAAGAAGCCTGAGGCAGGACCAAATTAGCTATTCGGCATCTTTAAAAATTGTTTGACATTGTATACTGTAAAAAGAGTAAAGAATAGGAGAGTTTATAAACCTGTGTTTCCAAATTGAGTTTTCATAAGGTCATACTCCATTTGATTTGCATGGTATATTTCATCACTGTAGTACAATAGTGGAATTATATGGTTTCTGGTGTTCTCACTTGTTAAATATATCATGAGGTTTTAGTGACATAATATATGACAAGGGCGGGGTTTTGCAGCTTATGATGTCACCATAATGTTATGTGATGTTTGCCGTGCAGTGACGTCTTAGTGTAGTTTTAATCTAGTTCACATTACTAAGGTATTTTTAACTTTAAAAAAACAGATCACATTAATGGATGGTGCTTCCAGTTACAATGTATTATTGATTGAGTTTTACATTTTTAAAAATTATTCCTTTTAATAAACTGTATTTTTAAAAATCATTTTATCTCCTGAATTACAGCCATTAGCTAAGGTTATGAAGAAAATCACTGATAAACCAGGTACGCAATCTTCTAAATTCAAACTAATGTATAGTTACAGCTAAAAACCACACAGTATCACACAGCTAATCAAAACAAATTAGGCAAAACCTACCTTGAGGAACTGTAACTAAAATTCATTCCTGGGTCCAGCAGGCCTTCTCCATACAGTTAGCCAGGCTTGGTGGAATTTCAGCTTTCTGAAGTGAAGGATGATGTTTCTTTTGACAAACAACATCAGAAGAAATTTTCTAACATTATATCTCTGTAGTATGGGCAAGTCTTGGATGAACTACAACTTGTATAGCTGCTGAGATACCATAAAACAAAAAGGCTCAAATTTGGGAAAAATACCATAGAACAAAAAGGTTCAAATTTAGGAAAAATCCAAAATGTGCATTCTGGAGGACTGGGAGAAACCTTGTATCTCTTATTGTTCTGAGAGTATAATGATTGCTATGGTGAGAGAAATTTGTTCTCATTTTTTACATTGTTTACACACTGTAATCTGAGTGCTTTATGAGGATTTTTATATATTTCAAGTTCTTTATATATCTTAGGTTTCTTTCCCCTACTCTCATTTTTTTGGGGGGCGGGGGAGGAGTCAAATAAGTGAGTTTTGAATTTTGTTTGGTGAGATCTGTGTTCATTTTGGCAGATTCAGGAGCAAGTCTCTCAGTTTTGGATTAGCTGCTAAGAAAATAGCAGTTTGCACCAAGCCCTCCTTGAATTCCCCAAATATTTTGTATTCTAAAAGAATAAAATATTTTTCCCTAGAGAACACTGAGGTAGCAACAGAAACATCTCTGGCAATTACAGGAGGGAAAAAAAGCAAAGGTGAACTCAGTAGTTCTCCATAAACACACTTTTCTGTTCCTTTGATCATAGGGACATTTTATAAATAATCTTGGTGATGAAAAAATCTATTGAAAGGAGTGTCATTATAATGCATAAGGCACATCAAGTCAGTATACTGTACATCTAAGGAAAGACCCATGGCCCATACATCTACCTCTGCTCTTCGTGCCTCAGTAAGTAGTGAATAATGCATTAGTTTTGCTTTAAGCATTTCTTTAAAATATGCTTTAGCCAAAGTTATTAGCTTTCTTGGAGCATAGAGTGCTGAACTGAGGTCAAGCAGAAAGAAGTAAAGCTCACAATCTGAGTTCACCTAATATTACAAAGGGCTCAAATGGTACGCTGGTGCAGAACATCCCCTACCCATTGCATCTTCAGTGGGAGTTCAGCATGTGGAGTGGCTATGAGATCACACCCAGGGATTCCCAGATTTGAATGGCCTGTTCCAAAGTCCACTGAAGTCAATGGAAGTCTTGCTGCCAACTACAGTGCAGCTTGGATCAGTCATTAGAGATCAGTAGAAACTGTGAGGCTCTTTTTCCATGAAACTGGGAGAAGCTTTCTGCATTCTCTCCCCATCAGACTGATTGATGTATTGTTATGGGCCCAATCTTGAGACACAAATCCCTTTTTCCCCATGCGACTGACCGTACTCTTAGGAGTTGTTCTAGTGAGGACAACTGAAGTCAGGTAAGTAGTTATGTGTAGAGGCACTGCTAGGTGTTGTGACAGTCTAGGTCACTGCCCCACAGTGGAGAGAGTGTGCTTAAAGTGGTAAGCCTCCCGAAACTGTCCAGCCATTAGTTGGCAAGGATGTTGGGGTGCCCAGAAAGGAGCCTCCCCTACATATTTCTCAAAATGGTCACCACTCTGGATGATGCTGTATGATGGCCCAGTCAGTTAACATTACTCACTTGAGCGACGGAAGAGGCCTTAGGACAGTACTAGCCTAAGGATCAGGAAACATTACCGATCTCTGTAAAGCTGCAACATTTTTTCCTTCAGCAATTGTGACCGTGTAAAGGAGCTAACTTGCAAACTTACTAGGCTACAACTGCTTGAAGCATGGGGCATCATCTGAAAAGGAAATATTGTTTCCACACACATCTCAGCTCCCACATAACTTTACATAGGCTGTCAATCGCTATACTTACTGCAATGCAGCCAGCTGTAAAATCTCAGCTAGAGACTCTCACACTTCATCTACCTTTCATATTAACATTTGAAAAGGTCAGTTTTTGGGGAGGATGGAAATCTGACAAGATAGGAGTGTGTCTGAGAATCATTCAATAGGCCTCTAACTGAACAAGATGCAGAAGCAATGAGGAGGAGAGAGAATCTCTTTGAATTTGAGCTGATTGGTAATTTTGAAGAAAGCCAGTTCGCCTCTTTCAATGACCATTAGTTACCCCCAGAAGTTTAATTTTTTTTCAGGAAATGCTGTTCACCCATCCCTAGAGGAGATGTTAAATTCTCCCTTGGGTGAAGGTGAATGCCAAGGTCCTCTAACCACTGGAAATTTTCCCTCCCAGGTTCTAGCTTTGGAGCAGAACTGATCTAACTCAGACTTTCTGGCTCAAAGGAAATTTCAGAATGAATTTCTGCAAAATTTCAGTTTCATTAACATTTTGTTGCATAATTGTATTTTAGATTTTGGACTCTCTTTGAAATTAGTTTGCATTTTATTGTATACAGTAATTCCTCATTTAACACTATAGATGCGTTTCTGAAAATATTCATGCTAAGCGAAAACGTGCTATGCGGGGTCAATTTTCCCATTAAAAATAATGGAAAAGGTGGGGGTTCCATTTCAGGTGGTGGTGGCAAAGTCCATTTTTTTGTTGGTGCTGGGTTGTCAACATCCACGTTAGATATCTAGCAACACAAGAAAACTAGCAACACAAGTTGCCACGGATTGTTAAAACACAAAGATAAACACGTGAGTGAGCGGCAGAGTGCTGTGACACGTGTATTCATCCGCTCATGCGTATTACCACAGTTTTCACCAACTTATATCGTCACATGAAGTAGTCCACCACTTGATTATTTTCGTGTTATTTCGGGGATGGTCGTGTTATTCGAAAAATGTTTCCTAAAAAAAAATCGTGCTATTGCGAAAACGTGTTAAGTGGGCACGTGTTAAACGAGTAATTACTGTATTATGGTTTTCATTTTAGAAAATTGCATTAAATATTAATATTTTATAATTTAAATTTATAACATTCACAACTATTCTTCTGATGCTATTATAATGTAATACTTGAATATTCTATTATTTTTATTTTTAAAAAATATTAAGGGCAGCTGCTACATCGAGGTGGGCAAATATCGGCACACAGGCTGGATCCAGGGTTACCCCCTGGTGGGTGCCACCGCTATATTTACCTGTCTCTCCTCAGGTGCAGGTGATTGCAGCTCTTGTTGGGTTCAGATCATCATTCCCAGCCACTGGGAGCTGCAGGCAGAGGCACAAACCGGGGCTATGTCTAGACTGCAAGCTTATTTCAAGAGAGAGTGTCCACACTGCAAAAGTGCAACAAAATAGTGATTTGCTATTTTGAAAGATAGTGTCCACGCGGATTGGACACTCTCTCGTATTTACAACCACCTGAACCAGTTCAGGCAGGGCATTAGGTCAGCAGCTGCTTCCGGGTGGTGTTGCCTAAGGCTATCTGAAACACGTGCTTAAAGGGACTCCCCAGACAGCCGTTTCTCAGCTTCTGCTGCTTGCTTGCCTACATCTCAGAGGGACAGCAAAGCTTTTGCAGTGTGTGCTCTGGTTGCCCAGCTTTTGGACACCACAGTACACTCTTTGCCATGGAGCCGGAGCTGCCTCTGGTCATGCGATAGGCCCACCCGGCCATGGTGCAGTTTCTACAGCAGTTTGTGCAGGCTGCCTTCATGGTCCTGCCTGAGCTTGACCTTGAGCTCATCAGTGAGACCCTCTGCCTGGCTGCAGGAGCAAGCCCCTTGAAACTGCATTGTCGGGGATGTGGCCTATATCCTCATGCCATGGCTCATGAAGCTGTACACCAGCCACCTGGACTCCAGCAGGGACTGATTCAGTGCCCACCTGATGCAGGTGGAATGCGCCTTCGGGTGCTTGAAGGTGCAGTTCAGCTGCCTCCTGACCCACCTTGATATGGGGGAGCACAACATCCCCCAGGTGGTGTCAGCCTGTTGTGTTCTCCACAACATTGTGGAGAGCAAGGGAGAGGCCTTCCTACCAGGGTCGGGGGCAGAGGCCGGCCAGGAGGGAAGGGCCTTCGAACAGCCACGCACACCTGTCATCTGCCATGTCCATCACGTGGGGATGCGAATTGAGGAGGCCCTGAAGGAGAGTTTCTCTCAAGGACCCCAGTAACTCTCCCCAGGGCCTTCCCCCAGGGGCCTGTGCCTTGCCCTCCTATGCCTTTCCCAACCCCTGTAAACTCAGTAAAAATGATGGTTTTGTTTTCAAAACAACTTTGTATTAATTTTATTAAAAAAAAAACTGGGGAGGAGGGGGGGCTGAAAACCTGGATCGGGGAGGGAGGTGTGGAGCTCAGGGCTGGGAGTGGTGTGTGGTGCAGCTGGAGGTTCCTCCTCGGGTCCAGGGACCTCAGCAACCTCAGGGGGAGAGGGGGTTGGGACAACGGGGATAGGCAGGAGGGTGGCTGGAGTAGGGTCAGGCATGGCAGGGGGACCTGCATAGGTAGGGCGGGGGGGGGGGGAACAGGGGACGATCAGGGAGAGGAGCTGGGTGTGCTATCATCTCCTGGATGGTGGCACACATGTTTTGGCACTGCTGCACCACCTCAGCCTACATTTGGATCCACCATTGAGTGTCCTTCTGGACCTTGTGGGCCAGGGTCTGTTGCATGTCCCAGAGGACAGCCATGTACTCCCTCATTAGGTCCTCTTGGACCCTCCAGCACTTGCAGCTCCCCCGGGGTCGGGCAGCTGGCTCTGCTAGTGGTGATCACCCCTCAGTCACAGCTGGTCCTTTTGTGGAAAATAAAGAGGGAGAGGTGGTCAGGCAGCCATGCAGACACTATCCCTGAGCCCTTTCCTTCCTCTGTGAGCTGCAAGCAACAGTCCTCAGGCCAGAGGATGGTGATGTCCCAGGAGCAAGGCCATGTGTGGGCTGGCCAGCGGGCTGTGCCTCACAGGGGCCCCAAGGTGCCCAGGGGACCATACTTCCTGCCCCTCCCTCCGTCCCTTGGACAAGCAGGCAATGGAAGTGTATGGCCACACTAGGATCCCATGGGCGGGAGAGGGGCCTGGAGCAGCCTAGCCTTCCATGGGAGCCACACACACACCTGCGCCTGGTAGCACTGTCCGTGAGAGCAGGTGGTGCCTTGAGCATGCAGGCATGCCTGAGTCCTCAGTCTCTGCACAGCCGTGCATGTGCCCTTGTCCCCAGCCTGCTTCCAGTGGTGGCTAGTGGTGGGAGGGCGTCCCCCTAGGGGTCAGACGTGTGTGTGCCATCCCCAGAGCCTGTGAGCAGGAGCCTGGGAGTGCTCTGGGGCTGCCTCTTGGGTTGGCGTGTTGCAGACTGCCACTGCATGTGCTTCCATGTGCAAGGACTGCAGCACGATGTCCAGGCCAAGAAAGCCAAGTGATGCTCGCACCCCATCCCCTCAGCACCAGCCTCCTGCACCCGGTGTGTGTGAAAAACTAAGAACATTCACCTGATCAGGGCCGGCTTTAGGCCGATTCCCCCGAATCAGGCCCCACGCCTAAGAGGGGGGCTCCGTGCCTAAGAGGAACCCGCTCCTGGGTGCATGGTGCATGCACGGTGCCTCAGGCCCTGCGAATCAGGCCCCGCACTTCCTGAAGCCGGCCCTGCACCTGATGATTACTCCCCAGCCTCAGAGGATGCCTGGGAGACATCCAGGCCCTGGGGTACCGGCTCCAAGGTGAGGGTAACAGTGCTGGACTTCTCCTCCTCCTCCTCCAGCTCCTCATTGTCCTCCTCCTCCTCCTCCTGGCCTGGGAGCCCCAAGTCCATGACCAGGGTTGGGGAAGGGTCTGCCCCAGGCCGCAGGATGCGGTGGAGCTCTGTGTAGTAGGGGCAGGAGTGGGGTCCTTCCTCTGGAGCGAGAGCTGCATTCCCTTGCCCTGGCATACCCCTGCCGGAGCTCTTTAACCATGCTCCTTACTTGCTTGAGGCTCCTGGGGTGGCCCTTTGCAGCCAGGGCCTCGGCCATCTGGCTGTATATGTTGGGGTTCCTGCCCTTGGAGCACAGATCCTTCAGGGTCTCCTCTTTGCCCCAGATGATAAGAGGGCCAGGATCTCTGCCCCAGACCAGGATGGCTCATGCCTTTTTGTGCCCCTGGCTGGGTCCTGGAAGCCCTGTGCATGCTCCCTGTGCAGGCCAGTGGGTTCTCAGGGGGCTTGAGGCTGGGCCATGGGTCCAGGTAAGTGTGGCAGTGAGGTGAAGCTCCCAAGGCCAGCTTCCTTCCACAAGGCTTGTCCCGGGTGTCTGCGGCTTTAAGAGCTGGCAGGAGACAGGAACTATAGAGTTGTGATGAGTTTGGACAGAGTGGCCACCAGGGCACCTGTGTTATTTCCTGGAGGCCTCTTTTTTTGACAGAATTCCTACTTCTGTGTCCACACACGCCTTTTTCCAAAAAAGCTTTTCTTGAAAAGATATTCTCTCATAGAAAGAGGTTTACTGCTGTTGGAAAAACCCTTCCGTTCTTTCAACTTTTTGTCAAAATAACACAATAGTAGCGTGGACACAAATATTGTTTTTCCAGAATAATGCCCGTTAGTCCAGAAAAATGCTGCAGTGTAGGCATACCCCTGGGACACCACTTCCCACAGCAGCTCCAATAGGTTGGGAATGGCTATCCACATCCAACAAGAGCTGCACTCGCCTGTACCTGTGGAGGCACAGGTAAGTATAGAGGCAGCAACATGCCAGGGGCTAACACTGATGAACCACTGCCATTTTATTGCCCATCACTGTGCTAAATAGTACAGGCTGAAGCATCTTTTCTAGATCAAGTGTGTCCTGTTTGTGTTGTAATAAAACAGTTTCAGACTTTGTGTGTCATATTACATACCCCCACTACTAGTGACAGGTCAAGTGATAATGTAAAAATAAAATATTAAAATGATAAAACCCATACAATTTTAAAGGAAATTTTTGACATTCTAAAATTACATTGCAAATTTTTCTGAAACTAAAGAAAATGTTTTGAAATATTTTTCCCTGGGAATTTTTGAAAAAAAAAAGACACATTTTTCTAAATTTTTCAATATTGACAAGAGGCGTTTTCTCTTAAAAATTGTTTTGCTAAAAATTTGTCTTCCTAAGGCAGGCATAATATGGGCAAGCCTCCTTACAATGAAAGTAAAAAAGTCTTTCATTTTTTGTTTTCAAACTTGTATCTCACTTCTGTCAGTGTTGAAGTTAGAAGATCAGATATGTTCATCCAAGAGCCATGTTACGTATTGCTGAGTTGGGAGAAATATTCAAGGAATACTTCAAAGAGGGATGGGTGAGGAGAACAGTTACCATAATTAAGCTTTGGGAATAAAATTCAGGACAACTTCTTGGCCTAATCAAACTGAATTAATTCATGATTCAGGATAAATGCATCTTTGTAAATCTTGACACTGACCTCCTGGATGATACCCCTTCTACTCCTCAAGACTTTATTTCCATGGTCCACCATCTTGTACCATTCACTCTATCCATTCAGAATAGATATAGTATGTCAATTTCCACCCCACCATCAGTCTCAGTCTGGACTAATCTACACAACAAATCCTCTTCCTGGACACTACAGGGAAAATAAGTGATGATCACATAAACACAACTCTATACCGGAAACCTACTGACCCCTATACTTACTTACATGCCTCCAGCTTTCATCCAGCACACATCAGATGATTCATTATCTACAGCCAAGCCCTATGATGAAACTGTATTGTTCCAATCCGTCAAACACCTACAGGATCTCTATCAAGTATTCTTAAAACTACAATACCCACCTAGGGAAATGAAGAAACAGATTGACAATGCTGGGGGGGTATCCAGAAGTTACCTGCTATGGGAGAGACCCAACAAAGAAAGCAACAGAATGCCTAACAATTACCTAACAGCCGTCAGCTAAACAAGATGGACAGGTCACACAGACATATGGTTTCCAAAAAGCTAAAATAGCAGCAAGATAGCTCATAGCCAGTAAAGAAGCCAACTGTAGTTAATCTAAACGTAATAGAATTTGTCCACTATGCATGGTACAAGCCAAAAAAATCACAGGGTGCTGTTCAGCACTGCACCTGAGTAAAAGACTGACATCAGTCAAGATATTTTGCTAGTCAGGAATGTGCAGCTGGACTGGAAGACTGTCTTCATCTTATTTGTAAACCCACCTGCCTGCAGCAGTCTGAACCATCCAGGCAACCCACTAAACCAGGTTCTATGCTGACCCAGATCTTTCTGAAAGTGCCTGTTCAGAGACAGCAACAATGAAGTTGGCTGTTATCTTTAAAGACAATAGACCTGATTCTAGTTTCATGCTGGCCCAGGCTGCTACCCATGGCTCCCCTTGGCTGGAAACGGCGGACCAGAATCAATGGGAGCCATGAGGCTCCATAGCTATAGATCCTTTAGGCAAATAAAGCAGTGCAGGTCCACAAGCAGCTTTCACAAAGTAGGCCCGCGAAACTCTTTGAAAAACATTGATCTAGACTATCCTTGACAGGTGTTTGTCTAACGTGTTCTTAAAAATCTCCAATGATGGAGATTCCACAACCAACATAGGCAGTTTACTCCAATGCTTAAACACCCTGACAGTTAGGAAGTTTCTCTTAATGTCCAACCTAAACCTCCCTTGCTGCAGTTTAAGCCCATTGCTTCTTGTCCTATCCTCAAAGATTAAAAAGAACAATTTTCTCTCTCCTCCTTTTAACAAACTTTTAGGCACTTCAAAGCTATTACAGTAAAACTCCAATTGTCCGACATCCAGTGGTCCAGCACTCCCAATAGTCCAGCACCAACTGGAACCCCGAAGTGCTCTGGCCAGCCGGACAATTGGAGCTGCTTCCCCAAGTCCACTGCTGCCGCTGCTGAAACTGACTAGCTGCGGACCTGGGGAAGCAGTGCAGAGCAGAGCAGCTGGGGTGCTGCCAGGTTGGTCCCGCAGCGCTGCCCCTCACCAGCACCCGGTTCGCCCCATGCCATGCCGTTCCCTGCCCGACCTCCCCTCCGCCCCCAGACCCGTTACAGCCCCCCTGCCGGAATATCTCCTGATACTCCGGCATATCCGATAATCCTGCACCCGCTGGGTCCCAAAGGTGCCGGATTATCGGAAGTCTGCTGTATCACGTCCCCTCTCAGTCTTCTCTTTTCCACACTAAACAAACCTAGTTCTCTTAGTTCTCTTCCCTCAAAGGTTATGTTTTCTAGATCTTTCATCATTTTTGTTACTCTTCTCTGGACTTTCTCCGATTTGTCCACATCTTTCCTGAAATGTGGCACCCAGAAATGGACACAACAGTCCAGTTGAGGCCTAAACAGTGCACAGCAGAGCAGAAGAATAACTTCTTGTGTCTTTCTTACAACACTCCTGTTAATACATCCCAGAATGATATTTGCTTTTTTGTATCAGTGTTATACTGTTGACTCAATTACCCTTGTGGTCCACTATGACCCCCAGATCCCTTTCCACAGTACTCCTTCCTAGGCAGCCATTTCCCATTTAGTATGTGTGCAACTGATTGTTCCTTTGTAAGTGGAGCACTTTGCATTTGTCCTTATTGGATTTTATGCTATTTACCTCAGACCATTTCTCCAGTTTGTCCAGATCATTTTGAATTTTAATCCTACCCTCCAAAGCACATCGCTGTACAACTAGATTAAGAGAAATCAGAAACGGGTGTTGTATATCCTATAATAATGAAAATAAATTCAACACTGACTTAATTTAGCTGCCTAAGATTTTTCAAAGCCAGGCAATGACAGTGAAAACTTGGTTTAGTGCAGAGTGAAATGGTGCTGCCTCACTCAGAGCAAATAGCGCCATTTCCTTCAGCTGAACTACCTGCACAGTGAGGTATTAATTACCATGGGAGAGTGAGGTACCACTTAGCCTTTTTTTTTTCCACTGGGTGTAACTGCCTTGTAGATGCATGAAATAAAGGTCTCTTAATGGGATTTATGTATTTATTATTTTTCAAATGTGCTCTGTTGGCATTTAAAATGTGGCTCTCCTGGACATTTCCCCATCGAGATATTAGAACCAGGTTTTCAGAAGTATTTAGGCTTCTAAAGAAGCAGATTTTTAAAAAATACCTAAGCATGTCAGGCATCTAATTCCCTAATTGATTTTAATAGTTTAGGTGCTTTAATATGCAGATAGACACCTAATACCTTTGAAAATTTGACCTTTACTGCCCATATTTTGAGTGTGTGTGGGAGGGAGGGGAACATACTTTGCTTCCTCCTCAGGTCTACACTGGCCGTTGCTGTCCCTAGAGGTGCCTGGGACAACCCCCCCACTGCCCCACCACATCTTCACTCCATCGCTTTCTCCAAGTCCCCCGTTGCCTCTTCACACCCCTGCACCACGTCCTTCCACCCCCATTGCACCTTTTCCCCAAAGGATGCACCATGCCTCGGGGGATTACTGGGGGTGCCAGGTGCTGGCAGCAGGGTTTGGGCCCCACCCCTGCATTCACTCTGGCAGCAGGAAGCAGAGTGACCCGGCTCTAGCCCACTCCTCTTCCTATAGCTCCCATCGCTGTTGGTGAGTGCAGGCCTGGCCCCTGCTGCTGACACCAGGCCTTCTGGTAGTTCCTTGGGCCCTCCAAAGACCCAGGGAAGCCCCCCTGAACCGTCGTATGGATGGGTCGGTTCTGACAGTGGCCACAAGTAGTGGAATGGTGGCCTTTCCAGATATGGTCCTTGCTCTCTATGGCTCTTTGCCTCACCTTCTCCCTCTAAGTGTGTCTGAAAATGTCTACACAGCAGCGTTACTGTGGAATAACACACGTTATTCCGAAATAACAAAGAGCATGTCTACACTACAAGCCTTTATTTCAAAATAATGGTGAGCTGGAGGACTTCTTACTCCGATTCCTGTAACCCTCATTTCACAAGTAGTAAGGAAAGTTGAAGGAAGAATGTTCTTCCTTCAACTTCCTGCTGTGTAGACTCGGGATGTTAGCGTCTAGTCGACTAACTGATAAACAGGAGCTTATTGATTAGCACTATCGACTAGTTGCTTCCCCCAGATGCCTCTCTGCATTGCAAAAGCCCAGGGAAGCTGGTGCGCAAAGGTGCTAGCTCAGCCCCTGCTCTGTGGGTCTTTTTTTGAAAAAAACGTCCCCTGCGTCTAGACTGCTGCCATGTTCTTTCGAAAGTAAATCGAAAGAACGTGGCAGTTTTTTCGACCACGGAAAACCTTGTTTTACGAGGAAGAATGCCTTTTTTCGAAAATGCTCTTTTGAAAAAAGGCGCTATGTAATGCAAACTGTGCTTTTTCAAAAGTACTGGTTGTAGTCTAGATGCTCTTTTTTTAAAAAGGCTTGCAGTCTAGACATAGCCTAATTGTTTAGCAGTAATCTAACTGATTTTGGTTTTAAAGCAGGCATGAACTCCAGGTTTCAAAGCTGGATCCAGACTTCGGCTTACTTTGATCCAGCCCGCAGCAAGTGGAGTCCTGCAGGGCTGTACTGTAAATGAAGCACGGGTGCCCGGAATGCTGAGTGTGAATGAAGTGAGGTGAGTGTCTTGTTGTTTTGTTTTGTTTTGTTTTTGTTTTGCTTGTCAGTTCAGGGCCAGATCAGTGAGGTTTTTGTGTGTGTGGCCCCTGACTGATTTTTCTGTGGGTCAGTGGCCCCCGTCCAAAAAATTTTTCTCCACTCCTGTTTTAAAGAAACAATCCTCATGCAGGAGTTGCTTTGGTATTGCCCCATCCACAATGCAAATGCTTTCAGAATCTTCCCCAATAATTGAAATAATGCTTTTAATTATACATGCATTTTACTACATCTTACAATAAGACAGCTAAGTCCCTGTGGCAAAAGTAACCTCTAGTATAATCAGCAAGCAGACAGAGAAGCAGCTTTTCACAGTGACAGCTGCCTAGCCGACATACCTAGTTCTGCACTGAAAGAGGATGTTGTTATAGGCATCAGCTATGAAGGGCCAAATGCCCCATCCTGAAATGCAGCTTGGAGCTGACCCCCCCCCACTCATCTTAGAGCTCAAAATTGATTAGTTTCAGATTTTGAAGTTTTCCTATGGGTTTCTGATTAGTGGATAACTGTGGTCCAGTGGATAAGGCAGAAGAGTGGGAGCCATAAGACTTGACTTGTTTCCTATCTCTACCATTGACTATGATCATAGGTAAGCCAATTAGAATATGTGTGTCTCAGTTTCCCCATCCCTCATTACCCCAAATGTTACATAGGGTGAAATCCTGGTCCCATTGAAATCAATGACAAAATTTCCATTTATGTCAATGTGGTCAAGATTTCACACCTAATCTCCTTTATAGAGTGCTTTGAGATCTGTGGATGAAAACCACCACACACACAGACACATGAGCATATAAGGTACATTATAAAGGTAAATAACCCCAGACATACAATAATTAATGAGTAACTATATAATCAAGTTGAGAATAGTAAAGCCATGGCTAATATTTCTAATAAGTCTAAACCTACTTCCAGCTAGTGATTCTTGAAATCACCAATCATATATACTAAACAGGACTGAAAAAACACCACCCATAATAGAGTTTTGTCTTTGATGAATAGTAATGGTCTTAAGATTTGCAAAGCTAAACCACAGTGTTTTAAATCAAACATATGTGAGGATAGTAAAAACATACTAATCAGATACATTAAATGAGCAACCTTATTAACCCCCCAGCTCAACCCCTCTCAAGTTTTAAAAAAATTGCTATTCCTATAAGTGTTGGAAAGTTACTTCTTTGACAATGCATTATAATGAGAAATTGTATTCATTAGAACTAATACACACACACACACACACAATTTCTTAATGTACGTTCTCCTTTTCATGGTTTAGGTTTGGATTATTTGTACAACCCTTCTTAAAACATCCTCAGTAATGTTGGCACTACCCAGTCTCTTTGTGACAGCTCATACAAAGACAAATTGCAAATGAGTAACATTTTGTGCCTAGCACCCAATGTCATGGTGATGGCACATGACATTCTATTACGATGTAAATGCAACGTGATCCAAATAGCATATAATATATTAAACATTTTATGTGTGTAAAAATGATCCCAATAACAAAAGATAGAGGATATAAATACATTTGTTGTGATCTTAATGATATACAATTTAAATGTCACATTTGCTGGAAAATTAGAGTCTGAAGACAGTGACCTTTGCATGGTGCCCAAATCATCCTCGGGCACATTACTTCTATATGCATTTATTAGTGAATTGCATTAGCTACATCATTGGAACAATATAAGCCCATCATCTATTTTTAAATATATTATACAAAATGATGGGGTCCAAGTATTATGCCACAGGAACAGCATATAATCTACAAGCAATGCAATTTATCAATATGCATGACAATCCAATTAGAGAGAAAGAGAAATACCTTGCACCCTAACAGCCGTGAGCACTTGAGACACATTGATCCTGAGCATGGCATGGTTCACTGTCCTCCCAGTCTGATGAAATCAAATCAGATATAATGAGCAGTTTAACAAATTCTTTTACTCAGTTTATTCTGCCGGGTTCACAGGGACAAATGCTTTGTTCCTGTGCAATCACATATGGCTAGGTTGTATGCTGAGTCTGTCTACAGGAACAAAATAGGGATATTAAATTTCGATTAACTGGCTAATTGAATAGTCGATGCAATTTGCATTGACTATTCGATTAGTTGATAAGTGTGCCTCTGCCTTTGAAGTGTAGCAACAGCCCTACAACGGGGCTGTTGCTACACTTCAAAGGCGAAAGCACTGTGGGGAGCACAGGGCCAGCGGGGGACTCAAGCAGTCCCCTGCTGGCCCTGTGCTCCCTGCAGCATTTCAAAGTGGCAGTGCCGCATGGAGAGTGGGATCAGCTGGGGACTCAGAGTCCCCACCTGACCCTGGGCTCCATGCGGCACTACCACTTTGAAACACCAGGGGGAGCCCAGCATCAGGCTCCATGCGGTGTTTCAAAGAGGCAGCACTGCAAGGAGCCCGGGGTCAGCGCTGCTACTTTGAAACACCATCTGTAGCCCAGGGCCAGCTGGGAGTCCAGTCCCCAGCTGGCCCTGGGCTGCACATGAAGTTTCAAAGTGTCAGTGCCGCGTGGAGCCCAGGGTCTGTCCCTGGGCTCCACACAGCCCTGCCGCTTTGAAGCACCCTCTCATCTTTCCCTTACCCTTGCTGCCTCTTTCTGATAAAGTCAGCAAGAGGGTGGGGGGGAGCAACTAATTGACTAGAGGGTCGACTATCTGATAAGCAAATGCTTATCGGATAGTCAACTAGTCATTGACATCCCTAGAACAAAGGCAGAGAGGGGGACAAACCCTCAGCTCACAGCGTGGCAGCAGACCCACTTTTTACCCACACGTGCAGTCTTCCTACTGTAGAATCCCACCTGATCAGTGTGTTCTCCCCTCAGAAGGGAGAGTGGCCAGTGGCTACACACAGACATGGAATCATTCATTGACCTGACCTTCTTCATCAGTGTGTTCATTTGAGAGCCCCACAATTCACAGGGCATCAGATCAGTGGGTGGTGGCTGAACTGCTGGCTTGGGGAGACTCGCTCCCTCAGCCCTGACCCTTCCATGCCCATCAGAGCCCAGCCCCCCATTGTGGCTGCTGGCCCCTACTCCTTGCCCCCACCCCACATTGTATCCACTGGCCCCTACAGGCTAGAGCCACCCCTACCACTCCCCTGGAGCACTGGGGAGCCAGGCAGCGCAACTCTAGCTCCTCGGCCCTGGAGCACAGGGAGACCGGATAGTATGGCCCCTGCCTTGTCTGCCCTAGAGAGCAGGGAGGACAATCTATGTGGTCCCAGCCCCAGCTCTGGATACCCAGGCAGTGCAATTCCAGGCCCCCAAGTTGTGGAGGATGGGGTTGCTGGGCAGTGTGCCCCAACTCCTACACCCAAATTCCTTCTTAGCTGTGAGGTCACAGAGCTGCCTAGCAAGCCCTGTGCTTTGGGCTCTGCCCGTTGGATCGGTGTGGAGGGGGCGCTTGCTAGTGCTTCCTCTAAGCTGTTTGCTTGTGCAGCCACACAGGGGAGATTCTAATGCCACTCAGCTGATTAGCAGAGTGCCCACAGCTGGGTTTTGTGTTTCTGTTGGTGGTGCACATTCACACATGCCTCAGTGCACATAAAAATTTATTCTGCACATGGATGGAAAAAATCTGCACATGGATAGAAAAGATTAGAGGGAACATTGGCGCCTTGCCTCTGGCCACAGCTGCTCTGTGCTGGGACCCAAGGAGGTGACGCCTCTCCCTCGGCCATGGCTCTCTGGCACCAACTCAGAGCTGCCCCAGACCTGCCACTACAGGGGGACAGGTGCCCCTTCCATGGCCCCCACCCAGCCTAACCTGGATATGCCCTGGCTGGCACCCCCAGCTGTGCCCACTGTAGCTGTCACACCACCTCTTACTTGGCCCCAGTCTGTGTGGTGAAAGAGGGTTGGAATAGTCCTCTCTCCCCAGGGCACCTGCATACTGAATCCCTTAACCACACCCCCACTCCAGAGCCTGCACCCCCCAGCCAGAGCCCTGGCACCGCAAGCCTGTCCCAGCCCTGAGTCCATTATTCACCCGCCCACCCAACCCCCCCCGAAACATCCTCCCCAGCCAGAGCCCTTACACTCCTGCACTGTAACCCTCAGCCTCAGGCCTGAGTCCCCTCCCGCACTCAGAACTCTAAGGCCCCACCCCCACCAGTGTTATGAGCACCAGTGTGCACTTTGAAGGCGATATTTCATACATCACGTCCATGTTGATGCACATAACAAAATTCATTTTGCCAAGGGGTGGGGAAAATTACAGGGAACACTGCCTGCGACCCTGGAGCAAGGGCAGGCCGGGCAGCACGGCCCCAGCTCCCCTTCCCTGAGTGCAGAGGGGCCAAGTAGCACTGCCCCAGCCACCACTGGCCCTGACCCCAGAGTGAGGGGAGGCTGGACAGTGCAGTTTCAGCCTTCCTGGCCCCAGAGCATGGAAGGCGGGGCAGCCAGCCACAGACAGAGAGCCCTTCAATAGCAGAAAAAGGGGACTGAGAGTGGAGTGTGGGCAGGCCACACCTGGCTATTTGGGGAAGCTTAGCCTTCCCCTGCCCATGGTCAGACTGGGTGGGGCTAGTCTGATCCAGCACCAAGGAAGACTGAAAAGACTGGGAGCTGGAGCTGATCTCACTGTGCTATACTTCCAGTGGAATGAACAGCAGTCTGGAGGAATGGGCCTCTGATCCCGACTTCAACCATTCTATGAGACTGGGCCAAAGATACTACATGTCTCCAAAATGGATCCTCTCCTTTCCTCCCAACTTCTATGCTTTGCTCTACATGCCAGTGGGCTGCTGTACAGGAGGGGATGAGGAAAAAAGTTATCCAATATAAATAAATGTTTTTGTCTTATTTAACGAAATAAAAGTGAAAGGGCTTAATCGGTGAGGCTTAGTTTCTTACTACTAGCCATTTTGATTATACAGCAGCATCAAGGATAGTCTGCTTTGCAAATAAGTGACCCATATAAATAAGCATTCCATACATTCTGCCTGAGACAACAAAATAAGAAAAACAACATGAAGATGAAAACACTCCACATCCTGTGTACCCACTGTTGCTACTAACAATTGAATATCTGAACAACTTTCATCTCAGGTCTGAGGGGATGGACTATTCATAGAGCCCCATCAAATTTGTAGTCAAGTTTGGTCAATTTCATGATCACAGGATTTTAAAAATCATAAATGCCAGAGTTGCAGATACTGAAATCATACATTTTATGGTGTTATCACTGGGCAACTCCAACCAAATGGAGTTATGGGAGGGGGTCACAAGCTATTGTAACGGAGTCACGGTATAGTCACCCTTACTTCTGCACTATTGCTGGCAGCTGAGCTGCCTTTACAGCAGGGCATTTGCAATCCCCCCCTCCTGCCCCAGCTAACTCAAGGCCCCTTTATTCTCTCAGTGCTGGGCCTGGAACTGGGGAGAGGCAGGGCTAGACATACACCAGGCTCCTGCAGCTAGTCATGGAGGCTATTGAGGGATAGAACTACTTTTTCCTCTGCAGGAGCCACTCTTGAGGTTGGGTCAGACCCACATCCAGGAACCTCCCCTGGCTGTAGGAAGGTCTGCAGCTGCTGGTTGGGAGCCCAACTCTGAAAGCAGTCCCACTGCCAGCAGCAGTGCAGAAATAAGGGTGGGATGGTACAGTATTGCCACTTTTACTTCTCCACTGCTGCTGGCTGCAGCACTGCCTTCAGAGCTGGGTGGCCAGCCAGCATCCATCACTCTCCAGCTGCCCATTTCTGATGGCAGCGTAGAAGGAAAGGTCGGAACACAACCCCCAACAATAGCCTTGTTACCCTCACAACCATCTTTTGGAATGGGATGCCCTGTTTGAGAAACACTGGCCTTCCCCTGTGAAATCTGTATAGTATAGGGTAAAAGTATAAAAAAAGATCAGAATTCATGAGAAGAGACCAGTTTTAACAGTCCATGAAATGTTTTGCATAGCTGTGAATTTGATAGGGCTCTAACTACGCACAGAATACTACCTTTAGAGTGAAGGGATTTTTGTGTGTGGTAAAATGAAACTAAAAGAAAGAACTATTAAAATATAGAACTCTGTTTAAGCAAGTGCTGTATCTTTCCTTTATAGCTTGCATCGTATCTATGAATTTATAAATAGTGATAGTGTAAAGGAATGTGATTTAGATATTTAGGGGCGTGCATATTTTAGGCCATGTACAATTCTTGAGCTCCTAACAATATCAAGGCTCCTAACAACATCAATAAAAGCTAAGTGCCTGGGTCAAGTGTGATACATGGCTGTAAGATTATTATATATGTATTTCTATGGCATGTATATGACTAATTTCATCTAGTCCAGGAAGTTTCAAATATCCCATTAATGGTTTAAATGTGTTCTTATTCTGCTTTTTCTTAATATGTCCCTAAAGTATGATTTATGAATGCCAGTTTTGCATTGTCCCTGCATTTCCGATAATTAAAGGTTCTGTTAGCCATGCTTCTGTGAGGCATAAAAGTTCTGTATAATCAAGGAAAGGGAATGACTTATTAACTATTAAAGTTGTGAGGGGATTTGTTCTTTCTTTAGTGTGAGGAAGATTTACTTCTATGACTCCCATTATCATTAATGTTTTTCCTGCACAATTTGCCCATGGAGAATACAGAGTAAGGAGAATATGGGCCAGGCCCACACTTGGTATAAACTGGTATAGTTCCATTAAAATCAATAGAGAAATCCCACCTTAAATCATCTGAAAATCCATGGAATTCTGCTTATGGTGGGCAAGCTAACTACCCAGCATGGGAATGTTTATACCACATCATGCACAGGATTTCACATGGCCTGCTTGAATCCCTAACAATTCTGTGTGCCCTCATCCATCTTCTGCTTGCAGAGCAGGTAAGAGGCATGTTCAAGATCAAAATGAAGATACTTCCAATGCTAGAATTCATGGTTTAGAATCTAGCATTTAATTCATCTTGACCAGGAGAACTTTCCTGGTGCCATTATTTTTAATGGATGTTTGAAGTCAGAGGTACTCTAAGACCCCCTATAATTTTTTAAAATGCATGTGCATGGATCTCCAACCCCATATCATAACCCAGGAACCTCTGCAACTAGAGAACTGGTAGTTTGTCTCAGCTGTCTTTACTGAATAGGTGTTTGTTTTATAATTACTTGAAAGGGCATGTTGTTGTTTAAATGGCAGACTTGGAAAATATCCTTTGATAATGGATTCTTTACCAAGAACTATTGAGTATGTATGAAATAATGTTGTCCTAATTTTGGTTCTTGCTGTGTTTGAATCCTATATATGCCTGTCTTATAGAACTGGCTTAAACCAAAAATAGAGGATTGTGACATCTACAGACTTCTTGATTATGTGCTAAAAAAATCACCTCAATATATCATCCCAGATTAATTTAATGCCACCACCAGAGCCACCCTTATTACCACTTTAATTGAAAAGAGAAAGGAAAAACTTAGCAACCAGCAGAGAGGCTGCTTTAAAAAAAGCATATGTACTCTAGGACCAGACAGTCTCTTTAAAATATTGTGTCTAGAAAGCTTCATTATGTTGAGTTCTCATGCAGTCCTGGAAGGAGGACAGCTAGGTTTTACATTTACAGAATGCCAGGGGATGTTTGGAATGCAGCCTATGCAACTTTTCAGGGGTAAAATAAATAGAGCGAATACAATTAAAAAAGGTTAACTTGTACCTAGACTTCAGAGAGTGTGGCATTTGTTTTATTTTTAATTAGAACTTTCTGAAACCACAACAGTTTAAAAAATATATATGGAGTGCTTTCTTTGTTGATGTTGCTCAACCACTTATGTTTTCACTGTGCTGCTAGAACAGCTAGAAGACAATTAGAGGCTATTTTTAGAATGGCTCACTCTGTAAAGCTGAAATTTGTAGGTTAGGCTTACCAGTTGCTAGCTTTCTCTAATACTTGATCTTCCTTTAATATTGTATTTCTAAATGGTCTGCCTCCATAAGAACCAAGATACAAAATCCATGTTGTATCTCTCAGTCTTTTAAAAATAATCTGATTTATCAAAAGCATCATTTAAAAGGCATCAAGTCAAATCACATACCTACAGAGATAAAAGAATGGAAAAACCCAGGAAAACATCACTGCTTTGGTTTGTTTTACCATACATCAGATCTGCTCTATGGCATTTAGTACTGTCTTATAATGTATAAGTCTCCGGAAAACAAATTAGTGTTGCTATACATTCAACCCCTTTCACTTCTTAAGAGTTTGCCTGGTTTGTCTTTCTTCTTTTTGAGTTCAGCAATTTAAAAAAATCTTGTCTGGCCATTTATTAGAAATAAAAGTGGTAGTGAGAAAGCAGAAACAGAAAACACTTTCCTAAATATAGAACAAAGCTTTGTTTACATGGCTGAACAGAGTGTCACTGCAACTAAAAGATGCAAATGGGACGTGGCAGCTTGTATGGATCTGCATATGGATGAGAATGCCCGGAAGAGACATAATAGTGATCCAGTCCCTCTGAGACTCACCTTTTGACATATTTTGCTCATTTTACAATACCACTGTAGGGGTGGGGAAGAAGCTGCAGTTAAAAGCAAAAAAGCTGCAAGAATGTGTATCCTATACCACCTGTCTTGGGGGGGGGGGGGGGGGAGCTATATGTGAGCAGACATGCAGGTATTCATGGTATGCTCTACAAAAACAGTTAGGAGTGTATTCTCTTATTTGGGCACTGGACCATAAGGGCCAAGCGTGGAAATCCTATGGACAGATTTGGTTTTTTAGCTGAAATTCTAGACAATCTTGATGTCTTAAAGAATTAGTACCCAACTATTCTGTATACTTATGCAGCTTTAGCACTTAATGCCAGAGTAAATTTTTATCTTGGAGTTTTAACTATGAAACCTGTGGAATTTGTGGAAGCACAGTCTCTAAACAAGAGTAAAGGGAGACAGTTTTGCTATGAGCAGACTTTAGTATTAGAGTATATGGCATAGCCTACCCTGAAACCTGCTCTGTTTTATTTTCTCAAAGCCTGCAAAACACATTTGGCACAGAGCAGTGCAAACATTATTCCACCAAGAATTAAAGCTTACCTGGAATCCCTTTCTAGGGGGGGAAAAAACCAGCTTCTTTTCCTGGTGCTATCTATGACAATTTTTCAAGTCAATACCTCTATCCAACAGCATACATAAATATAAGCACAAAGGGAAATCCATTTCTCCTGCAAAGAACCTGCATGGGCACAATGCCAAGTGTGAAAGCAGTGTGTAGTAGAAATCTACCACCCTCAATCCAGAATAAGGATGTGGGATGAAAGAGCAGCTCTCCGCCTAGTCCAAGGCTGTTACTGTGGCTTAATGAGCTGGAGCAGTAGCCACAGCACCTCCACATTGCTTCTACCAGACTGTTGAGTCACTGGACCTGCATAATCACAGACCCTATCCATCTTCCCCTGCTCTGTCCCTTGCTGTAATAACTGGGGCCTAACAGCCCACTTAATCATTAGTCTCATGAGTGAAAAGTGGGCAAAGCTTCATGAGCACACCTCTCCACACAGCAGCAGCCTGTATAGGAGTAGTATTGTTTATTATTTGTATTGCCATAGCACCTAGGAGCCCCAGTCGTGGACCAGGAACCCATTATCCTCAGCACTGTACAAACACAGAACAAAAAGTCAGTCCCTGCCTCAAACAGCTTGCAGTCTAATTCAGAGCCCCCCTTCCCAGGTGACATATTCAGGCAGTCCCGCACTGCTGCTATGCCTGTCACTCCTCCTCCAACTAGCCCCCCAAATGTATGCATTAGGTAGTTGTGAGGACCTTGCACTGAATTCCCATACAATGGGTGAATTTCACCCTTATTTAATAGTACACTCGGAGCTTTCCATTAAAAAAATTCTTTACAATTATTACATATTAGCTTCATTTTACAGAAGGGGAATCCAAGACGGAGGAAGTAGATGAAATTAGATTCCAGCAATTCCCTCCTCCTAAGCCTCATCAGTAGACCACACCTTTCTCCCAATTTACAAACATCCTTCTTGAAATAATAAAAACAGACTTTACATGGAATTATGTAACTTAAAAAGTTTGAAAAATGTATGTATTCAGCAACAGGTGGCAAATGGCAATTTCTATATTCCTACCAATACACTTACATTTCTTGACACAAGAGCATCATGTAACACAGTTATTGTCTCGACTGTGTGCGTGACAGACTATGTCTTGACTCCTACCCAAGAGATGTTGCTCTTCCCTCATTGGAAAGTCTCAGAAAGTAATTGAGAGGAAGTCAGGTGTCTCTGTTTTTCCTCTCTCTGAGATAGTGTGAATGTAACAATAGGAGGTGAGCTGCCTGTGTTTGCTCTTCCAGCAATAAGCAGGATGGCTCTTTTGTTTAATGAGCTTCTACCTTCTGCCTTATTTCTAGGGACTGTGCCTAGTTGTGCTATAGATTAATAAATAGACCGCAAGGTCATATAACAGTAGCATCCTCTCTCCTATATTATCAAAGTTATATTACAAAGCCTCATTTCTCCAAGCCCCCCTCATGCATTTCTATTCTCCCACCTCAATTAAAGCTAAAACAAAAGCTCCTGAAATGTTCCATCTGAAAAACAGTTAGCCAAATATTAAAAACAGCATTTAAACTAAGAAAGTGTGTTATTAATTGTAGATTCTTACCCTACAGATGGTTTTGGCTCAAATTTGTTTAAAAATTCAATGCTGTTTTTTAAAATATATTACTGCATACCAGTAGTCTCAGACAGTAATATTATGACTAATAGCAATACAGGTATAAACTGTCTGAGCTCCCATTCTTTGACCTCCAAAAATAAAGTCAATGGAAATTTTTGGTGAAGCCCAGAAACTGGTCTCTCTGGCCACATCTACGCTGCAGGCTTCTTGCTCAAGAAACTTTTTGCGGAAAAGATCTTCTGCAAAAACTTCTTGTGCAAGAGCGCATCCTTACTACAAAAGCGCATCGCAAAAGCAATGCACTTTTGCACAAGAGAGCGTCCAGACTGCATGGATGTTCTCTCAAAAGAAAGCTCTGACTGCTATTCACAGAATAGCCACCAGAGCACCTGTGCTTTTGTTGATTGGCTCTTTTTGCACAAAACCCCCCTGTTGCCCATCCACACACAGCTTTTTGCGCAAGAACTCTTGCGCAGATAGGAGTTATTCCTCGTAGAAAGAGGAATACCTACACCGCAAAAACCCTTCTGTTCTTTTGATTTACTGTAAATTTACTTGTGCTAAAACACACTTGAGGTGTGGATGCTCCACAGGTTTTTGCACAAAAATGGCTGTTTTTGCGCAAAACCCCTGTAGTGTAGACGTAGCCTCTCTCTCTTTCTTTCTCTCTTCTCTCCCCCATCCCCGCCCCCCAAAAAAATTGTTGGGGAAAGACCAGTAACACAGAAGATCAAATAAAATTATCTTTCCTAAGGTCCAGATCCCTCTAATATTAAGAGCAGTATAAAATCAGACACTTACCATCAAACATCATAAAACAACATTCTCTATTATGCAAATATAATTTCACAGTATGACACATCTGTAAGGCTGCATTTGGTTTCCTCCCGGCACAGTCAGCATCTGCTGTTTTAATGCATTTGATATACTGCATTTGATTAGACTACAGAAATTACTATAAATATCACTTTTAACGTCATTAACTGTCCCAGGCACATCCTCCAATATTTTGTTTTTTCCAAATGGTTTGCAGAAGATCTAATGAAATTTGACTGTCCTGTAGCTTTGCTATAATTGCTTTGTTTAGGTCCAGAAGTTCTCGTAATAATGGTGAGAGATGAGTGGATTCTATAAGCTTTACAACACAAGCACATTTCGGGTCCTTTGCACCACTATATAGTTTATCTGTGGTCAACATGTTGAGTTTAGAATTTGTCTTCCTTGTACATTGGCTTTAAAATAAACTGCTTCTTCAACTATTCGTGGTAGTAAGCTCATTTGTTAGATTATTAACTGCAAGCAATGAGGAAAGGCAGACTCTTATACCTGTATGAAATACCCTTGGGCTACGTCTAGACTGGCATGATTTTCTGCAAATGCTTTTAACGGAAAAGTTTTCGTTAAGCTTTGGAAAAAGTCTGTCCGCTGCAAAAGCAATCGTGACTGACGTGGTTTTGCGCAAGAAATCCCCGATCACCATTTTCGCCATCGGGGCTTTTTTGCGCAAAACGGTTCTCAGTTGTCTACACTGGCCCTCTTGCGCAAAAGCATTTGCACAAGAGGGCTTTTTCCCAAACGGGAGAGTCATTGTATTTGCACAAGAACACTGACGATCATACATTAGATCGTCAGTGTTCTTGCGCAAATTCAAGTGGCCAGTGTAGACAGCTGGCAAGTTTTTCCGCAAAAGCAGCTGCTTTTGCGGAAAAACTTGCCAGTCTAGATGCAGCCTTGATGTTTGGGGCCAACAGAATGCTGTTTGTACAGGGATTCACTCATATGGTTGTGGTAGGTTCAGAGTCTTGGTGTATTCAAGAAAATCTAGGATTGATCGGAGATGGCAGGGTAACAGAATCAGAAAAGAATACAATGCTGTTCTGCACTGTGCATAGTATGAATTATACATAAAACTACAGAGGTAATATTCTTATCACCTTGTGTGACTAGGAATCCTGAAGGATTTGGTTTATGAGAAGAGAATGCAGAAGTCCAGTTTATTTAGTGTGGAAAGAACAAGTCTCAGGTGAATATGAGCACGGGCAAGGAGTACATTCAAGGTAAGAATAAAAGTAAAGTCATGAAATTATTTATGATCGGACAATAGCTTTAGGGCAATGAAAGAAGTTTTGGTTAAGCAGTAGGAAAGAGTTCTTAATATGAAGAATTACCAAGGGAAGTGGTTGAAGCGCAAAGCAAACAAACAAACAAAAAAAACACTGCAGATATGCAAGCACAGCTTAGAGAACACATTCATTGGAATAACATAGTAACTAGCCCAAAGTAACAGGAGGAGTCATTCTGCATGAAACAACAAGGTCTTTTCTTGTGCTACTAGTAGCTATAGACCTGATCCTACAATGTACTGAGTGGCCTCACCTCCCATTGATGTTGAGGGCAACCATAGCCACTCAGAAGGCTTTCAGTACCCACCCAGCAGGATTCAGTGCTGTGATTTGGTGGGTTCTTTCTAGCTTCCAGTCCTTTAAAAGCCCATATAATCCATCTTATTGGAGATAATATATGGAGTATTTGCAGTTTTTATGGCTATCAGTAGGGAAATTTGAATAAAATTGTTATTGCTGTGTTTGGTTATATAAATATTTTATCCCAAGTAATAGGTGGGCTTTTCTGTTTTATATGCAAGAGTGTTTTTTTTATAAGAAGAAAAGATTACTTGACTTTTCATTAATCTTTTGCATTAGTCTCCGGGAAAACCAAATTTAGAAAAGCTCAAATGTTTCTCCAAGAGCTTATAAAGAAAAATGGGAATAAAAATGTATAGAACTATTTGAATTAGCAATCTTAAAGAGATATTTTCATATAATTTAGGCCCACCATATGACCCACTTTAATATGGTTATAATTTTGAGGCTAATAAATCTCTCTTCCTCATCCCCAGTGATTTTATTTTTAAATAAACCCTCTTCATATAGAATGCACAGTGGTTTGTGTTCAGTTTTTACAGAGAATGCACAAGTTATCCAGGCAACACTTTCACAGGTTCTGGATGTGATCATAAGAGGCTTACCAAAATAACCTTATTTTGTCCAGTTTAGTAAAATGTAGTTACTGTCAGATATTTATTGTACTTCATGATTTAATGCAAATGCTGCCCACAAATACATACATAAAATTCCCTTTGATTTAACTAGAAATGTAATGTTCCCTTCAGAAGATAGTTATCTGGGCCATAGTCTCTTCAGATTTTTTTTTTTAATGAACACTGCTTAGTCATAATGATTTAATGAATTTTTATTTCTTTGATTATTCCATCCATTCTTTCTGGAAAACTGTGTCTCTTACTTTGCCTCATCTTGGGTGTGTCTACACTGCAGAGTATTTTTGGAAAAACGGCCATTTTTTCAAAACCAAAACCAAAACAAAAACGTCAATTATGTCCACATGGCAATCACGTTCTTTCAAAAGAAAATCAAAAGAACACAGGGGTTTTTCCAGCATTGGTAATCCTCTTTCTGTGAGGAAGAAGCCTTTTTTCGAAAGAGCTCTTTTGGAAAAAGGCGTGTGTGGACAGAGAAGAGGGACTTATTTCGAAAGAAGAGGAAAGAGGAAAAAGCACAGGTGCTCTGGTGGCCATTCCATCCATAGTAATCACAGCTTACATGTGAGAGAGCGTCCATTCAGTGTAGATGCTATCTGTTGAAACAGCAGATCGCTTTTTCAATGCGCTTTTGCAGTGTGGATACTCTCTTTCGAAAGAAGGTTTTTTGGAAGATCTCTTCCGGAAAAGCTTCTTCCGAAAGAAGCCTGCAGTCTAGACGTAGCCAAAACTTGAGTGTAAAAACCAACCGCTGAGTAGGTTTTCTTCCATATCCTGTGTAATAAAAAGCAATTCAAAGAAACAAATAGCTTCTCTGCAATTTCTTTATCCTCTTTGTCCTCTCTCCACCTGGGGAGGAGGAAGGGCTACAGGAGCCATTGACTCTCTAGCAAGCACCCTAACTCTCAAATAAAGGGTTAATTGATAGTTGTTATTGTTCAGATTTCCACTTAGCCCCCTTGTCAGGGCTGTTCCCCACTCTGGCACTCCAAGTGCAGAAGATGGGGGCCTGCAAAGAGCTCAAAAGAAAAAAAAAACACCTTTGCCTCTATAGGCACTGGTTACAAAAACTTCCCCCCAGAATCACAATACACAGATTTTGGGGAATCACTTCCACCATCAAGTGATTTTTATCCTTGAAAAACCCAGGGGTGAACACTTGAAATCACCGCCAGGGGTACCCCAAGCTCTTTTGCCCTAAAAGAATTTGAAAAAGAAAAAAGAGGAAAACAAGCTGCAGTCTCTAGTAGCTGCCCTCTCAGTGTGAGGCATGCAGATACACACAGACAGAAAGACCTTCCAGGACTCTCCTTGCTGCAGTCCAGGCTGCCCACGTACAGCTTCCTGAACCATGGGGGCAAAGGATAGGCTGGGTCTCCAAGGATCACTACTTGCATTTCAATGCCTCTGACTGTAATTTTCTGGTTGGGGAAAATAGTTCCAGCTTGTAGCTTGCTGAACAGGCAAGAGTTCCTAAAGATGCGTGCATTATGCATCTTTCCGGACCATCCCATGTTGATGTTGGTAAAACGGCCCTTGTGATCCACCAGCCCCTGCAGCACCATTGAGTAGAGCCTTTGCAGTTTATGTACTCCTTTGCGGGGGTCAGGTGCCAAGATAGGGCATCTATCACCCCACCGCAGTTAGGAAACCCCATCGCAGAAAAGTCCTCCACTGTGGCATCCAAGTTTCCCAGAGTCACGACTCTCTGTATCAGAAGGGTATTGATCACCTTGACTACTTGGATCACAACAGCCCCCACTGTAGATTTCTGCACTCCAGACTGATTCCCAGCTGACTGGTAGCTGTATGGCATTGCAAACTTCCACAGGGTTACTGTCACTCGCTTCTCCATTGTCAGAGTGAGTCTCATTCTGGTATTTTTGTGCTTCAGGGCAGGGGAAAGCAATCTGCAAAGTTCCATGAAAGTGGCTTTACACATGTGAACATTTTGCAGCCGCTGCTGAACATCCCATATCTACTCCACAGTGTGGTTCCACCAGACTGTGCTTGTCTCATGGCACCAGAATCGGCGTTCTACTGTATTCAGGGAATGAAATGTTGGCAGCATTTGCAATTCACACAACTCAAGTGCTTTACAGAACAGTATGTTCATGGCCTCCTGAGATTCTTCCTCCTTCTGGTGGACCTTGGGTACATTCTGGACATACTCCAGCATTAGGCACAGCAAGGTTAATGTCAGCATCATAAAGCTATGGCAGAAGCAAGTGGCATTAAACTTTGATGACAAACAAGATCCACAATACAGTCCATGCTCACACTGCTATGGCATCTGTGCAGATAACCAGCAAGAGAAAAAAAGGCATGAAAGGACTGTTTGCCATTGCAGGGGGAGGAGGGAAGAGGAAGGGAGGGAGAAATCAAGTGCATTATGGGCCACCGATGACATGTACCTAGTATCATCCACTGCACAGTTTTGGTCCCAGCGTGCCCTGGGAGTCTAACCCAGAATGCAAAGGGGCACAGGCACTGTGGGATAGCTACCCACAGTGCATCACTTTCAAAGCTGACAGGACTCACCATACTGGGGACATGCTACTTTGAACTATGTTGAATTTTTGCACCTTCAACTTTACAAAATCATGTGCTAAAAAACCCCTACCTTAATAAATTCAACCTTGTCTCATAGTGTAGACATGGCCTATGTCTCTCTTTGTTCGATAATGAACTATTTCAAGCAACATACATTTTTGGAAGAAAATGGTTTTTCCAAACCAGTACTATTCCTCATCAAGGGCAATAAAGCAGTGCTTTTGAAGTGGACATATGCTACCACCGTTCAAATCATAATTCAACTATTACTGTATCCTCTACAAGCAATATCTATGCATAGATATGTGAAGCTCTGAGTTACCTGTGCTGCTGCTTCACATATATCCTGCTTGGCCACATGACAAGTAGCTGTCCACTCTGCTTTGCAGCAGTGTCAGCTCAATAAGCAGAGCTCAATAAACTCCTGCTGGTTTCTCAGCACCACTTTAACACAAGAGTCCTCAAAAATTAATCATAGGATTATTAACCATTGGGAATACTTGATACTTCAATTCACGCATTTTCTTGTTGAAACCCTATACATGGGATTAAAAAGAAATATTCATTCTAAACATTAGGCTACTAAAATGAGAGAGATGTTACATTGTCAGTTTCTTCAACTCTCTTGACCAATTAGCATCTCAGATGGCAAAATGCTTGTCTAAGGCTGGGGATTACAGGCTCTAGAATGTGCTATTTCACTCTTCACTACACAGTTCTTGTCAACACCTATAGTCTCATGGTGCAAGCTGTTGAAATTCATGTTTTTAATGTTCTCTCTTCCATTATTTATAATACATTCAGTTAAAAGTGACACCTACAATCCTTAATAGATCATTTAATTTACTCTATTCTTTAAGCATAAGGTATGATCTTTTAAAAGCAAAAGGATGCTTAACATAACAGATACTCAAAATATCATTAAACTCAAAACAGGAAAACTTCATATCTGTCTACCAGATGTTTTGAAAAAATTTTCTAAGGGGAACAAATCTTGAGAGGTGTGGTTTGCATTGCTTTACAGGCCAGATATTTTACTAACTGAAGTCTAAATGAATAAATGGAATAGCAGTCTCTCCTTTTGATAGTCTTTTCATGGCAGAGATATATTAAAATGACACGGTATATCTGTAGCTCTTTTTCTTTCTGAATCTATAATATATATTTAATGGTTAAGACTATCAAATTGTTTTCATATTATCCTGTTTTCAAAACACTCTTAACTTTTTGGAGAATTCACCTTTTTGTCTGGCAATTTACATGCTTTGTCTCTAAATGAGAATTTGAAGAAAATCCCAACAGATTCAGTTATGACACAGCAAAACAGCTGGGAGGAGGGAAGACACTTTTCAAACTGTACAAAAAGTTCTAATCACACTTAACAAAAATAATCCCAGGTCTATCATCACCATGCAAAGAGTCTAAAATGCAAAATTAACTCAGTCAGCGGTATTACAATTAACTCATCTCTGACCCACTGAAACCAGATCACAAAATCTTTGGAAAATTTAACTTCTCTTTGCTTCATTTTCCTTCATCTGCTAATTAGGAAACAATATTTTACTTCTAGTGGTGGTGTGAAGATTACATTGTACCTGCTTTTCAGAGTTCTGTGTTATATAAACACCAAATACTATAATCATCTTAAATTTCAGGCTGGGCTAACCCATATGTTTTTGCAGCCCTGGAATCATATTTGGCCTCACCTGTTTTAATTAACAAATCTAATTCCATCATATTAGGGAAAACAAGAACCAAAAAAAAGCTGCATATTCTGCATTATAAATTATTGTTATCAGCTGCCCAGCAGGGCTCCAGTCAGCACTAAATACGAACAATGGATAAATTACAGGGGTCATTCAATGAACACAATCAAAATGCAAACACTTTGCTTTTACTTGATTCAGGAAAAAAATGAGAATCCTTGTAGACTCCTTGGCGCACACAACAGCCACTCAGGTTGCAGAGAAATGTATGAAGTAAACTGTAAAACTGATTACTAGGCTCAAAAAGGCTAATATGCAATTTGTGTTCTTTTATGTAGATCAAATGCATTCAGTGCAGCTCATAGAGCTTAGATACTCAGCAGGGATTCACAGGGTTGAGTATCAGTCAACCACAGCCAGCCGCTAAACCACAGGGCAAAATCTGCTATTGTGCATTGGAATAGTCACTTAATCTATCTTAATGGGTGAAAAACCCATGGGACAAATGTATATTAAAATCATCAAGTTAGTTGTAATGTTTAAGAAAAGCTGTAAATATTTTTTGTGATAACACTGTAAGACATTATTAATTACTCAAATCCTCTTGAATGTCTTCACATTTAGCTCTTGAAAATGTGCCTGTCTAGTAGGCTGTTTCCCTTTATTGGAAGGAAACCCAGAGGCACTCACACTTACCATAAGGATGAACATGAAATAAATGAGATAGGATTTCCTTTAGCAATCTGAAGGAAGTTATGTCTGATCAGTTTCTGGGAAACATGTGAAATATGCTGCTCACACTCTATTGCTATATCCTGTAACATGCAATGATTGAATAGCCAGTTTTAAAAATTCTTTTAGAAAATCACTCTAATAAGAAATAGTATGTAGGCATTCTTACCCTGGTCTCCACAAGACACACAGACCCCAGACTTTTGCTTCCCTAGAATCTGACATTATTGGAAACCCAGTAACAAGATGTGAACTTTAGCCAAAGACTCCGACTTATTTTGTCTATTCCTATTGTTTCCCACCCCCTAGGCCTCTTCTGTCATAGTTTCCACTAGCACAAAGAGTATCGTCCCATATTCTTTAGCTCCTTTTTGGTCCAAATGGGGCCCACCAGCTATCATCCTACACAAGTCATTACTTTAATATAATTAACCTTAAACAAGGAATTTAGCACCTGAGCGAAGGGTGGCGGCCATCTCAACACTAGCACTTACATTGGCAAAACTTTCATCACGCATGGTGTGAAAAAAATACTTCCTGAGCAACATAAGCTTTGCTGACATAAGCACTCATGTGCATGGCACTGTGTTGGCAGGAGACTCTCCTGCTGACATAGTGCAGCTACATGAGCAATATTACAGTGGCACAGCTGAATCGATACAGTTCAGTTGCTGTAAGTTTATAAGGGTAGATATGGCCTTAATAAATGAGCTTTGAACTCCTATAGTCTGCCCCTTTATAAAGTGAGAATACAGGTCCAGATCCTTAAAAGTATTTAGGTGCCTAACTCCCATTGAAATCAATATGAGTCAGGCAGCTAAATACCTTTAGGATCCAGGCCACAGAACTAGAGAACTAGTATCTTTCAGAAACATCCTCAATCTATATCACCTTCAGCAAACATGGGAGAGGGTTTTCTATCCATATACTTACTGGTCCCATATCTAATGAAGATACTGAGGGTGGTCTGCTTTGAAATCAATTCATAAAAGTTGGGAGAATGCTCCAGAGCTCCTTCTTCTCACTGTGGAGCCCAGATCTCTTGGAGCAGGTTTTCCTATGCTGGGTCCATGGGCATCCAGTAGCCTAGGCAGGGGAAGGTTTGCCTTCCCAAACTGCCAGGCATGGCCCCACCCACACTCCACCCCCAGAATGCCTGCTGTGGGCATTCTGGGGGGTGGAGTGTTGCTGCCCCCAGCACCCGCCCTCCCCATGCTCTGGGCGGGGAGACTGGAGCCATGTGTCCTCTTCCCTCCCTGGTGCTGGGGCCGTGCGGCGCGACCTCCTCCCTCCCTTGGTGCTCTGGGGTTGGGGGGGGGGAGGACTGGGGCCATGCCGTGTGCCCTCCTCCTTCCCCCAGTGCTCCAGGGCTGGGGAGGCAGGGGCAAGCTTGCACCCGTTTGCTCCCCTCCCATCCCCTCTCCATGGTTGGGGGTGGCGCGCATGGCACACTGACCCACCTCCCTGTGGGGTGAGGTGGACAGAGGGCAGGGCCTCAGCAGAAGGGGCGGGGCTGGAGATGGGGCTGGAGGCTCGCCTCTCCCAGTCCTACCTTCACCAACTGCCCACGGCTGGGTCTAAGGATTAGAGGGAAGGATGCATTGCAGCCACTGTTCCTCACTTACTATTTGGGGGCAAAGATGTTTTTGACCAGAATTTGATATTTTCTTTTTATGGGAATGTCTAGAGTCTACATCCAAGATTAGGGCCCCATTGTGCTAGTCAGGTACTGTACAGATCCTTAGTGAGAGACAATCTTTGCCTCAGAGAGTTTATAATCTGAGGCCCTGATCCTGCAAATGCTTACACATGTGCCTAACTTGACTATTATGAGTCGTGTCAGTTAAAAAAAATGGGACTATCCTGGCAGCAAAATGCAAGTGTTTGCTGGATTAGAGCCTAAATAAAGACAAAAAAAGGATGAGTAGGACATACCTTTCTTCTCTGTGGAGGGTAGCACACGGGCCAATCTTCATAATCATGGAAGAATTGGGCACTGCAGCCCAGCTAATCTTTAACTTAAGATACTTATCTGTGATCTGCTTGGCGGATCTAATGGAAGAACTTAGCCCTGGAAGATTTATGCATTCATACACCATGAAATGCATTTCATAAGGTAAAGCATTTTGGTGTCTTTCTTTTCCATTGCTTTCACAGAGCTCCCATTCTTTCCAAACCTATGATATGTAGGATACCCTGCTGTGTCTTGATAATCTGCTTTATCTTTATCCACATGGCCTCTGTACATCTCATCGTATTTCATGCCATATAATGTATAGTAGATTGCCTTTCCCCAAATCATTATTCTTGTTTCCAATATAGTGTAAATCCGCCTTACACTTTTACACTTCAGCTGAAATAATTTTACATTTTATTTAGGCAATATGGGACTATTCACCCTTAGAAATTTAGAGTTACAGTGCTATTTATTTTATGTGACTTTATTTGTGGATTACATACACTGATTATTAAAGCATGATTTTCATTTAGATAATTACACTGTCTTATAGATTGTATGGCAAGGATTACATATTTCTTTTGTTGATGTCACCTTGTTTGCAGTAGAACCTCACAATCTTTTTCACCCTGTGGTCATAATCTTCCATGAAGAATGAATAGGCTAAAAACATTTGTGAAGTCTGATTTCTTTTCTGCAACCATAAATTCACTGGATCACATATCACACATTCACTGCATCTGCTCTGCTACCATTTAATTTCTTTCAATAGTTATATCACACATGGAGATAAAGTATAAACATCTGCTCAGAAGGAGTTCTCGAAGGTCTTATTTTTAAAATTTAACCTCAGAAGTCTATGAAGGCTATACTGTCCACTTCATAGTATTGGAGAACAGCAGTTATTGTGGTTTATATTGTGGTTTATATTTATATTGTGGTTAAATATAAACTCACTTGTTAATAGAATAACCACTCTGGTGTATAATGAAAATATATTGGGAATATACTTATTTCAACTCAAATCATTTTGTTCCAAATTAGACGTGATAGAAGGGAAAGCTTTGAATCTCACAATGACCCTTAGGTTGTTTTTAAAAAATTATGAAATGTTCTGAGATGTGTCAAATTTTAGATCATTTTTTGGGGGAAATGAATAGTAATCAGTATTTCTATTGTTCTGTACAAACACAAACTAGCTAAACTGGGATTTTCTTACACATATAAAATTTCTGCTCCAGACATAATTTTCATTTTTACGTGTAACTGGAAAACAAATGAAAAAATGTGGTTTGAGATCTTCCAGCTAATCAATTTTAAATGCCAACAGACACAGTGATAGTCCCAACTTTTGTCAGGATTTTCCCAATGGAGGGAAATCTCACCCAGTCTCCAAGGCCATGTGAAGTGCCGCCTCTCCACTGCTGAGGAAACTGCAGAACTAGCGTGTGTTGGGGAGGTGCTTCTGTACCCTACACAAACCAGAAAGGTTGACTCCATGCTGGCTTATAATGTGTGTCCCTGTTAGAGCCCATAGGTTCCCTCTCCTTTTCTTCACTTTCCCCAGCCCTTGGGACACTATGTATTGACCACTTTCCTACTGTCACAATCCTACAAAGACTTTGGAGCTCTGGCTCAGAGAAAGGTAAGTGATGAAAGGTAGGTGATGAACATCACAAAGCATCCCCTTGACTGGAGACTGAAGGAATGTAAGTATCGTGCATTTATATAACATGGGTGAAAATAGACAACTGCTTACAGGCTTGGTCTATGCTAGGATCTTAGTTCGAAATATACCCCACCCCCACCAGTAAAATTTGTAAGCTGTGTGTCCACACTAGCAAGCCAGTTATTCCAGAATAAGGGGTCACAGAATTTGAATTCTGCAGTCCTGCTTTTCATGAGTAAGTCCAAAATAACGTTATCCATGGAGTATGGATGCTCCAGTGCCACTAATTTGAACTAATTGGCCTCCGGGAGGCCTCCCACAGCTCCCCAAAGTGCTTCCTGGGGCTCTGAGTCCAAAGAAGCGGATCCACATTAATGGAGCCTGCCTCAGACTACATTCCATTCTTCCCCACAGTGAGGATATGGAACTTCGAATTTGTAAAATCAGGTGCCCAGAAGTCAAATTTAGTAAATTCAAAATAATCTCCTAGTGTAGACATGGCTACAGGCACAATCACTAGGAATGGGAAAAGTGCCACACAGTAAGGTGCAACAAGTTCAAAATGACAAAAGGCAAACATTACAGTTTACACACCACTTGATTCTTTGAAATAATAACTATCTCCACAAATCTGCTGTTTCAGCTGCCAACTAGAAGTACATGGTCTACCAGTTAGAAACTATGTGACACATTCATTCCTATCTAGAACATCATGGTCATCACCAAGTTGTGCACCATGGCTTCTGAAACTGACTCAGCAGAACTAGATCATTTTATTTGGAAAGTACAAACCTAAATCACTTGAGCTAAAAGAGACTCACTGTTAGCTCTTACCATTGTAGAGTCTATGACACCTAGTGGAATAATTTTGATTTAATCCAAGTGAGTTATGCAGATTATGTTAAATTAATGCAGAGAAAAACTTTCTGTTACACAAGATCATCATGCCTACTGCCAAGCCAAATATGATAAAGAAAAAATATTTTTAGGAATAGTTTAGAACAGTAGTTTTTAACTTTTTTCATTTGCAGACCACTAAAAAATTTCAAATGGAGGTCTGATTTTGGAAGTCCCTTTGGAAATCTTAGATATACTCGAAAAAACCAAGGAGTTCTGTGGTACCTTTAAGACTAACAAATTTATTTGTGGGCAAAAAACCACTTTGTCAGATGCAACATACTTCATTAGATGTACTCTGTGGATCCCCACAGGACCGTGGACCTCAGGTTGAAAACCACTGTATTAGAATTTTTTTTTAATGATTATTTTGACTGCTTTTTGTCCTCCTGCATGTGAAGTCAGCTACCTCAGTTACCATGAGTCCAATTACACATGCACATAGGGAGTTATAAAAATCACCATAAGCCAAAAACCAAATGTTAAAAATAAAAACATATAAGTTTTTAGTCTTGGGATCTTGCAGGCCTAAAAGTGAGTACCACTAGAAAGCTGGAAATCTTCCCTTCCCAAAGATAAAATTTTTTATCTATAGTTTTTGGATACTAGACTTTAAAGTCACATGGCAGCTGTGCACCATGTGGGCGATAAAAGACTAACAAATCAGAATGGCAGCATTTTATACCCACTAATGACAGCTGAGAGCAACAAAGACTCAGGTCCATGATAAGGTGATGCCTAGAAAAGCTGTTACTCATGCAGGAGTAGGCCTTGTCCATCCCGTCCCCAGAATAGGGTACATTTTGTGGAAATTCCACATTTGGTGGGTGAGAATGAGGAAACATTTCTCCAGCCGGCTGATTCATGATATTTTTAATCATAATTGTGCCTAGTCAGAAGTTTTGGAATGTGAGAATAAATTCTGGGAGTGGGAGTGGCAGAAGCCAGGCGAGGCTGTCAGAGGTGTCATATACATTCATTTAGCATATAGTTTTGCAATTTATCACATGGCTCTCATCTCTACCTATGTGGCATGTGTTGTCTGGGGGGGCATTGAGGTGAAGTACCTGCCCACTGAGCCATTCTGAGGACTGATGAGCCACTGACTCGCAAACAGGAGGCTCTTTAGTGACACACTGTTAGGGGCAAAGCTGGCTCCCAGCCTGGTCACTAGGTAACCAGGTCAGCTGGGCCCAATGAGTTCCCTCCAAATGGTTGTGCTTCCAGACTGGGCAGGATTGCCAGTGATCTGCTACTTGAGCCTTGTAGCAGCAGCAGCTGTTCAATGCATACCATGCCAGGCCCACAACTACGCTTACCAAGTTCTCACTTCCATACCCTGCTGCGGTGCTTCCTCTAACCTGTGATCCTGCCTTGTTCCAAGCCCTGCCCCAGCCTCGGCCTCCTGGCCAGTTCTGGTTTCTGACTCCTGGTTCCCACTCTTGGCTACATCCCTGACTATGACTCCTGTTTACCCTTTGGCATAGGCTTTGCCTTCTGACTCCAATTCTGACCTTCACCTTGGCAGCTCAACCATGACTTTGGTTTCACTTTGTCATCATCCAAACTGCCACCTCAACCACCAGGCAAGGTCCACCAGGCAGGCTGCCCATGCCCCAGCAGCTGGCAGTTTGAGCTGTCCACAGAAGACCAGACATAGAGAGAGCATGAGCTTAATGACCTGGAGGCCCTATCTGGAATGACTACAGAGGGGGCTCTGCTCACCATAGTGGACTTATTAGGGGCCGTACAAGTAGAATGACCAGATGTCCTAATTTTTCACACTGGCTATCTGGACTCCCTATTTATAGGAACTGCTGTACTTTGAGAGCAGAACAAAATCCTCCAGGCTCAGATGGTAGCTACAACCCTCCCCACCCAAACTCCCACACCTAGGGTATATCTAGACTACAGGCTTTTTTCGACAGAGGCTTTGTCGTTAGATACTGTCGACAAACCTCTGTCAAAAAAGGGCGTCTAGACTACAGCCAGTTCTGTCGACAAAGTAAGCCACTTTTTCAACAGAGAGTCTAGGCACTCTCTTTTGAAAAAGCAGTGTGGATGCAATAGCGCCTTTTTTCGACATAACTCTGTCGAAAAAAAGCGTTATTCTTCGTAGAATGAGGTTTACCACCGTCGACAAAACTGCCGCGTTCTGTCGACTTACTGTCGACAGAACTCGGCGATAGTGTAGATACAGGTATAGTTTTGTTGACAAAAGTCCACTTTTGTCAACAAAACCCTGTAGTCTAGACACACCCCTACTGTTTGCAAGCCCTACCAGACAAGTTTAGGGGGCTCCATGCCAAATTCTGGGGTTTCTCAACTTAGTATTGCCTGCTATTCATAGTGTGACCACCATCATACCCGACAGACTGGTCACATGCAGTACTCCTGATAAGCCTCCTTACTGGCATGGGAGACCCCAATATTGAGGATAGGATAGTCTAGCTCTTGTCATGAATGTTTTGAGGAGTAAGTACAGGCACTGGCAGGTATTTTTGATCCCCCTAACTGAACACACTGCAGAGGCTGTGCTCCAAGGTAATCTACTATATCCTAATGCAAGCCAATACAGATTTACTATGCATCAAATCAAATTATGGTACACAACCACTATCCTTGTCTTATTAACAGGCTCCTGGGGAGACTAAATTGAATCCCACCTCTCCACTGATGAAAAGAACTGGCACCAGGCTCCAAGACTCTTCCTGTATGGTGGGAAATCCAAGCATTTTTCAATGGGTTGCCTGGCCAAGAACTGCCACCTCTCCAGCTGGGAGACCTTAGGATCCAGCCCCTGTGGCAGGGCTGGACCTGTGTCAGTACCTCACTCCATCCCACGGTGAGCCACACTGCTGCTGCTATGCTGGAATCCTGACAACTCCTAATCATCATCCATTTTGGTTTTCCTCTTCGCCTGAGCCACCTCACAATATCTGGCACATCCAGTAATTACAGGCACGTCCAATAATTTCCTCAACCAAAAAAACTGTCAGGGATCATCACATTCCTATCTTCTACAAGGACTTCTCTGAGCTTCTTGAGACCATTGATGGGACACTCCTCTCTTCAGGGCCCATTAATACTCCAGGAGGTCATTACCTGGAGCAGTCACTGGGATGATCTGTGGATGCAGTTTGGGGTGATATGTGTCCCACATTCTGTTATTAACCTTGGTGCCCCTTGGCTTGTCCATCATCTGTCAAAGACAGTGCTCTTCTGCTGCCTGTGGTGCTGTTGAGAATGCCTTGCTAGCTCTTCTTCATACTCTACCCCACACTGTGTACCCTACTGCCCCTGAGACTCTCACAGAGGCCCAGCCACACCTGAGATTCCTGTCAAAGCCCTGGAATTCACCAAGGTGTTTGATTAACAGAAGGTAGATACACCACCATAGTTCAGACTGCTCTATTGAACTCCACCCAGGAGCAGAGGTTGCCTTCAGATGTATTTGTACTGTCTGTGAGCCAGAGCTATGAGGCCTCCAGAATATCTACAGAAAAACCTGCAAATGCTTGTATTTGTCCTACCACATCCCTAGATGATACCCTAATATACTATGTAGCCAAGGAGGCTTGCTCTTTCCAACCCTGCATCTATGACTATGTATAGAATCAAATTATGGTACACAACCAATATCCCTGTCTTCTTATTAACAGGCTCCTGGAGAGACTCTGCTCAGGCTGGATCTTCATGAAAGTAGATCTGCATGGAACATAAAACTTGCTTAGAATCCAGTAAGGAGAAGAGTGAAAGATGGTTCTCCAGTGTAGGTATGACCATTTTGAATATTTGGTTATGCCTTTTGGCCTTCAAAATGGTACCTTCCAGCATTTTATGAATTATGTCTTGATCAGTTCATGGTCATCTGCTTAGAGGACATTCTCATTTTCTCTGAAAATCAAAATCTCCATGATTCCCATGTTATATCATTCTAGATTGGCTTTGTCAGAACCAAGACTGAAAAATGCATATTTGACAGGCACACGGTGGAGATCCTGAGTTATGTAATCTCTTTGGCAGAACTTGTCATGAACCTCCACAAAGCAGTGGTGATTACATATTGGAAGACACCCTCATATGCATGGGAGTGTGCAATTCCTAGCCTTTGCAAACATTTACAGGGAATTCATTTTTCATAGCATCCCTTTTCCAGAAGAGGGCTAAAATTGCTAGGTGCACTGATGAGGAGATTGTGTTCAATCATCCAAAAGTAGCCTTCACATCTGTCCCCAACTTAACCAACCCAGCCCCCATTCCGGTCTTCATCATTGAAACTGACATGTTGGACTTTGTAATAGGTGCATTTCCTTCTCAAATCACAGGTCCGTTCTAACTACTTCACATCTGGACCTTTTTCTTCTGGAAACTGACCCTCTGAGTAGGAAAACTATGATATTTGGGATGAGGAATTCCTGATAATAACCTCCAAGGACTCGCAACATTTTCTCTGTCCTTTGGACAGATCACAAAAATCTAGAGCATCTATAGACCTTTCAATGGTTAGAATAATGTCACACCCACTGGGCACTTTTTAAAAAATCCAGATTCAATTTTAATGTCAGCTATTGGTCAGGGACTAAAAATGGGAAGGCAGATGCCTTGTCCCATAAAAATGAAGACCATGAAATTGAGAAGGATGTCATTATCAAACCCTCCTACTTCACTGGAAGGTCAGACTGCTTTCCAGTGACCATTTGTAGTATCAATCTCCCAGTTCTGGAAAAGCCTGGGCCTTTCCCCAGTCAAGCTTCTATCTACAATAAGACCTACTCTATGTCACCTTTACATTCCTGAAGGAGAGTCCTGATTTGAAGTATTGAGTTAATGCCACAACTCCCCCTGAGCAGCCATTTTGGCCAGTTTCAGACTAGGAAATTGATTTCCAGGTATTTCTGGTGGCCAATCTTATTAAAAGATGTTAACAACTATGTTAGGACATGTGATCTATGCACTCCCACTAAAAGACAGTGCACAAGACCAGGAGGCCTTCTCCAAATTGTTCCCGTGCCTCTACACCCTTGGTCCACTCTCTTGATGAGTTTCATTGTTCTGACCTGCTTGCAAGGGCACTCAGTGATCCTGACCATTGTGGACTTCTTGACAAAAATGGCCCATTTCATTTCCTGCCACACACTCCAATCATCTTATGAAATGGCCCAACTCTTTATGGAACATGTTTTTTGGATACTATGGCATTCCAGAACATTTAGCTTCTGATTGAGGCCCCCAGATAATCTGGTTCTCTCCGGAATTCCTCTGCTGTTTTGGCACCAAGCCCTTCATTTGAATTGCCTACCGCTCAGACAGATGGCTAGACTGAAAGCCTTAACCTGACTTGGAACGTTACCTCTGCCGTTTCTTGAATTTTCACCAGGACGACTGGGTTCCCCTATTAATGCTGGCCAAAATAACCTACAGTGGCAACACCCACACCTCCACCTAGTTACTCCTGTTCTTTGCGTACTTCAGTTTTGACCTCCTGCTTTCACCCTGAACTACCGGATGGCTCCTCCATTTCAGCAGCCAAAGACTTGGTCCTCCTCATCCACCAAATTTATCAGTTCACACAGCATTTGATCTCTGCAAGGGATCAAATAAGCACTAGGTTGATTGACATAAGCAAGACACTCTGGACTTCAGTGGAGGCTATGTGGTGTGGCTCTTCACTCAGAATTTGAAAACAACCTCTGCCAACCATGACCACAAGTACCTCAGTCCCTTCCAGATCACCCAGAACATAAATCCAGTGGCCTTCAAGTTCTGTCTCCATAGGGTCTCTGAAAACACACCCCATCTTTCATGTCTCCCATCTCATGCCTTTCGCCAGCAATCCATTTCCTGCAGGGGTGGATCTATCACAGTCACTCAATTGTCCTGGGGCAGGAAAAGTATGAGGTTAATAAAATCCTGGATTCCTGACAATATCTAGAGGATTCAAAGGGGCATGGACCAGAGGAGAGATCCTTGGAGCCTTCAGAAAACATCCACACCTTCACTCTGTTACATGAATTACACCTTGACAAATCAATACCCAATGGCCTCTGAAAGGAGCCATAAGAGAGATGATACTGTCAGGGACACAGCTGGCTGGTCACAAGACTGCCCAGAAAGTTCAGTTGGGCCCAAAGAGCCCCCTCCAGATGGTTGCACTTCCTAATTGGCCAAGGGAGCCAGTGGCCTGCTACTCGAGTCTTGCAGCAGCACAGCAGCTGCTCAGTGCACGTCAAGCCTGCAATTGTGTTTAAATTGCTCTCACTTTCATGTCTTGATCCAATTCTTACTCCAAGCCCTGCTCTTGCTACAGCTTCCCTGTCAGTCCTAGTTTCTGATTCCAACTCTTGGCTACGTTCCTGACTATGACACTGTCTTACCTTTCAGCTTAGATTCTGATTTTTTAATTAAAGCTAGGAACCCCTGGCTACATCTCTAAGGGTATGTCTACACTACCACCCTAGTTCGAACTAGGGTGGTTAATGTAGGCATTCGAAGTTGCAAATGAAGCCCGGGATTTAAATATCCTGGGCTTCATTTGCATCTTGCCGGGCGGGCGCCATTTTTAAATCCCCTTAGGTCGAACTCTGTGCCCGCGGCTACACGCGGCACGGAGTAGGTAGTTCGAATTAGGATCTCTAATTTGAACTACCGTTACTCCTCGTGGAATGAGGTGTAATGGTAGTTCGAATTAGAGATCCTAATTCGAACTACCTACTCCGTGCCGCGTGTAGCCGCGGGCACGGAGTTCGACCTAAGGGGATGTAAAAATGGCGCCCGCCCGGCAAGATGCAAATGAAGCCCGGGATATTTAAATCCCGGGCTTCATTTGCAACTTCGAATGCCTACATTAACCACCCTAGTTCGAACTAGGGTGGTAGTGTAGACATACCCTAATTGACTCTGGCTTACTGTCCCCAGTTCTGATCTTCGGCTTCAGCCTTTGACCCTGACTCTGACCTGATCCCTGGAGTTTTGTCTGTTAGTTATCACCCAAATTACTACTACAACCACTAGTCTAGGTCCTTTCCCACCCATGAGGGAGGCTGCCCATGCCTTCTTATACACATACAATATTTCTATCAGCAACATCTGAGAAATGTTTTCACCATGACTTATTCACCTTGAATTTTGATTGTGCTACAAAAGGAATTGACTCAGAACCAAGACTAAACCAGGCTACCTCATGGGAGCTTGATAAACCAGCTTTGGGTTATTTTGTGCTCCAAATCTAAGTTTTCTTTAATTAAAAAGAAGTCCTTTGTTGTTGTGAAGATAGCATTCAAAATGTGAACCAAGTGTAAGTTGATGTCAGCCTGAGCTTGGAGCACAACTTTAAGGCATTGCTTGTGAGGAGTGTGAATGACTCTGTTATCTCAATTGAGTTTTAACTATAAAGCTTAACAATGAGTTGGATATCTACTATTTACTGCTGATTCAAGCATGAAAAGGGGACAAAAATCAGATTTATTTGGGGACAAGGTAGCCCCTAGAAACCTCAATCAAAGGTTTGGGCTCCATTTTGCTCAGCATTGTACAAACAAAAAGCTCAGAAGACAATTCCTGACAATGAACATTCCACAGGTATTTCAACAACTTGCATCTCACCATCAACCTTAGCCTGGACCAGTCCACACAAGAGCGCCACTTCTTTTTCCACCACCTAATACCGGAAACCTACATTATACTTACGTACAAGTCTCTAGCTTCCATCCAAGACACATTTCCTGAGCCATTGTTTACAGCCAGACCCTAAGATATAACCGGATTTGCTCCAGAGAGAGACAAACACCTACAGGATTTCTACCAGGCATTCTTAAAACTTAAATACCCATCCAAGAAAATGAAAAAACAGATCGGCAGAGCCAGATGAGTACCCAGGCATCAGCTTCTTCAAGATAGGCCCGATAAACAAAATAACAGAACACCGCTAGTCATCACCCGACTTAAACCCCTCCAGCACATCATTAACAATCTACAACCTATCCTGGAAAATGATCCCTCACTCTCACAGGCCTTGAGGGACAGGCCAATCCTCGCCAACAGACAACCCCCTAACTTCATACACATTCTTTCCAGCAACCACGCATCACACCTCAAACATACTAACTCAGGAACCCACCCCTGCAATCAAATCCAGTGCCAACTCTGTCAGCAAATCTATACAAGCAACATTTTCACAGGACCTAACCACATAAACCACCACATCAGAGGCTCATACAACTGCACATCCACCAATGTGAACTTGCCCGAGCACTCACTAATGGATCTCAAAGTGACTATACCCTTACAAAGCAAATTCAAAAACTAGCTGGAGAAAGAAGCTGCGGAACCTGCCTTCATTTGCAAATTTGATACGGTTAATCAAGGTCTGAACAAAAACATAAACTGAATGGGCCATGAAATTCAGCACCCTAATGACATCAAAAGCTAAGTATCGGGCACTTACACCCAATCTATTAGCCTCATTTAGCATGGACACTCTAATTGACAAGGTTTTTTTCCCTTCTCTTTCCCTCCTCACCCCCTCTTTTTCTGCTATTTATCTGTACCTTTGGACCCCTTTCTCCATTCAGCTGAAGAAGTGGGTTGAGCCCACAAAAGCTCATGACACTATCTACATTTTTGTTAGTCTCTAGGGGTACATCTACACAGCACTGTTATTTTGGAATAATTGCCATTATTTCAAAATAACAAAGTGTGCATCTACACACAAGCTATTATTTCGACATAATGTTGAAATAATGTCCAGCTGCAGGACTTCTTACTCTGACTCCTGTAACCCTCATTTTACAGGGAGTAAGGGAAGTCGGAGGAAGGGTATGCCTACACTAGCCCCCTAGTTCAAACTAGGGAGGCTAATGAGGGCGACCGAAATTGCAAATGAAGAGCGGGATTTAAATATCCCATGCTTCATTAGCATGTTTCCTGCTGGTCGCCATTTTGGAAATTGACTCGCCCGGAATAACTGCCTGCGTCTACATGCGGCAGAGAAGAGCGATTCTGAGATAAACCCCTTAGTTCGAATTAACAGTTAAACCTCATGGAATGAACTTTAAGTGAGGTTTAACTGTTAATTTGAACTAAGGGGTTTATCTCGGAATCACGCTTCTCTGCCGCGTGTAGGCAGTTATTCCGGACTAGTCAATTTCCAAAATGGTGACCGGCCGGGAACATGCTAATGAAGCGCAGGATATTTAAATCCCGTGCTTCATTTGCAATTTCGGTTGCCCTCATTAGCCTCCCTAGTTCGAACTAGGGGGCTAGTGTAGACGTACCTGAAGAGTGCTCTATTTTGAAATAACTGCTGTGTAGACGTGCCCAAATTTGAAATAAGCTATTTCGACTTAAGCCATGCTATTAGTGTAGCTCAAGTTGTATAGCTTATTTGGAGTTTAGCCCTGCAGTATAGACATACCCTAAAGAGCTGCAGGAACATTTGTTGTTTTCTAAAGTTTTTTCACAATCAACATGTTAGTCAGGAGGATGCACCATGTGGCCAAACAGTCAAATGGGGGTGTAAAGTGGACAGGAGGATGAGGAAAACATAAAATGCACAAAATTTAGCAGAAAAACAGAAATCACAGCTTGTCATTTGGCTAAGCAATGCCAGATGGAAGAGCTTTGTAGGCATAAGAGCCAAGGTGCATTTTAAGGTGGAAATTAGACTCAGGTAAAGTAGCAGCTTTGTGAATGTTGACAGGGAGCTTTTCTTCTCCTTGTTGAAGTCAATAGGACCCTTTGGTTGGAATATTGCCCATTCCTAGTCTTAGGGTAAAATATTGAAATCCATCTATAGTTGTATTTAACCATTTTTTTTTATGACTGAGGTAACCTTGTAAAATTCCAGTGCAAATGTAGGGGCCGTCAGGAAGTGTCATATGTTCAGAAGTGCTGGCATTTCTGAAAAAAATATTGATTGTCCTTTTCATATTTGCCCGAAGAGAGTGACCCAAGAAACTTCTGAAGCAATAATTTATTGTATCTTAACCAATTCACTGAAGCGTTTATGAATATAGCCCAAAGTCTCATGGCATGAACTGGTTGATATGTTATCTCATTGTTTCCTACAGGATCTTGAAGAAATCGGTCTCACTGTTTACAACCGTAAGTGCTACAGAACTCTGAATGTTGCTAGACAGGGTGCCAGACTCTGTGTAAAGTGAGGGTTTAATCCCATTTTTGGCTTTAGACTCTTGTCTGACCAACCTTGCTCCACATTGCTGAGTTTATCAGATTTGTTTCAGCCAGATGTGTTGTGGGTTCCTGACACCATCCCAGAGTGCTCTGCTCTGCTCTGTCTTTGAAACAATTGATTCATTCAGCTTAAGGGAGAGCCATGGGAGTGTCTGGGTTTATCCTCTATAAACTGTTCATGTGAACTGAGGCTGAAAGGATGGGGTAGGGTAGGGAATGTGTCGCTCAGAAATGAGGAAGCCAAAGGCCTATGCTGAGTTTAATTTTAAGACTTATTTTAATTATTGGTCAAAAATGAAGCTGCAGATTGGAATCTGCAGCTGAGAGCACAAAGAGGGGAATTATTCTAATTAAGTTTCCAAAATGCTGATCAAAAGAGATGAAAGGGGTAGGGGCTTCCCAGTGGAAGACAGAGGGAGAATAGTAGGATTCATTCCTGTCACTTTTATAATCAATTTCACTTTGACATGGCATTGGAGTGCCTGCCTATTAGACCAGCTACCATGCAACTTTAATTAAATAAAATAGTTAAATTATAGTATTTAACTAGGCCAAATCTGGGAGATGCTGAGCACCTGGGACCTGATTTTACAAAGCACTGAGTCCCACCTGCTATGGAAAGTGAAGACACTTGGTCCCTTGCAGGATCCAAATAATTTGTTTGGTAAATCCTTAGATGTGCTTGAAAAGAATTCTCCCTATGTTGATTTTGACTGCTTGCAACAGGCAAACGTTAACTTAGGGTCACAGTGTGTAGAATGAAATCAGAATAAACAGGGTTGGGTCTGCTTAACTAACTAGGACATTAACAAGTCTCAGAGGGGTAACCGTGTTAGCCTGTAACTTTAAAAATGAGTAGTCCTGTGGCACCTTAAGGACTAACAACAGAGCTTTCATGGGCAAAACCCACTTCTTCAGATGAACTGGAAGCTGGAGTGGACATTAACGTTAGCCTTCTACTTAACAGTGACTATCCCAGCTTTAAGTCACAATGAAAAAGAGATTAAGGGAATTGGGCAACTAAAATCCAGGGCTTGCCTATGCCTTGCTCTTCCTATGCTCTGGATCCTCAATGAGAGCATGATTAGGCCTCAAGAGGGCAACATGGATGGTGCAGGAAAAGCTGATATTCAGATCTGGTAACATTTCACATCCACCTTGCACTGGTGCCAGAGGTTACAGAAGGTGCAAGGCAGAGGGAAATCAGGGCCACTGAGTTTAAATGACTTCTGCACATTCATAGAGGAAGGATGTGTAAAGAAGCATGACCTGGAGCAGAGTCAAGCAACCGAACAAGCACAGGTGGCCTGTAGTAGGCTGCCTGATTGGCTACAGCACCTAATTGGTGGGAAGAGTGAGCAGACTGGCATGTAAGAGGATTCTCAGGCAGCTGGTTTTCAAGCAGAACGCCTGGCTGAAAAGGGACTGTAGCAGCTCCAGTCAGTCCCACTGACCGGATCATTAAATGTTTGGTCATTGGTGCTAAAACAGGCTAGTCCCTACTTGTCCTGGCTCTGCGCTATGTCCCTGAAACAGACAGCAGGTTCCTATGGTGGAAGGGCAGGGGGTTCCAGGTGCTGCCCCTGCTCCAAGCTCCAGCTCCACACCCCCATTGGTCAGGAACTGCAGCCAGTGGGAGCTGCAGCGGCAATGCCTGTGGGCAAGAGCAGCATGTGAAGCCTTCGGTGCCCTCTGCTCTCCTCTAGGAGTCAGACCTGCCCGCCACGTTCATCAGAGCTGGGACAGGCAGGGAGGATGCCTTAGCCTTGCTGAGCCACTGACTTAGGAGCTGCTTGAGATGCCTGCTAGTTCTAATCCACTAAGAATCCTATTATTGGATTCTAAGAAACTTGTTATATGCAAATTCTTACCCTAAACAGTTGTTCTTTTTTCAGATAAAAAGCTTTAAGTCAGAATTGATCTTACTCTGGCCTGGGAGGGTCTACAGTTTTTTTCAGAGCTCTTTGTAGCCAAGCTTCTTCATGTGTATCCTCTTAGGCTGGGCAAGGCAGTTTCAAAAGCCAGTTGAAGACAAAGACTGATAGCTTTCCATTCATTTAATAGTCTTTCCCCCAGAGTGGGAACCCTTTGTTTAGCACTCCCCATCCTCATGGAAATGTACCACATACAAGCTGGATTCCAGGTGGCATGGTCACACGTCTTTCTGGGACCAACCACTATTTGGGCTTACAGGACTAATAAGACCATTCGCAGATCATTGGTTTGAATACTGAGCTATCATGTTCCTAAACTATCCTTAATGGCCCTCATTAGCACATTCATAATTAAAACCAGATTCACACTCCATATTTCAAACTTTGCATACAAGAATGATATATGCACAAAAATAGGTTATGCAGATTCAGCAGATTGTAACTTTAAAATTAATATGTTACTTGATGCATTTTGCATAAAGTGTCTTCGAGTTATGCATATTCATATTCATAAGCCAATTTTCATATGGCATGCGGGGGCCATGACAGAGAGAAATAAGAGGGCTGAGACATTTCCATCTACAGTCAGTTCAGGATAATTATGCAATCAATTATATAAACCTAGAACAATGCTGGTAAAGGCATTTCACAAGATGGAGCAGGGTGGCTTGGAAAGACAGCAATAACAGGAGTATAGTCTCTTATTTTGATTATTACAGTTAAATTCCTTGTTTTTTCCCCAGAAATATTTGAAGGGGGAAATAGATCTTAGCATCACTCTCATGGAGCCCTCTCACTGCTGGGTGGCATCTCCTCCTGACCACACTACAGTCCAACACCCCTTTCTGCTGCTCATCTCTTTCGGCACTGTAACTGTAACTGTATCTGTGTGGCTTGGCCCTCTGGTCAGATCAGTGTGTTTTCCCTTTCTGGGGATTACTCTCTTTTTCCAAGATGGCAGTCTTCCCTTCACTACCCCAATGATGCCACTGCCTAAGTGGCTGGCAGGGGAACTGAGGCCCACACCTCTACTCAGAGTTCCAGCCAAGGATGGCAGGTGTAATAGACCAGGGAAAGCATTGTCAACCCACTGCCGGACAAATGGGCTGCAGTGCCCCCCCCCCTTCCCTGAGAACCCCACAGCCTCCTCTACCTCCAAAGGTCCCCTCAGCTCACTGCGTCCCTCCTCCTGGGGACAGGGGAATGAAGAGTGATGTGGAGAGCCAGTGGACTGCTGCTGGGGCCAGCGACTCAGTGTGTGTGTGTGTGGGGGGGGGGGGGCGCTTCAGGGCCAGAGGAGCTGGTGCTTGAGGAGGATGCTGGCTTGGCCCAACCTAACTCTAGGCGTGCTGGGGATGACCATGCCCGATTGGTAGCACTAGTGCACTGGTGCTCAGGGAGGCTGCAGCTCAGCCCATCACTGAGGCTGGCTCAGTGCTCAGGGGCCAGGGGAGCAGCTCGGTCAGGTAGTGATGAATCTGTGTGTGTGGGGGTGTCAGCAGCGGCTTGGCCCAGTGTGGCTGGGGAAGGCAGGCCGGGGCTCCTCTGGTCTGTGGGGGCCCTCAGGGCATTTCCATTTATGGGGGAGGTTTCTGGGCTGTGGCATACAAGGACAGAGACTTGGGCGGAAGGAGCAGGGCCAGTGGACTTGCTTCCCTAAAGTGGACTGCCCATAGTTCCAGCTTAGACACCCTCTATTCAGCAGTCAAGCTCTGTGCCCCTTAAAATCTTGCCATCTTTCCCCTCTGCCTTTTCCTACACCACCTAATTTCCTTTCTTTCCCTCTCTGTTGGCTATAGAACAGCTACAGATTCCCTCACTGCAGCTCCATTCCGTTGCGAGCTTCCTGGGTTTCTCCAAGCTCTGCCTGTTCCTTCCCAGCTGGGCTCTGTTTTCCATCAATCCTTTGAGCCCTACCTCTTTCTAAGGTGTAGCCCATCAGGATTAATTATCCTAACTTAACCTACTCTGCTTTGTCTGGGGTGGATATCCCGCTGCAGTCAGCAGATCATGGATTACTAAAGTGGGCTACCCATACAGAAGCCTATAAAATGATAAATTATTGCTCATCAACCAATGTACCTAAATCAACAAAGGCATTGCCAGTTACAGATCCCTGAAAAATATCTTTCAACCCAAATACTTGTAACTAGTGAACTAATGAAAACAACTAGAATCTTGTGCCAATTACTAATAAAGAAGGAAAAAGCGGGTGCCTCTAGGCTAATATTTTTGTGCAGTTCAAATGCTGCATAAACATCAAGCACGATAGCAGACAAATAAGAGTGCTAGCATGGCTGCAGTACAAAGACCTTTCCAAATAATGAAACTCATTAAGCTGGAGCCACATGCCAAATTTTAAAGGTGAAATGTAGTTTCCTGCATACATATAAAGACAGGTAATAAAATATAGGTGTAAATAAGTGCATGTTGCCCATAGTTTAATAGACAATACGTTTAAAGTAGGACTAGATTCATAAAGCAACACTCTGCTAATCTGTATTCGGGTCTCAAGTGTATTAACTGTAATTTACAACCAATTTAAATGGCATTAACAGCCTTCCCCTTATGGGAATTTAAATTTTCATCCTACCATTGAATTAAACACTGATTGCATATTTTGTATAGGGGACATAATGCTCTTTGAAGCTTGTTTTGAATAATAAAGCATCTATTCACGCACATGGTGCAATGTGTTTCTTTGTCCTGAATGCAGCTGAAATAAAATGTGAGTTAAAAGGATTTTTTCCTCTAGCCACAGGTTTGTTGATTGCCATCTATTTTCATCCATTCAACATTTAAAAAAAGAAAAAGAAAACATAGTATTTTCTTCCGGTGTTGGAAACCTCATTTATTCAGTAGGAGCTTTCTGAAAAGTATTTGGGAAGAACAATCAAGAAGTCATCTTTGGACAAGGGACCCTCTCCCCCAAAACAAAAACAAAAAACACAGCACAAAGAAAACATTACACTCTAATCTTTAGGAGAAAATATTGCATAACATGTTATTGCTGTGCTAGTGCCCCAATTAATAAATCCTAAGAAAGAGAGTATAAGGGGGAGGAGAAGGAAACTTTTCAGATAAAAGATAGCAAATTAGGCAAAATAATATTGTTGACCTTTTTGTCTAATTTGTATGGAATTAATAATTGATTCGGGCAAATAAGGTTAGTACAGTTAATCCTTTAAGGAGATAGATTTTTAACCAATTAGAATTCCAATTAGTGAAGCAATCTACACAGCTCTTGAGCAGCCCTAGCATTCCCTCGGAGTTTAGAAAAAGACCACTTGCCACTGAAGAAGTTAAGTCTTAGCAGCTTCCATTCACCATTGGATACATTCCAAGTTTCATAAGCACGGTAATTCTGAGATTCAGCTTTACTGGGCATATTTTTTCTTTAAAGATCCTTTTATTAAGGGGACACTCCTCAGCTTAAAATCTGACTTCAGAAAGAAAGCTCAAAAATGTTCCCAATGATACCTCCGATCCAGAACAATTTCTGTGTTTTTTACAATCACATTTTTCTATATTTAAATATTTTGCCCTCTCTTGTTGCTGTGATTGAAGAACAGGAATCACAGTCGTGTCATACAGGTCAAAGGAGCATTTTGACAGATCTTTGTTCATTATCAATGTAAACAAGCTGAAAAAGAGCCCCAATGTCTGTAATTTTAGGTGTTAGCTCCAACAACACTCAGTAAAAATGGCTCCGCGGATTTTTTAAAAAATTTAAAAATGTGGGTGTAGTTGTGTCAAACAAAGTGCTATCACTGAGTTAATAACCCCCAATATTTATGAACCTTTCACTTATCCAGACATGACAGACAAGATAAAACATATTCTGGTATTTGGTGATGTGTAGGGTATAAAGCAATGTAAAATATTGTATAGATTGGTGCATTATTGTTTTGTTTTCTGGCAGGTCCAATTTTCTGCTTACTTCGGAATCTCCTCTAAAGAATCTTCCTTCATCATTTCTGATCTCATGCAGGTTTTTTAAAAATACAGACTGTACCAGAAACACATGGAACTTTCTAATGATTTGTGTCTCTCTCAATCCAGAAGAGGACAATATGGGTATGTCTAGACTACATGCCTCTGGTGACAGTCTGGACGCGCTAGTCTGGACGCTCTGCGGTCAACATCAAAGGCATTTGTCGACCTCCCCGGTAAACCTCATCCCACGCGGCATGCCGGGGAGGTCGACAAATGCCTTTGATGTTGACTGCAGAGCATTCAGACGAGCGCGCTGAGCCGACAAACCGCTGATCGGCACAGCGCGGCAGCCATTTTAATTTAAATGAAGCGGCGATTATTTAAATCGCTGCTTCATTTTCCTATGCCAGGTAGCCTAATCTACATACCTCTGTTGCCAGAGGAATGTAGTCTAGACATACCCTATAGGTCCTAGAGCAGTGGTTCTCAAACCTTTTGGCTTGCAGACCAACCCGCTGAACACAGACCTTTCTGCTGACTGCTAGCCAACCACTCATGAGACAAAATGGGTGCAGGACAGCTTGGGGGCTGGAGGTTTTTCCAGGAGGTAGGGTGTAGGAGTGGGCTGAGGGTGGGGGGCCTGAGAAGGAAGGACGGTGCAGGAGGCACGGTGGGAGTGTGGGGTGTCAGCTGGAGGGGGATATGGGAGGGTGATAGGAGTGCTGGGTCTTGACATAAGGGGGTACTTACCTGGCTCTGTGCCTCCTGCCACTCCCGTGCACGGCCCCTTGCTGCTCCCATTAGCTGTGATTTGGGGAAAGCCGCCAGAGAAGTGGTTTTCTGTGCTGTGTTCCCCCAGCTGTGGGGAGGGAGAGTGACAGTGCGCTGAGCTGCTTCCTTGTCCTGCAATCCAGATCCAGCCTGTGAGTCTCGACCCCCACGCCCTGTGCAGTGGGAAGCCAGTGCTGGAGCTCCATCCTCATGGGGTGAGGGCAGAGGCCAGGAAGTGCGAGGGGGAAGGACTGGAGCACCAGCTCAGACTCCCCGCTGCAGGGGATGGCGGGAGGGGGCAGTCCCAAGGCCACAACGCACCTGCAAGATGGTTGCAGATCACTAGTGGTCCACGGACCACACTTTGAGAACCACTGTCCTAGAGGGAAAAAAGCTGGGGAAAACCTGATAATTAGTGATTTAGACAGAGGCTGGGAAATTTTGGACTGCAACTTCCCTTCCTTTTTCTAATCAGGACTCTATCACCCGGTGAAATTAACTTTACCTCTATGCTTAAATAAACATACAAGTTTAGCATATGGGGTATTTAAAATGTCCTGTGGTTAATATGTTGTACCTTGTAAAACTCAACAGCAGTAATGCTGCAATAATGCTGTTCCATATTTAGACAAGATGCAAGATATTATGTTGCTGCACTGGAAGGTCTTTGACTGCTTCCATGGTTTTAGTAAAGTAGTGGAACACTTTCTCTGTTGTTTTGAAAGATACTTTCAGCATATGAAGATCAGACTGATACAGATGTGGCAGACTGGTCCCTGTGGTTACGTCTAGACTGCATCCCTCTGTCGACAGAGGCCAAAAAAGAGCATCTAGATTACATTATGCGGATCGAAAAATCGATCCGCTTTTTTGAAAAAGAGCGTCCAGACTGCCAGATGCTCTGTCGAAAAAAGAAGGCACCTGGAAGTACTTCTGGCAGGGCATGGGGGCAGCCTTTATTTCCAGGTGCTGCTGCCTGCCCTTTGCAGAGATGCGTTTTTAAAGGGCTCCCCCTGGACAGCCGTTACTCTGCACCTGCTTCTGACTTGCCTACCTCCTAGAGGGAAAGCAAAGTTGCTTCAGTGCTTGCTCTGGTTGCCCTGCTTCCTCGGACACCACAGCAGTTTATTTTCTGGGTTTTTTTTCTGCTTTTCACCTTTTATTTGGCGATGGAGCCTGAGCTGCCCCTGGGCAGGCAATGGCCCCACGCTGCCATACTGTAGCTTCTGCTGCATCTGCATGACTCTGTCATGAATCTCCTGCCCCATATGGACCTGGACCGCACCGAGGAGACCCTCCTCTGGGATGCAGGAGCTCTGCCCTTGCCCTCAAACTTTTTTGGGGACAGGCAGATTTGGAGGCACGAAACGAGTTCGGACTGGTGGGACCGACTTGTCATGCAGCTCTGGGACGACGACCACTGGCTCCACAACTTCCGGATGCAGAAGGCCACGTTCCTGGAGCTGTGTGCCTGGCTCGCCCCTGCTCTGGACCGCCCACCTGCGGCCCGCCATCCCCCTGCAGAAGCGGGTCACAACTGTCCTGTGGAAACTGGCCACCCCCAACAGCTACCGCTGGCATGGGGGAGGTCTACCGTTGGGGTTGTCTTGCTGGAGATAAGTCACTTTCAGGGGACAGGCCCTGCTGAGTGGGGGGGGGGAGGTTTGAGAAAGGGGGACTGCCAGGCAAGGGCAAGAGAGAGTGGGGGATGGAATGGCACTTGGAGGCTGCTCCTCAGCCACCCCTGCACTGATGTGGGGGAGGGGGGCATCCTGACAAGGAGAGGGGTGGGTTGGGTGAGGGGGGAGGGTTCTCCTCCCAAGCGCTTAGGTAACCTGTCTAACTCCCTGGTTTCTATTTGTCTCGTGCTGCAGGTGGTGAGGGCCATCAATGCGGAGCTGCTGAAGAGGCTCGTCCGTTTCAGGGACCTGGACAGCATCATTGCTGGGTTTGCCACCCTTGGATTCCCAAACTGCAGAGGAGCCGTCAATGGGACGCATATCGCAATCTGCGCACCGCCCCATCAAGCAGCCCAATTTATAAAGTGGCAGGGCTACTATTCGATGGTGCTGCAGGCCCTGGTTGACCACCGGGGATGCTTTATGGACATTTGTGTCGGGTGGTCGGGGCGGGCACATAATGCCTGCATATTTCAGAACTCCTACCTGTACCGCAGGTTGCAGGCAGGAACATTTTTCCCCCAGTGGCACCTCGTGCTTGGGGACGGGCAGATGCCGGTGTGTGTAGTAGCCAGTGCGGCCTACCCCCTGATGCCGTGGCTCATGAAGCCCTACACCAGCCACCTGGATGCAAGCAAGGAGCTTTTCAACACGCATCTTAGCCAGGCTCGCATTCAGGTGGAATGCGCCTTCAGCAGGCTGAAAGGGAGGTTCTGTTGCCTCTTCACATGCCTTGAGCTGGGCGAACGCAACATCCCGGAGGTGGTGGCCGCATGTTGCACCCTCCATAACCTGGTGGAGAGGAAAGGGGAGGCCTTCCTGCCGGGGTGGGGGACAGGTGCTGATGGTGAGGAGAGGCCATTTCAGCAGCCCCGGATGGCTGTCATCTGCCAGGCTCACCAGGCTGGTGTCCAAATCCGAGAGACCCTGAAGGAGAGATTCTTAGAAGGAGCCCATTGACTCTCCCCAGGGCCTCCCCCATGGGGGGGTTGGCCTGGCCCACCCCTACCTGTCCCTCCACTACCCTCACCCTCTTCCCATAAAGAATACATACACACCCGGTTTTCTTTGTACATAGACATTAGTTTTTTATTTGAAGAAAATGTGCTAACTGTTTCAAAAAAAATTCTGTTTACTGTTCAAATGTTTATAGACAAGGTAAATCTTTCACTCAAAAATAAAGACTTTGTTATATAACTGAAATGACCTTTAACTGGGGCGGTAGGGGACTGAAAACCTGGAGAGGGGAGGGGAGCTCAAGTACGCTGCTGCTTCCCTGATCACAGGGTCCTGCCACTTTCCTGTGTCCTGGCATCGCCACGGCCTTGGGATCGGGTGGAGCGAGACCTAGTCCGAGCCTGGGCAGGAGGGAGGTGGGCAGCTGTTGGGCCTGTGAGGGCTCGGGAGCAGGAGGGGCTGGGGGAGCAGGGGGCTGGCGTGCAGGAGGAGCGGTGCCCGTGACAGGGGCAGGCAAGCCAAGGACCTCCCGCATTGTGGCACAGGTGGTAGTGCGCTGCTGGACCAGTGGTGCTCCCCTGTTGGGTAGAGGGTCTGGCTGTGGAGGAAAAGAGGAGGAGACAATCAATGTCTGTGTGCACCCCTGCTGTCCCTGAGGGCATGCCATGGCTGTCAGGGGCTCTCCTTTGGACAGGAGACTCACGGGTGTGACACCCGTGTGTGAGTTGGGCAGCAGCCTGAAAGCCTCACAGGGGCCCCACAGTGGCAATGGGACTAGCTGGCCCCCCACACTGCCAACCCACCCGTGTGTGGTGACCCCTCAAAGCACTCTCCTGATGTTCCCTCCCTGCTGTCCACAGATGCCTGGGAGGCCTCTGGGGTCTGGAGGAATGGCTCCTGGGAGAGGGTCCCTGCTGCCTCCTTTACCTCCTCCTCCTGGTGCAGCTCTCCCACCTCTCCTGCCTGGTCTTCCTCCCTCAGGGGTCGGTCCGCGATGTGGTGGGGTAACCTGGACTCCACCACACACAGTGGAGTCTGGGCTTCCCCACTGCCCAGGATCTGCTACAACTCCTGGTAATAAGGGCAGGTCTCGGGGACTGCCCCGGAGCGGGAACTCTGGTCCCAGGCCCTGGCATATCCCTGACGCGGCTCCTTTACTTTGGCCCTGACTTGTGCTGTGATGCCCTTTGGTGGCCAGTCCCTGGGCCAGGCACTAATAAATGTCTGCAGTCCTGTGGCGTGTCTGCAGGGCCTGCAGGGCTTCTTCCTGGGACCAGAGCTCCAGGAGGTTTTGGACTTCTGGCCCTGACCAGGCTGGTGCCCGCCTTTTGGTGCCCCTGGGTGGGTCCTCGTCTCTGTCCCAAGAAGGGCCAGGGGGGCCTTGAGGCTGGGACATGGCTGTCACGGCTGGCATGGGTGCTCTGGCTAGCTGCTGGACAGCAAGGCCTGTCTGGGTGCCTGTGCCTTTAAGAGGCTGCGGCCAGGAACCACAGACGTGCTGTACATGTAAAGGCTAGACTGTCCACCAGGGCTTCTTCCTGGAGGCCTTTTTTGTTGACAGAACTTGCTCCCTGCGTCCACACACACCTTTTGTCGACAGATCTCTGTCAACAAAGGCGTTTTTCCTCGTAAAACGAGGTTTACCGCTGTCGACAAAACTGCTGCATTCTGTCTACTTACTGTCGACAGAACATGGCACTAGTGTAGACGCAGGTATAGTTTTGTCAACAAAAGGCCACTTTTGTCAACAAAACCCTGTAGTCTAGACACACCCTTACTGTCTTGAGGCTTACTCTCATTTTGTTCAATTTTCCTGAGATAGAGATTAAACCATGATAAATATTCTTCTTAAAATAATCCAGTATAATTGGCAAATAGAATATCTGTGAAAAGTTTATTTTTCCTTTTTATATTCACTAAGGCAGGAATTTGAAGGAAGAAAAGAAAGAACTATTAAACACATGCATGTATCCATCTGCTGTCTGCAATCCCCAAGGGTGTCTTGTGTTAGCTACATCCAGTGGCTGTTATCTACACTGATAGCATAACATGGACAATTATCCTACCCTCATGAAGAACAGAGCAAGACATGTTTCCTGATGGGAAGTAATTATTTTACCAAGCCTTCACAGTTCAGAAAATGAACTTACAATTATCAGTGCAAAATAACCCTTAAAACATAACAAGGAGAGTTATATTTAAATTAATATTGTTAATAGTTACATAGCATTATTCTTGTTCAGTCATTAAATAGCTAAACTTCATGAACATCCTGCCAGGTAGGCATGGTAAGTATAATCTCTTTATTACAGATGAGAAAGATAGTGAAATGACCTGTTCAAGACCACATAACCAGACAGTGCCCAGAAGAATCAGAACTTTGTAGTTCCTGGCTTCTGGTCCCATGCCCAGGCCATTTTTCTCTTTGATTGAACTATGTTACCCAAGTAACAAGAGCTGCTGGAGTCTAGAGATACTGCTGCTAATTGCCATGAGACTTTTTGAAATCCTGACCCATGATGTGTGACTGGGTCCAGGAAAAGTATAACCAACAGTCCTGTGCAAAGTTTTTATCATGAATTTTGGGATAGTGTCCTTCTTATACCCCCAGATTCCAAAGTGAACACAAGAGAATCTGTTTCATTTAAAACAAAAACAAGTTTCCAGCCCTCATGGATGAAAAGAAAAGCATGAAAATGTGACCCCAATACATTTGAAAACCAGAAGGTAAATTAAAAGTATCTGTAGTGTATATATATATATTTCTAATCTCATGAATGGGGGGTAGGGATTAGGACAGACATAATTTTTTTTAGCAGTTGGGGTTCGCACCACTACACACCTTTATCAATGGCTTACATTGGTTTGTTTCTCACTGTTGCTACTTCACACTAATCCACATGTAGCATCCTGGCCGCCTCTATTGGTAAAGCCCACACGCCATATAACATGCTAAGACCTCATCTGGTGAAAAACTGAAGAACCCAGTAAACTTTAAGCATTTCTTTCTATTTTTCACTAGAATGGGAGGGCAAAACACTACTCATATGTTAGGAGATCACGTTACATTTTATTACAAGTCTAAATGAAGATTACATAAATTTGCCAAGTTGCTGTAATATATAAATAAAGGAAGGGGGTGAGCTCCCAAAGGAAACCCTATGTCTGTTTTCCAGGCCTCTGCAGTGAAAATGTATGGTTTTTTTTTTTAAAGGGCAGGGCAAAGGTGACAAAGCAGACTCAAACATCTCCATTGCTATAGCAACAAGCAGCATTAGTCTGACACAGCAACAGAAACTGAAATATATCCTTGCACAAAAATATGCTGCAAGTTAGAAAAATATGAGTCAGTGCAATTCTATCCATATACTGTACATAACATAAATAACCAAATATAAATGGCTTCATGTAACTCAATAAAATGAGTAATTGCTACTTAAAATAGATTTTACTGTTTAATTGTTTATAAAATCCAATTTCCCTTGACATTAACAGCAAAAGGAAAAACAACCACAGCATCTTGTGCACATACAAATAATACAGACAATGAGTAATTTTATATCCCTCTGTCTAGAACATGCTATTAATGTAATAATTTAATTCTACATAGTTCTTACACCGCTTTCTCACTGTAGTTTCTGTGCATCTTCCAGTTGCACATTGAGCAACATGACTAACATCTGTCACATGATTTGATCTTTCCCTCATCCTCTTCCCCAGGGGAGAAAATTGTGTGGACAGTGATGTGTTTTGTGATGGCCCCCATGCCCCTGCCAGAGCCTGCACCTTAATCCCTTGGCCCAGGTCACAACCCCCTCTTTCACGCATACTCCTTCTCAGACCCCACATCCTCTCCTGCACTCCAGTCCCCTACTTTAAATTCCCTTTTGCACCCAATCTCCGTCCCACACCCCAAACCCCCTCCATAGAAAAGGGAGGCCCTTGACCATTGACCAAAATTTTTGAGTGGCTCCACCATCAGAAATTATTGCCCATCCCTGCCCTTGTGGGACACCACAGATGAGAAATCCAGTGACAAAAGTGCAGTGTCCTTGATATATTAAGTACATCTGAATATCAAATCTGTCCTTTTGTTACTTTGTCATTACATGGCCAACATATCTTCATCTTTACTGTTCCTATATTATTAATGTATTTGGCTATGTCTACACTACAGATTTTTTTCAGAAAAACAGCCTTTTTCAAAAAAAACTTCACTTATGGAAAGAACAGGGGTTTTCCCGACATTGGTAAACCTCTTTCTACAAGGAAGAAGCCTTTTTCCTAACGAGCTCTTTTGGAAAAAGGTATGTGTGGACAGGGAAGAGGGAGTTCTTTCAAAATAAGAGGAAAGAGGAAAAAGCACAGGTGCCCTAGTAGCCACTCTGTTCATAGTAATCACAGCTTAAATGAGAGATAGCATCCATTCAGTGTGGACGCTATCTTTTGAAAAAGCAGATCTTTCTTTGATGCACTTTGGCAGTATGGATGCTCTTTTTCAGAAGTTTTTTCTTAAGATCTCTTCTGGGAAAACTTCTTCTAAAAGAAGCCTGCAGTCTAGATGTAGTCTTTGAGATGTTATTGTGATGACAGCTGGGTGAAATGTTTTGGGAGAAATAGGGGTTTTTTTGGCTGAAAAAAAAATGCAGATTTAGATCAACTGTAACATTCATAAATTTGTGGTGAATTTACTGAACTGGTTTTTGTCAAACACACACACAAAATAATTCTGAAAAAGTCAGATGGCTACGTCTACACTATAGGGTTTTGCACAAGAAGTCTTTTGCAGAAGAGTTAATGGCAATCAGAGCTTTCTTGTGCAAGAGTGTCCATGGGCTACGTCTAGACTGGCATGATTTTCCGGAAATGCTTTTAACGGAAAATTTTTCTGTTAAAAGCATTTTCGGAACAGAGCATATAGATTGGCACGGACGCTTTTCCGCAAAAGCACTTTTTACGGAAAAGCGTCCCTGGCCAATCTAGATGCGCTTTTGCACAAGAAAGCCCCGATCGCCATTTTAGCCATCGGGGCTTTTTTGCGCAAAACAATACCACGTTGTCTACACTGGCCCTCTTGTGCAAAAGCATTTGCGCAAGAGGGCTTTTGCCCGAACAGGAGCAGCATAGTATTTCCGCAAGAACACTGACGATCATACATAAGATCGTCAGTGTTCTTGTGGAAATTCAAGCAGCCAGTCTAGACAGCTGGCAAGTTTTTCCGGAAAAGCTGCTGATTTTCTGGAAAAACTGGCCAGTCTAGACACAGCCATGCAGTGTGGATGCTCTCTTGTGCAAAAACTTCTTGTGCAAAAGCATGTCCACACCTCAAAGTGCATTGCTTTTGCAATGCGCTTTTGCGCAAGAGAGCATCCACACTGCATGGACACTCTTGTGCAAGAAAGCTCTGATGGCCATTAACAGAATGGACATCAGAGCACCTGTGCTTTTTCGGATAGGCTCTATTTGGCAAGAAACCCCTGCGGAGCGGCCACATGTGCCTTTTTGCACAACAGCTGAAGCGCTAAAAAGAGTTATGTCTCATAAAAGGAGGTTTACATACACTGGAAAAAGCCCTCTGTTCTGCCGTTTTACTGCTGATTTACTTGTGCAAAAGCGCATTTGAGGTGTGGACGTGCCACAGGTTTTGCACAAAAACTTTGAAGTGTAGATGTAGCCAGAATGTTTAATTTAATCACTTTTTATTTTAAATGCTTTTCATTTTGAATTTTACTTCAAATAAATGACATACTTGGTCAAATGATATATTTTGTTTGACCTGAAACAAAATATTCTTAACTTTTTTCAATTTGCTGAAAAAATAGGGGGGAAGCATTTTTGGATTGACCTGAAGCAATTTAGGATTTTTTTAATTGTTTGGTTTAGTCAGCAAACAAAATATTCAATTATTTGCAGTTCTAATTGTGATACCCTTCAGAGCCTACCATTGGTCCCTAATTATTACTTCCCTTATAAAATCTATGAGCAAAGGATATGTTTCATATTTGTTTACATTTCAGTCATAAATGTCCAACTTATAAGGCTTTATTCTTTGAAAGAGCTCAGCACCCAACATGCAGAACTCTTTCAAAATCTAGGCTCTTATTTTGATACCTAAATGGAGCAGTTGTGAAAATCTGGCCTATTGAGCAAGGTGGGAGAGGTTGGGAAGAACTCTGTAGAGATCACATAAGTGATGTTACAATATGAATTGCATTTACCAAGAAGCTTAGGACAGGTGTGTGTGTGTGTGTGTGTCTAAAATTGGAAGATGATCTATTTTGAAAATCTGGCCCATACTATTTTCAGAGCGTTTATATTTATGGCACATATATTTTTGTCCCAGGTGGGAGGCTCAAATTCTGCCCCGAGTTTCATACACTGCCACCCAAGGTCACCATTGGGCTCTTCAGATCCCATATTGTTTGCTTTTTAAGCTCTACTGAGAAAATGCAGTGATGAAAACAAAGTAAAGTACAAGAAGCTTTCCACACAGTCCAAAGGAGTGACAGAAGGAGAAACTGACACTGAATGCAATTCACAGAATAGAGGAACCTGATCCCTCACACTCTGTAAATAAGCTCTAGGGAAATGTTTTAGCTTAGTGTCTACAGAAAAAGCAAGGAACTGCCCTTGACCCCAATTTGCCTTTTCTAATTACTGCCCTCTCTCCCTCCGCCCCTTTGCCTCCGTCTCCTCGCCTCTTGGATTCTCTGCATTACAATTTCTGCCTTTGCCCGTACAATGAAACTGCTCTTACCAAGGTCACCAATAACTTCATTCCAGCCCCAAACAAAAAGACCACTTCTCTGTTCTCATTCTTTTTGATCTGACTAATGCTTTCACACCCAGCTGATCTCTCCGTCATCCTCCTCGGGCCTTTGTGTTTCTTGGCTCTCTGATTGCTCCTTCAGTATCTCCTCCTCCTCCTCTCACCATGCTCTCTAGGCAAGCTCTCTGGGTTCTGCCTTCATTCTACTTTTCCCCCTCTGATATGTTATCCCTATTTTGTCTCTTCTGCACTGACAGCTTCAACTACGAACTCTCCCTCTTCATTCGACCACCATTTCTAAGACCTGAGGTCATGCCTTAGTTCTCTCTCATTCGATTAATACAACCCCCTATCTCATTGATGTCCAATGAGATATCATCCACTTCTGCCTATCTGACCATGTCACTCTTCCCTTCCACCAGCTTCCTTGGATTTTCCACACAAACTTCTGATCCTTACATTCCAAGGCCAGGCAGATCTGCTCATGTGTATCTCTGCTCACATTTCTTGCTACACACTCCTTTTCTTCCATCAAGCCTCCCTCCTAGATTACCCAGTTTCATCCTTCTTTTGTTCTTATATTCATCTTTTTGTTCATGCTGCCCTTTGCTTGGTAGTCTTCCCTTTTCTCCTGCAAACCAAAGCCTTTTAACACTGTAATCATTTGTGGAACTATGTAAATAACAATTGTACTAATGTCCTTATTCCTGATGTTAATCTTGTCTTTTGCAGCACATTCACAAGCAGTAATAGACAGTGATTTTCTGAAGGTGATGCTTACAAAATCAGATATAAAAATACAAGTAAGTAGTTTTTAAGTGAGGTAAAATTTGGGGGTATACAAGATAAATCACACTCCTGAAAAGGATACAGTGTTGAGAACTACTGGTCTAGATCATAAACTGTTTAAGGCAGGGACCATATCTACATATATATTTGCACCTTGCTGAACACATTCTCTCTGTTCAATAAGTAACATGTGAAGGTGATCCAATACCCTGGTGATGAATAGGATAGGATGGATAGCTGAGTGAGGCCTCCCAATATAATCATGAACAAAACAACAATAGCAGAAGTCCTTACAGTTGATACCCCTAAAAGGGAATTTTCCCTCTTTTTTCCCCTTCCATATCAAATAGAAAAAATATCAGCCATCTCTAGTCACTGTTAATCATATTATACATATCTCAAACTTTCAAAACTGGTAAAATAGCAGATGCATGGTCCAGCGCACAGCCAATTATCCTGCTATAATTCTCTAAGGAAAATAAGAAGTTTCCCCTAATTATTTTACATTAATTTTAAAAGGTTATCTTGGCCTTCGTAGTAGGGACCAGAACAATTATGGCCAGAATCTACTACTTTTACTCATGCTGAACAGTATTTTACTGTGTAGGAAACCCTATCAATTTCAATAGAACTACAGACGATAAGGTACTATTCCAGATACAAAGGAGTGATAGGATCCTGCTGTATCTATATCCTCTATATATCTATAGGTATGTCTACACTACATGGCTCCGTCGACGGAGCCATGTAGATGAGGGTTGTAGACATAGCAAAATGAAGCGGCGATTTAAATAATCGCCGCTTCATTTACATCAAAATGGCTGCCATGCTGTGCCGATCAGCTGTTTGTCAGCACAGCGCGGTAGTCTGGATGCTCAGCGGTCAACATCAAAAATCTTTGTCGACCGCCCCAGTAAACCTCATCCCATGAGGCATACCGGGGCGGTTGACAAAGGCTTTTGATGTCGACCACCGAGCGTCCAGACTACCGTGCTGTGCCAGCTGATCGGCACAGCGCGGCAGCCATTTTTATGTAAATGAAGCGGCGATTATTTAAATCACCGCTTCATTTTGCTATGTCTACAACCCTCATCTACATGGCTCCATCGACGGAGCCATGTAGTGTAGACATACCCAACATGTGTATCTATGTCCTCATTTGATAAAGTATTCTTTTCTTCACATTTTCAGTGCAGCACATAGATATCTACTTGATTTCAAAAATGGCAGAGAAAATACTTTCTTTTTAACTTCTCTCTCATGAATACAGATCTTAACAGATTTTTAAATACCCTTGTGCATGTGGAGAAAAAGGCTGCCTTATTCCTGTTCCTACTATGACAAAGCAAATAGCATTCATCCTAGCCCAGTGGTTCTCGGACCATGGCCATGGACCGCTTGCAACTCAATCCACACACAGCTATGCTCTATGTGACATCCTTGGGGTCATGTATAAAGGTAGTATATATATTGTGTGGATGTGGCCCACATAACCTATAGAGAGCTGTATACATGGCCCACAAGAGTAAAGAGATTGAGAACCACTGTCCTAGACAGAAGTGGAATTATATTTACAGCAAACAATGATTGTTTTTATGGAGAAAATTCACTTCTGCAAGGGGAAATAAATGGGAAGGTGCTCACAATAAATAAAGGCAGAAACCTTTCCCTGAGCTGGATATATTTTCAACATAAACATAAGTTTTCATGAAAGTGTTAGCTTGACAGATATTTTTGTTGTCAGGAGGCTATAGCGTATGACTTGTGTGCATTTACACTAGAACATTTTCCAGAAATCTACTGGACATCATCATGGAACATCGGGAAATCAAGTAGAATTAAACATCAGGGAATCAAGTTGCCTTTTAATGGTCCAAAATATGCTTCTATTGGTTACCAAAAACCTAATGTCCTCAGTACTTCTTGTAATTTCCATAATTGATTAATTCTTTGAAATGATTTTAAGATAAACCAGAAGCATTTTCCTTAAGGATTTATGAATTCTTTTAGGGACTCTGTTCTACTCAAAGGCTTATTGCAAAGTACTGCATACTCAGGGAATGAAAAGCAACATGTCATCTTCAAAAGTTGTCTAAAGATAATTTCAGGCTGGGGTCATGAATCAGGAGACAGCCCATTGCGAATGTTTAAACTGCTTCCATTGCCCTTAAGAAACATCTGCCTCTAAGATAAATTACAACAGCCATTGTAAATGGCATGCAGTTTGAAAAAAATTGTCTGGGATAAAAGATAACATGATTTTGGGAGGGATGTGTAAGGTGGGATGTGGGAGGAGACATCTTTCCTCTCATTTGTCAGGAGCACAAAAAAGACAGGAAGGAGCCGCTTACTAAAACACAGCCACCTTTACAAAGGAGAGAAAGGTTGGCTCTTCACGAATACAATTATAATAGAATCGAGTCATTGAGGGTGACCAAAGCCACTTCAAAATGGAAAGATTTCCAAATGGAGAGTTATTTAAATCCCTTACAATTGCTCCTTTCCTCATTTCCCCATTTTTCTCATGTCAGACATTGTCTATTTGCATTCATTTGAACTGCATTTTAATAGCTTAATTCGCATTGTAAGCAGGCAGCCTGAGGAAACACAATGTTAACCTCCGTCTTGAGAAGCAGGTTATTTCTACTGACAGTCGGTTAATGTGCAATACTGTCTTGGAACTCAGCCAGTGAGAGATTCCTTTTGTTCTAATTTGTTAGGTAGATTTATGAGATTCTAAGTTATTACACCAATAACACATGGAGATACTGGAAGAGATCCAGCTTTTACTGTACTCTTTGTGTGATTCTGAGAGTCAGACGTCTTACTAAAATGGCACTATCAAGATATTTTGTTTTTAACATTATGTTTCCCCTCTCTGGTTTAAATGACCTCTAACACTTTGGAATCTGTTTTTGTTTCCTTGCCAAAATCGTTCTTGCCATGCCACATTTTTTCTAGTGCTGTTCATGGATATATGGCATTGGCATTTTCTGTGGTGTTGGCAGGGAATGATGAGAGAGAGACCTATCATTAAAACGTTTGATGGTATAGCTGTGGGGGTGTGCATTATTTTTGTAAGTATAGCCCATGGAAATGACTACTTTATCATGCATCACCACAACATTGTGACATGCAGTGCAGCTAGCCCATCCAGAAGTGCATGTCTTAAACTACTTTAGTCCCTTAGCATGGGGTATTACAACCCTGCCAGTAATGCTTTTCACCATTAATTAATTCATTTTACAAATATTTTTAATTAATTCACCATCAAAATACCACTATGACTATTGTTTAAATATTATTTTCCCCCTTTACACTTGAGAAATGAAAAGCATTCCATTTCCCTACAGACTGGAAATCCCAAGCCAAACTGCTGCCAGTTTTGCAAAAACAAAACACAAACAAAATGGGTTTGGCTAATTGCTACATTCATTGTGTCTGATGCACTAAGACCTTGGTCATCAACCTATCGATTGCAATCGATGGGTCAATTGCGAGGGCACGACCAGTTGATCGCAAGGTGTTTCCAGCTCCACCTTCTTCCCCCGTACCTGCAAGAAGGAGCCTGTACTGGCGCTACAACCTCCTGTGAAAATGGAGGTAGCGCCGGCTTCCTGTGGTGGGAGGAGGAGGGAGTCCTGTGGCTGAACGCTAGATCCATCATCTCAGGAAGAATGCGCCGCTCCTCTCCTCCCCTCCCCAGAACAGCTGGCGTGCTTCCTGAGAAGTTGAATCTGGCGCACAGCTGCAGGACTTCCTTCCCCGTGCTGCCTGACTGCCTTCCTGCGGTGGGGGACCCGAGGGGGGAGGAGAAGTCCTGTGGCTGCGCATCAGACCCGACTTCTCAGGAAGCGCGCCAGCTGTTGTGGGGAGGGGAGGAGCAATGCATGCACTTCCTGAGAAGTAGGACCTGGCGTGCAGCTGCAGGACCCCCAATTACAGGCCGAGCTATCCCTGCCCCCTCCCCCTTCCTCAGGGCCCCACCGGCACCCTGCCCCCTTCCCAGGCCCCCACCAGCACCCTTCCCCCTGCCCAGACCCCCACCAGCACTCTGTCCCCTGCCCAGACCCCCACCAGCACCCTGCCCTCTGCCCCCTAGCCAGATTCCCACCTGCCCCAGCCCCTACCAGCACTCTGCTCCTGCCCAAACCCCCACCAGCACCCTGTCCCCTGGTCAGATTCCCACCAGCACCCTGCCCCTGTCCCCTGGCCAGATACCATCCAGCACCCTGTTCCTGCCCCCTGGCCAGACCCCCCATACAGCACCCTGCCCAGACACCCACCAGCACCCTGCTCCTGCCCCCTCTCTCCTGGCCAGATACCTACCCCCAGCTTGCTCCTGTACCTTATTTTCCATCCAGATTCTGCACCCCCATCCCTATCCCTCTCACTGGCAGCCCTGTCCTACACACTGGATCCCTCATTCTTGGCCCCACCTCAGAGTGCAGAGGGACCCCCAAATTCCACTAACCCTGGAACTCAGAAGAGTTAATCTGGCCTGAGGCCCTGAACCTCAGTCCTACCTACCCTCCTCCCCCCACCCCGTGGGGCTGGAGTGCCAGGGGAGTGAGATGTCTTAGTTGGGGCCACATCAGTGAGGCTTGGGGAGCTTTGGGGGGGGGGGCTGTTTTTTTTGCATCTAATGTGTGTGGTCCCTGACTGATTTTTCTGTGGATCAGTGACCACAACCCAAAACAGGTTCCGTGCCCCTCTCATAAATAAATACAATGCTGAAAAACTTTTTCTGGTTGACATAATATTTTATTTTAAAATGAAGCCTGGCCAACAAGCCCACAATTGGGGCCAAACCCCCATCTGGCCGCAGCATCATAACACTCTTGCACCCCCCCACCGACTCCAACCCTGAGCCTATCATACACCGGAACATCCCCAAACTCCTGTACCCCCATATCTTCAGTCTTCTGCCACAACACTCCTGCACCATCTACACACTGCAGATCTGTGTCCTGAGCCCATCATACTCCCAACCTCCCTGCCCTGAGCCCCTCATATACCCAACCCAAACTCCTGCACCCTCACATCCACAAGCCTGCAGCTTGCTCAGCACCCCAACTCTCCACCTGACGCCAGCACTCCCCAGTCTGGAGCTCCCTCCCATAGCCAGCATCCCCTTCTCCACATCATCCTGCATCCAAATTCCCTCCCAGAGCTTGTACCTCTCACCCCTTCCCACGCCCAAATTCCTCATTCCAACCCCAGAGCCCGCACCTCCTGTCTCAACCCACTGAGAGTGAGTAAGGGCAGAGGACAGCAAATGATGGAGAGGAGGGGAGTGGAGAGGGTGGAGCCTCAAGCAAGAGGTGGGGTCTTGGGGAAGGGATGGGGTAGATCTTGGCTTGCCCTGATATTTAAAAAGTGATGTTGGGTTGGAGACCACTGCACTAAGAGATCTCATGCACTGTTCCCATAACCTCCTATACAGGTGCCTGAGACAACAATGTCACGAGCCAAGTAAAAAGAGACCTTCTGAAATTATATGCAGGCACCTATCTAAAAAATGGATATATTCAGTATTGCATACTCAGCACTGCAACACTCCACCTGACCCCAACACTGTCCAGCCTGGAGCCCCCTCCCTGAGCCAGCATCCCCTTAACAAGTATCAATTTAATAATTTAGTAATGGGGTTTGGCAAGTTGAATTCATCCTTCCAAATGTAAAATACAGCTAGAGCAAAAAAGTTCAAGATTTTCAAGAAGTGATTTTTGAGGGCTGAATTTGAGATTCACTTGAAGGAACATAATTTTCTTGAAGTGCTGAGTACCCTCCTTCTGAAAATCAGGTCCTCTATTGCTTCTCAGATTGGGAACCCCAAAATCATTAGTCTCTTTTCAAAACTTTGGTCCCTATGTTTGTTTAGTTGCAGGCAGGCAATTAATATCTAGGTCTTGGCACCTGAACTGAACTCTGCTTCTCCTGTGCTGTCAGTGACTTCTCCACCTCCCCATGGCTGAATACAGAGGGGACCTCTGAGGAGCAGGTTAGGACAAGAAGCCTGAGGGGTGAGGAGGGAAACTGGAACTAGAAGCAGGAGAAGTAAACTGGAATTGGGGTTAGGGTAGGGACCTGCTAGACAAGAAAACTAGGAGCAGGATTGAGAAGTGGAAGCTGGAACTTTCCATTTTGACCCTTGGTAAATAATTCCAATGGTTCATTACTCTCACTGGTAAAAATAAAACCCTGTCCACCACAGACAGAATGTTTGGGGGAATTTAGTTACAAAGCTCTCACAGGTCTCTACGAAGCATGTCAAAATGGCCATTTTTTATAGCTTGGGCCAAATTTGGGCCCATCTTCACAGGGATGGCAAAAGGTGCATCCCTGATGCTATGGGTTCCCCTCCCCCACCTTTAAATTTCAATGCCTCTGCTCCAATTCATGGGGGCTCCAGAATTTTTCAACAAATTGCCAGGATTTTTTTTTTTTAAACAGGGGCCAGACAACACATTTCCCCCCTAGAGTCATTCTCAGAAACTGTTTGGGCTGAAATTTTCTCCAGGAATTTAGGCAGAGGGAAACACCCAGCTTTGGAAATTTTAGCCCAAAGACTGACAACATTATAGGCAACAGAAAACAGGATCTTATAATTGGAAATGTCTAGTAACCTTAATAATAGGCTCTGCTACACACATGTCCCTACGGAAATCCATAAAGACAGACAATTCTTTAAACACTGAAAAATCAAAAGTACGGAGCAAATAAATTTGTAACTAAATAGTGTGTCAGTTATCAGAAGTGTCTATTTAATACAATAATATTCTACTGAGTCTAGTTGTAATTATTGTCACTTTATGTATTATGTTTTTGTATTAATGTGCTCAGAACTCAGGGGGATCTTGCTACAGAGTTTATTTTCCAATTACTTTCCCTCTTTTCTTTTTTGGTTCTATGCTGTTTCTAATGTCTAATATATTTAAAAGATGCATAATTGGAGAAGGTGAAAATTGAGGAGGACTGGGTATGGGGTGAGAGATCACCTCTCTTTTCCCCCTTCCCAGACACTGGTGAGCCATATATATGTGATAAAGGATCTCTTCTCTCTGCTCCTCTCCTTGTGGGGAAGCAAAGTATGGAAGCACTGCCCATCTGTTTCCCTAGCCACCTCCTAATGGTAGGTTCTTTCTGGGATTGGGGGAGAGAAGGATACTTTAGTTTCAATATGGCACCCACACTGCTGGGTCTATTTGCTCATGCTCTTCACTCTGAGAGAAGATGGGTGAGTTCAAGGGTTTTGGTGGCTCTCTACCTGCTCCACCCAGTGATAAAAGAGCACCTATCCCTCCTCAAAAGAGCGGGCATGATCAAACCACCATTGAATTGCAAATGGAAAGATTATCACTGGCATTCTTGGATTGGGTCTAGAGTGAGAACACATGATTAGTGTTTCAGTTATTGAAACAGTTCCAAATTGATCCTTGGAGCTGGGCCCTCTTCCTAAATGCTTACATCTGCTTCTTTGCTGTTCTCCTAGCTCTGCTGGCATCACATGACCAGGCTCAGGAATCTGAAGTGAACCAACATAAATGCAGGGTTTAAACTGTTATTTCTTTTAAAACAATGCAGACACAGAGAACAAAAAAAATCATATATGCAAAAGCCTACTTCTATATGTCAGTGTCTCCATTAGTAGATTTTCTAAAACATCAAAATAATTAGACAAGTGATTCTCGACTTTTCAGAATCTTGGGTTCCTTTAATGGTTCTGATATCTTGCTCTCCCCCCTTCCCTCCCCGGATTCCCCTGTAGCTGTAACACTGAGCACTATGGAAAAGGCAGCAGCAGCAGCATGATCCCAGCACCTGCTCACAGCCCCTTGGGAGCTGCACCCCCACCCAGAGTGTGAACTCTGAATTAGATTGTATTATGTGCCAATCATTGCCCATATTTGATTCAGCAATAACTACTCCAAACTAGGGTTTATAATGGAAGTACTGAGGCAATCTTAACTATTGGCTTCATGAATACTCAGTGACAACCATGCAGTACTCCAGCACGTCCTTATAATCTCATGGAGCTGCAGTGGATGACAAACATGGGGAGGACAGATAAGAAAAAGCCTAAAGAAAATAATTTGAATAAAGAGAATCTAAGGTATATAAATGGAGCCTTCAGAAATGTATGAAAATATGTAAAAGATAGAAAATGAGGCCATAATGCTGGCAGGTGAACGAACACAAGTGTTTTAATGACTTAATAACAGGAACCAATGAGGTTAATATGTAAGTGACATAAAGCAATGGGGGGTCTTGGGTGAGATTTATTGTGCATACTAATCAAAGGAGGTTGAATACCAAATAATGGCTGAAAGATGGGGCTGTGGTTCAGTCTACTTGCTCTGGTTCACACAGGATGATCCGACAAAATTGAATAGCTGCATGGTGTCACTGAGAGGGGAACGTTAATAGGGAACAAAACACAATAGTATAGTGCTATATAAGAGGAAGTCACAAGAAAGAAAAAATACCAATGAATTTAACTGGAGACCAAGCTGACAGCCTCTAGGTTAGAACAGGATAGACTTCTCTAGTCTTGCTATCTTCACAATATTTTCAAGTTTCATCCAAAATAATATTAAATCCTGCCCCAAAGATACCTTTTGTAAACACAAACATTTAGAAGGTTAAGTCCAATATGATTTTTTCCTGTACATTTTAAAAAATTCTTTTAAAAACAATTCACTGGTGTTTGAATCCAAATACTGCAGTACGAGGAACTTCAGAATTAAATGGACTAAAAAGAGAGAGACACTGTCTTCATTGATTCTTACTATCTAAGCAGAGGGGAATGCAGAAAGTTACGTAGTGAGACTCAGACTCAATTTTTAAAATTAATTGACTATTTAAAAACTATAAAGTGTGATTAGAAAAAAATGTATGGTTTTTAAGCAAAAAGTGTTACTGGGAAATTTTTGACTACAGGATTACTATGGGTGTCTCTAAGTGAGGAAAAATACTTTGTTAAATGGTTTGTTACATAGCTTGTAACATACCCAAAACAGAAAGTTGACCAATGGCCAACAATTAAATAAGACCATGAAGGAAATTATGATCTTATGATAGCTTGCCCATTGAAATATAAGTGAGAACACTGATGATTGTTTATTCTTTGACCAAAAGTAGTGTGCAAGTGTGTGTCGGTGTACCTGTACACACGGAGTAGATATGCATGGGATGGAGAGATGAAAAACCTGAGAAAAACAGTTAATATAAATAAGTAAAGATGCTACTGAGTACTTAACCATAGAAGTCAAAGCATTTAAATCTTTTTCCATCTCATTCTCCCTGTATATATGAAGGAGGTAATGATACTTGCCTTCCTCTAAATAACTTTTTCCAAGGTCACACAAGCACATAGGCTATGTCTGCACTATGAGTTCTCTGCAAAAAATATGCTGAGGGACTCATTTGCATGAGTTGTGATCTCATTTGCATATTTTCTGCTGATCCGTTTTTTCGCTAGGGTTTTTGTGCAAAAAAAGCAGTGTGGACATTTTCTTTCTGTGCAAAAACCCCTTTTCCTGCAAGAGCCTTATGCCCCAAAAAAGGAGGTTTACCGATCTTGTGGGAAAAGGGGTTTTTGAGCAAAAAGAAAATGTCCACAGTGCTTGTTTTTGCACAAAAACCCTAGTGAAAAAACGGATCGGCAGAAAATATGGAAATGAGATCATGACTCATGCAAATGAGTCCTTCATTAGCATATTTTTTGCAGAGAAAACTCGTAGTGTAGACGTAGCCATAGTGAGGACTAGAGCCCCTGTCTTCTGAGTTTCTAAGTCCAGGTCTACACTGGGAAAGGTGAAATAAGATATGCAACTCCTACTGTTAGAACAGCGTAGTAGTCAGCATACCTTAGCTCAACCATGGCATCCCCGTTGCAGGAGCTTGATGGGAGAAACTCTTCCATTGACTTCCCTTGCTCCTTGTGACCCCGGGGAATACTGAGGTTGATGGGGCACCATCTGTGGTCGATTTAATGAGTCTTTTCTAGACCTGCTAAATTGAACCCTGAAAGATAGATCTCTGGAGCATTGATCTCCAGATAACTATAGGCAAGTCCTAAGTCTGTGCCTGCTGCATCAGACAATGAACCCTTTTTCTGCAGTTCTGTTATCCATAGGTAGCTAGGATCTGAGTTTTATAAAGCTGCATTGAGAGTGGGGAGTGTCTCTCTCAGTCAGGGTACCACATCAGTGAGGGTTGGTTGGGGTTTTTGTGTGTGAGTGGCCCCGACTGATTTTTCTGTGGGTCAGTGGCCCCTGACCCAAAAAAGGTTCCCCAGCCCTTGTTTCTTGAAGTGTGTGATGCACGTCTGTACAGCAAGGTGAAGGCCTAAGTGGCAGTGGAGGGAGGTGTGGAAACATTTCACAATTATTCTTCAGAGTCTGAGCTTTCATTAAAAGGTCTCTAGCTGGAATGATTGTGAAGAAAACCTTCAACATGTGAAGAGAGTGTAACCAAGGCAGAAACAACTGCTTGAGTTTGCAGATGGCCTGATGTGCAGGCTGCCCTAATTATTTCAATGGGACTAGCTCAAATGCCAATAGCAATAGTTTCCAGTGTTGACATGTAAAATACCTTTCTGCTTGCAGCAGACAAGACAGGAAAGGAATTTTTATACTTCCCAAAATGAGAAAGGTAGGGCACAAAAAGATGCATCAATTAAAACATACATGACTAACAAGACACAATGGGGTTTGTGTGGAATTAGCATGATATTCCTGACATGAGAGAAACATTGGCGTAGAGCAAACCAACATCCAGTTTAGGGACCCCCTTTTTTTTTTTTTTTTTTTTTACTTTACATCACTTTTCTATAGGAGAAAACAGACTTATTTCAGATATCTGATATGGAGAGTCTTGGTGGCTTTGTGTTTCACTCATTCTATAAAACTTTCCTGTCAGCCTCTGCATGGAATTGTATATTTAACATTTTTCAGAGTTGGTGTGAGTGTAGCCATGTAGCTAAAATGTAGCTTTATGCAGTGTAATGTGTCTTAGTGTACCCTGCCAGCCATCCTTTCTGATTAGCAGAAAGAAACAGAAGACCATCTGACAGAGATGAGTCAGGCAGACTGCTTGTATCTGTAGCTGATGTAAGTGCAGGAATAGACCCTTATGGTCACCATTCTGTTTTAGGGTTGCAATAAATGTTGTGAAATAAGTAAAAGAATGTGATGGTTGTTCTTGAAATTGTAACTTGATGTTCCTGTTCGAATGATTCATGTTGTTTCTGAGTAACAAAGAAAACCCTGTTTTATGTGAATGAAGAATGTGTGTGTTAGGAGATAAATGTGAAGGCCATCACTGGACCAGATGTTCTAGGGAGGAACTGGGACAGACGTAAAGACACTGGCTATTGCTGTATATCCCCACCGAGATGGGAGAAGAGGGCAGATTGACAACTCTAAAAGAGCAGGCATGCACCTATCAATTGGCATAAGATAGCTGAGATCAAAGCCAGCATGATGAAACAATAGATAAGGGATGAGAAGAACAATTCAAGAAAACAAGCACTTGCCAAACGCTGATTGATTACAGAATGATAGTGAGAAACTCACTGATCTCAATGAAGGAAAACTACTATAAAAAGGGACTGCTTTGATATGAATTTTGGGTTCATCCTGCCACTGGAGAGGTGGTCCTGACCAAAAGAAACTGTTTCCCCCCCCAGCCTGCTTGGCCTCCAGGCTAATGCGAGCGACAGACAGATAACTATAAACATCAACCGGCAGGACGCGCGCGCGCGCGCGTGTATGTCTGTCTATGTAAGCATATGCTAGCTGCTTTTGCAATTGTCTTCTTAATAAACATGGCATATTGCCTTTTCCCCAATGAAGATCCCATAGGCTTCTTATAAGCATAAAAAGTGCTTGTGAAAGGCACTAGCTTCACAGCCTTGGAGACTGAAGATTTCTAAGTTCTTATTTGTTGTCTTTGTGGGAAAGACCATTCCCACAGGTTAAGACAATCAGAAGGCAAAAGCAAAAGTAAAGGAAGCTGCGGTGAAAATCCAACTGTCTAATCTGAGCTGACATCCCCGCTCACCATGTGACCTTTGAGCAAATCTTGTGTCCCAGTCAACCCACATATTAAGTTGTATGTGATAGCAAGGTCTCACTGAACCACATGCTGCTTGTGAAGTGTTTGGGGAGAAAATTAAATTAAATCCACAACAGTTGTATGACAGTTGGATGCTTTTTCTTGTTTGTTTTGTTGGAATCTATAGTCCCAAGTTATCTCTAGAACACGGAAAGGGACAGGGATAGGTTTTTCAGTATAAATCGAGGAACATCTCTGAAAATCAGGAGCAGATGAAAGGCAGCCTACTTACCTTCTGGCCATAGGAGATCAGTCAAGAGTGAAATCTCAAGCAATATTGGAGCAGCACAGAAGAGAAGAAAAAGAGCAGGAACAATTGCATCTTTGGCTGCGTGTCAGAATTTTCTCATAAACCACTATAAACAAAAAGGCAACATTATTGTATGGCTTCTCTTCCTCCACCTAAATAGCCTACAAGTTAGTATGATTTATTTCTGTTTTACAGACCTTTATATTCCTTCCATGACTGCTTTTTATTTGTGGCTACGAGGGGATGGGAATACCCTGTGCAGAAGTCCAAACTTTATCCCCAGAAATCCTAATGTGCAGAGTATCATTATAATGTGACACAGAGAGCTGTCAGATGAAGACTCTGATTGAAACCACGGACGAAATTTCCTGTGGAGAGACTGTTCTCTCGTCACAATGGGAAACAAAACAAAGCTCCAGAGTGCTCATCCGCCTGAGTAACGGCGTGAATGAAGTGCTCAAAATGCCTTGCTTCTCCTCTGCCAGTTTCTCAAATACTGTCCATAACGTATTCTGCCCCAGCACCAACCAGAGACCTTTCAACACCAGCTAACACTGAAATATGTTTAACAAAAGAAGAGAAAACTCTTTTTTATGGAAACCATCAGGTTTATGCTTTTCATTCCAGAAGCCCCTTTGCGTGTTTCAGGATGGCACCAGCTCTTGTCTTGTTACTTAAGAGACCCTTCTTTTCTTTTTTTCCCCCCCAAAACAACACCCCCTCTTTTATTTCCATATTTTAATTGAATTTTCAAGGGCATATTACAAAGAGGTCTTTGGTATGGAGAGATGCAGTTAGTAGCTCAAGAGAATCTCTTTATCTGAAATATTCTTCAATATTTCATGAATGATGCTAATTGCTAATGTGTAGCCATTGATATTGCTCTATTTGTGTGACATTACCCTAGCCTCTTTTATTACAAGCATGTTTTCATTTTTAAACTACTTCCTTTCCTTATTCATCCAATGGGAAAGATGTCTTCATATATTCATCTTATAGTTTTAGTAATTATTTATATTATAATAATGCCAAAAGGCATCAACTGAGATGTACAAGGTACTGTATGAACTCATAGTAAGGGACAATTTCTGCCTCAAAGACAATTTAAACAGACATAACAGACAAGAGCAGGGGGAGAAATAGAAGCCCAAAGAGGAGAAGTGACAAACTCTCAGAGTAGGTCAAGGGTCAAATGGAAAATAGGACCTCCCAATTTTTAGTCTTCTGCCTTATCCTGGACTACACTGCCTCCCACACAACAGCTGACGAGTGACAAGTGGTTTGGGGTCTCTAACTTAAGATACCTTAAGGAGGCCTTGTTTTCAGGAAGGCATGGTACCCACCCTCTGAAAATCAAGTCTCATTGCATGTCACAAATTGGGCACCCAAAAATCATTGGTTATTTTTAAAATCCTGGCATTCAGGAATCAATATGGCAGAGTAGTAAATTTTACCCTGGATGATAATCACTAATGTCTACCTAGACAAACCACGAAATGAGAGTCACCAATAAATCTGTATGGAGTCAATTCCACTGCCAGCGTTCCTCTGGCAGATAGCAGGTTGGGCCACCCACACTCCCCAGGGAGCCAGAGAGGGGTGAAGACAGCAAGAGAAGGGACAGAGAGCAATAAATTAAGGCAAGGTAGTGCCCGAGGAACAGGCCAGCTGACAGGGGGAGCAAAGGGGGCATCTACCCTGGGGCCTGACAATTCCAAGAGGCCCAGGCCTGTGGCTGTTGCTACTTGTACTGCAACAATGGCAGTGGCCAGAGTCTTGGGCCCTTTAAATTGCTGCCAGAGCACTACACAACATGCTGCAGAGCTCTGGGCAGTGTGCTCTGGATGGCACTGAGGGGGCATGGTCTGGGCAGCACAGAGGGCCAGCTGCCTGGCCCCATCCCTTCTACCTGAGACCCTGCCCCGTCTGGGAGTGCAGAGCTGGACCCTCCCACCTTGCCCAGGGATCTGGTGAATCTGCCGGCTTGCCTGCCTAGGAACACCCCACTGAAATCCCCGATAACCAAACCCTCCTGTCTCACTGTGATACTGTTCTTTACAAGCAGCTCCTGTCTCAGACTCTACCCCAAATACAACACTTCCATGGCATTAGCCGTGAATGGTAGCATTTAAGGGCTCTCTGAAAGTTTGTATCTTATGAATACACATAGTAACTATATTGAAAACTTTGCTCTTATGGTCTTGGAGTAAAATTTAGGGATCAGTGTTGGTGATGGCTCATTCAAGCAGGAGGGAGATTTCACCAGTGTTCCCACTAAGGTGAAGACAGGTAGCTCTGCAACAGACTGAACTTTTTTGGGAAAACCTCTTTCATCAGATAGGAAAAGTAATTTAACTGTAGATCCCACTTTGCATCTTATGATTTTGTTTTTATTGTATTTAGGACTATCAAATTATTATAAAATTAATCATAATTAATTTCAGTTTTACTCTCACTGTTAAACAATAACAGCATACCTTTTATTTAAATATTTTTTGATGTTTTCTACATTTTGAAATATATTGATTTCAGTTACAACACAGAATACAAAGTGTCGACCTTTTTACGGTTCAATTATTTGTAGTCAAAATAATATAAAAAAAGTAAACAGTATTTCATTTCATTTCATACCAGTACTCTAGTGCAACCTCTATCATGCAAGTGCAACTTACAAGCATAGAATTTTTAACGTAACTGCACTCTAAACCAAAATAAGTAAAACTGTAGCACCAACAAGTCCACTCAGTCCTACTTCTTGTTCAGTCAATTGCTCAGACAAGCAAGTTTGTTTACATTTATGGGAGATGATTCTGCTTGCTTCTTATTTACAATGTCATCTGAAAGTGAGAATAGCTGTTTACTGTTCTAGCCAATGTTACACAATATTTATGTGCCAGATATACTAAATATTTTATGCTTCTTCATGCGTTGGCCACTATTCCAGAGAGTATGCATCCATGCTAATGATAGGCTCACCTCAATAACTATCCAAAGAATTTCAGACTGATGCATGCTCATTTTCACCAGTTGAGTCAGATGCCACCAGCAGAAAATTAATTTTAATTTTTGGTGGCTCAGCTTCTATATTCTCTGCATTGGAGTATTGTGCTTTTAAGATCTCTGATTGAGACCATTGAGAGTAGATGAGTCTGTTGGATTCTTCTCAGGCCACCAGAGTTATCCCACAACTTTATATGTTTTATATATTTTCCTTTTAAGAAAATCCTTCAGTAAAGGGAAATTCCACAATCAGCTAAATGCAAATTCCCTGTTTGTCTATATACTTGGAGTCTCCAGAATTTTACTTGCAGAGGATTCACTATTTGTAGATTGGTAAAACTTTGTCTACACTAGCACATACTGCCCCAATCAACATAATGTCACCAGCAGAAAGTGCCAGTGTGGACAGCACCATTTCAATGGAAGATGCCTGCCTACCAACATAGCAACAGGTGCTCACTGGGGGTGGTTTAATTATGCTAGCAGGTGAACTCTCTCCTGTTGGCAGACAGCAGCTACACAGGAGACCTTACAGTGGCGCAGCTGCAGTGGCGCTGCTATGCTGCTGTAAGATCTGTAGTGCAGATATAGCCTGAATGTGAATAAAGTCTTTTCTTTTCCTCATTTAGAGGTTGACGTGTGTGTGTGGGAGAAGAGGGAGGGAGGTATATTTAATGCTTAGGAAGGATTCAATATCTATATACTCTGCAGACCAAAGTCATGTAACTACTTATCTCTGACTAATGAATGGAAGCACAATATTCGACAAGTTGCTCTGCTAGGGTGCATCTTCCTTGACCTGACAGACTGACTCTGGAGATGAGGAAAGTAGCTGTAAGCTCATTGCGACTTTTCCTGTCTAAAAGTCTTGGCACTAATGGACCCAATTGTACCCATTACATCCAACAACCTGCTGGAAGCTGGACTAAGACATTGAATTCATTGTACATAGCTTGAAAAGCAACTAGTATTTAGTAATCACACATAGTCGTTGGACGTGACATGGTAACTTAAGAGTTGAAAGGCATCCCACTTCCAGTCTTCTGAACCACAAGTCTCCCTTCTATTAGCTGCTTTAAACCTTGTGCCATGTATCGTTTAAATTTGAATTTACAATTTCACTTTGTGTCCCCCACAAGTGATTCCCCTAATTTAAATTCAAACAGAAGTAAATTCAGAGACAATGGAGTGGCAATGGGCTTAGTACTGAAGAAAATGATACTGCATTCTAAATCCATTATCACATTAAAAGAGGACAGGATCAAAGATGGCTATTTCATGCTATAATAGAGGCTTTTGATTAGAGATGAGTGATTAAAGCACAATTAATAATTTAGCTGATGGCATTGAGTATCTCTTTTACTACCTGTGGATATCCCAAGAGCAAACCACAATTTCCTCAAATGTACTGAACATCTGAAATGATTTCACAAAACTTTTCTTTTCAACAGCTTCGTTCCAAACAGTTTTCACCAAATATTCAGTATTTGAAATATGTTGGCTGGTTTGATTGGACAGAAGTCATATGGATTTGCTTATCTCTGACTAATGAATGGAAGCACAATATTCGGCAAGTTGCTCTGCTAGGGTGCATCTTCCTTGACCTGACAGACTGACTCTGGAGATGAGGAAAGTAGCTGTAAGTTTTCACCAAATATTCAGTATTTGAAATATGTTGGCTGGTTTGATTGGACAGAAGTCATATGGATTTGCTTTTGTTCCCCAAACTGTGAGAAGATTGGCATTTCTGGTGTGAATCCTCTTGCACACAAATTTAACTGAAAATGAGTATTTGGCAACCTGGCAGGGAAGCAAAGGTTAATAAAATAGTTAACAATTAACAGAAGGCGCCATGTTATCCACTCAGATCTGTAGAAGGACTACTCATGTAGACTATAGTATATAGAGAACACTTGTCCCACTTTGGGTTATATTTCTCACTCATGGATAGAGTGAGCTGGGGCTATGTCTACACTGCAGTCTTTTTCCGGAAAAAGATATGCGATTTGCATACCGCAATTTGTGTACCTTTTTCCGCCTTTTTTTTTTTTTTGGAAGAGGCTTTTCCGACATTTGGCTCATCTACACTGGAAAAACTCTGAAGCGTAGACATAGCCTGGTTTCCAGTCAGCTCTGTGAACTGAGCAGTGATCCAGTCTAATTGTCAAAGTCGAGTTTCTTTGCTGAGCTCTACTTTTGATGGATTCCTATGCTTGCTGTGACAAGATTGTTTGCATCCTCATGCCACTTGGTAGGTAGGTATTTAATGCAGAACATTCAGCAGAACATACTGGTTGCCTGACAGGATTAGCTTCAGTGGGGGTGACAAAGAATGGTCTAACTGAATGGAGGAGAGAGAGCAGAAGTAAAGCAGCCTCTGCTTTTTGAAATGGTGGGGCTGGGCAGGGAAAGAGGAAGAGAGCTATCAACAGGGCTGGATTACCAACAGGCAGACTAAGCACGTGCTTAGGGCATCAGCAAAGCAGGGGCACCAAAAAAAAAAAAAAAAAGAGAGATTTTACAGTATAGTATTGTTTTTATTTTGAATTACATAAGGGGGGGCACCATAATCTTTTCAGTGCATAGGGCCTCAAAAGGTCTTAATCCAGCCCTGGCTATCAATAGTCATTCTGTAAAGACTAAACTCTTCTGACTCTGGAACTGCAGCATTCCCCCCTCCCCACTATAAGAATCAATTTGTCTGGCAATGGGTGACAGGAGAGGGATCACGTGAGGATTACTTGTTGGGTTCCCCCCCCTTGGGGTACCTGGCATTGGCCACTGTCAGCAGACAGGACACTGGGCTAGATGGACCGTTGGTCTGACCCAGTATGGCCAATTTTATGTTCCACTGTCCCCCTGTGGTCTGACTTTACCCACCAGTTTTAGTCTGGAGTAATTTACCCAATGCTTGTTGGTTCCCAGTTTCTTCTCTCCTGTGGCAGGAGAAGAGAGTTAGCCTCTCCCTGAATTTCTAGGAATGAAAAAGCCAATAGCAGCTCTGACTCATCCGCATTAATCTATACTTTGTGTGTGATGCTCCCCTCCCGCCCCCATGCTGCACCAGGCACTCAATGTGGAATTTGGCTCCTGGGTAGAGCTTTTAGTCTTCCAGACCCAATTACTTCTGCTGGGCTCTGTCCATTGTGTCAGCTGGAAGTCACCCTGTGCAGTTCCTCTGCTGAGTTGCCTCACACTTGTATGAGTGCAACAGAAGTAGTGGAGACAGCTAGATTACATCTGTGAATGGCAGTGGGCATTGAGTTTTGGTTGGACAGCTGCACATAACTCAAAGGGAACACTGCTTTTGATTTAGTTGTTTATATAGCAATAGAGCTGTGCAGGTCTCACTATAATGGTAAGCTAAAAAATGGTAAGCTAAAAAAGGGTAAGCTAAAAAATGTTCAATAACCAAAAAAAGTCAGGATAGCTGTTGTGAAATTACTCTTGAGGAGCTTAACCCCTTGTTGCTTCCTTCTCAAACTTCTGTTCTGCCATTCTGAATTTGAATTTTATTCCAGGGTCATCAAGATTAAAGTGAAACATGTTTATATTAGGCTGGGGCAAAGAAAAAAAGGCATTTTAAATTGAAGTTAGAGTAAAGCCATGATGTCTAGTTTTCCTTTCCCTCTTTGAGCCAAAGCACAAGCCAAGCCACCTTGGCAGTGGCTGTACTACACATTAAATTCACAATACATGAAGTAATCTTCTAAGAGGTCACAGTGACCCTATCGCCTTAGCACAAAATTTTCTCTTAAGCTGGTATTTCTGACTCATCCGCATTTGTGACTAGGGAGGTGGGCATTTTGCCTGAGACAGGCTTGATCTGCCATTGGCTTGATCACCTGCTGTCTGATTTTGCTTCATAAAAAATGTTGTTTGGGAAGGAAAAAACTGCTGAGGATCCTTAAATTGAGGACACTGCTAAGTGAACACTATGGATGGGTTTGAAGAAGACTGCATCATTCTAAACATGCTGGCCTATGTTTTACTCTCATTTCCACCAGTTTTAGTCTGGAGTAATTTAACTGGAGTGAGTGAAAGATTTATACCAGCATGTAGGAGCGCAGTATTTGGTCCAATTAATGGAAGTGTTAGTTGGGATTTTCAAGAGAGCCTAAGGAAATTTCAATTTCTTTGGGAGTGGGGCATCCAGCACTTTTGCTGTGTCAAAAATCCCAGCTGTTTTTCCCAACTATTGAGGTACACGTGATGGGAGTTGCTACCAAATGATTTAGTCTTGCAACTTGGCTCTAAGAGAGATTTTCTCCTAAGAAAAATTTTTGTAACTGGAATGCAGTACTTTCTAACTCTAGCAATACTACTATGGCTGGGACAGTTTTAAAATCAATTCAGTGTATTAAGATGGAGGTGGATCCCTAATATTTCAGAATGTTTTCTGACATTGTGTCCTGATCCCACATTTGTGGGCATAAGGTCTGCTTCACCCATGTGATACAGGAAGTTGCTCATGCACACAACATAGAGGCTGAGGACCTGGTTCCCCTTTGTCCCTCATCTTGTGCTGTCATTTACATCAGTGCCAAATGTCTAAATTGCTACTAAAGCAGATTTGCACCTGAGTAAGTGATCATGCATTGTAGGGCAACAGAGAATCATGTCCGATGACTATTCTGTACGCATGATGAGGAGGAGAGGCTAGCATCAAGGTGCCTCCTCCCAGGCCCCTTTCTTGTGTCCCAGGGGCAGAGGCAGGGGCTCTTGTGCTCAATGCACAGTGACAAGAAAGAGGTAAAGAGGAAGCAGCAAGGGGCAGTTTTTCTGCATCACATATTCTGCCACAAATATAAAACACAGGGGCTACATCTACACTGCCCTCTCTTGCGCAAAAAATATGCAAACGAGGCAAAGAGTGGAACATCACCACATCTCATTTGCATAATTAATGAGCGGCCGCTTTTTGCGCATGGGGCTTTTGCGCAAAAAGGAGCCGTTTACATGGCTCCTTTTTGTGCAAAAACCCCCTCTTGTGCAAGAGCTGTTCTTCCACTTTTTTTTCAGGAAGAACGGCTCTTGCACAAGAGGGGGTTTTTTGCACAAAAGCCTCTTGCATAAAAACTGGCCGCTCATTCATTATTCAAATGAGGTGCGGTGATATTCCACGCTTCACCTCATTTGCCTATTTCTTGAGCAAAACAGCACAGTGTAGACATATTACGCAGTATCTCCCTAGCCTTACCTATTGTGATTTGCTTAACCCCATTTCAAATAACTTCTTGGAAGTCTGAAAAATAAACAAACAAAAAAGTCTCCCATTGTGTACACACAGGGTTATTATTGTAGGGCTGGGCTCAGGAGTGCTAAGCCACTAGCATAGCTTTTTCTTTCTCTTAAACATAAAACCATCAAAACAGCAGGGTTTGGTAAGACGTATCAAACAAAAAAGTGGGTCAATTCATGGTCTTACCAGATCGATGTCTCTTCAAAGGAACAAACAAATAAGGTTTAATTGGGCATGTCATGGGTTCCATAATGGAGAGCTCCCTGTGATCTCAGTTTAATAAGGGTACAATCTAATCTATATATGAGAGAGATTCTCTGTCTGCACATCTATGTGTCTGTTTGTCCAAGATCTCCTCTTAAAAGGTAAGAGCTAGGACCACTAAATCTGGTATACAGCTTCCCCTTATCATAACTTAAAGCACCCTTCCCCTGGCTGTGCCCACTGGAAGTGCAGTGGTGATGGGGAGGTGCTTCTCACCTGGCCCCAACCAGCTGGTGTGAGAGAGGGCTAGGGTAGTCCTTTCTCCTCATGGCAGCACCCCCATGTCCAGGGCTGCCCCAGACCTGAGCATCCCATCCCCCCAGGTGCCCTTTAGAGAGGATGGGGCTGAAGCTCCCCTCCTGATTTGTGTGGGAACATTGCTGGCTGTTCCCCTTTGACAGGTAACAAGAGGAAAGTGCACAGTTTGCTGCATTCCTCACTCTGACTGGGGAACCCAGAGAGCAGACGTAGCTGGACCTGCCCCAGCCGGGGGCATGCAGCCCTCCCTCAACTGTGCCCACTGCAGCAGCCATGGAGAGGTGCTTCTCACCTGGCCCCAACTGCTGCAGCGAGAGAGGGCTGGAGTAGTCGTCTCTCCCCAGGGCAGCCTGCACACTGAACCCCTCATCCCCAGCCTCACCCAAAGCAATGATTTCAATGAAGAAAAACAAAAATAACTTGCGTTAAGGACCTGAGCAACATCAGGTAAATCTTTTAGTACTAAATAAAATGTAAATGGGTATAACAGGTTCAAAAATGGAGAGCAGCATGAATTGACATGAAGAGAAAAAAAGATGCAATGATCACACTGGTTCATAGAGCCTCACGGGGGGAACTCTCTGTTTCTGTTCTCATTGTCTAGGAGGGAGGAAGCTGTAAATGCTGAGACTGTAGAAAGTCAGGAGCCATCTTTTAGGCAGGGCCTGAATGCAAAGGTTTCATGAGGGAGGAGAGGGTATGGGGGACATGACAAGCCCCTGTGTATGTGTGCAGCCTGAGACAAAAGAGACGGCTAGTAGGCTAGGTTCAAAGAACCTGGTAAAAACTTTAAGCTCCTGTTTTTCTTTTGTAGCTGGTGTCACCCACCTCTTTCATTCATCACATATGTAGGCACAAATGGCCAGATCCTGTCAATTGGTATAAGCACACCAGTCAACAGAAGCTGAGGATCTATTCCAAGGGACTAAATCTAACATTCCTAGACACCAGTGAAACTGTTTCCATGGATATCAATGTGCGATAGATTGGGCATGAAGAGCATCCACATAGGAATGTATGGATGGAAGAGATCCCAAGAAAGAGGTGGCTCCTTTTGAAGTGAATTAAAAGAAATGGTTGAGAAAGGAAACCCTGTTTTCACAAAAAAAGTCCATCATATCTGATCTGAAGCATTCAAAACAGACTTTTGTCTTTTGAAATTTGTGAATTTTATTTATCAAAATAATTATTGAAATTGTTCATTTACTAAGACCTTGTTTTTGTTAAATGAAAAATTGCATCCATATTTTCATCAAGAAAATCTTATGGTCTGAGTTTTTCACAAAAAAAGGCAAAATAGATATTTCAACAATGTTGACAATTTTTCACTAAGAAAATTGGAGGGTGGGGGGGAAGAAACCCAAGTGATTTTTAACTAGGTCTTTTTTTGGTCAAAAGAATGTTGCCCAGCTCTGTTAATTATTGTGCGCTGCAGAATTTGAAAGGCAGAAAGAAAAACTGCAGCGGTGAGCGGAGTCAAACCATTTAGACAAGAACTTAGTGTTCTTGCCTTGTCGTGTTTCTTTCCTCCACATACGTGGATGGACTTAAATGGGTTGCATGACCTCCTTCTGTCAGAAGCTATTACTCGATAGATGCTACTAGCACTCCTGGCTATATCATCTGCCAAATCCTGCATTTTAAAAAAAATCAAAAAAGTCATCCATGCCCCTTTCATCTCTTTGAGCCATTGGCTGTCTCAAGCATCTCAGAAATTATGGCTAAATAACTGTTCACATAACTTCTTACTTATCGATTGGCTTACAGATAATATCATAGTTTTTGCTGACTAATTATACTGGCCTGTGAACAGGTGCACAGATGTTGGGAAAATGTGATTGGCAGGTGATAGTCTCTGATGTTTGAAAGGTGAATGACTAGGAGTGGATAAATGGGAAACACCTCTATTGAAACCCAGCAGGTTTCCACAACCTGATAGTTCTCCTACCTTATACTCTTTCCCCATCTTGCACTATGATGCCAATACTGCTTCTACTGATAGTCTTTGGAAAACCATTGAGGCCAATGGATCTGCAAGAGACATAAGGGCAGAATATGTCCCATTGCTAAAATTCTTCTGGTCAGGGAGAACTGGTTGGGACTTCCTTAGCCAGCTGGAGGGATAGCTCTTACATTGAACAAATCACTTTATTCCCTCTGGGGCTTAGTGCCTGGCTAACTTCAGCATCTTCAGTCCAAAGTAGATTGTGTCTGTGTTGTGTCATTAGTAGGGGTCATTAGGCACAGAAGAAGATTTGTGTTATACATTCAAAGGCTTCAGAAGTTTGAATCTATGACTTTCTAGAGAGTTGGAGTAGGAATGGGCTTCTGTTGTTCTGAAACGTTATATATAATGCAGCACATAATGTATCAAGCAGTATCAATACTGCACAGTAAAAGTACACATTCCATTTTGGTACATAATACTTGATAGAGCTGTCCTTGCTCTCCAGATTAACTCTTTGCATCCTGCACTAGAAGTACTTCTTCTAACCAACCCTGACTTCAGAATAATTGTCTAAGCTCCTTAAGCTTCTAAAATTCTTCTTAGCTTTCCTACCCTAACAGCATAGTAATACAAGGGTAATGGTCTTTGCATTGTTATTTCAGAAGGAGACACTAAGGCTATGTTTACACTACAGAGATCTTCCGCAAAAACTTCTTGCTCAAGAGCGTGTCCACACTGCAAAAGCGCATAGAAAAAGCGATGCGCTTTTGCGCAAGAGAGCGTCCACACTGCATGGACTCTCTCTCAAAAGGTAACTTTGATTGCTATTTACAGAATGGCCACCAGGGCACCTGTGCTTTTTTCAATTGCCTCTTTTTGCACAAAAAACCCATTTCCCGTCCACACACATACCTTTTTGCACAAGAGCGCTTGTGCAAAAAGGAGTTGTTCATCATAGAAGAAGGAATACCTACACCGGAAAAACCCCCTCTGTTCTTTTGTTTCACTTGTGCAAAAACATGCTTGAGGTGTGGATGCTCTGCAAGTTTTTGTGCAAAACCAACCGTTTTTGCACAAAAACTCTGTCGTGTAGACCTAGCCTAACTCCTACCAATCCTGTGTTACCAAATGTCTCTCTAGGACAGTGGTTCAGGAGAAGCGGACTATTCTAAGAAACCAAAGGTGGGAATAGTTTATGGTGGAAAAAGACATTATTTGCTATTAGTTCAAGAATTCCAACATGTGTCCACTGCGTAGTAAAAACTTGGTTTGTGATTTTTCAGTGTCCAGATTCTTTCATTTAATAGTTATACAGCACTTGATACCGTCAAAGGACTATATAGATGTTACTTAATTAATATGCACAATATCTCTGTGAGGTAGGTGGGCATTATCCTTATCTCACAGATGGGAAACCTTAAGCAAAGAGTGTAGAGCCTTCCCAACGCACAACTAGTCAGACGCATAGTTGGGATTAAAATTTGGGTTTAGAGCTAAGCAAATAGCTGATTTTTCATTTTGTTGGAGATTTTGAAAAAATGCTTCCTTCGGCTGATCATTTTGAAATATTTTTGAATTTTTTAGCAAAGGAACTTAAAAGGAAATTTTGAAACCAAGTTATTTGAAACAAAAAAAATTAAAAATTCATTTTGAAAATGTCAAAACTGAACATTTTAATTGGGGAGAGGGGTGGTTCAAAATAAACCAGCAAAAATGACATATTTGTGAAACATTTTGGTGTTGCTGAATGTGTATTTTTCACTGAAAAGAGTTTGTCCAAAAATGTCACCCAGCTCTACTCTGGACTGCTTCACTCCTCAATGAGGTTTTATTCTTTCAGAGAATCATTTAGCTTTGAAACTGGTGATCAAAAGAGGCTTCTCAGATACCAATCTTTTATATTGGTTGTCAGAGCTCATTCCCACTTCCTTGAGACACCCTTGCTTTCCTCTTTCAAGGTTATTACCATTACTCTTCCCATCAGTGTATCTGAGTCCTCTTCCCCACGTCTGGCCCTTAGTAACTTCTCCTACATTCAAAATATTTGCTCTGTATTTCCACTTCCATTCTGTCCACTCTCAGAGATCGGATTGAAAATTTGATGTGTTCCCAGTCCTATTCCAACCCCCAGACTGGAAAGTCACATCTAATACACCTCAGACTTTAGAAGGAGTGTAAGATTTCAGTGGACTCTTTTGAAGCCACAATATTTGTGCAGATTTGAAAGTATCTGAAGCATTCCTCCTGTCCCTAACACAATGGATAAAATGAAAGGTGACAGTTAAGTAACATTTTAAATAAGTTCCAGAAAAAAGCAAAGGACATGGTGCAGGTACTCATTGGGAGAAAACATGGTGTAATGGCTAATGTACAGAAATTGCTCTCAGGAGACCTGTATTCTGAGTTCTGTCTCCTGCTTTGCTACCAATTTGTGTCACTTTGGGTAAGTTACTTCACCCCTCCGTGCCTGGCATTGGGACAATACCTCCTAAGGGGCTATAATGACTATTGTAAAAGTGCTTCACTATCCTTGGTTGAAAGTGCCAAAGGAAGGTTAAACATGGTTATTATTCTATGCACAATCAGATGCTTTACAAAAGTGATAAATAATGTAAAAATAAGACTGGATATCATTAAGCTCCCTATTCATTACTGTACATATAGGAAGAGGGGTCAGAGTTACCTTTTAAAAAGTTATTGGATCAGTCATGTTAGTCACTGGTGAAAATTCAGACTGTGAATGGAATTTAAAAATCAAGCAGCTCAGCAACAAGTGACTTTTATGATCTGTTATGGCTCTTTGCAGAGGAAATACACCTCCAATTCCTGAGAGAGATAATTTCAGGTGTATCAGCCCTTTGGAATTGCCAGGTATCTATCTTCACCTGCTACCCTGGCAACTGAGCAAACATCCAGCATTCCCTGTAAGAATATATGTATCTTGTGTTCATCTGGGCTCAGAGTTAGGCTGGCAATAAAAATAATTCTTTGGGGTGTTTTTGTACCTGTGTTTTTATAGGAATTCACAGATACCTGAAAAGGATACTTGAGAAGTGAACTATGATCCTTGACCTACGGTACACACAATAAATCTGCCACCTTAACCATTGCCAGCTCTTTGGAATGAATAGCAATATTATCAAGACATGTGTACAGCTTCAGAGCTGTATATCTTATTGGACCTCATTCTCAAATAAACATTTTAAAAAACTGTACACAGCTATCTGCATAAATTCTTTCCCAGTGATTTGACTCTCTTCTTTAAGCTACAATTCTGAGTGATGTGGTAATAGCGAACATCCCACATCAATCTGATAGATTGCTCTTCAACAATACATTCCTCAACAGATACTGGGTATAGCCCACTATAGAGAATGAGTTTTTTTCAGCTTCTCAATGTTAATGAATAAGCTGTAGTCAATATTTAAGAAACGGGAAGTTAATAAATCATTAGAAACAAAGACTGAAAATGTTGGTGACAGCAACTTAGTCAAAGTTAGGTACCTTATGATAAACTGCTCAGTTCCTATTTTGGCACCTGAATAGATTCGCTAAAGTTGTTTAGCACCTCTGAAAACCAAGACACTTGTATTACAATATCTAAATATGGATATAGGAGCCTAACTTTGGGCAGCAAGTGTGAAAATATTGGCCTATAGAGGAAACTGGCATTTCACCAAGAACAAATCAGATTACAGACAGTATCTATTGACTTGCCATGGAAGTGTTCATTGCAGACTTTTAGGTTAATACAATATACCCAATTTTAATAATCCATGTTATGTATTAGGTAAATAAGCAATTTAAGTAAATATAAACCCATGATTCCTTTTTGCTAAACTGAGTTTCTCTTAATTCACTTTAATTTCCTAACCTTGGCTGTACTCCTTTACAGATAACACAAAGATATATACACTTCCTGGGTGCAATTGTGTGAGATGCTCTTAGCTTCATGGTACTTTAAAACCATGAAGAACAATGCAATATAAATAGATGGTTCTTAGTATCTTGTAGGACTGGGCTTGTCACACTTTCAGGGCTGTGTTTGAATATTTATCTTTTGTGCATTAAGGGCCATATTCTCATATTGCTGCCAACAGCACTATCTATCTGCATACATGTCTGTGAGGAAAGACACGGTATTGCTAGAGCAGCTGTCCTTCTGCAATATGTTCAGCAGAGGGCACCACAAGAGAAATGGAATTAAAAACCAATATGCGATTCTTCAACTTGTTTCTTTCCTCTTTTCCATACTCTCAAATCTCATTGTTCTTTTGTTTCCTCTGAAGATCATTTCCTGACAGGTGACCATCTGGTAAAAGGTTAAAAAAAAAGTGAAAATTTGAGCTGCACCCATTTGCTACACGTGGTGGGTTTATGCTTCCACTGGGATTCTGGAGCAGCAAGAATCTGGTTTGATCTCCAGTGTAAACTACGCAACTCCAGTGCCTATTTAATTTGTGTGCACATGGCAAACATCCAAGTGTAATGGGCCAGTTGGTCCATCGAGCCTCTAGAGGTGGAGGGGGGGCACTACCACTTCCCTGGATAGTCAGGGTTGCACTCTTTATCTATAGGTGTGATGCCCAGTTGGAAAAACAGGGGAATGTCAGAGTGCATCCCAGACAGAGGAGCACCAGCAAAAGTCAGAAGTGCATCCCTCATGCAGGAAAGCATTGGCAAGAGTCCACCGCTGGTCTACTTCCTCTTTGATCTCTCGCATCTCAGGTCCCTCTGATTCCTCCTGCTCATCTAAGTATTCAGCCACTAGTAATCCCAGTGGCTCCATCTTGCCTCCTGTGTCAGGCTCTCTGGCCATGGCTGCCGCCTGGCTCGTCTGAGTGCTTGGTGGCCAGCAACCCTGGTAACTCCAGCTTCTCATCAGCATCAGATCTTCTCCAGTCCAGGACATCACCTGGCTTAGCAGCAGAGTCCGCAAAAAGGAGCCAACAGCCTGTATCTGGCTCCTTCCCTGGCGCAAAGCCAACTGAGCTAGGGACCCCACCTTTTAAACTTCCTGCTCCATTCCTCCACTTCTGGGAGTCAGAACCAGAAGCAGAGAGAGTGACTCCTCATCCTCCAGCTTGGAGGGAGGCCACATCGGAGCCCTATACTGAACCATAATCTGTTCCCACCTCAACGTGTCCTGACCCATGCCCAGCAAACCTGGGAGTACAAGGGGAGCAGTGTAGGGAGGTTACGTTGAGCCTACTCCACCCATGGAACCTCCTGTACAATGGAATTCTTGACAGCCGGGATCTACTAACCTGAGACTTTTAGCCTGCCAAAGTCTATAAAGGTGCCAGGACTCAGCCCAGAATGTAACCAGTTTTGTTTCTGACACAGCTTCCCTCCTCTCGCAAGCATAAATAGGAGAAAGAAGACAGTCCAACTTCATTCGTTATTATACATTTCCCCAAATTAAAATCCCATGTCACACTGGGAGTATTTTAAGTGCTGCTACTTTCCAGAAGAGCACCACATGAAAATCTACTTTTATTTAATATTATAGACTCTTTCCTTTTTGAAATTAGGGGATTCTAATCTGCAATGGGAGAGGGAGCAGAGGGATAAGGGGAGGAAAAGAAACAACTGGCAGTATAAGCGCTAACAAAAAAATACGAGTGCTTACTAGGCTTTAGCATTCCTCACCAGTTCACACAGTGACCTTGCAGGATCACAGAATGAAATAAATGCTGAAGTCTGCGAAGTGACTCCTGCCATCAATTCACAGTCGACCTACACATGCATAGGGTCAGGCAGCTCTCTTACACTGAAGATCCCTGCTGTAAACACGGAATGACCACAGCTGGAAACCACTCATCCAGGCATGCCTTTGGCCAAAGGATGGTGATCATAATATCAGGAGGCAGAACCCAGGACATAACTTGGTGACCAACAAATAGAATTACATAGAAGATGGAGGTCTACAGCGCAGTAATAGCAGACCTAGCACTCAGAAATATTTACATTGTGTCCAACTGCAACCAACAACAGCAATTGCAATTAAAGGTGATTACATGTCACCTATTGCTTTCAATCAGGCCATTTAATGCCCAGAAATCATTGCTATTCTCTTATGGTATTCCCAAAATGCTTCCAGGCCTGCCTTTGGGAAAGAACAACAGGTCAAGTACAAAGAATATGAAAGGGGGCCAGTAAGGGCACATCTACACTGGGATATTATTTCAAAATAACTTATTTTGAAATAATAACTCCTGAAATAACTATTTCAAAATAAGCATTATTCCCCAAGGAAAGCAGGAGTACAGAGTTTGAAATAACCAGGCCATTATTTAGAAATAACAGGCTTCATAGAGTGGACGCTCTGCTTATTATTTTGAAATAACTCCCCAGTGAAGACCAGGGTTAACAGAGGAGAAAGTTCTTACAGACGTAAGTGAGGTTTCCTGTAAGTCTGCTCCCTCCCCAAACAGGTTGTATATTAGTCTGCAGTCAGGTCAAATGGCAAAGCACGATATAAAGGGATAAAAAAAACATGTTAAAGTAAACTAAGAGCAGATTGTTCCAAGTGCACACATGGCTAAACCTTGCTTCTGACTGTGAAGCCTGGGCAACATAGATATGAGAATCTCTCAGACTCTCTTTGAAGTAGGAGTAAGGAAAGCACCTATTCGTTCAGATGGTGATTTGTGTTTACTGGCTGTGAGTTTTAGGGGATGGGGAAAGAGGCAGAAATGCTTGTGGATGGTATTTAAAACGTATGGCGTTGGTGTAAGAGTCCAATGCATGATCTAGCGTCTTCTCAGCACTGTTTTTCAGCCTTTTCTCTCATTGATGTACAAGAGGCTCTGTGGCAATCCCATTTTTAAATGGAATGGTGCAACCTTCGAAATCATGAATCATCCATATAGTGATTATAGATGTTGTTTCAGCGTCAGTGTAGCCCGTTGGGGTGCACCCCAGGGAATGAGGGGTGTCCCCCTCGGGGTCAGTGGGTGGCCACTCCAACCCACTACACACAGTTCAAGTCTGATCCAACCAGTTAATGAGCCCACCCCAACACAAGGTAAGCTGCCCAGGTAAACAGTCAACAAACAGCTAGTAGTCTGGCCCTAACACAAGGCAAGAGAGGCAGTAATTAAACAGTTAGGGTATGTCTACACTTGCACCCTAGTTTGAACTAGGGATGCAAATGTAGGCATTCGAAATAGTCAGTAAAGCGGAGATTTAAATATCCCGCACTTCATTAGCATGATCTCGCCAGCGCGCTACTCCGATCAACAGCTGTTTCGAAAGTGAAAGTGTACGCCAGGATGCGTTAGTTCGAACCAAACCCCTTGGTTTGAACTAACATTACTCCTCAAAAAACGTTACTCCTCAAAAAATGAGGAATAACGTTAGTTTGAACCAAGGGGTTTCGTTCGAACTAACGCGTCCCGGCGTGCACTTTCACTTTTGAAACAGCTGTTGATCGGAGTAGCGCGTTGGCGAGATCACGGTAATGAAGCGCGGGATATTTAAGTCCCCGCTTCACTGACTATTTCAAATGCCTACATTTGCATCCCTAGTTCAAACTAGGGTGCAAGTGTAGATATACCCTTAGTAGCCCGGCCCTAACACAGGGCAAGGGCTGTAATTAAACAGTTAGGAAGCCCGCCCAAACGCAGGGGGGGCTGCAGCACTTAAGCAGTCAAACAAACAGTTAGGAAGCCCACCCCTGGGGCAGGGCAAGGGCTTATTCCAGGTCAAGCCAACCAGTCCACAGCCAGTAAGCACAGGTAAGTAGTCTGTCTCCTTGTTCAGGAGGGATTCAGGCACTTTACCTGTAGCTGCAAACCATAGGAAGGGAGACTGCCACCCAATCAAAGGCTGGCAGGGGGACGCGGGCCCTCCCTACACCACCGTGTCCCAGCCCAGGGCCCTAATAGCAGCCAGTAGTCAGCTGCGAGGTCAGCAGGAGTCCAGTCCAAAACTCACTGACCTGTTATGTTGGGGTCAGCGGGGGTCCACACCGCAGCCCACTGACCCTCGGCCAAACCAAGATTGGCTATCCCTGGACCGGCTTCAGTTCTCCCCTCTGTATCTTGTACCTGGCTCCGTGGCAGGTCCTCCAGGCCGCACGGGTTGGGAACCACCGGCCACAACAGCAGGCCTGCTTGGTAGTCCTCCAGCAATGGGCTCCGAGGCCCAGGCCAGTTGTCCACTTCCTCCAGCTCTGGTTCCCCTTCAGCTCTGGCTCCTCAGCAGACGGGATTAGGGAGGCTTTTGGCTCCCCGGCTGTCTGGGACGCGAAGGCCTCTGGCTCCCTTGCTGGCTGGGGAGAGAAGGCTTCTGAATCCCTCTCTGGCAGGGCCCCAACTGGCCTGGCAGGCAGTCCTTTTATATCCCTGGCCCCACCCCCTGGCGTCCTCCCAGGTGAGTCATCCAGGTGAGCCCACCATGGCTCGGGGGGAGCATATCCCCCTCGGGGTCAGTGGGTAGTCACTCCAACCCACTACAGTCAGTCACTCAACATCCAGCACCCCTCAAGAGCATGGTTGAAGACGATTGCATCAACTGTCACCTCTGTGTTTCAGTGAACTGGTGTAAGTTTACCTCATGTGTGAGACCCAAGGGTCCCTCTCCCCTGTTCCTGTCCCTTACATGGGAGACCGCCCCCATCTTATTACAGGATATGAGGAGGTGGGAGGAATTCTCTCAATGGAGCAAGGTTTCTCTTCCCCTCATTCTGACCAGGGGATCCACATAGGTAGGAATGATCCCAGACTGGGAATCTCTTCTACCTGGACAGGGCACCCCCACTATGGGGCAGGCTCCAGGTGTGGGCAGTGATCTGTTGCAAGCAGTCACAGGACGGGCTGGTGGCCATCTCTGTCTCCTCCCCTTTACAGGGGCAGGAGCTGGAGCCCAGTGCCTCCTCCCAGTAGCTGCAGGAGGGGAAGCAGGGGCGGGGGCTGGCAAAGTTTTTCTCTTTGGTTGGCTGTGCTGCACGGCTGGGTGGCTCCCAGCAAGGGCAGCGAGCGAGTGGCTGTGCGGGCAGGTTGTGATGGACCAAGCTGGGTCTGGGCACTGCTGAGGGCATCCACTCGGGGCGAACTGCTCAAACTCAGGGCTCTGTATAGCCCCTGACTGGCAGCCCTTCCCAAATAGGCCACAAACCAGTCCCTTGGAGCACTTCAGCTGCCTGCCTGGCCAGCCTGAAGCCTCACGAGCAAAACCCCTCTGACACCCGAGCTCTCTCCGTGCTCCAAACAGCCCCGGGCCTGCCCACGGGTGAGGGGTTTTAAAACCCAATCTCATCTACCCCGAACAGGTTCTGTCCGGTCCCGAGAAACCAGCCATAGATCCCAGGTCAATTTATACTCTGGATCTTACCCACAAACCACACTGAACCAATCCTTTAGAATCTAACATCTAAAGGTTTATTACTAAAAGAAAGAAAAGCATGAGAGTAAGGTTGTTAAAGTATCATACATTACATGCATTGAATCTCCCAGCTCTCGATGCAGGCTTGCAGCAGCGATGTTATAACTGCTGGCTTAAAAGTCCTTGGTATACATCCTATGTCAGGATGGGTCCACAGTTCTTTCCTGCTCGTTGATCCCTGCAAGGCTGCATCTGGGATGAAGGGCTGAGCTGAGCACCAAGATGGAGTCAGCCACATGGCCTATTTATATCCCTCCCTGGCTTCTTCCAAGCTGGAGAGAGTCACATGGTCTCTGGCCAGGCACCTAGATTCCTTCCCAGGTGGATCTCTGGTACTTAAGAGACATATTGTTCCTGGCGGCTTACTAATTAGCATGTCCATAGGCTGAGCCCATTGCTCAACACCATACAGAGAAACTTCCAGTATCCATACAGAGTAATATTCATAATTCCACACACAGACATTAGACAGATATATGAAGAGCATATACAGAATCAGTAGAAAGTAAGCTTTTGTTTGACACCTCACATGGCCCCCTTTGTACCAACTTTTGGGGCAAATACCCCCCCCCCATGGGTACAGCAGTGATCTGGCTGCTCCCCTCAAAATCCAGTAACGTGACACAGGTGCTGGGCAGCATGGGGCCCTGCAGGTACAGGGCCCAAGGCAACCACCTTGCACTAAGGCTGGGCCTGAAAACTCCACTCGAGGACCCGGGCCCACATCAGCTTTAGTGAGACTGCTCATGTAAGTAGAGGCTACATGATCTAGCTCTTCACAGTGTGTTTGGAACACTCAGGCTACATCACTTCCTGTTCTCAGATTCAAACAACCTCACTAACTTGCCTTCACAGTCTTTATACCATGTGACACCTCATAGATGTGGGGGAGGCAGAGAAGGATCTTGGGAACCTCTTGCTCTGCACTCTATTCCAGATACTCCTAACCCTGTGTTCCCCTGAGCAGCGGTGCCAGGCAGGGCTGGCTCACAACATTTTGGCACCTGAGGCGGGGAGCTCAAATGACTCCTCCATGCCCCCTTTTCTCCTGCCTGCCTGTTATGTCTCTTGTGCCATCCTTCCTCCAGCACAGCACTCCACCATCTCTGTGCATCTAGAGCAGAGAGACTACATATGCACCAGCAGCAGACACAATTTTCTACACTCTGGGTCCTAGTGGCACCCCCCCCCCAAACACAGTCTGGCACCTGAGGCAGTTGCCTCAGTTCGTCTCATGGTAAGGCCGGCCTTGGTGCCAGGCCTGGTCCTGTTAGACTCTGCTCCCAGAATCACATCTTCCCCAGGGTGGTGGTTCAGAGCAGATGATGAAAGAAGTTTGCATTCCCTTGGTCAGCATTAACTTATTTAGGCGGTGACCACAGCGCTGTTGGGGGGATGATGCCACTGACAGCATAGGTTCACCCGCTCCTGCCTCCTCCCCAACTGCCTACTCCTCATGCAAGAGATTCTGCAGGGTTGGGGTGATAACACCGCATTCCATCTTCTGCATGATCTTACCTGAATCCAATGAGATTTCAGTCCTTATGCCTGAAGAGTCTAGAGGAAGCTAGAACAATAACAGCTGATTTGGATAAAACCTTATTTAGCTAAAGAGAGCTCTGAAATTGCCCATACCACATGCCACTAGGATTTTGAATACTATATGCAATCAGTGAAACACCGTGTCAGTAGGATAAACTCTTCATAAGTAACTCTCATTGATTGAAAGTATCATGCTAGCATGACACTGCTTTTAGCTACTTCTGCAAAGGAAGTTTAGCAGCTTTTTCCAAAGGAAAACTTTCACTGGAGCTACATGTGCCTTATGTATCTAGCAGAGAATAGCCTGAACTGGAACACTGGCGTACCCTGGTCCTGACTGTCACAACCTGGCTCCATATGGAAACTTTGCAGCATGGGCTTCATTTCTAGTTGCTGCTATTAGCTTGCATACAAAGGGCAAAGTTTTCAGGCCATCATTAATAAGGCTTCTGTTTTTGCAGGTACACATATTTGTCTAACTCACACTCCTAGTGTGGTTCACTGTCTCATGTAGTGGCACTTAGACCACTTACAGTGAGAGATAAGCACAACGGAGCTCCACAGCCTAAGCTGAAAGGCTTTTAGCTCAAGGGGTAGAGGCTCCTACACTAAGCTCCAGATGTCCCACATTGGAATCCGCTTGGTGACGGTTACATAAAATTGTGTGTGTTTGCAATTTAGGTCACATGCATGTCAAAATCCCAGCCTGTGCCCAGAAATCATGGCCTTTGATCTATGTCATTTATTGTAAGCCAATAGCTCAAGTTAATCCCAAAAGTTAATAATCATAAGGAAGACACACACATCCCAGAAAAGTGTGTGGGTTTTTTTTGTTTTGTTTTGGTTTGGTTTTTGTTTATTTGGTTTTGGTCAGTCTTGCCTTTTGATTCTCTGGTAATTACCTGGACCCCATTACCACTGTATCTATGTTTCAAATTTATTGAGTCTCACAGCAGCTCCCATGAGATAGGAAGGTGCTAGCCACATTTTACAGCTGGAGAACAGAGGCACAGAGTGTTTAAGAGACTTGGCCAAGGTCATGTAAAAAAAAGTCCATGATAGCAAAGGGATTTGAATGTGGCTCTCTCAGGTCTCAGCACACCCCTTAATCCCTGGGCAACTCTTCTACTCTAGCTGCTGAATTCCTCTGTCCACACTCAATGCATGTGTGGCCAGTACAGCATTTCCAATAGATCAGTTTGGCCCCCATGCAGGAGTTCCTACTGGCTGTCTGATAGTGCAGAACTTCCAGCTTCTTCCCACACCTAGAAATTCTGGTAATTAATTCTGTGACAACAAACAGACACCTCCAGCCACACATCTGCCCTTCCTCTAGCTCAGCAATTAATGCAACCCAACCCACATATCAGTTTTGCCCCCACCAGGCCCAAGCTGTCCCTTCCCCACAATGCGCCTCTGCTCCTTCTGCTCCCTCTGCCAGGCCTGGGAATGGGACGATGCACTGGGGTCACCTGTCCCCTTCTCAGGATGGTGGGGAGAAGTTCTTGGGTAGGGAGCAGGAGAAGTTGATGCTATTCTTGGGGGCCAGAGTGAAGAATAGAAAAATCCCAGCAGTTAGGGGTCATGTAGCTCCCTCTTCCTCTTCCTACCCTTCCTATGAAAAATTGGTGCCTGCTCCAATTTTTCTGATGCCTGACTTTTTCACAGTCTGACGGCTGCTCTCCCACCATACTGTACCACTGGGCCTGGGAAAGGCAAGAGAGATCGATAACCCATGAGGACACTGCTAGCCTCCAGCAGCAGCTCTGTTCAGTGGGAAAGGCAGTCAGTCAGAGGGAAGGCCCCCCAGCACGGCTGGATTTTCTCTCATTATGGCAAGGTTGGCTCTAGTGGGACTGATAATCACAGGCTGGCCATACTGGTGTGTTAGAATCAGGCCACTGAAATCAATATACATGGCAACAATTTGACAAGAACTGTACGGCTGTCACCGGCACAGCTGAAAAGGAACTGGCGCAAGTCACAGGGATTCAGTGTATCGTGGGTCATCGTGTGCACTGAATGCTGCCTGCAAGTTTTGCAAGACCTCTGGAATTGTTGCACCTATCGCAGAGTTCTTGTCACCATTCCCTAGAGCTAAAGAGGGACGTGATGCTCTTGAATCTCTTCACGTCTTGGGTTTGGATGCTTCACACAGTTCCACAGTGCAAGGAATAGTGCCAGGGCCATAAAAGGCAGGTGGGACACATCCTGCTACGGTCACACATTGTGCCACAGAAGAATCAAACCCCACTACTCCCTGTACTCTATGACTACAAGTCTGGCATTACTGTGATGAATAGCACCAACATCTTTGGCTGTCAGATCTTGAGAGGGAAAGAAGGGCACTTAATTTTTGTTTGGGGTTTGAGTTGGCGAGGAGAAGGGAAGGGAATGGGGTATTGCCATATATGTCCGCTGCTCCCATGCCGATCCAACTTAGGGTTAATGCTCACTAACACGAGATGTAGAGTTAAATAGAAAGTTCTAACACTGGGGGTGCATCTACACAGCACCCTAAACTTGAAATAAGATATGCAATTTGCGCTATGCAAATTGCGTATCTTATTTCGACTGCATTTCGACATTTGAAATTTGGCGCATCTACACAAGGCCAAATTTCAAAACAACAAGCTATTTCGAGACATCCCTTAACCCTCGTAGAACAAGGGTTACAGGGATGCCGAAATAGCGCGCCCATTATTTTGAAAAATATTTTAAAATAATGGGCCCATTTAAAAAACAGGGGGTCTAGACGTAACCTGTGAGAATAGTTCTGAGAAAGACGCACAAAACAAGAGTTTGCCTCCAGAAAGTTAAAATTCATCACAGCATTAGTGACATATGCATCCTTGCACTTACCGCCTATAATTCTTACCATTTATCTTATCTCAACCTATTTTATCTGTTTCTGTCTTACTTTATTAAACCATGTATATTCTTTGGGTAAAAAGAAATCTGTATTTTGTCAGGGTTTGTCACTTCAGATTGTTCAGGACTTTGTGATGGTTACTGCTTGGTTGATATCCAAGAAGAAGCACTGCAGCTGATTCCCTTATGCAGCTTGATAGACAGTTTTCTTATCTAGTGAAATTATCTGTTAAGAAAGTGAGTGTATTTGGCTCAAACTTCATGTAGTCTTTAAATTTATTTCTAGTACATAGCTTGGGAGAATTCAAAAGGCAGAATGGGAGGAATGTGTCTGTATTTTTTTCCTGCCCAGTTAAGTTTCTTCACACATCTAACTTCACAACTATTTCCATAACAATAGATTTCAGGTTGACAGGAAGTGAGTTCCAAACCAAGCATTTATCGTCTAAGTATTATTATTAAGAGATCCATCAGGATTGACAGACATACCACGCTATTCAGAACCAACTCCAGGTGGCTGTCAAAGAATCTGGTACTTTGCAAAATACCGTACTTAACATTCATACAGCTACCTTTCAACGCAACATCACTTGCACTCTTTTGATCATTGATAAGTGGAGAATAGATTCAGCAGACCACAAATCACTCGTCATTTTTGCCTTCTACATTTTGTGGGTTATATTGCTTTACGGCTGCGTCTAGACTGGCAAGTTTTTGCGCAAAAGCGGCCGCTTTTGTGCAAAAACTTGACAGCTGTCTACACTGGCCACTTGATTTTGCGCAAAAGCATTGACGTTCTAATGTAAGAAATCAGTGCTTCTTGCGCAAATACTTTGATGCTCCCGTTCGGGCAAAAGGGCCAGTGTAGACAGCTCAGATTTGTTTTGCGCAAAAAAGCCCCGATGGCGAAAATGGCAATCGGGGCTTTCTTGCGCAAAACCGCATCTAGATTGGCACGGACACTTTTCTGCAAAAAGTGCTTTTGTGCAAAAGCGTCCGTGCCAATCTAGACGCTCTTTTCCGCAAATGCTTTTAACGGAAAAACTTTTCCGTTAAACGCATTTGCGGAAAATCACGCCAGTCTAGACGTAGCCTACTTGTATGCTAGGCGATGGGAGAGCATGAAAACAAAGGAAGACTTTACTTACAATCATGTACTACCCTCTGTGTAAGGGAGATGTGGGTTGTTGTTTGACTAGGGTTCTGGAAGCTGGGGAAAGCAATTCCCAGAAAGGGAGGGGAAAGACAGAACAGCCTCCTACCTCTCCTAATAACAGATCTGAAATTGGCCCTACATAGTTTCAATTTTTTTCATTAAGGGTATTAAAAACTTTGAGGAATATATTTACTCACTGTCTTTATACTGCACTTAAGAGAACAGAAAATACATAATTATTTGCCATATACACTCCTTAATGAAAACTCATATAATCTAAGTAACGGAAAAGAAAAACATGCCATAATAGAAACAATTAACTTTTCAGACACTTGATTGAGCAAAAGATCACCCTTGCAATGGAATTCGGCATGCACACCAAGGATGACAGCCATAGTGCAATGAGTACCTCAGAATCAAGTTCATTGTGATGGAATGGGAGGGTTTCTCCCCTCGTAATGAAAAAAAAAAAGACAATGTCTGGTTGCAAATAATTCTTTGCAACTTAAAAATCCAGAACACCAAGAATCAGTAGTTGCAACTGTAAGCATAAACTCAGAGGCATAGTGAGGGTATTATGTGCCTGGGAGCAAAGGCAAAATTTGCGCCCCTGCCCCGCCACACCCTGGGAGCCCGACCCTGGGAGGAGTGGGGGAAGCTTGTACTGCATCTTCCCCCGCCCCCTCTAGTTTGGGGCTGGGCCCCGCACACACTAACCTGCTAGTGGACATGGAGGGTCGGGCCGGGGGTGGAGAGGTGGGGAGGAGGTTCCTGCTGACTGTGGGTGGAGGAGGAGCAGGCTAGCCAAGAGATGACTGGGGGAGAGAAGGGGGACTAAACTGGTGCTTCCCTAGCATGGTGCCCGGGGGCAACTGTCCCTCCCCCCACCCCCACTCCTGCTATACCACTGCATAAACTACCGTCGGCCAGGGGGCTGGGGTAGGAAGCAACCCAGGGCAGGGGGCAGGGAACCCCCCGGTGGGCTTGGCGCATTTCGGGGAGAACTCCCCGCCGAGCCAGTGGTGGAAACCACCCACCACTAAGAGGGCCCTAGGTTGGGGTCTGGGGGAGAGGGAGGGCCCGGTCTCCCCTACCCCATCCTCCCAGAACCTGGACTAGGCCTCAGGGCCTGCGGCTGCATTGGACTAGGCCTCTGGGCCTGCGTTTGTGATGAACTAGGTCTCAAGGCCTGTGAGTGTAAAGGCTCGACCCCAGGGCTGAACCCTGCAACATCTACCATATAATTTACATTTGTTCACAGGTTATTTTTCACAATCATTGGATCGCAGCATCCACCACAGATTCAAAAATTGTCTTTCTAATGGCACTCATCTTGAATGCATGATAATCTCAGATGAAGGAGCAAGCAATGGCATTTCTATATCATTGACTATTTCACTATTGTCTTATTTTTCTTCACAAGGGAGTACTTTTCTTGCTCTGTATTTCCATTAATGGATTGTACAAGACTGATAATTATTAAAAAGGAAGTGACTGAATCTACTCTAATGTTTGCATAGGACCCATTAAAGGTCTTATTAATTTTTTCCTGGATTGGAAAAAAAGATCTATTTTTTAAACTTATGACATACTCAGGATTAGTTCCCACATTTTCATAGGAGAAATGTAACCACATTAACCTGTATTCTACTTAACATGATCATTCTTGTGCTTTTACTGAGCTACAAATCATCCATATCCTGCTCAAGAGGTCCTTCCCCTTGTAAAGGCTTTTATTTTCCATTTTGTTTGCACAGACTACATCAGACATAAAGTGTGTGTTGCAGTTATGCTAGAATCAAGGTGACTTGTAAAATGTTGGGCTGACAAAGCTTTAGTAGTCTATCCAAAGTTACATAATCATTACTTTTTTTTATTATCTACCCTTTCCGAATAGACTTTCAGGGTACTGTCGACAAAGCTTCTGTCGACAAAGAGCGTCTAGACTACATCCAGTTCTGTCAACAAAGCAAGCTGCTTTGTCGACATGACAGTGTAGATGCAAAGGACAGTGTAGATGCAATAACGCCGTCTGTCGACAGAACTCTGTCGACAGAAGGCGTTATTCCTTGTAGAATGAGGTTTACCGCCATCGACAAAACTGCTGAGTTCTGTCGATGTTATGTCGACAGAACTCAGCGGCAGTGTAGACGCAGGTATAGTTTTGTCGACAAAAGTTCACTTTTGTCGACAAAACCCTGCAGTCTAGACACACCCTCAGTGTCATAACTTTGGCTCCAATCTTGCTTTCACTGAAGTAATCATCTTTTTTGTGCTCTCTCTGCTGCACCTATGGCTATGTCTAGACTGCAGGCTTCTTTTGGAAGAAGCTTTTCTGGAAGAGATCTTCCAAAAAAACTTCTTCCGAAAGAGAGCACCCACACTGCCAAAGCACATCAAAAAAGTGATCTGCTTTTTTGAAAGATGGTGTCCAATCAGTGTGGACATTATCTCGCATATAAGGCCACCTGGAACCATTTCAAGCAGGGCTTTAGGTCATCAGTTGCCTCTGAGCAGGAGCCTGGGTGGGCTCAGGGGCTGCCTGCTGAGTCCGTGTGGCACACAATAATGCTGCATGTGGTTCCACTTGCAAGGACTGCAGCACGATGTCCATCATGAGCAGGCCGAGCGACGCTCACACCCCTCCTCCTCTGCGCCCGCCTCTCCAGCCCTATGTGTGTGACAAACTGAGAGCGCTCGCCTGAAGATCCCTCCCCAGCATCAGACGATGCCTGGGACATGTCCTGGCTCATGGCAACTGGCTCCAGGGACAGTGTCACTGGCCGTGTCGTCGTCCTCCTCCTCGTGCTGTCCCTCATTGTCCTCCTCCTCCTCTGTGACCTCCAGCTGGGCGATGACGGGCATCTCCAGCCCAGAGTCCACCATTACAGGTAGGGAAATGGCTTCCCCACCCCCGGGATCTGATGGGGCTCCTGGTAGTAGGGGCAGGTGTGGGGTCCTGCCCCGGAGCGCGAGCTGCGCTCTCTGGCCCTCACATATCCCTGGCAGAGCTCCTTCACCTTACTCTGGACCTGTTCTAAGGTCCAGGGTAGGTGTCCCCACTCTGCCAGGGACTTGGCCATCTGGCCATAAATCTCTGCATTGCAGCGTTTGGAGTGGAGATCCTGTAGTGTCTCTCCTCGTCCCACAACTCAAGGCGGGACAGGATCTCTGCTCCATTGCTTGGTGCCCGCTGCTTGGTACCCCTCAGTGGGTCCTGGGGGCCCGGGTGCTGCTCCCTGTGAGAGCCAGCGGAGTCTTGGGGGGCTTGTGGCTGTGCCATGGGTGAGCAGGCCTGTGGCAGGGAGAGCCACACAGTCAGGGTGCTGCTCCAGGGCTGGCTTCCTGCCACAAGGCTTGTCCAGGGTGCCTGCAGCTTTAAGAGGGGCCAGGAGACAGGAACTATAGAGTTGTGATTACTTTGGATGGAGTGGCCACCAGGGCACCTGTGTTATTTCCTGGAGGCCTCTTCTTTCAAAAAAACCCCTCTTCCTCGTAGAAGGAGGTTTACTGCTGTTGGAAGAACCCCTCTGTTCTTTTGTATTATTTCAGAAGAGCACGATTGCAGTGTAGACGTACCCTACATGGGTTTCTTAACTCTTGTCTCTTTGATCCACGCCAACTCTGAGAGGAGGAACTTGACAAATTGGATTAGGGGATTTGTTCCAAATATCAATTCCACCTATTCTATGAAGCTTTCTAGTGACAGAATCCACAATGTACACCCAGGTTTGTTGGTCCTATTTGGTACTGGTATCTTGCAGCTATAGATTCCTCTGGATAATATTTATTAACTTAGCACACTTTGCCCTTTACTGTGCTGCTAACTATACATAGGTACTTTTAGAAGTTGATTTTGCAGATTTGTTTTTAACCTTGTTATAAGCAGCTACAAAACAAGAACAAGTCATTTGTAGTGGATTTGTGTGCACAACACCACTATAGTCTTGGGGTTCATTTTCCAGGGCAAGATGTCCCCTGAAAGAGAAGTGCATTGAATAACAGTGAGATCTGGCATGAAAGTCATTCTGCTCCTAGCAGAAGAGTTGGAATTGTAAAGTTCCACAGCTTTAAAGCTGGCACTTGTGTGGTCACTCCTTCCAGATGCTGAAGATGAAGGGACAGGGAGCAATAGATGGCTCTCTCGGGTGTGAAGCATTATCCGATAGCAACTCATTAGTGTCCATGAGGTGACCTCAGTACTGAAAATGACATCACTCCTCTTATTTCAATATTTACCAATGAAGCAGCAAGGGGGATTACTGATAAAGATTAGTGAAAAAAGATTTTTTAAAATTTAGGTACCCAAAGAGGTAGAGACTGATACTGAAGTATCACTGACATTTTCAGAGCTGCCATTCAGGTGCCTGCATTTCCACCTTTCAGTGTTTTCAAAGCTTCCCAAGCACTGCTGGTACCTGCAAACAGCCAGGCACAGACCAAACCAGCTTAACAGCTGCATCTACCCCTTTTCAGACCCCTCTGTGAAGTGGCATTTTCAGTCAAGGCAGGGGCACACCCACACAGCTAACATCATCCATTATTTGCCAAGCCCCACATTAGCAGGGCTTTATGCAGACGACCGATAGGTGAAGGGGTTATAGATAGTGGCTCATCTGGAAACTCATCGTGAGCATAAGACACATTTTGAGGGAGACAATAGAGGAAGATAGGTGGCAGGGTAGCTGGTCAGGGATAGGGAGTGGATTAGCAGGGTATCTAAGGTACCCAGAAAAGGTTAGGGGCAGCTAGAACAGCCAGTTAGAGTAGGGAAGGAGAGAAAGTGGTAGCCAGGCCAGAAGGAGGGAGCCAGGATAGGGCATGGGAGAGATACCTGTGTGGAATCTGGGTGGGGAGCAGAGAGGCCAAAGAACATGAGTCATATAACACAGGGATGGGGAACCTACAACCCCCGAGGCTCAGATCTCCCCTCTAGCATCAGGGAGCTGGGCTGGTGCTCCAGCCCTGCAGCTCCCTTCCTACCCAGACCCCACACCCTCACTCTGCTCCTGCACCCTCCCCTCTCTCAACTCCAGTCCACTCCTGCACCCTTCCTCCCGCCCAGACCCTACACCCCAACCCTGCTTCCTGGTAGCCCCCTCCGACACACTGAACTCCTCATTTTTGGCCTCACCCCAGAGTGTAGTGAGGGCCCATAAATTCTACTAGACTGAGTCCCCATAGGCTCTAGTGTGTGGGGGAGGCGGGAAGAATGTGGGGAGAATCTTTCCCCTTCTCAGTCATGTTTTTTTTCTTCATCTCACTTTCGTGCAGCCCCTAACTGATTTTTCTGTGGGTCAGCAGTCCCCAACCCAAAAAAAGTTCCTCACCCGTGATTTAACAGATACTTGGTAGCGGCTTGTACTGAGGCCAGAAGCAGACTAGAAAGAAGGCAACCCCACCAGAAGGAGTGTAATGCTTTTCATACCCCATGCCCACAGCTACTGAACTACCTGAGCTGGACTACATCCTACCAGCTGGGCTACTTAGGTCACCAGTGCCCTAGGAATCTTAGCGACAGGAGGACTGGCCTTTTGCATTCTGGTAGGTGTTGCGTAAGCTCTTGAAGTTTCAAGTAGTTGGCATAATCGTAGTCTGCGAGCATCGTGGTATAATTCGCTGCGTTGAGGAGCAGGGTAGTGGAGGAGTACACTTTACGACCCATGATGTTCATTTTCTTATGGTCTTTGTCGTGTGGTGTTGACCTGATGTTAGGCTGTCTGGCTTTATGTCTGACCAAATCAACTACCGTGAATTTGGCAGGGGGTGAGTAAAAAGGAAGTCCATTCCTTTTGGTGTGATGAAATATTTGCAGTCGGTTCTTTTGTTGGTTGGAGTAATGGAAGCCGGGGTCTGCCAAATGGTGTCTGCTGGATCCATAATAGCTTTGTCCATAGGGAGTGCTATTCTGGAGGAGGTAGGAGGCTGTCGTGTTCATAGAAGGCAGTACTGTTTCTCGTGTACTTCTTGTAGGTCACGCTCCTGTGCCAGAGCTACTTTTTAAAAAGATCTTGGAACTTTTTTGAGTCATTTCCTGATGGTGGGGCATTGGTGATAACTGCCTCGTCGGGTGAAGAGGACAAGTTGTGCACAGGGGACCTGTCCTCGCCCTCTGACAAAGAGTCCTCTGTGTCAGTATGGGCTAGTGAATTAGGCTCTGTAGCTGAGGCCGTCAGTTGAGGAGAAGCAGGTGGTGGTCTGGATAGTGTGGAAGGAGCTGTGTGGTGGCTCTTCCTAGGAGGACGTGAGTCCCACAGTTGCCATTGTCCAGCGTATGGAGGTGGCGGGTAGTTGTAATGCTGCGCATACCATGGTGGTGGTGGTGGTAGTGATGGGTATACATATGCCATCTGCCCAGACTGCCAAGCTGGGCTGGAATGTTGGGAGAAGAATCTGCTCCAAGGTCGGTGCCCACTTCGCTTGGGGAGTGCGAGTGATTAGATGATCTACGTGAGTGCACCAACTGTATGGAGGATCCTGATGACAGTGGTGCCATTGGCATGCGACTCCTGGCAGGAGATTCGTGCCGTGAGCGCTCTTGAGATGGTGCTAAGGTGCGAGGTATGCTCGGTGCCGATGGTGTTGTCGGTGCCGTCTGTTCCGGAGGCAGCATCTCGGTATGGGGACTCTTAGACAATGAGGCCAATGCCAAGTGAAGGTGTTACCTTGGTGCTGAGCGGTCCGTATGGTGCACTTGTGGTGCGGTCTGTGCCGCCGGTGCCACTTGCTTTTGTTTGGGCTCTGAGTGTGCTCTTATGCAGTGCCAGCATTTTGGATGGTGCAGTGCCCGATGTGCCGGGCCTATCCACGGTGCTGACCCTTGTGGCTGTCGGTGACAAGGGTAGAGAGTGGGCTGGAGACTGACCTGTTTTCAAGAGAGCCGCACCAGAAGAGGTAGAGGGATGAACTTTGTCCATACCTTTTGGCTGAGGAACAGATTTTAGGCCCGCTGGAGTATCCTCTGAAGACGGTTGGAGAGACTTCTCATATAACAATGTCTTCAGCCTGTTGGCTCGGTCGCAGCATGCCCTGGCCATCAATTTCTAGCAGTGGGGGCACTTTTGTGTCTGGTGTGACTCCCCAAGACACTTTATACACTTAGAATGCCCATCAGATATGGGCATAGCATCCCAGCACGACTCACACCTTTTGAAGCCGGGGGATCCCAGCATGAGGTGCGGCGAAAAGCAGCAGGCTGCAAAGAAAAAAAAATTTTTTTTTGCACTGGTGTAGGGTAGGGGCCTAAAAACTTGGAGAAGTGAGGTAACTAAGGTAATAACAGGGTTTTTTTGGGGTTTTTTTTTGCTAGAACGGTGGAGAAAGAGAGGCTCCGTCTGCTGCAGAGGATGGTAGAGAAGGAACTGAAGGACCGCACCACATGCATGCCTAACAGACACCAACAACACAAGGGAGAGCCACAGCATGTGCGCGGTGCGGTGGAAACTGCTAGAAAAGTCTCCAGTCACCGGCACGAGGACGCACCAGCACCCAGAGTGGAGCATCCACAGGGACACCACTCGAAGGAGAAGTGCTCTCTTCCATTGCTGAGCCAGGATGCAGGTGAGGTCACACAGAACTCTCCAGCTCGTATCAGGATCCTGTTGATTGTGCTGATGCCCCCTTTGCCCTCCCTCCACCCCCGGTCAGCAGGCCTGCCACGGCTGAGTGTACAACGGTGTGCCAGTCTCAGAAAGAGCTACGTAGGTTTGGAAACCAAAGGGTGCCTTGCAAGAAAGAAATGAGAAGTAGAGCCCTGCATAGATACAAGTTTCCATCAGCAGATGTAAATCAGTCTCTGTGGAACCACAGCACTCTTTTGGCAACCACAGCGGCAAAAGCAGCAGAACATGGAGCTGCTGCTCCCACTCCCAGGAGCCAGCACCCTGCATTGTCCAATCCTCAAGCCCTGGCCCCATTCTTTCCACGCATCTCTCTGTATCTCCTGTCCAGGGGTGTACCTGTGAACCAGCTGCCTACCTGAGTGGGTTTTTTCAGGGAGGACGGGAGGGGCCTGGGCAATCCCTGGAGTGTTCCATTGACCCATATAATTTTGACTAGATTGGTGTCATACATTAAAAAAGCAGTTCTCTAGGTAACCGACACTCACAAAGTCTGAGAAATGTTAAATAGCCCCGCAGAAACCAGTTTTGTATAGTAATAGTGCAGGGCTCAAATCTGACTCCCATTAAAGTCAGTGAACAACATTCTATTGAGTTCAATGGGAAATGGTAGAATCATACAGAATAAAAACTGATAAATTAGTACTGAACAATATAGCACAACTGTTTGTGCTTTAGGTGGTTTTTGGGGCATTCCTCTGGGGAGTTCCGATTGTGAAAATCTAGGCTGAAAAGCCAAGAGCTTGCAACTACTTGAGAGGTTCATCATGGTGTGACTATTGCTAATAGTGGCTGCTTACCTTGGAAATGCTTTAATCACCAATCTTTGGGTGGAATTATGAGATGCTAACAGACCAGCTGAAGCCAAACCCAAAGGTCAATTCACTTGTATAGGAATATCAAAGAAGTATTAAGTATTAGCATGCATTCAAACAAATTCATTTATATGCTAGTAGAAATAAAGGGAGATGGTGATTGCATTGTTTTTCATAGAATCATAGAAGAGATTCAGGAGGTCATCTAGTCCAACTTCCTTCTCAAAGCAGGACCAATCCCAATTAAATCATTACAGCCAGGGCTCTGTCAAGCTGGGTCTTAAAACCTCTAAGAATGGAGATTCCAATCTCTCACTGGGTAACCCATTCCAGTGCTTCACCACTCTCCTAGTGAAATAATTTTTCCTAATATCCATCCTAGACCTCTTCCACTGCAACTTGAGACCATTGCTTCTTGTCCTTTCCTTTGCCCCACTGAGAATAGCCTACCTCTGTTCAGATAGCTGAAGGCTGCTATCAAATCCCCCTCATTCTTCTCTTCTGCAGGCTAAATAAACTGTTATCTCAGCCTCTGCTCATAAGTCATGTGCTACAATCCCTAAACATTTTCGTTGCCCTCCACTGGACTCTCTTCAGTTGGTCCATGTCTTTTCTGTGGGGGGTGGGGGTGGCGCAAAACTGGACACAATACTCCAAATTTGGCCTCACTGATGCCAAAAAAAAAAGTGAATAATCACTTCCCTTGATCTGCTGGCAGTGCTCCTACTAATGCAGGCCAATATTCTATTAGCCCTTTTGGCAACAAGGGCGCACTGTTGACACATATCCAGTTTCTCATCCACTGTAATCCCCAGGTCCTTTTCTGCATAACTGCCACTTAGCTAGTCAGTCCCCAGTCTGTAACAGTGCTTGGGATTATTCTGTCCTAAGTGCAGGACTCTGCACTTGTCCTTGTTGAACCTCATCAGATTTCTTTTGGCCCAATCCTCCAATTTGATAAGATCACTCTGGGCCCTATCTCTACCCTCCAACATATTTACCTCTCCTCCCATCTCAGTGTCATCCATGGACTTGGTGAGAGTACAAGCATCCAGATAATTAATGAAGATGTTGAACAAAACCCGCCCCAAAACTGACCTCCACTTGATAACAGCTGTCAACAAGACATCGAGCTGTTGATCAATATCCATTGAGCCCGACAGCTAGCCAGCTTTTTATCCACCTTATAGTAATTCATCCAAACCATACTTCTTTAAGTATGGCTGTCTATATCCTGTAATTGCTATTACATTACATCTACATTATGTATACCCTGTAATTAAATAACTTTAGCTCAAACATGTGTTAACCAAGAATGTACTCAGGTGTTAGAACGTCATGAGAACTGATGGACTATTATTTCTATTGGTCTCATTTATTCCTATGTAATGGCAGGCGTTTGAATTATGTATATCTCTAACTAAATTACTCATTAAAGAGTGCTAACTTCAAAGCAAGGGCTATGGAGTTCACAGACTCCATTTGTATCCCTCATGCACAGCCAACAAGGGAAAACTTCATTTGGGTATAGAAACTGCCAGCTAGCTTTCTGTGTGAAGAAGATATAAAAGATGGATTCAAGGAAAGTGCCTTAATCTCTGGACTATTTGGATTCCAACAGTGAGAAAATATTGAGCAAATGGGCAGAGATCCTCAGAATTGTCTTGGGCAACCCTGGAAGACAATGGAAGACTGGCAGATTCCTCCAGCTCTACTTTTATTTGGGCTTTTAAACTTTGACTCACCTGTAAATGTATTTTACCTGCTTTAACTCTCCAGCAACTCTCTTTTCTTTGTGTTAGCTAATAAAGTATGTGTTAGTTTACTAGAGAATTGGCTGCCAGCATTGTCTTTCGTTTACAATCCAGAGTACCAATTGATCTGGGGTAAGTAACTGAAACTTTGGGATCTGGAGTAATGTAATGTGATGTGATCTGGGATTTCTATGCCCTTTTATTGCAAAGTCCAGTTTGTCTGGGTGGCAAGATAGGCTGGAGAGCCTAAGGAGACTGTCTGTGACTCCATCGCTCGACTGATATAGTGGTCAAGGAGTGCACATGTGTTAATGGCTTGGTGAAATCTAATTATATAATATAGCACCAGTTTGGAGTGTCTGCCCTCGTCTTCTGACTTGAGACTGGCACTCACAATTATGAGCCAGTTTAACAGCAACATCCTTCTACTATTAAAACTAGTTCAGAGTGAGAGGATAACAAAAATCAAAGGGGAAATTTGTTAATATCCTAACTGTCTAGTTATGACTATTTATTGTATTATTTCTTTTCTTTATTCCAGGTTCCCCAGACTTATAGAATTATTTCTGCCACTGCTACCCTTCCTGCTATAGTCTGTGGCCCAAAAGATCATTTTGTCTCTTCCTCTCTATCTTAAACTATATACAGAGAATCATGAACTGTCCATGGTTAATAGTCTCGCTTTAGCTTTAGTATTAGAATGGACCAACTGAGAGGAGCTGTGAGGGACAGCTTGCTTTCTAGGAAAGGAGTGAGAAGAGGCATTAGAAAGCTACTCTCTTGTTTTCATCTCTCCCCATTCTGCTGCTCTCCCTTCACTGCCAGTCCCTGCCTCATCCTAAAATGTTGTCGAAATAATAAACTGAACTAGGATCCTTAATATCAATGAGTGGTCCTGTGGCACCTTAGGCTTTGTTTACAGTGCAGGGTTTTTGCACAATTAACAGAATGGCCATCAGAGCACCTGTGCTTTTTGTGATAGGCTCTTTTTGCTCAAGAAACCTCTGAGTGTCCACACACACCTTTTTGTGCAAGAACTCTTGCGCAAAAAGGAGTTATGCCTCATAGAAGGAGGTATACCTACACCGCAAAAAGCCCTTTGTTCTGTCAATTGACTGTAGATTTTCTAGCACAAAAACATGCTTGAGGTGTGGATGCTCTGTGGGTTTTTGTGCAAAAACGGCTGTAGTATAGACATAGCCTTAGAGACTAACAAAAATTTACAGAAGCCTTAACAGCGGTGAAAGTAACTTAACATTTCTTACAGGTACTGTCCTATTACAACCAGGGTCTCTGCCAGCTCTTTAAATGGCTCCCTGCTGGCTTTTGTTGCAACTCAGCAAGCTCTTGCCGGAGCTGCACATCTAGGTGCACCAGTTTACTTTCACCTTGTAGTAAAAGACACTGAAAGAGTGTTTCACTCCAATTCTGTAGAGTGGTTCCTGTGCAGATTGTTTTTACATCAAATTTTCCCTCTTTCTCCCTCCCCACACATTGGTTTAGCATTGATCAGAAGCTGTTCATATGCCCTGCGTATAAGCATCATGCCTTCACAGCAAAGCTAAAGAGCAGGCTGAGGCTCCGTCTGATTGCATCTGGACTGAGCAGCTGGGCATTCATCTGGAAGTGTGAGTGGCTTTGTTATGGAGGCAGTTAAGTGAAATCAAACCTGGCCTGTTGGAGGCAAGGTCAGGCTAAAGCAGGACACCTATGGACTCCAGATTTTCCTTACAGTGACTATAATTTAAATGTTAATGTCCTTGTCAGCTAATGAAAGGCTGGAAAATTTATACCCACAGAAATCAGATCATTCCAAAATTAAGACTCCCACAACAACACTCACTCAGCTTCATTGCAGTTCCACATTGCACATGGTCAAAATGGTCTTCCCAGAGGTAGCACCTCAAATGCACACATACAGTATGTAGCCATTACTTGAATATAACTGGTGACATACATATACCTCCTTAAGAAGCCACTTATTCTGTACTTCATTATCATCCTGGAAACACCTGGATTGATCTCAGACAAAGTTCTGCACTGTATTCTTATAGGCTGCGTCTAGACTGGCATGATTTTGCAGAAATGCTTTTAACGGAAAAGTTTTTCCATTAAAAGCATTTCCACAAAAGAGTGTCTAGATTGGCATGGGTGCCTTTGCGCAAAAAGTGCTTTTGCGCAAAAGCATCCATGGCCAGTCTAGACGCGATTTTGTGCAAGAAAGCCCCGATTGCCATTTTCGCCATCGGGGCTTTTTTGTGCAAAACAGTTCTTCCCTGTCTACACTGGCCTTCTTGCGCAAGTATTCTTGTGCAAGAGGGCTTATCCCTGAGCGGGAGCATCATAGTATTTGTGCAAGAACACTGACAATCTTACATTAGATCGTCAGTGTTCTTGCGCAAATTCAAGCGGCCAGTGTAGACAGCTGGCAAGTTTTTCCGCAAAAGCAGCTGCTTTTGCGCAAAATCTTGCCAGTCTAGACACATCCATAGTGTTCTCTTGCTCTGCTCATTCATTCATGTCAGACTTTGGACACAGTTTATAAGAAGTATGTATAATTCACACTATATTAATGTATGTCAGTAAACTTTCCTCCTCTTACCACCTTCAAAGAAATATCAAGGAAATAAATTTCTCAGACTACAAATGAGTCTCTGGCTGCTTTGCATTCTTGGGATGTTAACAAAGAGACATTTATTTTCCAAACTGGGAATTTTTGCCATTTTTTCCCTCTTGACTCACAAGTTTTTAGAGGCTAGAAGCACTGCAGGTTAAGAAATAAGAATGCACAGCTGGAAAAAAGTTGGGGTAGAGGACTCAGAATTCTGCTGATGTATAGGTACTCCATCTCTGCTTTTCCATTCTTGCTACTCCCATCTAAATTAGGTACATCAATACTTACTTCACTAGTAAAAACCTCCATTACTAGCCCAGTAATCCAGTGGGAGCAATAAAAGTACATCCACACCACACATCCTGTTTCTTTTTAAAATTACCTTATATCTTCATAACCATTAAGGAGGAAGGATCAGCCTCAACCCACAATCCACTTAAATTCTTTATAAGTAAATCAAACAAAAAGGAGCCTTACCAGTTAGTGACATGCTTATCTACTTGAAATGTGATGAATGCTGGTGTTCTGCAGCTTGAGTGTTAAATATAGCATTTAGACTGGCGGCTATTATTGTTTTACTTGTACTTATTTTTTTCCAGCGTGTTGATTTAAACCACTCACCCCCCTGTCATTTTTCTTTTCTGCAAGTTCATGTAAGTTGTATTCTCCAGTGAAATAGCCATTGGAGCTAAACTAAAAATATCTTTAGGCTCTTGAAAGCAGGATAGATAATCTGGGATATGAGGAAAAATACCAGTAAGGACCCAACCAGCCCCTAGAAATGCATTTACAAGCTACATAATACTCAATGCATTCTATGGAGCAGACCCATGGGCATCAGAGGCATTAGCCATGAAACAGTGCGAACTGGGAAGATGGGAGGATGGTGTTACTAAAGCATCAGCATTAAGGAGAGGGGGCATCCTTAACTGTGAATTCTGTAAAAAAAAGAGTAGTCCTGTTGCATGTTAGAGACTAACATATATATTTGTGGACAAAACCCATCTGCTCATCTGAGGAAATGGATTTTGCCCACAAAAGCTCATGATACTACATATTTTTTCGTCTCTAAGGTGCTACAGGACTACTCATTGCTTTTAAAGTTACAGACTAACACAGCTACCCCTCTGAGACTGTGAATTCCGTATGCTCACAAGTTCAGGTTTCAAAGCGACTTATTTCTTGTCTTGTTCTTTTTTTTTAATGCATCAGCATAGTAAATTCTCAAGCTTCTTGTAACCTGCACTGTAGATTTCCTAGTTTTTTAATATGGGTTTTTATTTTTGAAACCTCCACCATTCTTTTAAGACCTTTATAGTCAAGTTACTGATATGGACTTTCCACTTTAAGTCCAGCTTAGTACATTTCTTGTTTCCCAGTACAAAGTGGCCCTTCAACCAGCATAGCCATGCAGAAGAGGCTCCAGGGGCATAGCAAAGAAGAGAGGCATGAACTGAATCTTCCCTATACTCTGGTGCTCTCCAGCTGCTGTACTTGCCACTTGGAACTTCTGGAAGTAGGCACAAATTAGAGCAGCTTGAAGCCTGCTCTAGCACACTGGAAGAATACACAGTCACCTTTGCACACTTTTATTTTAAGATTCACAGCATGCTTTTCAACTGCAGGGGAGGATCAGGACACAGATGCTTTGTTATTTTTCTCTGTATCTATATCTGTGATATTCTAGCTGGACCCCATGTGATATCACAAAAAGAAGGACAGCACTGGTGGAGCATCAAGAGAAGCCTAGCTCTTTGTTTTTAAAGACCTTTATACTAAAACTGAGCCAGATTCTGCTCTTGGTTTCTTTGATGTAAATTCAGAGTAACTAAAATAAGGTCAATGGAGTTACTCTGAATGTTACTCTGGATCCATTTACTGTATTTGGAGAAACAAAGGAATAGAAAACTTAAAATATGATACAGGACATAAATATTTCTAAATGGAATGTTTTTCATACAGCATCATCTGCTCTCCAACCCTTCCGTTTTCTGAATTTACAGCACAAATAATAACCACATTTTCTTTCCTTAGAAGTTTCTCTGCAGGTTCTGAACTAGTTGGCTATCAATGTAAATCATGAAAATGGTTTAGATGGTTACCCAAGTTGAAACATAACAAGATACCAGAATATGGTACAAGGATGACCTAAAATTTTCTAAAAGTCAACCACACTAAAAAATCATTCATTTTAAGAATAGATACCTTTTTTTAAATGGTCAAATTCACTCCAGAAACTCACACAGCATTCACACACCCCTACCCCTACCCCTACCCCCATGCCTTCTTTTCATATTCTCAAGAAGCCAGAGAAATTGAGATGGAACAAAATATCTTTTAAGACCAGACTGGATAGACATCCCCAGATGCTTTGCATTCAAAATGTCATCTGTATTTTTTTTTCTGTGTAGGAGTTTTAAGAGTTTTTATCTACTATACATACACACTACAGCATAAAATTATACATCACAGGGCAAGTTAACTGTGAAGTCAAGGATACCTTCACTCAGCTTTTTGTGTGCATGTTCATTCACACGTGTGTGTGTGTGTGTGAGTGAGAGAGAGAGAGAGAAGCCAAGGGTATGATTGCAGGCAAAGAAGGTGAAGAGGCTTGAAAAAGCATAGCAACATCAGCTTTAAATTGTATTTCAAATGTAGAAATCATTTGTACACAATATGTACATTAATTGACTCAGAAGGCAAACCTGATACTTTTTTACCTCTTTTGTAGCCAACAAATAGTATCAGTAGCTAATATATTATATATTTTAATAACTTTTCAGTAGCATGGATTAATAGTGATTTATTAACCCAGTGCAATTAACCATAGAATTAATATGAATACAGAAATTCATGTGGGTATGTATCTATCACATTATGTCATTAAATCTCTTCCTCACCATATACCTTCTTGATGTGCTATATGGACCCATTTTCCCAAAGTTCTAGTTCTGTGTCTGTTCTGACCTGTGTGAATATGAGGGGGAGTGGGAAGAGCAACAAGGATTACAATATCCGACTAGAGAGGTATTGCAAAACTGCAGTCCCAGATTTTGTCTACACTGCAAGTTTTTGCGGCAGAAAATATGCTAATGAGGGACTCATTAGCATGAGTTGTGATGTCATTAGCATATTTTCTGCCGATGCTTTTTGCGCAAGGGGTTTTTGAGCAAAAAGAAGCGGTGTAGCCACTTCCATTTTGTGCAAAAAAAACCCCTTTTGCACAAGATCCTTATGCCTCTCCCGGGGGCGGGGGGAGGGGGAGATTTGTGCAAAATGGAAGCGGCTACACTGCTTCTTTTAGTGCATAAACCCCTTGCGCAAAAAACATCAGCAGAAAATATGCTAATGATATTGCAACTCATGCTAATGAGTCCCTCATTAGCATATTTTCTGCTGCAAAAACTTGTAGTGTAGACAAAGCCCCAAAGTGTATCAATGACATGGGAAATTTCATTTTCAAGGATTCCCTGGGGGGGCTAAGATAAACTGCAAAACTCCCAACTTGTCACGATTAAATACTCATGCCCATTACACACAAAGGAAATTATGCACATTTATCTAGGGCATAGAAACATTCATATGGCAATATTATGTATGAATGTCCATTATTAACCTCTAAGAATTCAGTGATGGAGCTCTCTGAAAACAAATGCAAGTCTGCCTCAGACTAAAGGTGCTATAATAACAAAGTGTGGGAGAAGTCAGATTGTTAATAGATTTCCACCAGGAATACAAAAGTACTTAGATGGATAGATCAACTATTCTCTTTCAGCCAATTTAAGCAGAAACATATTCACTGGATAAGCTTAATACATCAGCATTTTATAATAGCATCTTACTGCAGGCCTGGGTGTGGTTTAAGAATTGAGATGGACTGTTCTGTTCAGTTATTTGTTTAAGAGCTTATCCATTTTTTTCTTTTCCTGAGATATGGATTATTTGGAGGTTGTACCCAGAACATGCCTGCCTGCTAGCTTCTCCGGCAATGGCTCAAAAATGGAATCTCTAGTTTATTGTACGTCTTTAGACAATATCCTGACAATCCATATTCCAGTTGGCTACAGATATTTCCTAGAAAGAGGGCAGTAGCATCCTTGTCTGCACTAGAGAAGCCAAAAGGTATTTTTCTTAATTAAAAAAAAAGAAAAGGGGGAGAGGTTATTATAAACAGCAATGATGAGCTTAGCAGCACTAGCATCTCCTGGGGAATTAATACCAGCTGGCATTAATAACTGTTGGCTTTGCTCTGATACCTCCACAGTCATTTTTAATCCCTGGGCCGGGACCTGCACCTTATTGCTTCATTAGAACACAACTCTACAAAAAGAACACTAAAAGTCTGAGTCACAACCACAAAAGCAGGGAAAATTCAGAGTTAAAGCAAAACAATTCTGGGCAGACTATCACCCACTGACATCTGTGCTAGTAAGTCTAGGGCATTTCTTTATGTTACAGCAAACATATTAACAGAGAGGTCTGGCAATATCTGCAAAAAAATCCAACTCACAAATATTTGTGATGAACAGAGCCAATTTGTTATGTATAAGGATTTGGACAACAGCCATTTCTGTGACAATGTTTGTGACTCCTGAAAGTGAAATGAATGTTAAGAATGAATGAGTTATTCTTCTGAACATTTGCAGTGGAAGCACCACATTCACTATTTGCTACTCGCTTATGATTTCAGTCATCCACTTGGAGAAGGTGAGTGAAGCAGGCTGGGAGAGGAAGGCGGGGGCTTCAGCAAGGGGATAGGGCTTTGTGGTACTTGCCTATGAATTATTATTCTTTAGTTATTTCTGAACCTGAATGTGCACTAGCTATATTCCTACAGTAAATGGAAACAGTATCCTTAGAACATTTATGGAAGAAAAGGATCAAAACATATAATCCAAAAGATTGTTCTGTCAATTAACGCACACTCCCCCTGAAAAAATTAACCAATATTACATAAAACACCCCAAATCATAAAATGAATCCATTACACAGTGTCAAAGTATATTTACCAAGAGGACAGGCTACAAAAGATGACTGGGTGGGATAAATCTTATCACCAAAATATTGGTATGTAGGCATAGAGTTTGCTCAAGAAGCAAAGGTAGGGAGAAAGGGAAGAGTTGCTGAATTAGAGATCAAAAATATATATGCTTGTTCTTAGATTAAGAAAAAGGTCAGAGGCAGACCCATTGAAAGTCACTAGGTGAAGATAAAAGGGGGGGAAACAGGTTGACACCATGCTAGGGGTCTTCTGTAGACCACCAAATCAGGAAGAGGAGATGGATGAGGCATTTCTCACAAATAACAGACATATCCAGCACACAAGACCTAGTTGTACTAGAAGACTTTAACTACCCAGATGTTTGTTGGGAAAAACACAAAATGTCCAATAAGTTCTTGGAATGTATTGGGGACAACTTCTTGTTTCGGGAGATGGAGGAAGTAAACGGGAGACAGCCATTTTGGTCTTGATTCTGACTAACACTGAGGAATCTTAGTGATCATGAAATGATAAACTTAATGATTTTAAGGAAAAGAAAAACAGAATAATAACAGGACAATGCAGACTGTAACAAATGCAGACTGTAACAAACTCAGAGAGCTGGTAGGTAAGGTCTCATGGGAAGAAAACCTAAGGGGAAAAGGAGTTCAGAAGAGCTGGCAGTTTCTCAAAGAGAGCATATTAAAGGTACAATATCAAAGTTTCCCAATGTGAAGGAAAGCGAAGAAGAATGGCAAAAAGTCAATATGACTCTATCATAAGCTCTTTAATGACCTGAAAAATCAAAAAGGAATTTTACAAAAAGTGAAAACATGAACAAAATGCTAAGGAGGAGGAAAAAATTAAAAACACAAGCAGGTAGGGACAAAACAACAAGGGGAAAGAACATACGCCAGAATAGTTAAAAACAAATTAAATAATATTTTAAAAAATTAGATCTAATCAGGTCAGCATGGGCTTCATGAAATTCATCCTTGGAGCTATCTGAAGGAATCCCAGAACTGTTAGAAATGATCATCAAGAACATATGGAGGATGGGTGAGGTTCCAGAGGACTGGAGAAGAACAGTCATAGTACCTATCTTTAAAAATTGGAAGAAAGAGGACATGAGGAATTAAAGGTCAATCAGATTAACTTTGATATCTGGAAAGATTCTGGAAGAAATTAACAAACAATGAATGTGTAACAAGTACCTAGAAGATATCAGAATAAAAAATAGTAGCCAGCATGGATTTGACAAGAACAAGTCATGCCAAACTAACCTAATTTCCTTTTTAATGGGGTTACTTGCCTAATGGATTAGGTGAAAGCTGTAAATGTGACTATCTTGATTTTAGTAAGGATTTTGACTCAGTCCCACATGACATTCTCAAATGTAGTCTAGATTAAATTACTATATGGTGGGTGAAAAACTGGTTGAAAGCTCATACTCAAAGAGTTGTTATCAATGATTTATTGTGTAATGGTACCTCAAAGGGGTCCACCCTGGGTCCAATACTATATAATATTTTTATTGATAAATTGGATAATGAAATTGAGAGTATGATTATGAAATTTGCAGATGGCACAAACTGAGAGGGGTTGCAAGCACTTTGGAGTACAAGATTAGAATTCAAAAAGACTTTGACAAATTGGAGAACTGTTCTGAAATCAACAAGATGAAATTCAGTAAAGACAAGAGCAAAGCACTACTCTTAACAAGTACAAATCAAAAGCACAAATACATATTGGAAAATAACAAGGTAGGCAGTAGTACTGTTGAAAAGGATCTGTGGATCACAAATTGAATGTGTGTTAACAAGGTGACACAGTTGTGAAAAAGGTTACTATAACTTGAGGTTTTATTAATAAGAGTGGCATATTTAAGACACAGGAGGTAAAAGACCTGCTGTATTTGGCAGCTGGCGTCCCGTGTCCAGTTCTGGGCACCACACTTCAGGAAAGATGTGGACAAATTGGAAAAAGTCCAAAGGAGAGCTACAACAAGGAGAAAAGGCTTGGACACGTTAAAAAACTGAGTATGTTTAATTTTGAGAAAAGACAATCGAGGGGATGCCGATGTTTTAAGGGCTATTCCAAAAGGGATGGTAATCAATTGTTTTCAATGATTGCTGAAGGTAGTCCAATAAGTTCAATCGGCAACAGTGGAGATTTAGATTAGATATCAGGGGAAAACTTTTAAACTATAAGGATAGGTAAATACTGAAAGAGGGTTTCAAGGGAGATTGTGGGATCTCTAGTCACTGGAGGTTTTTTAGAACAAGTTAGGGAGACACCTGTCAGGGGTGATTTAGGTTTACTTGATCCTGCCTTTGTGCAGGGTACTGAACTAAATGGCCACTCCAAGCCCCTTCCAGGCCTACCTTTCTATGATTCTATGAAAACAAAAAGAATAGCCTTTTGCAGCACAGATATCAGTTGGAGGAACACAGATATACCCCCTCAGTTTTTTTGGCTGGAGCATGCCTGATAGATAAGCCACACCACAAATAAACCCTGTTATTACCATGGTTACCAGAGCTATTATGCCCCTACTCAGCTGTCTCAGAGAGCTCACATGCAGTGCAGTGCTTTACTCTGAAAAATATGCTGAAATGACTTTTGCTAAGCCTCCTGGTCAGACAAGGTATGTTCCGTCAATCAGGGAACCAGAACCAATCTCACCTGAGTTATATAACCAATTGAAGTGAGGTATACTGGATTTTGCAACATTCAGGTTCAGAAATTTTGAGGGATAAAGATTTTGCTTAATTTATTTCATCCAGCTCTATGCTAAACCCATTTATCTGAGTGTACTGTGATATACAGTTGACATCTAATAAAGAGGCACTTATTGTACAGTACAGAGCCACAGGGCTACAATCTAAATAATTTTGTAAGACTTGTAATAGGATTGCTTTTGAAGTCCTGCCCATCCAAATATGAGCACTGTGTTTTACCAGTCAGCTGGTTAATTCATAAGCAAACTCTAATAGCCATTAGGGAACCAGAAGAATGTACATACCGTAGCCTGTCTGGCTACATTTCACAAGTCAGCAAATAATTGCTACTTAGTACATATGATTGCAACTTCTTCACATGGTCAAGGGAAAAAATGAATTAAATAACTACCTTGTTTTATGCACTTTTGCAATGTATTTTAGATAATGAATTCTGACAGCAAAGTTACTACAGGTTGAACCTCTAAAATCCGGGACTCTCTGGTCCGGCAACGTATTGCTGGACCAGAGAGCCCCGGTTGGCCAGGTTCAAAAGTACAGCAGGTTTGGGCTGGCGATGGGAGTGCAGCCCCAGACAGGGTTGGAGGCAGCATGGTCAGCAGCTAGGAGCGCAGTTCTGGCTGGGGCTGGTGGCAGAGAGTGCAGCTCTGACCAGGACGGGAGCCAGTGGGGCCGACAGCTGGGCACACAGCCCCGCCCAGGGCTAGAGGCAGTGGGGCAGTCCCTGTTCAGGGCTGGCATCGTGGGGGATGCAGCCCTGGCACAGTGTGGGGCTGGAGGCAGCGGCTGGTAGCGCAGCCCCAGCTGTGAGCAGAGCCTGCAGCTGGGTAGGGAGCCTGGACCTCTCCTCGTCCGGCTAACTCCATTGTTCAGGATTACTCAGGTCCCAAGGGTGCTGGATAAGGGAGGTTCAGCCTGTATTTAGTATTATTTGGTATGCTAGGTGCCTCCTAGAAAGATGGCAGAATGATTCCTGCCCAAAGGAACTAAGGTATGGAAAACAACATGTCCCTTTTGCTTGCTTTCTTTACACTTCATGTATATATGGAACCATCAGATGACTGGAAGGGAGGCTGACAAATGAACAGTCAAGGGTGGGAGTGTAGGCACAGGGCAGAGTGCAGGGAAGAGACATGAACGAGGCAAGCTTAGATGAGCAAGAAGGGGCAGAGGTGTACAGGGGCTGGGAGGTGGTAACAGGTAGCTTGAATATAATGATACCTGATGAGATTCAAAGAGGGACATTGTAAACATAACGGGCAAGGGAGTTGCTGTTCCCTGCAGTATTATATATGGTCTGGAGGGGGCAATGTGCGCTTTAGGGAGGCCCTGCCACTGCAATGCTGATTGGTCAGAGTTTAAGCTGTAGTTGTTATTTTGTTAGTTGAGGGGGCTCTGGAGCTTGCACAGTAGTGACTCCAATTTTAATAGGGTTTTTTCTCCCCTTTAGGCCACATACATTCAAAACACATCCTGCGCCTTATTTTTCCTTGAAGGTTTTTTTGAGATATGCAGGTAAAATTTAACGAAGTATTTTGTGGTTGCTGTTGAGGATTGTTGTAATAAATACAACAAATATGCTGCAAGTTTCAATGTTAAAGTGCCCTCCTCCAAAAGGAGCACAATATTTAACACTGCTTTTTCTTCGAGACACACCTCATTAACTGTTAATAAACTCAAGATTCAGAAATCCCTGAGCAACCATCTCAGCTTTCAAAAATTTGCTTTTTTGAAAAAACGTACTGTTTATCCTACCCTGGGTTACGGTAACAGGGCCCAGAGGTGCCCAGGTGCATCAGAGAAGTGCATTCAGAAATACCACGTTGGACACAGTTTGCCTGCGTTTTACAGAACTTTTGCAAAGCTGTCCAGGGCTACAAACATAACTAGTGTGTAGCACATGCTGTTCCATGTACACTGGTTGTCAATTAAACCAGGCCTGGGAAGCCGAGCCTATAAGTTGACAGAACTCATTGCCAATAAGGCTATGAAAGCGGACCCAGGCACTGAGGGGGGAGGCACTGCAGCTGCTCTGGGTGGGTGGGAGGCAAGCAGACCATGAATTGCTCTGCAGAGTGAGCTTAGCTGTAGCATCAGACATAGAGCAGATTCCTGTTGCTGGAAATTTTTATTTCCCTATTGGAAGCTGACCTGGGAATTCCACCATTTGTGTGCAGTGATATAGTGTGCACACACTGTGCTGCCATTGGTTTTAAGAGGGTGTCACTCTTTAATTAGCCAGCTGGGATATATAGTGCATTTCCACAAAACAAAAGAATGCTGCTTTGTAAAACCTATGCTCACAGGTGCTGACAAAAGTAACAGGGGAGATTGCCGGAACATTAGTTCTGCTGGTGAATTGCTCTGGTTCCTACAGCCTGAGGTCCCTTGATAATTACACCAATCTGCTGCAAGCAAACTGTCCTGGGTCCTGCATGCTAAGGCTGGTGTCTTGAACCAGAATCCCAGCTAATCTTCCTAGGATATTTATACAGCAGCAATCACTGGAGTATGCAGGAATTAAAAACAGAGACAGGAATCAGGAAGCAATTTTTGTCTTGTTTTCAAGACTATATGGATGTGTCATCCCAGACCTTGGCCACTTCCTTCCTCCTCCATCTTCTGCTTTCTCCTTTCTTCCTCTTCCCCGCCTGCTTATTCTATATCTGTTATTGCAGTAAGGCCATTGTGAAAAGGTGCATTTTGCATTTGGTTCTGAAATCTGACTGTCTTGTTCTGTTTTTTTTTTGGCAGAATATTCCATACACCCCACTTTGCATCAAGAATGTCCGTCCTCTGGTTCACTCTCCCCACCTCCTGTTTCACCCTCTGTGTTCCATATTCCCCATGACCACAGCTATGTTGATCAGTTGTGGGTGGAGAGATGTGGTCTCTGTGGCCATGGGACCTCAACTACTAATGCCTTAGATGATGAGAAGAACCAGGAGCTTGTACTGAGCCCAGACTTGAACAAGGAGCTCACGGAGGGCATGGCCCACCAGTGGGATGTATGCATGGTGGCTGGCTCTGCTCAGGAGATGAGCCTCCTGCACCTTGTACACATTCTTTTCATTGTGTTCCAGCTCCTTTAGCTCCAGCCTACGGTCTCTTCAACATGGTAATTACTGATTGGGCTGCAAGGCCATTTCAAACCTTTTCAGAGAGGCTTATGTACTTCTGAGGATTCCCTGTATTGTCATTACCTTTTCCGGTTCTGGAGTTCCCCAGATTTTACTGGAGTAAGTGAAATCAGAATAGGGGCCACAGGGACTAAGGATTTACAGGATGTGACCCTAATGTAATAAATGGAAAACTGGTGATTTTTACAATATAAACTTCCCAGCTCCATGAACCGCAAATGTCAATCCAAGTTTCCTACCATGTTCCAGCTGGCTATCAGGAAATCATTTCAGCATCAATGGACTCAAAGTTAAAACTTCTCCTTAATGATTTTCTAAACGACAACAATAAATTCACATGTTTATACTATTATTTGGCAGAAAAGACATCCTGCCATTAGTCCAGGAAAGGAACAGAATTCATTGGAAGTATTCAGCTTTGATTTCTCACTGATTTTCATCTTTTAAGAAGATTTGTAAACTTGCTATCACAGGGGTGGGGAACCTTTTTTGTGTCGGCGACTGCTGACCCACAGAAAAATCAGTTGGGCAGGAGGCAATGGCGGCTGGAGCACCAGCACAGCTCCCCAATGCTGGATGGGGGTGAGGAGCCTGAGCCCCGGGGACCAGATCCAGGCAAGCTGGCCTCTGGGCCTAAGGTTTCCCATCCTTGTGCTATCAAAATACCAGTCATTTCCACTAGTTATGTGTTACAGCTTGAGTTGTGAACATGTCTTAATGGATCAAAGACAAAGATTCTAAATGCAAGGAAAATGAGTCAGAAAATAAAAGCAAATGATCCATTTTGAATAAATTTGCCCTATATAATCAATCAATCAATCATCTATAGAAAAAGCAAAGTAAAAACTCCAATGCACATTGAAGAACTATAAGTATGATTAAAACATGCTGGTTTTGCTGGCATGTTGAAGACAAAGCTTGGGATCATAAGTAAACTATGCAAAAGTGATAACCTTTGGGCACTGCTTGGCAGTAAATAATAAAGTGATGTGTTGGGGACAAGAAAGAGAGAGAGAGAGAGAGAACATGTGAATCAATAGCCAGGAATACTATACCCAATAAACAGGAATATTTGAATGAGGATGAACTTCAGGAAGCTGTGGCAGTACCATTGTCTGATCTATGCTTTTTTTCTTAAATCATCTAGAGAAAGGGGTAAGCAGTGAGGTGGTAAAGTTTGCAGATGATACCAAACTGTTTAGGATAGTCAAGACAGAAGCAGACTGTGAGGGACTCCAAGAAGATCTCACCAAACTGAGTGATTGGGCAACAAAATGGCAAATGAAATTTAATGTGGATAAGTGTAAAGTAATGCACATCGGGAAAAATAACCCCAACTATGCGTACAGTATGATGGGGGCTAATTTGGCTACGACAAATCAGGAAAGAGATCTTGGAGTTATCGTGGACAGTTCTCTGAAAACTTCCACGCAGTGTGCAGCGGCAGTCAAAAAGGCAAATAGGATGCTCGGAATTATTAAGAAAGGGAAAGAAAATAAGACCCAGAATATCTTACTGCCCCTGTATAAAACTATGGTACGCCCACATCTTGAATACTGTGTACAGATGTGGTCTCCTCACCTCAAAAAAGATATTTTGGCCTTGGAAAGGGTTCAGAAAAGGGCAACTAAAATGATTAGGGGTTTGGAACGGGTCCCATATGAGGAGAGGTTAAAGCGACTGGGACTTTTCAGTTTAGAAAAGAGGAGACTGAGGGGGGATATGATAGAGGTATATAAAATCATGAGTGGTGTGGAGAGGGCTGATAAAGAAAAGTTATTTATTAGTTCCCTAAATAAAAGAACTAGAGACACCAAATGAAATTAATGGGTAGCAGGTTTAAAACTAATAAAAGAAAGTTCTTCTTCACACAGCGTGTAGTCAGCCTGTGGAACTCCTTGCCAGAGGAGGCTGTGAAGGCTAGGACTATAATAGAGTTTAAAGAGAAGCTAGATAATTTCATGGAGGTTAGGTCCATAAAAGGCTATTAGCCAGGGGATAAAATGGTGTCCTTGGCCTCTGTTTGTCAGAGGCTGGAGAGGGATGGCAGGAGACAAATCGCTTGATCATTGTCTTCGGTCCACCCTCTCTGGGGCACCTGGTGCTGGCCACTGTCGGCAGACAGGATACTGGGCTAGATGGACCTTTGGTCTGACCTAGTACGGCCATTCTTATGTTCTTATGTTCTTGAGAAAACAATAATTTCAAAAGAGGTAACGTGACATACAGTATAACATTCTATACGGCAAAAAGAGGCAGTATGTAGTGGATAATCTGAAGACTTGAGTTCTGATTGCCTAGTGATTGTGGGCAAGTGTCTAATGGTAGTGACTCAGTTTCCCTGCCTGTAAAATAAAATATGATATCTTGCCATGCCTTTGCCAAATGTTTTTAGATATACAGAAGCAAAGATGCATAATTGCTGGGTATTAGGACAAATCATAGAATCATAGAACACTAGAACTGGAAGGGACCTCGAGAAGTCATCGAGTCTAGTCCCATGCCTTCATGGCAGGACCCAGTACCATCTAGACCATCCCTGATAGATGTCTATCTCACCTGCTTTTAAATATTTCCAGAGATGGAGATTCCACAACCTCCCTAGACAATGTATTCCAGTGTTTAACCACCGTGACAGTTAGGAACTTTTTCCTGATGTCCAGCCTAAACCTCCCTTGCTACAGTTTAAGCCCATTGCTACTTGTCCTATCTTCAAAGGCTAAGGAGAACAATTTTTCTCCCTCGTCCTTGTGACACCTTTTTAAATACCTGAAAACCGCTACATGTCCCCTCTCAGTCTTCTCCTTTCCAAACGAAACAAACCCAATTCTTTCAGTCTTCCTTCATAGGTCATGTTCTCTAGACCTTTAATCGTTCTTATTGCTCTTCTCTGGACCTTCTCCAATTTTTCCACATCTTTCTTAAAATGTGGTGCCCAGAACTGGACACAATACTCCAACTGAGGCCTGATCAGCATAGAGTAGAGTGGAAGAATGACTTCTCGTGTCTTGCTCACAACACTCCTGTTAATGCATCTCAGAATCATGTTTGCTTTTTTGCAACAGCATCACACTGTTGACTCATATTTGCCTTTCTGCAGAGCTCCTTCCTAGACAGTAGCTTCCCATTCTGTATGTGTGACACAGATTGTTCTTTCTTAAGTGGAGTACTTTGCATGTATCTTTATTAAACTTCATCCTATTTACCTCAGACCATTTCTCCAGTTTGTCCAGATCATTTTGAATTATGACCCTAAACTCCAAAAGCAATTGCAACCCCTCACAGCTTGGTATCATTTACAAACTTAATAAGCATACTCTCTATGCCAATATCTAAATAGTTGATGAAGATATTGAACAGAACTGGTCCCAAAACAGACCCCAGAGGAACCCCACTTGTTATGCCTAAAGACATGTTCTGCTGTTCTAATTAGAGCAGGGCAAATTACTGTATTTTTTTTGTTTTGGATTGAACTAACATCTATTTAATTAATGAACAAATGAAATTCTAAAAATCATTTTGGGTCAAATTAAATGTTTTGTTTGACCTAAAACATTACATTTAATTTTCCAGGGGAAGGATGGTCTATTTCTAAGTGCTTTTAAAACTAAAATCTGGGGAAATTCTGAAATGAAATGTCCCTTTGAAATGAAAAGTTAAACGGTTAGTTTAGCAAATGCCAAAATGAACCTTATTGGTATTTCTGATTTTTTAAAATGAAACCATTTGCCAAAATCAACCCAAATTTGCAAAATTATGACTGACTCATATCTCCGTTTTTCAGTGAAAATAAAACTATTCACATGAAAAAAATCTACGCAGATTTAGTAATAATGCAAAGGAATATTTACATTTAAACTGAGCCCTTTAGAAGCATAAGGAAAGAACAGATTCTGTGAAAGATGAGTTGGTTGAAAAGTGGAAAACAAAATGTATTTTCTCTTCCTCTACAATGAAGATGAGGCATTTCTTTTAGGTATTTATTCCAATACTTTATAGGATTCCAGGTTTTTATATGTCAAAGTGCTAAGATGTATATGGAGTAGCAGTGATGTGGTTTGTTAACTGTGTAACAGATTGAGTCTTCTGTGAAATATCACTAAATACATTTTATGCCCAGCTGTTTCCTACCACTCCCTTAGTCTTGTTTCATCTTTTTTTGGGGGTGGAGGGCAGTTCCCTTTTAATAATATGGCACCTTTTCATCAATTGACCTCAAGGCACTTCACAATCTTTAATGTGTTTATATGTGCCACACCTGTGAAGTTGGGCATTGTTACTGTCCCCATTTTACAGACAGGAAACTGAGACGCAGACAGGCTAAGTGATTCAGGGTCACACAGGACTTGAACTCAAGGGACTTGAGCTCCAGGGCTCTTAAGGAGCACAGGACCAACCATCCTTCATCTCCTGGCAGCTCTGAGAGCCACATTGGGCACACCATGTGGCACTCCAGTGGCAATTTAAAGGGCCCAGGGCTCTGGCCATTGCTGCTCCTGCTGTGGCAGTAGAGGCCAGGAGCCCTGGGCCATTTTGAATCACCAGGCCCCAGGAAAACTGCCCCCTTTGCTCCTCCCCTTGGAAGGCCTGCTGAGTGGCATAAGCTTTGTCAGCAGAAGATGCACTCATGCTGACATAGTGCAGTGCATACCGGTGCTTGTGGTGGTACAACTTATGTCGCTGACAGGAGGTGAAAATTCACACTCTTGAGCAACATAAGTTTTGCCAATATTGGCTATGTCTACACTAGGGCCAGCCACACCTAAATGGGATCTGAGTGCTGCTCAGCACCTGCCCTCTGGAAATCTGGCTCATTGAAGGTATCTTAAATGGAGGCACTCAAAAAAATCACAATTCAGTTTTGAAAACTTTGGCTGTAGCACCCCCCCGCTGATAAGACCTTACTGGCATGTCCCTGGGCTTTCAGTCTCACAGCTGAAGCCTCGATGGCAAAGGGTAGCTTTCTCAGCCCTCTCTAGACTGCTTACTTCCTAAAGCCACCACACTTTTGGCCAAACAAGCAGGCTCTTCTAAAAGAGATGCCTAGAACTGGAATAACTACTGGCAGGACAGAACTGTGATGTGCAGATAAAACTGCCTGGGTGGAATGGCATATCATGAACATTTGTCTCATAGGCGACTTCTTTTAGACAACGCTACAAAGTCCTTCACGTCCCTCCTTTTAGTGAGGACAAAAGTTAATCTTTTTATCTTTACATTCAGATATTGTTACTTCGCATAGGCACTACAAGCATTCCAAGCAGCTCCTGTTTAGTGAACATGTAGGGACAGTAGTTGTATTGCTGTGCCATCCTGCCATTTCTCCTCTAGAGCCACTCCACGTGACAGCACACTGCAACAACATTGCCAGTCAGTGCTCCAGCCAATTAAAACAGAGTCTGATTCCAAAGCTCAGGTTTTAGGGCTGTGATGACTTGCCACAAGCTTTATCAAAGGATTGGTAGCTTTCCAAGGATAGTTTAGTTAGTATCTGCTAAGCATGTCACTTTGGCTGTCTACACAGCAGCGTTATTGTCAAATAACTGACATTATTCCAAAATAACAAAGAGTGCATCTACACTACCAGACTTTATTTTGAAATAATGTCGAGCTGGAGGACTTCTTACTCTGACTCACAATAACCCTCATTTCATGAGGAATAAGGGAAGTTGAGGGAAGAGTGTTCTTCCTTCAACTTCCTGCTGTGTATACAGCGCCAAAAGCCGAATTAAGCTATTTCAACTTCAGCTACGCAATTGACATGGCTGAAGTTGCATAGCTTAATTTGACTATAGCCCTGCTGTAGATGTGCCCTCTGAAACCTTGAACCTCTAAGAACAGATTCTACTTTATCACCTTCATTATCTGAAATGCCATTAGCCACAACGTAGCATCTTGCTAATAATCTACCTTTCCTTATAACAATGAAATTATTCTGCTCCACCATATGCCATCTATATTCCTTTTCCAAGAATGCACTAGGGCTTCCATTAGTGGTATCATCTGTTTACCGGGATCACAATGTAGAAATTGCTTGAAATGCTCCTATTCCCTTGAGCATATTACGCTAATACTCAGAACATACTTCAAAACAAACAGAAAAGTCAACTGGAAAAAACAGGGTAAAAAAAATCTCTCTGATGTTTTAAATATGTACATGTTTTATTAACAACTTGAGACATACAACTCCATCAATGGCAATTAGGCCTGCAAGCCATGGGCTGTAAACAATGACAAGATTTGCCTCTTTCCGGATAATCATTTAACCATGGTCAAGCCTCCTGTTTCTCCCTACCACCCCACAAAAAGTTTAAAGAGCCACAAAACTGTTTTACTGTATGAGCAAGTATCTTCCCAGCATTGAAATGCAGGTGGAAATTAAAATAGGTTAATTGGAAGAAGCTTTATTATGAAGTTGTAAACTGGTGGGAAGAGACCTAGTGCCCCTCAGTAGATACTAACTGGCTAATCACTCTCTCAAGGGAACAACAGATTTTACAAACAAGAGGACCCCTGGAGATACCAAAGGGAAAGAGAGCCCTATCGATTTATGCTAGCTGAGGATGTTGTCCTTAATCTAAATAAAGTTTTGTTACATTGTAATATTATAGGGATGGAGCAACTAAATGCAGTTTTCTTCCCTGGAAGATTTCCAGGAGATTTCTGTGGGAAGTATTGCTGCTATCTGCTTTCTAGAGCAAGAGAGAGACAGGTGAGTAGTATGCAGCCATAGGAATGGGAACCAATGGCAAGTCAGCTCCTGAATAAACCAGGTGGATAGGGCAGTTTGGGCGCCCACCAACAAACACACACGGGCACCACAGGATGTGTTTGTGAATTGTTGGGCTCCATGAGGATTTCAGTGTTACTGGCCCTCCCTTATCAGTATAGGTGCAAACCCCTCACTCACCCTGTGACAGAATAGCTACAGTTGCTGTGCATTTCAAACTGGACTTCTGGGAGCAGAGAATGACTTGACTGGTGTTACAGTCTCTCTGCTGGTCACTGGTGCTGAAAAGCATGCTTCCATCAACGTACTGACTTAATCAGCAAGTCACAGCAAAGAACTCTGGGAGGTAAATTCAAGTTGTTTCTTGCTTGTAAGCATAAGCAACCAGGCTAATATCAGCTCCATTCAGCACCCTCAGGAATTGGCCTGGGCTAGCGATGGGAGATGAAAATGGTAGAAAAACATTTGCAGATTCTTTGCATGTGGAAAATTACATAACTGGCCTGGGAAAAGATTTTCAAGACTTTGCTAAGACACTAGTATCAACAGTGTAGAGTATCAGGAAAATGAAACCTATAATTGCAAAGACATCTTGTAAAGACATCTCTCCAGTGGGTATTAGATGTATGCAGAACTTAATTAGCGGTCCCCAGGGAGAAATACCTTAGGTTGTTGATTTTTATTTGAGCAACACACATTTTTTTGCTTAGCTGTAAATAACTATACGACAAGTGCATTTTCTTGCATACACAGACATACATAAATACATACCTACACACATGCAAAAAGGGCTTGTCATAAGGTAATAAGGTATGTAAAGATGGTACTCCATATACAAACATATGTCACAACTCCAAAGAAGAATCTGTCTACTACATTTGAATCACTTGGGTACCATTGTTGCATCCTGAAATCCCAGTATTTGCTGTGCATTTCTAAATTATACCAACTTTGCTAAAGCCTACCCTCCTGAAGGAAGGATTTTTTTAATGTGCGAGTAAAATATCAGGCCCATTTTTGCTCCAGCCAATCTCCTTTCAGTGGCGCTCAGAAGGGTATTGGGCAAAGCTGGCATTAAGCCACCTTAATGCCCTTTCCTGCCCCAATCCTGGGGGCCATTGGGTTGATCCTGACTTAAAGCAAAGCAGTCTAAGGGCTGCTCAGCTTTGTGCTGGCTGCTAACAGATTCAAATGGTTGCTGTGGTGATCTTCAACTGCCTAAGCATGGTGCTGCCCAGGAGAGTCCCATTTCTTCCAGCACATCTCCAATTACAGGAAGGCTGTTAAACTGGCTAATCCCTGCCGGGGGGCACACAGCCATGTTCGAAGATTCCAGAAGGGGCTGGACCCACAAGCTTTCTTGTTGCTTCATATTGCTGAGCAGCACAAATCACAGAATCATAGAACCACAGAGCTGGAAGAGACCTTAGAAGGCCATCAAGTCCAGCCCCCTGCTCTAGGCTGGACCAATCCCAACTAAAGCAACCCAGCCAGGGCTTTGTCAAGCCGAGACCTTAAACACCTCCAGGGATGGAGACTCCACTACTTCCCTAGGTAACCCATTCCAGTGCTTTACCATTCTCCTAGTGAAATAGTTTTTCCTAATATCCAACCTGGACCTCTCCCACTGCAACTTGAAACCATTGCTCCTTGTTCTGCCATCTGTCACTACTGAGAAAGGCCTCTCTCCATCCTCTTTGGAACCTCCCTTCAGGAAGTTGAAGGCTGCTATCAAATCCCCCCTCACTCTTCGCTTCTGCAGACTAAACAGAACCAACTCCCTCAGCCTGTCCTCGTAGGTCATATGCTCCAGCCCCCTAATCATTTTGGTTGCCCTCCACTGGACCCTCTCCAATGCGTCCACATCCTTTTTATAGTGGGGGGCCCAGAACTGGACACAATACTCCAGATGTGGCCTCACCAGAGCTGAATAAAGGGGAATAATCACATCTCTGGATCTGCTGGCAATGCTCCTCTTAATGCAACCTAATATGCCAAGTGCACACTGTTGACTCATATCCAGCTTCTCATCCACTGTAACCCCCAGGTCCTTTTCTACAGAACTACTACTTAGCTGGTTGAGCCCCAGCCTGTAACAATGCTTGGGATTCTTCCGTCCCAAGTGCAGGACTCTGCACTTCTCCTTGTTGAACCTCATCAGATTTCTTGTGGCCCAATCCTCCAACTTGTCTAAGTCACTCTGGACTTTATCTCTGACCTCAAGCATATCTACCTCTCCCCCTAGCTTAGTGTCATCTGCAAACTTGCTGAGGGTGCAATCCATCCCCTCATCCAGGTCATGAATAAAGATATTGAACAAAACTGGTCCTAGAACTGAACCTTGGGCACTCTGCTAGAAACCGACTGCCATCCTGACACCAAGCCATTGATCACTACCCGCTGGGCCCGGGCTTCTAGCCAGCTTTCTATCCATCTTACTGTCCATTTATCCAATCCACATTCCCTTAACTTGCTGGCAAGAATATTGTGGGAGACCGTATCAAAAGTCTTGCTAAAGTCAAGGTATATCACATCCACTGACTTTCCCATGTCCACAGAGCCTGTTACCTCATCATAGAAGCTAATCAGATTGGTCAGGCACGACTTGCCCTTTGTGAATCATGCTGACTATTCCTGATCACTTTCCTCTCTTCCAAGTGCCTCAAAATGGATTCCTTAAGGATCCCTTCCATGATTTTTCCAGGAACCGAGGTAAGACTGACCAGCCTATAGTTCCCTGGATCATCCTTCTTCCCTTTTTTGAAGATGGGCACTACATTTGCCTTTTTCCAATCATCCGGGATGCATTAAGTCCGGACCCATGGATCTGTGTACGTTTAGCTTTTCTAAATAGTTCCTAACCTGTTCTTTACCCACCAAGGGCTGTCCATCTTCATCCCATCTTGCGTCACTTAGCACATTACTCCGGGAGCCGACCTTGTCCGTGAATACAGAGGCAAAGAAAGCATTGAGTACTTCAGCTTTCCCCACATCATCTGTCGCTAGGTTACTTCCTTCATCCAGTAGGGGCCCCACACCCTCTCTGATCACCTTCTTCTTGCTAACATGCCTATAGAAATCTTTCTTGTTATCCTTCACATCCTTTGCCAGTTGCAATTCCAATTGCACTTTCGCTTTCCTGATAACCCCCCGGCATTCTCGAGCTATACATTTATACCCCTCCCTGATCATTTGTCCAATTTTCCACTTTTTGTAAGCTTACTTTTTGTGCTTAAGTTCACCAAGGATTTCCCTTGTAAGCCAATCCGGTCTCCTACCATGTTTGCCTCTTTTGCTACGCGTTCTTTCTGTGCCTTCAATAAGGCTTCTTTAAAATATTGCCAGCTATCCTGGACTCCTTTCCCCTTCATGTTAGCATCCCAGGGGATTCTGCCCATCAGGTCTCTGAGGGAGTCAAAATCTGCTTTTCTAAAATCCAAGGTGTGTATTTTACTACTCTCTTTTCTTCCTTTGGTCAGGATCCCGAAATCTACCATCTCATGATCACTGCTTCTGAGGTCGTCATCCACCTCTACTTCCCCTATTAGTTCCTCCCTGTTTGTGAGCATGGCCCCTGGTCGGATCCTTCAGCACTTGTACCAAGCACTTATCCCCAACATTCTCCAAAAACTTCCTGGATTGCCTTTGTACTGCCGTATTGGTCTCCCAACACATGTCAGGGTGATTAAAGTCCCCCATGAGAACCAGGGCCTGCAATCTGGAAGCTTCTCTCAGTTGTCCGAAGAAAGCCTCATCTACCGCATCCACCTGATTCAGTGGCCTGTAGTAGACACCAACCACAACATCTCTGCTGTTGTTTGCACCTCTAAACTTAACCCATAGACTCTCAACAGGTTTTTCTCCCTCTATATACTGGAGTTCTGAGCAATCATAGTGCTCTCTTACATATAGTGCAACTCCTCCTCCTTTTCTCCCCTGCCTGTTCTTCCTGAACAGTTTATACCCTTCCATGACAGCACTCCAGTCATGCGAGTCATCCCACCAAGTCTCTGTTATCCCAATTAAATCATATTTCTTGGACTGGGCCAGGGCCTCCAATTCTTCCTGTTTGTTGCCCAGGCTTCTCGCATTAGTGTACAAATACCTCAGATAACCAGCTGATTGCCCTATCTTCTCCATTCGAATCAGGGGTTCTCCTTTCTTACTCGTTCCTCTTTGCATTTCTTCCTGGTATCTGACTTTCCCACTCCCCTCAGGGTTTTGGTCACTGTCCCCCAACGAACCTAGTTTAAAGCCCTCCTCACTAGGTTTGCAAGCCTGCCTGCGAAGATGCTCCTTCCTCTCTTTGTTAGGTGGATCCCATCTCTTCCTAACAATCCTTGTGCCCGGAACAGAGTCCCATGGTCCCACAAAGCAACCAATGTGGGGCTAAGGATCAGAGCCTTAGTTTTTTCATTATTAAAACCCATCATTGTAAAAAGGGGGCAAGTACATTTTGTGCCCGGAGTTGGTAAATTTTGCAAGGCTTCAATACATGTTAAAACTGATGGGTTACATCCTTAGCAGTGGCTGCTATGGACCCATCAAGAATCCATGTATTAGGAATTAGTGTGTGTATATATAAGCAGGTAATATAGAGTAATCCCACTGTGGAAGCCTCGTGATATCTACCTAATCTATCTATCTATATCATCTCACTGTGATAAGACATATCAACCCTTCATGGCTTAACCTTTCTCTCCTGAGGAGTCCATCCCCATCTCCTGCTGGGCATGCCCCAGCTGTAGGCCAGGTATGAAGGTCTGCAGACTAGCTCAGCCTGGTTGACTGCTGATGGGGAAGGAGATGCCGTGCTACCTCCTGAAGGAGGGTTCCCACATACCAGGACACTGATGCCAGCTCGCTGGAGTCCACTGCTGACATTAGCTCAGGATGCTGCCAAGGTGGAGAGATGGAGAACCCCAGAGATGGGAGAACCCAGAGAGTCAGGTAGGAAGTAACCCAGGGGAGACTGCAGTGCCACATCAATCTTGGTGTGTTTTGGTTGGAGCCCTTCTCAGCTGGGGCCAGGCAACCCTGCCACCGACAGGGTCCTGGCTTGGGACCTGGTGAAGAGGATGGCCACCAAACAACCACGTTACCCTGGCCACCAAACCTCTGGAGTGGTAGCTCTGTACACCTTGCTAGTGACTCTGGCTGCTAGGCAGCACTACCCTGGTAAGGAAGGCTGGGCTATTGCCTTTGACAATTAGACAATGCTGCTGTGGTAAGGACCCGGACTGAGTCCCATGGTGTTGAGCCCAACCCTGGGGCTACAGAGTACCACATGCCCCTCTTCTCCCTGCCTCAAAGGTGACAGGACCTATCAGCCCTGCAACAATCACAGACACACACACTCTTTCTCTCTCAGAGCCAGATTCTTCAGAGGGCTCAGTGCTGACAGGCCCCGGTTCCTGCCCAGACCCAGCTGCAGCTCTGTTCCTAAGATGGACGTGTTCTTGTTTAAGATGTTTTCTTTTTACATTTTGCTGGCCGTGTGGCGGTAGATAAATCAAACTATTTGACAATGATCCCAGGCCTTTAACATTAACCAATTCATTTTAGATTTTGGCTCCTGTGAGCTATGAAGAGCTCTTACTCAGAGCTGCCAGCAGCTCTTTTATTCAGGTCCCACAATGATTAATGAAAATGTATATGAACTCAGCCACTGCGTTTGTAAAGTGCAGTTGTGCTAACTCCTGTCAGCCATGCAGAGAAAACACAACTATCAGTGAGGGAGCTAGCTGGCTTGGGAATCAGTAGGAGAATTATTAGCTAAGGTCTAACCATTGTATAAACTGTTGTATTAATTTAGGTGGAATATATGGGCCCAAAGAGTAAAAATTGTTAATGAGACCCAATCACTGTCCAGTATTAAACAGTGTAAAATATGGTTGGGGATTTGGTAAACATGAACCCTAGCCTGCTTAGTACCATGGCAAACACAGCCAGAGCTGGCCCAAGCTATGGGCAGACCGGGCTACCGCCCAGGGTGCCCCATTGTAGGGGGCACGCGCGGGGCTGCTGGACCGGACGGGGGCGGGGCCGCAGCTGCCTCCACGCATGCGCTGGTGCCCTGGGGGCGGGGCTGCGCATGCGCCGCACTCCCAGGGGCGGCGTCGCGCTCCTGGGGCCCAGGGTGCACGAATGGCTCGGGCTGGCCCTGAACACAGCATCAAAAACCTTTTTAGCTGTTTATTAAAGATTCAAAACAGAAGGAAAAGCTATTAATACTTTACCGGCCAAACGCTTTATGTAAGGCTTTCATTTGAACAACATTCCTTGATCTTTCCCTGGTGTTTCTAAAAAACTCCCCCGCCCTTCTGTGACCATCCTTTAGACTATTTCAAAACTGAACGAAGGGTGTGAATACCCAGCTTTTGTACACATACCCATCTTGGGGCAACTGGTAAGGGGACATGGGGGGAGGGGAAGGAGCACTGTTCACATCACCTGCCAGGACAACCCTCTACACCTCTTCTCCACCCTTGCTCCCCTGAGCTGTGGAGGTCTGACGCTCCCACACTCACCTGCAGCAGCGGCAGAAGGGGAGAGATGTGGTCCCAGCTCGCTCTGTTCCCCTGGCCTCATCATTCTACTTCCGAACAGAGAGGGCAGGGGTGGTCCCTCCCTTTCTCCACGTGACGTGGCTGGAAGACCAGAGTGAGATGGGGCTGTGTCACTTTGCTTCCCCTGCCACCAAATGTTGTTACAATTAAACAATAACGCCTGACTAAATGCTTTTCATCAGCTGATCTCAAAGCACTCCACAAAGGAGATCAGTATCATTGTCTCCATGTTACAGGTGGGTACACTCAGGCATGGAGAAGGGAAGGTGATACAGCAGGCCAATGACAGGACAGAAATAGAATGGAGGGCTCCTGAGGCCCAGTCCACTGCTCTTAGTTGCTTACTGGCCTTGCTGTAGTGAAAGTTCCTATTTAAAATTTTCAACTAGTTCTTACTCTTTTCAGTAAATGATTTTGAAACAGAACAATGGGGCTCCAGATTCAGGTGGAGGATGAGTAACCCCAATAGTTGGTGTCTAATGTGGCGCTCTTAGTTAAGCCCCTAATTGGCAGAGGGCCTGTTTATAAAAACACATCTGTAATTGCCACTCTCCTTGGCATTCCCAGAGGAAGGGTTTAGGAATGGAAAGAAACACAGCACAACCCAACCATTTTACTCCTAAGAAGCAGTCCCACCAAGTCAAGACTGAGGCACATTGTGGGGTAGAGTGGGGGAAATTATGCTACTGCCCCTCCTCTACAGGTTGCACCACTAAAATCTAGCACTCTCTGGTTTGGCAGCATCTGTGGTCCAGCATGATGATGGATGTTCCAGGATCAGAAAGTCCCGACATGCTGCAGGGGACTGAGGGCCCAGGAGCCAGCACATGGCTCAGTTGGGCTGCAAGGAGGGACAGGGAGCTGGAGCATGGCTCAACGGGGCTTGGGAGGGGCGGGTGCTAGCGCATGGCTCAGCTGGGCTGCAGGGACAGCCAGGAAACCCATGGAGGGGTAGCAAGGGAGAGGGCCTGAAATGACCCCCCTCCCTGACTGGAAAAGTCCCTCATCCAGGACCAGTCAGGTGATAAAACCAGATGAAAACAGAATGGACCTCAATATGCAACAGTTCTCAGTATGTACCATTGCTGCTGATAAATAAAGCATTCCTAGCTAAATAACAAGGAAACCAGAGCTACCTGTTGGAAACCATCCAATGTCAACACCATTGTTTGTGTTGTGTCTTGAACACTTTTAGATTTTCCTGGAGTGGTGAACCATATCCTATAGTTCTAAGTGTAATGCATTATAGAAGCTTACATTTAAAGCTCCTGATTTTTCTTTGCTTACAGTCTTCTTTACACAAGTTTAATTCATCTCCTAAGTACAAACCAATTGTGTATAGTCCCAGAATACACTGACCTAGATACACCCAAAACTCTTCTACATATTCTACCTGTTGCATGGTTAATCAAGAAAAGAACTATTCCTATTTTAAAATACCTTTGTTTTTCACAATGATTAATCAAATAGCTCTACAAACTATCCATTCCACAATGTACAATATGTCAATTTCAAAAAATATTCAGATTAATAAAACCATACACTATGCAAAAACATATAATTTCTTTTGAAGGAATACCGGATGGGGACCCACTTCAACCAAACAGTTAATTACATATTTAACTTAAAAAATATGAGTAACCCATCCTTATTCAGCAAAGAATATAGGCGTGTATTTAATTTTAAGGGCTAGGATGAATAAGGGCATAAATGGGAATGGAATTACTCATGTTCTTAAAGTCAAGCATTTCCTTAAGTTCTTTGCTAACTTGAAGCTGAAGTAACTTGTTAAAATAATCTTAAACTGCAATAAAAAACTTCAAGGGTTTTTTTGAGTCATTTAATAGCTTTACCTTCTTTAAGCACCTTTTGGTCTTCGTTTGTAGAGTAAGCATTTTTTCTTATTACTTCTGGATGATTTTGGGAACAAATGCAGTTGCTGTCTGATTGCGGATCAGAGTCTGATATGAAATGAATCCATGTTCCAGTGGGCAGGTGCCTATTTCACAAAACCACCAACGCAATTTGTACCTTCCTTGACCATTTCCTCAAGAGACTTCAGTGAGTGTATGGACATTCAGGAATGAACTACCTGCTCATCCCTATACAGCTGGTTTTCACCAGAGCAGAGTAAAAAAAAGCACAGTGACAGGATAAGGTGGATTATTGATGCAGCTGATGGCTGTGCCTTACCTGCTCTGTGGTTAAATGGAGAACTTCAATTTTTAATAGAGAAAGGACAAAATGAATATTCCTGAATCTTGAGGAACTTTGGCTGTGTAGTCTGTTTTTTGGTTTGAGCCCATTGTGAGTTTCTAGAGAAGACAATATCGCCTTTGACAAGTAGTGAGTTATTTTGTCTGTCATCTTGACATTTCCAGAGCTCTGAAAAAGCTCCATTCCCTTCTCTAACTTGTTATTTGCTTTGAGTAAGGCAGGGATTTGTTAAGCACAGCTGGGACAGTAAAAGACACTCAAGCTCCAGGTCAGTAAGACCTGGCATGTTAATCCATATCAAACAACAATCCACTCATTCCGCTGGAAACAATATCTCCTACATTGAGAACTAATGATTTTGCATGCCCTGTGGCTCTTTTACCATGTGTTAATATGGAACATAAGGCATGCCAACTCTCGATCAACTCAACGGAAAAGTGCTGTTCTTTTGACCTGTGTGCGCCAAGATCAATAAAATTAGTATTATAAAATACATCTGTTACTATCACTGTATCACTGACCTCAGTGACTGGAGGAGTAATTTTATAGCATTAAGAGACTCCCCAAGTGTCAAGATACAGGGAGAACCTCATGAGTTTATAAACAGTTCTCCGTACCTGATTGGGCTTCAGAAAGATGCTGTCACTGCAGACGCTTTACAATTATTCAGACTCTTGTCTTTTCATTTGGAAAAGCCACCATCTGGTAGTGTTTTTTCTGGCGCTGAAAACAGCGGTGTTAGTGTTAATGATCAGCATTGTATCAGCGAAGCAGCAGCAACAGTAACAAAGGTTGAACTGTGGGAAGCAGATCTGGAAATACAAGTTGTGTTGGTTGGGTGAAAGGACACGTACAGGAAAACAAGCTTAGAGACCGGGAGCCAAATTCTTACCCAGGTTACATATTAAACCCACTGACTTCTTGGGTGACACTAAGAAAAGAATGTGACCTCAATTTTAAGCCTCGAGGGATGGAACAAATAGAAACAGATGAGAATGACCTAGACTTGTATTGCTTATTTGCAAAGCACAGAGTTACAATTTGAAATACCACTTTCATTTTCTGCTTCCAATATTTGTTTAATGAATTGCCCCATTTTGAAGAGACGTATAGTTGTGTGTTCTGTTGAACTCCTAAAAACATTGGACACTGTTCACCAGTACTTTACTTATTTTGGCTCATCTTCCTCAAGTAATTGGGTGCATGGTGTGGGTATAGTTTGTAGCTATGAACCCTATTAGAGGGTTGCTGTACTAGATCTGGAAGGTATATATTCCAATTTGAGGAGATGTCCCCATGACATTAGTGCTGATCAAGCTAGCATGCTAAAAACAGACGTGTAGCTCTGACAATGCGAGCCCCATCAGAGGCTAGCTGTCCCTACTGTCTAAGGCTACATTTAGACTGCAGGCTTCTTTTGGAAGATGCTTTTCTGGAAGAGATCTTCTGAAAAAACTTCTTCTGAAAGCGAGCGTCCACACAACAAAAGGGCATCGAAAAAGTGATCTGCTTTTTCAAAAGATAGAGTCCACACTGAATGGATGCTATCTCGCATTTAAATTGCGATTACTGTGCACCGAGTGGCCACCAGGGCACCTGTGCTTTTTCTTCTTTCCTCTTCTTTCCAAAGAACTCCCTCTTCCCCATCCACACATGCCTTTTTCGGAAAAAGCTCTTTCAGAAAAAGGCTTCTTCCTTGTAGAAAGAGGTTTACCAGTGTCGGAAAAACCTCTCTGTTCTTTTGATATTTTGTCGAAAGAACACGATTGCAGTGTGGACGTAAGTGAAGTTTTTTTTTGAAAAATGGCCATTTTTCCGAAAAAAACTCTGTAGTGTAGGCATAGCCTCGGATGGCATTATCTCTATTTTTGCTGTGCTGGTATCATGGGTAAGTCTCCTCATGCTGGATTTTATGCCGTCTAGTTCAGTACAGCCATACTGTGATGGGGGTGGGAGGGTCTACTCACTGTAGGTAGCACCTCCTCTCGGCCTTCCTGGGGATTAGCTGTGCCAAGCATTGCCCCCTCCTCTGGTAGTGTCTTCATCTATTCTGTCTTGTCCTGTGGCTCCTCTCTTTGTGACTTGGCCCTTCGGCTGAGTTACTATGTGGTTTCCCCTCCGGGGTTACCCAGAGTCCTTCAAAGCAAAACTATCTCAGGGAGTCTTTTCTGGCTCTGCCCTGATGGTGCCACTTCCCCAGTGGCCAGCAGGGGGACTTGGGCCGGCCCACCTACTACTTCAGGTTCCAGTCCAGCCCTGATCTGCTTTCCCACAGCCCTTGTTGGTCCTTCCCTGGACTTCTTCCCACAATTGCTGGCTCTCCCACTCCCCTTTCTCTAGCCCTATCCAAACAATCCTCCCTCTTCTCAGGGAACATTTGCAGCCTTTGCCCCCAGCCTCCATCTGGTGTCAGCGTTCAGGTTCTCTAGGCCCTGTTTGATCCAACCCAGCTGAATCCACTTTCCCTGCTCTCTAGCTCCCCCTCCAGGCATAGCTGTAGCATTAATTGGCCTGCTTCGGATGTCTTAACCCCTTCCAGTCCAATGAGGGGTGGCCATGCTATCATTCCTGCCCGTAAGTTTGTTAGGGCTTAGTTTACTTCGGTGGATCAATTATGCCTGTCAGTAGGGTCAGACTAAGAAAGGGGCTTTAGTCTGAGGCCCTCAGCAGCAGCCACTAAAGCCCCTGTTTTCTGGGCCAGCCCTTTCTGGTAGGCGGTCTGCTGTATGTGCTGCTGTTCCTTCTCCCCTGCTCCCAGCTGGAGCTGCATCACCCTGAGTGTTGAGAAGTTCTGTCCCTGCACAGCCCTTGCCTTGAGGCTCCGCTCTTACAGCTCCCATTGGCTGAGAATCACAGCCAATGGGAGCTGTGGGGATGATGACTGCAAGTGAGTGTGGAGCAGTGTGGAGCCACTTGTTCCCTCCACCAACAGACAGTAGCTGCCCCAGGTAAGTGACTCCCACCTCAACCCCCTGTCCCAGCCCTAACCACCCTCTCACAGCCTAAGTCCCTAACTCGTCCCCAGGTCCTGCACCTCAATCCTGAGCACTCTCCTATGCCCTAACTCTCACCCAGACCCCACACCCACCTTCTACCCTGAGCTGCCACCTGCACACCTTGGTCCCAGCTTGGAGTATCTCCTGCACCCTACCCCAGAACCCTACCCTACCCATATCCGCAGCCCTACCCCAGAGCCTGCAGCCCCAGGCGGAGCCCCTACCCCCTACCCACACCCGAGCTGCTGCCACAACCTGCAGCCTCCCCTGCACATTGAATCCCTCATTTTTGATCCCACCCTGGAGCCTAGGTGCTCCCACAAAATATGATAGCACTGGGCCCCCAGAAGAGCTAATCCAATCCTGCCTCCCAGTACAGGTTTTATGAAGGGGTTTTAGAGAAACTTCTTCTCTGACCATAACAATTCGCTACACACTTTGCATCTTGTTCAATGACATGAAAGCAGATTTAATCAGATAGCCTGGAGGGGCCACATTTTCAAAAGAGTTCAGGACCAGATATTCAAGTGCCCAACCCCCCCCAATGGAGACAATCTTTTCCAAAGAGCTCACCTCCCACCTGTGGGACAAATTTTCCCAAGTCTTCAGCACCCAAGTCTTGTGACACCTAGGGTACATCTAGACTACAGAGCTTTTCTGGGATACCGGACGTATCCCAGAAAAGCTCTGCTGCATCTGAGAAACACGTCTGCTTTTCCAGAAAAGCAGACACATTTTTTTGGCATCCCTGTAAACCTAGCTCTACGAGGAAGAAGGGATGTTCCAAAAGAGGCTTTTCCCCCCAACATTTGGCCCAGTGTAGATGGGCCAAATGTCGGAAAAACCTTTTTTGAAAGAAAAGCAGAAAAAGATACACAAAATGCGAACCGCAATTTGAGTATCTTTTTCCGACTTTTCTTTGTAGTCTAGACACAGCCTTAGAGTCATATTACCATAGGAGCTCATGTTGGGTACTAAGCCTATTAGAAAGGCTGACCCCAGAGGGTCCAGTCCAAAGACTCTTATTGACTTCAATAGGCTTTGGATCAGGTCCTTATTGAGGTCCCTAAATGGGAGCTGAACTCCTACAAAAATCTAGCCCCATTAGAGGGTGCTGAACCCTTCTCAAAGCTCTGGCCCCAGTGAACAGTTCTCCAGTACATTGGCTACTGGCTCATACTATCACAAACTCAACTTGGTGCCACTACCTCTTCTGTGTGAGCGGGGCAGAGACAACATGTCTGAATCCCTCACCCTGGCATGAGAAAACCTAGTTAGCGCCTCAGCAGACTGACTGAATCATGCAAGCCAACAATTGCTGTTTGGCAATTACATTAACAGTGATTTTAAAAGACAAACAAAGAAACACGTTCTGATTAATTCACTTCATCTTATCTGGTGGGAAGCAATGAACACACTCATTACTGAGGGTTATTTTCTCACACTGCAACATTCCCCCATGCCAGTGACTTGAGAAAACTCTCTCTTACAATGGGAGAGGAAAGAGGTTTACATCCTCCGGCCAGCCCACAGGAGAAGTCATGTTTCAGGAAGTATTACTGCAGGCATGCCAGGGCTGCTAAGTATGGGAAGTCTCTCAGACTTCCCAATGACACATTGCGTTTAACAGCCTGCATTCTTTCCCAGTGTCTCCTTTCATTTTAACAGGACGCATTTTCAGTCCAAATGGTATTGTTGAAGAGAGGTAGAACAGATGAGAGGATGCTTTAGAGGGCTTGGGATTCAATCCGTTACAAAAGAATAAAATGAAAGAAACCTACACTACAATGAAAAGAATAGAGGTGAACTAAGTCATGAAAATAACAACTTGAGTGGGTTCAGAAGAGATAAGAAGCAAACAACTTCCTCCCCAGAACAGAACTAGGATGGTAGAGGACGGTTACAGTCTATGAAGTGTGTGTCCATGTTCATTAGCAAAAAGGAAGGCACCAGTAAAAACAGAGTAAGAAGGGAGGGATCATTGTATGCAGTTATGTAATTATATTGGCACAGTGGGTACGAGGAATGCATGGGAACCTCTCTTATAAAGGGGAATAAAAAATGAGAAAGAGCAACTACTCTATCATTCACATCACTGAAAAATCTACAGAGCAACATTTTGTTATTTGACGGTGGTTAAACCACATGGCTGGCAGACAAGAAATCGGAGCTCTAGTCCTAGCTCTGCTGAAATTGTGTAAGTGACTTAACTGCTCTACGCCTCAGTTTCCCTACCCAGGATAATGCTGCTTTCCCTGCCTCACACCAATATTGTGAAGTTTAATTCAATCATGTTGTAGCATTCTTTGGGATTCTCAGATGGGAAGTGCTAAGTGCTGCCATCGCTTTTTTCATGATCACAAATGTAGTGCACATAGAATTAAACACTAGAACTAAGGACAGTAGATGTTTTTCCAGGCTGCATGGTATGGTGCTGTGTACCAGTTAAGTATGCACAATTCAAAAATCCACCTGACTGGAATGTTATTGTTTTAACTTTATTTCCAGAAAAGTCTGGAAAGTCAAAGTTAGGGATCCCAGGGCAATCTAAAGTCTGCCCTCTTACATATGCATTCTTGTCACAGAGGGCCATGAGACATACTGTTTGCCAAATATTCTTTCTTCAAATATGAATTTACTGAACAAGGCCACCACCTAAAAAAAAATGGCAGCACCAACATGACATTTACAGATCATCCTATTGTTCGCTCTGTGTGTCACATTCTGACCATCCAACCCTTTGTCTTCCCTATTTAGATCAGTGCTCCCCACATTTCCACATTGCATCCCCCATGTCCCTGTGCAACTCTTTCCCTCCCCTGCTCAGGAGCTGGGGCCAGGAATGGGAGCATAGCTTGAAGAAGAGGTGCGGACAGGGGAAAGGGAGCTGAGGCTGGGGCCACAGCTGGGAGCAGATCTGGGGGCTCATAGAGGGGCTAACAGCTGGGGATGCAGCTGGGGTGGAGCCAGGGCAGAGCTGGGGCACAGTGAACTGGGTTTTGTTCCCTCCCAAGTCCCATGGGACCAGCCCAGGCCCTTCTGTGCCCCCACAACATTCCTGTACATCCCTCTAAGGGTGGTACTCCACATTTTGGGGACTGCTGAGTTAAACTGAAAACTCTTTGGAGGCAGCAATTCTCTCTTACTCTTTGTAAGTACAGGGCCTAGTACAATGACCCCCAGTCCTAGGTAAGGCTCCTAGGTGCTTAATACTAATAAATAAACATTCATAAGAAGTATAGAAATAGTTTTCACACTAAGGGTATGTCTACACTGCACAATTATTTCAAAATAAGCTATTTCAGAAGAAATACTCCGAAATAGCTTATTTTGAAATAGCACATTTACACTACAAGGAAGCCTCAAAAATTACTCCGAGGCAGGCTCCCCTAATGTGGACGCACTACCTTGATTTAGAGCCTCAGGAGGCACTAGGGAGTAATTACTCTGAATGGCCCTGGGGAGGAGCTGTTTTGAAATAGCAGCAGTGGAGCGTCCACACTACTGCAATTCCAAAATAGCTATTTCGGAATAGGAGTTATTGCTCATGGAATGAGGTTTACAGAAGTCGGAATAGCTGTCTGTTATTTCAAATTTATCTCAAAATAACAGACTAGGTGTGTAGACACTTGCATTGTTATTTTGGAATAACAGCCATTATTCTGAAATAACACTGCTGTGCAGACGCACCCTAATCGTATTAAACAGATACATAGGAAGAGCCATATTGGTCTGGCACTCCAAAATGGGCAGAATACACTTGGTTTGTTTTCAAAAGGCCAAAGTAAAATATATACATTTTTAAAAGCAATGTATGTGAAAACGTGTTCAGTAATGGCTATTATGTTCCCTCCCTGCTCACCCATCAATGGCTTTCCACATATTCCACATCCCAGTCCCCACTCCCTGACTGCAATGATTTTTTAAAAATCTGCTTGTTTCTTGCCAGTGCTGTGGAAGCGCACATTGCCTTTTTTTCTTGAGGTTTTCACTCAAGCTGTACATGACTTGCACAGATATTTGCCTTTATCTTACTTTTATATTTTGCATTGTGTATCCACAGGCAGCGAGTTATATGGATCCAGGGTGACCATGCTCCGCCAATATCAGGAACATAGGCCCAGCTCCATCAGTGTTTGAGCTTACATCATTAGAGCTGTCCTGTCCATAAGATAGACTAGGACAACCCTCCTAGGCCCCACACTCTGGGGGCCCTGCACTTCAGGAGGGCAGTTTGGGAGGTTAGTGGGGAGCTTGGTGCTGACACCAGTGAGCAACACACCCCAAGCCCCTGCCTTGCCTTTTCCCATCCCTGCTTTGCCACAACACCACCCCTTCTCCTAAGCCCGCGAGCTGCCTCTTTCTGGCTTCCGCCTCCTCTCCTGAGCAACACGAGGAGCCAGCGGAGTGGGTACTAGGCCCCCCCAGAGTGCCCTCCAGCCATGTGGCCTTGAAACAAGGGGCTCTCAAAGTACAGGGCTCAGTGCAGGTGCCCCAATCTGTCCTACAGACAGGACTTCTCTGCTTGGACATATTCTGACCACCACCAAAATTATACAAACCTGATGGCCATACCTCTACCATTTCCCTCCTCCCTGATTCCCTCTTCCATCGATACACCACAACAACATAAGATTCCTTTGGATGGGAGCACCGTGTGGCTGGCATTTGCTTTTCCACCCCCACTGCTAGAGAATGGGAGCTCTTCAGGCTTCTCGGATGTTAATGTTATTCTTCAATCTGTTCCCGAATAGCTAATCTTCACCATCTGGGTCATTCCCTCTCAATGGCCAGATGGACTCTACATTTTTTTTTGGCCAGTGAATGGACTCCTGGAGCAAAATGGATTCAACTGGAAGGATCTTTACCAGCTCTTCTGTCCTAGGGGTTGGGCTTCTGGACTGTGGCCATCCCTCTGTGCCTTTCATGTTATTTGCAGTGATGGATTGCTGCAGGTCCAAGCGCTAGCCCTACACGGCCACTTTTCAGCCAGTAGGTGGCACTGGAGAGACAATTATTAGGTACCAAAATGCTCTTGGATAGTTGAACTCAAGTTGTATCAAAAAAGAAGTCCTTATAATGTTAATTGCTATTGGTTTTGCTCATGATACTGCTAAAAGAGGAGAGTTCATAAATGGGGTATGGGAAGGTCTCATTTGCCAAAATGAACAATTCTGCATTTGGTGAAAAAAATAATTCATAGATGGAGCTTTGTCTGTCAGGTTATAGCTTGAAGTGAACACAAGGCAAATCTTAACTACAGTACACCTTAACCTGGAGCACTGTGACCCTGGTCAGGTTCAATAACAGATGTACCATTTACATACTGAGGAGATGGGTGGAGTGGTAAAGTGTTACACAATTTGGCATGATTTTAAATCTCCGTTCCTGCAGCTGAGCTAACAAAGGGGTTTGCAAGCCAGCATGGATGTGCATTGGCAGAGTTGAGCAGAGAATTATGCAGATTTTCTGCCTGGCTTGTACAACGCTTCATTGGGAAGCAAATGTTACTATCCACATTTTTGAGTACCAAATTCAACTTCTACATTTAAAAAATCCACACACTGCATTTTTCTTGCACGCAAACAAAAATGCATACAAACACTGGCTAATTTGCCTTAAGTATTTATATCCGCAGAAGCAGTGAGGCAGTCACTTTCTAAAATAATCCATTAACTATTAATGTGAAGTGCCTTTAGATATTGTCCAGTGGTTTCCCTGTGTAGCATCCTTGACCTTTTCACTGCTCCTTTGAAGCTCATCTGGTGAATCAACCCATTTGGGATCTGTATGGTGTAACTGCTGCTGTCATAGTTCAAAGCAATGGCACTGGTATTTCCGATTCATGGTCCTGCAAGCTGTTCAGCTGTCATCTCTATTCAGCAGAGCTCCTGTGTCCCTCTCCTGCCTGAGGGTTTTGTAGGCTACACAGTTCCCTGCCAACATTGTGGAGTCCCCACCAAGACAGACTGACTCAGCAGGCTTGCTTTGCATTTTTCCCCTCAGAGGCAACAAACAGCATGATTGCCCAGAGTTATAAGACACCACAAAGCTTTTCCTAAGCAAGCACATTAGGTTAAAGGATTACAGGGAAAATATATTAAAACAATAAAAAGACCCAAAATTCAGGCTCATAAGCTCACCAGAAATTCCCCCCCCCCCAAGTCCAGCAAAGCCTCAGAGAAGTGGTCAGTCCTTCAAACCCCACACAGGAGTTGTTCTGTAGTATCAGTTCATAAATGGCTTGGTCTAGAGTCACTCCTTTACACAATTGGGGTCTTTGATCTGCAGAGACATGGCAGAGACAATCCATCAGCCGAAGATCCCCTCCTCAAGGCGATGATTTCTGAGGTTGGGTCTTTGCATAACTAGAAGTGGTTGTATTCACCTCCCCTCCGGTATTTCCTAGGAACACACTTAACTTTGTCTGTCTGGCACACTGTTTAAAATTGCCCTTTGACACTGTTCCAAAAGGTTTACACTGGCCGTGCCTCTCCTGCAGAGAAGAAAGAGTTACTCACCTTGTGCAGTAATGGTGGTTCTTCGAGATGTGTCCCCATGGGTGCTCCACTCTGGTACTGGTGCGTCCTTGTGCTGGCGACTGGAGACTTTTCCAGCAGTTTCTACCATGCCACGCACGCGCTGTAGCGCCTCCTTGTGCCGTTGGAATCCGTTAGGCGTGTGCGTGGTGTGGCTCCTCCGTTCCTTCTCTACCCATTAGAGCATGGGGCTCCAAAGCAGGGGAAGGAGGGAGGGTAGTGGGGCATCCACGGGGACACATCACCGTTACTGCACAAGGTGAGTAACTCTTTCTTCTCCTTCAAGTGGTCCCCGTGAGTGCTCCACTCTGGGTGACTACACAGCAGTTGTCGGCCCAGGAGGTGGGTTTGGAGCCATGTGGTAGTCACTGTGGATAATACTGCCTGCCCCACCGCCATAGAAGATGCAATTGAAGAGGAGAGAGAGCGTAATGTTGTGCGAATGTGTGGTCAGATGACCATGTGGCGGCATTACAGATGTCTTGAAGAGGGATGTTGCTGAGGAAGGCAGTTGTAGAAGACATTGCCCTGCTGGAATGTGCTGGAATGGTTTCAGGTAGGTCTTTGTTATATAGTGTATAACATGTTCGAATACAGGCGGAGATCCATTTCGAGATCCTCTGAGATGAGACTGCTTGTCCCCTGGATCGTTCTGCGTAAGACAAAAACAGTCTAGGGGAGACTCTCCAGGCTCTGGTGCGGTCCACATAAAATGCAAGTGCTCTGCGGACATCAAGAGTGCACCATGTGGCCTGCACTGGATTGGCATGCGGCTTAGGAAAAAAGGCAGGTAAGTGTATGGGTTTGTTGACATGGAAGGGAGAAGGGACTTTGGGGAGGAACTTCGGGTGGGGTCGGAGTATCACTCTGTCCTTGGTGAATACCGTGTATGGGGGTTCAGCCATCAATGCGGCGAGTTCGCTCACCCTCCTACTGGAAGTTATTGCAACCAGGAAGGACACTTTCATCGAAAGATGAGACCAAGAGCAGGTGGCTAGTGGTTCAAAGGGTGGCTTTGTCAAGCTATTGAGAACGTGGTTCAAATCCCAGACACGAACTGGAGGGTAGACGGGTGGGAAAGTGTTCTGTAGAACTTTAAGGAACCTTTTTGTTATCGGGTTTGCGAGGAAGGAAACCCCTTCATTGGCATAGTGGAAAGCTGCTATGGCAGCAGCGTGAACTTTGATGGTGCTAAGAGTGAGGCCTGACTATTTCAGGGACAATAGGCAGTCCAACAGGATGGGGAGGGGGGCGGATTCTGGATGTGTCATGTGTGAGCATTTAAACCAGTGAGAAAATCTATTCCATTTATAGAGGTATGTTCTCCTGGTGGATTGTCTTCTACTGTTGATCAGTATCTCTTTCACCAGTTCTGAACAGGTATTTTCAGCATCCTGGAGCCATGAAGGAGCCAGGCGTGAAGATGAAGCTTGTGGAGTTCTGGATGGAGGTTCCTCCTATAGTTCTGTGATAGGAGGTCATGATGAAGTGGGAAGGCATATGGGTCTACTATCCTTACCTTCACAAGATGGTGATATCAAGTCTGTCTGGGCTATGCTGGTGCCACTAGTATGACCCGAGCTTGGTCTGTCCCGATCTTATTGAGGACCTTGTGTAGGAGGGGAAAGGGAGGGAAGGCGTAGAGGAGAGGAGCGTCTCACCTGATAGAAAAGGCGTCACTGAGGGAGTGCTTCCCTAAGGCTGCTCTGGAGCAATAGAGGTGATACTTCCTGTTGCTTTTTGTGGCAAAGAGGTCTATGTCTGGTTGGCCCTACTGGTGAAATAGCGGAGCGAGTGAATGCCTGCCTGCCATTTGTGTTGATCGAGGAATGTGCAGCTTAGGGCATCCGCTGTGATGCTGAGTACTCCGGGAAGGTAGGAAGCTATCGGGGTGACCTGATGTGCCAGACACCAGTTCCACAACTTGATGGCCTCCGTGCAAAGGGATGGGGATCGTGCACCCCCCCTGCCGGTTGATGCAGGTGGTGTTGTCTGTCATTATAGTAATGGACTTGCGAGCTATGTATGGTTGAAAGTTTTGGCATGCATATATGACTGCTTGTAATTCGAGGAGGTTGATATGAAAAGTTTGTTCTATGAAGGACCATTTGCCTTGGGCTGTGATGGTCCCTAAGTGGGCTCCCCAGCCCATGAGTGACGTATCGGTCATAATTGTGAGTGTGGGGGAATGATGCTGGAATGGTACTCCGTCTAGTATGTTTCAAGGATTTGTTCACCATTGAAGGGAATTGAGGATGCGTGGTGGGATAGTCACTATTTTGGACAGTTGGTCTCTGAAAGGCTTGTAGGTTGTGGCCAACCATGACTGCAGGCCCCTCATGTGGAGTCTGGCCAACTTGATCACATACATTGTAGAAGCCATATGTCCAAGGATTTTGAGGCATTCATGTACTGTCATGGTTGGAGCTGATTGTGCACTTGTGATAAGGTCGCAAATGGTGTTGAATCTGTGTTCAGGCAGAGTAGCCTTTGCTGCTACTGTGTTGATGAAGGCCCCTATAATCTCCAATTTCTGGGTTGGATCTAGCATAGATTTTGAATGGTTTATATAGAAGCCGAGGTTGACCAGAGTGTCCATGGTAGTGTTGGTCATGGCCTTGGTTTTCTGAAGGGATGACCCTTTTATGAGGCAGTCATCCAGATATGGAAATATCATAGCTCCTGGATACTGAAGTGAGGCCATTACAACTGCCAGAGTTTTGGAAAATACCCTGGGGGCAGTTGAGAGGCCAAAGGGGAGCACTCGGTACTGGTAGTGTTGGGTGTCCACCATGAATCGTAAGAAGCGTCTGTGCGCGGGATGGACTGTGATGTGGAAGTAGGCATCCTGGAGGTTGAGAGCCAAAAGCCAGTCTCCTTGATCCAGTGCAGGGATAATTGTTGCTAAGGTTACCATCTTGAAGCGGTGGTAGGCAATGTATTTGTTGAGTCTCCTCAAATCCAATATAGGTCGCCATCCTCCACTTCTTTTCTGGGTTAGGGAAGTAAGTTGAATAGAAGCCCCAACCCTGGAATTCTGGTGGTACTTGTTCTATGGCACCCAACTTGTAGAAGGTGCGAGACCTCTTGGTGGAGAAGGGTTTCGTGAGATGGGTCCCTGAAGAGGGACAGGGTGGGAGGGGTAGGTAGGGAGCAAGGAAGTGAAGGGGATGGCATAACTGTGTTGGATCAGTTCCAGGACCCATTTGTCTGATGTGATTTGGGTCCATCGATGGAAAAAAGCTTGGAGAGGATGGTTGAACTGAAAAAGACTGGGTGCAAGTGGTATTGGGGAGGCTTTCTGGCTCTCGACATATTTTTCAAATTTGTTGTTTGGCTACGGGTGGGTGGGTCGCAGAGGAGTGTTGTTGATGTTGGTGTTGGGGTCTGCAACTTTGTGGCCTTTTGATGGAAGTCATATCTGGGTTGTTATCTGAAAGGCTCCCTGGGCCTCTGGTAAGTCGTGTACCTCGTTCTTTTAAAAGGGGGAGTATACATTCCTAGGGTCCTGAGAGTGGTACGGGAGTCCTTCATAGAATGTAACACCTCGTCTGTCTTAGCAGCGAAGAGGTTTGTCTTGTCAAAGGGTAAATCTTCGACTTTCTGTTGTAAATCTCTCGGGACTCCAGATGCCTGTAGCCACAAGATCCTGCGCAGTACAATTGCAGATGCTGTAATACAGGCTGCGGTATCTGCTACGTCCATTGCGGACTGTAGGGCAGTACGGGAAACGGTGTGGCCCTCCTGCATGATGTTAAGTAGAGTTGGTCTCATGTTCTGGTAGGTGTTGAACCAGGTCCTGCAATTTCGAATAATTGGCATGGTCATAATCTGTGAGCATCACTGTGTAGTTTGCCACTCTAAGGAGGAAGGTGGCGGAGGAATAGACTTTGCGGCCCATGATGTTGACTTTTTTGTGGTCTCTGCCTTGTGGAGTGTTCCTGAGGTTAGGCTGTCTTCCCTTATGCCGAACAGAGTCCACGACTAACGAGTTTGGTGGGGGATGAGTAAAGAGAAAATCCATATCTTTAGGAGCAGTGAAGTATTTGTGGTCTGCCCTTTTGTTAGTCGGGGTAATGGACACAGGAGTCTGTCAGATGTTATCTGCAGGGTCCATAATAGCCTAGTCCATGGGGAGTGCTATTCGGGAAGTAGTAGGAGGTTGTAGTGTGCGTAAGAGCCGGTATTGCTTCACTTGCACCTCCTGAAGGTCTCGCTCTTGTGCTAAGGCCACTCTTGAAAAGGTCCTGGAATTTTCTTGAGTCATTGCTGGATGGTGGGGTTTCAGCTATGACTGCCTCATTGGGTGAGGATGAGGAATTGTGCAAGGGGGATCTGTCTTCCCCATCTGAGAGGGAGTCCTGTATTTCGGAATGAGCTGGAGAATTCAGCTCAGTTACTGAAGTAGTAATAGGAGGAGAAGCCGGTGGTGGTCTGGAGATGGTAGAAGGGGCACGATGGTGGCTCTTCTTGGGGCGCGGTTCCCATGGCTGCCACTGAGTGGTGTATGGTGGTGGTGGGTAGCCAAACTGTTGTGCATACCATGGTGGTGGAGGAGGAGGGTATGCGTACACTGAGCCGGGTTGCCAGGAGGGAGGTCTGTGAGCCGGGCTGGAGTGTTGGGAGGAAAATCTACTCCTTGATTCCGTGCCCACCTAGCTAGGAGACCGTGAGACACTGGAAAATCTGCGGGACCGCACCGACCGAATGGAGGAGCCCAGTGAAATCGGTGCCGTTGGCATGTGGCTTCACACTGGGGATCGGTAGCGCGCTCGTTCTTGAAGTCGGTGCCGAGGTGTGTGGTTTACTTGGTGCCGATGGCAGCACCATTGCCAAATGATCCGGTGGAGGCATGTCAGCGCGGGGCTTCTTCGGCACGGATGTCGGTGCTGTTTGCTCATGGTGTTTCGGTGCCGAACGATCCTTATGTTGGCCCACCGGTGCGGCCGGTGCCAAAGATGTACCCGGTGCCGCTGGTGCGGGCGGTGCCGATGGCCTCTGCTTCGGCTCTGAATGAGCTCTCTTGTGCAGTGCCGGTGTCTTGGATGGTGCCGTACCAGACGTGCTGGGCCTATTCACGGTGCTGACCCATGCGGTCGTCAGTGCCGAGGGTAGCGAACAGGTTGGAGAAAGGCCCGTTTTCGATGCTGTAAGGCCAGAGGGGACAGAGGGACGAGATTTATCCATACCCTTGCTCTGGGAGGCTGGTTTTGGAGCTGTTGTAGTGTCCTCTGATGGTGGTCCAAGAGACTTCTCATAGAGGAGAGTCTTCAATCTGTTTGCCCAATCACGGTGCACTCTAGTCGTGAATTTTGAACAGTGGGGGCACTTTTGTGTCTGATGTGACTCCCCCAGACACTTTATACACTTGGAGTGCCCGTCAGAAATGGGCATAGCATCACGGCACGTCTCGTACCTCTTAAAGCTGGGAGAACCCAGCATGAGGCGTGGGGGAAAGCAGCAAGCCGCAACAAAAAAAATTTTTTTTTTTTTAACTTTTGACTAGGGTGGATAGCGGGGTTCAAATAACTTGGATAATGAGGTAACTGGAGGGATTAACAGGGTATTTATCTAATATTTTACAAAGGTCTTGAGAGGAAAAGAAACTCTGTCTGCTGCTGAGGACGGTAGAGAAGGAACTGAGGAGCCGCGCGGCGCGGCACGCGTGCCTAACAGATTCCAACAGCACAAGGGGGTGCTGTGGCGCAGTAGAAACTGCTGGAAAAGTCTCCGGTTGCCTGCGCAAGGACGCACCAGCACCCAGAGTGGAGCACCCACGAGGACCACTCAAAGGAGAAGTTATATTCAGCCCCACAATAACACACATACTTTGCATTGTTCATACACAGCAAACTCCGAAAATACTTACATTCAATACAATAAAGTTTAATGTATTTTAATTAGGTTTGCCCAGAATATTGTAGGTGAATAGATCTTCACTTGATGCTGCAGCACAGCTCTTAGGCTGGATCTGAACTGCAATGTACATCCCTCCACCTACTGATCCTCCTCCTTCGCACTGACTTATAGGCAAAACAGACATTTCTGTGAAAAAACTGTCTGTCCCTTTTACCCCTCAACTGAAAAACCTCAAAATGTGACCTTATGAAAGCAGCTTTCACACCAATGTTCCTATTATATTGTGTGAACCCACTGCCTGCCCCCTGCTATATTAGTGGGAGCTAAGAGATTCAGAATTAAAGAAAACATTCCATACTAAACTGGCACCAGAATGGAGAAAGGAAACACAAGCATAATGGTGTGACAGATGGACCCTGAGGCTATTCTACACTACAGGGTTTTTGCACAAAACAGCTGTTTTTGCACAAAAAAACACGGAGCATCCACTCCTCAAGCACGTTTTTGTGCAAGAAAATTTACTGTAAAATGGCAGAACAGAGGGCTTTTTGCGGTGTAGGTATACCTCCTGCTATGAGGCATAACTCCTTTTTGTGCAAGAGTTCTTGCACAAAAAGGTGTGCGTGGACACTCAACAGGGGTTTCCTGCGCAAAAAGAGCCTATCAGAAAAAGTACAGGTGCTCTGATGGCCATTCTGTGAATGGCAATAAGAACATCCTCATGAAGTGTGGACACTCTCTTGCACAAAAGCAATGTGCTTTTGTGATGCGTTTTTGAGGTGTGGACGGAAAATCTCTTCTGCAAAAAGCTTCTTGCACAAAAACCCTGTGTAGACAAAGCCTAAGTGAAATCCTGCCTCCATTGACATGAATGGAAGAACTTCCATTGACTTCTCATCTTGACTTTTATGAGTGTGAACATGTCACTTTTTATGGGCAAGGATGCTCAATGCTAGACTAACTCCACTCTCACTATGCTGAAGTTAATGGTGAATACTATGGAACCAAAGTTCAGTTAACACTGAGCACTGTTGAAAATTCCACTCATGACTCTAGATTTTAAAATCCTCTAATTTTCTACATGCAGTTTTGCACATGTCTGTAAATCCACATGCATTTGTCTATGCCAATAAAATGCCTACATCGCCACACGCAGATAGCTTTTTATGTACACACGTGTTGTAAGTGCTTGGACAAGCTTGCCAGCACAAGCAGGTAAAGCAGAGATGAGGTCTGAAAATATGGCCCCAAAAGTTCCTTCTTTTTTCACTTCATGCAACAAATTTCATATGTCTAATTTGGCAGTTGTTTGTGCTTGACAGTCCCTTTAGTTTTTGTTCTTTCAAAAAAGATGAGACTGTAAAATATAATAGTTTTCTACTGATAGCTTGGAATCAACCCCAGATGATCAAATGAAAAAAAGAAAAGTATGAGGGATTTGTTTTTTCAATAGATTAGAAAAAGGATAGAAGGGGAAACAGAGACACAGGCATTTGTCCAAAGTCAGACATCAGGTCGGGGCAGAGATTTGAGTAGGGGCCTGGTCTCTTGAGTCCTAGTCTAGTGCATTAGGCAACAAGCCCACATTGCCTCTCAGATTGATAAGCATCTTCTTCCCTCTCATTCATTCTTTGTCACCCTCAGGCTGCGTCTAGACTGGCACGATCTTGCGCCAGAGCTATGCAAATGAGGCTCAGCGTGGAATATCGCCGAGCCTCATTTGCATAACTAATGAGCCGCCATTTTTGCGGAAGAGGCTCTTGCGCAAGACGGAGCTGTCTACACTGCCCCTTCTTGCACAAGAAAAACCCTCTTGCGCAAAGCCATTATGCCTGAAAATAATCAGCATAACGGCTTTGCGCAAGAGGGTTTTTCTTGCGCAAGAAGGGGCAGTGTAGACAGTTCCGTCTTGCACAAGAGCCTCTTCCACAAAAATGGTGGCTCATTAGTTATGCAAATGAGGCTCGGCGATATTCCACACTGAGCCTCATTTGCATAGCTCTGGCGCAAGATCACGCCAGTCTAGACACAGCCTCACTGTCGTCTGCCCTCTTTCCCCTCCTCTATGCTTTGCTGTCTCTTTCCCCTTATTCCCTTTTTTTCTGCTTCCTTTGCTCTAATGTGTCGTCCACTGTCAAGGTGCAGTCCTCTCTGTTTCTGGGGGAGATGCCCCTTTTGCCCCAGGCTAGGTGGAGTCTCTCTTGTCAGATGTGAGACATTTTGAAGGGCAGTGTGAGGAATCCAGAAGCGTGGCTGCCTACTCTGTACCTGTTCTGTCCCAAAATTGAAGATTTGATTCTCTAAGGCTCTCAGGCTGGCACTTTTTATAAGTATTTAATAAATAAATAAAATGCAGACTATTTATCAGAGAAATCAGACTGGCTCCTTTGCAGCTGTTCCTGTCTCTTGGGCAAATGAATATAATTAGATAGGGTTTTTTTAAAATTAAACACTTGAATAACCAATTTGGAACCACTCCAGTCATTGGAGAAAATGTGTATCTAGGCAAAATTTAAAACCTATGCTGAGAACCAGATAGACTAGAAGGAAATGTCAGATGGAGCATCTCTAGTTTGCTGGACCACTCTACATTTAGGTGTTTTTTAAAACATTTTTTCTGTAGCCAATAAGCTTTTAGGAATGGTTAAATTCAGATTTATTTTTAAGGGTGTTATTACGAAGAGTCATGTTAGTGATCTGGGCAAAAGACACACAGAGAGTATTACCCAACTAGTGTGATTGTTTGCCAGGACCAAACCAAGCTATCCTCTTGCTCATGCCAAGCAATAAAACAATTCTTTGGCTTTTCCACACGCCATTATGTACTCACAACACTTGCAAATGGTCTCTGTGAGATCCCCTTCTTGTGAAGATAGGTATATCTAAAGATAGAAGAATTTTCCTACCCCCCCCTTTTCCCCAAAAGTCTGATTGACATGAGATTGCACATCTTGGTATGAAGGAGGTAATAGGCTTTGGTTGTACTGTGTCCCTTACTCTTGGCTTTTTAAATTATTCCCCCTTCATCATACTCTGTAGGTTTGCACTGCAGTCAGGGTAGTGCAGGAGAGCCCTCCAGAGATTAGTTTTACAACTGTACAGTCAGTTGAATTGAAACCAAGATTGCGTATCCTAATGGATAAAGTATCTGGGTTATGTTGCCAGAACAGTGAATTCAAATCTCAAGGGAGAGGTTATTAGAAATTCTTCCTCTCGTTTTCAAATAAATATCACTACATTTCTCATCCCCCCAAAATACCTGAAAAATCTTTTGTTCCATGAAGTGTAACATATGATGTTATCCTCGATATTGTTTGCAGGAAGTGGTGCAGGTATATAGGGCCTTATTCTGCTGGGATTCAGCAGCCTCACCTCCCTCTGATGTTGCGAGGATTAAAGATAATACTTTTGACAAAGCAGCCAGTTCTCCCTAGCACTCTTTGTAAAACAATAGCCAAAAAGACAGCCTTATCATTGTAGCACCCTCTTCTGGCTAAACCGTATAACAACAGAGAGGCACTGTTAGGAAAGGAGGAAGAGGCTTGTTCCGTGCATTAGGGCTGCATAAATGTACTGGTTTCACATTGTAAGCTAATTTTTTTGCATGTATTTGTCGTAGTGATTACTCAATTACAGTCACAAAAGCAAAAACAAAGCCAAGATTCTAACTCAATCATGTGGCTAGGTGATTTTACTGGGAGACAGGAGGTTTGGTTTAGAGCCCATCTCTACAACAACAGATTTTCTGAGTGACCTTGGCAAGTCACAATCTGTCTGTCTCAAGTCCCTGTCTGATGATGATAATACTTCCTGCCTCCAACCTTGTCTGTGGCGTGGATGTGTCTCTTAACTTCATGTATACCACTGAGTACAACGGGTCCCTGAACTCAGTTGGGACTACTAGGCATTATTGTAATACAAATTATTATTAGAAAGAAGTGCCTCAAAATCCAGTAGTTTATATTCCCAAGTGTACGCAGTTTACTGTGCATCACAGGTATTCTTTACAAGTTAGGACCTGTGTTTTCATAAAAAGGATTTCACTGATTTCTTTGCAAAATTTTATATATATTATAAATGAAACTCTTTTTTAAGGAGACTTTTTTAAAAGCGACCTCCTATTCTCATATTTATTTTACAGTGCATGAGAACAGTAGAATTCACGCTTTTACAGAAATCCTCAGGAAATACGATATGGATCTGGGAAGGGAAAGAAAAGGACATCAGACAATGAGTACACTTCTGCAGCCTACCAGTACGCGGGCTTTGGAAATGGGATACAATAGGAGAGATTAGATTAAGGAGGGCAATCTGTTTTGAACTGTTACCGCTTCATGCATTTACATGCAGAAAAGGTTCCGCACAATTATTCTTTCTATTGTTATGAAAAGAAAAATGCTTTTCTGCTGCCTTTTCATGTTTCACAGGCATTTTTCTACATAGCTTATTTCAGCACTGTGGTTATTTTCTTCTACAAAATCTTTTGCACAATATTTCAGCCACTTTTGCAATGCACTACAAGTTTATATGAAAAGTTTAATTTCTAAATACAGTCATGTCCACATAGAAATTTTACTCATTTTCTTAGAGAACCCATTCTTTGACATTTTCCAGCTTTCTAAAATTGAAACTAAGCCAAGTTATACACTTCCCAGAAAACAATCTTACTGTAATATCCTAAAACCTCCAGATTGCAGACAAATGATCCTCACTGAGTTTATAAAAACCTAAATTCTCTAGGTTTGCTAGAGCACTTTTGCAGTTATGGTTCTTTCACTTCCAATATACATCTGGACAGCTCAGACAATCAAAATTAGTAAGACTCAAATCACACAGCTATATTTATTTAAGTGGTACTTCCCAGCTGGCCTTTTCTAGCTGCAGGTCACATCTTGTAAAACCAAATGATGTTCAGAAATTATTAGAACATTGCTGGATGGGCAAGCAGAATCAAATGCCATGAAACAGTAAGGCTATGTCTACACTGCAGGCTTCTTGCGCAAGAACTGCGGTTCTTGCACCAAAACTTGCGGAGCGTCTACACTGCATGCACATTCTTGTGCAAGTAAATTTACAGTAAAGCGTCTGAATAGAGGGCTTCTTGCGCAAGAGTTATTCCTCTCCCCAAGAGGAATAAGTCCTCTTGCTCAAAGTGCTCTTGCACAAGAAGGCAGCGTGGACAGGCAATAGGGTGGCTAAAATGGCCATCAGAACTTTCTTGCACAAGAGAGCATCCACACTGCCATGGGCGCTCTTGCGCAAAAGCACATGGCAGTGTGGACACGCTCTTGTGCAAGAAGCCTGCAGTGTAGACATAGCCCAGATCTTGCAAAAAATCCCATTAGAAAAGGCTTTAGTTGGAGCTGATTTGTGTGTCAGAGTTTTCTGGGGGCTCAGCAGAGAACCAGTTGAAAGCAACAGGGATGGGCCAAGAGAAGTGTAGTAGGTATGAAAGAGTGGGGTCTATGAAGAGTAAAGGAAACAAACATGCCTGTATCTCAGCACAAATATAATTGACTCCTCCCTATTATCCTGAATTCTTTGGGAAATGCGCTACATTTTTTGGAGGGCTAAGAATTGCAGCTGCTGGGGCAGATTACAATGCCGGTCTATTGAGCAAAATGGCTTAGGCATAGGCACCCAGCATTGGAGAGGCAGGGAGGCAGTGAGGAATGTGAGTTCAAATCCATTGAGGGAAAGAGAAGATTAAGGTAGCTGAGGGTATGTCTACACTACAGAGTTTTGTCAGAAAAACAGCCGTTTTTCCAACAAAACTTGCTGATTGTCCACACTGCAATCTCGTTCTTTTGAAAATAAATCGAAAGAACAGAGGTTTTTTTCCGATGTTGGTAATTCTCATTCTATGAGGAAGAACACCTTTTCCGAAAGAGCTCTTTCAGAAAAAGGCGTGTGTGGACGGGAGGAAGGTTCTTTTCCCCGAAAGAAGAGGCCTCCAGGAAATAGCACAGGTGCCCCAGTGGCCACTCTGTCCAAAGTAATCAGGATTCTATAGTTCCTGTCTCCTGGCCCCTCTTAAAGCTGCAGGCACCCTGGACAAGCCTTGTGGCAGGAAGCCAGCAGTGGAGCAGCACCTCACCATGTGGCTCTCCCCGCCACAGGCCTGCAGAGTGATGGGACAGCCTCAAGCCCTCCGCGACCCCCTGGCCCTCGCAGGGAGCAGCCCCAGGAGTCCCAGAACCCACCCAGGGGGACCAAGAGGCAGGCACCCTCTTGGTCCAGCCCAGAGATCCTGTCCCTCGTCGAGCTGTGGGGCAAGAAGGAGACTTTGCAGGATCTCCGGGCCAAGTGCTGCAATGCACACATTTATGGCTGGATGGCCGAGTCCCTGGCAGAGCGCAGACATCCACTCCAGACTTTGCAACAGGTCCGGAGTAAAATCAAAGAGCTCCACCGGGGATACGTGCATGTCAGAGAGTGCACCTCACACTCAGGGGCAGGACCCCACACCCACCCCTATTACCACAAGCTGCACCAAATCCTGGGGGGTGGGGAAACATCTTCCCCACCCATCCTTGTGGACTCCAGCCTGGAGACCCCCGTCATTGCCCGGCTGGAGGTCTCAACGGAGGAGAAGCCGGAGGACCAGGGACAGCAGGAGGCGGAGGCAGAGGAGGAGGAGATGGGCACTGTGACCCTCTCCCTGGAACCAGGATGTTTTCCAGGCCTCCTAGGAAGCCTGGGAGGGATCTTCAGGTGAGTGGTCTCACTTTCACACACACGCAGGGCGGGGGAGGCGGGTGTCGCTCTGGGCTGGACATCATACTGCGGTCCATGCACGTGCAATCATGTGCAGCGTTAGTGTGTGGCACGCGGACGCAGCAGGCAGCCCCTGAATACACCTGGGATCCTGCTGCCAGGCTCAAAGGAGGCCACACACGTCCTGCCACAGGGGGAGAGGGAGCGCCATGGCTGGAAGCAGGCTAGCCGCAAGGGTGCAGGCACAACCCCATACAGACCGAGGAGTGCCACACACAGCACATGGGCATGCCTGCACGTGAGAGACAGCAGCCGCTCCTGTAGACAGTGCTGTGAGCCACAGCTGTGTGTGCGGACCTCTGGGAGGCCCAGGCTGCTCCTGGCTCCTCTGCCGACCACGAGGGGATCCCACTGTGACCAGACACTTCCCTTGGCTGCTCGTCTGTGGGCCGGGGAGGGGGAGGGTGGGGAACCGGGCAGCACGGTCCTCTGGGCATGTCGGGGCCCCTGTGAGGCATGGCCCGCTGTGCAGGCCACACACGGCCTTGGTCCCAGGACATCCCCCTCCTCACAGAGGAGGGCACGGCCTCAGGGGCAGCATCTGCATGGATAACTGATCGCCTCTCACTCTTTGTGTCCTCCACAGCCGGACCAGTCGGGACTGAGGGCCGAGCCACCCCCACCGCAGCCAGCCGCCAGAGCCCGGGGGACCTAAAGGCATGCCAGGGTCCATGAAGACCTGATGCGCCAGCTCATCAGTGTCCTGCACGACACGCAGCAGACCCTGGTGCACAAGGTCTGCGAGGACTTGGAGTGGTGGAACTGCGCATGGGACCAGCTCATGCAGCAGTGTGACAACATGTTCACCGTCATGTCATGCACAATGGCACACCCATCTGACACCACTGCTCCTGGCTTCCACCCTCCTGCACCCTCTGCTATGCCCATTCTCCCTCCACTGGCCCCCTCCTGCTATGCCTCTGCTCCCTCCCCAGGTGATGCCCATGCCCCCACCCCAAGTGATGCCTATGCCCCTCCCCCTGCTCCATCCCCCTGCTCCATCCCCCCCCTCCTGTCACCCTCTTGTGGTCCCCAGACCCAGCCAACCCTAACTCTGACAAGGTCCCTGCACCCACGGTGGCACATCGAGCCACCCCCCTCGTCCCTCTCAGTTATGAGCTTCCCTCCCCTGCCCACCTTTTCTGAATGTTTCATAAATACAGACTTCATTTTGTTGAAAACCAAACAGGCATGTTTATTGAGGGATCAGGGAAAGGACAAAGGGAGAGGTTGTGGTGGGGAAGGGATAGGGCAGCAAACCAGAGGGCCCTGGGGAGAGTTACTGGGGTCCTTGAGAGAACCTCTCCCTCAGAGCCGGTTGCGCACCCCAACCTGATGGGCCTGTCAGATGGCAGCTATCCTTGGCTGCTCGAACGCTCGCCCCTCATGGCCAGCATCTGCCCCTACCCCGGGAGAAAGGCCTTCCCCTTCCTCTCCACAATATTGTGAAGGACACAACATGCCAACACCACCTCGGGGATGTTGTGCTCCCCAATGTCCAGGCGGCACCTGAAACGCACCTTGAGGTGGCCAAGGGCGCACTCCATCTGAATCCTGGCCCCGTTCTGGTGGGCGTTAAATTGGCCCCTGCTGGAATCCAGGTGGCCGGTGTACGGCTTCATCAGCCTTGGCACGAGGGGGTAGGCAGCATCCCTCATGAGGCACAGTGGCATCTGCATGTCCCCAAAGGCAAGTTCATGGTCGGGGAAAAACATGTCCACCTCCAGCTTGCAGTATAGGTTGGAGTTTCTGAAGACCCGGGCATCGTGTGCCCTGCCCGACCACCCAACAAAAATGTCAGTAAATTGTCCCCGGTGGTTGACCAGGGCCTGCAGCACCATCGAAAAGTAGCCCTTCTGAGTAATATACTGGCTGCTTGATGGTCCGGTGCATGGATTGGGATGTGAGTCCCATCGATCGGTCCCCTGCAGTTTGGGAACCCCAGGGCAGCAAATCTCACCACGGTCATGTCCAGGTCTCCCAGATGGATGACTCTCCACAGCAGGATTGAGTTGATGGCCCTCACCACCTGCAGAAGGAGACAAACAAACACACAACACAGAGAATGAGAGAGGGAGTGCCTAAGCCTTTGGGAGGTGCCCAGCCTGCTCCCCTTCCCTGCCCCCCTTCATACATCCCAGGAGCCACCCGCTATGAGGCCGCCCCGCCCCCAGCAGCAGGACTGTGTGAGGGTGAGACGGCACAACCCCCCAGAGACGGCACAACCCCCACACAAACCCCACCCCCTTTCCCAAGAGTTGCCCTTATCCAGGATTCTCTCCCCTCTCCCCCGGGACTGCAGCCCCAGAGTGCTTTACCTCCATGAGGAAGGCCCCGATGGTGGACTTCCCCATGCCAAACTGGTTGCCCACCGACCGATAGCTGTCGGAGGTGGCAAGCTTAGAGAGGGTGACTGCAACCCACTTCTCGAGGGGGATGGTGGGCCGCAGGTGGGTGTCGCATCTCCAGAGGGCGAGCCAGGTAGACAGCTCCAAAAAGGTAGCTTTCCGCATGCAGAAGTTTTGGAGCCACTGCTGGTCGTCCCACTGCTCCATGACCAGCTGGTCCCACCAGTCCAAACTGGTATCGAGCCTCCAAAAACGCCTCTCCTCTGTGGGGTGCGGTTGCCATGGTGTAGCGCCCGCACCCAGGGAGAGAGTCCCCAGAATGAGCTTGGGATCTAGCTCATACATGACTAGGAAAGCAGCTGACACAAAGTGCTGCAAAAACTGCAGCATAGCCATGTGAGGCCATCGCATGCCCAGGGGCAGCTCCCGCTCCATGGCATCAAGAGAAAAGCTGTGGTGTCCAAAAGGAAACAGGGCAACCACAGCAGGCACTGCAAGAGCTTTGCTGTCCCTCGAAGAGGTGCCAAGCATGCAGCAGAAGCAGAGAAACAGCTGTCCAATGGGGTCCCTTTAAGAGCGTGTCCCTGCAAGGCTCCGGCACCAGCACTCAGAAGCAACTGGTGACCTAAAGCCCTGCCTGAAGTGGTTCCGGGTGGCCTTTTATCCAATCAGTCTGGACGCGCTCTTTCAAAAAAGCGCATCATTTTTTCGATGAGCTTTTGTGTGTGAACGCGCTCTTTCGGAAGAAGTTTTTTTGGAAGAGATCTTCCGAAAGAAGCTTCTTCTGAAAGAAGCCTGCAGTCTAGACATAGCCTCAAACAGGAATAGTTACAGCCTACATCCAAAAGGGAAAAAAAGAGGTTTTCAGTCGTAGGGAAATTGGTCAAAACACATGGCTAGGGGTATGATGGAAAGTTCCTTATTAAGCAATGTTCAGGGTGGATATTAGGTTTGCATTATGTGCAAACAAGAATGCATCTGCAAATAGTCACATCCCTGAAGACACAGCATTTATACTGTTTCCCGCCCCCTTCCATTTTTTTCCCTTCCCCCCCTGGCCTATTTATTTTGGGTCTGGACATTCTAAACTCAAAATTCTGGCCATCTGAAGAAGCTAATGATACCATCTACGTGTTTTGTTAGCCTATAAAGTGCTACCAGACCATTTTTTCTTTAAGTTTATCCTATACAGACTGACTTGGCTACCCCCTGAAGGTTCTGACCATTTATATGGTAAGTCAGGAGTCGGGAACCTTTTTTTTGGATTGGAGGCCACTGACACTCAGAAAAATCACACACAAGTGAGAAGCAACCAAACCTTCACCAGCGTGACCCTGGGTGGGGAGCCCCGAACCTCAGGGTCTCGATCCGGGCAATCTGGGGGAAGCCGCATCGGGCCCCTGGGCCTTAGATTCCCCACCCCCACTATTAGTGGTTGTTCCATAGAAGTGCAGACTAATAATATTAATAAAATATTTTTTTCAATTCTTTGTTTTCTAGTATACAATAAGCAGCCTTTACAAATACACACAGATCACTTCCAAATATTTAGCTATTTAGCTAAGGGTCTGATGTAAAGCCCACCGAAATCTATAGACTGACTTAAATTAGCTTTGGATCAGGCCCTAAAATACAACTAGTTATTTATTGTTTGTATTGTGGTAGTGCCTAGCAACACTACTCATAGACCAAAAGCCCAATGTGCTAAGTGCTATACAAACACAGCACAAAGTGATGGCTCCTGTCCAAAAAAGCTTACCTGCCACTGCTTCAGTATCTACAGGGCTGAGAATGGCCACAGTATCTTTCTTTTGCAACTGCTACAATTTGGACAGTACTTAAATAAACTTAGCCCTCTGCTGAGAAAATGTAAGGAAAATATCTCGCCATTTCAATGTTTTGGAGATCAGATTTTCAATGTTTTTGTAAGGTCAGTCATGGTCATTTATTATTACAATTATTTAAGTGCCCAACAGTGTTCTCAGCTCTGTGCTAAACAAGTGGACAATACCTGGCCCATAAATTTGTTCCCCTTGATCTTTTTAGGAGGGATTTTTTTTTGGGGGGGCTCATGTTTGATGGCTGCACTTGGCTTTAAACCTGATCCTACAAATACTTACCCATATGCTCCCTGTTTCTTGTATGCTTAAGTTTACTTACGTGAGTAGGCCCATCTGGAACAGGGAAGTTAAGCAATTGGGATGGTGTTTGCAGATCAGTCCACAGTATGCAACAGTCAAACTACTACATTAATAAATATCAAACCAAAACAAAAACCTTCGCAGATTGGCTTCCAGACACATTCTCAAAGAAGAACAGCATTTCTGAAGAAGTGGGCTGTGCCCATGAAAGCTCATACCACCATCTACATGTTTCGTTAGTCTATAAAGTGCTACCAGACCATTTGTTGTTTTTTTCACAAAAATAAGGAAAGTCATAATGGCTTCTTTGTAGTATGTATGTACGCTGTCTTTGCCGTCTGGCTGGCTAACCGCCCCCCTCCCCTCACACACTACAATCATGAGACTTTAAAAAAAATTACACACTGAAAATATGACTGAAATATGAAACTATTATTCTGATGCTATCTGGAGAATAGCGAGGAATTTCCCATAATTCCCCCATGATCACTAAAAATGCATTTATTAAATTAAATGAAAGACCAAACGTTTAAAAGAGAAGAGTCTGATACTGCTGTTGCAGAAGAGTCATTAAATACAGGACTTCATGCATCAAAAGGGATTGGTAAAGGTTGTTTATTGTGTGTATTTGTATATACACACGTTTAAAGGAAGCAGTTATTACAATTGTACTTTCATTTTCCATCAGAGATAAACCAGTAGGAAAAATAATCCCCATTTATAATCCAAATTCATGCAAAGGAAGAGCAACATTTTCCTGAAAACATCTTATTGGGATTTGAAAAGGAAAGCTCTGAAATGCATTGAAGACCAGTTTTAATATTTTTTAATTCTTTAATTTGTTTTTTAGATTACAAGAAGCAGCCTTTACTGATCCTTTTGCTTTCCAGAAGGTCACATGCATTGAAAGGGAAACAATCTTTCTTCGGTGTTGTGACAAGGAAAATGGAAAATAGTTATTATTAAAAAGTTATCTTTTGACCTATTAACATATTAAATAATTTATTTAGTTTTTAGTTTAAATGGTATTAGATTACTGACTCTTATTTTATATTTTTCATTTAGTTAATAATTCAGAGGATTATACCACTGAAATGCTCCCTCTAGTTTCTCTACCTTCTTTGACAAGATTTAACTTCTCTATATCTTGCACTTTCATGACACAGACATCAGGGCATTGCATTTTCTCTTTCTTCTTTTCCACCCCTTTACAAAAATTATTGGAGAAAGAGCCTCTGCATTTAAAATTCAAGTAGGTTAATAAGTCACCCTAAATGGCTTCTGCAGTCCTCTTTTCTTTCCAAATGTCCTGGCTGCATAACGGCTTAAAGGGAAAGGAATTATCCTATGGATCAGATAACTTAGACAATCCCTTTCTGTATATCTGTGGCCAAATTTCAAAAGAGCCTATTTTGAAATAGATTCGAACTAAGATATGCATTTGTGTAGCATGAACTGTGTATCTTATTTCAAGTTTAGGGTGCTGGGTAGATGCACCCTAAGACAGAACATGTATTAGCCCCAAAACAAAGAAAATCCAAACAAGTATGAGACGTGAGCAGCGTACTCACCTTTGAAGATGCAGTGACCTTAACAGTTGCCACGGCAAAGTACAATTGGAACAGCTTTTGAAGGTTATCTGCACAGTTGGTAAAAACAGCTGTAACCAAAGTGAAAGTGCTACCTGGGAAATGATCTTTGGCCAATGAAAATTTGAATGTACGGTTTTAAAATTTGAAATTAAATTCACCATTTAAGTCTGTTCTTGCTTAAAAATATATAACATGGCACAGTCCTGCATTCTTACTGGATCCACTTGGAATGTAGATTACACTCCCCTTCTTTGATAATCAGTCTAGTTCTTAACAGATGTAACTGCAACGGTGCTTTTTTTATGACAAAGATCACAAAATTCACCTTCACGATCAGCGCTCTGGATGGATATCCCAGAAGTGCCAAGAACTGAATGGGTATAGAGAATTAATGCAATCCAAACCCAGATTCCTCCAGCATTAACCTAGTGTCTTAGTTTTGCTATATTCCCTTATCTTCCATGCACGGACACAACTGTAAGAAAATAACTTATGATCCATTGGTTAATTTACATGAATTTATTATCTAGAAAGTTGTTAACATATAATATTGGTTTTCTAGAATCAGCATATATTAACATTTTTAAGGAATGAGTTATCCTATTACAGTTGTCTGCCAACAAGCCAGATATTTTCAACACGTCTTGAAACTTGCAAAACTCAATGTGACCAGCTGCCATGGAATTCCATCTGCCCAATTGCTTTGCGAAACACACACAGATTCTTGAAACAGAGGACGGGGACATTTAGAATAAGCTCATTCCATATACCCATCAGCACCCACCCAGATCTTTCCTTCTTCCATACCATAATCTTCTCCAATATCCTTCTGAGAGATCTTAGTGCAGCAATGGGCAACCAAAGCTAATGAGTAGGCCGCATAAGTGGCCCTCCTTCATTTCAGTGGGCTACAAGACTGAAATCAGGTCTGGCCCCAAGAATGAGATGAAATACATTGCATTTGATTCTCCTCCTTTATCATGTCTTTTCAACACAAAATGATCCATTGCTAGCAAAAAGTAACAAAATTAAATTGCTGGCAGAAGTAACAAATTGAGGGAGCACACAGCTCTCACAGTGTTGTGTGCAATCAGCATGCACCTCACATATGCCCTTACTTTAAACGTGTGTCATTTTGCCAGGGCCTGCTCGACCCTCCTCTCAGCTCTGCTCCAGGCCCTGTCCCAACTACATTCTGGTCCTTAAACTCCCACCTGCCCTCTTCCCTGTCTCCTTCCCCAAGCATGCCCCCCTCGCTTCTCCTCCTGCTCCATTCAAGCATTCCTGGAGCACTGTGAATCGGCTGATTTGTGCCCAGTCCCCACTTCTGTGAATCAGCTGATCCACAGTGCTCAGGAAATGCTCTGAGGGAGGAGAAAGAATGGGCAAGTGTAGGACATCCAGTGCACAAGAGACACAGGGGGAGGATGCAGAAAGGAGGGTGTGTGGGCTGCATGTAGAACCCCAATGGGCTGCACGTAGAACCCCAATGGGCTGCAGATTGCCCACCACTGCCTTAGTGGGTTGTTGTGTACAGGGAACTGGATATATTGTGCTCATTGTATTGCACCAACTCCATCTTTCGCACCCATCTACTCATGCACCCCTGGCAACATAATGGGGCTGTAATGAGTGGAAGGGAGGGTGTCTGCTAACTGCTAACATACCTGCAATGAAGCTGTGCTGCCCAGGACCTTGTGGAAGGCACCCAACAGTCTGTTCTGCACACAGACCACCTCCACGTGCATGGCTGTCACCTCTGGCAGAACCCCCAAGATCTAAGAATTCAGAGCAAGACATTCCCCCACTCTTACTGTGACTCCCACAGGAATGATATATTGAAAACTGAGGAATTATTTTGGGAGTTGTTTTTCCTGCCCTAGGTTTTTCCATAAGTGGCTGAAGGGCTCAGTCTTGCACAAAACTTCCACTGAAGTCTGCAGATTGAGCTGTGACTACAAGATCTGTCTCCCAATTTGTTGCAGTACTTCCTTTTGTATCATTGCATTTGTGTAGAATCAATGTTACGTTGTAAATGCATTCTAGAATGTTTCACATAAACAGCTCTTTTCATTCTCAATGTAATGTATGTGTAAAACCCAAGTTTCATGACTAAACGTGAATGTTCTTCAAATCTGCACTGTTTTTTCATACCCATATTTTAAATACTGGACTGCATTAAAATGTGAAAATACTATACTCATTTACATGTCTGCTATGGATGCATAAATAACGATATTATTGTCTAAATGTTATAGTTATTAAGGAGACATGTAGTGATCTCTGGATTTGACTTGTGTCAGTTGCTCAGTAAGTGTGATATATTAAGATGTTGAAACAAGTACCTTGATTCTAGAATCTAGATTGAAACTAGGTTCATGTCAGAATAAGATCTTGTTCACACTAGAAAGTTGCACTAGTTAAAATTAATTCCTCAGTTGACTTTGACAGACTGGTCGGTGCAAGTGCCTTTGCAGATATCCTTGTTTCAAGTTTATGATGGCTTGTTTTAGGTTGTCTTAAAACAGATTCTTAATTGACCTAAGCTATACCCACACAAACATACTCACATAAGGATTTGCTTTGGCTTAGCTAAACCATTTTAAAGTTACCCCTTGCAACTTTCTCATGTAGGCAAGGCCTAAGATAACAAATAAATAAAATGATTTTTATAATAGGATTGTATATAACATTGGCTTTCTGACATATCATCTGGTTACCTATGATTATGATGGCCAAACTAATCACTTTTTATAATGTGCAGAAGCAGCCAGCTAATCTTAGGCAAAACCTTTTCCCAAAGCCTATGTCCCTGATAGGAGACCAAAAAAAACAAACAAACAAAAAAAAACCCCTTTCCAGGTAAAAATATCTTTCAACCATAGTCCCCAAACAAGAAACACCAGTATTTAATACACTTTCAGTCCGTAGAGCAGCAAATATATTCTAGTTTTATTTGTAAAATATTCTTTCCTAAGGGCAAAATACATTTTACAAAAGTTAGCAAAACTGGTACAATTATGAGGATACTATTATTTTGTATTCAGTTACTTGGGTCTCTTCAGAATGGAAGATAGATGTATGGAGCACATTGACAGAATTCAGTGCTCATTAGCTAAATCTATAAATATGTCATTCTGACATTGACATCTGTAGATGACAGTAGAAAAATTATCTACAAATGCAGAAAAAAAATCTAAACATTTTTGGTATTTTTCTGAGTTTTGCAACTGGAAATACCCACAGACTGGATTTCAAAACTCTTGGTATTTTTGCAAAGAGGATCCCAAAGAAGAATGATGATAGTTTTTTGGTTATAAACAAGAACAACTGTATTTCAAACGTTAAACTTGAGGACTAAATAATAATGGCTTAAAGTCTACAGTGAAAATAAGTCCATTGAAGCCTAAATAGTAACTAAAGACCCAATCTTGCATGTTTCTGCACATAGGACCCTTGTGTCACACACAGACACAGTGAAATGAGTGGGTTTTACAAAAGGATGGCTGCATTGAACAACTTGTAAAATTGGGGCCTGTGGAACAAACTATGGAGCCAATTCTGATGATTAGCTAAGCTGCTATCAATTTGGTACAGTTCTACTGCTTCCAATAGCATTACTCCAGGTTTACAATATAAAAATAACAGAATTTGGCCTTATTATTATTGGGGAAAACTGCATGGGACTGAACAATATGATTTTTTTTATGCAGGTAGAAGTCCAGCAGCAGACTACACCATTTAAAATTTTAAAATGAAAGCACAAATCCCTCTCTATGGATATGTCTACACTGCAATTGTAGGTGTGATTGCTACTTGTGTCAGCATATCCAAGCTAGCTTTAATATTGTTAGTGCATCTACAATGCAATGAAGATACTGAGGCACAAGCTTCAGAGCTGCCACTTCTTTGTTGCTATTTATCACAGCACTAACTACACTAAACCTAGATCTGGTATCCCTCCATTACCTGCAATCACATCTCTAATTGCAGCAGACATATACCACGAGTTACATTTTGCTAATGGTGATGGATGCACATTCTTTAGATGAATGTCTTAAGCAAATGGACATGGGTTATGAATAACTTAGTTTCATGAATAAACTTGCCTTATAAAAGGAAGTTACTGTTCTTTGAGATGTGTGTCCCTGGGGGTGGGCAGATCGGAGATTCGTCAGCAATGGTCTGCCAGACCGCGCATGCGCATTGGGCGCCTCATGCTGTTCGCGCCGTTTCTTAAAGCACGTAGTCCAGCTCCCGCCAGTTCCTCCTAATCGCCTTTATCTGGAATACATAAAAGGAGAACTCCAAAGCGGGGAGGAGGGTGGGTCGTGGAGCACCCATAGAGACACACATCTCGAAGAACAGATGTTACTCACCTAGGTGAGTAACTTCCTTTTCTTCTTTGAGTGATGTCCCCACTGTAGGTAACTACACAGCAGTGCCCACGAGAGCTGAAGGCGCTTCGGAGCTAAGGCTTTACTAGTGTGGATAGCACCGCTGAGGCGACTGCTGAGTCACTGATGAAGCTATTGGAGATAGCATAATGTTTTGCGAAGGTGGAGTTAGAGGACCAGGTGGCCGCTTGGCGGACATCCTGTAAAGATACTCCCTTCAGAAAAGCTGTAGAGGCCAATACTGCCCTAGTGGAATGGGCTTTTGGTGTGCCCGGTAAAAGTTTGTTTTGTAACAAACAACAACACACTATGAACTGGACAATAAGTTTCGAAATGCACTGTGCGGAAAGATGGTTGCCTTTGGAACGATCTGCCACCGATACTAAGAGCCGTTGGGAGTTGCAAAACGGTCATGTCCTATCAACGTAGAAGGCCAACGCTCTGCACACATCTAGTGTGTGGAGCATGGCGTGCCGTTGTGAGGAGTGTGGTTTGGAGTAGGAAGATTGGAGGACGATAGACTCGTTAACATGAAAGTCTGAATTAATTTTAGGTACGAAATATGGTAGCGGTTGGAGTGTAACCCCTTTGGTTGTAAATACGGTATAAGGGGATGTAGCAGAAAGTGTGGTGAGCTCTCCAACCCGTCCATCTTTGTCTCAGATGTCACTGTTAAGAGAAAAGCGACCTTGGTAGTCAGTGGTAACAAGAGGCAGATTGCCAAGGGCTCGAAAGGAGGCCGCATCAGGGCATCCAGGACAAGTTTTAAGTTCCACGGTTGGGGCAGATCTCTGCATGGTAGGTAAAGATTTGCTACTCCCTTCATAAACCTCTTGGACAATGGATGAGCGAAGATCAAGTACCCATCTATTGGCTCTTGAAAGGCAGTGATTGCGGCAAGATGAACCCTAAGCGACGATAGCACTAGACCGGAATTCCTTAAATGGAGTATATAGTCAAAGATGAGATGAATGAGGTCGGGTCCAGATTATTCTGCGCACACCAGGAACCGAATCTTCGCCATTTGTGCAGGTAAGTAGACTGGGTAGTGGGTCTCCGACTGTGGAGAAGAACATGTTTTACCTGTTGGGAGCAGATCAACGCCGAGTCCTGGAACCAGTTAGGAGCCATGCTGTGAGACAAAGGTGGTTGGGGCAAGGGTGCACCAGGGTGCTCCTGGGTCAGCAGGTTGCAGCAACTGGATAGGTGATAGGGTGCATGAGGTGACATGTGAAAAAGAAAAGGTAGCCAAGTCCGACACGGCCAAAAAGGGACTATGAGGATTACTGTCACCTTGTCTGTCGCAATCTTCTCTAGGACTCTTGGTATGGGAATTGGGGGAAAGGCATACAACAGATGGACCCCCTCCCCAAATCGAGAAGGAATGCATCCCCCAGGGAGTTCGGACCAATGCCTGCCCTGGAGCAGTAATGATGGCACTTCACGTTTAGATGCATGGTGAATAGATCTATGACGGGAAAGCCCCAGAAGCGGAAGATTTCATGCAGCACCGGGTTTGTAGTTCCCACTCATGGTTCGCAACAAAGTACCTGCTGAGTGCATCGGCAGTGATACTGTCCTTGCCAGGTAGGTACAACACTAATATCGTGACATGTGACAGACACACCAATTCCATAGGCATATTGACTCTGCACAGAGAAGACGTGAGCGAGTCCCTCCCTGGCAATTTATATAGAAAACCGTGGTCATGTTGTCGGTAAGTACTCTGATAGTATGGTCCCTGATAAAGGTAAGAAAGTGCTTGCATGCGTTGAAAACCGCTCTCAGTTCTATAAAGTTGATATGGTGGGAGGTCTCTTGAATGGACCAACGGCCCTGTACGTGATGACCATCGAGGTGTGCCCCCTAGCTTACTAAGGATTGGTAATTTGCACGGTAGGTTGAGGCCGGTGGAAGGGCACGCCCTGCAGAATATTAGTGGGGACGTCCACCATTGTAAGGACTTTACCACATTTGGTGGTACTACAATTGACCTGTGAATATCGTGTTTGCCAGGAATGTAGACCGAGGCTAACCAGTACTGGAGACAGCACAGATGAAGCCTGGCGTGGGGTACAACATATGTGGTAGTCGCTACGTGTCCCAAAAGCTCTAGACAGGTGAGCAGAGTCGTTACAGGACTTGTAGTGAGAACATGTACTAAATCCTGGATCATTTGATATCTGGTGACGGGCAGGTAAGTCTGGGCCATGGATGAGTCCAGATGTGAGCCTATGAATTCCAAAGATTGCTGAGGTATCATGGACGATTTTGGGACATTGATTATGAGGCCACGGGCTTCGAAGACTGCCCTTGTTGCATCCATGGACTGTTGTGCATTGTTGAAAGATGGGCCCTTGATCAAACAATTGTCGAGATAAGGGAAGATGATTATTCCGGCGCGATGGAGATGGGCTGCGACGATTGCGAGGGTCTTGGAGAACACCCAGGGTGCCGAAGAGAGATCAAAAGGTAGGACACTGTAATGAAAATGTTCGGTTCCAACTATAAATCTCAAAAAGTGCCTGTGTGCCGGATGAATTATTACATGGAAGTACGCGTCTTGAAGGTCGAGGGACGCGAGCCAATCTCCACTGTCTAAGGCTGGGAAAATGGATGCCAATGTCACCATTTTGAATCTTTGTTTGCGAAGATGCCGGTTGAGTCGATGGAGATCTAAGATTGTCTCCATCTACCGGACTTCTTTTGGGTAAGGAAATAACAGGAATAAAACCTCCTCCCTTGGAATTCCTCGGGTACCCTTTCCACTGTTCCGATGGCAAGGATCTGAAGTACTTCTTGTCTTAACTGGGACTTGTGAGAGGGGTTCCTGAAGAGGGACTGGGAGGGTGGAGAAGTGGAGGGAAGGGAGTTGAATGGAATAACACGACGTTACTAGCTTGAGGACCCATCGGTCAGTGGTGATGGTGGCCCATCAACTTCAAAATGGTCTTAAGCAGTGGTGAAACAAACGAGCTTCTTTGCATTGGTGGCCAGACAGTGGAATAGCTTGCAGACACTCAACCAACACATCAAACCTGCTGCCGATTATTCTGCTGGTTGGTCATCCTGTTATTCCGTGGACAGTGTTTTTGTGGCCATTGTCAAGCACGGTGTTGGTCTGTGGGCCTGTACTGAGGGGTGATATAAGGGAAATATCTGCGCCTCTGGTACGGCGTGTAGCGCTTCCGTTTGTATGGGGGCGTGTACATGCCCAATGTTCTCAACATTGTTCTTGAGTCCTTGCTGGTATGAAGGACCTCATCTGTTTTCTGCGCGAAGAGTTTCTGTCTATCGAAGGGGAGATCCTCCACCTTCGAGTGTAGCTCTTTGGGGACCTTGGCCAATTGGAGCCAGGAAGTCCTGCGCATCACTATGGACATTGCTGTGCACCATGCAGCTGTGTCCGCGATATCAAGCACGATTTGGAGCTCCATGAGGCAGCATACCCCTTCTGTACCACGGCCTTCAGAATCTGACATTTATCGTCTGGGAGATGTTCGATCAGAGGTGTCAATTTAGTATAATTATCAAAACTGTGGTTGGCTAGGAGGACTGAATAGTTGGCCATCCTCAGTGTTAGGGTAGCTGAGGTGTATGTCTTTCTATCGAAAAGGTCCAATTTTTTCGTGTCCTTATCAGTGGTGTTTAAGTCTGTATTATGAGTTCTTCGCCCTCTCTTGTGCAGCATCGACCATCAGGGAGTTGGGTTATGGGTGTGTAAAGAGGAAATCCATGCCTTTTATTGGTGGCTGGTATTGATACTGGCGTCTGCCATATATTGTCGGCCATCTCTAATATAGCCTCATCGAGGGTCAAGGCGACCTTGGACTTTTGAGATGGCTGGAGGTTCTTTAAAAGGCTGTGCTGCTTTTGTTGCACCTCCTTGAGTTGGACTTCTTGAGTGCTGGCAACCCGCTTAAAAAGATCTTGAAACTGGCGAAGATCATCAGGTGGCAACACATCCCCTGGAATTATGGACTCATCGGGAGAGGACGAAGATGGGTCGGTAGGAGAGAGCTCTTGTGGCTGCTCTGGGTCAGAGATCTAGCCTTCCTCAGGTTCAGAAAGGTGAGGCAGTTCACATCAAGTTCTTGGAGGAGTAGACTGACGTGTGGTAGGTGGAGAAGGGGATCCCATGACGGTCCATCTGGTCTATGATGAGCAGCAGACCAGTGTCTATGATAGCATGGAGAAATGGAATAGCATGTTGGGCGGCAATATTCATAATAGTAACAATCGTAATGGCCATCATAGTAGCGTCTAGGTGGTTAGGAATATCTCAAAGAGAAAATACTTCTTCGGTCCTCGTGATAACAGGTGTGCACCGAGAGTGTTGGTGATCTGGGTGACCTAGATCTACACCTTGATAAAGATGGAGACGTTAGTGTATATTGGCATGTTTTATAATCATGGGGTAGTGAATGAGCGCGTGAGGTTGCAATGCGGTGTTCTACAGTCATCCAGTGCCGATGTTCGCTGCCTAGCTCTGACAGGATAGGAGAGGGAGACAAAGGGCCCGGGGAGAAGGTAATATGTCCCGGGCTTGGAGGAGTGGCAATTCTGTAGGATTTACATAGGGCTTTTGTTGGTACCGGCTGCTGCGGAACGGGATGTCTACTCGGTGCCGCGCTGGGTGCCGGTGCTGCAGACGCTGCCAGCACCATGTCAGTCACCGGTGTTGCGTGGTGCCACCATCGGTGCCGTGGATGGTGTAGGTGCTGCTGGCAGTGGGCTTCGGCCCGGTGCCAATGCACTTAGGCCCGGTTTACCCTTGTCTGGGCAGTGTGAATGGGCCGTGCCTGACGTGCCTGGTCTATCCCCGATAGACACAAATTGTCGATAGTAATTTAGACAGGAAAGGTCTCTTCTTGGCCGAGGCAGGAGAGCTCGGCGAAATTGCTCGGCGCCTATCTTTTTGTGCCGAGTCTGCCGCGGGTGAGTCCTTTCGGGGAGGTTCTAGAGCTTTATTGAACAGTAGCATTCTGAGCTTCATCTCCCTGTCCCTGCGTGCCCACGCCGTAAGCTTGGAACAGTGAGAGCACTTCAGACGTATGTGACTCTCTCCGAGGTATCCAATGCAGCGGGAATGCCCGTCTGAGGCCGGCATGGGCTCCCTACAAGAGTCGCACTTTTTAATCACAAGCGATCCCAGCATAGCTGAACTATATACAATTAGAAGTTGTTGGTTTTTTTAAACAAAACTAAGACCTACTGCTAAGGTTAACTAACTAATACTACTAATAGAACGATCACTAAATACAACTAACTAACAAAACTACTTTAATTTCAAACAGGATCTTGAGGAGAACTGTTCACTCCATCTGCGACTGAAGGACGGTTAGGAGGAATTGGTGTAAGCTGGACTGCACAGTCTAAGAAACGGCGCAAACGGCACGAGGCGTCCGACACGCATGCGCGTTCCGGCAGACCACTGCTGACGAATCTCCGATCTGAGGTGCCAAGACAAGCCCGACACCTGCAGTGGAACACCCATGGGGACATCACTCAAAGAAGAACAATAGATACAGTATACAAAACATGGTACTGCAAAGAGATAAGCCATGGCAACTCTTGTAATGGACTTGGATTCCAAATAATGTTTCAGGAACATGTATAATGTAAATCAGATCTGAAATTTACTGGAATAACCTGTATCTCAAGTTACTGGGTTCACAAAGATATTACATACTTTTATATCCTGTAAAATTGTTGCACAGAGATCTTATACTGCACATACTATACAACACAATTACCTTGCTTACTAAAAACAGAAGTAAAAATGAAAACAAGTAAATGTTTTTGAGCATCAGTACCAGAAATTTGGGAGACTATAAATTAAAGATGAAAAAATAAACCCTTCAGCAATATACCTATTTAGTACTGTTTCACCTTTTATTATTAAACCCCCTAAAACTTTACCTTAGCAATTATAGATTTTGACTAAATTATGTTCTGGAATAAGTAGAAGCAACTCAGTCAAAGACAGAGTTGCATCAGCTTCCACCAAAGTTGTACTGAGCCCTTATTATTTGTGAGCCTTCCCAAGCTCTGTTTCTACACGCAGTTTGGACAGTATAGGCTACACTGAGATGTGATGTAAATGGTGGTGTCAATTTACACATTAAGTCTGTGTAGCTTGCATAGCAAGGGACTTAGAAAATGAGGCTCTTACAAGAAAAGCAACCAAGAGGAAGGTAAAAGAGAAATAGAGACATACCACCTTTGGTGTGCATGTTACACAGTTTACACCATCATTTACATCTTCCTCTGAATTTAGCACCAGATGTTTAATTTCCCACTAATTTCTTCTTCATCTGGCACACAAGTTATGCTCTTCTGAATTCCATCCTTTGACGGTTTTGAAATTATCTTCTCATTTTTTCCTGTGAACCAACTACAATTGAATTTTAGTAACTTCATTATTGTAACAACAACAAAAAAAAGTGTACCAGACTTACCTGGCGTTGCCTGGGTTCTTCGGGCAGGGAGCTGGCAGTGGGTGTGAGGGGAGGGGGAGGAGACAGGGCCTTGGGGATGTGGGAGGGGCCAGTGCAGGCTTGGGGGTGGGGTGCATGAGTGAGGTTTGGGGAGTGAGGAGGGACTCAGTACGTGGGGGGGGGGGTCCCATCTGGCACTGGCCATTTCTCTCTCCCTAGCCCCCTGCAGCCATCATAGGCCTTTTCTTTCCCTCCAGCTTTCCCCTAGCCGCCAGGGGTCTTTCTTCTTCCCCAGTCCCGGTGCAGCAACCAAGGGCCAGGAGGGAGAGAAAAGGTTTGGGGCAGGAGGCTACTTACTCAGTTTGCTGTCAGGCAAGATGGTGGAGCCCCAGTCCTGCTCCCTGTGCACTCTGCAGCAGGAGTGGGGAACCACTGACCCACAGACTGAGAAGGAGACACTCCCCACATTCCCTTTGCACATCAGCCCTAGTAGATTTTGTGTTCTCCAGTCCCACAGTGGAGCACCAGGGGGGGCTGGAGCAATAGCATGGCTCCCCAGTGCTGGAGGTGGGCCCGGAGCCTCGGGGGCCAAATCTAGGCAAGCACCCCAGGCCTGAGGTACCCCATCCCCGCTCTGCAGTGGTCTCTCTCAGTATCATCTGCCTCCGAACAGCAACCTCTCCCACTGCATGTTATGGAAAACAGTCCCTTTCCCAGGGCCTCCAGTTGTCCTGGCACAACCAAATCCTGACCTTACTTCAAGTTAAGATAAGAGGAAGCTACATACCAAATTACTAGTCCTAGCTCTTACCATTTAGGAGGAGTTCTTGAACCAACAGACTCGCAGACAGACACACACAGACATCTCTAAAATATATATATATATATATATACACACACACACACACACACACACACACACACACACACACACGGGGGGAGGGGGGCGGGCGGAGAGGGCACATTACCTATGCAATGACCATAACTGAAAAAGCTCATGGCCAGGCACAGAAACTTTTATTTCTGCAAATGAAATATTTAAGTTTGGTGTCCAATTATTGCTGTTGAATTTCATTTCAATTTATGAATGAATGAAACTAATGGGGTTGTCAATGAAATGCATCATGAGTATATATAGTCATGTAAAAAATGGAATGTTATTTTCTATTCATATATTTATTATGACTATAACAGTCAAGTAATGTCCAAAATAAGATGCTTTATTAACATGTGTATAAAATCTTATAGTACTTTCTTCCTCCTTCCCCAACCATCGCCAACAATCCTGACTATCTTGGAAACAAACAATGTCTTAAAATATATTCTGCATTTTCACCTTTCATAGTTTGACTTCGTAAAGTTAGATGTCAAATGCTTCCAACTACTAACAACCTACAAAACACAGAGCAAATATGCTTGATAGCTCACAACCAACTGCCCAAAAACCTAAAAAGTGTGACTATTTTGGGTGAGTGTGAATAGGTGTAAGGACTGTAATCTTAGTCAAAACCCAAGACATACGGAGCTAAAGCATGAGTCTCTGTAGCTTGAGCTAAAGGACTGATGGCTTGATGCCATGCCCAATGAAGTCAATGGAAAGCCTTCCATTGGCTTCATTGGTGTATCAGGATCCAAGTTCTCTAGCTGTAAGTTCAAGCAGACTTCTTCCTCTGTGGATTAGACAGAGAGGGAACATATACCAAACACAAAACAGTGGATTATGTCGGTATGCTACTCCTTAACTATCCTTCAAAAGAATATATTTTGTAATTTACACTGAGTAAAAGAGAACCAGAATATATATATACAAAAATATTCTCTCTTAATATTCCAGGCAAGAGCTAAACCACTGGGAAAAGGAAAAATATTACTTAGCAACTGCATTTGTTGTAGTTGTCTTCATCTTCCTTTATCCTACAACAAAATCTTTTTTTGTAGGATGGAAGAAAAAAACCAAGATGTCCAACAACCCAAAGTGGTGCAATACAAATCACATTCTCCTTTCTGTGCTATAATTTTTTTCATTTATATTATCCAGCTGTTAGAGCAAGTTTCCCTTCCCAAACGTAAGAAGCTTGACCCAGACAGGCTTTGTGAATCCTTATTCTTTTGTCCAGGGGGACAATCATTTTCTCTTTCTGATGCGCAATGTACTCCTTCAAGGCAAAATGATCTCTTCTGGGGCCAGTACTTCACTGAAAGTAGGTACTTGTCAGTCTAGTGCCCATTATGCAATCTAGCATCAATGGCATCGGTCATCTCTACGATGGGCATGAGTGCCACTGGCTCAAGAAAAGAGGAATCCCAAGTCTTCTAGCATTTTGGCCTCGTGAAGTATATTACACAGTGCTAGGGACAACCAAACAAGACTGGCTTCTGTATATCATTTTGAACAGCCTACAGCAAGAGATGTCACGTGGTTGTAAGACATGTAGCATTTTAGTCTGTAAGGTTGATAGTGTTGCTTTCATACGGCTTTACTGAAGTAGGGCTTTGCGGAGGACTCTTTTCATTTGATGCTGATGTGGCCAAGGCTTTCTTTCGGACTCCAATTGCAGCCTTCTTATGGTCATGTCTAAGACTGCGGATTGTACTATTTATGGCAGCCACACATGCTTTCCAATCATATCCAGTTTCCTTTAGATCAAAAGATGGGTAGTTCTCTTGAAGAAAGTCTAACAATAAACGAGCAGATAAGTAGGGCGTTATCAATTATTTGTGCAAGTTCTGTTTTGCTCACATATTTTATTTAGACACAGTTGGGTCAAAACAAGGCTTCAGAAGTGCACTCTCCCAGTATAGATTACAGTCAAGCTGACCATCAAGTTATAAGGGTCAAAGCTAGAGTGATGATGAAGTCTATTTTTAAAGAGTTATTGGAAAAGCTGAAACGTATAAAAGTGATTAGATGGCCTAGGGAGATAATGTGAGGACAGAGTTTATTTATTTTGTTTCTATTCTTGCAGAGATCAGGAGTTGGGCTAAAAATATATCCCCCCTCCACATCTCCCAATAGTTGTGCCTCCAATCTCGTGCAATGTTTTGGAAGCTGCATGATTTATTATTGAGATACAAGCTTAGTAATTTTTATTTATCTCCAGCCCAACTTTTGAAGAGAGTATCTGTGCATACCTCTGAGAGCATTGATCCTGTTGCAGTCCAGTGGACACATGCCACGTTCCAGATTACCATACACATTGCTCTTCACCAACACATCTTCTGTGAAGAGATGGCGAATCAGATACCGAGCAGACAATTCTGGCCGAGACTTCCCCTTGGCTACATAAATAACTGAGAAGGGCAACTGAACATTGCGCCATGGATTCCCAAGGTGTTCTACAGAGGAAGTTGGAGAGATACATATTTTATTTTCATTGCAAAAATGTTGTTTACCATGCTTTCATGACCACATTATACTAGAAATGTAGAAGACAATTTTTCCCTTGTGACACCATACTACTCACTCAGAAAGGCCAGAAGAAACAACATGAAATGTCATCTTTCATTCTGAAAGACCTTAAACCACTTGACAAACAATACAAGATATTTCATGAGTGTGCACATAACTCATGGTAGTTAGATTTAAAATTCAGCAGCTCTGGGGAGGAATGACGACAGACAATCAGTGTGTAACATACCAAATGTGGAGGAGAGGAAGAAAAATTTTAGCAAAGGACATGAAGCAAGTCCCTGACCTAACAAAAAGCATTATGGGATCCTCAGTAATGGAGGTCCTATCTGTGTGAGTTTTACATACAGTAATGCATGAAACTCCGAGAATCTAAAAGATTGCAATAATCCTGATGCAGGCAGAACATGGGATTTGAAGAACACTAGGTATTTTAAATACAATGGGTTAGATTTGCAAGACACCTCAAGCAGCCAAAAACATTTTAAACATATATTTGCTCTGCTGTACAGCAGCATAATAGAGCCCTTGCTATGCTTTCAGCAATGCTAATTATACAACAGGACTTGCTGCAGAACTGCTTCCTGTACAGTGTTATTTCTTAAAAAATAAAGAAATGAAAGAAAAACTGCCCAAAAACAAAACAAAAAAATCCTAGTCCTTACAACAAATAAAAGTAATGTTCCTTTTGACAGATTTCAAACCTTGTGAGTGGAGAATGAAAATAGAATGAATATTTTTCTATATTACTCTGAACCTACCTTCATTTCAATGAAGGCCAAACTACACGTAGAATAAATGTTACATTATATGTAGCAAGAGAACAGTCAATTATATAAGGCCTTTGAATGAGAGGGTCCTGACATTTCAGACCTATACAAGTCCCATTCAACCAACTGTCTCCCAGGAAACTGGCCACAGAGGGTGTGTCTACACAGCAGTGTTATTTTGGAATAAGTGACATTATTCTGAAATAATACAGTCCGCGTCTACACTACAAGCAGTTATTTTGACATAATGTCAACATAATGGTGAGCTGGAAGACTTCTTACTCCAACTCCAGTAACCCTGATTTTATGAGGAGTAAGGGAAGTCGGACGAAGAATGCTCTTTCTTGGACTTCCTGCTGTATAGACAGTATCAAAAGCCAAAATAAACTACTTTTGACTTAAGCTACGCAATTGATGTAGCTCAAGTTGCATAGCTTATTTCTGCTTTAGCCCTGCTATGTAGACATGCCCAGAGAATTTTCCCCAAAGATCTTGATAGCCATTACATGCCACATGTAGTATCTTCTTTTACTGCTATATTTATAAACTGTGCACTTTTATTAATGGAAGAAAACAAACAAAACTGCTTTTTGGATTATTTGGAAATTGTTATAAACTTTAGCACAATGACAGATCTGCCTATCAAATTAGGATATAGAAAATGTATCTTCCTCTTTAACATAACAAGTGGCCTTAGAACATTTATTATTTCTCATACAAAGTGGGAAAATAAGATAATAATGCATGAACTTTTGAAATGCTAGAAGGACTATTTTATAGATGAGTTTGCCAATCTAATTAATCAGAAGAAGTGAAAATACACTTGTGATAAGGACAAGAGTAGATGGAATCACAGGTGATCTGTTGCCAGAGTCTGCCATAAAGGGAGATACTACAGGTTGGAACTTCCTGGTCTGGCATCCTCAGGACCGGACCAATCCCAAATGAGGGAGTTTGCCAGACCAGGGGAGGTCAATTCTGGACGCTCCGCTGATGGAACCTAGGCTCTCATGGGGTCTGTCAGCAGACCTGGCTGGACTCCCCTCCTGGCCACCAGGCTCCACTGCAAACCTGGCCACCAGCCCTGGGCTACCAGGCTCCCTGCCCCAGGGCTGCCAACCTGGGCTCCCTGCTCCCAATCACTGGACTCCCAACTGCTGGGGCTTTCTAGTTCAGACCATGGATATTGCTGGACCACAATCCTGGACCAGAGAGGTTCAACCTGTACCTATATTGTGGAATTACCTTGGGAAAAATGGAAAGTAATTCTGTAGATCAGTAAACCCCATTTACCACTGCATAGGATTGAAGGCGCTGTATATCACAAATAACTTCACTTATCTGTACTGAAATAGCACAGCAATTTTGGAATCTTAACAGCTGCCATTTCTCAATCAGCTGTATAAAATACAATTTGTGGCAATTCAGAGGATGAAAGTTTCCTAACTTACCCATTGGTTCCAAAGACTGTAGTTTATTGGATGAAGGTGCATGGAACATCTCTGGGATTTTATCCCATGTGGTATTCTGAAGTCTGTTTGTTGTTGAGCTGGTCATTTTCTGAGAGGATTGAGAATTGACTTCAGTATCCTCTCCGTTATAATTTAAATCTACACAAATGGATGTGTCTGGAGTGTCAGCAGGTTTTTCTTTACCTTCAGTTGTCTCCTGAAACATACAAATGGGGTTAACACAAGCTTTGGGAGAAATCTAATAGTTTTCCAGTTAAGTGTGTCAAATGATTTTCGCATTAAGAATTAGAATCCACAAAATTAAGAAATTGCTAACCATACGTTTGAACTACATGAGCCACATGTCAGCCACTTGTTGAGGTCCTTGTGAAATATAAGGCACTTCAGAAGCGGAGTTGCATGGAGTTCCAGGTGTTCTGGGGGTAAAATTGCAGTGTGATGCAATGGCTGGAAATATGTAACCAGATACGGGAAGGCCTATGAAAGTATATAGAGAAGGTACAGTCTTGGAGAAGCATAACCTAGGCACACTGAAGACCCAAGGGTTGCAAAGAGGAGCCGAAAAATGAATAAAGTGAGAAATGCTGGACATTATGCCAGAAATATTTTGAGAGGAACTGTGAATATTATCCGTGAAGAACAGGAAGACAGATTACATCTCTGGTTTGAATTAAAGAGACAGAAGAACTATAGTATAGGTAGAGTACTTACAATCCTTTTTTTGCACCTAACACAAATCACAGAGATATTACTTGCCAAGGAAACGTTTATAGTTCACTGAACAACTGCAGCATAGCATTCTGCACATCAAAATAACTAACTTAGTAAACCACATTTCCAACACTGATTTGAGCTTCTAGCTATAGCAACACAGTACAGAACGTGAGCGTGAAATAATTGGTAAGACTTCTAGGAAAGGTTCCTGCTGTACAATTTTTCAGAGTAACAAGACACTGCTGAAGTCAGCACAGATTGCTTTGGAAAGATACTGACTGAAGGGGTTTGATAGATGGGGATAACAAGGGAGTTGTCATCCAATTTACAATAATGTTAATAGACTATGAATAAATGAATTGTTAAATAAATTCCAGTGGCATGGAGACAGGTTATTGTTCAGCAATAGGTTAAGATGCATTTTTGTGTCCCTAATATTAGTGGCATGAAAAACAAAAGGGTAAAACACTTTCCATTAGTTTAACCAAACAAGGATACTTACAAATGGTTTTATTTAAATAATTTAATACTGAAAAATGTAAGAAATAAAATTTCTTAGTAACAGTTCTTAAACAGTACTTTTTGCTAAAGCTTTATGTTTAAGTAAATATTCATGTGTGACTATTAAAAGAGTGTTTGCGTTGATCCTTAATGAAGAGTTCTTAAAAATAAATTCTAAGAAAGAATAATCTGCACTAAATTATAAAAATCAGGGCCCCGATTCTGCAAAGTTTATTATGATTATGCATATTCTTAAATGATTAGGTAACAGGGAATAATTCAGACCACACAGGTCTTCTAATAACTAGCCACTTAAACTTTGGTAACATTGGTAATTCTATACAATTACTACAAATTACAACAAATTTTAATACCTGTAAGCAAATCTTACCGCATTTCTATTTTAGGGATTTGTATGTGTGTGTCTTTTGTTAATACTATAAAAATGCTGACACTGTTCCATACACACCATTGTGAATGGAGTCAGTGGAGCTGTGCTGAACCACAACAAAATAAGTCCTAAAGAGTCTTAAATTATGATGGTCAGTTGCTGAATTACTTATATATTTAATTCTGTAAGAAAACATTTACTCCTTCAATAACTATTATACCTTGAGATGACTTACTGGATTTATTTTGGTTTCACAGCGTAAGCAACGGATCATGGCATTGACGTTTGTGATGCAGGTTTTCCAGTCTCTTCCATATTCACTCAGGTCATAATTTGGGAAATGAGTTGCAAGAAATTCTGCAAACAAAATATCAGAAGTCTTTTAAACTAAATGTCAGAATTTCTTTTAAACTATAAAGAAGCACTAAAGAAAGCTCTAGTCATATAAGACAACACAATGAGATCAATTTCAAGTGTTTACCAAGGTTGTGAATAAGTTTTAGATTTTAGCTTACATTAAGGAAATGTATGGTACAGTGAAACCTTTGTTATCCAGCACTCTGTTAACCAGAAAACTTTGTTAACCCACATTGCCCTCAATACTGTCACATCTTCAGGTGCACAGGCCTGGCCTGGTTTACCATGACTGGCTTAACAATTTTTTATTTAAGAAGTACTAATCATCTTTAACTCAAAATAGAAATGTGAGACCAACTGCCTCTCACTACAAAACTGCCAATATTAAAAACCTGAGTTTTACTATTATTGTCCATTGCTTTTTCCTAGGTTGATGGGACCCTCAGATAACCGGAATTTTTAGATAACCAGAATGCCCTAATCCCCGAGCGTGCCGGATAACACAGGCTTTACTGCAGATGGATACTTTCTAAATAGGCAGCAGTATACTTCTGCATCACATTACAAAACTGAGATGCATTAGAAAAGCTTCCCTGTATCTGGTAGGGAGCATTTTCAAACACACAAAATCTGGCTATCAATAGAGATGAAAGGACTAGAAATGGGGCTAACATACATCAATCTATTGTTCATATGGCTTACTTGCTGCCAAGGCAGAATAAATAACACCTGATTTGTGAGTCTCTCAGAAAAAGAAGTAGTTAGTGTGTGTGTAAGATGCATGCATGTGGATTGGGGGCTGGGAAGGGCATTTCTCAAAATATTGTCACTCTCACCACTTTTCAAACAAGGAAGAAATGGAGGGTTAGGAGAAAAAAAATTCTGAAATATCCATTAACTTGTGTTTTAGGTGTGTTATGGCCTCATAATATAAAATAAATAAGATCAGCTGATTCATGAATGAGAAAAGTATGAAATTTAAGAGTAATCAGAGAAACTACCATGAATATTGAAAGAGTTTACAATGAACATTTGAGGGGAACTTAAGATAAAAGTTCCCCTCAAATGTTCTTTGTAAACTCTTTCAATATTTCAACTAGATAAAAGTTCCCCTCAGAACCCAAAGGGGCAGAATGGAGCAATATTCACTACTAGGTAATGTAATAGTTGCTAGATAAGGACTCTCAAAAGAGTAGAAGGACACAATGCAAAGTTCATAATTAAGAATTCAAGAAGACTGCTAAAGAACAAAAGTGAACGCTATATGTTTTGTAAATTAGCGTACCTCTTACTGCAGCAACCTTGTTAGGATCCAATGTTCTGCGTCCCCGTGCACTGACACCCATAATGCTACACAGCAATGTTTCCTTGGGGAACAAGACACGGACAAGGTAGCGTGCTGCATACTTTGGTTTGGTCTTTTGTCGGGCTTTCATCAAATAGTTTCCAAGAACCTTTACATTTCTCTTTGGATCACCAACATACTCTTTGTAAAATAAAAATATTTTAAAGAGATTAATACAAATCTGTTAAAAGGAACTCTTCCCCAAACCAATTTCTCTCTCTACTTTTATGAAACAATAAATTCATATTTCCCAAACTTTCATTATCAAAACTAGGTTTACTATATATAATTACCTGTCTTTGAACTTATAGAAGATACAGAAATACCTTCCATTAGTATCTTCTGACTGAATAAGCATTTTTAGTTCACTTATATCAAGCACCCAACCTGATTAAACAATAGTAACAGAATTTGTAAAAAGCATTTAAGTGTATAGGAGGCAAAATTTTCAGAATGACCTACTATGTACAGATACTTGCATACACATTTTCAAGAAAATCTCTTACAAAAGGTATGAAATCCAAGTGTCCATTTTATCAGGTATATGCAAACAGAAGTTCAGGCACCTTTGAACACTTCACCCATTATTTATATTCAATCACATTCAGATTAACTTATTTTTTAAACTCAAAAAATCCACCTTTCATATGATTCAGGCTATAAGCACATTATGAAGAGATTTTATATCTGCATGTGTCATGTGTGCTTGCCTACAACCTCTTATGGTGAAATAGTTTGTGGAGCTCTTTTTGGTGAGCCACAAAATTAAACATTTTGGAAAAATAAGCACTGGAGGATTTTGGGGTGTCTCTCTTAGGGTGTGTCTACACAGCAGGGCTTAACTTGAAATAAGCTACTCAAACTGAGCTACGTCAATTGCGTAACTTATTTTGAAATTGCTTATTTTGAAATTGGGAGCTTCTACACAACACTTATTTAGAAATAGAGCACTCTTCCTCCTACTTCCCTCACTCCTCGTACAATGAAGGATACAGAATTTGGAATAAGAAGCCCTCCAGCTTGACAGTATTTCAACATTATTTCAAAATCACTGCCTGCTGTGTAGACATGGACTGTTATTTCAAAATAACACTAGTTATTTTGAAATAATGTTGCTGTGTAGATGTACCCTTACAAAACAGTCCACAGAATTAAAACATGTGAATCCCTGCTTTATCCCATTCAAGAATTAGCATTCCTTACACACAAAACAATTAAGTTGTTTTCTCAAATGCAGAACAGACAGTAAGTTTTGTTCCACACTTCACCTTATGGATGACATATTCTTTATATAATTATCATAAGTATTTAAATATAAGAGAATATTTCATTTTCACATGGAAGGAAATTCTTAGATGTAGAGAAATTCTAATATGCTTCACTTCCATTGTAATGGCTGCTGAGATTTTACTGATGCATATTGGCTCACTATACTGGAGTCCTAGCTGTTCTGTACTGTTGATAGCATGACAACACAACATGAAAAAAGCTTGTATCAGTAGGACAGTGGAAGAAGGTGACTTAACCTTAATGGAATTCTGAAGCATTATATCTGCTGTGAAACTAAGATTTGATAAAATAACCAAGTTATTCTGCACATCAGACTAACCAGTAATATGTATGACTCAACTGAGTATTTTTGTTAGTTTAGTCCATACACTAATTTTTTGAATATTTAACTTTAAGTGTTAAAGTGACTTCCTGGTTTGTGTGCTCACCCAACAGCTTTATTCAGAAAGTTGCAAATATTAATCCACTTTTAAAATGCAAAATGAGAAAGTCAGCTCTGCTCAATTTATTTTGTTAAGAGAAAAAAAGGAGCACCTTATGTGTGCATTTTGTTCACTCTAATTTTCCACTCTACTGAGCATACATGACTTGTAACTCACCAAAACTAGGATTGATAGAGACAGAAGAAGACGGCACTTCTTTACTAATATTTGTACTTCCTGGTGAGGTTGTGTAATTCATCATCATGGTGCTTCTCCCCAGACTGGTTTCAGGTGGGGTAGGTATCACTGATGACACCATTGAGGAACCCACTGCTGAAGATGCTGCATTGGCAGTGCTCTCTACAACTGTGGTTACAAGATTTGGTTGTGGAGGAAGGTCAGGGATCCTGTTAGCCACTGAGTAGGAGGGTTGCAGTGAGTGAGTGGAGACAATAGTGGGTAGAGGTGGGCTCTGCCTAAGCACAGGTTGTTGTGATTCATGTTGAAGAGTTTGCTGAACAGGTTTTATTGCTGAATTGGCCTGGAGATGGCTCTTTTGTAGCCTAACCCTCATTGATGTGCTATATCCTCCTTGTCCTGGGGCAGAGATATGGAGATTTGACTCTCTTTCCATTGGTTTCTGTACTTTAATTTTTCCATGAGAGAAATGATTGGAACTTCTGTATGTAAATCCAACGGGCCTCTGCAAATACGATTGGAAAACAATAATTAAGGTAAATCTGCACAAATATGTTTTGTTTTTTTTCCTTTGTGAACAAGAGAGGCTGGACCTCAGCCTAAATATTTGGCATTAACTATAGCCTTTTCATAAAGATAGCACTGATCTCCTGACTATCAATTTAACTATTGCATGCTTTTCCATCTCTACCATCACTGATTTCTACTTGGCGTCCAGACACCAACATAACATTTTTCTCTTGAGTGTACATCCTGCTTTTAAAGTTCTCTCTATAATCACCTGTTACCATAACATTCTTTCAAGAGCTAAATAAATAGGTAATAAGGAACAGGCAGTACGTGTTAGTAGTCAATAATAGGTTTGTTTTTATACAATATTTGCTTAAAAATTGGTCAGTTGGCATGATCCCTAACATGCTAAGCAATAAGTTCATGTATCTGCTGCTGCGTTAAAGGACAAATATTTGATTTTGCACCTTTTATTTTGGTTGGATTCTTTACAACATATAAAGTAGACTGAAAAAGAGGAGGTTACTCACCTTCCTGTAACTGATGTTCTTCGAGATGAGCGTCCCAAGGGGTGCTCCACATTAAGTGCTGAGTGTCCCAGCGCCTCTCGATGGATTTTTCTTTAGCAGTGCATAGGGACCGTGCATGCGCAGGGGCCTCCACGGTGCCATCACGCATGCGTGGCTCCCCCTCCCTTCAGTTCCTTCTCTATCTGGAATCCAGCAAAGGATGTTTTAGGTCTTATTACTAAGATTTTCCAAAGTAGAGGGGAGGAAGGGAGGGTAGTGGAGCACCCCCAGGGACGCTCATCTCGAAGAACGTCAGTTACAGGAAGGTAAGTAACCTCCTCCTCCTCTTCGAGAGGTATCCTTGGGGGTGCTCCACATTAGATGACTACAAAGCAATATATTCTATGGAGGTAGGGACTTCAGATCTGGTAAGCATGCCATTTGTAATACAGCGTTTGCTAGTTTAGGATGCTGGAGAGGTCCCGAGGCAAGTTCATAGTGCCTTGCAAAAGTGTTTTCTGATGTCCATGTGGCTGCTGCACATATGTCGTCCACGGGAACTTTCCTCAGGTAAGCGATGGAAGTGGCAACCGCTCTTGTGATGTGTGCTTGGATTGGAATCGGTGGAGGTAAGTTATTTAGTGAATAGCATGTAGCAATGCATTCCAAAATCCAATGTAATAATCTCTGTGATATTTGTTTTCCCTTGCTGTGATCTGTGATGGAGACAAAGAGTTGTGGAGTCTATCTGAAAGGTTTAGTTGGATGGATATAGAAGGAAAGTGCCCTTCTGACATCTAGAATGTGCTTCTATGCTTCAAAAGCACTGGCGTGAAGCTTTGGAAAAAAACCCCACTGGTAAGTATACGGTTTGATTTAGGTGGAAAGAGGAGTGCACCTTAGGTAAGAACCTAGGGTGTGGTCGCATGGAGACTTTATCTTTGAAAAAGATGGTAAAGGGTGGTACAGCCATGAGGGCCACCATCTCGCTCACTCTAAGAGCTGAAGTTATTGCCACCAGGAAAGCCGTCTTTAATGTTAAGTGGCGTAGGGAGCACGTAGCCATAGGTTCAAATGGTGGCTTTGTGAGTGTTAATACCACGTGCAGGTCCCATGGTTCTCGAGGTGCTCCAACGTCTGCGTATAGAGCCTGTAGACCTTTTAGAAATAGCTTGGTTCTCAGGTGTGCGAATACTGTGGTGTCTTCCAGTGGTGTGTGGAAGGTTATAATCACTGCCAAGTGCACTCTGATGGAGCCGAGAGAAAGTTGTGATTGTTTGAGGTATAGTAAATATTCCAAAATTGCTGGGAGCAGAGTGTCTTGTGGTGATAGATTACGGGAGGTCACCCAGTGAGTGAAACGAGTCCATTTATTAATGTATGTTTTTCTTGTTGCAGGAGCCCTGCTTTGTAATAGGATATCACGCTCCTGTTGGGAGCACTGTAGTTCTATGCCCGTGAACCATCGCGGTACCATGCCTTGAGGTGGAGTGCTGAGAACTGAGGGTGAGGAGACGTGATTCCTGGTTGGTATAGAATGTGTGGACTGCATGGAAGCGTGATTGGGTGATGGTGTGCCATCCTGTTTAGGAGGAGAAACCACGACTGGCGAGGCCAACAAGGTGTGATGAGGATGAATTTTGCTTTGTTCCTCAATGTCTTTATCAGGACTCTGTTGAGGCAGAGAAACGGAGCAAATGCGTAAAGCAGAGGTGCGCTACATGACAGAGTAAGAGCATCCCCGAGGGACTGTTTCCCCATGCCTGCCCTGGAGTAGTACATTGGGCATTTTTTGTTGGCTCTGGTGGTGAATAGGTCTATGCATGGGAAGCCCCATTGGCTGAATATGTTGTTCAGGACTGTATAATCGAGTTCCCACTCATGGTCCTACGGTAGGGCTCTGCTGAGGGCATCTGCTGTCGAGCTGAAGACCCCAGAGAGGTGGCATGCGGTTGTCTTGGGCTAGACACCAATTCCGAAGTGCTTTTGCTTCCTTGCAGAGAGTCTGTGAGTAGGTACCGCCTTGCCTGTTTATATAAAACATGCATGCCATGTTGTCCGTATATATTCTGATGTGAATCCCCATGGTATGGGGGAGTAATTTTTGGCATGTGAGGCGAACTGCCCTGAGTTTGAGGACGTTGATATGAAGGATGCAGTCTGTTGAAGACCACAGGCCTTGTGCTGTTCAGCCTTTCATATGAGCGCCCCATCCAGTGGGTGAGGCATCTGTAGTAATGATTACTGTGGGTTCTGGGCTTTGAAAGGGTATGCTTGTGCATAGGTTGGATGATTTTGTCCACCAATGGAGGGATGCCTTCATTGCATATGGTAATGTTAGCAATTTGGTCACGTGATGGACATTCGGTTTGTATTTGAGTCGGAGTCAGCCTTGGAGACATCTTATGAATAGTCATGCTTTGGGCACCACAGGGTTGCATGATGCCATGTGACCTAAAAGTTGTAGGCAGTTGCGAGCCGTTACTGAGGGCATCTCTTGAAGAGATTGTGCCAGTTGTCTGATGCGGATGAATCTGTCAGTAGGCAAAGAGGCCCTGGCTGCGATGGAATTGAGATGGGCGCCAATGAATTGGACAGTTTGGGTGGGCATGAGCATTGATTTGCTATGGTTTACCAGGAGACCTAAAGAATGTAGACAACTTACGACCATGAGGGTATACTGGTGACACTCGTGTTCAGTCCTTGCTTTGATAAGGCAATCATCTAAGTAAGGGTAGATAGTGACTCCATATTTCCTGAGATGGGTGGCGATGACTGCTAACACCTTGGAAAATACCCTGGGTGCTTTGGAGAGTCCAAAGGGCAGGACCGTGTATTGGTAATGTTGGAGACCTAAGGTAAAACGAAGGAAATGTCTGAGAGACGGTTGAAACGATATATGAAACATCGCATCCTGTAAGTCGAGACACAAAAACCAGTCACCAAACTCCAAAGCTGGGATAATGGTGGCCAGAGTGACCACTTTGAATCTCTGTTTTCTTATGTATTTGTTTAGCAATCTGAGATCAAGGATTGGTCTCCACCCACCTGTCTTCTTTTCTATGAGAAAATAGCATGAGTAGAAACTTGTTCTGTGGAACTCCGGGGGCACTGGTTCTATGGTCCCTAATTGGACTAGGTGTTCCACCTCTTGTTGTAATATGATCTTGTGAGAGGGGTCCCTGAAGAGGAAGGGGTTTGGTGGGTGGAGGGAAAGGAAAGGGATGGTGTAACCTGAGGAGATAAGTGGGTAATACAAATTATCAGAGGTAATAATTTTCCAGTTTTGTAGAAACGGTAACAAATGAAAGTGGAATAGTTTTGATATATTTTGAGGCTCTGGGGTAGGTGATATGGTTTTCGGTCTCTTGACTGTTATTTCAAATTTGCTTATTAGATTGGGACGAACATTTGGGGTTATTTTGAGTACGTCATCTTTGCTGTCTGCCTCGCCCACGCTGTTGGTACGGCGGGTGGTCTTGCCTCTGGTAATAGTAAGTGGATTGCGGGTACCTTGGTCTCTGATATGGTTAGTACCTGAATTGTCTTGGTCTTGTTGCAGGTGTTTGGATGTCCAGTGAACGTAGTATAGTCCTGGAATCCTTCATTGACTGAAGTAGTTCATTGGTCTTCGTCGAGAATAGCTTCTCACTGTTGAATGGGAGATCCTCCACAGCTGGTTGGACTTGATAGGGAAAAGCAGAAGAATTGAACCATGAGGTCCCTTCTCATAGTGACTGCTATGGCTGTTGTCCTCGTGGCCGTATCCGCTGCGTCGATGGTGGCTTGTAATGCTATACATGATATTTCTTGCCCTTTGGAGACGATAGCTTTAAATTGTGTCTTTTTGTCAGGGACATGCTCAATAAATGTGTTAAACGTCACATAGTTGTTAAAATCGTATTTACTGAGTAACGCAGTATAGTTTGCTACTCTCATCTGAAGCGTAGCCGAAACATAAACCTTTTTGCCAAATGAGTCTAATCTTTTACTGTCCTTCTCAGATGGAGTGGAGCGGTTTTGCTGTTTATTTCTTTGCTGTGCAGCATCCACTATAAGGAGGGGTATGTCTACACTGCCACCCTAGTTTGAACTAGGGTGGCTAATGTAGGCATTCGAACTTGCAAATGAAGCCCAGGATTTAAATACTGCAGGAGGAGTAACGGTAGTTCGAATTAGGAGCTTTAATTCAAACTACCTAGTCCGTGCCGTGTGTAGCCGCGGGCAGGGAGTTCGAACTACAGGGCATTTAAAAATGGCGGCACCCGGGAACATGCAAATAAAGCCCGGGATATTTAAATCCCGAGCTTCATTTGCAAGTTCAAATGCCTACATAAGCCACCCTCGTTCAAACTAGGGTGGCAGTGTAGACATACCCGAGTTGGGTGGAGGGTGTGTAAAAAGAAATTCAGAGCCCTTGGAGGGGGGGGGAGGGACACAAAATATTTCCGATCTGCCTTTTTGCATGTTGGTGGAATGGAGGCAGGTGTCTACCATAATATTTTTGCTGGTTCAAGTATGGTTGGGTTGATAGGTAAAGCTATCTTTGCAGATGGTGTTGATTGGAGGATGTTTGTAAGCTCATGGTCAGAGTCTTGTACCTCTTCCATGGTGATATTTAAAAAGGTTGTGACTCTTTTAAAAAGGTCTTGAAAGGAAGAAACAGCCTCCACATTGTTAGAGGATGGTGGTAGAATTGCCTCCTTCGTCGTAGGAAGAGAGTTAGCCTGAAGTAAAGTCACAGAAGACAAATGTGGGGAGTATTGTTCCTCATTATCATTTCTATCAGTAGGCACTCAAGGTGATTTGGTCAGGGAAGTGTGAGGTTTGACTATATGTTTGGTTTTAAATGGCCTCTTCCTATGTTGCTGTTGTGGCCAGTGGTTCCACATTTGCCACTGTGGGTGGTAAATCATAGGTGGAGGCATCCATGGGTATGGAGCCCAAGGAGCCATTTGTGTTGGGATGAAATCTGGTTGCACAAGTTTAACTGGCCCTTCTGAGTGTGAAGATAGTTGTGGTGAAAACAAAGCCAAGTCATCCCCCTCTTCCATTGAGAGGGGGGGGAAGGTGATTCTGTATAATCAGAAAAAGGAGAGTGAGGATATCTATTGTCACTCAAAATAGGAGATTGGAGTGTAGAAGAAATTGTTAAGTCTTTAATCTCCCATTCATGATGGGAGTCTGTGGGAGCTATGCTGCCGCTGAGTATTGTGGTGCCGAGAGAGAGCAGAGCTCACAGCATGAGGGGTTGCCCTTGGCAACGTTGGGAGGGGCAGTGCCAAGTGACTGCCCTGTGAACCCCGTGAACTGCGGGGCTGCGGTGCTGTGCTGCACTCCTGAGGCATTGCTGGAGCTGATGCTGAAGCAAGCGGTGTCCTACTCGATGCCGCGTTGTTTGAGGCAGGCATGGTGTAGCCCGTTGCCTCTGAAGGGGCAGCTGTTTTAGTGCTTTTTCATTTAATGTGCTGTTCACCCGAGATACCTGGGCAGTCAAAAGTGCTGAAGCGTTTATTGGCTTGCCTGTCAGCAGAGAGCCTCTTAGGGGAGCGCTGAGGCAGCGAGCTTGCCCGTCTTTTTGTGGCTCCAGGGGATTTGTCCCTTTTAGCCTTGTTAATCTGTCCTAAGCCCGTGTCAGAAGGGTGTTCACCTTTGTCAGCCATCAGCATTTTAAGCCTGAGCTCACTATCCTTATGTGCCCGTGCTTTAAGCTTAGTGCAATGTGGGCAGTCTTTCTGTGAGTGCAAGTTGCCAAGGCACTTGACACAGTTTTCATGTCCATCTGAGGCTGGCACTGCCTCATTGCAGAGTGTGCAGCGTTTGAAACCGGGAGATCCCATGCCACGGTTCTGACCGGATGAGCTGTCAGCGAGCCGAGATTTTTTTAATTAATTTTTTTAATATAAACAACACTAAACAAACGGTAAGAACCTAATACTAAGCTAACTAGAACAGTAAAATTGCTATAATGATGAAGAGAAAAGAGAGCACTAAAGAGTTCCGTCTGAAGCCAGGGATGGTACAAAGGAACTGAAGGGGGGGGCGCATGTGCGATGACACTGGGGGAGGCCCATGCGCAGCCCCCTATGCACTGCTAGAGAAAAATCTGTCAAGAGGTGCTGGGATGCTCAGCACCTAATGTGGAGCACCCCCAGGGATGCCTCTTGAAGAAGAATTTTGCTTTATCTCAGCTTGACACACCTTTTTGTTTGACGCATTAGATGATTAGAAGTTCCGGTCCTATTTAACCTGAAAAACTCCGTGATGACTGGAAATGATTTATGAAGTGATGACATTAAGGGAAAATAAAACTGGAGCAACTGAAAGAGGAAAAATGTTAGTAATACTTATTTAATTTCAATCTATTATATATTTGAGAAAGTTTGTGTCTCAGAGTTGATTTGTTCAAGAACTGCTCCTAAAAGCTTAGAGCTAGGACCACCAAATTTGGTATGCAGCTTCCTCTTATCATCACTTAAAACAAAGTCAGGATTTGTTTGCGGCAGGAAAATGGGATGTGCCTGGAATGTGATTGTTTCTCATAAAACGGAAAGGGAGGGGTCTGCTAGCAGGGACAGTGATAATGTGTAATGACCACATGAGGCACCAAAGGACCAGAGATGAGAACCAGGCCAGCTATAACACCATTGGGGTGACAGGAGTGGAGAAAGAGATATCTATGTACTATATATTTTAGAGAATTTGTTTGTTTGTGTGTCTGTCTGCCTCCCAGCCAAGGGACATGCACCCCTCCCTCAGATGGGCCTGCTGCAGCTGCAATAGCCATGGGGAGGCGCTTCTCACCTGGCCCCAAGATGCTGTAGTGAAGAGGGCTGGAGCTGTCAGAACATAAGAATGGACATAATGGGTCAGACCAAAAGTACATCTAGCCCAGTATCCTGTCCTCTCTCCCTGGGGCAACCTGCATTCTGAAATCCTCATTCCCAACCCCACCCCAAAACAATGATATAAATGAAAAAAAAAATGATTTCAGTTAAGGACCTGAGCAATGCTGGGTAAATCCTCTAGTTATTAATATTTTGGAGAAAGAATATCTTTGTGAGACTATGAAACAACAAAGTTATGGAATAAGTACTAAAAATGTACATCCTCCAAGATACACAAGTCTTCCAGCAAAAACAGAGGGGATCGGAGGTGACAATAATTTGTCTGAAAAATATGTTGTACAATCATAGACTAAAGGAGTTCAGTCTATTTTGTTTATTAAAGGAGAAGTTTAAAAGACAACTTGATCATGGCCTAAAATTACCTACCCAGGCAGAAGCTACATGAGACTAAAGGACTCCTTAGTTTACTAGACAAGATTGTTACAAGGTTTAACACCTGAAAGTTGAAGTTAGTAAAGTTCAAACTGAAAACAAATTTAATTTTTAATAGTAAGAATAATTATTGGAACAGTTCACACAGAGTTGATATGTTCCCTAAAGTGGAGTCTTAAATCAATGCTAAGGCCCAGATCCACAAAGGGACTTAAGCACCTAACCCCTAGATTTAGGTCCCTAGCTCCCAGTTTTAGGCAGCACTATAATCCATAAAATTTGCTCCTCTGATGACTATCTCTATAGGTGCCTGAACTCACATCAGCACCTAAATTTTTAGGATAATAGTTCCACAAGGGCCTATGTTTCTGCCTCTGGGTGTGCCCACTGCTGCCTTACTCTAGGGGTATGTCTAGACAACATGCCTCTGCCGACAGAGGCATGTAAACTAGGCTACCCGACATAGTCAAAGAAGCTGGGATTTAAATATCCCCAGCTTCATTAAAATAAACCTGGCCACCGCACTGTGCCGGCTCAGCTGATCGTCGGCACAGCGCGTGAGTCAAGATGTGGATCGGTCGGCGGAGGAAACCTTTGTCGACCGCTCCCTTATGCTTCCTCTGTGTTTTAGTTATTTACATCAACCTGCAGGAAGACAGGTAGCAAGTATCCAGCGAGGCAGCAGCATAGCACCCCAGGGTGTAGGTCTTAAGTAGCTACTACTGAGCCTTGGATTGGGAGCCCAGTACAGAGCACAGAGCCAATCTTTTCTACAACCTCTGAAGTGGGACAAATATGAAAGTCAGGCATAGAACCTAATTGAGGGATGGCCATGAAGGTACAAGGGTTCACAGCACGAGACCGCAGGGGAAGCTCTGAATACCTCTGAATTCTGAAGACTTCCCCACTATTAGATTCTTGACACGTTACCCAAAAGAGGTAGACTGATTGGAGAAATGACTCACAAAAAGGACAGGATGGCTGCAGGTTAGAGCTATAAGAAGAAAGGGGTCTTTTCTCCTGGACATTCAACTTGCCACACCCCTGTGCAGCCACTAAGCGATATTGGTGGCGAGCACTGCTTTTCAGAAAGAGAGAGGACTGAGCAGGAGACTTCTAGCTCTTAGCAAGGTGCTCTAACTACTGGGGATATTCTGATTTGGACTTCTCAATCTCTCTTATCAATGCTGTTCTCAGTCTCCCACCTCCCAGGTGCATTTCTTAAACCACTGGTCTACACAATCATCTTTACTCACTGGTCCCAATGACTATGTATTTATCAACCAGACAGACTGAGGAAGTCCCACATCAGAATATCCTTTAGCTCAATGATTTGAGCACTCTTCTGAGAGGTGTGAGAGATCCTCTCACTCATGCAGATGGGGGTATTGAACTAGGTTTTCCCATATCTCATGTGAATTCTCCAGTCACTGGGCTAAAAAGTATAAGGTGGGCCCTTACCACCTCCTGCCCTCCCCCTCCATTTGGGTGGAGTAAACCAGGCCTCAAATCATTTCTGGCAAGAATGACTTAAATAGCTTCCAAGGCCATCAGGGAGCATTGTGATTATACAGCAGGGCAGAGTGGACAATACAGGCCACAGAACTCCAAAAGAATTCCTAGAGTAAATCTTTTATACAAACATCCAGTTTGATTTAAAAATTATTCAAGATAAAGAACTGATTACCACCATTGGTAGATTGTTCCAATGGGTAATTTCTCTCTCTGTTAATATTTACAGTTTATTTCTAGTCTGAATTTGTCTAGCTTCAATTTACAGCTAATACACCTTGTGTACATTTCTCTGTTACATCGAAGAGCCTATAAATATTTGTTCCCTGTGTACTTATAGTTTGTAACCAAGTTACCCCTTCATCTTCTCTTTCTAGTTTTTTTTAAAATCAGAATGTTGTGTGGCACTGAGTCTATTATGTCAACACTACTACCTTTTTCAACCAAATTTGTAATTTCAAACAGATATCAAGTTAGTTTGACAGGATCTATTATCCATCCTGATTAGCATTAATTATATTGACCCCCTTTAATTCTTTGTTAATTGAAAGGTAGTACAGCTGTGGATTACTAAGAGACATAGGCATCTTCCTGTAGCCTGGACTTAGGTGCCTATCTCTGCGTTAGGGGTGGGACTTGGCACATACATGCTGGTTTTGTGGACTTCATGCTTTAGAACCCATCTTTCGCTGGGCTTTGTGGATCTGAATCACATTGTTGTTTCAGTGATTTTCTGGGTACCTAAAAGTTAGATGCTGCAGTGTCTAACTCCCTTTGTGAACTTGGGCCTGGATATCTAAAACATACATGCTAGTTCAAACACACATTGTTGGACAAGACACACAAGTTACGAGATTTTTTTCTATGGCCTGTGATGCAGGACGTCACTTCAAGAGCTACGAGCTATGAATATTTGACATTCTTGGTATTTTAATTTTTGGTAAAACTCCAGCAGGCACTTTAAAAAACAAAAGTAAACAAAGACAGCCTTAAATTGTTTTCTTTGTACATCAAAGAAGCAAATAATTTAAAAATATTTTGAAAAGTCTCTTTGGGGTCATATTTAAACTCAGGAGCATGTTAAAGCTGTTGCTGCCTCCTGTGACCACGTGAGCTGTAGGGGGGAGTGAGAAAGAGAGCTGGGTCCCAGTGCCCCAGAGTGGTTGGCAAAACTGCTCTCTTCTCTGATGGCTTTGGATGATTGGACATTCAAGTCTGTGAAGCTGTCAGAACACAAATTACAACCACAATGTACTGCTTCATCAACTGCAATGAATTCAGAACTCCTCTCTCTCTGTCTGGCCTTGTGGCTCTGGTGATGGGTAGACAGACAGATAAATGGTCTTTCATTGTGTTGTTTTCGTGACATCACGCCTGCTGAACAACTTTATATCACAGAAACTGTTCAGTACTGTTGATGACTATACACGTCTCTCACCATTCCCAAGAACCATCTCTCATGCCTTTCTTTTAAATGCAGTTTGCTAAAAAAAATCACAAGTCTTAATATTCTGTCTGTTTAAACAATAGATTGAATGTGCAGGAACATAAAGGTGTATTTATAGGAAAGCAGTTAAATCCCTATAAAAAAAAACATACCAGCCAACATGAGAGTTATGCAGAGAACTTTCCTCTTTTGTCAGCAAATGTGAGCAGACTAATGGGTCAAAACTTCATCATATGTAAACTGATATAGCTGCTTTGAAGTCAGTAGAGCTACACCAATTTACACCAGCGGATGGTATAACCCCTAAACTGGTTTCTCCTCACCTAGGATTTGTACACCACCTATCCTAGAAAACTGATTTTGATTGGGATCTTTGGCTACTATGACACTACAAGGGGATTGAGCTCACAAATGCCAAATAGTATATAATCACCTGCCTCTAATGGATGCTCCACCCACTTTTGATCACAGTAGAAGGTGAGGAGTTTAATCCTCTAATTTCTACTGATATCTGTAAAGGGACTCCTAACATTTCAGATCTTTAATACTCACAGGTTTGAGGAGCAACGGCTTCATCCGGGTATGTTGCATTTCTGAAACCTTTCGATGAAGCAAGTCAAATTTCTTATCCAACTTCTGAATAGCATCATACATGGCCTGGCAATAAACATGAAAATTAATGGAATATTTCTACTTTTAGAGGAAAAATAAGTAAAAGACTTTACATTCAAATTTGACAAAAGCAAGGAAGTTTCAGTAAGGTTGAAGTTCCCTTCTTAACTTATGTCTAAACTTTGGAACAGTTCAGTGGATAATAACTACATTTAGTAAGTGAATTAAAGGCTGGTTTATTTATGCACAACAGGGAAAGTTAACAATATGGTAAATATTAAGCTTGAAAAAGTATGCTTCTTTTGGAAAATCTAATTTCAGGGACTTACTCTTGCTGTTTTAACATCCTTCTGCACGACTGGAATTGAAAAGTTGTTCTTCCTACTGCATCCAATGTACAGTTGTTTTTTATCTAATATAATGGTACATTTTATTTCACATTAAAGAGATATCAAGCAAACTTGGAAGTAGACTAATGGCACAAGAAGAATTATTATGTGTGATCTGAAGTGTCATAACATTTAAATCACAGGTTCAACACTGCTTATGGGTAGAGACATTTAAAAATAGATTAATATATTTTCAAATACGTGGATAAGGTACTGATTAAGTGCTCATGAAGTACTGATTTGTACATACCTTGGAGGAATATGCATGCTAAAGTAAAATGACAAGTGTAGGTGAGCTAGAGAGCAATAGTTTTAGCTCCAAGCCTCGAAATGATTATAATGCTGAAGTCAATTGCACACACATTGACTATACTCAAAGGAAAAAGCACAAACACAATTTGAAAACCACTTATTTGGTTGAAAGTATTCAGAATATTTTGGCTAATCTTCAGTCTTTTTTCATGGTCAGCAATACGAGTCTCTCAGAGATTTAAAAATTGGCTTTGCCTTACTTCAAGGATCAGATATAAAAGTTTTAAAGTAACAGTACTGTAAAACCCAAAATTTCATAGACATAAGAGTAAATCAAATTCAAGTTCAAAGGCTAATAGCTGTACATATATACTGTTATATATAGTTTAAGAAACGACACCTCTGAACAATTTTGTCTACTATTTTTATAAGCAATGCATAAGGTTACTGAACTAATGAGTAAAGAGGAAACAAGTTGTTTTCAGAGCTCATGGTCAACATCACTGTTTCCATAGCAAAGTTGGTTTCTCCTGCTGTTTGTGTGATTTTTGTCACCCAACAAATGGGGAGAGAAAGACATTTTGAAAAATGTGGCTATAAAACCACAAAAATTGACAGGACAAGTGAAGAAATTACTTTCAAATTTAAAAAATAAAGTAGATTTTAAAGTGCCATTAAATACTTCAGCATAATAAGGTGCAATAAAAACTTTATTGTGTATTACAAGCAATGCACCATGACTTCATTATGCAACCCTGGCGCAAGCAGTCAGGCATGCTTGACATTAACTAACATTTGCCCGTAAGTCATTCCAAAATGAGATGCTCCCTAAAAGATAGAGGATCAACCCATTGCTTTCACGAGTAGCCCTACTATAACTGTTCATCTATGTAAGTAAGGAATTAATTTAGTTTTATCTTCACTGGTGCAGTTATTTAGTTTGCCAATTTCTACCTCAGATAATATAAGCAATAAATTTTCCTAATTCAGTCTGAACAACAAGATCCTGAATAATGCAATATTCTAAAAGCAAACCTCCATTATCTTCAAAATTTACATACCAACTATTTCCCACTACTTTCCAACTCCTTGAAGTAAGTCAATGGACTCCACATTACATATGATGTATTAATATTAAACTTTTGGACACACTCTCAGGTTGATTACAATGTAAAAAGCTCAATGGCTGCATATAAAAACATCAATAAAAAATAAGCAAAAACGCATTTGCAGTTAAGCCAAGTCAAGTTTGTAGAAATGAACAACTGGATGCAACTGAGTTGCAAATTGATGGTAAAGTAGCATATACATCAGGGATAGTACTTTTACCGTGTTTTTTGCCGAGGTTTATAAATTATTCCAAAGAGAAAAATGTAGTACCTGACAGTAGTTGAGGACTTCCATCAGGGTTTTCTGCTGATCTCCTGTGTAGGATGCTTCAGACAGAACACTTCCCTGTTTCATTCCAAAATTTAAAAAAACTAAGATGAAACTTCAGATCATGAGTGTTTGCAACCAGCAACATAAACTGAGAAACACCCAGCTTTAGGCTCTCATATCATGTTTAGAAAAAGAAATGAACAAAAACTGGTTTTATAAGGAACACCCCGGGCCCAAAGCAACAGTCATTACAAACAAATAAAGCAGTAAAAAATAAAGACTTACACATTCATAATCTGGTTCATATTCATAAATGACACTTCCATCATCTTCGTATTCTGTTTCCCTGGCTCTTATCTAGAAAAAATATTAAGAAACATGTACAATTAGGAATAATCACATAATAAATGGCATAAAGCAGTCTAGATGACCTATATATTTTTCAAGGACCCTAAACACTGGCTCAACACATTAGGGGTGGAAAATAATGAGAAGGAGCTATTAAAACAAGCAGATTAAGATATTTTTGTTCTAGTATTAGTTACACCAAAACTATGACATGTAAATTGTCAAGTCAATTTTCCTTTATAATAATTACAACTAGTTTAATTTTAGTGTGTGTGTGTGTGTGTGTGTGTGTGTGTGTGTGTGTGTGCACGTATTTTTTGATTGACACTGAGTTTATTAAAAACTAAAGATAATCAAAATCCAAATTTTTCACATCTTATAAAGTTTACTTGCTGTATGAATCTCAGGTGGGACAAAACTACTCAATTTCACTTGGTTTGTAGTCAGTTAATAGTCAAGATCATTGTAGTATGTGAGTAACCAATGGAAAAGTGTTTAGGCTGTAGGGAATGTTTATTAAAAATTCACTGCATTTTTTAAAAACTGAACTCATTCCACTCACTGTTTCACAAAAACTTATTATTTACTTATTGGCAAGGCCTCAGTTGTAAAAAGGTTTAATTTAAATCAGTTTTTAAAATAGATTTAGAGAACCAGTGTAAAACCCTGTTAGATGTTCTTATTTTAGTATATCTTAAACTGTTCTTAAGTCAATTTTAAATAATTATGAATATATTTTGGTAAACCCTAGAGACCATTGTTCTAGGCACTCACACATTTGCCAGGTTTAATATTAAAAGTATCACAGCCTTTTGTGATAGTGTAAATGAGTCGATTTTTTTAAAAAATTACACATTTGTGTAAATGAGTGCTACTTTGCATGCAGACAAGTCCTTACACACTGGAGTAAACTTGATCTGACACTGTATGACCTTGTGCCGTTTAAGAACTAATGTTCTCTGGCATGACTATTTGAGCAATTATTATTGCTATGCAAGGATGTGGCCTTTCCCATATGAATGCAGGTTTCCATGAATGTTTTCAGAACAGAATGCTGCTTCCTGTCACTAGAATTAGGTTCTAGGTTGTGTGTCACTAGGTTTAGGTTCTAGGTTGTGCTAAAGTGGATGTAAAAAGTTAAAAATAAAGATCTTTTGTTTTAACACAAGCCCCTCCTGCATTAATGTGAAGAACAAAACAGCTAAAGCATGGTCTCTTATTCAGAAAAGATCATTTTAAGGTAACATTAAAAGAGACCATGGAAGTGCCTTTTCTTAAGCTAGGAGAAATAGGATATGTCTGCTAGGGATATGAAAGTGTAACTGTGTACATGGTTAACCAATGAGCCTGGTATGCGTAGGGAGCACTGGCTTCCGGGGAGCTGCCTGAACTCCACCCCCTGTGTTGGTGCCACTGCGGGAAAGGGGAGAGAGAGAAGTTGGGAGACAACTGCCGCCCTGCATGTAACTGCTGAAATTTTCAGCAGTTACATTGTTACTTAAATGCCTTTTAACATCCCTAGGCTGTGTGTAGACTGGCAAGTTTTTCCGCAAAAGCAGCTGCTTTTGCATAAAAACTTGCCAGCTGTCTACACTGGCCACTTGAATTTGCGCAAGAACACTGACGATCTAATGTATGACCATCAGTGTTCTTGCGCAAATACAATGACTCTCCCGTTCGGGAAAAAGCCCTCTTGCGCAAATGCTTTTGCGCAAGAGGGCCAGTGTAGACAACTAAGAACCGTTTTGCGCAAAAAAGCCCCGATGGCAAAAATGGCGATCGGGGCTTTCTTGCGCAAAACCGCGTCTAGATTGGCACGGATGCTTTTCCGCAAAAAGTGCTTTTGCGCAAAAGCGTCCGTGCCAATCTAGACGCTCTTATCCACAAATGCTTTTAACGGAAAAACTTTTCCGTTAAATGCATTTGCGGAAAATCATGCCAGTCTAGACGCAGCCCTAATGTCCATATTATTATTAAAACCTGTGGCTAGACTGTACCAAAAAGCTTGGGCTCTAGGACCCTAAGAGCTAGATCAGTCCTCGAGCTTGGGCTGCAGCATAGGTCCAAACATTTATTCTGCAATTAAATAGCCCTGCAGCCTGAGTCCTGTAAGCCCAAGTCAGCTGGCACAGGCTAGCTTTTAATTGCAATGTATACATGTCCATAGTTTCCCGTTATATGAAAATTGTCTATAGACAGGAATCAACAGTGCCACCCTGTGGACAAAGTGACTTAAAAATAAAAGGTAAAAAAAGACTCCTTTTACTCAAACTATGAGAAGCCATTCTTGACCAGCATAAGTTATTTTGCATTTTTTTTTAAATTATATCACATTCTTGTCACATTAGTCAAATGAAAAATGATATAATATGTAATACTGGCAGAGTTTAAATATAATCTGGCACCCTGTTTTAGTACTCACGACACTACTTTGACTGCTGATATTTCAAATGTAAACTTTTTTTCTTTTATGTTCTTCAGCTGGCTGAGAAAGCCTAGTTTCATGCTATGAACCAAAGTCTGCCCACAAACATGCATCAATATGAGAGCTGCAGGCTCTATCTTTGGACATGATTTGCCCTTCAGTTTTTTAGAAGAATATGAACTTGCATGTCAAAGGGTTGCTTGCAGGACCAACCTAGACTGTCAGCTTTTCAGAAAAGGAGCAGTCTCTTCCTCTGCACGTGTAAAATACCTACGGCTTCAACCCTAAGAGCCTCTTGATACTACTGTAATACAAATAATTCCAAAGAGGGGACGTATAAAACAATTCTTTCAAATGAGAACTAAATTGCTAGCACTGCAATTTGCCTAAAAAGCAGAACAAGTGTTTGTTTAGATAAACATACCATGCTATTTCTCATCAGAGAAGGGGTAAGTCGCCGTCTTTTACGCAAAAATACAAACTCCATTTCTTCTGGATTCTGCCCATCTCGCTGCACGCTTGTAGAATGGCTCATCTGTGACACCGCTGGCTCACTCAGGACTGACAAACCTTCCTCTCCTGTAAAAGCCCAAGTTAAAAGAAAGCATGTTAGAAACTCCTTGACTGCACGGACAGGAATTTTTTCAGGTAAATTCTATGGCCTGTGTTATACCGAAGATCAGACTAGACCAGTGTTTCTTAAATTTTTTAAGACGAGGAACTCCAAACAATATTTTTTTTTTATGCGAAACACCAAGGATTTTTTTGTCGAGAAAAAAAAGGGGGGGGAGGAGTCGCGGTGGAAAGTTATTGAGTAAAAAACCCCCCAAAATATACAAAAAAATGTTGCCTGCCCCTTTAAGGGTGGCCATTTTGAACTCTGTTGTTCTTGGCAGCACACCTCTGACTGCCTCAAGGCACACCGGTGTGCCACGGAACACAGTTTAAGAAACCCTGGACTAGACTATCACAACTGTCTGTTTTGGCCTTGAAATCTATGATTAGACATCGGCCATGAAAGCAAGAACAGTAGCTTATTTTTAAAACTTCAGCATCCTGGCAATTTAAGATGAATTATTCACTAACTATAAAGCATTAAATTATTTGCCCATCATATCTTCTAATTAAATTGTATTAAACCTTCTTCCTGCCAATTCCTCCTCAAAATGCATTTCATTTGCTATACCTTTGCCGGTTGACTTTCACTCGTGAGTTACCCACATCTTTTCTTCTTGCCTTATCTCATTCTCCATTAAAAAAACCCGCACAGAAAAAAAATCTAAAAATCAGAATTTAAACACATTTTTCACAATACAATACAGAACTCACCATTATTTGTATTTGCTTTACCCTCATCTCTCCCTTTCCTAAGTATCTGCTCCTCTTATCTTCAATTTTGAGCATGTTTATCTCTGCGCAGAGTCATGCAAAGAAAAAGACCTGATTCCAATCCCTGCCCCCAAAAGTTGATGATCTAGAGCAAACTAATTCATATTATCTGATAAACATTTAACAGAAAAACTGTACATCTGCAAACAAATGCTTTGACATTGACAAACTTCTATTTTAATACTCCTGTAACTTTTACATGACTAAATTAAGTTTGCCTGGGAGTGACCAAAAAAAAAAGTTACTGTCTCTTAAATGAGACTCATATGCCAAATTTTATCCTAAAATTTACTACCAAGTTAGAGGGCCAGATCTACAGCCCACCTGAAATCTCCTTTGAACAGGCACAAAAGAGGACAGGAAAAGAAGGTCTGGCAGGTAATGGAGTGCCTCTAGCTGGCAGTATTGCTCTTTGAGAGCTGGTATCTGTCAGTGCAAGATAGGGCATAATCCTCCCCTTGTTATTTTGGGCTTCCCTTGTTTTTTGTATTTCACCTGCTGGCTCTCATCTTGTACTCAGGTTGTAAGATGTTTGGGGCAGGGACTCTATTTGTTATGCATTTGTATAGGGCCTAGCACAATAGGCTGGCCCTCATCTCCCACTGTGGTACTTAGGTTCTATAGTTTTACAAACAATTATTAATACTCATGAAGCTGCCTCAACTTGCAACAGGACTGGGGGTAGAATGGAGAAACGCACACACATGCACCCTCTTGCTCTGCACTCAGCAAATCATAGATCTAACCAATTCCACCTCGCAGTGGAGGGCAACCTTTGACCTGCATGTGGCCCACTGGGGCTCCACCTTTGGCCCAAGGATGCCCTGGCTGTGCTCCTCCCCCAAACACCCTCACTTAGCCTCTCCCCTCCATCCCAGCACTTTCTGAAGAGCCATGGATCACGTGATTAGTGCTTTGTCCTTGCTGCACGCGCTCCCTCCCTCCCAGAGCTAGAATGCCGCAAAACAGCTATTTGCAGCATTCCAGCTTGGGGAGGGAGAGGATCACGAACAGAGCAAGAATCAAGTGATTCGCACACTACAAAAGTGCTGGGAGAGGGGGAGCAGCAGGTAAGCGTGGAGGTCTGGTGCCCCAAAAGCATGAGGCGCAAGGTGAAGAGGAGTAGACAGGGGACCATGGGGCCACAAGTGGAACTCAGTGGGCCGCAGGCTGCTGTAGCCCACTGAGGTGAAGGACGGCCACTCATGTGGCCCACCCACTATTTGTGGTTGCCCATCCCTAGTGTATCTTATCTCTTCATTCTGACCCTACTACTTCCCTTCTAGACACCTGAGGTCTCAGGAATAGGATAGTTCCTGTATGCTGGAAGATCTGTTGTGTCTCTGACTACATCATCAAAAACAGAGATACTACAATTACATACAAATTCTATGCTAAGATTGCAAAATCAAGCACTCAAAAGGTATGACATGTCAGGATTAAAACTGCCCAGATATATGAAATCTGTGGAAGTTTACAGTAACCCTTTAGCAAATTTTTCTGAGCATGTGCAAATGGCAATTTCCAATACAGGTTGGACCTTTCTGGTCCGGCACCCTCGGGGCCTGACCAGTCCCAAATTAGGGATTTGCTGGACCAGGGGAGGTCCCTTCCCGCATGACCCGTGCTGAATGCTGTCCCAGTGCCTGGGTGGCCATCTTACAAAGATGCTATTTAAATAATGAAATCTTATGTATATGCAAGAAAAATTATTCTTAAATCTCATTTTCTACTCGGTACACCACTAACAGAGAAGAACCTGAACGGGAAACAGATTCTAAAGTTACTTGTTTTAAACAATATTATCAAACTATTAGCTATTAATAAGTAGCTTTTTAAGGTTTTCGAGTCACACAAAAGAAAAAGGAATGGGCAATACAGTGTTAAAGATAGCATCACTGAGCATGCTGGACAATGGCCATTAACTCTCAGAAGAATTCACTGTATTTACCATATGTAAGTTGAGTCATGTAGTGATCATCACTGTTTACTGGAGCATTTTGTTCCACTGACACACAGTCTTGTGTAGACAGTCCATTTTCTGCATCTTCAGAATTTTCAATTATCACAGCTTCATCATCATCCTCAACTCCCATGGAAACGTAATCTAAAAGCATATACAGAAAGAAAGAAGTAAATCCGTACACCAGTCTGACGGCAACAGCACATTTACCACACCCAGTATTACCCACTTTGTTTTAACTGTACAATAGCTAAGCTGGAATTAAACTATTTTAGTGTTTAAAGTTTAATTCATTTTTCAAAACATGCATTGTGATTCTAAGTGACATTAACAAGGGAAAAGTTTACAAAGCATGTTGGGTGAGATTTTCAAAAGTACTTGGCATTGACCTTAACCAATCAACCAAACAATGAAGGTGCTAATGTTTCTTATCAGCCTCTTGTAACTAAGCAACACTCCACCCCCAGTACACCTACCACAGTAGTTGTAGAATATGGGAGGGACCAGGCTGGTGGTTTGGAAAGGCAATGCCTTCCCCCACCTAGCATTCCCACCACCCATGGATCAGTGCTTGTGAAAATCTCACCCTTTATGTTTGAATATTCAGTAGCACTGAAAACAGAGATTTGTTGTGAAAATATAATTACAAAGCGTTAGGCTCAATATTATCAAAACAAATCAATAGACAATTCCATACTTATTTAATTTAACATTTTATTATTATTTGTTATTTCAGTTATTTCAACTTTTTTTTCAGTATACTATATATGAGGAATTCAGGTTTGCCTTTGTACAACAAACTTTCTCAATGAAAGTTAAAAGCATTTAAAAATGCAGAACAGACTGCTTCATGACTTATACTTCTGATAAACTATTCAACATGGTGTTGGGATACAGTTTTTAAATGTGGAGCTCTTCCTTGATTTCCTTCAAATTTTCCCTACATGCTTAGGATTTGTATTAGACCAGCTTGTCCTTTTGGCTGAGGGCAGCTGGATATGGTATTCTTTAGTCTAGAAGCAAACAATACCAATCAAGCTATTTATTGATTTAAGAGATGCATGGTACACTAAGCTTCTGACACGCAAGAATGCTGGCAAGATATCTGTTTCCTGGCCCTAGTCACATGATTACAGTCATATGACAGGGGATCATACTTCACTGCCCTTAATAAGACACTGTACCTTTCTTTAGGAATGCAGCGTGATGCCTTGTGCATTGCTTACACAGGCTCTGGATCTATTTTTGAATTCTCTGTTTACCTGCATTGTGTACCTCCAGTAACCTGAACAGCAACATTCTGTGTTACTCAAAGGGCTTGTCTAGACTGCTTTCCTCTCTCCTAAGAGGAATGCAAATGAAGCAGATAGAAAATTCAAATGAAGCATGGATTTACAAATCTCGTGCTTCATTTGCATAATCACGTCCGAGTGCTTTTTTGAAAGAACCCATACACCTCATTTTTTCAGGAGTACAGGTTCTTCCGAAAAAAGGGGTTCCCTCCCCCCCGAAAGAACCCCATGTAGACTGCGGGGGGGGTTCCCCAAAAAACCTTTTCTAAAAAGCACTCGGACGTGACTATGCAAATGAAGCGCGAGATTTGTAAATCCGCGCTTCATTTGAATTTTAGATCTGCTTCATTTGCATTCCTCTTTCGAGAGAGGAATGCAATCTAAACATAGCCAAATAGTCTTAACTGAAAGCTTGCCATTTAGCTGCAGGCCTCCCACAGCCCAACAATTATGTTTTTGGGTATTTTTTTGTAACTACTGCCTCAATGGCAACCAAACTGTAGCAATGAAAAGCAAAGATAGGGAAACAGTTCAAACAGAGTGGAGAAAAATGAGATGGATAAAAGTGAAAGAAACAGTGTAGAACTGTTGCAAGGAATACACTGTAAAACATACACAAAAATAAGAGGCTTGGAGATTACTTACAAGGTTTTTCCACAATAAAACAGTCTATGGGGGACTTGCAACACAGCCTGCTCCAGAGGTGCCTGGAGACCCTGATTTTATGAACTAACACTTTCCATTTCCTATCAGTTTATAAGACCCTGTTTTTAGTTGCTTATAATTTTGCTAATTTCAAACATTTGTGCTGAAATTTTCCATCGCTTAATTTTTTGAGAACATCTTAGTAAAAACAATTCGGCTATTTCTTAAAATGAGCTTGCCGAAAATGTTGCTCCACGCTTATTAAAGCTTTCTTGCAACTATTTAAGATGCTTCAACTTGCCTTGAAAAAAGAGTCTTTGAAACTTGGAAGGGAGCTGACTTTCTGACAGGAATGTTGACTTTATAAAATGTATAAAAGCTACACACATTTGACCAAGTTACAGGCCTTTGAAAAAATCATAGCATGTACACACTTAGTATAGACTTAAAAAGGTTTAGCATCTAAATTCTCCAAAGATCCCATGTACTGGCCATACTCTGGCCTGGGGCTTTAGCTGCTTAACAGGACTTAGTGGGTGCGTCTAGACCGGCATGATTTTGTGCAAAAGTGGCCACTTTTGTGCAAAAACTTGCCGCCTGTCTACACTGGCCACGAGAATTTGCGCAAGAACACTGACTTTGTAATGTACAAAATCAGTGCTTCTTGCGCAAATACTTTGATGCTCCCGCTCAGGCATAAGCCCTCTTGTGCAAGAATACTTGTGCAAGAGGGCCAGTGTAGATAGGAACGTTAATTTCTTGCGCAATAAAGCCCGATGGCTAAAATGGCTATCGGAACTTTCTTGCGCAAGAGAGCGTCTATACTGGGCACGGATGCTTTTGCGCAAAAGCAAATCTTTTGTGCAAAGGCACATGCCAGTGTAGACGCTCTCTTGCACAAATACTTTTAACGGAAAAACTTTTCCGTTAAAAGTATTTGCGCAAAATCATGCCAGTCTAGACGCAGCCTTTGTGTGGCTGTTCCTCCCAGCTGACCAGGGGCCACTGAGCATAGAAACAAGAGAGCAGAGCGGCTGTCCCCTGTATGCTCTCAATGCTCCCCATGCGGCTACCCAGAGAAAGGAAGAAGCCACCTGGAATGCAGAAGATAGAGGTGTGAAGGGGCAAAAACAAAGTTGCAGGTGGGGAGGAGGGGAGTTCAGGAGCGACAGTAGGGGCTGGCAGGGGTAATGGGATAAGTCACCTGGGATTCCTTTAACAAAAACTGTTGAAAGAAAGTTAAGGCAGCAAATCAAGGACTCGAAAGCTAAGCAATGCCAGCACTGAGGCAGCCTAGGGGTGGAGGGGCAGCAGATCCTGCACCTCCAACAGCCCCACGCTATTTGGAAGGGGCAACACCCCCTCCACTCCGAACTACCCCATCTAAACCCCCGCGCTAGGGGAGGAGGGGGGGCGCCTCCTACCCCCCCCCATCCTTTTACCCCACCCGCGGCTCCGCACCACCTCATCCCACAGCCAAAGCTCGAGGGCTGCTCCCCCCACCCCCCTTCCACAGAGCAGGAAGCCGCCACCCACCAAGCTCCCCCTCCGTCAAAAGCCCCCTCCGCCGCTCGGCCGATGACGCCACTGACGACGAGCAGCCGGGAGGCCCAATAGCAACAGCAAGGTCGGTCGGAGCCGGCCAATAGGGAAGGCCGCGGTGGGCGTGGACTGGCCGGCTCCGCAAAGAACGTTTTTTCGGGTCGGGCCGTTGCGAACGATGAGGGAGCGTTTCCTGCGCGCGGGCAGCTCGGCGTGCGGGTGGCGGCGACGGGGGCTGGAGGCGGGGGGCAGTAGGGCACTTACCCTTCGCGGCCATAGCGCTGCGGGGGGTGTCCGGGGCGGGCGGGCGGCGCGCAGGCAGGTGTGGCCGGAATGTGGCGTTGGAAACGGAAGCGGCTTCGCCGACGTGAGCAACAAACTGTTTTGAATCCGCGCGGCTGCGCAGTGGGCACGGGGGCGCGTCCGGCAAACGGCGTCCCGCCCGGGAGCGGCCCCAGGTCCTACGCCCTGCCGGTGGGGAGGGGCAGCCCCGCCTGCGGGTAGCTTCTGGAGTCCCGGTACCCACCCCCAGTCTCCCCGGGGCGGGGGGCTGGGACTGTCACAATCTGCCCCGGGGTGCGCGTCTCGGGCCTTACCCCTGCCTGCCGGGGCGCCGGGCATGGAGGTTGCGCAGCGAGGCTCGGCGGGTACGCGGGGGGGGGCAATAGGTGCTGGGCCGCCCTGAGGGGACCGGAGAGACGAGGTGGGCTGGGGAAAATATCTCGCCGGGGACTAACGGCTGTCGGCGCGAGAGGGGGCTTTGCAGCAGGCACCGAGCTGCGGCCGGGCTGTTTCCAGGCCTGAGCTGTGTTGCTCGAGAACAGCTGGGCCCTCACGCGTTACTGCCCCTCACCCAGCGGCCTGCGCGGCTACACCGCCGCCGCTCACAGCCCGCAGGAGACTGACACCCACCCACAAAAGCGTCTGGTGTGGCTGTGGCCCTGCCAGTCGCTGCATTTAATGTAGGGAAAGGGGCAGCGTGTCCTTCTCTCTGAACCTCCCTGACCACGTGTGGGAACGGAAGCGAGACCCAAGGCGAATGGAAATGACTGAGATGAGACGGGACAGGCACAGGTGGAGAGGAGCAAGAAGGGACTGGAATCACCGGAAGTTAAAAAGAGGAGACAGGAAGGGAGTCTGAGTGACACATCAAAGTTTAAAGCATGAAAATAGGCAAATTTAATGGAAGGCATTGAAGAGAAAAATGCATTTCAATGTCCAAGGAAAGGGACTTTTCCCACCATGGTTAACAGAACACAGCATACCATGTTGTGTAACACTGACACTGAGGCATTAATTTTAACATTGTTATGAGTACAAAGGTCACCGGTTTAGTAGATTTAGTAATTCACTTCCTTTTGGTGGCATGATTTTTTGTCTTTAGAGCTTAGACATACACTGTAATATACCATCATTTCCAAGTCCTCATTTGTGGGCCAAGCATTACATTTTTACAGTTGTTAAATATTATAGGAATTTTGAGAGACATAAGATAACTACTAGTTGTAAGAGTTTTAATTCACCCTAGAAATGTTTAATTGTACTTTAAGGACAATGAGCAGTCCTGTGGCACCTTAGAGACTAACAAATATATTGTGAGCTTTTGTGGGTAAACCCTGATGAAGTGGGTTTTACCCATTAAAGTTTATGATATATGTTTCAGGGGGTAGCCGAGTTAGTCTGTACAGAAAAAAACAACAAATGGTCTGGTAGCTCTTTATAGACTAACAAAACATGTAGATGGTATCATAAGCTTTCGTGGGCACAGCCCACTTCTTCAGATGACCAGAGGGTTTTTTTAATATGTGTTAGTCTTTAAGGTGCCCAGGGTTGCCAGGTGTCTGGTTTTGAACTGGACAGTCCAGAGTTTGAGCTTTCTGTTCGGGAAACAAATTGAGAAAATATAAATGTCCCGTATTTTCTAAATAAGATATCATGTAGATGGTGATGTAATGTCAAGTGTGTCCTGTATTTTTGTTGAAACCATCTGGCAACCCTAATAGGTGCCACAGGCCTGCTTGTTATTTTTAAAGTTATAGATTAACATGGCTACTCCTCTGAGATTAATTGTACTTTAGGTATGGATAAGGTCTTTTGTCAGTTTTTTTTATTTATGTTGGTAAATAGTGAAATTGCAGTAATGGGAGCCTTTGAAAACCTGTTGCAACTCTTGAGGTGTGATGTGTGTGTTTTTTGAGGTGTTTTTTTGGGGGGGGGAGAGGCTGGGGTATATGGAAATGTCTCCTTCGTGTTTCAAATAAACCATGTGGATCACCTGTTTTTCAATCAGTTCATATTTTTGCTTCATTTTTCAGATAGATGTTCTTAAGCTTACCACACTTTGTAAGTGCCTCACTTTCTCCCCTAAAGATTTAGCAACTGTCAGAAAGATATCATCTAGGTGTAACATTATTGGAGAGGCACACTATTGCAGTAGCCTGCTCCTGTGCCACTTGAAGGGTATATAATCATCCTTCTCTCTGTCTTTTAGATCTATTTCTATATGTTACCAGATGACACTCGGGTCATCTGAAGAAGTGGGCTGTGCTCACGAAAGCTCATGATACCATCTACATGTTTTGTTAGTCTTTAAAGTTCTACCAGACTATTTGTTTAAGTTTTTCCTAAATTATATGAACATCTCAGTATCCACACTGATGCTTTTGTGACTATAATTTATGTTGGTCAGAAGGGTATTTTTTCACATCCCTGGGCAACAAAAGTTATACCAACAAAAGTGCTAGTGTAGATGTAGCTTGAGTTTTCATAATTCATTACTGATCATGAATAGCTTCTAAAGCGTTTTCTGTCTTTGAAATTGATAATCTTGTAGGTGCTTTTTAAAAAAAGATGACATCTTGAAGTGCTAGTCTTGGACCATATCAGAAAAGAACAGCTACTATTTTGTGAGACTGATTCTTCACCAAAATGCTTTTCAGACATCTCTGTTTCTCCCATTTAAGTATGAAACACTATGCTGGAAGAATGCTAAGTAAAACCAGACTGTTCACCTTTAGCCCCTTTATTCTAAGATTTTCCTTGTGCCAGAATCTATTAGATGCAAAGGCCTTTCTTAGGAATAGTTGTTTCTCAGGAACATTCAGTAGCCTTCCAGAACACTTTCCTGGTTCAGATGATGGAAATATAAAGAACTAACATCTTAAAATTGCTTCCTGGCCTATATTTCAAAATAGATTTCCATTATTATCGATCATTTCCTCCTTTGGGATTTACACAGAAGGCCGTTGTTATCGATTCGTTTTCAGTAGGTAGCACAACTTGCTGATTACACATACTGCCTGGTTATCACATACTATGATATTTTTCATACAGTAGATGGAAGAACCCCAGACAACTAATGTCCTCTCCTACTTTCAAAGATGACATCCTGCTGAGAAGAGGAGGGACAGGTGTGACTATTGCCTCTTGATGCTACTGCTTTACACAGCAGCTATCAGCAAACTTTTATTCTGCAAGCTCCTGCCAGCCTCTAAATTGCTGTCGAATTGAAATGTTGGAGCACCCGGGCAGGTCTACACTGCAGATGTATCTTGGTACATTGTTCGGGGGTGTGAAAAATCCATACCCCATAGCAAGTTATACTAACTTAATCCCCCACCCACATGCGCTATGACAGTTGGAGAGTTTCTGCCATCAACACAGTTACAACCTTTTGGGAAGACAGAATAACCATGTGGATGGGAGAAGCTGTTCTGTTGGACTAGGAGCATCTTCACTTAAGCACTACAGCTGATAGTGTTTTAAGTGTAGACCTGTTTCAGTGGCAGCCTCTTGCCAGCAGGGGCAGTTCTGATGCTTCACTAGGCATCTGATTTTGCAGTAAGACTCCCTTTTGAAATTAGCTCTCCCTGGGTTCCCCCTTTCCCTTCCTGCTAGCTTGAGAGTCTGAGAGCTAGGAGTAATGCAAGTCTGGTGTGGCTTTGGGAGCTAAGCCTACTACAGAGACCTCTTGGAAGGCAGTTGGAAAATGGTTTTGGAGAGAGTACTTTGGAGTTAAGCATGTGGGTATCAGTACAGAGAAGGAATCGATACAGAAAGACCTTGGAAGAGGGAGGCAGAGGCTAAATGAGGAACTGGAAAGGTGAAGCAGAACCTCATGAGATGGGGAGAGCAGTAAGTGTCAGAGAAAAGAGTTAGGGGGCTTTGCTTGACTGAAAGGGAGAATGTTAAGAGGATAGAGAGAAGACACGGAAGTGGTGGGAGAAAGATTGGAATGGGGAAGCCATTATTGATGTACATTTTCTGTAGTCGAATGGAGCAGATGGATGTTGAAAGAAGCAGAGAATTGCAGAGATGCAATTAGAAGGCAGATACCTGGGGAGGGAGGAAATATTAGGATGATTTTAGTACAGGTGTGACAATTTCTAAATGCCTTAAGTCTGGAAAGGGTTGTTATGGGCATCTAGACTGACCTGTTGCATAATACAGGACAGAATTTAATCAAATAATTCATTTATCAAGCCCATAAATTGTATTTGAGCTACAGCATATATTTTTTTAAAAATATGTTCAATATTTATTTAAAGACTCTGGTATGTCTACACTGCATTCCTCTTTCGAGAGAGGAATGCAGATGCAGAGGAAAGAAATTGCAAATGAAGCATGGATTTGAATTTTCTGCACTTCATTTGCATAATCACGTCCGGGCGCTATTTCGAAATACCCTATTTTGAAAAAAGAAACGCTGTCTAGATGCAGTTATTTTGAAAGAAAATCCTTCTTTCGAAATTACCCTTAAACCTCATTTTATAATTTCGAAAGAAGGATTTTCTTCCGAAATAACCGCATCTAGACAGCGTTTCTTTTTTCAAAATAGGGTATTTTGAAATAGTGCTCGGATGAGATTATGCAAATGAAGTGCGGGAAATTCAAATCCGTGCTTCATTTGCACTTTAATTCCTCTGCATTTGCATTCCTTTCTCGAAAGAGGAATGCAATGTAGACATACCCTAACTGACAGAGAAGCCACCATATCCCTCAGTAAGTTGTTGCAATGGCTAATTATCTTCACAAAAGTTGTGGAGGAGGAAGAGGGGAAGGTTTGAAGGGGAAAAGTATGCAGGCGAGGGAGATGAGTGGGATGAAGTTAGGTGGGAATTATTAGGGGCCTAGTAATGAAGGGATTATGCAAATAGGTAATGTAGGTGAAAGGTAAGTCACTGTCACAAAAATGTTGAAAAATCCTTATCTACAAAGCATTTGTGCCGTTGGATCAGTTCTTTTACAAGACTTTTCCTGTACTAAATTAGTTGGCCCTTATCTAACTGTTATTGGACACAAATCAAATAGGATTTATCCACTATACCTGGTTCTAAAATTTCTTGCTCAAATTCCAGAGTTTGGTACTCTTTATTTTTGGGCTGGTGTAGGTATTGCTGTGTGTATTTCAAATTACAATAAAGTAGGTTCTGTACTGACTACAACTATACTTTGGGCTTCAAAGCCTACACAATGTAATGAATACTTAGACACAGTATTGTGGCTGCAGATAAGGAAAATATGAGATATTACCCCATATGCTATATTTACATTACCAGATATTTTGATAATTCAATCAGCTGTTTTTGTGGAGTGAAATACACATCATAGAATAGCAGTGTTTTAGTAGGATGAGCCAGTAGGCATCAGCATCTACACTAGATTAGCATGTAAGGCCTAATCCATCTTTCTTTGATTTTGGTGGGATTTGGCTCAGGTCCTGAGAGAGCACACTTAAGTTACCTCAACATTTTTTTTTTTTTAATTCAAAGAGAGGAGAAGAGAGACAGAGGAAAGGGATAAAGGATTCAGTTTGAGGGTCCAAGATTACCAAATGGTCATAGGCCCCATAATTAGTCCTTAATTGAGAGACCATTTAAAAAGCTCATCAGCATCACCCCTACACTTCCTTATATGTTGTCTGTTCCATAATAAGCTGGCAAAACTATACTTTCTGCCACATACTATCTGCCTAATTCTCTTTCTCACTAGAAGTTTAGTTCCCATTCCCATAACTCTCACACTTACTGCTTCTTATATAATTTGATAACACAGGTGAGCAGTCTAATATTCCCCTGTTCAGAATAAAATCAATGTATTGGAAGAACATTAATAGAAAGTGAGGCTTCTTTGCTTGTGCAAAAGTATTTTTTTAAAATGACAAATGTTAAAAAGTGTATTTTAATACTTTAATTTAGCATCTTCCAACTAGGGATGTATAGGGTAAACCAGTTAACCAATTACCCCATAAGCATTGCCTTACCAGCATGCTTACTGAGGTAACTGGTTAACCAGTGCCCTGCCTGGCAGAAGCAACCCCCTGCCTGCAGCTGAATAATTTACCATTTGTTTAGGGTGTGAAGTTAATGCAGCTCTTTTCTGTTAAAAAAGGAGAAAATCCTCCCCCCCTCCTTTCTTCTTCTCTTTCCTAAACTTGGGGAATCACCCCAGAAACTATTTATTCCTGCCTCAGGAAGTCAGCAGTGTGGGTGCATTAGTAAGCTAGTAGGGCTAGTTTCTGGATTTACCTTAGAAACCACTGAATTAGAAAATGGAATTAGTTAGTCATTCCTTATTTAGAAGCTTCAGGGGGTAGCTGAGTTAGTCTGTACAGGATAAACTTTAAAAAACAACAAATGGTCTGGTTGCACTTTATAGACTAACAAAACATGTAGATGGTATTGTGAGCTTTTGTGGGCACAGGCCACACTACCAGACCATTTTTTTAAAGTTTATTCCTTATTTAGTCCTCCTGTAAAAAGCTCTGTCTCCCCAACAGTTGTCATTTTATTTCTTAATATCTAAAAATCAGGAAACTTCACTAAGATTTCAAATTGGTTCACCAGCTGAATAAAACTTGGATACTACTTCAAGACCATATTCATAAGGGAAATTTTCATTCATGTGACTAGAATTTTAAATAAACTGGCTGCATTCCCTAATTTTCTCCATATGCTGTAGGTGTCATTATTAGATTGTATTGTAGATTTCAATACTTCTGCCATATGCATCTTTTTCCATGCAGAGTATCACAAAACCATCTATAAATTTAGACTAAACATTATTCTCTTGACACAGTTCAGAAAGGTTGATCATTTCCACCATTTCATCCACTAATTAATATGTATATAGTTTTTAAAGTGCAAGGACTGTCATTGCATTAAATAGAGTGGGATGGACTTTATGTGCTCTCCGCCTTATGAGTCTCAAGAAGGTCTGATCACAACTTCCTCCACTATAATCACTGCATTTAAATGGCAGCAAAATCTATGCTTTGAATTTTATTTTTATTTTATTTTAAATGTTCTGCTGGTTGACCACCACTTGCATTTCGGAATGACATTTAGTCCCAAGTTTGAATTTTCATTGCAATTTGTTTTAGGTCTTCCAAACAAGCAATCTTGCCATCATTTTTTTGTTTCCCTCCTCCATCCCATCAAGCAGTGAACTAAGGCAAATCCAGCAGTCCGTATACCGCATTTGCCTCAGTCCCTCAGACAGACAAACATTTGCAAGATCTCTATTGAGCATTCTTAAAACTACAATACTCACCTGGAGAAGTGAAGAAATAGATTGATAAAGCCAGGTGGATACCAAGAAGTCACCTACTACATGACAGACCCAACAAAGAAAGCAACAGAAAACCACTAGTCAACTTACAGCCCCCAGCTAAAACCTCCCTCCACTTCATCAAGGATCTACATGAAACCTATCATAGATGATGATCCCTCACTCTCAGATCTTGGGAGGCAGGCTAGCCCTTGCTTATAGACAGCCCCCTAACCTGAACCAAATACTCACTACCAGTGTCACACTCCACAACAGAAAAACTGGAACCAAAGCCTGCAACACAGGCACTGATCCCTGTAACAAACCCCATTGCCAATTCTGTCCACACATCTACCCTAGTGACACCATCACAGGATATAACCACATCAGCTATACCATCAAAGGCTTATTCATGTGCACATCTGCTAATGCAATATATGCCATCATATGTTAACAATGCCCCTCTGCCCTGTACATCAGACAAACTGCAAAAGAATAAATGCAAACAAATCAGACATTAAGAATGGCAACATCCAAAAGCCAGTGGATGAGCACTTTAACCTGCCTAGGCACACAATTTTGTACTTGCAAGTTGCCATTCTCAGACAGAGAAACTTCAAAAACAGACTTCAGAGAGAAACTGACGAGCTGGAATTCATATGTGAATTTGACGCCCTGAACCAAGGTCTAAAACACATGGAGTGGTTTTCACATTACAGAAGGTAATTTCCCATTCAGGTACTCCTGCCTTCTCACCACTGTTGGAGATGAGCCACATCCATTCTGATATAATTAGTACTGATGTCACAGTCCCATCTCTGTATCATTTTTCTTTTGTCTTTTCTTCTTTTTCTTTTCAGCATATGAGGAAGTGAGTTGTAGCTCACACAGCTTATGCTCTAATACCCTAATAAATTCATTAATCTTTAAAGTGCCACAGACTCCTTGTTGATTTTGCTGAAACAGACTAACACGGCTACCTCTCTGAACCCTTTAAAAACCCTCTTAAAGTCAATGGCAGTTTTGTCTGGATCAGGATGATAGGATTTTGTCCTCTAGAAACTAAAAATTAAAATTTGAGGAGAAAAAATAACTGTATGAAATGTGTATTGTACTCAGTAACTTATTTTTTTTAAACGGCTACATTTGCAGGCAAACGATCACATAGCATTTCATTGCAGGACAATAAAGAGAATGCGTGGTTTAATTGCAGTCACGTTTATTTGCAGTTACTATACACACTTTCTAGGTAATCAAACTTTTCGGACACATTTTTGAGAGGGGTTCACAATGAAACTCACTGATTTTACTAAAAATAAATACAAGACTTAAAGTGTTGCACAGCTCTAAAATATACAAAGGCTTGGATTTAATGTAAACTTTGAAAACATTTTACAAAAGAAACCATCTTTGCAACAATTTAAAAAGTTCATATTTACAAATATTACAAAAATACAAAATGGATGCAAGTCCATAAACCATTGTCTTTTCTGCCAGCATGAACTGGTGCTAGTACCAAAATAGTTACACTGTAACCTTCTTAATTTTTTAAATTTTTAAGTCATAACCTACAGTATTTCTCTAAATCTGCCACCATTGCAGCAAATGCACTCAATCACTGACCTTTGGCGAAAGCAAACATTTGCTTTATTTGCTACAACTATTCCATGTCCTCTATGCTTCCACAAAACAAAAAAAGAAAAAATAGTTATTGTTCAGACACAAACAGCTGCATAATTCCCCAAAACCATTTCCATAACATCAGTGCAAACAGAACTATAGATTGGAATGATAGTTCACACCTAGTGTAGCATTGTACCCTGTTAGAAGATATGTTATTTTTGTTCTAAAGCTTGTCTTGAGTACCTTTAAGATATATACCCCACTAAAGGAGTTACTTTTCAATTTTTTTCTGCTCCCACACTTGTGATTGTGAATTATTTTTCTCATAGTGGATTTACAATCCAGCTTCATTTGGGTTTAAATCTGTTAAATAGAAAATAGAAAAACTCTGTCATAGATTTTAGATTAAACAAAATAAGTAAAACTATATTTGACGTGATAGTTCTGTGAGCATTACATACAGAAGGTATATTACTGCCTCATAATTTATCTTTATTCTATATCTATCTATATATGATATCACTATGAAATTAAATGCTTAGTTTGTTAATAAAAAGTGATATCAACTTATTAAAGTCAACTCAGCTGTTTTCCATATAAATTTTAGAATGACTTTTTAAAGCACATATATCATCTCTAAGGATATTATAAAAGGGCTGCTAATATATATTTTAAGGTAAATGACCTAAGATGACTGAATAAGATTGTTCTGCTCGATTCAGCGACTTCATTTAATCATGTTTTTCAAAGAAAGTATTTTGAGATATGCTGAACATGTCCTGGTAAAAAACCTACTAATTCATATATTTCATCTGCTTTACACTCAGGTTTTCTTAACTAGTCTGTTAACACAAGCAATGAGGCTTATTTCCAAAACCTTGACCTACTTATCTTTCATTAAACACCTCCAGGTTTTCCTGATGTTTTAAACCGTTTTGCTCATTTAATTCTCGCCTCCGCAACACACATACCCACATGCACACACTGACCATAACCCACTTACTGTATGCTATCACACTGCATAGAAGGGTGGTAAGAAACCCTGAATTATATTTTTTGTGGTGTACACTAAATAAAATAGGACATGTTCTAATGGGAAATAACATTCTATTTTTGTTGTCATTCTAGTTTATTCAATCATTCCAATTTTACATAGAACTTTTCTTTTTAAAACATGATTTACCTTATTTAAAAAAAACCTGCCTGGTGCATTGTACAGGATGAGCCTCCCAAATCCTCTGGTCCGGCAACAGCTGTGGTCTGGCAGGGCCGCAGAAGTTGCTGGACCAAGGAGCTCCGCAGGCCAGGAGCTAGCTGTGAGAACGCGCAGTGGCTGGGCCAGGCAGCGGAGCTCCGGCCAGGTAGCGGAGCTCCAGCCAGGCTAGGGAACCCCCAGCGGCAGCAGGGCCAGGTGGCAGCCAGGTGCTCCCAGGCCAGGGAACCCCGGGGAACCCTTGGCAGAAGTAGGACTGGTAGCTGGGTGGCCCCAGACTGGGAAATCCTGGGAAAGCCCCAGAGGCAGCGGGGCCAGGTGGCCCAGCAGCCCCGGCCAGGGAATCTAGGGAATCTCCAGTAACAGCAGGGCTGGGGTGACTGGATGGTCCAGCAAGGGAACTTCTAGCGGGAGCGGGACTGGGTGGTGATGGGGGAGCCTTGGCTGTGGAGCCCAGGGAATCCTCAGTGGCAGTAGGGCCAGTAGCAGTCAGGCAGTCCCAGCCAGAATTCTGGGGAACTCTGGCAGCAGCCTGTGGACAGTGGGGAGGGAGCCCAGCCTTGGGAGCTCCAGGGAAAGGAGCCTGAGATTAGGGCAGCCAGAAGGGGAACATTGACCTCTCCTGGTCGGGCAAACTCCGTGGTTCAGGAGCCCTCAGGTCTGGGGGAGCTGGACCAGAGAGGTCCAACTTGTATAAGTAAACCTAAACCAATGAAATTTGTTTCACATATTCCACTTCTCTAACATTGTTTACTTATGCTTGAAGCCAGCTTTTGATTGATTTTAGTACCAAACTCCATTCTTTCTGTCATCCTACTCACTGTGTCCTACTGCATGTCACATTCCTTCCTAAAAGCTGTACTCTGCATTAAACCGTACCATGTTCAGAAGCATATTCTAGTGTAAGCAATACCAGTTGCTTAAATTTTGGACAAATAGGGCCTGATTCTCTACTTGGCTTAAGCCATGCTACACTGATGTAAAACTGGTGTAACAAAAGGGAATCAGGCCTATCATTTTAAACATTGATTTTATTTTGTTTAAATTAAAGGTATAAAACAACTTGTGGTTTGAGCTCACAGCTACAATTTCTTTCAGTTTTAAGACAAGAAAATTCAAGTAACTTCAAGTAATTCAGCTTTTGTTTCCCTGCCTTCATTTTTATCAAAGCATTTACTCTGAGTCATCTCCTTTCCCGCAACCCATCACATTCCCCCCACCCTGTTAATCATTTCTGGTACATCCAGACAAAACTAAGCTGTATGTGGCTGGCATAATGAACCAGAGCATTCCCTATTTAACAATGAATATAAATAATGGGTATACACACTTATTTCCCAGCTACGTTTTTCACAGTGTCATTTCTGTAAATATTTAGGTAGCATGAATCTCATCAGCACAAAGAGAAAGCTTCACTGAAAACTCATTGCAAATATTTACTGATAAATCAGCGGTGCTTGTTGCATGCTTATAATTTATTTGTTTCTTTTAAGAATCAGAAACTAATCATGTTTAAAGATTATAGTTCTCAGGTTATGACTGTTATGTATCCCAATAGCCTAATAAGAATATGAAAATAAGTACTATTTCCTCATATCTATTCTCTCTAATGCAATCCATGTCAGAATAAAGGGCTAAAAGATGCTGTCAAATGTGACTGCTTGGGGCTTTGCATTAGAAATGATTTTGGTCTGTTAAAAGCATGCTTTCCATCCCTACCAATTACCACATTGCAACTCACAGCTGCACTTTACAATTAACTTGTTTTGAGCTAAATTTCGAAAGACAAATGGTTATTTTAAAATTAATTGGCTCTTAATTAGCCTTAATATTTCATTAATTATCATTGAGGTTTTTTTCATACAGTTAGAATTCACATCTGAGGCTTTTTGATCACACTGAAAGTGGTATTGGTGGACATGTAAATATGATGTTTGATATGAAAATGGTATTCACAGAATACAGTTAGTACATTTTACTACTTTTGTCTTCTATAAACAAAGTTGTAATGCAGTAAATTATTTGTCACGTGTCCACTTTTTCTGATAATTCTATTTACAGATTTTTATCAAAAATATGGTATTTACATATGTTTTGTTAATTTTTTCTAAATTTTGTTTCCGTTCATTTTAGTGTAGAAAAATACCAATCCTTAAGCACAATTTCATGTTTTCCCTAGAGAAGCACTACAGTGAGAGGTTTTGTTCCTAAATGGGCAACTTAAAAAAGTTATTTTTAATTCTGAAAAAATTGGATGATTTTGAAATCTATAGGGACAACATAAATGAGAGAACGTTAAATGAAGCTAAAGGTAAACAGAAGAGTCATAGCATATACTTCTACTTTTTAGAAAATGTAATAGCTACAGCTCTAAATTTCTGTTTTCCCAGCATTTTATAAACACAAACACTTGTAAGCATTTCTATTGCCCTGCAATTGTTTTGACTGCTACAGAGTTGGCCTGTTATAGTCACATCCTTTTAAAACCCCAGTAATTTCAGAGTTTACAAGTTTCACAGGCAACAGTGGGGCTCTCGAGCTTAGGCAGCTTATGTTGAACTCTGAGAAGACCGATCGTCATGAGGGCTGCCATCTGAATTTTCAGTTTCTCCTTCTGAAATAGCTTGCATTGGTGTATTGTACAGCCTACAGCGTACACTGTAACGGCTACTGCTGGCTGCAGGAGGTGCCCGGGAGCGCCCTACCCTTGAAGATGCAGACGTAGAAAAACTCTTGGAGGAAAAACCATCTGCATTAACTCTAGGGGAGCAAGGAGACAAGGGGGATAATGCTTCAGGAGTTGATGATGCCTGGGAAGTCTCATCAGTGTTTTGAGGTGAATCCACAATTAGCTCACTGGAAGATTTGGGCAAAATAGGGCTCTTTAGAATCTCAGTGGCTGACATCCTATAGCTAGAATCTGATCGACTGCCCTTTTTAAGGAGCAGTAGCTTAAATTCCTCATTAGATGTGTTGGACTTTTTGGCATTCCTGTAAATAAGACCTGGAGACCTCTGACTGCTTGTTGGGGCTCCTGTATTGCTGGCGGGTGGCACGCTGCTGGCAGGTGCTGTGCTGCTTGAAGGTGCCATGCTGCTAGCAGGTGCTGTGCTGCTAGCCACAGATGAAGCTCTCAATCTATTTCTTACAGAAAGCTCTCCCGAATCTTTTCTCCCAAGTACTTTCCTTTTTGATCTGTTAAAATCAAAGGCACAAATGTTTATATGGTTTTCACATGGAATAATACATTATAATACAATAATAGCATTGCTACAGCTCTTTACAGCTTCATGGAAGTACGCACCTATTAACTGATGAATCCACACCAAGTAATGTAGGTTAATAATAATAATAATTAAAAAACTTTGAACAGCATGTAAGAATTGTACGTACATCAGGCACTATTTACAGAGAATAGCTCCTGTCCCACTCAACTCTGCTAGGTCCAGTCTATACAGTTTATCCATAATATGGTTTATACAGGTTTGGGGACAGTATTGACTAATGCAACAAAAGGTTACATTGTTTTGGCTCCCATTCTCTAGCAAGATCCATCAGATCGAATCCACTCTAGTGGCAGAAGAGTTAGTGACAATTTGGCCCTGCTTTTGAATATTGATATATGTCTTCTTAGGTTTAACTATTAGAAATTGTATGGTAATTTGTTTTAATCCACTGTAGCTGATATTAGAAAACTTCAATTGTACTTTAGTCGTGATGGAAAATTTTAATTATCAAAAAAATTCTATTTCTGAAATGCTGGCTTCTCTTAGGTGTCAATATCATAGCAATTCATAAGAACAGAGCCAGTAGGCAGAAGGCAGAGATGATTGTGGGTATTTTGCTCAGGAGACATGCATGTTAACAACAACAATGAATGGC